>CM065125.1:14552500-17032500 GCA_033026305.1 Cirrhinus molitorella | reverse complement strand
GACCCCCCGGCAGCCCCTTGCTGCCCCCTGGAGGTCACCAGTTTGAAAACCCCTGCTATACACCAGCTTTTCCCAGCCTTATGTACTCCAACAATAAGTCTCAAGCCTTAATATTTTTCAAATCACAATGTTATATTATTTCAACAAACAATACATACCCTACTGTTACCGAAACAACAAAGAGTCTCTACAACAAACAAACTCAGTCTCTTATTTCCTAATTCCTAAAGGCAAGGCTCTCGTTACCTTCTGCCTGAGGAGCGTGCTGCGCACTCTACCCCAGAGTCGAGCCCCGGTGCTGGGACCCCTTCTGAGGCCAGTGTCCACCTCCTCATCCTCTTCTTGTTTCTCCTCTTCCTCCACCGCACAGTTGCTAATCAACTCTTCCTTCAGCAGTTTACAGCTCACAGCCTTCGTTCCACCATAATGCTCTTCAAAATCCTGCATCTGGTCCTTTTTGCCCATCTTGTGAGGATGCTACTGTTATTGACTATTACTGTTAAGAAGCAGCAGGGTACAGAAACAGGAATCCCTCTCCGTTCACAGAAGCAAGTTCAAATTTGGATATTCTAGCACAACAGCCAACTGGTGTTCCAAGTCTTCCTGAAGTGGTGCATGTTGTGGTATATCGGTTCTCATGCTGGTCTGGATGAACCTGTTGTTGTGAATGTCTTCTCTGATATATTCTTGAGTTCACATACACACACACAGAGCTCCCCTGACGGAGCTGTTACACAGATGGAGCGCTGGGATTAACTACAGAATCTCCACCCACCCTGATGATTACGGCCCAGTGAGGCAGCTGACCTACCAACAATGCATTCAAGACAATTTCAAGTGTTTCGCTTGGTGCTTTTCTGCTTATCAGTAATGAAATATGCAACTTCTCGAGTTTAGGACTGTATTCTGTTCTTCCAATCATTGTATGATCCTGTCGCAACAATTATTTGAGAAGAAACTGGAAAAGTGAAAACTCTAGATAAACAAGTATTAAGGATCTTGCTTTGGAGGGTTTGGACTAAACAACTGAGATCTATACAGTCTGTGGCCATATATAAAAAAAAAAAAAAATTAAAACATATGGTTGCCATGGCAACAAATGGTCGTGTGAATAAAAGAAGAGCTTTCACTTGCTAGTGCAGACTTTCACTCAAACTATTCGTAATTTCGCACCTTCCCCTTCGGGACTCTGTCAGCGTGTCATGGCCCACTTTCTCTTTGGAGCATTTCCAAACAACTCTAATGACAGTCCTTCTAATCCTTCTCTAGCACAACACCTAAGCATTTCCCTAAGGCCACCCCCCTCTGCTAAGCTGCCACTCTGGTTTCTCTGGTGACATGACCACACCACCGCATATGGCAGGATTATCTACCTGAAGAACTTACCGGCTTTGTTCTGTTCATTGCATTAGGAATTAAAAATGTAAATGCTTAGTCACTATGAGTAAGCAGATTATAGACTGCTTGTTTTTTCCTAGGATGTATGACTAATCGATTAAATCGATATGAAATAATCAACACAATTACATTGTGAAAACTATGGAAGCCCACTGAATAAAAAATAAAAAAAGGTCATTTTGAATTTTTATCTCATAATTCTGACTGCTTCTCACATTTGCAAGTTTGCATCTCGCAATTCTTAAGGTTTTTTCTTCAGAATTGTGAGATATAGGGCAAATTCCAAACTGCTTTTTTGCGCCCTTCAAGGGCACTTTGGGAAGGGGACGCCATTCGTAGGGACGTTCCAAATGAAAGTGAGCAACTGAACTCCTTCACAAAGGGCCCTTCCAGAAGTCTGTTAGCGAAGGGAACATGTGATGGTCACTTCACAGAAGTGATTTCTGTTTGTTATCATGTGATCTTCAGTTAGGAGCTCTTGCGATGCCTTTTAAAGCAAATTTGGGGTTGATTTTGACTTCACATACAAACGTAAGTAGAATAGGCTGATTAAATTTGTCTTTATTTTAAAATAATACAAAATATTTTTTTCAGTGATAGAAATATGTTTTAAAACGGTAGTGTAAGCAGGTTCAAGTTTAAGTTTGAAAAAGTTTAATTGTAAATAAGACAATATTTAAATAAAAAAAAAAATAATGAGAATAAATGTTTATTTGCAACACATGATGAATGCTGAAAGCTGCAGCGCTGTCAAGGTAACATGTGGTCAGTCATTCCCTTCACCAAGGGAGTTCCAAACGCTTATACGAGACAGAAATGCCCTTCTCCCTTAAAAGAACACACTTCAGAGAGGGAGTAGGGCTAGGGCTAGGGATGCCCACTTCCGTTTGGAATTTGCCCATAAACTTGCAATTGTGAGTAATGAAGTCAGAATTACAAGATACGAATTTGAAATTCTGAGATAAAAGTCAGAATTGTGAGTTTGTATCACGCGTTTCCAAAAAAAGTCAGAACTGCGAGTTTGTAGCATGCAATTCAGAGAAAAAAAGGCAGAATTGCAAGTATGTATCACGCAATTCTAAGAAAAAAAGGCAGAATTGCGAGTTTGTACCATCACGCGATTTCAAGAAAAAAAGTTAGAAATGCAAGATGTAAACTCGCAATTGTGAAAAAAGTCAGAATTGAGAGTGTGTATCACACATTTCTGAGAAAAAAAAGTCAGAATTGCGTATATCACGTGATTCAAGTTTGCAAGTTTGTATCACGTGATTCTAAGAAAAATGTCAGAATTTTATATTACGCGATTCAGAGAAAAAAGTCAGAAATGCAGGGTTGTATCACGCGATTCCGAGAAAAAAAAGTGTCAGAATTGTACATTTGTATCATGCGATTCTGAGAAAAAAAGTCAGAATTGCAATTTCAAGAAAAAAGGTACTTGCAATTGTAAAGACTTTTAAAGACTTTTTTTCTTGTAGTTCCAAGTTTGTACCATGCAATTCCAAGAAAAATGTCAGAATTGCGTTTATATCACGCGATTCAGCGAAAAAAGGCAGAATTGCAACTTTGTATCACGCAATTCTATGAAAAAAGTCTGAATTGAGACTATGTATCACACGATTCTAAGAAAAATGTCAAAATTGCGATTTCAAGAAAAAAGTCAGAATTGTGAGAAAAAAAGTTTGTATCACGCAAATCAAAGAAAAAAAGTCAGAATTGTGAGTTTATATCACGCGTT
This sequence comes from Cirrhinus molitorella, assembly GCA_033026305.1. Lineage (NCBI taxonomy): Eukaryota > Metazoa > Chordata > Actinopteri > Cypriniformes > Cyprinidae > Cirrhinus > Cirrhinus molitorella. The sequence goes on along the minus strand of CM065125.1, from coordinate 17,029,367 downwards.
TCAGAGAAAAAAAAGTCAGAATTGTGAGATGTAAACTCGCAATTGTGAAAAAAGTCAAAATTGCGAGTTTGTATCATATGATTCTGAGAAAAAAGTCAGAATTGCAAGGTTGTATCATGTGATTACGAGAAAAAAAGTCAGAATTGTACGTTTGTATCATGTGATTCTGAGAAAAAAAAGTCTGAATTGCAATTCCAAGAAAAAAGGTACTGGCAATTCAGATTTTTTTTTCTCACAATTCCAAGCTTGTATCATGCAATTCGAAGAAAAAGTCAAACTTGCGAGCTTCCTTACGTGATTCCGAGAAGTCAGAATTGCAATTCCAAGAAAAAGTCAGAATTGCAAGTTTGTATCACACGATTCACAGAAAAAAGTCAGAATTGAAAGTTTGTATCGTGGAATTCCAAGAAAAAAAAGTGAGAACTGTGCGTTTGTATTACTCAATTCCGAGAATAAAAAGTCAGAATTGTGCATATCATGCGATTCTGAAAAAAAGTCAGAATTGCACGTTTTTACAATGAAAAAAAGTCGCAATTAATTTTTTTTTTATTTTATTCAGTGGCGGAAATCACTTCTACTGGCAGAAGCACTTATTACACTTACTATTTAAAAAACAAACAAACAACAACAAAAAAAGTCCCAAAGCTTCAAATATTGCCTAAAAGCAGCTCATATAGCTTATAGCTCATAAGCATAATTTCATGTTGGCAGGATCTTCATTTATAATAATTTAATGTAATATCTTACAGTCATGTGAAAAAGTAAGAACACCCTATTGAATTCCATGGTTTTCTGTGTCAGAACATAGTAAAACATAATCTGGCCCTTGGCAGGTCTTAACATTGGAAACAAAAATTCTCAGATAAACAACATTACACGACAAATCACATTGTCATTATTTAATTAACAAAATAAAGCCAAGATGGAAAAGCCATGTGTGACAAAGTTAGGACACCCTATGATTCACTTGCTTGTAGATCCACTTTTAGCAGTAATAACTTGAAGTAATAATTTCCTGTATGACTTTATCAGTCTCTCATATCGTTTTGGGGGAATTTTGGCCCACTCTTCTTTACAACGTTGCTATAGTTTATTGAGGTTTGTGGCCAGTTGTTTATGGACAGCTCTCACCACAGCATTTGAGTCAGGATGAGGTCTGGACTTTGACTGGGCCACTGCAACACCTTGATTCTTTTCTTTTCAGCCATTCTGTTGTAGATTTGCTGATGTTCTTGGGATCACTGTCCTGTTGCAAGACCAAATTTTGGTCAAGCTTTAGCTGTCGGACGGATGGCCTCACATTTGACTTTGGATAATTTGGTATACAGAGGAGTTCATGGTCGCCTCAATGACTGTGAGGTCCCCAGGTCCTGCGGCTTCAAAACAAGCTCAAAGTCATCAGCCCTCCACCTGCATGTGTGACTTTTGATATGAGGTGTTTGTGCTGATATGCTCTACAGGTTTTCACCAAACTTGGCTCTGTGAATTATGGCCAAACATCTCCACTCTGGTCTCATCTGTTCAAAGGACATTGTTCTAGAAGTCTTATGGTTTGTTCAAATGCAACTTTGCAAACCTAAACCATGCTGTCATGCTTTTTAGATAGAAGAGGTTTTCTTTCTGGCAAGCCTTCCAAAAATGCCATACTTGTCCCATATTTTTCTAATTGTACTATCATTAACTTTTTCATTTAAAATGTTAACTGAGGCCTGTCGAGTCTGTAGTGAAGTTCTTGGGTTGTCTGCCAGTTCTTTGAGTATTGCATGGTGAACTTCCTGGGACATCCACTTCTGGGACGATTGGTGTCTGTCTTGAATGTCTTCCACTTGTGGGTAGTCTTCCTCACTGTGGTAAGATGGACTTCAAAGAGTTTGGAAATGGCCGTGTTGCTCTTCCCAGATAGATGGCAGCAACAATTGCTTCTCCAAGATCATTGCTGATGTCTTTTCTCTTTGGCATTGTGTTAACACACACCTGAAAGCTCCAGTCCAGCAAACTGGCAAAATGTCCGCTTTTATAGATGATGATTGCTGATGATCAGTTAATCAAAGGCATTTGATTAGCAGTGCCTAACCCTCTTAAATCCTATGTTAGGAGTAAGGGTGTCCTAACTTTGTCACACTTGGCTTGTCCATTTTGGCTTTATTTTTATTAAATAAATAATGACATGGTGTATGTCATGTATTGTTGTTCATCAGAGGTTTTATTTTCCAAAATTTTTAGACCTGCCAAGGAACAGATATTTTTTATTATGTCCTGATACAGAAATCCATGGAATTCAATAGGGTGTCCTAACTTTTTCACATGACTGTATATATTATTTATTGTGATATTAATTGATTTTTTAATTAAATTTGTCCTGCTTTAAAACTGGACATAAAACTAAAATTGAATCATATTAACTGATTAATTAAAAATATAATTAAAAGATAAAACAATTAGTAAACACTTTGTTTTTAATTTCAGTCCTGCTGAAGTATACTACTATTACAAAAAAGTACTGTGAAAGTCTGACAATACCTGACATCAAAACAATTACTTCTAAATGGCTTTGGGCAATATAAATGCTGTGTTCAAAACTCTCCGCTGTTTGTTGGTGAGGACATCCCTGGGCTTTGTGACCACTGTGAAATTATGTGAATAGTTCACCTTCTCAAAGCTCCCTAATACAGTCAAATATCATACAAACAGGCATACCTGAATTTGTCCTTTAGCCATGATGCGATCCATGTTCTCCCCATCATCCCTGCACTGTTTGACCTTACTGTAGCACAGCAGTCTGAGGGTCTGAGAGCCCTCCAGCTCAATCTCAAACTCCTGTAAAAAGAGGGTCCAACCTCCATTTAATTACACTGTTCAACCGGCATTATAATGTATTTTCATATTTAAACCAGCAGGGTATAATTTGTGCTTAACTAGTGGGATCAAATGTTATTGCAGCATAAGGACTAATTATTCTATCTGTCTTTCTAACACTCTAGGTTTCACTAAACGTTTTCGAAGGCATGCTGAGGATGGGCTGCAGTTCTGACCTCATTCCAGTTTGGCTCTGTGGTGTCTCTGTACACACGAGTTTTTGCTTTGTTCACAAAATAGCCGAACGAGTCCACCTCTAATGTACAGTACAGATCTGGAGGGGAATAGAACAGACAAGTTGGTTACATATAATTCATTTTCAAATGTTAACAAGAAAAGAAAATCACTGAACATGAATAAGAAATTTCCCACATAGTATTTTCCAATTAAAGTTAGATGTAACTGTTAGAGGATGGGCCAATAACTATTACAGCTTCTTTAAACAAAGTATATTTTATTATACTCCCCCCCCCCCCACTCTACAGTAAGGAAGCTTCTATTGAGGGTATAGGCTATGCGAAAGCCAAAACAACGAATGAGCGAGAACAAAGAAAGACATAAATTAGTGATGGAATTAGATTTAAGAAGGAACACAGCGTTCCTTGTTAATCCACCCGTCCCACAGCTGCTCAACGAGAGAAGTCTGCCCAACAACAGCAGGGAGCATGTCAGGTGTTTTCATGCATGTGCGCACATATTAGGGGGCATTCAATAATTTAATGATTACTGTGAGCCGGATTTCATTCCATCTAATTGCGACCGCCGAAAAAACACACTGCTGCAGTCTCATAAAATAGGTGAGACATCCCGTGCCAGACAACTTACTCGAGCTCTGTTTCAGTCCTGTTGCAGAATGAACAATCACATTTAGAAAGCCATACAGCCCTGTGGATTCATCATCTAATGGGAGAAAAACAACCAAATGCATGGCAAATTTCAGCTACAGTAGAAAGACATAAAATGCAATACAGATCTTAATCAAACAAATCAAAAAGGCACATACCTTCTTTATTGATTGTCAGAGGAACACTGTGAACTGTCTGTAGCTTCACGCAGGAGTTGGTGAGCATCTGCAACTCCAGTGAAGTCAAGGAAAAACTCTTGAAACCTGTGAGAGAACATAAAAAAACAAGTGAAGTGAAGTCACCAACATCTGAATTTAACTAAAAAGTGAAGCTTGCTTATGGAAAAGGGCAGTTTAAAGAGTCCTGCTGTGATTTTCTTAGAAGGTAGGAAGGTTTCTGAGAGGAACAGCAATGCTTACACTTTTTCTGCTGCTCCCTAATGATCTCCCTCCATTCTTCTCGCTCGTAGTCTGATGAAATCAGGAATGTATAGCCCTGAAATACAGAAATAAAACAAAGGAAATAAGAACTTTTGGGAATAGCTTTTTTAATTAGCCAACATTAAATTTGGCATATTAATGTTTTATTTACATTTTTCTGACAATATTATCGCAGCCCATTTCCACCACTGAAAAAAAGGTAATCACAAACTCACAAATGCGAGTTTGTATCTTGCAATTCTGACATTTCTTCTCATAATTTAGAGTTTATATCTCACAATTCCTGCTTCTTTTCTCACAATTCTGAGTATATATCTCGCAATTCTGACTATTTTCCTCACAATTTAGAGTTTATATCTAGCAATTCAGATTTTTTTTCTTGTAATTTCAAGTTTCTCTCACAATTCTGACTTTTTTCCTCACAATTTTAAGTTTATATCTCGTAATTCTGAATTTTTTCCTCATGATTTCGAGTTTATATCTCGCAATTCTGACTTTTTTCCTCATGATTTCAAGTTTATATCTTGCAATTCTGACTTTTTTCCTCACAATTCCGAGTTTATATCTCGCATTTCTGACTTTTGTCTTGCAATTTTCAAGTTTATGTCTTACAATTCTGACTTTTTTCTCACAATTCTGAGTTTATATCTCACAACTCTGAATTTATATCTTGGAAGTCTGACCTTTTTTTCCGCAATTCCAAGTTTATATCTCGCATTTCGGACTTTTTTCTTGCAATTCTGAATTTTTTCTTGCAATTCTGAGTTTATATCTTGCAATTCTGACCTTTTTCTCACAATTCAAAGTTTTTCCTCATGATTCCGAGTTTATATCTCGCAATTCTGACTTTTTTTCCTCACAATTCCGAGTTTATATCTCACAATTCTGACTTTTTTTTCTTACAATTTCGAGTTTCTCTTTTTCTCTCGCAACTCCGAGTTTACATCTCGCAATTCTGATTTCTTAGTCAGAAAAAGTCACAATTTCAAGCTGTAAACTTGCAATTGTCAGAAAAAAAGTCTGAATTGTAAGATAAAAGGTCACAATTACCTTGTTTAATTTTGTATTCAGTTGCAGAAACGGGCTTCCATACAATATTTAAGTTATAGGTCATAACATTAAACCAGAAAGAAAGAAAATCATACAGGTTTGGAACAACATTAAGAATGAGTAAATTATGTCAGATTTTTTTTTTGGGTTGACCTATCAAAATGTCTTTTTTACCAAAGAAAACAGACTGCAGATATCTGAAAAACAAAACAAAACAAAACACAGTTTTAGGATTGTCTGGTATTGACTCACCTTGCCATTCCTGTTACTGACTCTAAAGGCCATGCATGGAGAGATGAGCAGCAGAAGTGATTCCTGTTCGCACAGTTTCTTCCTGAGACGATCAAGGACTTTACCTCCTTTACATACTCTCTGAACACATGAGAGAAAGGAGGTGGAAAAAATTAACACAAAGCTGAATTTTCACTGTAGAAAAGCATTTCTGATGAATATTAAATTGCCTCATATACCTTCTCTCTCTGTATCTCATTCTTGATCTGAGAGATCTTGACCTTCATAGCATCTATCTCCTCCTCTGGTATCTGGGGGACCGGTGAAGACTCTGATTCATCAATGGTCTGAAAGGTGACATCAGCTAGTGGGATATACCACTTACAGTCATACTGCTGCCCCTTCCTGAACATTGGAAGAAACATAAACCAGAGGTCACAGTTATGCCAAAGAAAGAAAAAACACAACTTTGAAATCTGGAATGATTCTCCTGAAGAAAAAAGTTTAATCTAGATTGACTTGCCCTCCGGTTTGTTTCTTCAACTTGGCACAAAGCAGCAGGTCGGTAAAGAGGAAGACATGGCGAAGTTTTCGTGCACCTTCTACTAACTCCACCATAAACTGGTCTCTGAGAAGCTGTCGATTCTTTAAAGACATTAGAATGAGTTTAATATGCAGAACAATACTTTTTAAACAATAACTATGTTTCCATGCAATTATAATAATGGTAGCAATAGCAATTAAAAAATTATAAAAAAAAATAATTGCATAAGTTCTAATGGAGACCTTTCATAGACTAACATGATGCATTTCCACATTATAAAACTAGCAAAGTTTGCAAAAAATACTTTGTGTGTTATATTATAATAAATTATATAGGAAACTAGTAATACACTACTTTTTTTCTCTTTTAAAAGGTCTTGTGGACTATTGTCACAAATGGGAAAACAAAAATTATATTTGTTGTAGTTTGACGCCTCCTGCTTCTGAGAACTCTGGGAATGTAAAAACAATTTTTGAAAACTAAAAATAACCTCAACACACTTAGTTTCAACTGTTTACCAATAGGGGGCGTTCATGTATTGTTTACAGCTCCACGAATCAGTGGCAGTCAGTATTTTGCCTGAGGCATGGGGTCATTTAAAGTAGGTGAGGAGGAAAACCAGCCAATGAGATGCTCAGACTCATTCACTCAGACGGAGGCATGACACACTTAAGAAATTGCACTATTGTGAGTAACAGCTATTTTCATGATAATGATGGCAGCCTGAGGGGGTTTCAACCTTGGACAAACACGGCTAGATAGGATGAAAAAAGTGTGCTGGATGAGATGATTCACAAAAGGCAGATATGAAGGTAATTACCTACTGTAAATCACGTGTGAGAAAAAAGAGCCTTAAATGGATTGAAAAACAATAAAAAAAAGCAAAAATTTGTCCTTAAAATAAAAGCAATATGAAATTCTGTACAAGATGTTCCCAGAGATGTCCATCTCAGGTCATTTTTTATAACCGGGTGTGCATTTGCACTCTTGAGTGGCTGAATCTTCCGCTAATTGAAGGGTGTGTGACATATGTGAAAGACATCTGCTCTTTTCATGGCTTGAATGTCTATGTGTGTGTGTGTGTATATGCATTCAAAACACTAGCTCTGACCTGTGACCCTAGCTTTTGGGAGTGTGTGTTTATCCTTTATGCCTAAACTAGCATTTTTTCCCCCTAAATAAACCAGGATTTGGCCAACATGATATATGGGTGCAGTATTGACTTTGGCTGCATTTAAGGACATCTGCTAAAACAGACTAAGATGAGAAGCAACACATGGCCATGAACTGGAGATCCATCATCTCGGTGACAATAATTACACAGGACATGGACCAAGATGCCCTGACAAATGATAATGCTGGAAAACACAATTACTTTTGTTCTGAACAGGCATTGTAAATGTGCTATGAAATTTATTTTCAATATTATGCTATTGTGATGTCATTAAATCATTATATTACACTTGGAATATTTATACTTTTCTATGTTTTAAAGCTTGAAACCTTCAGTTTTCATACATTAAAATTGGAAAATGGCACAGCACAGTCTTTAAAATTTCTCTTTTTGTGATCCATGAAAATATTCATAGGCCTTTTATAATCCTTTGATACAAAATAGTTTGTTGGATTCAAGTAGAAAAACAAAGAGATATTTTAGGTCTTCTGTCTGGCAAAGATCCACTGTTAATGTCAAAAGTTTCTTTTTTTTTTGATGAATACTTTCTTGTAGGATTTTATAATGATGTTCTTGCAAAGTTCTAAAAATAAATTCTTTATCAAGTACAAATCTTTACTGGAATCATGATTAATCTGAGCTGTACTGTTCCCTAGCTTATGTCACTCCTTTAATCATTCCGATAATAATAAATGATCATTATCTTTGAATTGTATCTCTGTATTTTCTGCAATAAAAATGCCTGGCATGTCCACAAGCCTACAATCAGAGAGTCACTTCCCACGCAGTTTTCCAGTAATGCGCGAGGAAGTCTAGTACCAGGTCAACTGACTCACAGTTCAGAGGGGCCCGGGATAGTGTGCGAATACGTGTTTGTGTTAATTCTGAAGCTGGGAAGGGTGTTGAGACACTTCTCGTTTCGCAAAAACGATCTTTGATAAAGGAGGAAGGGGAACAGGAAGGCGGGAGATGATTATATTGTTGACTGGACTCTTGTAGGGTTATGCAACCGGTGCACACTGTTGAATATTTGTACACTTGTCGTAAAAATATTAATAAGAATTACAGTACATGAGTTTATCAGCAGGGGTTTTCTTCTGGCCTGAACACCCCTAACTCACATGCAGTGTATTATTTTCAAAAAGATCTATAAATATATTTTTCAAAGTAAACAATGTTTTTTTTCGCACCACATAATTCTTAAAGCCTGAACTAACCTTGCTTCAGGGGTTTCCTCTAAGGAGACAAGGGAGGAAGTGTCTCCTCAAAATATTCGGTGAGATAAAAAAATTGTAGTATAAAAATAAAACAATGCCAATATTACAAAATATAACTTTAAGACATTTTATTTTGACCTCTTAAAGCGTGCGGTGGGTTTCGTGGGGGGTAACTGAGAATGAATTGGTGAAAGTCACATGAGAGGAGGCAATGCCTTCATCGCGATATAATTTAATATAACTGGATAAGTTGGGCTGTGATTGGTTCCTACGATAAATCCCACCTCTTGTGCATGTTCTGCGTTTGCGAATCAGTCTAAATTAACAATATAATAGCGTTAATGGGAGGACAAATATAAAAAATGTAAGTAAACAACTCACACACTTAGATATAACCACTTTGTTACATCAAAATAAGACTTAGAGATGCATGAAAACAGCTGTGAGAGTTTTTAGTTAGTAATCAGCTTGGTGAAATTTAAAGTAAATCTCTGTGTCTGCGACCAATATTTAAGATATTTCACATTAAAATATGTTTACATATAGTCCACAAAAGAAAATAATAGCCGAATTCACAAAAATAAACCTGTTCTAAAGTTTACATCCCCCTGATTCTTAATACTGTGTTCTTACCTGAATAATCCACAACAGTGTTTTTTGTTTGTTTGTTTAGCGATAGTTGTTCATGTGTCCCTTGTTTGAACAGTGAACAGTTAAACTGTCTGCTGTTCTTCAGAAAAATCCTTCAGGTCCCACAAATTCTTTGGTTTTCCAGCATTTTTGTGTTTTTGGACCCTTTCCAATAATGACTGTATGAATTTGAGATCCATCTTTTTACACTGGGGACAACTGAGGGACTCATATGCAACTATTACAAAAGGTTTAAACTCTCACTGATGCTCCAGAAGGAGAAAACATGCATTAAGAGCCAGGAGGTGAAAACATTTTGAATTTCAAGATCAGGGTACATTTAACTTATTTTGTCTTCTTTAGCCTCTGAAGGCAATTCATGCAAAATAAGAAAATGTACATTCTCCATTCTGTTCAAAAGTTTTCATCCCCTGGCTCTTAATGTTATTTTTTTAACATGATCCTCATAAAAGAGGTGTATTCACATAAATTAAGAGACAAAAAATGTCAAGTCATTGACATACAGTCTGCTTGTTCACTGACCTCTCCTTTCTTCACAGTCATAGACTGACGGCGGGGTGTGATCTCCTCATTAATGCTGGAGAGGAAGTTCTGGGAAATGCGGAGGGCATCCTGCAGGAGAGGGTGATCTGGATGACTGGATGGGGTGTGCTTCAGCAGGTCCTAAAACACACAGTAACACACTGACTCATCATCTAATATTGCAAAAAAAAAAAAAAATTGAATGTGCAATCAACACGGCTCAGGTCATCCAAATAAAACACAAGCACTGTTGCGCCAGTAACCCGTAAACACTCTCCAATGAGAAAAAGGAATGATTAGGGATATGTCTCTTTGTTAATTTTACTCACGTGGAGGACGAGGGTACTTCGAGTGACTCGATCCACTGGTTTATACAGCAGGGCTGAGAACAAGAGAGGCAAAAGAGTGATCAGAATACTAAGTGGTGTAAAAAGGAGAGTAAATGTGGAAAAACCACTTACTTTCCAGAGAGTTCTTGGCATTTTGATCTTTACCCTCTTTGGAGCTCTTGACTTTCAGATTCTGAAGGTAAAATGGTAAACAAATACATAAATTTAAACAGAGGCAGAGATATCAGGCCTGTTTTGATAGTATAATGTAGGTATGCCCTTAAAACTGACCTCTGAAATCTCAGCAAACTGAGAATTGGCTTGACAACACTTTTCAGCCGTTTCCACAGCAACCTTATAGTTGTCCACAAAAGCCCTGTACACGCCGAGCTGGCTGGCCTGTGTGGGAAGATAAAACGACAGGAGTGAGAGTGAGAGTGAAAGAGAAGGTGGTTTAAAGATAAAAGTCAGTGCTGGAGGCAGATTACTCATGCATGTTACATCGGCTTAATTCTGCTTACTAAGGTAGAGCAGGCAGCTTTTCGTGGCCTGTTTTGGCATGGTTGACATGCTTCTGATATTCAAAGACAAGAAAATACCAGCCTGACTCTGCATAAGGACAGCAGCATTCAACACAACAGACAAATTGTCACAATGACGTAATGGGTCAATCTTAAAGGAATAGTTCACCCAAAAATGAATATTTGCTGAAACATTTACTCAACCTCAGGAGAGATTTGCATTACATTACTTGCCTAACAGGTGATTCTCTGCAGTGAATGGTTGCTGTCAGAATGGGAGTTTAAACAGATGAGAAAAATAGCTTTTCACTTTACAAGATATTTGAGGGATTGAAGTCGTGCTGTGGATCACTGTGTTTTTATCAGCTGTTTGGATTCGCATTCTGACGGCTAAATTTCTCCAAATCTGTTCTGATGAAGAAACAAACTCATCTAAATCTTGGCCTGAGGGTGAGTACATTTTCAGCAAATTTTCATTTTTGGGGTGAACTATTCCTTTAAACTATCAAAATCCATTATAATTATAATCTAATTTAATCATTTCCACAACATCAAACTAATAAGTTTGTAAAGTCTTGCTTCACAGCATTCCAAAGCATAATATTGCACTTTTTATTTCACTCTTTCATATTAAATATTTAATACTTTATTACATTAGAATTATATTACATTCTTACTTTTACTCAAAGAAAAGTAATTCTAAAAATTTTCTTTAGTACAAGAAAATACTACACTGTTAATATTCTTAATTATCAAAGGTAAAACAAACAGCAACTTTTATTTATAAAATGTAGTAATAAAAGTTATTAAAAGCTGAATTTTTGATTGATGCACTCACCTGTCGAACTGTAAATTAATGGAAAAGATCAGGATGAGCAAGTGACAATTGCTTGGTGATTTATAGCAATGCTTGCACACAGGTGCAGTAAGGTCAGTTTGTCACCTTTATCATCAGTTTTGTATGCAAAATATAGCCATATTTCACTTCTACGGTCTTTATTTACTAGTTTTGAGCGCGTTGATGGAGTTTCATCTGTTTGACGATCCATCGCATTTTTCTGTTGTCACGTTTACCGGTTTTGCAGCAATTTGGGAAGTACTGCCGCTTACAGGTGAACATCGGAACTGCAGCTTATGAAATACTGAACTGGGCAAAATGATGATATCGAACCGTTTGAAATATATACCGGTATTTTTCCATTACCGGTATAACGCGCATCCCTAACACACGATAATACTTTTCTAGAGTGTGTCTAAAAAGTCTATATTAAGAGGGTGAATGCATACCGAAACAAAAAATAAATGACTTGGTGTAAAGGGAGCCAAAATGTCACCGTGAATGAGCATTTGTGTCATGAAGAAAAAACACCATTCAAAAGACAACAACTGTGAAATGGGCACAGATAACAAGCATTTTCCATGGCAACATCTTGAGTGCTGCCAAAACTGGGGTAAATAAGAGAAGGACTTGTGATGAGGCTTGTCATGAGACAGAGAGGTTAAGCACTTCCTTCAACAAAGCCATTATACTGCAACTGGGGAAACTTGTGAGCGATCCAGAATATGAGCATCATTACCCAGAGATCAGAAAAAAGACGGATTACATCGTGCTGTTAACTCCGCTCACTGATAAAAGATGAATACTCATTAAAAGAGTGAAAAGAACCATTAAAATGAAAAGAACCACTTTCTAAAGACTACTCTAGTGAAGTGTTCTGAGGACACATCTTCAGCTACACACCAAAAGATCTTATATTTGTGAAAATAAATTTGCAGTTGGTATCGAGCGTAATTAAATAAAAAAATGTTGTTTAGAAACATCTTTTTACTAAGTTGTACTTGAAGGGTGAATGCATAAACAAATGACTCTTATAAGCTACTTCATTTAAGTGGATCAAAAATATATTGCATGACCACTGTACTCTGATTCACAAACAAATGACTCTTACAAGCTGGTTCATTTAAGTGGATCAATAACATATCGTGTGAGAACTGTTCTCCAATTCACAAACAAATGACTCTTATGAACCAGTTCATTTAAGTGAGTCAAAAACAGCCTGACCACTGTATTTTAATTCACAAACAAATGACTGTTATGAGCAGGTTCATTTTAGTAGATCAAAAATGTATTGCATGACCACTCTACTCTGATTCATGAACAAATTACTCTTATGAACCAGTTAATTTTAGTGAGTCAACAACTTACAACTTGACAATTGTATTTTGATTCACGAACAAATGACTCTTATAAGCAGGTTAATTTTAGTGAATCAAAAATATATTGCATGACCACTGTACTCTGATTCATGAACAAATGACTCTTATGAACCAGTTCATTTAAGTGAGTCAACAACTTTCAGTTTGAGGACTGTATTCCGATTCATGAACAAATGACTCTTATAAGCAGGTTTTATATATTTAGTGAATCAAAAATATATTGCATGAACACTCTACTCTGATTCATGAACAAATGACTCTTATGAACCAGTTCATTTAAGTGAGTCAATAACTTACAGCTTGACAATTGTATTTTGATTCATGAACAAATGACTCTTACGAGCTGGTTCATTTTAGTAGATCAAAAATATATTGCATGAACACTGTACTCTGATTCACAAACAAATTACTCTAATGAACCAGTTCATTTAAGTGAATCAAAAACTTAGAGCCTGACCATTGTATTTTGATTCACAAACAAATGACTCTTACGAGCTGGTTCATTTAAGTGGATCAGAAATATGTTACATGACCACTGTACTCTGATTCACGAACAAATGACTCTTATAAACCAGTTCATTTAAGTGAGTCAAAAACATAAAGCAAGAACAGCGTATCCTGATTCACGAACAAATAGAAGGTGTTTTTATGACTTTAAAAAGACAAGTCTGAATCAGTCTGGCAAATCCTTCACTCAGCAGTTACTAAACAAATCATTATTATCATACTATGTAATATTTATTTGTCAAAATATGGCAAACAGAGCTTTAATATATATCCTGTATATATATATTTAGTATATTAATGTAGTGAAGACTGTAGGAAACACTGGCCTGAATCTATTTACTACAGTATGAAAATATCATTCTGAGCCCATTTTTGGACTGCATTTGAGGAGTCAGGGGTGAGGAAATCCCATGGCGTGAAAGCTGGCAGTCCACAGGGAAAGGGAGAGGGCAAGGGAATGCCCAGCAGTGAGTGGGTTTCCAGGGCAAATACGTGCACCCCTACTCTATGACATCATGCTTTCTGGGAAACAGAGCAGACACTAGACTCACTGTCCACTGAAAACTCTATGCGACTATGTCTCCCTGTGGGATTTCCTGTTTATTTACCCCTCTCTGAGTAAAACACACACACCCTGGAAGAGAAGTATGTCATTACATACACACACACATATTCCCAATTTAAGGGACATGGCACATTCTCCCAAATAGTTGAAATAGACGTCCATGCAAGCACATCTGCACAAAGATAAAGAAATAAGCTACAAAAATGCTCAGATCTACACATCAATAATGCCTCAAATAATAACCACAGGTATTTGCAACTAACAATATAATCCCTGTGGGATTAACAATCCAAATAAAAAGGGAATGAATTCAGCCTCCGGGCCACACTTACACAACCCCAATGTCTTCATATTTCAAAGAAGAGATTTATGTTAAATAATCACTGATTTTAACCCTAGCTGTGGACCCCTGAGGTGATAGTGAAACATTTCGAACACAAACCCCAAATGAAAAAACATCAGATAATTGAGTGGATCAGATCAACAACAATTTCCCCTTCTACTGAAAGGATTCTGAAATCATTCCGCTCCAACTCCACTCTGGGTTTTATATATTCTGCTTACTGCTAATACTTGTTCTTCTATAATTGCTAGAATGCACAAGATAAAGTAAAATTAATGTGCAAGGAGACATCAAATCCATTCACTACCTTTTTTTAATCACCGAAAAAACTAAACACTATCAATTATCAAGCTGTTTTGATTTTCTGAGCAGTATGACGTCATACTGCTCAGGCCCCGCCCACAATCGCAGATGGGCTGTCCCATATTAGCATATTGACACCCTTAGCCACTTGTACATTATCCACCATTGTCTCCGTGCTCAAGCAACTGTGGCGACAACGCCTCGTGAGCAATGCAGGTGTTTTGTAGTTAGACGTAAAAGTGAACATAAGAGTCTTAATTTTCTCTCAACATCAGAGCCAGTGAGGACGCAGTAAATTAGTTTTGTTTTTGATGGTAACGTGCCACCGAATACACAAAAAACAAAAGAGACTGGTGGAGTGAGCAGTAGCTCATTATCATTTAAAGAGACATGCACCGAAACTGTCACGTGTGCGTCACTCAGGAACAGGCAGGAGAATCAGAGTAGCAATTCCAACAAATATTCTTTAATAATCCAACAAAGACACAGGAGAGCACACAACGACTGACGATTATGACAATTAACGAGGTTTAAGACGGGATGCTAAACACTTGGAAACATAGGGCTTAAATATGTTACAAACAAGGGAACAAACAAGACACACCTGGGAACAAATTAACTAGACAACAGGAAACATGACCATAAAAGGAAGACAGGAACTAAGGCTGGGGCAAAAACACGGAACACAAAGTCCAAACACGTGACAGAAACAGGTTGCTATGAAAAAAGCTGTTTTTGACAAGGTAAAAAGGGTGTTGTTTTACGCTACCATTGTGGAATTTTAACCAAAGCATGTTGCCCCTAAAGAAACATACCAACTTGTGGAAAAATGGGCATCTGATGTCTGCTTTAATATTTCACTTTAATACAGCTGATACAGTATTATAACAGTTTTCTATTTAAATATATTTTAAAAAGGTAACTTATTCTTGTGAATTTTCAGCAGCCATTACTTCATTCTAATATGCTGATTCAGCATTTGATTCAGAAAGTTCAAATGAACAAGCTTTAATTATTTGAAACAGACATCTTTTGTAATCTTATAAATGTCTTTACTGTCACTTTTGATCAATTGAAAGCATCCTTACTGAATTCAAAATATTAATTCTTAAAAAAATGATAAATCTTATTGCATCAAGTTGTAAAATATAAGAAACAAAGTCACAGTTCATAGTTATCAGGATAAAAGGCAAAACATGCAACTCACATTGCAGTCAATACTGCAAATTTGAGATCTGCGCACCTGGCTACAACAGCCTAATATGTTTCAACCCCAGCATTTTTGACCGCAGCCCCACCAATTTAAGAGCAAGACCCCCTAGCTGCTTTACATGAACTCATGCGGCTCTGAAAAGCTTTCATCTGCACGAGCGTCAAGTCCTGCAGGCATCTATAAAGATGGGGGTAAAGTTTCAGTTTCCACAGCTAATTGTGCCGAGTGGAATGATGTGGCTGTTGCTCATGAAGCTCACTAAACCAGTTATCAAAGGAAATTTTCCTTAGGGAGGACCAGCTTTGATGATGACTGCGTTTATAAACCGTCTCAAAAAATCTCTCTCGGGTGGTCTGACACAAACATCATGTACGGATTACCTGAATTAGACGCATTTATGTGGCATCGAGCGACGGCACAATTCAATTTTGACAATGTGTAACAGTAACACTAGCATATTATTAGATGATAATACAAAAATGAATCAGTGATTTTAATAATAAAGCATACAGTAGGTGGTATGACCAAAATCTTATGTGTGTAATTCTATATAAGGTAACAGTTATTATAAACTTCTTTTGCTGGAAACTCAATAAATTAATACAAAATTCACATGTTGTGAAGACTTACATAATTTAAATGACTAATTTTAGGTTTTAGTGTTTTATTTTTTTTTTTATTTAGACAAAATATTATAGAATTTTAATATTAGTGGGTTATTATTTTGGCAAAAACTAAATAATTCAGCATTAACAGACTGTATATTAAACAATATAATTAAACACTGCTCACCAGTTTTTGGAAGAGGTCACCCACACATTGACGGTTACTCCACTGTTGAACTCTGGGTAACAGGCCATCATAAAAGTCTTTGTGGATCTCATGGAGCTCAGGCACTTTGAAGAAAATGGTTTCTATCTGCTGGAGGGTTAACATGGGCTGAGAGGTGGTGGCAGCAGCTTTCAGGGGCTTCATAGGCTGTGATAAAAAACATGGGGTCAAAAGGGGGTCTCATTTATAACAACCTGGGTGCAAGTCAATGTGCAAAGCTCAGCACCATTATAATAGTGATCTTTGACCTTATTTTAAAAGCAAGCGAGCAGTAAAACATACCAGGCAAAGCCTGAAGACTGTATTACTTACCAGTAAGAGCGCCTCCAAGTGGCTGAGATATGCCTCCTCACTGGCCAGGATCCCTGATAAGACCCATTTCCTCATCTCCAACCCTTTTTCGACATCCAGCTCCGACTGGGAAAGTCCATGATGAAGAAAGTGCCAGTTACACAAACACATTTAGGGTTCAGCCAAAAACACACATTCCTGTTTACAGTACCTAGAAATGCATCAATATGGTAATCCTCATAAAAACCCAAATCCTATCCCATACAGATTTATAGATGTCAAGCACAGACAACATAATCCCATATACAGATATGAAACACCCCAAAAAATAAAGCTAAAGAAAACAGGGGTCAAAAGTTCAGAAAACAAATGGACTTTTAAACAAAGTAGTGTTGAGTGGTGTGACCAAAAATTTGTATCACGTATCTGGCGGTTTGATAGTTCATCACGTTTTTTTTTCCTGATTGTGCCTTTATATGCATCACAATGCTTGAAACCGTTAAAGAACAACCACGTTTTAATCACAAATCATGAAAATTTAAAGCAAAAACAGAATGGTCTGACCTTAGCTATGTGAAATGATTCTACACAAAACATCTACACGAAACAAAAAAGCAGATGAGCTGAATGAGAACGCTAATTCTTTCTCTGCCAGCAGATGGCACTTATGGAACAGCTGAAATACCTACTTGATCTTATTAGGAAAACGAAAACGAGACATGAAATACATACCAATAAGTACATATAACTGCAGTTTCCAACAGAAATGTCCACTAGAGGGGGTAAAACAGTGAACACTTGTAATAGTTTTCGTACACAGTTATGATTATAGCTCCATATATTTCACTTGGTTTACGAATCCCATGAAAAACATGTTATAGCCCCACTCAGCAGACATTTCAAGCTAGAACTGCGGTGACACGTACAAAACCAATGTCACATAAAACATACCAGATGTACATTCATCTGTTCTGGGGAAAAAAACAAACTCTCTTTAAACGCCACCCAGTGAACATTTCTGTCGGAACTCGGAAGCTGAGGAAATGTACTAATTGGTACGTATTTCGCATCTTGCAAAATTTTTCCCAAAGGTACATTTTCGTCATGAGACCAGGTAGCAGAATACAACGTTTCCTTGGTTAATGTAACTTAAACAAAGCAGCGCAACTTTTAAAAACTACATTAATATGCATTACAAGAAGGTAAGATGAAAAGAAAATACCATCTAAACTATTCTGAAAACAATCTTGCTCTGCCTGATACAGTATTTTCTCCTCTTTGCGTTCATCAACTTTAGCGTCTCAGGTTTCTGTTAACGAACGTTTAACATTACAGTTTGTTTATTTGCCCAGGTAAAGAATTAGTTGTTTGTTAAGCTGACTATCTACACAGCTTAGCCACTTAAAAATCATACTGTGTGCCTAATTCAAACCAGTTTAAAGCGGTATATCACCCCCCACTAACCTGAAGTATAACTAGCTACTGGCGTTTTTTTAAATATATATATATATATATATATATATATATATAGTAAATGAGCATGTATAATTAAATTTGCAATATCAACTGATAGTCATAAAAAAAAGAGAAAAAAAAGTTTAGTCTCTTCTGCTTACCAAGCTTGCATTTATTTGATTTAAAGTACTGCAACAACAGTACAATTTTGAAATATTTTTAATATTTAAAATATTTAAAAATAACTGTTTTCTATTTGAATATATTTTAGATAAATATAACTTTTATGCGAGTTATTCCTGTGATTTCAAAGCTGATTTTTTAGCATTATTACTTCAGTCACATGATCTTTCAGAAATCATTCTAATATTCTGATTTGCTGCTCATAAACATTTATTATTATTATGTTGAATACAGCTAAGATAATTTTTTTGGTTTTCTTTGATGAATAGAAAGTTCAGAAGAACAGCATTTACCTGAAATAGAAATCTTTTGTAACATTATAAATGTCTTTATCGTCACTTTTGATGAATTTAAAGCATCCTTGTTAAATAAAAGTATCAATTTCTATAATTTCTTTCCCCAAAAATATATATAATGACACCAATTATACAGACTGATTTCTGAAGGATCATGTGACACTGAAAACAGTGTAATGATGCTGACAATGTAGGTTTGATCACAGGAATAAATTACACTTTAAAATAATTCCAATAGAAAACAGTTATTTTAAATAGGTATATTTATAATATTTTGAAAAGTTTCTGTTTTGCAGTACTTTGCATCATATATAATATTGGCCTATAAATTATTTGAAAACAATCCCCCGGTTGCACAGACAAGGCTTAAGCCTAGTCCCAGACTAAAATGTAAACTGAACATTTTTAACTGAAAGAAACTTGCTCTGACTGATCTTAAATTAAAACAGTGCCTTTGTTTTGTCTCAAGATAGACACCAGAAATGTTTTTTCTAAGGCACATTTATAAAAATTACTTAAATATCTTGAATGAACTATGGCCTAATCCTGATTTAGTCTAAGCCCTGTCTGTGAAATCAGGCCAATATGTCATGCATCTGTAACAATAACTGAAAAGACTGAGAATTATTTAAATGACAAAAACACTTGGGAAAGATGTGTAAACACTAGGATTCATAAAGGTTAAAGCTCTATATCTTATTGTCCCTTACTGATTTAGTGGACTCCAGGGACCCCGAGGAAGGGGTCTCTCTAATGCGTCGACCCTTCGGGTGAAGGCGCGGAGAGGAGAGGGAGTCATCAGTGTAGGACGCAACGTCAGGCTGCATACGCTGGTCCTCCCCTCGATCGCCATCATAAACGTACGCTGGAGGCGGGGTCCCGCTAAACGGGATGTCTGCAAATGGACAGAAGAAAGATGTTAGATTGTCATAACATATGACTTTATTTACTTTTAAATCATATCAAGAACTCAAAATGGATGTAATACAGTATTACATATAATAATAGTACATAATTTATCTTCTATTGCTAGTAAGTGGCAAACAAACAAAAATAGGTTCTCAAGTCAAGCATCCATCCATTTTAATTTTGAGTGCTTGAAATAATCAATACGTCCTTTACCAGAGAGTGTCTTATATATCACTTCTCTCTTAATGTAATCCACACAGAGGACCGAAACCTTAGCCAAAAAGACGTATTACCGGCTGAGCTTTTTCCTTTTTGCAATAAAGACCTTGACGTATAATTGAAAGCAACAGATAAAGTCTGCCAAGCGAAGACAACCAAAGCCGTTAGGAATTCATCACCCATTTCAAATTTATTCTTGGAAACATTATCTACCATCTCTCTAAATCACAGCCTCAATTAAGCCTCCTGTTCATCATTAATGCATGACGCTGCAACTGAATTATTAAAAATGTGTGTAGTAAAATGCAGCATTGGAATTGTAATTTTTCCTCTGACAATATGAAGACGGATTGGCTGTTTTACTTACAAAAGGCATATTTATTCTTTACACTGATCAATGTAGTGTAAAGCTAAATTTATTTCCTTTGTCTGTGAAGACTCAGGAACAAGAAAAGATTTTTTCACTAAACTTGAGCCAAAATGTTCTTTATATAATCTAGTTGCTGCTGTGACACACTGAGTATTTGTTCCACACCTCCAGGGAATATCACTGATACTAAACAAGAGAAAGAGTTTAAGAGTGGGGAGTCGAGTCAGTTCTTTATATTCCTCAAGCCTCACATGACAAATGAACAATGAAAGACTAGATGACTGCGATCATGCCTCTGTCCTGACGGAGACCCTCTTTTCCTGGCAGTGAAAGAACAGTGTGAAAGTTAGAAACATGACAGCTCACTGGTGGAAATGTGAAACCAGTCCAGAAAGTCAAAGCAGTCCATTTAGGAGAAGACTGACAAGACCCCATTGAGCGGAAACTAAAACCTCTTAATCACTCAAATAGCAATGAATAATTCAACACCATTGTTCTTGTTTTAATTACCATTGATGAGGATTAAGGGCTACATGGATGAATAGCTGCATTAGTGATGCCATTTTAATAAACTGAGCATGTTCAGATTTAAAAATGAGGAGCAGCTGCTGAGCTGAAGTCAAACAAATGCACTTCACACAGCCTAAATATACAAAACAACTGTGCTTAAAGAAACAGTTCACCCAAAAATAAGAAATTAGGTATAGTGAATAGCATAGTACACACCCAACCACACACACACACACACACACACACACACACACACACACTCTCTCTCACACATACAATGGTTATCATTCACATCAGTTGTGATTCACAGACTGCAGTGACTTGAGACATGATGAATCTTCATAGACTGTCCTGACAGTTGTGAGTTATCCCCCTGTCTGTATTTGTAGAGTAAGTTGTCTAAAAACAGTCATTCATTTCCTGCAGTCTGTGAACAGCTCAGCACTGGTGAGACGTCCAGACGTAAACGTATCGACTATGTGTCCATCTTATCTGGTGTCCTGATCAGCTCTGCTAAGACAAAAAAATGGTGCCACAGTCGGAGCTATCTATGTACAGAAAACGTGCATTTACACACACACACACACACACACACACACACACACACACACACAAACACACACACACACACACAGAGTCAGGATCATCAATACTGAAATCCACTAATTGATCCCTCACAGCTCTAGCTTTGCACACAGTGCGTTTAAACTAAAGTTACTTGTGATACTGAAATTTCAGTAGCCTGAAACAATACCACTGAAATTTCAATAATTTCGATACCTCAGGAAAATAAATAAGTGACCCTGAATCACAAAATCAGTCATAAAAGCACAGGTAGAAATAACCAAAAATACATTGCATGCGTCATTGTATTTTTCTTTTATGCCAAAAATCATTAGGATATTATGTAAAGATCATGTTCCATGAAGATATTATATAAGATATACTTCGCAATTTTCTCAATACTTTGATTTTTTTGCACCCTCTGATTTCAGATTTTCAAATATTGCCCTATCCTAACAAACCATACATCAATGGAAAGCTTAATTTAGCTTTCAGATGATGTATAAATCTTAATTTAAAAAAAATGTACCCCTGGTTTTGTGGTCCAGGGTCACATATGCTAAAGAACATATTCCTTCATAAAGTTAGCCCTTAAAAAAACACTTGTTAACAGTAATATTAAAAGCATAAATATTATATTACATTATACTAATAATCAAATTAGTAACAGATTAAAATAAGGCTTAATAATTATGAAATACAACACTGAACAACTTTTACAGCATTTAAAGGGATCCCATTATGCTTTTTAACTTTTTGAATTTTAGTCAGTGTGTATGTTTGTGCATAAAAAGGACCTACAACGTTACAAATCTCAAAGTCCACTCCAAAGAGAGGTATTTTGTTTTTTAAAAAATTCCTAAAATAACTACAACAAACGGCTCATTTGGACTACAAGCTTTGTTTCCCGAATGTTATGATGTCATAAAATAAATCCCGCCTATGGAAATTTGAATAGTAGGGATGAGATGGGGGATTAGCTTAATTTTAGCGATGCAGCACAGAAAGATTTCAACGGGAGATTTCAACGAGCCGCAGGACTGCTGCTAAAAAACACAAGCAATGACTACAGTAGTTGCAGTCTCCTCCGGTTGCCACGTCAGAGCTGTGCACCGCAGACGTGTGCAGCATAGGGGCTCAAAACACATGCAGATGCGCGACTTGACGTGTGCAGTGTGTGGTAAGAGATTTATTCATCATACAGTGTAGATATCTTCACTTATAATGCGAGTGTTTTTTTTTAAATGCATAAACTTGCACTAGACTAGGCTAGGCTAATCAGTGATGTTATCTGATAGTTCTTTGCTCGTTTTCTGTAGCTGCTTTTTGAATAACTAAGGACATGTAAGCATTATAATTAACAACTTACAATGTCTTTATTCAAGTTTTGTCATGTTAAATACAAAATAAGTCATATTAAAAATATCAGCCTTTTTAGCCTTATGCTGGAGATGGTTTCAGGCAATGAATGCTGTAAATAACTGAAGAATTAGCATGACAATATCATGTATCTGCAATCTCGCAGGTTTACCATAAGACCCAACACTACTGTAGAGTCAACTATACCTTAATATATCCTCAACTATAACCAAGGAGCAGACTGAACTTGATGGTTTGGCAAGGGCATGACAGTACTGAAACACCGTCTAAACTTTCTGCCAATCACAACGCAGTGGGAAAGCTAACCAATCACAACACATCGGAAGGCAGGCCTTCATAAAACACTGAACTAATTGAGCCATTTGTGCCAGGCTGGGGAGAAAACTATTGTAACAATGTAAATTTATTGTATTTATTAAATTTGAAAAATAATGTGTTTTTCAAACCACCAAGTATGAGAGCATGTTCTAGTACACCCCCAAAACAAAAACAAGACTTTGTAAAAGAGCATAATAGGACCCATTTAATAAGAAGTCAATGCTGATTATAAATGTTTCTTATTGTGAACTTAATTTCTAACACTTCAATGCATATTTTTATAACTTAAATTGTTAAAAATGTGTTCATATTTAGAAATTAACATTAAAGTAATAAAATGCGGCATTTTGGATTAGGTTGAAGCTAAATTTGGCAGTATAGTAGCTCTCCAGAAGCAGGGCTGGTGGCCTTTGTTAAAGACATTTGTTGATACAGCATTTTACTACAAAACAGAAAATGGCAGACGCCAAAAAAAATATTGGTTGATTCGGTGTGCCATTCTGAATCTATCAAGAAGACCAATCTTATAATCTTTGGCCAAACTGGTCAGAAGTTATAAGCATAAATGTCAACATTTTATATCTTTTGACCAGTAGGTGATGCTGCGCGGAAACTACTTATGTGCCCTCAGGTCATGCTTGTTATAACACATCAAGTTTGGTCAAAAGCCACTAAAGCATTGCTAAGATATAGCCTCCCGTACATTTTTGTCTGAATTTTTAAAAAATTGATAGATATCATACTTTACAAGAATGTCTATCGGAATTTTTTATAACTTTTTGCCAGCACTGTCTAAAGATGATGTGAGCCAGTTTCGGTGAAAAGTAGACAAACAGTCAAGGAAGATTTTTTAAAAAGAAGATTTATCGCAAAATTCTAAATCGTGAAAAGTCTTGGCATGTAGAAATTTTATTTTTGGTATGCATTTGACTCAACATGAAACAAGGAATCAAGAATTTAGATTCCTTGAATTTTAGATTCTTAGAGGAAAAAAAATAATTTTGCTTTTAGGCTTTGAGGTTGAAAAGTTATTAGCAGAAATTAATTTGGTCTATTGATGGCGCTAGAAAGTTTGAGATAGTTTCAAATTTGCTATGGTTAATACTAAGACTATCATCTATTAGTGTGCCAAATTTCAGAACTTTCCCGCAAGGAGTTCTATGGGCTGTCACAGATTTTAAGAGCGAAAGAAGAAAAAGAAAAAGAAGAAGAACAGCTTTAATAGTTGCCTGCTTGGCCCCTAAAGATAAACATAATATTACTGTTGTCAGCATATAAATTTGAATCTAAATTATTATTTTCCGTTATTTATTTTTATCATAATTGTTTTTAAACAGGCTTAAAAAAGCTAAGGAGAAAAAAAGCAAAGGCTCAATGTCACCATCACTGCCAATGTTGCATACAGTTGTAAATAGAAGATGAGACTTTGAATTTCACACTACTCAGTTTCCACTCCCTCATGGGCCTGTACACTCCTATCCATCCAACACAACAGTGCAAAACAACAACTTATATAAACAATGTGATTTACTTAAAAAGCCCAAAAGACTTAAAATGATTGAGAGATTGTTGGCTTTGTGATGAACAGCGAGAAAAGGGGTTTTGATGAAAAGATGAAAAGAACATTACCCAGAATTGTTCACTACTCAGAATTGCACAATAATAACAAGTGTCTTGTGTCCTGATTCATTCAGAAGTCAACAGGCTTACGTGGGATGACATTAGGAGAGGACAAAGATGGGAGCAACTAGGAGTTAAATCACCTCACTGTGAGAGAAACAGGAAAGAGAGGACTCCGGAAACATGAAGGCAGCCCTGCTGAGTGGCCTGGCATGTAGCCTGCTTAAAAAGACAAAATAATAGACAGAGCCTGAACAAATAGAGAGCAGGAGAAAAGAAGTAGAGGATTACAGAGAGACATAGCAAAAGAGAGTGTGTGAGAGAGAGGGGTCTCTGCTAACCCAATGTAGAAGGAAGAGCCATGCCAAAGGGCAGCGTGTGTTACTTTGTGATTAGACACTAGAGCTGAACTTATGAGCAAAACAATTCCTGTGGCTAACACCAAGGCCACATAGACTGTGGAAATGGATGTGTTTCATATGAGGACCATAAAAATCACCCTAATGTCATTTCTCCTGTGTATGCACATACACTAGTTCAAAAGTGTTTTAAAAAGAAATTAATACTTTTACTAAGCAAGGATATGCATTCAAATGATCTAAAGTGATGACATTTATGACGTTAAAGAAGATTTCAGTTGCACTTTCTATTTATCAAAAAATCAGTTTCCACAAAAATATTAAAGGGGTTAGTTCAGCCAAAAACGAAAACTCAATTACTCACCCTCATGTTGTTCCAAATCGTAAGACCTTTTTCATGTTGAATCACAAATTAAATTTTTTTTGATGAAATCCGAGAACTTGACCCTGCATAGACAACAACACAACTACCACATTCAAAGTCCAGAAAGGTAGTGAGGACAGTTAAAATCAGTGGTTCAACCTTAATGTTATGAAGCTACGAGAATACTTTGTGTGCGCAAAGAAAACAAACTGAAACAATAAACTTTAGTCAACAATTCCTTCTCTTCTGTGTCAGTCTCTGCCATGAGTTCAGGAGAGTACCACAACTCATGTGCTTCTGTCTTTGCTAGTAAACAAGGCATTTTTTTTTCTTGGCAACATTATTTTTGTTTTCTTTGCGCACAAAAAGTTCATAAAATTAAGGTTGAATCACTGATGTCACATGGACTATTTTAATGATGTCCTTACTACCTATTTGGGCCTTAAACTTTTCAGTTGCGTTGCTGTCGAGGGTCAGAAAGCTCTTGGATTTCATCAAAAATATATTAATTTGTGTTTTGAAGATGACCAATGGTCTTTTAGTTTAAAAATGACAAGAAGATAAGTAATTAATGACAGAATTTTAATTTAAGCAGCCCAACAGTTTTCAACATTGATAATAATCAGAAACCAAATCAGCATATTAAAATGATTTCTGAAGGATCATGTGACACTGGAGTAATGGCTACTGACAATTCTTGGCTACTCTTCAATCTTTTTTGCAAAGTATTCCTAACATATTTTTGAGAAATGTAATTTGCAATGTGTAGACCACAAAAGAACAGTCTTAAAATTAGCATCTAAAAATGCCAATCTTCCAACGGAATTAGTGTGTGTGGAACAGACTCACTGGTCACGTTGACAGTGAATAAGCCATTGAGGAAGTGTGCAGGGATGTCTGACCACGACACTCAACTTTCCAAAGGAAACACGCGTTTGAAGCAAGGTCATCTTTCCAACAAAAACACATGTTAAAACACCTATAAACTAAGAGGAATATGATAATTATTATAAATGACAAAAACTGTGTAATATTTGTGCTTATAGATCAATCAGTCAATCAACCAATCAATATATTAAAAAATAAAAAGACGAAACAAGGGAACTTGACCAGAAAGTGGATTGCTGTATATAGTACAGTGACAAGCTTATATTCAATGATTGGAAAATATTTTGATGTCTTTGAATTATGAGGTCTTTTTATATTGGATTGTAACTGATTCATATTCATATCATGTTATGAATCCGATTAAAAGCGGCGACAGCCCTAATAATTAAAATGGCATTAATTCATTATCCTAACCCAGCTTTCAACATCATAAGGTTCACCAGTCAAAACCTTAGAAAGTGAAGAATTCCTTGGAGCAATTTCATGTCTACACTTGCCCTTCCACAGCCGTTCTCATGTCACACAGTCAAACTTCCTCACAACCACAACCAGGAAGTCTTAAAAAGGTCCTCAGTGGAACAAAGTGGTAAAACAACCCCGTTTTCCTTGGAAGGAAACTTTAATCACTGAGAATTTATCTCTGAAATGATGAAGACTTGAAGATATTATATAATGCTATTTAAATCCACATATAAGAGGGCAAAGATACCAACATCACAAAATCACAAAAAAATCACAGTCCTCTGGTTAGCAATGAACAGGGCAACCGAGCGCAGATGGTTTCAGTGTCTGCTGGTGGAGAATACAAATCCATCACACAGTTCAACATGAGGCAGATTAAACGGTCATGACGCAATATCAGCATTTCTATCCTGCGATAATACCAAAAAAAAGTCGCCCCACTCTTAGTCTTTTTCCTTGCACCGATATGTGCACACACACATTCACAAACCACACACAGATCATCTTAATCCGTGTGTTTGAATATGATCCCAAAGGGAGTGGAAAGCGCCAGATGTGTAAGGCCAGGAACAATCCATCTCAGGATCAGATTTACTGATCTACTCTAACATAACCAGCTGCTCATAACTATCTTCTCTAACTCAAGGATCAAAGTTTATCCAAGGCTGCATTAGATGAGCTGAAAATTCTATAGTGAAAATGTTCCTGTTTGGTAGGTCATTTATAATCTGTCATAACTGCACATAAAATTGTATATATTTATATATTAATTATATATAAAATATATAAAACACAAAATCAATTATATTTATATACATATTCTTTATATGTGCTTCTAATTAAAGCATTTTGTTCATTAGCTTGTGGCAACAATTTGTCTAATTGCTTTTCTAACCTGTTTATTATTTAAAACACAAATACAAACACTCCACTGTTTTATATTTATTACACAATTAATTGAAATAAATTGAATGGACGCCCATTTCCACCACTGAATAAAGAATAAAAGCTATAAGCGAGATGTAAACTGATATAAACTCACAACTGCAAGAGAAAAACCCTCAGAATTGCGAGATATGTTTATTACCCAATGAAATTTAAATAAATTGCATGGAAGCCCATTTCCACCACTGAATAAAAATTTAAAAAGGTAAGTGTGACTTTTTATCTAGCAATTCTGACTTTCGTCTCAGAACTGTGAGATATAAACTCGCAATTGTGAGTTATAAGTCAGAACTGCAAAATATAAACTGTAAGTGATACATAAACTGACATAAACTCGCAGTTCTGAGAAAAAAAGTTTTAGTTTAGTTTAGTTTAGTTTAGTTTAGAGTTTATACAACACATTTCCGAGAAAAAAACTGAATAACCAATTCGCAAGAGATTCTTGCAAATGCAAGTTTTTATCTCACAATTCTGAGAAAAAAAAAGTCAGAATTGCTAATAATTGATAAAGTCATAATCACCTTTATTTTGTAGTTTGTTGCAATTCTGAGAAAAAAAGTCAGAATTATGAGTTTATATCACGCAAAAGAAAAAAGTGATAATTGTGGGTTTTAAACCCTCAATTGCGAGTTCATAACTCAATTTTGAGGAAAAAAAATATGCATAAAAAGTTGCAATTACCTTTTTTATTTTTTAGTTTATATGTCGCAATTCTGAGAAAAAAAGTCAGAAATGCAAATGTATATCGCACAGTTCTGAGAAAAGTCACAATTGTGAGTTTATATCTAGCAATTCTGACTTTTTAACTCTCAACTGCAAGTTTCTCTCTCAATTCCGAGAAAAAAAAAAGTCAGAATTGCAAATTTTGTCAGAATTGAGTTTATATCTTGCAATTCTAAGAAAAAACTCAGAATTCCAGGTATGTATCAAGTCAGGATGGCAAGTTTACATCACACAATTCTGAGTGAGTTGTGAATTGTGAGTTTATCTCAATTTTGAGAAAAAAAGTCAAAATTGCGAGATAAAAAGTCGCAACTATGTTTAATATTTTTTAGTTTACGTCGCAATTCTGAGAAAAAATAGCAAATTTATAAATCATACAGTTCTGAGAAAAAAGCCAGAACTGTGAGTTTATATCTTGCAATTCTAGCAAGATATAAACTCAAACTCTCGCAACTACCTCTTTATTTTTTATGTCGCAATTCTGAGAAAAAGTCAGAATTGGGAGTTTATATCACGTAATTCTGACTTTTTAACTCTCAATTGCGAGTTTATCTCTCAATGTTGAGAAAAAAAGTCACAATTGCGAGATAAAAAGTCAACTACATTTTTAATTTTTTTAGTTTATGTCACAATTCTGAAAAAAAGTCAGAATTGCAAATTTATAATCATACAGTTCTGAGAAAAAAGTCAGACTTGAGAGCTTATATCTCGCAATTCTGACTTTTTAACTCTCAATTGCGAGTTTAGTTCTGAGAAAAAAGTCAGAATTGCAAATAATCAGAGTTCTGTGAAAAAAGTCAGAATTGAGAGTTTATATCACGCAATTCTGAAAGAAAAGTCACATGATGTTTACATGATGTTTACATGATGCAATCCTAAGGAAAATCTGAATCGTGAGTTTATATCTCACAATTCTGACTTTTTAACTCCCAATTGCAAGTTTATCTCTCAATTTTGAGAAAAAAAAAGTCAAATCATAAAGAATAAAAAGTCGCAATCAAGTTTTTTTGTCGCAATTTTGAAAAAAAGCCAGACTTGCAAATTTATATTGAATTGAGAGTTTATATCTCGCAATTCTGAGAAAAAAGTCAGAATTGCAAGTTTGTATTAAGTCAGAATTGCAAGTTTTCATCACACAATGCTGAGAAAAGTCAGAATTGTGAGTTAATATCTCGCAATTCTGACTTTTTAACTCTTAATTGTGAGTTTATCTTTCAATTTTGAGGAAAAAAAAAAGTCAAAATTGCAAAATAAAATATTTTTAAGTTTATATGTCGCAATTCTGAGAAACTAAAGTCAGATTTGCTCATTTATATCATACAGTTTTGAGAAAAAAAGTTCATAATGGCATATATGTATAAAGTCAGAATTGCAAGATAAAAAGTCGCAATTATCTTTTTATTCAGTGGTGGAAACGAGCTTCCACATAATTGTGTGCTGGACAATTAAGCATTCATAAAGTAGGACACATCTTGGAAATGTTTTTTTTAATACTCCATTTATATCACAGATAAATATTTCACAATTATGATGTCCGCAGCATGATGAGCATGAAGATGAATACAGATCATGCTTTAATGTTCCCCTATATGTGTACATATGGTTCCCTAAAAGGAAACAGGAGGTCAACAGGACATATCTGTTGTGTGAAAATATCATTTTTTGGCAGGTTTACATGTAGATCCAACTCATGAAACAAAGGATGTGGCCTATGGGTGTGTATCAAAAGCCTGTCGGTACTACAGTTATTTTATCTGGAACATGTGGTTATTGTGTTTTAAATTTCCGTAACACCTCAAAGACAAACTGGGAGACCGTTTTCCCCTCAGAAGGGAGACAATGTAAATATAGCAGGCAGGAAAAAGCTCTTCGGTGAACTGACAGCCATTCAACTGTTACTATTTTGGATAAAGCAACTTCCTGTTTATGACACACCGTCTACAACGTCACATCAACACCAAAGCAACATCACAGATAAGACATCGAGATTCAGTGCTTTTTCTGTGACGTTTTGGCTATTTTTCTTGGGTTCACAAAGTCGAAAAATAGAAAATAGAGTAACAATAGAAAAGGAACAAGCATGTCTACATAAAGGAAGCAGGTCAAATGTCAATGTCATCTCACTATGTTACTCTTCTTCCCTTCTTCCTCCCTACTCTGAAGTCTGGACCTGAATTTGAAACGTGAGAGGGAACTTAAAGTTCCCTTAAAAACAAAAACAAAAATGATCATCAATTTAATCAACAGAAAACAAACTTCTCTAAGCTCTAAGATGTTTGGTTAGTCATTACCTGTTTGAACCAATAGCATTTGATTACATTTACTGAAACTACAGTATTATTAGTTTAAGTCACTTTCTTCATCTTTCATCTGATGCCCTTCGAAAAACACAAGTGAGAATGTCAATGACAGAAACAGGTATTTCTTAATATATTTCACAAGGTCTATTAAAAGGCATGTAGGAATGATGGTGGGCCATTCATTTTAATATGACCTTTACATTCCTGGGCACTTTCAATCATCATTTTTCACATTACGATATAAAAAGGCTAACAGCAGTGCCAGGTAAACGTGGGAGGACAGAATGCATTTATTTGGATTGTTTTAACCCCCCGGTTTCTGATAAACACTTAGTAGGCTAGATTCCATGATGACAGGTCTGTGGGAACGGCCCCCTTTCGTGTCTTTCTTTGTAAGCTGGAATTGTAAACATCTCCACACTTTACTCACTGACTCAGACTAGAAGTCTGGACTTGCTCAATAGAGCTGTTTTCATAACGGCTGTAATAATTGAATGACAATGGTGGAAGGTAGTAGAGTCACAGCGCCGGAATAAAACAAGTACATTTCCGAGATGGGAAATGTTATGTAAAGTCTAAAATTTAAATTCAGAAAAATAGTTTTCGGTAACTGGACAACAATGGCTAACTAACAGAAATCATGTCATAAAACCTGTCAATGCAAGAATTGTCTGGTTTTTCTCTATTTTTGACATCAAAACTATCTATCTATGCTTTGTGTTGCCATTTTAGCTCACTCTTTTTCATTTTATTGCCTGCTATATCTTTTGTTCTTTCTATTCTTTCTCTCTATTGTTTACTCAATCAGTTTTTTACTCTTCCATCACTCACTCTTTATCCGTTTGCTCTGTTCTTCTTTCTGTTCTATCCTTCACTATTTCTTCTGTGCTTTTCTTCTATCCATCATTCTATTGCTTGCTCTATCATTCATTCTTTCACTCTATCGTTCAATCTGTCCTTCATTCATTCTATCATTCACTCTATCCTTCGTTCTTTCATTTTATCGTTCGCTTTATCTTTCTTTCATTTGATTGTTCTCTCCATCCTTTGTTCTGTCATTCTATCATTTGCCCTTTCCTTCTTTCTTTCATTTGATCGTTCGCTCTATACTTCATTCTTTCATTCTGTCATTCGCTCTATCATTCCTTCTTTCATTAATCTTTAGCTCTATCCTTCGTTCTTTCTTTCTATTGTTTGCGCGATCCTTCATTCTGTCTTTCTATTGTTCGTTCTATCCTTTGTTCTTTCATTAGATTGTTCGCTTTATCCTTCGTTCTTTCATTCTTCCTTTCATTTGATTGTTAGCTCTATCCTTCGTACTTTCCTTCTGTTGTTCGTGCTATCCTTCATTCTTTCATTTTATGGTTCGCTCGATCCTTCTTTCATTTATTTGATTGTTTGCTCCATCCTTCATTCTTTCATTCTATCGTTCACTCTATCCTTCTTTCTTTCATTTGATCGTTAGCTCTATCCTTCGTTCTTTCATTTGATTGTTAACTCTATCCTTTGTTCTTGCTTTCTATTGTTTGCGCTATCCTTCATTCTTTCATTCTATCGTTCGCTCTTTCTTTCTTTCATTTGATCGTTAGGTCTATCCTTAATTTTTTCATACCATCATTTGCTCTCCTTCTTTCTTTCATTTGATCGTTAGCTCTATCCTTCGTTCTTTCTTTCTATTGTTTGCGCTATCCTTCATTCTTTCATTCTATTGTTCGCTCTATCCTTCTTTCTTTCATTTGATCGTTAGCTCTATCCTTCATACTTTCTTTTGTTTGCGCTATCCTTCATTCTTTTTATTCTATTGTTCGCTCTTTCCTTTTTCCATTTGATCGTTTGCTCTGTCCTTCATTCTTTCATTACATTGTTTGGTTTATCCTTTGTTCTTTTACTTTGTTGTTCACTCTATTCTTCACTTTTTCATTCTATTGATCGTTCTATCCTTTGTTCTTTTATTCTATCGTTTGCTTTATCCTTTGTTCTTTCATTCTATCGTTCACTCTATCCTTCGTTCTTTCATTCTATCATTTGCGCTATCCTTTGGATTTCCATCTAGGCCTATAGAAGACCTGAATGAGACACTCTAAGCTATTTTA
The DNA here is from genome assembly GCA_033026305.1 of Cirrhinus molitorella. Classification (NCBI taxonomy): domain Eukaryota; kingdom Metazoa; phylum Chordata; class Actinopteri; order Cypriniformes; family Cyprinidae; genus Cirrhinus; species Cirrhinus molitorella. The sequence goes on along the minus strand of CM065125.1, from coordinate 16,996,759 downwards.
AATAAATCAAACCACAAACTATGCTACCATGACTGTCCTTAACTCATCTTGATGAAAGCATTATGACAAACAGGTCTCATATTGCTGCAAGTCCAAACACTTTAAACCAAACTTGGGTTTTAAAATAGCAACATATCTGCTCCCTGTCTCCTACTGGGACAACACTGGGCAGGTAGATAAGTGAGTGACACCTAAATCCAGCAGCTGACCAGGACGGTGTAACGATGGGGCTACTGGCCTTCACTCCACACACACATCGATTTCAGGAGATGCCTCTGAGAGTAAGGAGAAAAGTGCCGTGGTGTTAAAAGGATTTGCTTCTTCAGTAAATCAATGAAGCTCTCGACAGGACGGTCACCGGGGAGGTGAGCGGTCATGCGGGTGAGAGTGGAAATGGATTTTACCAGAAAGTCACGCAGACACATTTGCATGGCTACAAGAGGCAACTAAAAAATAGCCTCCGTCAAAGGCAATTCACTTAGGACAGCCAGTTGAGGAGTCAATACAAGATTTGTTTAGATTCTGGAGGGAAAATAGCAGTTGGTCGATAAATGGGATGCTTTATGTACTGTATATAGTTTCAACACAGCACAATGACCAAAACTTTTAGCTTTTTCCTAGCATGAAACATTGTTAGTAATTCTGTGTCACCCTAATGTCTGGCTTGATACAATTTAGGTAGTGGAAAAGCATAGCTGGGCCTAATATTCATGAACAGGAATTAAAATAGCAATGGCTTTCTGCAACACTATTAATACACATCTCTCTGTCTTTCTGAAGAAAATGCACAGTCCTATCAAATGCAGCCAACAGATCTTATGGTTCCTTTAAAATGCTTTTCAGTGCAATAACGTCATCACAATAGATGAAAACAATTAGTCTGACCAACATTTTAATATCTAAACCAACCATCTAAGCAATTAAGCGTTGGTAAGACCATTAAACCAGCAGTTGGCATGGCAACTAAAGACTCTGCGGTATTCAAAAGCTTAAGCCTTCAATTAATCAGCAGTGAAACGTTTCTGCTTATTTCGCACTGTGGAAAGGGACAGAGTGCAGGCCAAATTTACACAATTGTTTGGAGTTCCCAAATGGACTTTATAAGCAAATCCCATCCACATACCGAATCAAAATAAAAACTCAGGGCCTGGGAAAGGGTGGCACAACCGCTGGACCTGAGGAGCGCATGTGTTTAACCGCATACCGCCTGCTGGTTTGGCCAAAGGCCAGTTCCCTCATGCTTCATCAAAACACTTCCATCGTCCATCGCCTGCTTTCATTATGGAGGAGGATGAATCAAATTGACCACACCACAGTCATTAAGTTCTCTCTATTTATCAGATAGGTTGAGAAGAGCTAATGAGAATCAGGGTGGGGCTACCAAACATACTCATTAAAAATGCTTAAATAGATCTGAGTGGGAACAGGGTATATCAAAGCTTAAAAGAAGTCTGTACTTGAATAACACTGCAAACACATCCAACAAGACACATCAGGGGCGCTAAATTGTGACTTATAAAATCTAAAAGAAAATATGTGACAATAACTAAAAATCAGTGCTTCATGAGCACAACAAACGGTGTGAATTATAATTGTCAGAGTTGCAAAAAAATACTTTTACAAATCATAAAGTCTGGAAAACAACTCTAATTAGTCAGTCAAAAATATTTATGAAACACGTGACTGATTCAGACTTAAAGGCAATACTGAGTTCACATTTAACTCCATTTTGGTTCTACTTAAAATCAACCACTGTTATGGTGATATTTATCGTGATATATTGTGAACTGTTATCGTAATATTTATTTTAGGTTAGTGATAATGACAGGTTGTCACATATTTAAAACACAGTTTTGTTTAAATAAATCAACAACAACAGTATTCTCAGTAGTCTCGTAATGGAAATTTTTTTTCGATGACTTAAAATCTTATTGACCTAAATAAGATTTTTTAGATAAAAGACATTTACCAGAGAAAATAATAGTTTAACTTATAAAAATGACCTTCTTCAACATACTTTTTGTTTAGGGATAGCTGTTCATGAGTCCCTTGTTGGTCCTGAACAGTTAACCTGCCCGCTGTTCTTCAGAAAAATCCTTCAGGCCTCACAAGTTCTTTGGTTTTTCAGCATTGTGGTGTATTTGAAGCCTTTCCAACAATGACTGTATGATTTTTAGATCCATCTCTTCACACTGAGGACAAGTGAGAGACTGATATGCAGCTATTACAGAAGGTTCAAACACTCACTGGTGCTCCAGAAGGAAAAATGATGCATTAAGAGTCAGGGGTGTAAACTTTTGAACAGAATTTTTTGCCAAAATATCATATTTTTTTTCATTTAGTAGTGCCCTTTAGAAGCTATAGAAGCTACATGTTTCCCAGAAGACAAAATAAAGTTACATTTACCCTGATCTTCAAATTCAAAAAGTTTTCACCCCCGGGCTCTTAATACATTGTGTTTCTGTCTAGAGCATCAGTAAGCGTTTGAACCTTCTGTAATAGTTGCATATGAGCCCCTCAGTTGTCCTCAGTGTGAAAAATTTTGGATCCCAAAATCATACAATCATTGTTAGAAAGGGTTAAAATACACACACAAAAAAACATTGAATTTGTGGAAACTGAAGGATTTTCCTGAAGAACAGCAGGCAGTTCAGCACAAACTAGGGACTCATAAACAACTATCGCTAAACAAAACAACAACAACAACAACAAAAAACACACAGCTGTGGATCATTCAGGTAAAACAGTATTAAGAATCAAGCATATGTAAACTTTTGAACAGGGTCATTTTTATAAATTCAAATATCATTTTCTCTTGTAGACTATATGTGAACATCTTTTAAGTGAAATGTCTTATTCAAGTCAGTACTAAATAAACAGCATGCATTTTGCATGATCCCTCTTATTTTGGTAATTTAAATTTTGCAGATTCTGCAAGGATGGTGCATGTAAACCTCAAATGTATACAGTAAGAAGTAACAGCATCAAATTGGACCAAATTCATACTAAGTACCCTAGTGCATATAACTTAATTTGTCAGTCTGTGTACTAAAATATCATTCATCTCAGCACACAGCAGTAACTGTTGTTAAAGCATGTAAAAGAAACTTTATACTCAATGAACTGAAGCGCTTCTGAACAATCAGCTTTATTAAGTCATACTATCATTTGTCATCTAAAAAGAAGTTTGGCTGTTTCATAGTAGTTTTTTCCATCTGGAGACTTGGACATCAATAGTACACACACACAGAGCAGAGGGCTTCAGCAGTAACCACCAAAGGCAGTATATAACATGCAGAGCATTAACGTAAGGAACTTTTACCATAACACCACAGAAGAATATCCTAAATCATATAGGTGATGGATCTGACCTCCAGGCTGCACTTTACACCAAGCACTTTCCACACACATGACTGCGCAACAGCCCCCAGGGGTCAGCGCCTGTACTCGTGGGCCACTTTACATTTCATTAGCCGTGTATTTACCGCACTTCTCAAGCAGCTGAGACATTCCATAAACACTTTAGGGAAGGAGCACAGAAGGCCCTTTCAGTCCCAACAGGGAAGCTGGGTAAGCCCTGAAGGGGGATCAGGGCACACAGCAGAGGGAACAGTCAGTGGAAAGTTAAACTTTGTATTTTTACGGTCTTGTTTGCTTGGTATTATGACCATAAAGTTCAGTTTTTTTAATTGTACAAATGTACAAATAAACGTTTCTCAAAAGACCTGTGGAAAAGTATTACTCACATTATTTTTCTAAAAAATGTGTGGATAATCAAATAAACCAAGTGCTTATCCTCAAATACTGTTAAACTTACATTTAAATTATAAAATTAGTAAAAGTTTTACTGCAAAATGACATGTACCACAACCTGGTAGGTAGATGTTTTTAAAAAGACTACACTAAAAGCCCTTTTACTTCCAAAAAAATGTATCAGATGACAGAAGGCATGTGGAATGTGTACAACAGGTTTTTCAGCAAAGTTTTGATAGATGAGAATTTGATAATTGACAAATTCATTACTCACCTCCATGTCATCCAAGATGTTCATGTCTCTCTTTCTTTAGTCCAAATTAAATTAATGTTTTAGAGGAAAACATTCCAGGAATTTTCTTCATATAGTGGACTTTAATGTTGGCCAACAGGTCCAAATATTTTCCTCAAAAACATTAATTTCTTTTCGACTGAAGACATGAATATTTTAGATGACATTGGAGGGGGGGGGGGGGGGGTTAACAGGAAATCCTTTAAAAAAATGTGCATATAAACAATGACACAGTAGGCTTTAAAGGGTTAACATCATATAGGAATCTGAAGACAGGCAAAAGGACAAGACAGTTGCGGTAGTACAGGGAGGCAGCTGAGGGTTATGATGTTACTGTGAATCATGGGGGACAGACAGAACAGAAAGACAAAGAAAATTAGGTCGGATAGGTTACGCTGCTGGGGGAAAATGTAGGAGAGGGGGTGATCATGCAGCAGACGAGAGGGACTGGTGCAGAATTAGGACGAGAGGTGACATGGCTGAGTAAGACGAGAACCACACAATGTACAGCACATTAAAATAACAAGACGGCACTGTGCTGAAGACCTCAGGGGAAACACACAGCACTGCCTGATTCACTAACTGTGCTTAACAAAGCTGAGCAATGGCATTTTTCAGCAGCCATTGCTCCAGTCTTCAGGGTCACATGATCCTTCAGAAATCATTTAATATGCTGATTTTCTGATCAAAGATCATTTTATTTTACTGTGAAAAATGTTGTGTTGCTTAATGTTTTTGTGGAAACCATGACTTAGGGTTCTTTGATGAATATGAAGTATTTAATACAAAACTTAAAAATGTATAAACTTATAAAAACTATAAACTATACAAATTTTATAAATGTCTCGGCTGTCACTCTTGCTGTCGCATTTAATGTGCCCTTGCTGAATAAAAAACAGTAGTGTATTTTCTCATTGAATGTTCTGTTTCATCTGAAATATCCCACATTATGAAATCATTAAGGGTTAGGAACAACTTTAAAACCATTAAAATGCCAACCAAATCCACAGAAAGCCAGAAGGAAGCTGTTTGCTAACCCCAGAAAAGCCAGTTCTTCAGTGTCCATTTGAAGTAACAACACCACTGAAATAGTTTCATGATGATGCTGTTTACTCTTGCCAAAAGGGCCCCATTGCAACTCTTTCCATCATTGACATCGTCCTCTGTAATCAAGAGACTATTCTGCCTTTGTGACATAAGCAAACACAGTTTGTGAAATGGAAGAGGCTTTTTTTGATGGCACACCGACAGCAATTTTCATACTCGTGTCAGTCATATCTGCTTGTTGAGGTAATTGCTGAGATTTTTGTTCCTCTTTAACAGTACTGTAGTGTTATAGTGAAGGTTAACATTTAAAAAAAAAAAAAAAAAGGACAGACCTTGTCAAATCATTGTATGAGGTCTTTAAACCCAAATACAGTGCCTTCATTTTCATTTCACGTTTTATGTTGCAGCCTTATGTTAAACTGCTTTAAATAACTTTTTTCCACATCAATACACTCCATACACCATAATGCCAAAGTTAAAACATATTTGTAACAACTTTATTAGAAATAAAAAACTGAAATGATTCCATTGCATAAGTATTCATACCCTTTTCTGGGACACTCGAAATGTAGCTCAGGAGCATTCATATTGCTTGTAGATGTTAACACACTTTGAGTGGAGTTAACCTGTGGCAAATGTGACGGTTTCTTCCTATATATGGGTTTACATCTGTGTTGCATAAAATAACACACTAGTGTATTTTTGCGATTCAGAGCGGCAAGCTCCTCCCATCAAATGACAGTGAGAAAGATGTGCTCTTTCCCCTGCAGCTGGTGATGGTGGTGCAGGACTCTCTGAAACCCGTGCCAGTTGGACCCACGCCAGCCTGGCCTCAGCCCTGCCCCCATTTACAAAGTCCGACCCCCAGGACAACAGGTGACACACTAACAGTCACACACAGAAAAAGAGCCAGTTAGTGTGTCTTAGGGCATTGGTAGTGCAAAATTACAGCTTAACAGACCACATAAGTAGACTGTTTGAAAAGAAGCAAATTACATGCAGCGGACGCTACTGCTGTCAGGCTTTATGCACACATGGTGCACGTTTGATGTTGTACGAGCGGTATTTCTGATGTTCAGGCTTTCGTTGGATTTATGGGCTCTGGCAGATGATAAAATGGAAAAACAACAAGGAGGATAAGAGCCAGCAAATACCTCTCGCCATTTCCACAGCCTTACTGAATGTGAACCACAGATTTTGTTTGCAAAGCCTCAAAATAAATAAGAATTTTACAAAAACAATATTAAACCAAAGATAAAGTGCTTTGCCACCTGTTATCAGAAAGGATTTCCATGCACAATGTTGGGAAGGTTACTTTGGAAAAGTAATAGGTGATAGATTACAAGTTACCCTATTTAAAATGTAATAAGTAGTGCAAATATTTCAATTACTTTATTAATGTAACTGATTACATTTGATTAATTTTCTAAATTTAAATTTATTTTTTTTTTCTCTACATTTTTCTATACTCAACCATTTTCAAACATTTAATGCAGGCAGATTAGATACAGTTGAGGTCGAAAGTGTACATACACCTTGCAGAATTTGCTAAATGTTAATTATTTTACCAAAATAAGCGGGCATCATACAAGATGTATACATTTTTTATTTAGTTCTGACCTTAATAAGATATTTCACATAAAAGATGATTACATATAGTTCGCAAGAAAAAAATAATAGTTGAATTTTTAAAAATGACCCCGTTCAAAAGTTTACATACACTTGATTCTTAATACTGTGTTGTTATCTGAATGATCCACAGCTGTATGTTTTGTTTAGTGATAGTTGTTCATGAGTCCCTTGTTTGTTCTGAATAGTTAAACTGCCTGCTGTTCCTTCAGGTCCCACACATTCTTTGGTTTTCCAGCATTTTTGTGTATGTGAACCCTTTCCAACAATGACTGTATGATTTTGAGATCCATCTTTTCACACTAAGGACAACTGAAGGACTCAACTATAATATGCAACTATTACAGAAAGTATCATATTTTTTATGTAGTACTGCTCTTCAAAAGCTACAGAAGATATTTACATGTTACATGTTTAGCCTGATCTTCAAATTTAAAAAGTGTTTATATCTTATTCAGGTCAGTATTAAATAAAAAAATAACACGCATTTTGTATAATCCCTCTTATTTTGGTAAAATAATTAACAATTTGCAGATTATGCAAGGTGTATGTAAACTTTTGACCTCAACTGTAAATAGATAAAAAATAAAAAATAAAAAAAATCAGACACTTTTAACTGAAGGTTAGCCAATTCTTTAATCCAGATTTTTTTCCAACTCTGCCATACAGAACCCATAAACCAGAAAAAACCTTCTAGCCTGACTTTTTAGCTCAAGCCAGAATGCAGAGTGAACTCAAGAATCTGTGAGGACTTTAACAAAGGACTGTTTATTTTAATAACACAGGCAGGATTAGGTTGTCTGCCAGGGCCAATCTGTTCCTAAGAGGTGACTTTTAAACACCCAGTTGACGGAAGAGAAACCTGCCACATTTTGCTTCCCAAGAAAAATGTCAACGGTAAAACTATATAAGAACCACCTGATCTCTTTCAATGACTGCTTCTGTCAGCATAATGCCCACAAAGTCAAACTCAATCCCTTTTCGAACTCACCAAGCACAACACTTATGATCAATCACGACAGCAATAGCCTGAACAAGATGGATTCTGAAACATGAGTAAAAAAATAACCGTTTCACCATAGAAAATGTCTAAGGAAAGTTTTTACTATGGGTGTTACCTCAAGGGATCTCCATCAAGATGTCTTTTCTTTGTTGCGAAAAAACCTCTGGCAATGTATGAGGCTTATTTAAGTATGATTCATTTCATAGTACATGTATTAAAACACTGCCTTGAGGATTTTCTGAAAAATCAGGGCAGTTGCCACAGACTGTGGCACAGCATGTGCTTGTTTGACAAGTGCACGTGGCTGCAGTGCCCGCTGATGTTTACACGAGGGAGGGGCACTAGGTGAGCGTGACTGAGATTTCCGAGGACTAAAATCTGCGCATCACGCTCTCTATCACTCTTTCAGAGTAACGTATCTAACGGAAACCTTTTAAACTATCCTGCAAGACTCGAAAGTGCAGTTTTTGAACAGCTTGAGGGCATTAGATTAAGATTGCAGAAAAGAATTTGGAGAAAGCTTAGAGACAGCCTGAAGAACGGCTGCACTTCCAACTGGTGTAAATCACGATCCTGTCACCGAAACGCAACTTTACACCGATCATTTGCAATTTGTTTGTGGCGTGCTGAGTTTGCAGCTCAGTGCTCTCTCTGCCTGCTTACGTAACTAGAGCTTGGACTGAGCTGATGAGCTCTTTTCTGCTTGAAAGGAGAGAAATCTGCTCTTGGCTCTGAAGTCTTCTCTCAGTTTCTCTACTTTTTGTCCAATTGCACTTAACTTAAAGAGTTACTGTCTTATTGACTATTTCATAAGACATTAAAAGAGTCTTCAATTGAGGGCTATAATGCAAAGTGGGGAACATAAAAACTACAGTAGTACAGTTCAAGCATTTGGGGTTGGTACGCTGCTGTTCAAAAGATTTTTCATGTTTTTTAAAGTCTTTTCTGCTCAAGGCTGTTTTTATTTGCTTAAAAACCCTAATGCTAACAGAAAAACTGAAATATTATGAAAATATTATTGCAACTTAAAATAGTGATTTTCTATTTATATATACTTTAAAAGGGAATTCATTCCTGTTATGCAAAGCTGAATTTTCAGCATCGTTACTCCAGTCTTTATTGTCACATGATCCTTCAGAAATCAATTTAATATGATGATTTATTATCAATGTTGGAAACAGTTGTGCTGCTCAATTTGTTTTTGGAACCTGTGATACTTTTTCAGGATTCTTTGATGAATAAAACATTTAAAAATATAGCATTTATTTTAAATAAAAATATTTTGCAACAATATGCACTACCGTGCCAAGTTTGGGGTCAGTAAATTTTTCTTTCATTCTTTGTCTGAAAGAAATGAATACATTTATTCAGCAAGGATGCATTAAAATAATAAAAAGTGATAGAAAAGATTTCTATTTGGAATAAATGCTTTTAAACTTTTTTTTTTTTATCATCAAAGAATCCTGAAAAAAAAAATCGCACAAAATCACTGGTTCTAAAAAAAATATTAAGCAGCACAACTGTTTTCAACATTGATAATACATTTAGAATATGTGACCCTGGACCGCAAAGTCATAAGGGTCTTTTTTTTATTGAGATTAATATATCATCTAAATTGCCATCATCTGAATAAATAAGCTTTCCATTGATGTATGGTTTGTTAGGATATATCAATATTTGGCTGAGATACAACTATTTGAATATCTGGAATCTGAGGGTGAAAATAAAGTGTAAATATTGAGAAAATGGTGCAAATGAAGTTCTTAGTGATGCATATTACAAATCAAAAATGAAGTTTTGATATATTTACGGTAGGAAATGTTCTTTACTTAATAGCCTACTGCTTTTTGGCATAAAAGAAGCATTCATTTAATTTCTTTTACATCATTAGGGTCTCTGGGACCCCAAACAAATTCAGTCTAAACAGAACATGAGTGTTCAAGTTGCTATACCAGTTACTGCATGTCTAATCAAGTGTGATGATTGCGCAAATGAAACTGCTAAAAGCCAAAACTACTACTGAGTGCAAGACTGCTTCACATTGATACTTTGCTACAAACAACATCTCTTCTTTGCATTGTGATGACCCACAATTCAAGAGGAAAACCAGACTGAATGGCTACAATACACATACCATTTGCATTGTGACCATACATTCAAATGCATTACAGCTCACATTCACAATGAAGAACCATTCTTTGTTTTTCCATTCAAGTCAATATAACCACAGATGTCTGATCGTTTAGTCCAAATGACAGCTTTAGTCCCCCTCTTAATTTGTTTCTTCTAATTAGCCTGTCACCCCTCCCCCAACAAAAAACCTTGCTAAATTCACCATGGAAGATGACCCCTTTAGCTTAATTATCCCTAGGCAGGACAACAACACTAATGTGAACTGATGCATAAACGCTCTTGAGTGGACAGAGAGTGAGCGACTAACTGCCTCAGGCTATTCTTGGCCTCAAACGCTGCAGATCAGACCAGTCATATCATGACAGCGAGATAAGGAGACGGAGAAACCACATGGAGAGCGCACACAAAGAAGAATGATATTAGTGGGCTAGAAATTAAGTTAGAAAAATGTACACAAAAAATGGATTTGCTTCCACTTATTTATACAGATGAGGTCAAAGGTTTAATACACCTTGCTGAATCTGCAAAATGTTAAAATGCCCGCTTATTTTATCAAAATAAGCGGGCATCATACAAAATGCATGTTATTTTTTTTATTTAGTTCTGACCTGAATAAGATATTTCACATAAAAGAGGTTTACATATAGTTTACAAGAAAAAAAATAATAGTTAACATACACTTGATTCTTAATACTGTGTTGTTACCTGAATGATCCACAGCTGCGTTTTCTATTTCTGTTCTTCAGAAGAATCCTTCAGGTCCCACACATTCTTTGGTTTTCCAGCATTTTTGTGTATTTGGACCCTTTCCAACAATGACTGTATGAGTTTGAGATCCATCTTTTCACACTGAGGACAACTGAGGGACTCATAACTATTACAGAAGGTTCAAAAGCTCATTGATGCTTTAGAAAGAAAAACAATGCATTAAGAGCCAGGGGTGTAAACTTTTGAACAGAATGAAGATGTGTAATTTTCATTTTCATATTTTTTCATTTAGCATTACACTTCAGAAGATACATACATGTTTCCTAGATGACAAAGTAAGTTAAATTTAACCTAATATTCAAACTTTAAAAGTTTTCACCCCCCAGATCTTAATGCAGTGTTTAATTCTGTAGCATCAGTGAGTGTTTGAACCTTCTGTAACAGTTGCATGAGTCCCTCAGTTGTCCTCAGTGTGAAAAGATGGGTCTCAAAATCATACAGTCGTTGTTGGAAAGGGTTAAAATACACAAAAACGCTGAAAAACAAAAGAACAGTTTAAAAACAAGTATCACCAAACAAAAAAAACGCAGCTGTGGATCATTCAGGTAACAACACATTATTAAGAATCATGTGTATGTAAACTTTTGAACAGGGACATTTTTATAAAAACTCTTGACCTCAACTGTATATCACGTGTGTATATATAAATGACAAGGTCATCATAATTGTAGGTACTTGGTGTCAAAAAGTTTGAAATCACTGTGATACTCAATAAATATGACAAAATCAGATACATGTTAGACAGGCTGCACAAATTAAGACCTATAAAAAGACAAATAATTAGCATAAAATGTCATTAGAATGGATATTTGTGCCTTTTATTATTATAACTCCTACTGTGGGACAGTGAAATCCTATTAACGTCCCACCAAACAAACACTACAGTACATACAAAAGTAAACATTGCAAGAATGTTGTCTTACCTAGATCTCCATGAAAACTGTTGCCGAAGTTGTTGGAGCTTCCATCAGCAGGCCAGATCTTGCGGATACCAACAACACTGGCGTCGGAAAGCGCTAGCTGTTGCTTGAGACGCTTTTGGGACTGCGGGGTAGGGGGGCTGCCACTCTCAAAAGACTGCTGGGAGTGCTGTGATGGAGAGCGACTCTTCTCTCTGTACATTCGGTAGGCGGTGGGGCTTGGGGACACGTGGCTGGACTGCCCTGAGGAGAAGTCTTCTTCGCTAGACGTCAGGTTTTCATTGGAGCTGCAATCCGGGGTGTATCCGTCTTCGAAACTCCCAGGCGAGTAAGACCGCCTGGGCCAGGTCAAGTGCAGGTCCTCTCCGTCTCCCATAATGCCCCCGACGTAAACAGTCGTATAGGGTTGACAGTCTGACTGGTGCCAGTTCTGCTGAGGTGCTCTTCTTCCATTAAGCCTTACTGAATTGTCCTTGAGGAAGCGAGGGTCTAAATCAGGCTCCTCATACTCATAGTTGTAGCCGCTGTCAATAGCTCTTTCATGAGACCGCTCAGGTTTACGGATGTCACCGAAAGCTGTGGACAGATTACCTGGGACAGAATGCAAAGACCTCTTGCGCTCCATTTGCATAGCTTGACTGCCCAGACTACTTATCTTCTCAGAGACGTCTCTATCATTGACCCGAACAAGGCCTTTCTCGTGGTGGTACTCCATGTTGACGTAGTAAGGCCTCTCACTTTTCCCCTCACCAGATGTTTGAGAATTGGCTCTTCTGATACGTTCAAAGTTTGAGCGAAGCGCAGCGACTCCCAACCCTGTGGTGACCTTCTCCTTTGGTGGAGACTCTGGAATGTCATCCGCCTCATGCCGCACAGGTCCACGTCCAGCAATGGGCCTGAGGGGAGCTTCAACACTTCTTTTTTTGTATGGAGACATGCCATCAACTTCTCCATCTCTGTTTTTCTGCCTGTCCAAGTCTGAGGTATCACATGCCACCACCTCAACACACGACTCACGACTGTCCTCTGCTCCAGTTGTGTGCTTCAGTTTGCCTGGGAGACACCTGCTTCCATCAGCTTTCTGATGACTGGCATCTGTAGATGCAGGCTTACGCTCACCTTGTGAGACCCTACTGAAGCCCCATCGCTGAGAGTCATGGCTTCTTCGCTCCTTGGCTAGAAGCGTTTGCAGGTAGATCATTCGAAAGCGCTCCTTGTTCACTTCCATCTCCAAACGTCTAATAGAGTTTCGGCATTTCTCCAGCTCCTGCTCAATGTCTCCAACTGAGTTCAAAGACATCTCAGGAGGATCTGAGTCAGGGAACTGAGCTTTCCATGCTTCCACAAAGCCAACAGGTTCTACCATGGTTGCTTACTGCTGTTTTACTTGTTTTAGGAATTTAAACAAAAAATCACATGTTTGAAAAATATTCACTTGTTTGTAAGAATACACCCAAAGCCATTCTGATTTATAACTTCAGAACTTGTCCTGTGTACATGCAGAACATCATCTCAACATCTGATAAACACTTACTCAGCTGTTCTTGGACAACCGCACAATGTTCTCCACAAACAAAACAAGCAGAGCTGAAACATCCATGTGCACTTCAATTGACATCCGCGTTTCATGCCATTTAAATGGCAAATGATGACTGAGAATTTCTTGAAAACACAGTTTCGCCTGCAAAATTCACTTCTCCTTCATGTTCCTTTATATCAGTGATCTGTCCGAAGTAGTTCGTCCTGTTTATTCTCTTAAACGCCCTTGTTTCTCAGAGATACGCTGTACTCTTGCAGGGTAACCACTAGCATCGCTGTCCGTCACTCCATATGACCAGACTGTATTCTGCTTTCAGTCTCTCTCTCTCTCTTTCGCACTCAGTGCTACTGCAGGAAGAGGTGGGACTAGACGAGTACATGATTAATAGCGACTGCACAGACAATCTCAGTTTAAAGACACAGACTTGGTTATTCAGGAACAAAGAAAAAGAAACGTGCAAAAACTGTTCGCGACGCTTGACTAGCAGGCTTATTTTCCACTCGCATCCTCGTCACTGCAACCACCAAAGCGAATTTACTGAGAAATTCGCCATTATCTTAGCCCGCAAGGATTTGTTTCTACATATGATTGTTTTAGCACTTTAATTGTTAACCAAATATTAGTTACCTCACATTTAAGACCCTATCAGTATTTCTGAAAAAAAATCGCTTTTTAAACTTATTCTATTGTAATACACCTGACAGTATGATTGTAAACTTCTGTCATTTTCCAGCGTCTGTAATGTGAACTTGTCTCCATCTAGCGTTTCTCTGTGGAACAGCAGTTGGACTGTTTAATCATTTTGATCAGTCTGAATCGTCGTTCACTTCCCTATTCCCTATATAGTGGACTAAGTGCCATTCACCGAAGCTTCAGCGTCTATTATAGTGTAAGATGTAATGGTCTGGGTGTGTGCCCCTTTAAGACTTGGGGTTTCTCTGTTGTATGTCTCTGCACTCCTGCAGATGTGCGTTTTCTATATCGTTCTGTTGATTTTCCTTTTAATAAACCTGCTTGTTGATGGTGAACTACTTCGTGTGTTAATCCAGTGACGCGAAACAGGTTACAATGAGCGGGGCAATTGAAAAGAAACTTTGAATCATCATCAAAACCGTACCATATATTGGCGGAAATTAGAGGCTAATTTTTGAATGCTTATATCGTGTAAATGCGAATTTTGTCGTTGTTTTGAAACACACTGGCTTACAGAAAACCTTAAGGCTAACATATTCATAATAAAAGTCAAAAAACGTCAAACTGCATTTCATGGGGACTTTAAAGAGTGCTCAAGTACCTTAAAGGTACATAATAACTTAAAATGATATATGCCTCAGTGACACCGAATACCTTTTTTTTTTTTTTTTTTACTGAAGACTGATGTAATGGCTACTGAAACTTAAGCTTTGCCAATAATAAATTACATTTTAAAATATATTACAATAGAAAACTTTGCAAATCAAATTTTACAAGACCATTTTTATTTGTATATATTTTAAAATGTGAGTTTTTCCTGTGATTTCAAAGCTGAATTTTTAACATCATTATGCCAATCACATGATCCTTCTGAAATCATTCTAATATTTTGATTTGCTGCTATTATTATGTTGAAAACAGATGAGTAGATTTTTTCAGGTTCCTTTGATGAATAGAAAGTTTATCTCAGAACAGCATTTATTTGAAATAGAAATAAATTCTAATATATATACACTACCAGTCAAAGTTTGATCACACCATCTCATTTAATGTTTTTTAAAGAAGTCTCTTATGCTCATCAAGGCTGCATTTATTTGATCAAAAATACAGAAAAAAACAGTAATATTGCAAAATGTTATTTCAATATAAAATAATGGTTTTCACTTTAATATACTTTACAATATAAGTTATTCCTGTGATGCAAGGCTGAATTTTCATCAGCTGTTACTCCAGTCTTAAGTGTCACGTGATCCTTCAGAAAATCTAATATGCTAATTTATTATTAGAATAATCAATGTTGGAAACAGTTGTGCTGCCAAATATTTTATTGCAACCTGTGATTCTTTTTTCAGGATTCTTTGATGAATAACAAGTTAAAAAGAACAGCATTTATTCAAAATATAAATCTTTTCTAACAATGTAAATCTATGCCATCACTTTTTATATTGAACACATCCTTGGTGAATTAAAGTATTAATTTATTTTCAAAAAAAGAAAGAATAAAAATGTACTGACCCCAAACGTTTGATCAGTAGTGTATATTGTTAGAAAACCTTTCTATTTTAAATAAATGCTGTTCTTTTTTAACCTATTGATCAAAAATCGTTAAAAATGTATCACAGGTTCCCAAAAAAATATTAAGCAGCGCAGCTGTTTCCAGCACTGATAATAAATCAGCATATTAGAATGATTTTTGAAGGATCATGTGACACTGAAGAAATTCAACTTTAATTACAGATATAAATTAAATTTTAATGTATGTTATTATAGAAAAACATTGATTTACATCTTAATAATATTACACAATATTAATTTTTTTTCTGTATTTTTGATCAAGTGAAAACAGCCTTAATAAGCATAAGAAACTTATTTAAAAAAACATTAAATGAGAGGGTGTGTCCAAACTTTTGACTTGTAGTGTATATATATGTACACACACACACACACACACACACATAAATATACAGTGTATAGTGTATACTGTTACAAAAGCTTTTTATTTCAGATAAATGCTGTTCTTCTGAACTTTCTGTTAATCAAAGAAACCTGAGAACATTCTGCTCCGCTGTTTTCAACATAATAATAATAATATTTTTTTTGAACAGCAAATCAGAATATTAAAATTATTTCTGAAATCATGTGACTCTGAGGACTGGAGTAATGATGCTAAAAATTTAACTTTGATTACAAAAATACATTACATTTTACAATATATTCAAATAGAAAGCAGTTATTTTAAATAATAAAAATAATTCTCACAGTGTTACTGATTTTGCTGTATTTTGAATCAAATAAATTCAGGCTTGGTGAGCAAAAGAGACTTTAAAAAACATGAAAAAACTGGTAGTGTACTTCACTAAATTCCCTGAAATGAAATGACAGACGGTGGACATTTATGAGTCTTTGACTGATCACTGATTGTATGACAATAACAAGAAGCCAGGACACACAAAAGATAAAGTTTATTTATGCAATTTTTAGGATACAAAATTAAAATACAGCAATGGCCATTGTATTTATTTAGTTTCATTCTTTCCATCAAAGTAGTAAAAGGGAGCATTTGTTTTCACCTTGAAATCTAATTTGTACAGTTTATAAGGGACTTTTAACAACAGCAGAATTTTGAAAAATCCTTGCAGATATCTTAAACACTGGCTCAAAGAAACATATTGTAAATGTCAGAAGTGTTATATATAATAATAAAATAATAATAAACTTAGAGGCATATTTCTTATCAAACAATGGAATGCACATAATCCATCTGACATTAAACAAACTGATTCATGCAGGATTTTAAAACAAAAGTAAATACGAAGCATTTTTTAAGCTGACCAACTGCTAACCAAAAGTGAAAACTCATTTCATACTTTGACTCACAAAGTTCATTTGCAGCACATTTCAAAAAGTGATCAGAAAGTTGCAAATCCAAACCAGTGTTAGCGATTACAAGACTTTGTAGCACAGTCGTTTTTCAAGACAATCCTTATGATTATTATTTCAGTGGTTCATTCTTGGACATGAGCTCAGCTGTAGCTGTTGTGCAGAATATGATGTGTTTCTAATGTGAATTCCCCAGAAAAGAAGTAAATATTGAACAGCATTGCTCCCTCCTTTCACTGATTGTTTTGAATAGGACTCTTTGTAACAGCTACATTGTAAACAAAAGCACACAGTTACCAAATTCACAAGATTTAGGGTTTAGACCCCATGCAACAAAGTGGTCTACATATGTTTTCTAACCTCATTCTCATTGAATTAAACACAGTAAAGGAGCGTTTGCGTGAACATGAAGAAAACACTTTGCTCCCTTTGGATTTCCTATAGGTTAACATGAGTTTATACATGTGCAAAAGAAAACCATACAGGGGCCCTTGTAAAGACAAATGAAGAAGAAAAACAAGAAAGCCTGGGGAAAAGGAAGAGAGAAATGATAAAAGAGCAGCAAAATGAATAGTTGGCACATTATTTGTGGTGTTGACAGTGAAAGGCACAAATAAGAAAAGGATCAGATGAGTGAGGAAAGTGATTTTGGCCCCTGATGTGTGGTGCTGGATTGGTCTCAGGTGATCACGTTGGGGCCTCTGCGTCCAGTTCTTTCGTGGATGTTAGAGATTTTCAGAGCAACGGCAATGAGAGGACCGAGGACAACCTACAATGGTCAAAAGTAAGTGTGATAAATGCATATTAAACAGTCTGCCAGCATCATGAGAAACATTTAATACAACAGCAACTGCATTAAAGAGGTGGTTTTCAGACGAATACAACTGGAGTTGTATTAAAAAATGCCCTGGATCTTCCAAGCTTTAGAATTGAGATTTTCAAGTTCAATAAAGTGCATCTATTCATCATAAAAAGTACTCCACATGGACAAATATGGATATTTTTTCTTATACAAAGGCATCAGTTCACTTCAGAAACCATTTATTAACTCCCCAGAACCGTGTGGAGCACTTTTTATGATGGACGGATGTACTTTATTGGACTTCAAAATCTCAACAGCCATTCACTGCCATTATAAAGCTTGGAAAAGTTTTTAATTTTTAATATTAGTCCGACTGTATTCGTCTGAAAGAAGAAAGTCAAATACACCTAGGAAGGCTTGAGGGTGAGTAAATCATGGGGTAATTTTCATTTTTTGGGTGAACTATCCTTTTAAGGTAAGACACTGCAGGCGAATAGGGTAAAAAAAAAAAAGTAACTAATAGTTATCACCTTACTTACCCAGTTGACTGATTACATTGAAAACTGCAAACATTTTTTGTATTACAAGGTTTCTAAAATATTAGGTTCAAATATGTAAAATGAGGCATTATTTATTGAAATATGCACTAATTTGCATACATTTCTAGTACAAAAATCTAAACACTGGATGAAGTCAGAAACTGTGTTTTTGCCTGCAGTGTCTCGCCTTAAAGGAATATTCTGGGTTTAGCTAAATCAAAATTGGTGGCGTAATTTTAAGTTATCCCTCTTTTTCTTAAAAATAAATATATTTTATACTTTACATATTTTACAATATATAGCTTTTACACTAGTGTTGCTGTCACCCTGTCAATTAATGTGTATTATTAGAACAGAAAAGCTAAAGTGAAGTGTTCACCTGAGTCTCTCTGCTGTGTCTCTCTGGGTCTCTCTCATAGCTCTCGGCATAGATGCGGACAGTGGCCCCGGCTCCAGTACTAGAACCACTAAGCCGGAAAATGATTCGGGACGAGTCTGTAAAGATGATCCTTAGGCCCTACAGGACAAGTGAAGAAATAGAAATACAGTTTATTTTAGTGCCAACAGTTCAGATTGATCACTGAGTTGTTCCATGAACCTACAACCTTCAGCTACCAACCCAAAACAATAAAAGGATAGTTCACCCAAAAATGAAAATTCTGTCATTAACTACTCAACCTCATGTTGTTCCAAATCTGTAATCTGTAATTCCAAACAACCTTTTAACTAGTATGCTATACCACAATATGTGAATTAAAAAAATAAGGAAAAAAATAAAATAAAATCAAACAATTAACATGGCACATTCATGTTCCTAAACAGTGTTTTTAAAAAGTATGAAGAGATTTTTATTAAAATCTAAACTTTACAACTTGGATTTCCCTTGTAATTCATAAGGCTATCCACTAGATGTCAGGAAAAAGTCTACTCTGAGCCAGCCTCTATCAGAAAGTGGGGAGTGACAGTTAATGTTCAATTTAGATCAAATTTAGATTAGTTTAGTTCATATTAGATCAAACGTGTATTTGAATAAAGTTTGGCTTGTATTGCAAAGTTTCTTCATTGACTGTGCTTTAAAAAAGGAGGCAAAAAACATCTCATATCTTATGTTGCTGACATCAAAGGCTGTTCATCCAATCATCCAAACTCAACAGTATTTGGAACAAATTCATCTGCCATTTAAAAGCAACTGACCAAATTAGGTAGATTCTTAAAATAATACATAAAAATACTTTAAGGATTCAGGATCATCATAGTTTATGCTGATCAAAGTGTATTTTAAGTGAATTATTGGAATTATATTTACAAATATATTGCCATTTACAATATATTTACATAAATTGTACATTTCTCTATTTACACCTGGGTCATGTTAATAATTTTGTATATTGATTGGGTCTATATAATTAGACTATTAAAGGGATAGTTCACCCCAAAATGAAAATTTTGTCATTATTCACTGACCCTCATGTCGTTAAAACCTGCAAGACCTTTAGAAGACAAATTAAGATATATCTGATGAAATCTGAAAGCTTTCTGATCCTGCATAGACAGCAATGAAACTGATACGTTCAAGGCCTAAAAAGGTAGTAATGTGACATCAGTGGTTCAACAATAATTTTATGAAGCTACGAAAAAAAAACTACTTTTTTCAACAGTTTTTTCTCTTCTGTGTCACTCTTTGATGTGACAAGCTTGACATTACCATATAGCTTCAAAACACTGCAGTTGAACCACAGATGTCACATGGACTATTTTAATGATGTCCTTACTACCTTTTTAGGCCTTGAATGTGTCAGTTGCATTGCTGTCTATGCAGGGTCAGAAAGCTCTCGGATTTCATAAAAAATATCTTAATTTGTGTTGTGAAGAACAGCGAAGGTCTTACAGGTTTGAAACAACATGAGTGTGAATAATTAACGACAGAATTTTCATTTTTGGGTGAACTATTCCTTTCACGATTAAAGGTCCACTGAAGTGCGTTGAAACACGCAACATTATTCTATGTGCTGACGTCATTTCAACTGAAACAGGAAGACAGGACAGGGTACCTCCAGCAGTCCCTATCCACTATATAGTGTACTACACGCCATTCACTGTACAGGAAATACTAATTCTGTGACTGTGAACAAGTGACTGATTTCAGCCGCAGCTTCAAGGTGTATAGTGTAGTGGGTGGGGCGCTTCGGATTCTAGAGAGCATTTGATTGGACAGAAAGTTTAATGAGAAGCTGAAGTGCAGGGTGATGTCATCAAAAACGTTGATCCATTTTGGCAGAATTGAGAGACTGTAAGTTTGCTTATATCTTCTAAATGCAAATTTAGAACACACTACCTTACAGATAACCTTAAGGCTAACATATTCATAATAAAAGCCAAAAAACTTCCATTTAGATTTCATGGGGACTTTACAAATTACTGTATTTGAATTAGAATTTTAAGGGCATCTAATGTTGATGTCAAATTTAAAATCTTGCCTGAATCAAAACCAGAACCACTGTTATAGATGTAATATTTGTGTTGGTGTGTTTGTCTGCGTGTGTCATGGTCTCCGACAGCTGAGTGTCTTTTCCGTGGCCCCATGCAGACATGCAGAGAGGAGGACCGGGACAGCTGGCACAATCCGGCACTGGGAGGAATGTCTGTTGTAATAATACACAGTCAGCTGTGGAGACGCCGACCGGATGACTGAAGTGACTGTCACAGTCAGTGGGAGATCACTGACTGAACGACAGGCCATGACCCCATGTCACCAGTGTCAAACTACACCAAATCATGAGGCTCATAAAAAAAATAAATGTACAGCATCTCCTATGCTCACAAGTACTGAATATATTTGATCAAAAATGTTGTGAAATAATATTTCTATTGAATAAAAATGCTTTCTTTTTCATCACTCATTCTAATATCCTGATTTGGACTTTGAACTTTCTGACCCCACAACTTTTGAATGGTAATGTATAACAACGATTGCCATTCTGAGATATAAATGAGATGAGAAGTAGATGAGGTGTCGAAACGCAAAGGGTAAGGTGTCAGGCTAATGTCAAGAGGTCAAGGATTGGCTGGTTAGCATCCAGTGACCCCCTGCTGGTAGATGCAGTAACTACATCAATTTGTCTTCGGAGAGATTGTTCTGGAGAGGGAGAAGGTGGTTTCCACAAATTCCTGGTCAGAACAGAATGAGTCAGCTGGGTAAACTACGCAAGTGTTTATGTGTGTGCGTGACACAGACTAGTAAAGGGCTCTGCATCTTGGTACAGCAAATCCAGGCCAGATAAAGATAAAGCATCTACTGAAACATCCTTCTCCCGTTACTATCAAGCACATGTGCGTCTCTGTGCTGGAGCACATCCCCCAAAAAAGGAGTGAGCGAGAGAGAGCAGCTGAATGAAAATTTTAACAGAGTCTCGGCACGTGTGTATTGTACATTTCGGCCATGCTGTATATACTGTACGCACATAAGCAGCAAAGTGTGAATGTAGATGCCCAAACAAGGAATCCGAGTCCACTGGGTGGTCCGTGTGCACAACAGGACGCGTGCCGTACTAAATAGCGTATAATTGCTGAACATAAAACCTTAATGCTCAACAAAACCCTGGCAGCTTTTTATACGAGCGACTAAGCTGCAAAATCTCTGACATTTCCCAATTATCTCAGATGAAAAAAAGTGCACTGGGGACCAATGCGCACATTTGTTTTCATCTCCAAATCACAAGTATTTACAATGGTTCATTTCAAATTAATTAAACACACATGCTGTAAAGATTCATTTTCTTTTGTTCAGCCAGTCAAAAGCATGATCACGTTTGAAGTTTGGCTCTTGTCACCATAATATAAGATACAGTCATGCTGCTTAATATTCAAAGTTAAATATTGTCAAAAGTTTACATATGCCTTACAGAATGGGCAAATGTTAATTATTTTACCAAAATAAGCAAGATCATATGAGTCCCTCAGTTGTCCTCAGTGTGAAAAGTCATTGTTGTCATTGTTGGAAAGTATTTAAATATACAAAAAATGCTGAAAAACCAAAGAATCTGTGGGACCTGAAGGATTTTTCTGAAGAACAGCGGGCAGTTTAAATGTTCAGGACAAACAAGGGACTCATGAACAATTATCAACAACAACATCTACAAAAAAATACAGATGTGGATCATTCAGGTAACAACATAGTATTAAGAATCAAGGCTATGTAACTTTCGAACAGAGTAATTTTTATAAATTCAACTATTATTATCTTTTGTAGACTATATGTAAACATCTTTTATGTGAAATATCGTATTCAGGTCAGTACTAAATGAAAGTGTAAATAACATGCCTTTTGTATGTTTCCTTTTATTTTGGAAAAATAATTTACATTTTGTAGATTCTGCAAGGTGTATGTAAACTTTTGACCTCAACTGTATATTCAAATAGAACAGCTCTCTTGAATTGTAATAATGTTTCACAATATTACTGTTTTTACTATATTTCTGGTCAATTTTACTGTATTTTACAGTATTTGGTGAGTATAACAGATTTCTATCAATAACATTACTTAATCCTACCAACACATGCTGAACTAAACAGAAAATGTTGAAAATGCAATGTAAACCTATTTAGTAAAAGGACTGGGTTTTAACACAAATTTCATAATTCGATTTATATATATATACAGGTCCTTCTCAAAAAATTAGCATATTGTGATAAAGTTCATTATTTTCTGTAATGTACTGATAAACATTAGACTTTCATATATTTTAGATTCATTACACACAACTGAAGTAGTTCAAGCCTTTTTTTTGTTTTAATATTGATGATTTTGGCATACAGCTCATGAAAACCCAAAATTCCTATCTCAAAAAATTAGCATATTTCATCCGACCAATAAAAGAAATGTGTTTTTAATACAAAAAAAGTCAACCTTCAAATAGTTATGTTCAGTTATGCACTCAATACTTGGTCGGGAATCCTTTTGCAGAAATGACTGCTTCAATGCGGCGTGGCATGGAGGCAATCAGCCTGTGGCACTGCTGAGGTGTTATGGAGGCCCAGGATGCTTCGATAGCGGCCTTAAGCTCATCCAGAGTGTTGGGTCTTGCGTCTCTCAACTTTCTCTTCACAATATCCCACAGATTCTCTATGGGGTTCAGGTCAGGAGAGTTGGCAGGCCAATTGAGCACAGTAATACCATGGTCAGTAAACCATTTACCAGTGGTTTTGGCACTGTGAGCAGGTGCCAGGTCGTGCTGAAAAATGAAATCTTCATCTCCATAAAGCTTTTCAGCAGATAGAAGCATGAAGTGCTCCAAAATCTCCTGATAGCTAGCTGCATTGACCCTGCCCTTGATAAAACACAGTGGACCAACACCAGCAGCTGACATGGCACCCCAGACCATCACTGACTGTGGGTACTTGACACTGGACTTCAGGCATTTTGGCATTTCCCTCTCCCCAGTCTTGCTCCAGACTCTGGCACCTTGATTTCCGAATGACATGCAAAATTTGCTTTCATCCGAAAAAAGTACTTTGGACCACTGAGCAACAGTCCAGTGCTGCTTCTCTGTAGCCCAGGTCAGGCGCTTCTGCCGCTGTTTCTGGTTCAAAAGTGGCTTGACCTGGGGAATGCGGCACCTGTAGCCCATTTCCTGCACACGCCTGTACACGGTGGCTCTGGATGTTTCTACTCCAGACTCAGTCCACTGCTTCCGCAGGTCCCCCTCTCGTTGTGCAGCGTTTTCTGCCACACTTTTTCCTTCCCACAGACTTCCCACTGAGGTGCCTTGATACAGCACTCTGGGAACAGCCTATTCGTTCAGAAATTTCTTTCTGTGTCTTACCCTCTTGCTTAAGGGTGTCAATGATGGCCTTCTGGACAGCAGTCAGGTCGGCAGTCTTACCCATGATTGCGGTTTTGAGTAATGAACCAGGCTGGGAGTTTTTAAAAGCCTCAGGAATCTTTTGCAGGTATTTAGAGTTAATTAGTTGATTCAGATGATTAGGTTAATAGCTTGTTTAGAGAACCTTTTCATGATATGCTAATTTTTTGAGATAGGAATTTTGGGTTTTCATAAGCTGTATGCCAAAATCATCAATATTAAAACAAAAAAAAGGCTTGAACTACTTCAGTTGTGTGTAATGAATCTAAAATATATGAAAGTCTAATGTTTATCAGTACATTACAGAAAATAATGAACTTTATCACAATATGCTAATTTTTTGAGAAGGACCTGTATATATATATATATATATATATATATATATATATATATATATATATATATATATATATATAAAGTTTTAAATGGTGGCTGTCATAAAAACTTAAATCTGATAGATGATTTATTAAATAAAGTAAACACTGAAAAACTAAAAATCATAATGAATGTGTTATATAGTGCATATATTTAGCAAAATGCTTCTCTCTACTATAAACTCGCTAGATTCGATTTTTTTTTATGAGCTAAATGTGATGTGACATCTTTCCGCGGTTGAAAAACACATCATATACGGCAGGATACAGATTTTGATAAGTTGTACTCTGTCTTTTAACATTCCTTTGGATGTTTATTCATGTTTATTTTGTGCTAAAACTGGTATTAAAGCAGAGGAGATGATCAGTTCACGCGTACTTCTCAATGCCACTTATGTTGTACTGAGACGCTACATCGATGTCACTGCACACTAAACAGCAACAAAACAGCATTTATTGTTTGAATACTGTAATAAAATGGTAAACATCTAAAAAAATCTTGAAATCTGAGACACTGTTTCATATCGAAAGTAACCAAGCACAAAGCTTATTATGATTCATTGGATGAGAGGTGCACTACAATGTTACTGAAAACAGGCTAGGTTAATTGATTCTTTAGATTTAAGAATCACTACTTTTTTCGTAAAAATTAGAATCTATTAAAATCGAGAAATTAAATTTTTTTTACGGAGACCTATTTAGCATAGTGGTGTCAATCGATTAAAAAAAATTAACTAATTAATCGCACATTTTACCTGAAATTAATCGCGATTAATCGCGATTAATTCTACCTGACATTAAAGTTTTTAATTATACTTTTATATTGCAATAATTTCACTTTAATGCTTCAAATTAATGTAGAAACAACATAAAGAACATATATTTGTAATATTTGTTTAACACCATCTTGTTTTAGGACTGAAGGCAAATGTCACTGATTGATTTTCCCCCCTAATTCTTAACCATTGAATATATATATATATATATATATATATATATATAAAATCATTCAACATTACAGTATCATTAAGAGCTATCACTTTAACATTTATTAGACTTTAAAAAAATAACTAATAATAATAATTTAAGTGAACTTGAAACAATCTTCACACAAACCCATTATAATAAATGTCATATATATATAGTAGCTACCTGTGCCCTTCAGCAAGACAATATAGCCTAAATTATATAAAATTCTAAATTATATAAAGATAAAACTTAGTTATTAATTTCCTCTTTTTAATTTTGTTCCTTAATAAACAGACATCACAGCAACTGGTTATAAGGATATTTTGGCTGCTGTTACTTTAAAGGTTGTCACTGCTGAACTTGATCTGACACTGCTTTGACCTATAAATAATAAATTCTTACACGCACAGTTAAGGCAGCTTTAATCGTTTTTTTTTTTTTTTTTTTTGTGAATTCATGTTTTACCTGACGATACAACTACGACTTTGCATGCTCGCAGTTTCATTTGGGTTTAATATAGCCTAATACAGCGCGCGTCGGCACATTTGCGCGTGAACTTCAAGAGCGCACGCTACAAACAGAGTATATAGGCTGACAGGACAATTAAATTCGTTTTTACCGACATATGGCCCAACAGCATCTCATCTGACTGCAGTTCACTAACGTTTTACTTAAGCTCCCCGTCACCCGTACTGCTTCCGCGGTCGTTTGACTCGCGTCTGGTGCTGAAGTAAAGTTGGAGCGCGCATCTGAAAAGTCTCCTGTTTGATGTGTTCGTAAAGACGCTCTGCGCATTTAAATAAAAGCATTTCATAAGCAGTTGTGAGTGGGGTGGCCCCGCCCATGCGTTAATTGCGTTAAATATTTTTAACGCGTTAAAATGAAAAAATTAATCTCCTGCGTTAACGCGCTAATTTTGACACCACTAATTTAGCAACACAATATTTTGCCAAATATGCTTTTGTGAAGCAAAATAAAACAAAGAACAATCTGTAAGCGTATGAATGGACATAAATAAAGCACAGTTTAGTGTGACTGCAATTTGACAGGCCATCGCTCATGGTCTCGAAGCACTGAACTGACCTGTTTCCTGGACACACTGCCGTCCACCGGGTCAATGTACTCAAAATTATCGGCCTTCTCCACACTGTAGATGTTATTGCCCACAGAAAACTTCTGAGTGGTAAAAGCTTTATCAGTGATGACAGCTTCCAGATCTCTCATGAGGTAATACGCTGCCTTGCCGTCCACTCCTTCATAGTCAAACCTGTCAGATATGAAATAAAATACAACAAACAATATTGTAGTAGGTCAATGTAAAAGACTACTAACATAACCTAATAGCACATAAAGTAATAAATAACAGTTACATGACCATCTGGAGAGCTCCCAGGATTTTCACATGACATCTACAAGTAGAGCTAAATATGGTGAATGTGGGAAACATGTATGGGAAAGACAAAAACAATCCAAGTGCACATTAAAGAAATGCTGCCTACTCTACTCTGTCTCATAGGAAAAGCCACTGAGAGGGTGGGTACAATTATACACAAAGAAATATCCTGAAATGTCCCGAGAGACCTGAGACTGATGTTAGAAATGAGGCTTGGGAAGAAATTGTTGCTTGGGAAGATGCTGTTTTGGGTTTAGCTCACCTGCAGAAGTAGTTGCGTCCCAATTTGGCCCAGTGATCTCTCACTATTTCTTCCACCCCCTGCTTACGCACTGCCATGATGGACAACCATACCAGAACTGACCACAGGCCGTCTTTATCTCGAATGTGGTCTGAACCTAAGAGAGAAAGAGACAAAAAGAGTTAGATTTTGCTATTTGATTTACACTACTGCTTTATGAGCTGTAAGATTCTTATGTTCACCAAAGGATTTATTTATTTAACCAAATATAATAGTACAAATGTGAAATATTATTATGATGAATGTAATTTATTCCTGTGATGCAAAGTTGATTTCTTTAGCATCATTACTTCAGTCTTCAGTGTCACATGATCCTTCAGAAATCATTCTAATACGCTGATTTGATTTGTTGTGCTGCTGAATATTTTTGTGGAAATTGTGATGCTTTTTTCAGGATTCTTTGATGAAGTTCAAACATCTGCATTTCTTTAAAACAGAAATCTTATGAAACATTATAAATGTTTTTACTGTCACTTTTGAACAATTTAATGCATCCCTAATGAATTAAAGTATTCATTTCTTTAAAAAAAATTCTTACTGACCACCAGTGTTCGAATTGTTTCAAAGCTCTTGGGGGGTCCCCCTAACCAGACCCTCCTTTCCAAAAAAAAAAAAACACTAAGCAAAGAAGGACTAAATATAGCCAAGAAAATCAATATTTTCCAACAAGTTTAAAGTGATTTTTACCTTTCATGGGCATTTTACAACCTTTATAAAGCCTTTTTTCTGAAAGTTTGCATTAACTTTTGTGTAAAATTCTTATATTTAATCAATAAAGTCACTTAGAATAATAAGACATTTAGGCTGTTACCACAAATAAAATCATTTTCAACAAAATTCATATTTTTAATGCAGAGGAAACGCAAACACTGCATCTGAATTGGCATTTATATGTATTTACCCACTTTTTACAAAGGTCAGAACTCCTGTTATGTAGATTTTTGAGGTGCACTCTTGTCATAAATTAATCTATTACTTTTCCTACATAATTTGCAACACAAAAAAAATTTAAATATCTTAGACCTTTCCAACGATATATAGTTTGTCATGATTAAATTAGGATTTATTTGTAAAATGGTGAAGAAAACCCATCCCACAGAGGGGATGGGTGACAATTAAAGGAAAATAGTCCCCAGCTAGGTAACTGGGGACTATTTTCAGGCACTGCGTAATATCATTGCGCCTGCTACACCCATGGTACGGCAGCAAAGTTCCTTGATTATTACGCCGGAATGAGAATATAGTTCCTATCCATATCAGCCTAGAAAATCACAACTTTTCATTTTCTGTCAGTCTTAGTACACAATGTAACTACAGAAGAGTCAAGTTGTAAATAGGAAAAATATCAAAACTCTTTGGTCATTTTTGAGCGAGATGCTAATGGTCAAATCACATTCAATGATTTATGCTAAACTATGCTAAAAGTGATCTGGAGATCGGCTGAATGGATTCAAAAATGGTAAAACTCATTTTTTTCCAATTTGGAGTTGGAAAATTAGCCTATTTTCCAAAAAAGTGGAGTGTTCCTTTAAGGGGTTAAATGTGAAATTAAAACCACCAGTAGGTGGCAGTAAGTAAGTGGCAGTTAATAAGCGAGTCATTACGATTGAAACCAATCATTTAAGTGGTTTATTCATTCAGGAACGAAACAGTAGCCTACCTATCATGTTTTTCAGAGATGGAAAACAGTGCTGTGCCTATGTTTGGAACCATTTTTGTTGGTGAAATAGAGCAAAAATAGGCATTATGGTGTCTAAAACGTAAGTCTCTTAATATTAACTTGTTTTTGAACTGTTATATAAAATGAATATCACATTTGTGATTTGTGTGAAAAAATGGCACTCTTCATGTGATATTGATTATATGAAATTATATAAATATACATTTTCTGCCTCCATATCCTGAAGTTTGGGAAAATGCATTTTATTAGACTGAATCACGCAGTGACAAACGCACTCAAACTGAGTAGTCAGTCTAGCTAGTGTTTAAGCACTCATAATTTCTCTTATAATCAATTAAGCTGTCATACACTGTATGATAAATTATTTTATTTAAATAGTTTGCATGTCTGCACTTTCAGTGCTAAATACGTTTCAGTCTGAACAAAACTTTGGGTTTCAGCAATGACTGTTCTGAATGCCTCTGATTGGCCACTGCATTCTAAACTCAACAGAGTAGTATGTGATTGGTTATACTGAGCAACTCTATACAAAGGTTTAAACATAACTTGATTTAATGTGAGCAGTAAATATGATACAACAATCAAATATTTTCATTTAATTTTCATTTCCACTAGTTTCATGTAGTTTCATTAAAAAAAAAACAGGGGAAACCCCTCATTCAAACACTGCTGACCACAAACTTTTGAACAGTAGTGTATATTTTTTGAGCAAATTAAGTAATATGACATCTTCAACACAAAAGCCCAGATGATTCTGAGGTGATTCTGAGGTGAAACAGATGTAAATCAGGAAAAAGATAATGACTAAACGAAAGCCCTTGCTCCCCTGGTCAACTCTTCGTCTGCTCAAATTATACTTGACATCTTCTCTATGACTTTCATTCTTTGATCTGGTTTATTTCATGTAATCATACATCAGGAAAAGTGTATCCGACAGCTGCTCTCTGTGTGTGACTAATGCTGGAGAACTGAAAAACGCTCAGGCCTACCGCATATCACATCAGCAGCCAAAGACTGTTGTAAGCCAACTTAACATTGTTGCATAATTAGTTTTGACCCCTAAAATCAATAAAACACAATAAAGTTCACTTCAAACACAGATTTCAACATCTATCAGCATGTCAGACTATTATCTTTTAACTCTCCCTCAGCTCACAAAACAATAACGGTGACGCAGAAGCGTCCTGTTCCACAGCCAGAAGGGAAACTTGCCTAATTCCATAAACACACTCAATTTGTACCAGATACCTACACCAACAGATAAAACATATGATGAATGTACAGTATGTATGTCTGATATATTAAAGCGTTTCATGAAAAATTCGACTGATGGGAAAAGAAAAAGAATACAGACAAGTGACCCATGACAGTACAGTAATTCTGAGGCGAAGTCGGAACATGCTGAATAATGAGCAGGGTGCTCTTTTGACACCTACAGACAATGCCTCGTGTCTCACTCAAGGTCTTAGTGATGGTGTAAAACCCCAGAGGCTTTACAGATCGACCCTGCTGCCCAAAGAGCCAAGCGTCTGTCTGCCCAGCAACATCATTCAGCGCCAGCTGCTTATTCCACATTCAGCTGCCAAGCAAAACACAACCATTCAATATCATGCAAGGGCTCACCTTCACAAGGGAGTTCCTACAACTATACACTCTCAGAAAAAAAAAAAAAAGCAGTCACTGGGGCGATACCCTTAGGTATATAAGCTATAATATACATATTTGTAACTTATTTACACTTAAATGGTTCTATTAGTACCTTAAAGGTACATATTAGCACTTTAAATATATATTTTAGAGTAAATATATATTTACATATAGAGTGTTTTCATGATGCATCATCAATCGGCCATATTGGCGGCACTGAATGTAAACAATGCCACTGAACTGAACGAAACTTCCACATTTAGCTTATTACTGCTGCTGAAAATGGTCAATTATTATCATGTTTTAGGCTGTATTATTCGGTCGGACCGGAAAAAACATTTGGAGTACTACAGATTGCCAAAAGTTATAACAAATCAAGGAAAAGAGTGAAAAAAAAAACAGTCTGAGGAGCAAAAGGCGTTGGCCAAACTGAACCAGGATTTCCAAGGCAAGAATCTTGACAACATTCATGCTTGTTCTTATCATTTCCAGTTAGGTAGGTGAAATATTAGACTAATATGTTAATTAATACTTATTAATAATATCTTTACCACCTATTAACTTTAGTTTGTCAAAATATTGCACCCTTTCCTGCTTACTAAGTCCTTTTCCAATATGGCCACGCATCCAGGTAGCTGACCAAATCGTGCCATAAGTGCAAACCCTCTATTCAGTACCTTTTGAATAGGTACTGCACACGATTAATCGTTAAAAAGGTGATCTTGGTTCAAACACCCACACAATCTTATTTCCAAATGACAATGATTCGTCTGTCTATTAATAAACCTTTGATAAAGTCATACCTAAAGATTCAAATCAGTTTGCGCTGCCGCAGAGAGCAGATATGAAGTTTAGATATAAAACAGCTTCAAACAGTTCTTTTTAACCATTTACAGTTCTGATATAAACACTGATGTCTGTGGTTTCGATCAATACACAGCAAATAATCTTCTGAAAGTAAATGGCGCTTCAAATAACGTTTGTTGATTACAATGTTGCTTACACTGTTTCGCAACTAGAGGCGACTACTGACTGTTTAATAAGCAATAAGCCCCAAGAAGTCGTGGTTTACAGTGAATTTACAGCTAAGGGGCATGAAACAGTTCTCAGAAACGGTTGTGGTTGAAACAAAGTGGTTGCCGAGCGGAACTATCTATTTTATAAAAATGTATTTGTCATTGACTCATTAATTCAAGAATTTGTTCAAAAATGCTGATTCACTCAGCAATGAAACAAGTGAATTTATTAGTGAGACATTGAATAATTTATTCCAAAATGTTTTTTTTTATATATATAATTCATTCAAATGAATTAAACATTTTTTAACAGACTGCAGCAATTCATATTTTGCCACAGCCTCTAGTAAATTACATGTTATTTTGCTAAGTTCAGAATCGTGGGAGAAAAAAAATAAAATTAAATTAAATTGTGATTTTCAATTTATTCATAATCGAGCAGTTCTAGGAACTTAAAAGCATAAAAGTAATTTGAAAAGCAGCAAATATATATTATGATTGCACACTAAACCGTTTAAATTTAACTCCTGAGACATAAAAAGAGCCTGTCATGGAATAACACCCATTGAAGTACTAATAACGGCATGCTCATCTTTTGACCAGATGAAGGTTTTGATTGCATTTATCACTCAACAACTCATATGTTGGACTCGACAACTATAACCACTAATTTCCATTAAATCTCTCTCCTTCTCACTCCTTGAACTTCTTCTTCAGTGCCCCCACCCTGTGCTTTTGTGAGAAAAGCAGAGGAGTAGTCGTTTGCTTTTGCCAGCAGAAACCACTCTCACTTTCTCACCATTTGAGAAGATTCACTATCACTTTATAGCAGAACACTGATAAAAAGCTAGAGTCTGGATGTGGTCGGAAAACATTTACTAATATAAAACTATCTCCGAAAATGTCAACAAGATAAAACGTCATAATGAGATTCTTCTTTAAGAATGCTTTCTCTTGTGTTTGAAGGAAAAATGACATCATATGGGTTTGGCACAATATTGAAAATATTGTAAATAAAGTAAATATTGACAGAAGATTCATGATGACTTTGAACTGTAAATGCTCAAGTAGGGCTTTTATATGCTTTTAGAGGATGACACCCACCTGTTCCAAAGCTCTCCTCTCCACAGAACGAACACCTCCCAGAATCCATCAGGTTGCCAAAGAATCTCCAGCCTGTGGGAGTTTCATAAAGCGCCACCTTCATAGCCTTAGCAACCCTGTAAACAAACAGGAAGCATGAGTACTGCAATTATTTGGACAAGATCAAATCTGAAAAGAACAACATTATCTCATTTGCTAACAGCAACAGGTCCCCGGTTCAAACTTTTCATTTTGTTAGGGGTTCAAGCATGTAGCGCTGAAACAGAGATCTCCACGTAAAGCTGTGATCATACAGCGATCAAAAGTACGTCACTTTTGCGAACTAGTCCTAGGTTTTTCGCCTAATCGAAACTAAACCAGTGCACAAAGAATCTCTGGAGAGTGAATATCAATAATTATAAATAAAAGTCAAACATTCAACTCACCGTCGCAAAGTGACGCCAAAGCGCACGAAAGGGGCAGTAAAATGCCTATAACTCCTGAACAGAAAAAGATAGCTACGCCAAAATCAGAACACTTGCGTAAGAGCTCAATCTGAGGTCGCAGGAGAAAAAACACTGAGCTTGGCCACTTGGTGGCACTATAAGAGGGGAAAAAAACATAAAAAATGGCTATACTTATATCTTTTTCGCACATACCTGCGATATTCGTATCATATGACTGCATATGACAACTCCTCATTTCAGAGGAGTTGCAACTTTGCATCTAGAACCACTGCTGTCAATCAAATCGTTTGAGAAGACGTAAAAAAAAAAAAAACTTTTGTGAACTAGTCCTAGGTTTTTCGCTCCAGCTGGAAAAAACAGACTCTCTAGGTTAATAATGATCAAAAAAATGTTTGAATTTACCTTTTGGGAAGCTATAACAGGGTCGTTTAGAAAAGGGGCTTGTCCGAATTTACCCAAAAGCCTATAAAGCCTATAAAAGGAAAACTCAAAGCTTCATGAAACCTGGTAAGCACATGTGACAGGTGATTCTAAAGAAGCACTCCAAATCTCGGGTGAAAATTGGAAAAAAGTGGATCACTTTCATCATGAGTCATGTTTTTTTTTCATGGGATTCCAAGGATCCCGCATCCTTAAGTCCAATTCCGTGCTGAGCTACCAAGTAAGCTTGTTATGTCCAGAAAGTGAAACATATGGATCTGTAATCATAACTGCATACGAAAATGATTACAAGTACTCATTTTTTACTGCCTCTAGTGTTCATTTCTGCATTTTTTGGAAACTGCAGTGATATGTACTTACTGATATGTATTTTGTATGTCAGATGTGGATTTTTGTCACACATGGATTTTAGGAAACCTAATAATAAAGCATTATCCTAAAATAAAGCATACTGAAAAATACTGTATTTGTAATATAATATAATAAACATAATATAATATAATATAATATAATACCTGTATAATATAATATAATATAATATAGTGCAATAAAATGGATTTTTCCTTCAGCACAAAGTCTTGCTGCCAAACATTTTCAGTGTGTTTATGAGCTTTAGCAGAACTTGAGCTCTGGACCCTGTCAGCTACAGAAGTCTAGGGAATGTCTTTGCATAATAAGATGAAGATGCATGTTGTCTGGAGGTTTTGTGAACACAAATACATTTTCAGAGCCCTTTCATTTCTGAGTCAGAAAAGGACTGAAGGAAAATGAGAAATCCTAAACAGATTACAGGCAGATGAATGTGCTTTTAGTTTCAAAAAATGACTAATCCATGTTTATATCTAAATACGAGTATGGTAAACAACAGCAAATGACATACTGTGAAAGTGAATGTCGAGGTAATGATCGTTTAATGTACTCTGAGCAACAAAATTATATTCAGCTTTCTACACATTCTTTGGTAGTACATTTCATATCTGTCCTTGGACTGATTCATAAATTAAACTGCATATTTTGTCTTCTCAAACAAGTGTCTTTATAAGGCAAAAAGTAGAAAGAAACCATGCCGACATTTTGGCTGACATTTATTTTGAGATTCCGCCATATGCCTGGAGGAGCAAACAGCACTTTAATCATCAGTGTGTAGTCTACACCTGTTTAACTTCCTTATACTGTCAAACTCCCGCAAGCTGTCACAGAAATAGGCTGACTTCTGGACAAATACTGTCATACAGCAAAACTGTTAAGACAGAAGGTTTTGTATTTGGGAAATGTAATCATTTACAGCTTTGAAAATGAAAGATATTCAGTGTCAAAGTGAAAGAGAATGAAAAAACGAGAGGAGGAACGCAATTACAAGTCTCCTCCTCTGTTTGTTGATCTTGGATAGTTGGCTAGATTCCTAACTATTTTCAGACACTGCAGTCTGGCATTATGGGTAATGAGTTGCTGAGATCCCATCAGATGAAGGGACAGATAAGAGGGAACCGATGTAAATGAGAAGAGTTAGGATGCAGCTGTTTACTCATGGGTGGAATTACTAAATATGGGAAAACAAGTGTTATTGACTCGAGGGACAAGGAGTAGAATGGAAAGCCTGGCATACAGACAGCAAGCTAGATTCTTTGACCCCTTGACTTGTTTTCGATGATATATTCTCATATTTGTGGCCAACACAAGCAGCGCTATCTCTAATCCAGCATCTGAAATATTTTGCATGCATATGTGTTCATGTGGGTGTGTTTGGATTTGAACTAACAATTCCGACTTGAAGCATTTGGAAAATAATGTGCTCAGCTGGGTTTTTAAAGTCGGCAGCTGTTTCTAACCTCAGTCTGGCAATGTACCCAATTATCAACTGCCAGCATGTTAGCATGAGTTGACAGGCAGTCTCATTAAGCTGGTATCCCAAAATCATTTCCATTTCCATTCCTTGCTTCAAGGTATAATAAAACATTTTTGAAAAGTGAACCTTCGAATACCAACAGTGCTTGAAATTGAGAAATTACAATATAAACAAATAGTTTAAGGAGCTTATAAAGTCTAGTGAGTGGCATAGCACACAGCCAACGATGACCAAAATGAACATACACAGAGTACAAATAATCTGCTGTTTACTCATATTTCAGTTCAAAGATTTATATAATTTCATATCAAGTGCGTAACTTGATCATCACAGGAATTAGCAAATGGAAAAATAGTTTGAGCCAAAAAAGGGAAAAAACAGAAACAAGCTACTTTCCTTTTAGGGAATGTATCACCTGAGCAAGTGTTGTCGTCAGCATTTTAAAGGGCACCTATTATGCCCCTTTTTACAAGATGCAATATAAATCTCAGAATGTGTCTGTGAAGTTTCAGTTCAAAATACCTAACAGATCATTTATCATATAATTTGCCTATTTTGACTAAAAGCAGAACCATGCTGTTTTGTGCATGTCTCTTTAAATGCAAATGAGCTGCTGCTCCCCACCCCCTTTTTCAGAATTGGGCTGTGCCTTTACAACTCGTACCTCAGATACTCTGTCAAAAAAACATCAGTTTGGTTTTGATGATAATGTCTCTCACACTGAAATCATGCGTTTTGAAGCCATATCAGTTTAAACTTCTATGTTAACAGGGCAGCGTCCGTCAACAGTCATAGGCGGGGCCTGTAAAATGTGAGGTCACATTTTACCAATTCTGAGAATGGCATGTCCTGAGACACTACTTATTATTTATGGGGATTTAAAAAAAAGGTAGATTAGGGTAGATTTTAATTTTATTTGCATTATAGGATGCTTGTGTACACACACTGCCAACACATTAATGTTCAAACAACATGTAAAAGTGAATTTTGTATAATAGGTCCCTTTCATTCACAAATATGAAAAAAATCCTAACAATTTCCAAATCTGAATGCTTTCTACATTGACTGATGTTTTGTTCCTGAACAAATAAGGATGATGGGTTCAGTGAATGATTAAACTGACTCATTCATAAAAACAGTTGCTTATTTCATCCTGAATGAATCAGTGTTGCTGACCAAATCGGTTCTGTGAATCAATGACTCACTTATAAAGGCACTCACTTATTTCATTCCTAAATAAATGTAAGTGGCTATGTATGAGATGTTTCTTGGAGGTTATAGCACATTAAAGAATGATCAGTTAAGTTTTACGTATGCCAGGTGACCTGTAAATGTAAATTTTGAATGTTACTATTAGGCTTGGGCGGTATCCAAATTTTGATACCGTCAAACCTCCTCCATATTTTACCTCGGTATACGGTATTACAGTGAATAATAAAAAAAATTATGACGTAAGGCTCAGACAGCGTCACCAAACTGTTGGCTTGTGCCTAAACCGTTCAGAAACTGAATACCAAACACTAATACTGAAACAATAACAAAATAACATGCACAACAATATTAACAACTTTTATTAGCAACAAATAGCAGTTTATAAAACAGTGCAAATACAACAGTCAAACAGAATTAAATTAACATAAACATCCAGAACACTTTTCGCGCAGAGACGCGTAGGGTTGTGACGGTGGCAGATTTTACCACCGCTGTGGTTATGGACCAACTACCGTCGGTAGTGCGGTGTTGTTTATATATATATGTATATATATATATATATATACACACACACACGCACACACACCCAGTTTTGAAACATACAAAATGAGGCTCAAAAAGCAACAAAAGTGCGTGTATTATTGCAGTCAGTGAACAAACAGCCTACAAAACAGTAAAATAATGATAAAATAAATTATATAAGAAAGTAGCCAAAATAAGAATGGTAAATATTAAACAAACATTGGTGTCATAAATTCGTAACAACTTCACCCAGCCCTTGTTCGACGGCTCATCAAAATTACCGACCGAGAACGAATGGAGTCCGTGTCTCTTCCTCATTACACTGTTGCATCAATTACAATTGCTCAGTTTTGTTTTTAATAGGAACAGGGTTATTTTTTGTTTCGGTTCTTCATAAAGTTAATTTAGAAATATGTTTGGAACATTTTTTGTTTGTTAAATTAAAGCTTTTGTTATTTAAATTAATGAACCAGCGGCCAGCAACAGGCGGTGAGATGATTATTTTTGATCAAATTTGCCTTCTCAAATCATCACGACTTGCCTAAAATAGTTAACATCTTAAAGAAAATTAAAATGTTATTTTAAATGTTAAACTTACATAAATGCGTGCTATTATGTGTATACAGTCGTTTGTTGGAGAGTGGAAGCTAAATGCGCTTTGCATTACATGGAGGCGCCAGCGCGATTACTTGCAAAAAAATGAAAATAGGCATATGCCATAATCTTTGCTCATAAAGGTAAGCATATATAGTATATCATCCGGAACTGTAAAGGGTCTAATTTTATTTGCATGCACTCACAATATCAAAAAAAAAAAACTTGTGCTTTTGTAAAAATAAAGAAAACAAACAATACTTATCAATACTTATCTTCCAATCAGGATAAATATATCTAAAAAAAAAATAAAAAAAATAAAAAGTAAAAAAATTCAATCAAAAACATTTTTTTATTATTTTATTGATATTTTATAAAAACCGTAGAGCCGCATTTCTCTCCAGTGAGCAGATGGCGAGTCAGGATCGTCAACTTCATCTTTGCCACACTGGCTCACTAGTTTACAAGAGTTTATGAACAATTCTCCTTATTTCCCTCCGACACATTGATAGTAATAGTTTTTCCCAGAACTTTGCCAGGTTTAGTCTATTGCGTGTGTTTGAACGCAGATCTCTTCCTGCTGCCGACGGAGGGGACACTAAACGCTGCCACGGCAGAATGAATGCTGCAGAATCACTGTATTTTATGCTTGTTATAGATTAAATTTTTTATGACGGTATAACGGTATTGAAACTGATACCGTTGCTATTTTTAGATCCCGCGGTATACCATATTACCGTATTACCGCCCAAGCCTAATTCCTACTATATATTCCTATTTTGAATTGCCTGAAAAAAACCACCCCATGCCATTGTAAAAACTTTTTCCAAAATATGGGATTTTGTGCGGAATTGACGTGTTTCCATTGGGCGTATTTTTGAAGGGTAAGAGAAATGCAGCTTGTGTTGTTGAATAAATGGATTCAGTGAATGATTCAATGACTTACTCAAAAAACAGACACTTATTTATTTCCATAACTAATTAGAGTCATTGAACGTTGAATGATTATGAATCAGGGCTGCATTTGTCGAGCAAGTTGATCGTAGAGACCACTGGTGGCAATGGTTCAACAATATACTTAGTCTTACGATGCTTGTAGGAAATGCAGCCCAGTTAGGTGAATGGCTGTTCACCTAACTCCATGGCTGTGTCTGAAATCGCACCCCAATATACTTTTAAATAGGGCATTAGTTGAGGGGACAGCCATTTGTAGTGGTGTCCAAAACCATAGTGGACATTCTCGAGTGCACTCATTCAGTCCGACAATGCACCTCAAAAGAGTTCAAGATCAATTTTTTAATCTTACTACCAGAGCTGCCAGTTTGCCTGTTTCAAATGATTATTAAACAGCAAACGCAAATTATGCAAAAGCAGCAGTCCTTCTGGTGCACTCAGTGTCCGAATTCATTTACTTGTTTTCATCCTTCAAGTGGATTACATTAGTGGACTAATGTAGGGAATAGTGAATGAGTGTATAGGGGGTGATTTTGGATACAGCCTATATAAATAACTCACTCATAAAGACTCTTGTTGCCACCTACTGGGGGAACAATGTAACCTGCAGAAAGGGCCACTTTGAAATAAATCCCCATCACTAATGCACAAAAAGTCATTAAGTCATTACATCTTACAAAAGATGTAACATTAAAGATGAATATAATGTCTAGGCAAACTATCATTAAATTAGCTGGGTTTAAAGGGTTATTTCACCCAAAAAATGACAATTCAGTCATTACTCACCCTCATTTCATTCCAAACCTGTTAGACGTTCGTTCATCTTCCAAACACAAATTAAGGATTTTTTGATGAAATCCAAGACCTTCCACAGACAGCAAAGGTACTACCATGGTCAAGGACTAGAAGGGTCGCAAGGACATAGTTAAAATAGTCCATGTAGTGGTTCAATCATAATTTTATAAAGCTACGAGAATATTTTTTGTGTGTAAAGAAAGAGAGTATCACGATGCATGTGCGGGCTTTTCTCTTAACTTAAAAACAAAGCATGGACCTTCACCATGGTAGTACCTTTGCTGTCTATGGAGGGTCAAAAATATATTAATTTGTGTTCTGAAGATGAACAAAGGTCTTACAGGTTTGGACTGACATGAGGATGGGTAATTAATGACTGAATTTTCATTTTTGGGCGAACTAACCCTTTAAAATATGGTTACAAAAACACACAAGGGCTGCAGTTACAGTTAGACTGATTGTCCTGTGTATAATTTTCCCATATTTCATCAGTTCATTCTCAGTGCATGGTCACACTGATAGCAACACATTCTCTCTTCCCCTTCCCACGTGTAGGGAGCACGGCAGATGTTTCCTTTCCATCCTTACATCCCTAAACACACTCAAACGCGCACACACACACACAAAGCCGCTCCACTCAAACACAGCTCAGCAGTAGATTATCTCCACTGCCACTTAACAAACACACACTCCTGAGAAGTCCATAGTATAAACACAGCCACAGCCTAGAGCTCGCTCGTCGCCTAAAAAGGTTTACAGCAGCAGAGACGGCTCGCTCCAAAAACTCACACCCCAAGAGACTTTCATGCCTCAGGAAAACAGTTCAGATTAGTTGGACAGAATGATACAGATTCATGAACACAGACACTCAGCTCCAAAACCATAAAATATGACTTTTAAGGACTCAAGAATGTTTTAATTACGGTTGATTTCAACAGCTAATAAAATACATTCAGTTCCTTTTCTGACTCTTCCTTTTCTGGCTATTATTTCTAGTGGTGTTGGGAATTAAACTGTATTGTGTGAACATATGTTTATTCTTATACAGCTGTGCAGATAATATTTCTAGATGTATTATTTATAACAATTTATATACTGTTATAAGACAAATTTAGAAGACAAGCACCTTTGCCGGAGAATAATATGGTGATGGCATACATGGCAAAACATTAATGATCAGTTTGTAATTTTTAATTCATTCTTACTAATCACATATCACGTTTCTACAATGGCATCCCAACTGAAAACATTTGCTCTTGGATGTTGGTATGTCCATTAAACTAGATGTAAAGATGTATAAATTTGGAAGTGAATGGAACAAAAAGTCTAGTGTGACTACACCTTTAGCCTTGAAGGCAACAGATCAGATTTGAAGGGTGACTTCAATGTAAAGGAGATTGTAAAAGGGAACTCTTTCTAGGCTGGGAGGACCCATACTTACTTAACTATCATTTACAGAATGGAAAACATGACACTCTGCTTAGCTATGACTATACTTCGTAAGGTATAACTTCAGGGCAAAGGCAAACTCAACCTCTATTTCTTTATCTTAGCCACACCAGTAGTTAAATTCTCATTGATGCTGTGTTTCTGACATTGAATCAACTTTGCAAAGCCTCCAGGAAGTGAATAATGAGTCAGGACAAAAACAATATTGATGGGATGAAATAAGATCTGATTCTGCTGTTATGACACAGTATGCACTTTCTGGTTGTTTTTAAAGGGGGCATCATATGCCCATTTTCTACAAGTTGGTATTATTCTTTAGGGTCTTCATAAACTGTCTGTAATTTGACTCTTAAACAGAACTTTGTAGGTTAATCTCAAACAGCACTGTAATCAGACAGGTTTTTCGGAACACTCCCTGTTCCCCATTGGTCAGCAAAACAGCCAACCCCGCCCCCAACTCACTCCATTTGTTGAGCTGTTGCCGTGTCAGACTAGGCAATGTTTTAAGCGCCACACAGCCGCAAAATAAGCTCCAAATTGCATGAGATAGAAAAAAAGTATTTAACACCCCTTAAAATTGCACTTTACATTTAACAAATGTACAATCTAATTGTACAAAATCCCTATTCACTTCTCACAGCAGAAGATCCTCTCTCAAAGCAGTATGATGCACCCTGAAAGTTATTTATAGTGGGGTGAATGGTGTCTGCAGGAGCGCAGGGTTGAGCTAACGCTGTTATTCTTAGGGAGTGAGTCTCCATGCTGTAACCTCTGGCCCCATCAC
The DNA here is from genome assembly GCA_033026305.1 of Cirrhinus molitorella. Classification (NCBI taxonomy): domain Eukaryota; kingdom Metazoa; phylum Chordata; class Actinopteri; order Cypriniformes; family Cyprinidae; genus Cirrhinus; species Cirrhinus molitorella. Next base: position 16,955,371 of record CM065125.1, on the reverse strand, counting down.
TAATGCTTTTACCGCTCAGTGTCTTGCACCGGACAGAACGAGAAGTGGAAAACTAATTGTGAGAGAGTGGAAAGATCCTGATGGATGATGTCCTCCCTGAACATGAGCTTATCAATTATTTTGAGAGTTGACTGGCTTTTATTTAAACAGCCTGAACTCTTACAGTATGTTAAGGGAAAATGTCACTGACTCTTAAAGGGATAGTCACCCAAAAATAAAAATCTGTCATTAATTACTCACCATCGTGTTCTTCACTCATCTTCGGAACATAAATGAGGATATTTTTTTTAATGAAATCCGAGAGCTTTCTGACCCTGCATAGGCAGCAACACAACTACCACTCTCAAGGCCCAGAAAGGAAGTAAAGGACATTAAAAAAATAGTCCATGTGACATCAGTGGTTCAACTGTAATTTTACAAAGCTATGAGACTACTTTCCGCGTCACCATCCTCCACCTTTATCGACAGTACCAAGGCCATATTATGACCACAAAGCTCTTGGATCTCTCGGAAAAATATCTTAATGTGTCTTCCAAAGATAAACAAAGTTCATATGGGTTTGGAACGACATGAGGGTGAGTAATTAATGACAATATTTTCTCTTTTTTTGTGAACTATCCCTTTAATTTGACAAAAATGTGACAGTAAAAAAAGAAATTGTTGCACACCATGTGAAATCACTTTAAATAGAACCAACAAGTGTTTTTGGCAGTGGGCTGAATAAAAGTGCAAGCGAATCAGTTGTAATTAATATTCATGTACAGTACATAATTAATACTCATGATTGTGTATAACTGTCAAACTGAATTTGAAGTTAACAGTGCTCAACATATGGTCATTCTGAGGGAGATTAGTGAGACTTTTTTATCAGACAGAGTGGTTTGAGTAACTTTTAGTGATGGTTTGTTGAATTCTGCAAGCCTGTGAATAACAGCATTTCAGCGCTAGTGTGTGGTACACACTATTAGAAAAAAAAGGAAAAAAACTGTACAAAAATTGTCACTTTTGTGCGTTACCCTATGGTACAAAGGCTATAAGGTACATCTTTATACCTTATTTATCCCTACATGGAACCTATTAGTAGTTTAAGTATAGATATTACCTAAAGTGTGCATGGGTAAATATCACTAAATAGTGCCTTTGGTCATTATTTGAGTCATCATGACCATAATGCAAAATAATATTTTGAATAATGAAATATTTTTTTTTCTTATTTTATAACATTTTCTTTGATTAGATATACAGGCATGGCCAAAAATATCGGCACCCTTGCAATTCTGTCAGAAAATGCAACACTTCTCTCAGAAAATTGTTCTAATTGCAAATGTTTTTGTATTCACATGCTTGATAAAATTTCATACAAAACTCAAAAATGGACTGGACAAAATTATTGTCACCTTGTCAAAATTGTAAGAAATAATTGCTTTTCAAGCATGTGATGTTCCTTTAATTTGTATTTAGACACACCTGTAGCAAGTAACAGGTGTGGGCAATATAGTAATCACACTTGCAACCAGTTAAAATGGAGAAAAGTGGACTCAACCTTTGTGTGTTACACTGAGCATGGAGAAAATAAATTAGTGTAAAGAGTTGTCTGTGGATCTGAAAACTGTGGAAAAACATGGACAATCTCAAGGCTCCAGGTCCATCTCTAGAGATCTTAATGTTCCTGTGTCTACTGTGCACAATATCATTAAGAGGTATACAGCCCATGGCACTGTAGCTAACCTCCCTGGATGGAAGAGCAAAATTAATGAAAAATTACAACAAAGGATTGTTCAAAATGGTGGATAAAGAGCCCAGATTAACTTCCAAACAAATTCAAGCTGATCTGCAGACACAGGGTCAGTGTCAGTTTGCACAGTCTGTCGCCATCTGAATGAAAAGGGACGCTATGGTAGGACACCACTGCTGACACAAAGGCATAAAAAAGCAAAACTGTAGTTTGCCAAAACTTGTGTGACAAAACCACAATCCTTCTGGGAGAACGTACTTGTGGACAGATGAGACAAAAGTAGAGCTTTTTGGTAAAGGACATCATGGCACTGTTTACAAAAGAAATTAGGCCTTCAAAGAAAAGAACACAGTCCCTACAGTCAAACATGGAGGAGGTTCAAAGATGTTTTGGAGTTGCTTTGCTGCTTCTGGCACTAAATGCCTTGACTGTGTGAATGGTATCATGAAATCTGATGAATACCAAAGAATTTTGGGGCGCAACTTAGCGGCCAGTGTCAGAAAGCTGCGTCTCCACCAGAGGTCATGGGTTTACTAGCAGGACAATGACCTGAAACACACTTCAAAAAAGCACTCAGAAATAGTAACAAACAAAGCGCTGGAGAGTTCTGAAATAGACCTGGATAGACCAGTTTGCAAAAGAAGAGTGGTCCAAAATTCCAGTAAAGAGGTGTAAGAAACTCATTCATGGTTACAGGAAGCAATTGATTCAGTTATTATTTCCAAAGGGGGTGCTACCAAATATATAGTTAAGGTTGCCAATAATTTTGTCCAGTCCATTTTTGGGGTTCTGTGTGCAATTGTATCAGATTTGACTTTCCTATTTTTTTTTTTGTGTTGTTCCAATGCAACAAAAAAATAAATAAACATGTGAGAACCAAAACATTTGTAACTGCAACAATTTTCTGAGAGAAGGGCTGCATTTTCTGACAGAATTGCAAGGGTGCCGATATGTTTGGCCGTGGCTGTATGTGATTATGGCATGTCACTCAGACTGCTCAGCTAACTTTGGTCAGTGTAAAAAGTAGATAAATGACAAATTAAAAAAAACTTTTTGAATGTTCTTATTGTCTTCAACAAGTTATTTAATAAAACAAGTTATTTTGATAATTTATATTTTGTTTTCATAGTAATATTAAGCATTTGCATTATATTTTGTCTGTTTGCAGTTCATTTATAAAAAGTGCTGGAGCTTGACCAACATGCATTTCTTGTCAGCCTAAGGTCAACTTAATACAACAAATATGAGGTTAAATGGAAAATCTTTTTTTGGAAATTGTGAAGTCTCAAAGGCACTTTATGGTGATTTTGACCCACATATGTGACCCTGAACAACAAAACCAGTTGTACGTAGTAATAGTATATTTGTAGCAATAGCAAACAATACATTGTATGGGTCAAAATGATTGATTTTTCTTTTATGCCAAAAATCATTAGGATATTAAGTAAAGATCATGTTCCATTAAACTTAAATTTTGATTAGTATGCATTGTTAAGAACTTCATTTCGACAACTTTAAAGGCAATTTTCTAAATATTTAGATTTTTTTGTACCTTCACATTCCAGATTTTCAAGTAGTTAGCCAAATATTGTCCTATCCTAACAAATTCAATTCATTTGAAAGCTTATTTATTCATTGATCAATGAAAAAATGACTCTTATGACTGGTTTTGTGGTCCAGTGTCACATATTAGTACCTGGAGTATCACCCGAATAGTTTTGTACCTTTTTTTCAGAGAGTTGCAGGTATCCTGTCAAAAAATATAACACCTATATATTTCTATGTTCTTTAGATAAAAAATTCACATTTGGACCTAAATTAGCAAGGTTTTCTTACCTGTCAATAGCTGTGCTAGTTGGCATACTGCGAGCAAAACCTCTGATTCCTCTCTGACTGAAGTAAGGGATGCAGGAGAGGTTTGCAGCCATCATTGCCAATGAATCTGATGGGCTCACAAAGAATCCATTCTCACCCATAATCATGTAACGATCCTATACATAAGACAAACATATCCAAGATTATACAAAAGTTAGTTTTGTCCTCTATTCTGATTAAATAAGCATCTCTGTGATATTGTATATAAAATATAAGTTACTCAATGTTACTATCTCTTCTTCATTTATCACTGATTGATTGGAAATGATGAAGAATATATACATTACTCTTTAAAAAGATTTTAAATTTTCGATTTTCAAATCAATTCTTTTATTGAGGGTGTATTAAAATGACCAAAAGCTAAAGACTTTTACATTATTACAAAATATATATATATATTAATCTGTGTTTGTGTAATTTGTAAGTTATTTGTAAATGATTATTAAGAGACAAGCACCCCATCTGCATCAAAAGCAGCCCCAAAGCCAAACTCTCCCCCCTTCATGGAGTCCACCAGAGCTGCAGCGAATGCAGGGTTAGGGTTCGGATGTTGGCCTCCGAAGTCCTCCAGAGGGACACAGTTAACAGCAGAATTAGCTGGTGCCCCGAGCTCATCACATAAGATTCTTCTAACATACGGTCCCATTACTGAAACAGATTACATAAAGAAATGACTCTACATACAGATATAAATCTGCATATAAGTATTTGCAACGATCTACAGGAGTTTACCTCCATTCATGGCATCTATTCGGATCTTCAGTTGTTTTGGACCTGTCAGCAAGCTCTTAATGGCACCAAAGTCAAAAATTCCCCGCAGCATGTTTAGATAGATCTCCACCGAATCCACAATCTCAACTGAACAATGGAGAAAGAACATTTAGTGTAAACTGAAGTTTGTCACAATATCATATGAAAACACTGGAATAAGTTAAAACGCTTCACCTCTAAAGGGCTTAAACTTGTTCTCCAAGTCAAAGTCATGACGGCCAAGGCGGGACAGGTCGATGTGGAGGTCAGGGCAGATGGCGTATTCCTCTAGTGTGCGACTCACCTGATGGATCCTCTCCATCACTGTGTCTGGAGATGGTCCTGTAAACAGTAAACAGTGACAGATTTTAACAAAACTCAACTCATCTCAAATATATAAAAAAAAAGCCCAACAACAAGATACATCCAAGATACATCACGATATGAGTAATTTTAATTCATGGTAACGATATAGAGCACAATATACAGTATCTCACAGAAGTGAGTACACCCTTCACATTTTTGTAAATATTTTATTATATCTTTTCATGTGACAACACTGAAGAAATGACACTTTGCTACAATGTAAAGTAGTGAGTGTACAGCTTGTATAACAGTGTAAATTTGCTGTCCCCTCAAAATAACTCAACGCACAGCCATTAACCCTCTGGGGTCGACGGTCGCGCCGGCGCGACCAGCTCACTTTTTTTAAGATCAGTGCGAAAGATACTAAAATTGCTCTGTCGATATTAGTCACACAAATACGAGTTATACATCATTCAAAATGGTTAAGTGTATACTTTTTTTGTTTGTGATGAAGTGGTTGGAATGATTCTCACATCATTGTGAAGTAAATATTCTAGCTTACAAGACTGATTACTCAAATGATTTCGTCAGAACTATTCAGTAGGTTTTTTTAGGCCATCTTTTAGATGAATGTTTTTTCCTAAAATGTGCTAACCACGCATAATATTTTTTTTCTACAAAATGCAAACATGTACATCTATCTTTCTCACATATTATTGTAGCACAGTATGTGCTGAATACAAGAAAAATACATATGGGCAAATAGTATGTTATAAGTAGCTGAAATAAGCACAAATGTCAGGACATGTCAGCACACCTCAAGGGCCCCAAAATCACCTCAGACCCCAGAGGGTTAATGTCAAACCTCTGGCCACAACAGTGAGTACACCCCTAAGTGAAAATGTCCAAATTGGGCCCAATTAGCCATGTGTTGGGTGTGTTAAATTTGGTGTTATCGCTCTCACTCTCTCATACTGGTCACTGGAAATTCAACATGGCACCTTATGGCAAAGAGCTCTCTGAGGATCTGAAAAAAAGAATTGTTGCTCTACATAAAGATATAGCATAGACTATAAGAAGATTGCCAATACCCTAAAACTGAGCTGCAGCACGGTGGCCAAGACCATACAGCGGTTTAACAGGACAGGGTCCACTCAGAACAGGCCTCACCACAGTCGACCAAAGAAGTCATATCCAGAGGTTGTGTTTGGGAAATAGACGTATGAGTGCTGCCAGCATTGCTGCAGAGGTTGAAGGAGTGGGGGGTCAGCCTGTCAGTGATCAGACCATACGCCACACACTGCATCAAACTGTTCTGCATGGCTGTCACCCAGAGGAAGCCTCTTCTAAAGATGATGCACAAGAAATCACGCAAACAGTTTGCTGAAGACAAGCAGACTAAGGACATGGATTACTGGAACCATGTCCTGTGCTCTGATGACACCAAGATAAACTTATTTGGTTCAGGTGGCGTCAAGCGTGTGTGGCGGCAACCAGGTGAGGAGTACAAAGAGAAGTGTGTCTTGCCTACAGTCAAGCATGGTGGTGGGAGTGTCATGGTCTGGGGCTGCATGAGTGCTGCTGGCACTGGGGGGCTACAGTTCCTTGAGGGAACCATGAATGTCAACATGTACGGTGACATACTGAAGCTGAGCATGATCCCCTCCCTTCAGAGACTGGGCCGCAGGGCAGTATTCCAACATGATAACGACCCCAAACAAACCTCTAAGACGACAACTGCCTTGCTAAAGAAGCTGAGGGTAAAGGTGATGGACTGGCCAAGCATGTCTCCAGACCTAAACCCTTTTAAGCATCTGTGGGGCATCCTCAAATGGAAGGTGGAGGAGCGCAAGGTCTCTAACATCCACCAGCTCTGTGATGTCGTCATGGAGGAGTGGAAGAGGACTCCATGCCCAAGAGGGTTAAGGCAAAGATATAATAAAATATTTACAAAAATGTGTGGGATGTACTCACTTCTGTGAGATACTGTAGTTCATTGTGCATTAAACAAGGTCTTTATGATATCAAGATTTTGAAACCATAGAAAATTAATGCTACATACACTGTATAAAGTAATCAAATGTATAAAACGCTGCATATTCTTCACTGTGTAAATTGGATATGTATTTCTCATTAAAGTTACAAAAGTGATTTAGTCAAGAGCAGTGAGAGATTTTCTCTCTTTGTTGTTTGAATGACAAACAGCAGGAATATTATACTCACACTGTCACTTTAAGAGCTGCCCGGATCCAATATACTGTTACACATTTTCTTTCTCTTAAGACCTAAATTACTATGTCTATGAGGATAAAGAGTAAAAAAGTTTACATACACCTTGCAGAATCTGAAGTTTTTTAATTTATTTTTTAGTAAAATAAGAGGGATCATACAAAATGCATGTTATTTTTTATTTGTACTGACCTGAATAAGATATCTCACATAAAAGATGTTTGCATATAGTCCACAAGAGAAAATATTCACTGAATTTATACAACTTTTTGAATTTGAAGATCAGGGTAAATGTAGCTTATAATTTGTTCTGGGAAACATGCAAGCATCTTCTGTAGCTTCTGAAGGGCAGTACTAAATTAAAAATATATGATATTTAGGCAAAATAAGAAAATGTACACATCCTCATTCTGTTCAAATGTTTACACCCCTGGTTCCTAATGCACTGTTTTTCCTTCTGGAGCATCAGTGAGCGTTTGAAACTTTTGTAATAGTTTCAATAGTTGCACTACAATAAAGTCCCTCAGTTGTGCTCATTGTGAAAATATGGATTTTAAATTCATACAGTTATTACTGAAAAGGGCTCAAATACACAAAAATTCTGAAAAACCAATGAATCTGTGGGACCTGAAAGGTTTTTCTGAAGAACAGCGGGCAGTTTAGCTGTTCAGGACAAACAAGGTACTCATGAACAACTATCACTAAAAAAACACACAGCTGTAGATCATTCAGGTAACAACACAGTATTAAGAATCAAGTGTATGTCAACTTTTGAACAGGGTCATTTTAATCAATTAAACTATTATTTTCTCTTGTGAACTATATGTAAATGTCTCTCATGTGAAATATCTTATTCAGGTTGGTACTAAATAAAAAATAACAAGCATTTTGTATGATCCCATGCATGATTAACAGATTCTGCAAGGTGTGTGTAAACTTTTGACTTCAACTGTACATAGATATTATTATGTTCATAGAATATATTTTTGCTTCATGACAGCTTACACAAAGGTAGGTCATGACTTCACTGCCACAGCAATTCCCTCAGAGGTTGACATATATAACATACTGAAAGCAATATGTTATTATTCTGAAAGTACACGCATACAGTGTCTTTATGCTTTGTAATGTTCTCACCTCCATTAGCGACATTAAACTTGATGCCAAAGTCTCCTCCAGGGCCTCCTGGACTGTGGCTTGCGGTTAGGATGATCCCACCAATGGCTTTTATCTTCCTAATGATGCAGGAGACCGCCGGTGTGGACAGAATGCCGTTGTGTCCGATAACCAGACGCCCAATCTGAAATCAAAGTTTAGTTTCATTGCTGTAAATTTAGATTTATCACAGATTTTATTTATTTATTTTAATACATTGAAAGTCAAAAGAGTCCATTGCTGTTTTGGACTTTTATTAAATAATCTTCAAAGTATCTTCTTTTGTGTTCCACAGAAGCACGTAAGTCATACAGGTCTGAAATGACAAGTGTAAAAGTGCACATCTATACTTAAAGGTATCATGAAATTCTGACTTTTTCCATGTTTAAGTGCTATAAACAGGCCCCCAGTGCATCTACCAATTTTTTTTTTGTAAGCCTTTCTCCAAAAGCTTGTGAAAAAACAAGCTGCTCAGATTTCGCTCCCCCCATGGCGTAGAAATGGGATCTTATTATAATATTACCACCCCTTAATCTGCACTTTTCCATCTAGGGCGCCGCCTTTGTGTTTTCGCAAGCGACAACAGTGTACCAGTTCTAACACTATGGAAAAAGTTTGAGCAAAGCATGCTAACTGCTCTGTCTTTGGCTGCACAGACAAGCACAGAACAATATTTCATGTCTGAGAGAAAAAAAGAGTGCAGTGGATTTATACATTTATTTACTGTATATTAAGCTGCTGCCACACAGATCTAATATAAACATGCCTTTTTTTTCCCAACTGTTTACCTTCACAGACATAACCGACTGTTTTTGTAACTCCTGTGTTTTTACCATAAATTTGTGTGTATTTAACAGTTTAAGCGCAATAAGACATGACAGATGAAGACATACACTTATTTGAGTAGTCACATGAGATGTGACAGTCGTTCTCTGTCCACTCAGAAACCCCTATCAGAAGTTTAAACTAATTTGGTTTAAAACGAAAAATGATTTCAGCAAGACAGACATGAAATTAACCGCCAACCCGCCAAATGCGGGTAAATATCAGCTGTGGCAGGTAATGCTGTCAAATCACTAGCCAGTTTGGCAGGTTACTTTTCGTAAGGTATGTTCACTCATTAATTTCTTGGGGAAGTTCATGCAAGCCAAATCTGCGTAGGTCTAGCGCAAATACTGAACTATTAAGACATAATGACATTATCTAGTATACTGCAAAAACCAAACAAAACACACCTACAGAGTGCAGGCACAGGCGACTACTAGACGCACGCCCGCGGAACGTTGGCTAAACTTATGCAGTCAGTCTGAAGGTCTGGCTACGCGAGACTAGGCGACTATGTTATGAAGTTTGGAACTTTTAGTGCGTGTAAGCATTTAGAGTGCGTTCTTTCACCGCATGATTCAGTCTAATAATAACCTATTAATTAAGAATGATCACATAATTCAAGAAACGTGGGCAGAAAATGTATATATTTGTAGCATTTCATATAGTTAATCAATATCACATGAAGAGTGACATTTTTCCTTAAAAAAAATCAGCATGGTTACAAATGTGGTATTGATATTTTATACAACAGTTCAATAAACAATACACTTAATAAACGTACGTTTTATACACCGTATTGACTGTTTCCGCTCTATTTCGCCAACAAAAATCATTCCAAAAACAGCCACAGCACTGTTTTGCGTCTCTGAGTGTGAGCAACATGACGTTTCCATTCCTGAAAGAATCAATTGTTAAAATGACTCGGTTCAATCGCAATGTCTCACTTATTAACAGCGATTTACTGCCACATACTGGCGGTTTTAATTTCACATTTGAAGTTAAGTAGCCTCTTTTCATTTTTAAAATGTCAAATTTCAGATATCAGTAGGCCTATAATAATGTTATAAGATTAGCCAATAATATTGTCTTTGACCCAAATCACGTATTGCTACCTTCTAATCGACGGTATAGGCTCCCTAGATTTAGTCGAATCAAGTTAAAGAATTCATTTTCAATATCAAGCCATATTGGCGCTGAATAACTTACATAAAAAGTAAACCGAGGTGTGTTTTTTTTCCCCCCTGTGCTGTGTATGTCATCATTTTGTGTAATTTTTGGGTGAACATACTGTAATGCAAGAAAAATTTCAGACCTATGTCTGATAATAAAGTGTATCGTATCGTATTCAACGTTACATGTTTAAAATATCAAAACATTATTTATGCATTTGTAACTGCAGTTTAAAGCATTCCATGTCCCTCTAAATGCCACCTCATATACAACTTAAGCAAATATGAATTTAGTTGATACTGATTTTATTTGTCTAATAACAGCCTAAATGTATTATTATTATTATAATTAACTGATTACATTTTTACAATTTGATTCAAAGGATGATTAACACTTTTAGAAAAAAATGGCTTTATAAAGGTAAAAATGCCCAAAAGATGTAAAAATCAATTTAAACTTATTGGAAAAGATTCATTTCTATCACTGCGGTGAACTGACCACAAAGAATATGAAGAATATCAAAAACTTTGAGTCAGCTGTCCACAGTAGTCCTTAAGATATCAGCACAATAACACACTTGGCAAAATATTGTATAAAGTATTTTAAGCTGAAACATCACAGACGCATTCTGGGGACACCTGAGACTTACATATTGTAAAAAGGGTCATAATAGGTCTCCTTTAAGATCTGAATGAACGCACTGCTTTTAGACCTTCACCTGTCATTCAAGGGTTATCATAACAATATATGGTGGGTTTTAAACCTGCACTCTTCAGAGGCGCCAGTCATGGCTACTGCTGCATACCAGATCAACAGCTACATCTGTCTGGTAGCTCATTCCTGTAGGAGGGACAAGCTGACTCAGGGACAAAACTAAACAGACATGTGCAACAATTTCTAAGGAGACTTGACATTTCCATCTGCCATAAATTGCAACCTCCATTCAGATTATTGACAGATACTTTCTTTCTAGCTCACAAGACGGCAGCCCAGACATCTCAGCAACTTTGTGACTCATTAAGCTTTACAAGATCAGCCACTTTCTATTAATAGTGAGTTATTTGGCATCTCTCACTCAGGCGTTTAAAATGATGAACAAGTGCACTGACCCGTTTTTTAAAGCAATATGCCAATGAAATACCTCACTAGGCTGATGCTGTGCTTGCCCGTTGCTTTTACTTGAATCTCTGATGAGTGTGAACTGTATTCCCAGCACTGTTTGAGCAGCTTATCCATATAAGGTTCTGCTTTTGGATACACAGCCTCGGTATATCATCCCTCTGAGAGCTACCGAGTTTGTATGAAAGAATGTCACTGATACAAAGAAGGAGAATTAAGGAGGGAGGGATGGTGTGGCTGTATTTTATAATATGAATGGAATAAAAGAATTTAGAGCATCATAAACAATGACTTGGCCTTATTCTCAGACTAAACCAAACATTATATCTTCATTAGAGACACAATACAATACGCTGGAAATGTAGATGAACTGAGCTGATGAAGCATTTTGGCTCATGGCCGTATGTTCTGGGTTTCCCCATAGCTCTGACATGAACGTGAGAGGTCAAAACAAGGGAAGCAGCGGCGCTCCAGGAAGAGTGTTCAGGGGAGGGATGGCACAACAGATAAGACAGGATACATTTGGCCAGGCCAGCACAGAGATTGAGCTCTGAAACGTTCTTTCATTACATGCACAGTTTGTTGCTTCTTAGGTTTTCCCAAGAAAATGCTCTGCTGGTTAGTATATCAAATAAAACAGATATATCCATGTAATGAAACTAAACATGTCCACCAGATATATAACAAATCATGCTATAAAGATCCATTTTTCAAAGACATGTTGAATTGATAATAACAATGAAACAATAAAATAGGTAAATAATAATAATAAAAAAAAAACAAGAATTAATACATCAATAAGTAAATAAACAAACAAACATATAAATAATGAATAGATTACAAAATCTATCATAATTTAAGTAATCAATAAATAGTGAATATTTGATCACAGATCAAAAAAATCTATGAAATTTCTTAGGAACTTTATAAATAAATCCTGCATTTTATATTATACTAATTAGAAAATCTATAATATTTACAAATAAATAAATAAAGAAAGATGTATTATTATTAGATCAGAAAATATATCGTATTTTTAAGAAGTTTCTTAGGAAATTATAAATAAATATTTTTGATTATATAGATCAATATCTATCAAAATTCTAGAAGGTAAATAAATAAATATGTAAGTAAGTAAATAAATAAATAAATAAATGGTGAATCTTAGGAAAAATCTTATAAATGTTGCATTTGTATCATACTAATTAGAAAATCTCTATAAAATTGTATTATTTAGATCAGAACATATTTTTTAGGGAAATATAAACAAATAAATAAATAAATATCATTTTGATTATATAAGAACAATAAATAAATCAATAAATAATAAATACATAAATAAATAAATACATATTTTTTGTATATTTAGGCCAGAAAATCTTATTTTTGGAAATGTATAAATAAATAATGCATTTTTATTATACAAATGGGAAAATATATAACATTTATAAATAAATTATTCTTTTTTTTAATCAGAAAATGTATCATATTTTTAGTAAGTAAATAAATAAATTGTGAATTTTTCATTATAGATTTAAAAAAATATGAAATTTCTCAGGAAATTATAAATGCATAAATAAATGCATTTTATTATACAAAATAGAAAATCTACAAATAAATAAATACATAAAACATTATTATATAGATCTGAATTTTTTTAGGAAATTATAAACAAAAAAATAACTAATAAATAAATAAATAAATAGTGCATTTTTGATTATAGAAAATCTATAAACTTTCTTAGGAAATTCTGAATAAATTAATAAATAATGCATTTTTGATTATATAGCTAAAAGAATCTTTTTTTTTTTTTTTGGAAGATTACAATATCTGTAACTGTTAATACATAAAAAACTAAGTAAATAAAAACCTTGATTCATCTGGTAAGTTATATTTGAATGAATTTGATCAGAAAACTAATAAATGTATTAGAAAATGCTACTGAAATACTTATTAAATTTGCGATAAGGGCATGCATGAGATTTTTCTTTCACAGAAATATTAACACCATCTCACCCCGTTGGCAGCTGCCATTTGAACGATGACTTCAGTTGCAGCCCGGCTGAAATATCTTCCGTCGCTGCCCACAACCATAGTGCATCCCTGACGGTCCCTCAAGTCGATGGAGGACAGCAAACTTTGGACATAATTTTGCAGATAGTTCTTTTTACTTTCGAAAACTGCTGTCTTCTTTCGCAGCCCATTTGTCCCAGGTCTCTGGTCGTCGAAGGGGGTAGTTTGGATAGTCAAAATGGGTATAGGGTTAGTTTCCATGATCTTCTGGAACGCTTCGGAATCTTAAAAATTAGCTTCTCAAGAGTTCACTGAGGTGTAATACAATGTTCAAAATATCGTAAAAAGCAACCGAGGAGGATCACGGAGGCAGGGTGCGCCACAGCGCAGTGCGCTTCTGTCCGAATGGATTATTTGAGACGCGTCCCGTGACGCTTCTTTGGAAAACTAGTGTACGACAGCTGTCTTCTCATCGCACCGGGACAGACTGAAGTAGGGCCACAAAATACACAATAAACGGGTGTAAAAAGTAAAGAAATATTCCAAGATGAGGTCTTAAGCTCACCGACACTCTTCCCCCGAGCTGTCACGCGTACGTTTGCTTGCCAAAAGGCAGGGAGGGGAGAAAACTCTATATAATGAGCTAACGCACTGGCCAAAAATAGCCCATGATGTGGGGGAACGAATAGTGACAGTGTGCTGCTGTGTAATCGAACGCCTCTACTGTCCGCGGCGCAACAGAGCTTTATGAAGCGCCAAGGTGGACAACAGCACTCATCTGACGCACACTGGATCACAGACAGAAATGTTATAACAGCCTTAAAGTTATTTAACATCGAACAAGACAAGAAGGAATGAGATAAATAACACACTGGTCAAACTGCCAAAAACAGGAGTAACATCAGTTATACAAAATCTGTGTCAAGTATACAAGTCAAGTTATACAAATGTGATTTATCGCAGTGGGTTTGTGTTGGTTTCAATCATCTAATTCAAAACCTCCTAAATTACAATCATTTTGTGAATTTTGTTCTTCAAACTAAATTCGTATTTTGTAATTGGCTCTTGAGTAAAGTGAATAAAACCACACTGATATTCATTCAAACAACCCTTTTAAAAATGTACCATGTTTTACTGGTTTTATTATAACGTTGACAAAAAAAAATAAATAAATAAAAAAAAATAAAAGCTGATAATAAAATATAAAATCTATCAGATTTCATAGGAAATAATAAATAAATAATGCATTTTTATTATACAAATTAGGAAATTTATAAATAAATAAATATGATGTTTTTTTTTTATTACAGATAAGAAAACCTATCAAATTTCTTAAGAAAATTATAAAAAATTAAAAAATTAAATTAAATGATATACATCAGAAAATCTACCATATGTTTAGGAATAAATAAACAAATAAATAAATAATAGTGTATATTTGATCACAGCTAAGAAAATAAATATTCTTAGGAAATAAATAAATAAATAAATGTGTGCTTCTGCTTACAGATAAGAAAATCTTTAAAAATTTCTTAGGAAATAAATAAATAAATACATGTGTGTTTCTGATTACAGATAAGAAAATGTATCAGATTTCTTAGGAAATAATAAATAAATTTTTAATTATATAGACCAGAAAATCTGTCATATGTTTAGGAAAATATATAAATAAATTCATAAATAGTGTATTTTTGACTACAGATAAGAAAATCTATCAAATTTCGTAGGAAAAAAAAAACTCACAAAAATGTACTATGGTTTTTACTATAGTAAAAGTGTAGTAACCATTTTGGCGTATTGATTACCATTTGTATTACCATTTGTATAACCATAGTTACATAAATGTACTTAAAATAACCTGGATAAATATATGGAGTGTAACAGCTAAACCATATTAAACCTTATTTGTTTTTGCTGTAATTACATTATTTGACTTATTACATCACACATTACAAGTTATTTGAAGTTATACAGTCAAACCAAAAATGTATTTAAACACCAGATATTATTTTTTATATTTTTGTACTATAGTGGGTGCTGTACATTATATTTCATTTAAGTGAGGATAGCAAAATAAAGTAAACTGTGACATATTATACCCCCAAAAAATTTCATAGTAGACTAGAAGTAGGCTAAAAGTGATGAACAAAATTGGGAGAAAAAATATTCAGACACTTTAACCTGACCATGATTTAAGTGTTTTAACTTAACTTAACTTGCTTGGTAATAGGTTGACCTAAATTGGTATTATCTAATTGTGTACTTCAATTTAACAGCTGATTGCTCAATGCATCGAGTGCTATTGATTTTTCAAACTTTAGTCTCCATCTAGTGGACAAGAAATTATATTAAAAAAATTCTTGCAAGCAGTGAATGGGAATCTATAATGCATGCGGTTGCCAGGTTGTCACAAAAATACCCGCCCAATTTCTACACAAAACTATCACAAAACTTGCCCAATCGCGTATTGGAGGAGTCTCCCGGTAAAAATGCATTCCGGAGGCTAAATATCACGTTATTGGGGTCGCTTTAACACGCAAGCATAAAAAACCAACCCGTCACAAGTTTAAAGTTGCCAAATTCCGCGGGAAAGTCGCAGACTTGGCAACACTGCTTACCAGCCTATTAGTTTTGCATTAATCTTTTAACAGTTGGTAAAGAACTGTCAGTGAGAGGGCGAGGGTACAATTTAAAGTTTTCCCCCCATTTTTTATATTTTACATTTTTTAAATAAAGCATACACTGCTCAACATTCAAACTTTTACAATTAAAGCAATCTTTAAATAGCCTAACCAGACTTTTTTTTTTTTTTTTTTTTTTTTTTTGAATGAAGGAGCAAAACGCATTTCATTTAGTTAGCCCAGCTTCATGGGGGAAAAACACACGATAGGCTATAATATTTGCTAATGAGTACGTATAATGAGTAATGAATAACACATAAATGAGATTTGACGGTGGTTTATTTAAACAGGCATTTAATACATCCACTTTCCAGGATTTTAGACTAGCAAATATATTACCATTTATTTATTTATTTACATTAAAACTATCATATAAGAGCAATGACAGAAACATCTTATGTTACAAGTCTATTTAAAATGAGTTGGTTTGTTTTCCAGACAAAGTTCAACAGTGAGGATACACCATCCGCAGAGTTTCTGTGAAAGGGACAGACTTCAGAAGAGGAGTCCTTGTTGGCACTGGTAACAAATTCGGAGTCACACATGATGTCGGCCTGGGAAACACATAACTGTAGTCAGGCGTGAGATGATGAGGAGAGTTTTTGTGAGGAGACGCCGTTGATTTGGCCATGATGCTGTCAATGCTGAATGAACACTTCTGGGTCTTGTGTTCGGGCCTTTGCTGGATTCCTGGAGCTTCGTGGACTTTAATGTTCAGAGTCTGATATTGGAAATATGGAGGTGGCACCATGATGCCCTCCGGCATTGGCAAATATCCAACAGGATTAGCCTGGGCTGGGACCGGCCCAGAAACGCAGTAAGGACGCCCATATGCTCGATAATTTAACGTTGGGTGGTAAAGCACCAGGTTGTCTTTGGTGAACTCGGGCTGGTTCCTCTTGAATCGTTTTCTTCTGCGCAGAAAGCTGCCGTTGTCAAACATGTCCTCAGAAGCAGGGTCCAGAGACCAGTAGTTCCCTTTTCCCGGGTTTCCAGGCTCTCTTGGGATCTTGATGAAGCAGTCGTTGAGTGACAAGTTGTGCCTGATGGAGTTTTGCCAAGCTGGGAATTTCTCTTTGTAGTAGGGGAACTTGTTGCTGATGAAGTCGCAAATACCGCTGAGGGTGAGTTTCTTCATCGGGCTCTGGAGAATCGCCATGGTTATAAGGGCGATGTACGAATACGGAGGTTTGACGGCGGAGTTTTGCTTTGGAGCGGACGTGCTGGAGAAGCTGCTCTCGCTCTCTCCTGAAGACTCGGACCCTGAGTGGTCCACCTCTGTTTGGTCCCTGCAAGGCATCATGAAATACTCTCGGTCGCTATCACTGTGGTCTCCTCCGACGATGTCTATTTCATCGTCTTCAAACGAGACAGGGGTACGCTGCAATTCTTCGTAATCCTGGGAAAGGGTCATGGTTGGAGACCCCAAATGTGCTCGGCAAGTGGCTGGGTAAAGCTTGTGGCCGGTTTGCGGGACTCATGGAAATGAGGGCTATTTATGAGAGGCCACACGCATTCTGTCTTTGGTCCGCCGATGGTCAGACCAATAGGGGTGGAGTGTCACCACAGGGATTCAGGACAGTCGGGCAGGTGTGGGGGGCTTTGACCTGCTTAAACAAAACAATCCGCAGATGAGATGCGGATCCCAAACACCTAATTAGAGCATTTCAGACTAAGGAGATGACGAAATAAAAGTGCACTATTATCAGTCATCGTTAATCATATTAATTACTTTTTAGGACTAACTTAAACGCCAACGTGGAAGTTTCCTCCTTTTTTATACTGAGATTTAAACAAACGTTCTGGCAATTAGATTTCATGTCGGTCTTTAATTTTTTCCCCCGTTAAATATGGAACATAATAAGTCGTTTTTATCCTCAGTATTAAATATAATCCTGCAACCAGTCTGAAGTAGCACGGGTATATTTGTAGCAATAGCCAAAAAAACATTGTATGGGTAAAAATCGATTTTTATAGCGTTTCCCCCCCCATGAACATATTTTGTAAATTTCCTACCGTAAATATATCAAAACTTATTTTTGGATTAGTAATATGCATTGCTAAAAACTTCATTTGGACAACTCAATAGACGATTTTCTCAGTATTTAGATTTTTTTGCACGCTCAGATTCCAGATTTTCAAATAGTATCTCGGCCAAATCCTAAAAATGGAAAACTTTATTCAGTTTCAAAAGATATAAATATTATGACTGGTTTTGTGGTCCAGGGTCACAAATTAGCCACAGGGTCAGTAGCCAATTAAACTGATACAAATTGAACTTTTTGAATCTATTTTTAAAACACATATGGTAGTTCATGCATATAGAAAAACTTGAGTGTAAAAAAACATATAGACAATATAAATTTTATCAAGGTATTCTTTTAAAACAAGCCTATATTTGTGACGTTTCTTTAGAACATTTGTCGTTTTGTGCGTTTTTAAGCTAGGATCTCATGACAATAAAATGTTTTCTGCAGACTTTAAAACTTTAAAAATGTTTAAAATAAAATATAAATCCTTATATATCCTTATTTTAATAGTACATAATGATACAATATAATGCAAAGCTAATGCAAGCCATTTCATTTTACAGTTGAACAACTTTGACATTGCTCTTTAAACACCACCTTATCAAAATTAATTATAATTAAAACAAACAAACAAACAAACAAACAAACAACAACAAAGGTTTAATCACAAATTTATTTCTTTAATTTGTTTATTTAAAGTGTTTTAGATCCGGACCAAAATTAGAGTCACGTCACTGAACTTTTTTTTTGTTTTTGTTACAAAAGCCACGTAATTCTCTTCCAATAAAAATACAGTTGTTATATTCTAGATTATCTGTAAGGATTTCTCTCCAATTCAGAAGCAGGTTAGCGCAGTGGGAGCTGGGCCGTGTGATGGTGAATTTTCACACCACGCCTAACTACCGGTTTAAAAGACTGATTTTTCCCCCGATACCCCCTGGGTTTCGTTTGGTTTGTCACCTCAAGATACCCGCAGGTGGTGTGACCATGAAAATGGCCATGGCCCGGCTCCCCGCATTGAAAGAAGAATGCCGGTAAACGAGCCTATCAACATCAGAATCAAATAGGAAACGGCGCAGCTTTAGCCTACAGGCCAGGAGCGAGTTTTATTGGAGGGCATGAATGAGCGCAGCAATCCTCAAAGCAAACCTTCTTGTGCGCGGATATGTGTTAAAACTGTTCACAGTCATCTCAATTGCAAATGAAAGGCTCCATCCACTTCCTCAGCTGTGGATGGTGTGGAAGTGGATGCATGTAAATTCACGAGTACTTGAAAGTTGTGTAAACTAACAGAGCTATTTACAACATTCATTCATATGTCAATTTGAAGAAATCCAAAAACCTAAACTGATCTTAAAGTGTTTGTACTGAATATTAAGACTTCTAATAACACAAAGCATGAAAAAACAGCAAATTATTTATAGTGTGATAAATTGTATTAAAATATTTTCTCAGTAAATACTAAATTGTTATATAACACATATTAGTCAATTTTTTTGGTTTTACATTTATGCATTTGAAAGACACTTCCAAATTTGCACTGAATGTACACATTAAGTTATAACTTGATATTTTTTGCTCTATTTTCATAATGTATGTTTCACTAGGGACACTCCACAAGAAGTAAACTGCCAACCAATTTTCGCAACCGATGTTAAATTGCCATTTTCACCTTGTCACAGAAAGTGTTAAGTGGGTGCTTGTAATGATGGTTCTCACATTGATGGAGACACGAAATTTAACATGTTAGAAGAGTAAGCCGAGTAACTCAAGACTACATTTATTTTACTGCTTACTGTTATTTTACACTTTACACTGTGAAAAAGTATGTGTAAAATGATTAGCAGATGATCACCCAAATTAATTGTTTAAATAACGATATAAACTCTTACAATAAAGACTATGGGTTTTTCACTTCTTCCAAAATATAATGCATTTCCAGATACATGTTTAGAGAAAATAGTAATGGAAATGTGAAATAAATTTAAAGCTGCAAAACGATTAGTCGCCATTAATCCATTCAGAATAAAAGTTTATGTTTGCATACTATATGTGTGTATGTGCATATTTATTATGTATATATAAATACACACATGCGTGTTTAACATATACATATATATATTACACATAAATATACACTATACAAACACATAGTATGCACACAAACTTTTAATTTGAATCGATTCATCATTTTGCAGCTCTAAATAAATTACAGTTTGTGTTTAAGACATTTCAGTTCATATCAGTTTTCCTGGTTTGAAATGTATAGTATAATATATAGCATGTTCTCCATGTCTAGGAGAAATAAGTGTCAGATTTGAACCATTTTTTTTTATTGAAAACATTATGGAGCATGATAAGCACCTATTGAGCTGTTGTTGGATTTGCAACCTAAGTACAAACTCTTTTAAAACTGTGGGTTGCCCTGTAGGTTTTAAACAGAAACAGGTGTATTTTCCAGTGATTTTACAAATGTCTTATAATTGTTGGTGTTGTACTGTTTGTATACGTGGCCTGGTAGATTGTGCACAGTTTCAGTCAGATATCATCTACTCCACGCAGTCTTTAATTGACATGGCTGAAATAAACTCTTTCTTCAGAATCTCGCCATCAAGGTTTCGACCTAAAGTAAAAGACAGTAAATGGTAAATTTTTTATTAAACAACTTTTAAATGTTATTAAAGAATGAAAAAGGCAGACTGGCATTTGATAGTTACATATATAGTTAAAGTCAAAAGTTTACATTCACCTTGCAGAATCTGCAAAATATTCATTATTTTACCAAAATAAGAGGGATAATACAAAATGCATGTTATTTTTTATTTAGTAAGGACCTAAATAAGATATTTCACATAAAAATTACCCTGATCAAAAACTTACGAAGTTTACAAAAGTTTGATTCTTAATACTGTGTTTTTACCTGAATGCTCCACAGCTGTGTTTTTTTGTTTAGTGATAGTTGTTCATGAGTCCCTTGTTTGTCCTGAACAGTTCTTTAGAAAAATCCTTCAGGGCCCACTAATTCTTTGGTTTTTTAGCATTTTTAAGCATTTGAACCCTGACTGTATGATTTTGAGATCCATCGTTTTATCCAATTTTTCAAAATCTTTTTAAATTTGAAGATCAGGGCAGTAAATAAAAAAATATGATATTTAGGCAAAATAAGAAAAATGTACACATCTTCATTCTGTTCAAAAGTTTAAACCCCCCCATCTCTTAATGCATAATTTTTCCTTCTGGAGCATCAGTGTGCGTTTGAACCTTTTGTTATAGTTGCATACGAGTCCCTCAGTTGTCCTCAGTGTGAAAAGATGGACTTCAAAATTATACAGTCACTGTTGGAAAAGGTTTAAATAATAAAAAAAAATGCTGAAAAAACAAAGAATTTGTGGGACCTGAAGGATTTTCTGAGGAACAGCGGGCAGTTTAACAAGGGAACTCATGAACATCTATCATTAAAAAAAACAGCTGTGGATCATTCAGGTAACAACCCAGTATTAAGACTTAAGCGTATGTAAACTTTTGAACAGGGTCATTTTTATAAATTCAACTATTATTTTCTCTTATGGACTAATATGTAAATGTATTTTAACTGAAATATCTTATTAATAATTAACATTTTGCAGATTATGCAAGGTGTATGTAAACTTTTGACTTCAACTGTAACGTTAACATTTTATGTTAATATCTGGAATATCTGATCTTGCCTATGAAGACGAGTCGATTGATTCTCGGCTCGTGATCTGCCCAGAACTCAGGAGTCTCATCCAGCTCATAAAGCTCATGGACCCCCTGCAACATCAATTTTTTCTGTTTCTGCTGGATGGAGACGATCCCCTGCCACCACACACAACAATCATTTACATTGAGAAAAGATATATAACTTCACAGAAGTTATGATTTTCTAGAATTATTTGGCAATTCGGTGGCTGGCATAATGACAATACAACATTATATATACAGTATAGAAAAAGAACATATAGATATCCTCACCTTTAACCGGATAACTGTCATTGGCAATCCTGCTTTGTTCTTAAATGTCTTCTCCCATAGAAGATTCTACAAAAGCATTTTGTAAGGGTGTTGTTCTGGGTAAATATTTTATTTTAGAAATATTTTATTTACATGCTTCCATATGCTATACTTGTACCTGAATGAATATATTTAACAGGTCTTCTGACACACTGCCAGGAACTTCAAATGTTATAGTCAGCATACTCTGAAATAAAACAAATAAGTAACCGAAATGTTAAAAACTTTTCTGAAAGTTAAATGTCAATTAAAATGATGGGAGCATCTCAAATGTTTCCAAATAGGTCAAGTCACATTACAAATGTACATTAGCTTTCTAAAGTAACATTGTTTTTAAATGTTTTGCAGGAAGTTTCTTATGCTCACCAAGGCTGCATTTACATTACCAGTCAAAAGTTTTTGGACAGTAATATTTTTATGTTTTTTACAGAAGACTCTTTTGCTCACCAAGCCTGCATTATTTTGACACAAAGTACAGCAAAACAGTAAAATGTATAAATATTTTTACTATTTAAAATAACAGTTTTCTATTTGAATATATATATTTTAAAATTTGAATTCCTGTGATTTCAAAACTGAATTTTTAGCATCATTACCCCAGTCACATGAACCTTTAGAAATCATTCTAATATTCTGATTTGTTGCTTAAATTTGTATTATTATTATTATTATTATTATTATGTTGAAAACAGCTGATAAGATTTTTTTATTATTTCTTTGATGAATAGAAAGTTTAGAAGAACAGCATTTATCTGAAATAGAAATCTTTTGTAATATTATAAATGTCTTTATCATCACTTTTGATCAAACTAAAAGCATCCTTGCTATTAGAATGATTTCTAAAGACACTAAAGACTAGTAATGATGCAGAAAATTAAGCTTTGATCACAGGAATAAATTACATTTTTAAATGTATTCAAATAGAAAGCTGTTATCTTAAATAGTAAAAATATTTAGAAATTTTACTGTTTTTGATGTACTTTGGATCAAATAAACGCAGGCTTGGAGAGCAGAAAAGACTTCTTTAAAAAAACATAAAAATCTTACTGTTCAAAAACTTTTGACTGGTAGTGTATTTGTTCAAAAATTCTATAAAAAAGCAATATTGTGAAACTGCTGCAATTAAAAATAATTGTTTCATGTGATGCAGAGCTAAATTTTAAATTTTGTCTTCAGTGTCATTTTTCGGTTCATTTATTTCAGTATTCATTGATGAATTTCATGATTTAGAAACCTTTTGTAACATTATAAATGTCACTTTTGATCAATGTAATAAATCCTTGCTTAATAAAAGTATTAACTTCTCTCTTTCAGAAAAAAGTTCTGAATGGTAGTGTACATAACTTTTAATGTAAGAATTTGCTATTTGTTGTGCCATAAAGTGGACTGTATGCAAAAAAATGCAAAGAAAACAGCAGCAGGTATTTATAAGGGATTTTACACATTTCTGTTTGTACACAAAAACATTTCTAATAATGCCTCTATCTTTAAAAGTGTCAGTACGACACTTGAATGAATTTCCCCTTGGTGTTAAACACTTGTACTACTTTAGCGCCCATTCTGCTGTACTTCTCAGGGGCGTTACGTGGGCCCTTTACAGATATTTAAACCATTGTTTGTCTGTGTTAAAAGTTACACACTTCCTTTTTTCCTTTGGAATAACAAGAGAAAACAGGGCTCTCATTTACATGAAAAGAGCAGTGAAGCTTTGCTCTGAAGGGGGAGGGTGGGACAAACTGGCTGGATGCGGGAAAGTGACCCATCTAATGATAAGGGCTCCTATGGAGAGTTTGGTTCAAGGAGAGAAGGAAATTGACAACATTTAACATTTAATAAACCTCTTGGTTTGAACAAACCTTGAGAGGAACCTGCTAGAAAGAGAAGCTGTCACCTTGTCTAGATGTGGTTGGCTTGTTTTCACCAGCTGCAGCTTTTCGGCTAACCTGCAGAACAAGAACATTTCAAGACATTTAAATGTAAAACAAGCGAACTGATTGATGTCCAATGCCTTCAATAAACAACATCCTCTTACATACCCAAATGTATTAGACAGATGTACAGTCTTAGCTAAAACCTTTCAAAGGGTTTGACTACACTGACGGCCCCTAATCCTGGTGCTGGTGTGATGCGGAGGAGCTTTTGGGTTTAGTAACAGTAAGATTGAGCTTAATACAGAAAGAAAGAAGAAGAAAGCGCGTGAGCGGGCTCTGACCCCTCGGGGAGGGCAAACGTAGCACTGTGGATTATTCGTCGAGCTGTGAGTACCACACAGCAGACCACAGGGGGGTCATCCCAGACAAGCAGCCCGTGCTCAGGGGGGCAAATGGGTCACAGTCGGGGCTGAAAGGCAGTCTGTGTGGAAGTGCTTCTGTACCTTTACTGCAGACACTGCTATAATCCTCCACAGCTGGGCTGAGCTATTCACATTTACTCGGTCTCACTGTAATTACTCTGTTTCATTTTTTGTTTTTGTGTAAGTCAGCAACATTAGCATGAGCTAATGGAGTGTTTGATCCTTATTGGATACACAAAATCCTCTGGAAAAATACTGGTGAACAGAATTGCGACTATACTTAGTAAAAATCAAGTAGTGTAATTAGTGTAAAGTATTCTTCAAAAACACTTACCTTAAACCATCGTTGGTATCAAATGAATGTAAATCTAATACTTGAGACAAATCAACCCTGTAAGGAAAAAAAATATGCTTAATTTGTATTTAATGTTATTAATAGAAGATAAAGCGAGTCTTAAAAGATAGGTCCCTAAAAACTGCTGAAGAATAGTTTTTTTTTTTTTTTTTTTAAAGTTTGAGGTCAGTTAATTTTTTTTTTTTGAAAGAGACAGTGAAGGCATTTATAATGTTACAAAAGATTCATATTTCAAATAAAAGCTGTTCTTCTGAATGTTCTATTCATCAAAGAATTCTGAAAAACTTCTTAGCTTTCATACGTTTCATAAAAGTTCATTTCAAATAGATATTAAATTGTATTCTTATTTCACAAGATTACTGTAATTTCAATAAAATATATATCTTTGATGAGCCTAAGAGACTTCTTCTAAGCACTGACCACAAACTTTTGAATGCTCTTAATCAGATTACAGGTCCTGATTAAAATCCAACTGCTTTAAAAAGTCTTGACAGACATTTGTTTCATACAGGTTCAGCTTTATGTAAAGGGCAAATTTGAAACAGCTTAAAAATATAGTACAATATGCAAATACGTTTTAAACCTATATCACAATAAAGTGCATGTTTTGTGGTTTCTGCATATCTTTTCACCTGGATTTTTGTGTCTCCAAAATCTTCACAAGCCCATTTATTGATCTGTGAAGAAGAGGACAGAGCACATGTACTGTAAAACAAACTCAAATACATCTATCAAATTATCATAACTAGATTTTTATATTTTCTAAAGTAAATATAAGAAGTGCAAAGGTGAAATGCCAGGGTTTTATGGTTGGTTTCCATGAACATCGCTATGTAGTTTCCAAGGTGTACCGAATGGTTGTTAATGTGGTTACTAGGGTGCTCTGTGACTTTTTTTCACCATCATAAATCATAAGAACACTGCGGTTACACTTGAAGCTTTTTAGCATAATGCATTATAAGTGTAGTTTTAATGCATTTGTTATGCATCACAACGCACCTCATAATAAGTATAACCAAAGTTATAATACACTATAATACTAATCTATTTACTGTTACACCTGTAGAGAGTATAATGCATTAAAACAGGTGACAAACAAACCTTTAAATATCTTAATGCATTTTAACTTTGGTTGAATATTTGGGACTATATTCAGGTGCTGCGTAATACCATTGCACCTGCTGCACCCATGGTACGGCAGCAAAGTTCCTTGATTATTACGCCGGAATGAGAGTATAGTTCCTATACATATCAGCTTGGAAAAATTGCAAATTCTCATTTTCTTCGTACACGATGCAACTACAGAAGAGTCAAGTTTTAAATGGTTAAAATATTGAAAATCTTTGGTCATTTTTGAACGAGATGCTAACGGTCTAATCTGATTCAGTGATTTATGCTAAGCTATGCTAAAAGTGCTAACGGCCGACCCGGAGATCAGCTGAATGGATTCAAAAATGGTAAAACTCATCTGTTTAACTCTAGGGGAGTTGGAAAATGAGCCTTTTTTTTTTTTTTTTTTTAAAGTGGAGTGTTCCTTTAAGTAAAGTGTTACCTAAATTGCTTATGTGATAGTACACAGCATTGGTAATATGCTCAAGCAAGCATCATTAATTATTAATAAAAATGTTCATGACTACACCACAACAGATTTATGACATGTTTGAGACAGACACCTGAATCCACTGAATAACATACAACTATATTGGTATTATATTGTTGCTGGTATTAACATTCATTAGAAGTTCATTTTTAAAAACACTAATTTACTTTAATAACATTGTTAAATGTAACCCTTAGCAAATATTAAAATTAATATATTGTTCATGGTGTACATTATAATGTTGTGATGTCACTGAAGCATTTAAAACAATTAATTCTATTTTTAATTTATTTCAACTAAATTTAACAAGAAATGCACTGGTTTATTGGCCATAACAAAACAAGATACCAATTAACAAAAAAATAAATAAATACAAATAAAATAAAAGAAATAGAATGTATTTGGGCCATTCTACAGAACTGTTTTAAAGTCAGAGTTGGAAACGCCTTGAACACAAATTTTCTATGCAAGCAAATTGTATAATATTTAAGGTACACATTTCTCATAATTGTGCAGTTAATTTTCATATTGTATTTTCTGAAAGTTTTGGAATATTTGTCCTCTCCTTAAATTTGTCACTGCCGAAACACAGTGATTCATAATTTAATAAGAAGGGTTATTTTGACCTATTAAGATTTTGCTTACATATTCCATGTAAATATATATTTTTTTCTATTTTATTAACAAATTTTCAGAGGTAAGTCAATAACAATTACAATTTTAATTATATCTTAAGTGTGATTTATGAGATGTGTTGTATTTTGAATCCAATTTTTTTTTGTAAACGGCAAAAAGTTAATCATACTGATTTTAAACTTAAGGATTCAATAGTTTGAATATACATTGAACCAAACACTATCATAACATCAGTTTTTAGAATTCAGTATAATATTTTTGAAAAAACACCCCATGTTTCGGTTGTGACTACACATTTTTAATAGTGACATTATTGTTTTGGTAGCGACTACATCACAGTACAGAACTTTAACCAACAAACAAAAATTTACTAACTGTACTAAAATGTAGTTTATGAAGGATTATGTGTTCCCTTTTGTCACCAACAAAACAGTGATGACATGTTTTGCTTGTGACTGTTACGGTACTGACTATTTTATATGATAGCTCCCAAAAAACAAAGATGTCACTACAGAAACTTCTCCAAATGTTTCGGCTGTGACTGTTTTGGTCGTCACAATTTTACATACTTTTGAGCCTAGCTCAAAGATGCTAATCAGCACATGGTTAGCTAGCGCAGTTCTGAACAGTCGTACACATATAAAAACTAAATGTTATGGAATAACTCCCAAAAAGAAAATAGTATTCAGTAGTTACACACAGATTTTCATACTTTTCAGTCTCAGTCAATAGACTAAAACATACACTGTTTCGTTAGTGACATGAATATGTAGGACACATTTTTTTTTTACATAAAATTTCATGATTTACAAAGAAAATATAAATAATTTTAACTTAACATTTTTTTTTATCTTTAAAATGTATTTTTTTTTTTTTAAATGCACAAATTTCAATATAATTTTTATAAGCTTCCCAATTCCAAGTACCCACTAAATGATGATTTTATATATATATATATATATATATATATATATATATATATATATATTAAGCTTACTGGTATTTCAAATATTATTGTGGGTTTCAACAGATAATAAAATGATCTTAGTAAACATTTAATATATTGAATATTTAAATATTTTGAAATTTAAAATTTGTTTTTTGGTTATGGGACAGCACTTTGGACCAATTCTGTAGACAATTTCTTAAAAACTATTTCTTGTTTTTAAGCAAATGTCAAAATAAACATCCAATATTTAGTGTACACTGTAATGTTGTAATGCATGAATTGGTTTTAATTGATTTTGGTTCTCAGTATTTTTTTGGTATTATTTATTTAGACAATATAACAGTGTAACATTTTAATATTAACATTTATTGGTATCAGCCTATGAGTATCAGCCAGAACTGTAATATCAGTTCATCCCAAATACGAACATTTAAGAATATAAAGATCTATGTTTCTCACCTCACCGTATCTCTGAGCTCCACCAGCTCACTCTCATTCACTAGATCAGTTTTATTGATGATGGTCAGATCAGCAAGGGCTATCTGCCTAAAAACAGAGAGCAGAATTCAGCACCATTTGCAATCACCTGATAAATGCTGCCCATCTTTGGATGCAACAAAGGCCGACGACACCTCAGACGGTCGCATATGGATTAATCGTCATAAAAAGCAAATCGCTTCTATGTGCATCTACAGTTGCTGTACGCAAGTACGTGTGATTAAAGTCGTACAATACATCAATAGAACAATACAGTTCGAGAACATCTCATCCCATTCTCTCTCTCTTTTGTCACTCTCTTTATTGCTCAGCGTTCAATGTCCCACTCTCCCTTTGTAACTAAATGTGTGTGTGAGTAAGTGTGTAAACATTCTTTGTTGTGTTTCATCCATCCCCCTGCCTGTTGTCGAGTCGTGTGTGGGTGGCATGGTTCGTGCCATACTCAAAAGGCGCCACCATTTTGTGGGGTAGGAAAACATAAACAGAGAGCAGAAGCGTTTTTTATGACTTCTGACACTTGTGAGCATTCCGACATGCCTCCGAACCCCAACCAAAACACCCCGACCGCAGCAGGTGAGGTGGAAGGAGCTGGGCTGGAATCGGATATGTTTTTGTACAAACATTAGCGCCAGCTGTCATGTTTAATAGAGATAACAGTCATGGATAGAATTTTAAAAGACCACACAAGAGGTGCTCATAAAAATCTAGATGAGTGAGTTTTGGATTCTTGCAGAACTTATTCATAATGAAAATTCTAGCTTTCATTTCTTGTACTTTTTACGCCATATTTATATATTAATAAATCAATCAAAGGTTTTACCTTTCAGCTTCATTGACAAGACCCTCTGGTTTTTCTTCCGTTAGATGCTAAAAGACAAATAGGAAATTACAATGATTACATAACACATACAAACAACTATTAAAAAGTTTGGGATCAGTAAGATTTTAAATGTTTTTTAAAGTCACTTATGCTCATCAAATAGAATAAAAAAAATACAGAAAAAAGTAGTATTTAAAATAACAGTTTTCAGTTTTAATATACTTAATTTTAACTATAATTTATTTCTGTGATGCAAAGCTGAATTTTAATCAGCCATTAGTCTTAAGTGTCACAATCCTTCAGAAATCATTCTAATATGCTGATTTATTATCAATGTTGGAAACAGTTGTATTGTTTATATATTTTTTGGAACCTGTGATCCTTTTTTTTTCAGGATTCTTTGATGAATAAAAAGTTAAAAAGGATTTATTTAAAATAGAAATCTTTTCTAACAATATAAGTTTTACTATGACTTTTTATCAATTTAACACATCCTTGCTGAATAAAGAAAGAAAGAAAGACAGAAATTACTGACCCCAACCCAAACTTTCAATGGTGGTATATATTATTACAAAAGATTTATATTTTAAAAATCTTACTGATCTCAAACTTTTGAAAGGCAGCAAAACCAATATATATTTTTGTATTTTTATATAATAACATTGTTTATTATAACATTAAAATGTTATGATATTTAAATCTACTTCTATAATTTAAAACAATGAGTTTTTAGTGTTTTATTTTTCATTTATATAAATTTTAATATCATAAATGTATTGGTAATCACTATAACCAAACAAAATAAAACACTATTAAAAATAGGTTTTAGTGCTTAGTTTCAAATTTATTTAGAGAAATTTGTATGGCATTTTAATCTATTAAAACAACAAAAATATATTGTCATTGACATTTTTAATGACCAAACCATTGAAAAATCAAAACTCGGTACATCACTATTATATTTTTCATCTTAAACAGAAAAGTGCAAACACAAATGGTTTGGTATGTCTTCAAATAAAGCACTAAAGCTTGATGTACTTTCATGCCTAAGACCTCTCTAACCATGATAAAAATGCATTGAGTGGTTTATTGCTTTTACAGTGTAAGATATAATTTTACCAATTTACCAGTGCGGTAAAGGTTAATTAGTTAACACTGGTTAACTACATTAGTTCATATGAACTAAGAATAAATAATATCCAGTAAAATAGGAAAAATAGGAAATTAAAAGAAAAATAAGAAATTACAATGATTACATAACGCATAGAAACAACTATTAAAAAGTTTGGGATCAGTAAGATTTTAAATGTTTTTTAAAGTCTCTTATGCTCATCAAAGTTCAATTTATTTGATTAAAAATACAGAAAAAATAGTATTATGAAATATTATTGCAGTTTAAAATAACAGATTTCTGTTTTAATACGCTTAATTATAACTATAAATTATTTCTGTGATGCAAAGCTGAATTTTCATCAGCCATTGGTCTTAAGTGTCACAATCCTTCAGAAATCATTTTAATATACTGATTTATTATCAATGTTGGAAACAGTTGTGTTGCTTATCTTTTTTTGGAACCTGTGATCCTTTTTTTCAACTAAGAAAAAATTATATTTCTACAGCATCTATTCATCTTAGTTAATGTTAATTTCAGAATTTACTAATGCATTATTAAAATCACAAGTTGTGTTTGTTAATATTTGTTAATGCACCGTGAACTAACATGGACAAACAATGAACGACTGTATTTTTATTAACTAACATATATTAAATAATGTAATAAATGTATTGTTCATCGTTCGTTCATGTTAGTTAAAACAATAATTAATGTTAACAAATATTGTAAAGTGTTACCAAAAAATTGTTTATTAGACTGAGGGTAAACCGTTTGTGGTTGCAAAGCAATATATATCTCATTACATTCTGTATACGTCTGCATTTCTGTTTTGTCCTGCTTGCTTCCTAAAAACATATTTAACTTCAATGCAGATGAGCAAACTGACAACTGGATACAAACTCACTAAAAGAAAACCAATTTCCAGGATATTACAACTTCTGAACAGTTTGCTTATTGAAAACAATCCAATTTATTTTCTTCTGTATGTTGCCAGTCATATCTCTGCTGACTGGTAGGAGGCATGTCTCATTGCCTGTGTTCAATATGTAATAACATTGAGCTCTGGGAGCGATACAAGCCTCTTCATCTGTCTGCACAAATTTCAAAGGGACTGGCAGAGATCAAGGTGCACCTGATGGGCATGTCTCTGCAAGTCAAACCCCTCACTTGAATCCCCCATCGCCCGAAGTATCTCTCATATGGATGAATATATAAGGTGACAATGAAAAAGCAGGACAAAGGGTGACAGGCCCATTAGAGTGATTTGCCTTGATATCCATTATTTCTTCAGTTTCTATCAAGCCCTCCTCTGTCTTCACTTCAACAGGCTCTCAGAACCCCAGAGGGCCGCAGTGTCGAGAGGTGCCACCTCTGCAATAAAAAGACTGACTTGCCAAGACTGACACTACTAAATTGCAGCCTATTATGCAGGTGTCAGTACCACTGTCCTGCTCCCAGCCTGAAGTGTGAAGAGGAACAGCAAGGGGGGATTTCAGTGGGACACGATACTTGAAGACTCGTATAAAATAAAATAATTTTCTGTAAAGACCAAGTAAATGTAATATCTTTAAGTAAAATGGACCTAACTTTGTGTTTGTTTAGTGTATTTTTCCATGTAAAGCATTATATACAGTAGCAGTCAAAAGATTTGAACAGTAAGATTTGTAATGTTTTTTTAAGAAGTCTCCTCTGCTCACCAAGCCTACATTTATTTGATCCAAAGTACAGCAAAAACAGTACAATTTTGAAATAGTTTTGCTATTGTAACTGTTTTCTATTTGAATATATTTTAAAATGTCATTTATTCCTGTGATTTCAAAGCTGATTTGCTGCTCAAAAAAACATTGCTAATCTTTGGATATTTCTATTCATCAATGAATCCTGACAAAAATGTACTCAACTGTTTTAAATATTTATAATAATAATAAATAACAGCAAATCAGCATATTAGAATGATTTCTGAAAAATCATGTGACACTGAAGCCTGGAGTAATGATGCTGAAAATGTAGTTTTGATCACATGAATAAATTACATTTCAAAACATATTCAAATAGAAAAAAGTTATTTTAAAAAGTAAAAATATTTTAAAATTGTACTGTTTTTGGATCAAATAAATGCAGGCTTGGTAAACAGAATAGACTTCTTAAAAAACATCAAAATTTTACTGTTCAAAAACTTTTAACTGTTAGTGTACAACAGTGCCTCTTTAATCAACACAAAGACAAAATATTTAATAACTTTACAATTTAAAATACAAAATGAGTTTTAAACATTAAACATTTTAACAGAAATCATTTTTAAATATATTTTTCTATTAAATTTTATTTTATTTATTATTTGATCAGGATCATTTAAATGTATTTTGTATTTGTGTTTATTTTAATATTAATATTACTGAACTATATATTTTTCATATTCATTTTAAATTCCACTTTCATTTTCATATTCAATTATTTTACTGTTTATTTTGTACAATTTAAATTTTTTTCTGGATTTTTTTTTTAAATGGCTCACTTTTATGTTTATTTAAATATAATTTTTTAAACATTTTATATTTACCTTTATATATACCTTTTTGAATCACTTCTGTACTAAAAAAAAAACTGTATAAACAAATAATCAGGTCAGTAGGGGTTCACAAAATGGCTCACAAAATTCATGGTTTGGTTTGATACAAAACAGTGGTGCCACAGTTCGGTATGTTTTTTTGATACAGTAAAAAGAAAGAAATGCCAGAGAATTTTTTTTTAATTCATTAAAACTAACAATAAAGTATAATCTTAAAACTATACTAGACTTTGGGAGGCCTTTTGACTTTTGCAGTTTATCTAAGATAATTTAGGAAGCTTTTTTAACATGTTTATTTATTTGGTTCCAGATGTTTGCTGATTTTCAGTGTTTTATATTTAAACATTTTATGTATTTAAATACATAGATAAATAGTCTGTGTTTGACAGAATGGAGCAGCAACTTACCTGCATCCCATATTTAGCATCTATAACTGTGACAATACCTATGTAGGAGATGAGGACACTGAATTATATTGATGAAAACTATCAAAACTTCATCTGAGGCAGCATTTATTAGTTTATGTTCTTACCGTCCAGATAGACATCACTTCCTAATTCTGCATCAACCCAAAACATGGAAGCAACAGCTCCTGGTTTGGAAAACAAATCAATTGCACAATATCACACTCACACATGAAATCTAAACAATTATAATTATTTCTCTACTGTAAATACACAAATGGCAAAACACAATTCAATTAATACTTTTTTGCCTTAAAACTCATAAAACAGCTTAAATTGGTTGTGGGTGTAGGTATGTGTTTTAAAATGCATAACTAAATTTTATGGGTGGCTTAAAATTTTTCAGCTACAAGGTACATTTTGTTTGTTTCCATGCTTTCCAACTTTTCTTGTGAAAGTTATTTCACAGTTCCATGTTACAATTTGAGGCCATCTTGTTCACATAATGGAGTTTTGTCAAACTGTCAGGGTAGAATAAGAAAGCACGATAAATATTTGATAGAAGTGTAATGAAGGCAATGTTCTCGAAAGACATCAGATACATAACCCATTCAGCCCACAAGCATCTTCTGAAGAAGGGGAGGGGCTTATCCCCCTGAGGCCCCCAGGAGTGACAGGCCTGTCTCAGCCAATGACAGTGAAGAGAGGCTTGTGTCTTAGGTCTGAGGGCCCGGCACGCCACTGGCCTCTGACACCTGTCACTCATGTACACAGACTGGCTGCTGACCCTTCCTGCCTTTCCATTGATCTCTGGGTCACTCTCAATTGCTTTACAGTGCTTTTTGCTATGTAGGGGGAAATCCTTCTTCACAAAGATGTCTAATTTGTCTTGCAATGTAAAAAAAAATGTTTAACATGAAACTGCATTAATGGAATAGTGAAAATATGCTGAAGATTTACTCACACTTAGGTCATGGAAGATGTCGATCATGAGTTTGTTTCTTCATCAGAACAGATTTGGAGAAGTTTAGAATCACATGACTCAACTTTATTAATTAATGTCTTGTAAATTAAAACGTTTATAATAACAAATATTAACAACCAAAATATCAAAATCAAACATATTTCTTTAAAATTGGTTTGGAATTGCTTAATCTTTGCAAATTCCTCTCTTGATTCAGATAAGAAAACATTTTAATGGACAAAGAAATATTATGGATAGAGGACTCTTATAAAGTAACAGCTTTTCACTTCACGTGGACTGGAATGGTGTGAATTATTGTGATGTTTTTTTCAGCTGTTTGGACTCTCAATCTCTTCATGTAATGCTACATTTCAAGTTTATTATGACGAAAAATCAAACTCCTCAACATCTTAGATGGCCCTAGGTTGAGTAAATCTTGGGCAAAGCTTTGTTTTTTAAAAGCAAAGCAATTTTTTCAATTAGTCATTCCACAAAACCAATACAATCAGAGTCCCTCTGATCTTTTTAAGTGTATTTTATCTATTGGGGCACGAAAATCTATTTTTAAAAGCTTTTTGTATTAATAGAAATATCTCTTTAGAAATATCTCACAGAAGTGAGTACAAAAATGTCACATTTTTGTAAATATTTTATTATACCTTTTCCTGTGACAGCGCTGAAGAAATGACACTTTGCTACAATGTAAAGTAGTGAGTGTACAGCTTGTATAACAGTGTAAATTTGCTGTCCCCTCAAAATAACTCAACACACAGCCATGAATGTCTAAACCGCTGGAACCCCTAAGCGAAAATGTCCAAATTGGACCCAAAGTGTCAATATTTTGTGTGGCCACTATTATTTTCCAGCACTGCCTCACCCCTCTTGAGCATGGAGTTAACCAGAGCTTCACAGGTAGGGTAAGGAAATTTTACCACCGGTTAATCGATCTGTGACAACACCGGTAATACCGGTATCACTGTGGGGAGTTGGGGGGTTGTTTGAGTTTTCCTTTTACTTACTAATTGGCAGCAATTCAGTGTATAGCAACTGTTTGTTTTTAGTTCCTTTGAGTTTTCCCTCTTTTCCTCGCTTACCTTCAGTAAAAGCACCATACACATTTTTGCTTTCACTTTTAAATTAGCGAAAATTCGGCAAATGTAACATAATGAACTTTTATTAACAAAACGAATAAAAATACACCAAGTTACATGCCTAATATAAAATAACAAATAACTTACACAAAGTTTAAATGGGTATACAAAGCTGAAAATCAGTAAACACTGTGGAACCAAATAAATAAGAAACGTAGAACGTTTATTACCAAACAAATAAAAAAGCTTGGAGGCACGGCATACACCTTGATGTAATATAAAATAAAATAAAAAAAACACAGTTTTAAAAAAATTAAATTCAGCAAACACTGTGGAACCAAATAAATATGAAAATTCCACTATCACCTTAGATAAATCGCAAAAGTCAACAGGCTTTTCAAGATCCAAAATAATTTTAAAACGGGCGCTTTTGCATTTCGTTATGAAACCATTCCACCATCGTCTTGTTCTTCTCACCTCTCTCTTCTTTTCAGTCAGGCCCGGTTCTACAGGGGTGCTAAGCACCCTCAAATGAAATCATAGCACCCTGAGTTAAAGCTGTAATAATGGCAACTCATTGCAGATTTAGCAAACTATCCAGTGCGCATTATGGTTTGCGCTCTGCAGAATGGCTTCTGTTTCAACGTGTTTTTGTTGCGTTGAGCAATGTAGCAATCACAGACATATCTGTTGATTTTTTTTTTTTTTAATCAGAGATATTTAACTTAGAAGGTAACGTTATTGTGTTCAGCACAAATCATCTCATTATAACAAAGCAGATGCAATGTAAAAACTAAGCAGCCGCGTTCAGTTTTAATTGTACTGTCTGTTTTCTAACTGAACTAAATCATTTTTATTACTATAAAAAAACAACGATGGGGCAGTGCCGTGGTGAACAAGTGACTAAACCGGTGTTGCGGACTCACACCGGTATCACCGTCAACACCGACTATCGCAGTAAGCCTATTTACAGGTTGCCCTCAGCTTCTTTAGCAAGGCAGTGGTTGTCTTGGAGGTGTGTTTGGGGTCGTTATCATGTTGGAATACTGCCGTGCTGCAGCTCAGTTTCAGGGTCTTGGCGATCTTCTTATAGCCTACGCTATATCTTTATGTAGAGCAACAATTCTTTTTTTCAGATCCTTAGAGAGTTCTTTGCCATGAGGTGCCATGTTGTACTTCCAGTGACCAGTATGAGAGAGTGAGAGTGATAACACCAAATTTAACACACCTGCTCCCCATTCACACCTGAGACCTTGTACCACTAACAAGTCACATGACACCAGGGAGAGAAAATGGCTAATTGGCCCAATTTTGACATTTTCACTTAAGGGTTTACTTACTTTTGTGGCCAGCGGTTTAGACATTAATGGCTATGTGTGGAGTTATTTTGAGGGGACAGCAAATTTACACTGTTATACAAGCTGTACACTCACTACTTTGCATTGTAGCATAGTGTTATTTCTTCAGTGTTGTCACATGAAAAGATATAATAAAATATTTACAAAAACGTGAGGGGTGTACTCACTACTGTGAGATACTGCATTTTGTCATGTCCCTTGTGGCCTTCTATGAAAGTGTACTTGGGATATGAATAATAAAATTAGAAAGAGGCCCATATAAATTTGCCATTATCACAAATATCTATCTGTACTTTTTTGCTGGCAATGTTTTTTTTCTAAGTAAATGCATGTTTATTCATTAAAATCATATTATTTAGTTCCATACTTTAGTAACCCCTCAACCCTGTTACACAAATCATTCTTCAACCATAAAAAGAATGAACTGATCCTTATGTGACATCATTAACAGGAAGTGATATCATATGAATCTTCTGAACAACATTGTAAGGAGAGAAAGGGAAGTTACCACCTTCTTTTATAACTATAACTTATTAATATTGTGATATTGTGGTTGTCAAGCTTAACGACTCAACCCTGTTACATCAAATAAAGACAGAAACCTATTACTTGTGAAAATTTTGTGAAAAATTGTGAAAAATGATTTTTGATATTTTAACAATATACATGCTTTCTTAATATCATGCATGCCATGTGCTCTCCTGTTATTTACTACATTTAGAGCAGTGGCCATTTAGAGCAAAAAATCACAACCCCATCACACTCAACACTGTTTATGAAGTTTATGAAAAAGTAATATAAATGTAATGTTTGTTGAACTCAGTCTGAAATTTTCACATTCAAATTCTGAAGTTAAGCCACTTTTTGATCAAAAATGATGAGGTTACTGTCACAAAATGTTCCATGTTTGGCTTTAGTATAGCAAAACTGTGAGATTTTATGTAACTTTTATATTTGCAAATACAGTATTAGTGTGAGGGACATCTCATTAATAGGAAAATGTTGATTTGATTACAAATAGAATTTATAATCATATTCAGAGAGCTCCCATAGTGTCCATAAAGGGGTTAAAGACTAATAGCGCTATTAATAATCTTAAAATAATGACAAGATTATGATAATAATAGGGATTGGATGCCTGAGGTGGGAAAATATGTTTTTCTGGAAGTTAAATATGTCATTAATGTTGTAGGATATTCAGAAAAGTAATACATTTTAGTAAAAAAATCTAAAAATGTGTAAGTCCAAATCGTACCGGTTTCGTGGAATGACTCAAATGCTATTCCTGACTAAGTCAAGGTGGATTGCTACTAGTATGAAATGCCTTACAATTCATTTCAATTAAATCCAAGCCATGAAACAGCCTAATTTAAGAATTTGCTTAAACATGGATGTACATATTTTTAAACCTCTATTATACAAACGATAATGGGTCACAACATTTGATCAAGATGGGCAATGAATGCATTAGCTACTATAATAAAGAGATTTGTTAGGTTGGTGCAAGTTACATACAGTACCTGGATCTGCCAGTCCAGTTGTCTCTAGAAGGATGTAGTCAAACTTTCCTTTCTTCTCCATTAGATTTTCAATAGCTTTTAAACCATTGTCTCTGTAAAAGATATGAATGACAATGTATTATCTGACATAATACAATATATAAAAGCATACACTAGTTTGGGACTGGGCATTTAGTTGATCACAAATATAGTAAAAGTAATATTGTGAAACACTTTTACAGTTTAAAATAATAGATTTTTGCATTTAAAATATCATAATATATGTTCGCATTTATTTATTTAACTTATATTTAAAAATGCAGTTTATTCCTTTGATGGTAAATCTAAATCTGAATAAATCTTCAGTGTCACATGATCCTTCAGAAATCTTTATAATATGCTGATCTGGTGCTTAAATATATATTAATATCAATGTGTATCAATTCATATTTTAGTGGAAACTGTGATCTAATTTTTTGATGAGAAAAGTTCAAAAGACCAGTATTTATCTGAAATATAAAACTTTTGTATCATTAAAAAGTCTTTACTGTTAAAATGATTTCAAATTTTGTTAATAATTTTTGGTGGTGTACATGTTAATTATTTATTATGCAGCAGTAGTTAAAATGTTTTAAAAATGCCATAGAAATTATTGCTAATTAGAAACAATTAAATTAATAAAACAGTTATTTTGTCACTGGAATGTGATGGCAAGTAGAAATAGTGGATTTCCATTTAACACACACTGTCATACACTATCAGTCAAAAATATTCAAACAGTAAGATTTTTAATGTTTATTTTTTAAGAAGTCTCTTCTGCTCATCAGTACAATTTTGAAATATGTGTACTATTTAAAATAACTGCTTTCTATTTGAATATATTTTACAATATAATATAATCTTCAGTGTCACATGAACCTTCAGAATTCATGATGAAAACATTCAAATAGAACACTTTAGTTATCGACTTTTATTATTACTTTTAATATTACATAATTTTACTGTAATTTGGATCAAATGCAGGCTTGGTAAGCAGAAGAGATTTCTTTAAAAAAACAATACATTTCTTACTGTTCCAGAACTTTTGACTTGAAGTGTACTTTGTAGTTTTATCCTAGTATTTAGTAGTAGTCTCAACAACCGTACTTCACAGAGCAGCACAGGCAGCCGTTCCTCAGCTCCAGCCATTCCTCATACAGCTCTCCTGCCTGACTGACAGCTAAAGACTTCTCTAGAGCACTGCCTGCAGGACAACAGAGCACAGGTTCAACCTCTCCAGTTAGGTCATTTGTATTCTCTGCACTTTTGATCAAAATGTTCATGAATATGAGGCAAATAAAAAAAAAAACAGCAAAATTCCAATGGTACACTTATGAAACACCCAGAGATAACCATGTTAAAGGGAACAAATTGCAATGGAAATGTGGGTCTTCCACAATCAATAAGGTCCTACAACTCTACTGCACTAATTAAGGAATTGCTTTGCTGCCCTCTCCTGGTCATAACAGTGAGAAATCCTAACGGATTAGCATACATAAAGGCAACTAGGCATAAGAGCTAGTCTATGGGTCTTTGATTGCTTATTTGTTTGCTCATTTTATAACTTACCTTCACCAAATTCATTAAGAATGACAGCTATTCGTTTATTATGTTGCTCTGTTAATATGTAGTTCAAAAGTGTCGTCTTTCCCGCACCTGTATTTAGAAAAGAGAGAAATAAAGTTACACTACTATAATATATATATATATATATATATATATATATATATATATATATATATATATATATATATATATATATATATATATATATACATACATACATACATATAAAGCAAACAAACAGTTTTGTTTTGGTAAGTTACATGTCTTTTTTTATGCTGACCCAAGTATCCAGTGATGATGGTAACGGGTATCTGAACTGTGGGTCCGGTTGGCTTCTCCTTAATGGGAACTAACTCCGGACATTCATCCTCTTCCTCCATTACTAAGATCTCCTAAACTAATAAGAGTCTGTAAATACACAAACAGATGAGAGTGAATGGGGTTTATATACATGTAGGGTATGACATGACAGGTTATTCATTCTTCAGTGATAATATTACTCAGCGTAGGGGCTATTCACTCAGAAGGGGTCGAACATAAATCTGAGATATACTATATTTTGTCGTGTTTGATAGATATATAAGAGGCATGTGCTGTCAATACTGTGGTTTAGCACTACTGCTCTCTACAAGCGCTGTGCATTAGAATAGAAACTAATAAACACAAACAAAACACAACTTACATTTTACGAAATACGAGCTCTTAGATGAAGTACTACTTCAAAACATGACCTGCAGCGTCAGATCTGTCGTCCAGTTTCTAATAAAACAGCAATATTTCATTGAGCGATGTGCTGGTGTGTATGTAATCACGGTCCGAGCTTGTGCTTTGACTTGAACTTACAGTTCCTAGTTAAAAATAGAGCGAATGTTACTTACACGATGCGAATGGCGTTTAAACCTGCTGTGTTGTGTTTAACAGTTCACAATGTATTTGATAACTTAATATAAAAAAAGTAAATAAAACAAAGAATAAAATTAAATATGGTGACAATTATTTAAAAAAAATATATGCCCCCTGATTTATATAGACCAGAACTCCTGTTAGCAAACCATTCAGCACTTCTTTATTTACACAAACGATCACGCAGTATTTTTCTTTAATATAAGGAGGATATAGTTTATAGAAAGAGACTTTTCTTTTTTACATTTTATGTTTTGGTATATTGTGACTAAACAGAATTATTAAAAATAATAACAATGACATAAGAACATAAAATTACTAAAATGTAAATTAAAAGAAAAAATTAGTAGGCTACGTAATTCAAAATATTAATAAATCATTTTAAAAAATGCTGTAACAATATATAAATAATACTAAATTAGTATTGTTTTAGCGCAATCAGAACACCTGTTGGCAAATCATTCATGCACCAAACACTTCTTTATTTAACAACAAACACTATTTTTCTTTAACCCATTAACTGTCACATTAATGGGACGCCTAAATTTAATCCTAATCTAATCATGATCGTTGGAAAGGTCTAAGACTCATAAATAGATTTTTTTTGTGTGTTACAAATTATGTAAAACAAGTAATAGATTAATTTATGACAAGGATGCATCTCAAAAATCTATCATAACAGGAGTTCTGACCTTTGCTGCCTTTTTCCCTATCTCGCTGAAAATCATAAGAAATTATATATCAGTTGATAAAATCTCAAAATTCATCCTTTGAAAACCATTTTAAAATCAGATATTGCATTATAATGGAAAATGTAGGCTACATGAAAATCATATAAAAACATTATTCCTGAATTATAAAAATTATAATTATATAATTATAAAAAGTCTGAATACTGCACTTTTACGTCTATGTTCAAAAATAGGAGTGAATTAAAGGGTTAATATCCCATTTTTGAACACAGCCATGAAAATGCAGTATTTAAACTTATTTTTTTATAATTCCTGAACAAAAACATCTTGTGATATGATTTTGATGTACATTTTCCATCATAGTACAATGTCTGATTTTAAAATGGTTTTTCAAAGGATGAATTTTGAGATTTTAAGTTTTCAAGTGATATATAATTTCTTCTGATTTCTAAAGCATGATAGGGAAAAAGGCAATGAAGAATGTATTTTTGTGACAAAGGTCAAAACTCCTCTTATGAAGTAGATTTATGAGGTGCACTCTTGTCATAAATTAATCTATTACTTTTCCTACATAATTTGTAACACAAAAGAATGGTAAAATATCTATTTAGAAGTCTTAGACCTTTCCAACGATATATAGTTTGTCATGATTAAATTAGGATTTATTTGTAAAACGGTGAGGTAAACTTAGACGTCCCACAGGTGGGACGGTGACAATTAAGGGGATATATAAACAATACATCATTTATAGAAAATATATTTTGGTATATTTTGACTAAACAGAATTATTAAAAAATAATAAATATCCCAAAAGCACAAAACAAAATTACTAAAATGTAAATGTAAAGAAAAAAAGAAAATAGTACCTAATTCAAAATATTAATAAATCATTAATAAATGTTGTTCCAATATATAAATAATACTAAAATAGTATTGTTTTAGCTCAATCACAACACCTTTTAGCAAATCACTAATGCACCAAACATTGCTTTATTTACACACTAGGACATGAAGGATTTTTCTTTAATACAAATACAAATATATATATATATATATATACTTTTTTAAATATTATATTTTGGTATATTTTGACAACACATAATTATTTGAAAAATAATAAAAATGACAAAACCACATACCAAAATTACTAAAACATAAATGAAAAGAAAAAATGAAAATAGAACGTACTTCTAAAAATAAATATAACATTAAAATGCTGTAACAACATATAATACTAAAATAGTATTTTTTTACCTTAATCAGAATACCTGTTAGCAAATAATTTATGCACCAAACATTTCTTTATTTACACAAACTAAAACATGCAGCATTTTTCTTTAATATAAAGAAAATATAATTTATAATTAATTTTTTTTTTTTTTTTTTACATATTATGTTTTGGTATATTTTGACTAAACAGAATTATTAAAAATAATAAAACTTACAAAAGCACATAACAAATTACTATAAAGTGATTTAAAATATTAATAAATCATTAATAATGCTGAAACATTATATATTTAATACCAAAATAGTATTGTTAGAGCGCAATCCATGGCCAACAGGGGTCGCCGCTATCCTATTTCACATCTCAAAATATTATTTTTAGCAAATAATTTATTTTTGTAAATATACATTTTATTTTTTGGTATATTTTGACTAAACAGAATTATACAAATGAAAAATAAAAATGACAAAAGCACATTACAAAATGACTAAAACGTAAATTAAATTTAAAGAAAAAATAAAAATAGAACGTAGGCATATTCAAAATATTTTAAATCATTAATAAATGCTGTAGCAATACATAAACAATGCCAAAATAGTAATCGATGGCCGACAGGGGTCGCAGCTGTCCTATTTCACAGCTCTCTTACTACGTTTCATTTCATTAAGCAACTTGACGAATTGTAAAAAAACAAAAACAAAAACAAAAAAAAAAAACAGTTTTTCCACAAAATACCACGATAACAACATAAACATAATTTTAACAATCATATTATCAAACATATTTTTACTGTCGATAAAAAACCATCCAGGATTGTAAAACGGTATTTTTGTTTATAATGAACTGCTGTCTGTCGTCACCCATTTAAAGCCATTTAAGTAAACCCGCCCTTAATCTTCATAACATCTTTTAGTAGACCCCCCCCTCCCTCTCTCTCTCTCTCTCTCTCTCTCTCTCTCTCTCTAGTGTAAATCCACTCTGTTTGGGTTGAAGTTAAAATGCGGAAGTTTCCGCCCAGCAAAGCCACTGATACCACGAAGATGAGGCTTGCGATGCCATCAGCGATCATCCCCGCTCCGTCCTGCTCTCCGCGGCTCTGCGTGGACTGATATCAGACTCGCATGGCTTCTCTGCCAGCGTCAGAGCGGAGAGCGTTCGCTCTCAAAATCAACAGGTAATGTTCATTTCCTTTGGCTGGACCTCATAGCTCGTGCACTGACAGATCCCAGGGAAGCTGAGCTGACTTTCTGGAGCTGTCTGTCCGCAGTCAGTGTTAAATCTACAGGGAGTTTTGGTGAATTCCGGAACAGGCAGCTACACGTTTGGGACAAGCTACAAGTCTGGCACCATGAGACTTGATAGTCTTGTGAGTCTTCTTATCAATTATGGTTACAGCACTGATACAGTATCAGTATATTTAATGTTTAGTAGTATGGAAATGTTATTTTCAAATAAGTTTTAACTGCCTATTAATAGCAACCTGACAGTTTTAGTATGCAGATGGTCTACATTCAGATGCATCTGTGCTGTAAAAGTTGAGGTCCAGAGGCTTTCCATGTGTATGCCTTCAGGCGAAAAGAAAGGAAGAATGATTGAAAGAATATGGCATAGCATTTCAGAGCAATTTTCATTCATTTCCGTGTAATTCTAAATATGGATCTCCTGTCTGTTTGATCATTTCCTCCACAAACCCCCTTTTCTCCTCTGATTATGACTGGTCAAGACCGGCCCTGTTAGGTGTCAAGTTGAGGTGGAAGTTTGTATTGTTCCTGTTTTATCACACAACAGGTGGGGAGGAAATGAATATACGGACATAGTAGAAGAAGGGAGTCCGGTAATAAAACAAAGGGAACAAAGTGCTCATATGATCCGCATTATGTCTTGTGAGTTTATGTCACACAGGCACACAAAGGTTCATTCATAACATAACTGTCATATGCCACACTCCATTGGGGAATCATAAAATGGAGTATCTTTGTGATTTAGTAAGCTGTTTAATTTTGCTTATAGTCATGTGTTTAATGACTAGTTTATCTGAGGAACTCTGAGGATTTTGTCTTTTCTCAGTTGCATCATGGTGGTTGAAGTGTAGTGGTTAAGGCTTTTGGCTTGTAACGAAAATTCTGCAGCAGCTGCATGTTTGATCCACACCAAGATGACATTGCACTAAATCCCAGGCTGCTGTCTGTGTGCTTATGTTTTGGATGAATTACATTTTTTTTAATGGCAAATAATCAGTCTTCAGTAGCTATACATCTCCCCTAGTGAGCATTTAATGGTTCCCCGAACTTTAAAACTGTATTTTGTTCAGCAATTGTTATCGTGCTTGATCAGCATCAGTATTTGATG
The DNA here is from genome assembly GCA_033026305.1 of Cirrhinus molitorella. NCBI lineage: Eukaryota > Metazoa > Chordata > Actinopteri > Cypriniformes > Cyprinidae > Cirrhinus > Cirrhinus molitorella. The sequence continues at coordinate 16,910,521 of CM065125.1, read as the reverse complement.
TACTTTTTTTTTTTTACTTTGGTTCTGTTTCCAAAAACAATCAAGTTATATGTAATGTAGTTTTCTGAAAAGTTTGTTGAAGAGATGAAAAGTTTGATATTGGTAACATCTTAGTCGTCAGCTGATATTAAATATTTGTTGTAATTTATCGTTAGTGGATGTTTAATTGTACAGGAAATTTCCCTTATTTTTGCATTTAGATTAACTTTGCCATCATCTTACACTCACTTAAAATTAATCTTTAAATAAATATGAACAAAACAATGTATTTTTAATAACTAATAAATAGTGTAATAAACTGTTCATGGTTCGTTCATGTAAATGAATACAGTAATTAATGTTAACAAATGACACCTTTTTATTATTAACTAGTGCTGTCAAATCGATTAATCATGATTAATCGCATCCAAAATAAAAGTTGTGTTTGTATAATACATGTGTGTGTGCTGTGTATATTTATATGTATATATACATACACAAATGTACATTTACATTATGTATATTCATATGATTTATGTGATATATAAATATATATATTACATTTATTTCTTAAATATACACATGTATGTGTGTATATTTATATATACATATATATATATATACACACACACACACAGCAACACGTACATTTGTGAAAACACAACTTTTATTTTGTATATGATTAATTGCGATTAATCAGTTTGATAGCACTAATATTAACTATTTCCAGGTAAGTTTACAGTAAGGTTCATTAGTTAACATTAGTTAACTACATTAGTTTACATGAACTAAGAATGAACAATACTTCTACAGCATTTATTAATCTTAGTTAATATTAAGTTCAGCATTTACTAATGCATTATTAAAAATCACAATTGCGTTTGTTAACATTAGTTAATGCATTGTGAACTAAAATGAACAAACAATGAACTATATTTTTATTAACTAACATTAACAAAGATGAATAAATACTGTAATAAATGTATTGTTCATTGTTCGTTCATGTTAATTAATACATTAATGTTAACAAATGACACCTTATTGTAAAGTGTTACCTTTTTAGCAACTATTAAAATGAATATCCATTTTTCATACTGTTGTACATTATAATACATGATGCATAAATTCACTGCACTTCATTGATTCAAATCATCAAAATATCATAGAAATTTAATATTAACTAGTGATGTCAAATCGATTATCAAAATAAAAATTTGTTTACATAGTAAATATGTGTGTGTGCACAAACATGCATGTATAAATTTAAGAAATATTAACACATGTATTCATATTTATATATGATTTACATGAGATATATATATATATATATATATATATATACACAGTTGAAGACAAAATTATTAGCCCCTTATAAAATATTTCATTATTTTTCAAATAACTCCCAAGTGTTGTTTAACAGAAAGACAAATTTATCAACACAGCAATTTTAAACATAATACTTTATTCAGGAAGCTTTTAGGGTTTGTAATACAAATAGAAATAAATGTATAACCAAGAATTGTAAAAAGTCAGTCACCCTCTGATGTCACCCTCTGATGTTAATAGTCAATAGTGTATCCCTTTTGCTTGATAATAACCTTTAGTCGTTCTCAGCAAGTTTCAAGCATGTCTTCTGAGGAATGACAGCCCATTCTTCCTTAGCAAATCTCTCAAGCTCCTTCAGATTTGTTGGTCTTCTTCTCTTGTCATAGTCTTCCTTTTTCATGTTTCCTTCAACCCTTACAAGATTCCCAGTTCCAAACGCACTGAAACATCACCACAGCATTATACTCCCACCACCATGTTTCACTGTGAGAACGGTGTTCTTGGGGTTGAATGCCTCTCCCTTCTTTCTCCAAACATAGGTAACATCTCTATGGCCAAAAAGCTCTAGATTTGTCTCATCTGACCAAAGGACACGTTTCCAGTATGCATCACATTCCCCCAGGTTGTCCTTAGCAAACTTCATTCAAGCTTGGAGGTGTCTCTTCTTCAGAAGTGGAGTCTTTCTTGGTCGGCAACCTCGCAGTTCCTTCCTGTGCAGGGCTCCAGTGACTGTCTTCGTTGAGACATCAATTCCAGACTTGGCTAGGTCATTCACTAGTGTCTTGGCAGTTGTTCTTGGGTCTTTAGAAACCTCTCTCACTAGTTTTCTTTCCAGAGTTTTTTGAAATCTTTTGCTTCCTGCCTCTGCCTGTCTTGTTCTCCACTGTGTTGGTCTCTTTAAACTTCTTGATAATGCATCTCACTGCAGTTCTTGACACCTGAAAATGCTTTGATAAACGTGTGTATCCTTCTCCATCTTTATGAGCATTAATCCTCAGCTTAAAGAGCAATTTAAAGGCTTAACTCGGTTAATTAGGTTAATCAGGCAAATTAGGTTAATTTGGCAAGTCATTGGACAACAGTGGTTTGTTCTATAGCTAATCAAACTAATAATTTCTTAAGGGGGCTAATAATATTGACCTTAGCAGTTTTTTATTTATTTTTTTATTCTTTTATTCAAGCAACTATAAGAAATCAGACTTTCTCTAGAAGAAAAAAATAATAGGAAATAATGTGAAAACATTCTCTTGCTCTGTTAAACATCACTTGGGAAATAAAAAAAATGTACAGTTTCACAGGGGGCTAATAATTTTGTCTTCAGCTGTATATATAACATTTATTTCTTAAATATATACATGTGTGTGTAAATAAATATACACAACACATGTACATATGTGAACACAAACTTTTATTTTGGATGTGATTAACTGTGATTAATAATTTGACAGCACTATTTGTAGCAACTATTAAAATGAATATCCATTTTAATGTTATCTACTGCTGTCAAAACGATTAATCATGATTAATTGCATCGGCAATTTTTTTGTGTGTGTGTGTGTGTGTGTGCTGTGTATATTTAAATATATATATATATAAATAAACAAACATATATATTTAAGAGATATATACAAGTATATATGTATTCATATGTATATTAAATATATATATTACATTTATTTCTTAAACATATACATACATTTTTGTTTGTATATTTATATACATATCAAAATACACAGTACATGTACATATGTTACTTTTTTAATTTATTTTTTATTGCAATAACATGAAAATTCGAAAAAAAAATAAAAACAACTCAATCTCACAGAAAAAACATAACTATTTCATAAGGTGGATATTTGGTATTCACAATGTAAAAGAAAAAAGCACTAGTCTACCCTTAACCTCACCCTAAACATAACCATAGCCAGGGCACAAGTACATTGCACGGAAAGGTATGAATGAGATCATAAGTATAAATTCATACAAACTAGACCCTGAGTCGCCATTACATAAAATAGTTACGAATTGCCATGCAAATGTATTTGTACATCTCTATTTTACTGTGAGCTGTAGGTTTATATCCGTTGTCACAGCAGTATTGGGTAACTATGATTAAGTAATTAACAGTCACTGTTTTACTTCCTCTTTGTAAGGACACAATAGGAAATCCAGAAGGACTCACTGATGGCAAAGAGAGATTATAGGCAGCATGTCTCTAAAACAAAGTCGAGCTGTAAAAAGCCCATAGCTTGTCAGTTAGCAGTGATTCCCAGATTTTTATGCAAGTGCAGCCTGACCAGCGCATCTCACTGGGGGCCGATACTTGCTGTGGCTGCAGCTGCTGTATTGCACAAGCTGAACTCGTGCTGTCTCGTGCAGACAGCTTTGGATAGGGGGAAATAACGTCAGCACATACGCTGCAGATTTCTCCTGGCTCAAGCACCACCCTCCATGTCCCTTCTCATTTTCAGTGACCACACATTTATTTGCATGAATGATGCATTCACACATGAAAAGTCATCTGGGCACACCTTTGTTTTGTATTGAAGAAGGGTGCCTTGGGGTTTTTGTTTGCTCTTTATTCCATCTTCTATTTCATAATCCTTTGATTTTTCCAGGCGCGTGGTGGAATGTTTCTGTATGAGAAGTGACACTTAATGTTTTAGGACAGACAATGTGGTGAAAACAGAATGTAATGAGACGTGGCAGACTATAAAGGAAAGCTCGCAGTCAGCAAAAAGGCTGTAGTGGAAGGAAACGCTCAACAGTATCATGAGAATAGTTCTTTAATTTCAGCTATCTTCAGCTGATGTTGACCTTCGAGGGAAGTTCCACACTAGAATGGTGTTCTTGCACAATAGTGTTGTGAGGCACCCTGACCCACAATCATACTTCGCTGTGATGGCTAAGACAAACAGTCATAGTCCGCTCTCTTTGGAATGTGGCTGCAGCTGTCATGGCCGTAGGCCTACTTAGTACTTATGTAATGGGGAAAAATGAGAACAAATCAGACAAGTTGAGTTATGATCATTTTGTTTAGTTTCAGAAGATGTTGTTGTCACTACTGAAAAAAAAATCATACTACAAAAATAAAACAATGTCAGTATTACAAATTATAACATTAAAATGAGTATAAATCGTTTGTTTTTCTAAAGAAACACTGTCCAACAGCAACAGTCAGTGAGAGTCATTGTGATATGATTGGATATGGCGGCTGTGTTTATGTGACGGCTGTGATTGGTTCATTCAATAAATCCCGCCTATTGTGTTTGTGCACGGGATGGCTCGATACATTAATTGTGGCTACCATAGGTGACAAATAACCAGCCTCAAAAGATAAGTAGATTGAAAACAATTTAGTAAATAATGTTAACATACTAAACATATTAGTTCATTTTTAGTTCATTTTAGAGCTGCAGCGATTCGTCGACGTCATCGATTATGTCGATTATGAAAATACCTCGATTAGCATGGAATGCGTCGACGCGTTGCACCTTTAGCCACGCCCATTGTGCAAACCTGCAGTTATCCCTAATTAGGGCTGTTTTTCTGCCATGTTTAATACAAAACAAGGCTCTAGAGCAGAAGGTGAATGCTATTTGGCAACATCACTTGTGTTCATAGAGCATTTTATTATTATACGCAGTCAGAACCACATATAACGTTATATAGCCTAACTGACGTCTTTCCATTGTCAGGGTTCACAACCGCAATTAAAGCTGCGCTGAATGAACGGAACAGCACGGGACATCGAGTTGACTAAATAATCATGACGGGTAAATGATTCGCGTTCATCCGATCCACTGGAGCTGCCGTCGGTGCCTCGGGCGCGATTGCGCGAGCTCTGAGATGCGCGCCATGAACGCGCTCGTCTACACTCGGTAACAAAGCATTTAAAGTCCTTGTTAGTTGTTTAACTATGTGTTGGATTGGAAAAGCCTTGACTGGACTCATTTATTTAAAAATGGGCTGTCAACTGTGATAAAACTTCCCGGTGTTATGACGCCATTTTTTGATTCTGTCTCTCTAGTTTCCTGAATGCGGTTGTGATTTCAGCTGTTATTATTATTTCTTGCTTGCTTCATTGCTTTCTTTTTCATTGATTCTTTTTTTGTTTTTTATTATTTATTGTTATTATTTTTCTTTTTTTCTCTTGGTATTATTTTTCTTTATTTTTTTGTTATTATTTTCTTTCTTTGTTGTTGTTATTTTTTTGTAAAGTATTAATTATGAGAAAACGTTTGAATAAAATATTACAAGATTAATAGCAGAAGTTACTGTTATTTTTTATTGATAATTTAACTAAAGAATTTATCAACTGATAAGAAAATAATTAATAGATTAATTGAAAATTAATCGATAGATTAGTCAACTAATAAAAAAAAAATGTTAGATTAGTTGACAACAAAAATAATCATTAGCTGCAGCTCTAGTTCATTTATCATTTATAGCTAATTATTGACCTAGAAGAATAAGTGCTGTAATGCTGTTAGGTCAACTTACCTAAATAATTATAACAAAGGTTGCTTTACTGTGAAGTGTTATTCTAACACTCAAAGTATTCAAAATCATGTTATTATCCCTCTCTCTTTGATTGTTTTCAGATTTCAGACTTATTAAAAAACATTATATATAATTCTCTGTCTCGCTCTTGGGAGCTTCATATTAGTTCATAGTCTGAATAAACAATATAATGATGTTAATGGGAAGGCTAATTTAAAAACATAAGTAAACAACTTACACACAGAAATGACAATTTTGTTACTTCAAAATGAGACTTACAATTATGAAAACATGATCTGTGGGAGTTTCTAGTGAGCAACTGTTAAAATTTTAAGTAAATTTCTGTCTCTGTGACCAATATTTACCAAGCTTTGATGACTGATGTTCTGAAAAGTAAAAAAAAAAAAAAGTTAGAAAGTTAACTATTAAAAAGAATTGCTGAGTATAAGTTACAAATAAACTTACTGTCTTGAGTTATAATTTTGGAATTATTGTAAAATGCTTAAAAACTAACATAATAAGATTTATATTTGGTTTTAAGATTCATATTTGGCCTCCTCATTTCAGAACACCATAGGCTACGTTACACTATGCGTTTTTGATTTTGTTTTTGTTTTTGCTACTGTTATTTACACCTGTCATTTACACTGCTCCAGCTTTTTCGACCCTCGAAATCTGACTTTTGAAAATGCTGCAGACCCGGTTTTAGTTTGAAAACTCTGGGGTTGTGTTAATAGCCTCTTTCACACAGAGATTCTGGAAAATACGTGAGTAATGCGTTCCGGGAATTGTCCCGGGATCGTTTGATTTTAGTTCATTCACACTGCCAGTGATTTTACGGAATCTGTGCGTGCGTTCACACACAACCCGTAAAGATCCCGAAAAGACACGTGACATTAGGACATTAGGCTTTAATGTAGCGCGTACCATTACACTAAACTGGCGAATGACCTCCGCTTCAACGCAGATAGTAAGAAGATCTGCCTTCGAAACATCCCGTAAAAAGTCGCACAATAACGTGCGTTGTCACTTCTACACCGCCTTTACCCACTGCGCAATGTGACGTTGTAGTGACGTCTTTTCCATGTCATTTTTGACATATGGTCTACCAAATAAATAGTCATACAGATAATAAATCTTGTTTGTTTATAAATAATCTGTATTCATATGTATAATCATGTTGATAGGCTCTATTTTGTAAAACACATTTACTGCAACTGCCATAGACGTCCAAATGACGTCCAAAAAAACCCAGATCAAATGTTGAACGTCAAAATGACGTCCAAGTTGGGTCATGGTTGGACGTCCAAATAGTAGACCTAGTTTGGACGTCGAATAGATGTCCAGAATTGGTCATGGACCGACGGACCCAATATAAACATGATCTGCACGTCTATCCGACGTCCAATGTTTAGTGGGTACCGCGTTGGTTCTGGCTTTTGTTCACACAGCGCTTGTTCTGGGACTGATCATAGCAATGTTACTATGTCCCCAACCTGGAATCATAATCAATCCTGGGACGGGTTTGTGTTCACACAGAACAGGCACTCCGGCAATTTTACGGAATTAACGGGCAGTGTGAAAAGTAAACGGAAATCGTTTTTGAAAACAGCAGTGTAGACAAGGATCGTTTTCATTGTAAAACGCAGTTTTAAAAGGACAGTTCACAGAAGAAAAAAAAAATTCTGTCATCATTTACTCACCCAAGCAGTTTTGAGCTTAAGGTCTGTAAACACCGTTCCACAAGCCCTACAGTGCTCTGATTGATCAGCTAGCCAAGTCTGTTGCGATTGGTCTTTCTGTATACAATGCAAGCGAATCGTGCCCATAGCGAAAGTTTAGCTGCTAAACTGTAAACACTTCACAAAACAATATTGGTGGATACGTTAGCCTAGTGCTAACATGACTAACTGACAAAACAATACGTTTTGTAAACCACATTCTTTATTTTTAATTGAAGCAATTAAAACAACGACAGTCTACATTAATCTACAAATTCTTCGGAAATAGTGGGTTCACAGCGAATTATCAGAACTATTTCAGTAAGACAGTAATAACATGGTTAATCTGTAAACCTAAAGCTGCGCTAGGTATACATCACATATGTGACCCTGGACCACAAGTAGCACGGGTATATTTGTAGCAATAGCCAACAATACACTGTATGGGTCAAAATTATAAATTTTTCTTTTATGCCAAAAATCAAAGTAAAGATCATGTTCCATGAAGATATATATACTGTAATTATATCAAAACTTAATTTTTAATTAGTAATATGCATTGCTAAGAACTTCATTTGATCAACTTTAAAGGCAATTTTCTCAGTATTTAGATTTTTTTTTGCACTCTCAGATTACAGATATTCAAATAGCCTAGTTGTATTTCGGCCAAATATTGTCCTATCAATGGAAAGTTTATTTATTCAGCTTTCAGATGATGTATACATCTTAATGTTGAAAAATTGACCCTGGTTGTTGTGGTCCAGGTTCACATATTAGCACAAAAAAACTTGATATTTTGAGCACTCAATTGAAAGTGTACACATAATGTATTCATCATATGTGGTTTGAGACGTTTGTTTGTCCAAATAAAGAAAGTACGGACTTATCTTTCATGGACAGGCATTTAGCGAATCCCATGATGAACTCTTCAAGATTGGAGAGGCAGTCTTCGGTAAAATGACAAGAACACAACAAAAGGTTTAAATTGTATTGCTGTGGTATGGTGCAACACAGCGTCTTCTCGACATGATGTAAACACACTAACTAGTTTGTGGGCAGGTCAGAGTGTTTGTTTGCTAATGTGTTACCTAGTGACATATATCAGTGGGGCAGTTCTAAGTCGAATCTTTCTTTTGAGAGACTATCTTTATCATGCACTTTTTTGATTAACAACTTTGCAGACTGTTTACGTTGAAGAATAACTATGTTACAAACTGCAGAATAGATATTTTCTGAAAACCCATATGACATTTGAATGTGCTTGCCCTCTGAGAATGCAATTTTATCCCTAGTTGAAAAAACATACAGATGCATTTGACTTAAACGCTTTCATGGTGTGAGAAAAGACATGGCTAAATGACCAAAGGCGTCTGTCTGACGTGTGTATAAAGACCAGCAATTTAAAAAGTAGCACAGACAGTGCTTGCGCAATCTCTAAGTAGTGAACAAAATGACCTAAGTTCTTGTGGTTTACAAAGAATTATCATTAGATTGCCTTAGCAAAGATGGATGTTTATAAAGTGTGAGCTCCTGACATGTTGTGTGTGTTTGTTTGTGTGAAATGTTCCCTATAATTACAGCTCTTGTCAAATGTGATGGAAAGCCATTGGAGCAGACGGAGGGTCAAATTGAGAGTCATCTCTCTGCTCCCTATGTCATTACCTCCAGAGCCGAGAACAGTCCATCATGGCATCATCCAGAATGCCATGAGCTGTTTTATTATGATGAACATTCCAGTCGTACTGAAGACAGTAACATTTTTGTGGATTTTAAACTGTAGCTCACACCCATCTCAGCCTTTCATGTTTAATTGGTTTTTCTTCATAGTGAATTTTTGTAGTAGAACACTTACTACTGAATGTCTGGTTATTCTATAAAAGATCTGCTTTTCCTTTTATTGCTTTTACAGAGAAATGTGAATCAGTATTGTGTTTATTTTGTAAATTCTAGTGGCTCCTTACCTTGCATAAGGTTTGACCTTTGTTCTATAATGACGTGAACTATAATGAACGAATCGTGAGCGTGTTGTGTGCGCTAAATACTCTCTGCGGTATTCTGTGATCTGTCTTCAGTATGTAGAAAGGCTGCATGCTATAATTCACTCCTGTCTGTCTTTGCCTTGTGGTTTAGAGGATTTGCATGCTCTCCTGCCCCAGACTTGACTTTTAAAGTAGTTAACGAAGTCTGTAGCCGATTCTGTTTATATATTCCCGGAAAGCAAGAAAATCTCTTCTAGTTTTTAAAAACTAGGCGTTCAAGTTAATATTTTGAAGTGGCACAAGTTATCAAAAAGAGTCCGGAAAAACAAGAACAGCAGCTACAGCATTTTTGACTCAACGGATAGTGTTAGAATGCATTTTGTAGTGTCGCCTTCTTGTGTAATTTCTATGTTCATAACTATCTTGAAAAAACCCTTCAAATCAGAGGTTTGGGGTCTGTAAGATTTGACATTTTTATTTGATTTATTTTATATTTTTGAAATGAAGTCTCATATGTAATTACCAAGACTGCATTTATTTGATCAAAAATACAGTTAAAACAGTAATATAGTGAAATAATATTTCAGTTTAAAAGAACTGTTTTCTATATGTATTTGATTAAATTAAATGTATTCATGTGATGCAAAGCTAACATATTGAATATAGAGTGCAAATGGTTTCAGAAACCCCATTATCCTACAACAGACGATTTGTGTAAATGAGTTTGGAAAGAAACAAAACAGAGTTATGAATGGTGACCCATTTTTTTTGTACTTTTGATAAGCGGGTGCACAATAGCACTCTGTTGTATTGTGGCCTGGAGGGCTGGCTGCCAGACTCAATACCTCTTTGCTTCTGAGGTGAATCTTTCTGCAGATATCAATGGAAGTTAAGATAAAAACAGGCTTTTTGGCAGGGGATTGTTGGCTGAGACTCTGTGGGAATATGACTGAAGCGATTTAGGTGTGAAAATGAGTATCGTCACTGCTTTAGTGGTAACTTGGTTGTAGTGTAGTATTTCGGAGGTGTTGGATTCACTAGAGTATATGCTCTAAATTCAAAGTAAATCTGTTGCTGTGTCATTTTTACACTTTGAATTTGCATTTAATCAGTGATGCTGCAGTGGGACTGAGAAATCTGGGACACTGTCTGCCTGATTTTTTTTTCTGCTTTGCCTGGAGTGGTTAGAAAGCACAGGTGCACCGTGGCGCCCTCTTACACAAACACACACACCCACACTCATCAGTGCACCCTATCCAGCGTTGGGGGAACGTCATCAGAGTGTCTAAATAATTTTACGCTTCATTTGGGAATCTCACAGCATGCATTTTAGAGGTTGATTACTGCATGTTACAAAAGGGGTGTGTTGTTGTAGTCATCTCTCTGCCAGAAGTGTACAATGGATTCTTTGATGTCATTGATAACAATGTGCAAATGAACTTAAGTGCACTGAAACAAAGAGAATCATGGGAAGCTTTGGGATGATATTAGCCTGAGTACTAGTACTAGTGAGGATTAGTTCACAGTTTTTGCAAAAACTTTCCCGGTTTCTTCTCCATATAGTGGACTTCAATGGGGAACAACAGGTTGAAGGTCCAAAATGCTGTTTTAAAGCATCTTTAAAGGGCTTTACACGATCCCAGCCAAGGGCCTTTCCAATGTGACTGCGTAATACGTGAGGTCAAGCTTTTTTTTTAGAAAATGACCAATCATTTTGCTAGATAAGCCCCTTATTCCTCGGTTGCGATTGTGTAGCACCCTTTGAATCTGCAATGAAATTGCAATTTGGACCTTCAACCCTGGATTGTTGTGTGTGTCCTGGATTTCTTTTCTCCTGAAGAAAGAAAGACATAAATATCTTGGATGACATTGGGGTGAGTAAATTATCAGGATTTTTTTATTCTGGAAGATAACTAATCCTTTAAGGAACTGGGCTGATAATGCAAATGTTGTGGGTTCAAATCTAGTGGTTGACTGATATGGATATTTTAAGGTGATACTGATAACTACAGAACAAGGTGGCTGCTGGCTGATATATAAATGTATTATAAGGAAAGGAAAAGAAAGGACGCGCCCGGGGAGCAGTTGGGGGTTCGGTGCCTTGCTCAAGGGTCTCACCTCAGTCACTGTATTGAGGGTGGAGAGAGCGCTGACCTTTCGGTTACAAGTCCGACTCCCTAACCATTATGTGCTATTACAGTTGAATATAGGAAATTGAGATGTACACCTATACAGTGAAATGAAACATTTTTTACACAATATTTAATAAATTAAACACAACACCTTGGTATTGGTGGTCTACAGGGACTCTCCATTAGGCGTAATGGTTTTTATACTGTACAAACTGTATTTTCTGTCCCCTTAATACACCAACCCTACCTCTAAACCCCCTCACAGAAAACTAACAAAGAAATAAATACCATTTACTGTGTTTTTTTTGGCCTTTTCGTGCTTTTTTCGACAGGACAGTGGAGACTGACAGGAAGGTGTTGGGTGGACATAGGGGAGCGGGGCTAGGCAAAGGTCCTTGGGTCAGGATTCGAACCCAGGTCGGGCCGGAAGCGCAGTTGCGCCAACGGCACCCCCGCCCCCCTTGAAGGTCAAGTTAATTTTAGTTTTCTATACAGCGCCATATCACAACAGAAGTCATTTAAGGTTACCTTTCTTATAGAACAGGCCTATACCTTATTCTTTTATTAAACAAACTAAGTAGGCTTCATCTTAGTTACACAACGGCATGTCATTTCTGTCTCTACAAGGTCGCACGCAATTTCTCCTCCACAAAAACACGGGTGGGATCGCAGAGTCCATTCATAAAAACGGAATACTCTATAGTGCAGAATGCCATGGAATTGTCAATTTTTGGATGAACGAATCAAAAGTAGGTCTGTCACTTAATTCAAATTGTGAAATGGACTAGTGTCTGTGAATATTAAAATGCAAAAAGACGGCTTAAATATTAATCCTGCATGTTCCGCTTGTCTCTGTATGTATGAATGGCAGAGACGCTGTTTTGTTTACTACACAGATACTGAAGCACGCGTGACGCTTGTGGTGATTTTCTCTGCGTCTCACTATATGACGAAATAAAACTTAATCTCCAGAGCAGATGTGACAGTCACTTTATGATAGTTTTACCATTTCATTTGAGAAAACTAGTCTAGCATCATACTGTATACACACAGAAACTTCACGGCAACCTGTCAAAATAAAAGTACGGTTTAACATTTAATAAAAATATATTGCTCTTGCAAAAAAAAAACTCAGGGGAAACACTGCAATGACACCATTTACTATGTTTTTTAAGATATTTGAATTATGGGGACATAGGCAGTGTCCTCATAAACTACCTTCACATTGTAATACCTCTGTCATACCCATGTTATTATACAAATTTGTGTCCCTGTAAACCACCCAAACCAGTGCACACACACATATATGCTGGTTTTTATGTTTTTTTTGGGACATACCGTCGGTGTAATGGACCAAAGACAGTCCCCACAAGGTCAAAATTTACTGGTATTACCATACTTGTGGGCACACATAAAGTCCATTTCCACATCCAAGTATCTTTTTACTCTACTGCACATCTTTTTCTTAAGATGTGATGATGTATTTAATAACTGAAATGGTTTTCTCAGTAATACTTTATATCTCAGCTGTAACTTTTTTGATTTTATATATAAAACTTATTTTATATTTCAAAGTTGCAAACTTATATCTCACAAATATGACGTTTGAAGTTTTTTTCAGTTGAAACATTTTAATAATTGACCCTTCCCAAAGACCCACCCCCCTTCTTTAAAGTTGCTATGTCCGAAAGGCCTTGCCACTCTCACGCCGTGCATCATGTTCCTTACACAGTGGAAAATACATTGCGGCGCAAAGAAGAAACTAACAACGTGCCAACAGATAAGACAGAACAGTCTCAGCTTTTAAATTTAGTCATTTTGTAAGAAATTCAAATAAACACTGTTTTGTGGCTCTACTGTGTAGTGACAGATCGCTGTGGTGCCTCAGTTTAAGTGGCACATCAACTGATCATCTTTTCATATTTACTAGTTATCGCACAAAATAAACAAAATAAAGAACATCCAAAGGAATATTGTTTCAACCGGGAAAGATATCAGCACACACAATTTTCAAGTTCACCAATGATAATCTACTCTCCTGTCTGGTTTGTTTGCCAGAAAAAATAACAAAAATATCTTGAATGTAGTGTAAATCTCTTCTCTGAGGTTGAAACGTTTTCAATAGAAAACTGCAGAAATTATCTATTGACAGGTCTGTTAGGACTTTGGAACTAGGGACACTTCTGTAAATCGTTCAAGCAGACTCGAAATGGACAAATATCTGGCAATTCATTGTCCCGAGCGAGATATTGATGTATGACTACTAATATGTAGGTGAAGGTGACTGAACTACACAATTACTGAGATTATGTCCTTAAGGCACTTAACTTCACGATAATGAGGAGGACTGTGTGTTCAATGACAAGTAATGATAGAGGTAATTGATGGGAGGTTCATTCAGTGTGTGTAACTTTGCATCTCTCTCTCTCTCTCTCACACACACGCACTGAGAGGAGTGTCTAAACAATCACCTGGTGCCTGTACAAAACCTCTTGTTGGAAAATAATCCTATGTTACACCTTTTCCTTTTCATCCTTTTGATCCTCGTCTCTCTCTCTCTCTCATCTCAGACATTCCTCGGCAGAGATCCGGAGACACTTCAGCGGGATCAGCCATGGTTCCCTGCCTCACCACCGACACAGTTACAGCGCCTCTGGCTCTTTCTGCTTCAACATAGTGAGTGCTGCACTTTCACTGGTAAATACTTCAAAAGAAGGCAGCTCAGTAACCTCAAACTGATTCTGAACATACAAATAGGTCATTCATAGATTATACATGGATGTACGATTTGAAACACTTCATACTGGATGTGGTAATGGATGTGTGTAAATGTCTGTCACATCATTTTCTAATTTGAAGGTTTGTTTGTATTTTTTTATACTTCTTTCTGGAAAATAATGCTGTCTGATTGGTCAATTGTGGCATTGCACAGTCAAAATATGTTGTATGTAAGGGATAATCAACAGTTTGCCGTGCATTAAAGGGTTTTAAATGCACAATGGTTGCCTCTGCGAAGTGCATTTAAAATCTTTTAATGCACGGCAAACCGTTGATTAACCCATTGAAACTCGCTTATTTCATGGTCATTTGCAAATTTATAGACAAGTTAAAACTAGTATTGCTCTTTGCAGCTCAGTATTTGACCGAAATTATTTAGGTTCGGCAGTTGGGCACATTATCTCTAGCATTCTGCCAGCATCAAAACACACACAGAGATGAAATAGTGCAGTAAGATCACATTTATTTGAATGAATTATAGCATTTATTTCAACAAATTAGCAATCTATCGACGAAGAGAGAGAGAAGGCGAGAGAAAGAAAGAGATGACAGTTGTGCGTGTTAACTGAATGCTGTGAGTGTGCGCGTCTCTCTCTACAAACAACTAATTAATTCAAAAACAGCAGTTTTACCACCTTGTTGCTGAGGAATATAATGTAACGATCTGGTATCTAGGCTATTTTATTAATAAGAATCAGGGGAAGTGCTGACAACAAGTTTATGTATGTGCGCAGCGCAATGCGATCTCTGACCCTCTCTTTCTCTCTCTTGCTCTCTCTCTCTCTCTCTCTCTCTCTCTGTGCGTTAGTGGGCATCAATTAAAGCAGCGCATTAATATAAAACGGTGATTAAACTGACTTGGAACTACCTGTGCATTAAACCGTTTTACTGCATACCTGCCAGCCAATCAGAATCCAGTTTTCAGACATTCCATGAAATAAAATAATTTAATGAATTAATATATTATTTATTTTTTTATAAATGTGGTATATAAATAATATTGTTTATTAAAAAAAATGTCTGTAATATTTTATATATAATTCTATATATGTAAATGTATAATATTTAAATACAAAATAATAAATGTGTAATGTTGAATATTAATTGATTGCATTTATTTAATTCATATTAATGTAAAAAAAATATACATTTTTTAAAACATTAGAAACTAATAGGAAGTTCAAAGTGTGTGTGTATGTGTACATACTTGTGGTTAAGCTCTAACCTGTGTGTGTGCTTCCTCTCTGCTGAAAATGGGTCAGAGCGCAGGCTACCAGACCACTGCAGCTGGTGCCTTCCAGCTTACACACACACACACACACACACACACACATACACTCATCTGTAATATCCATGGATTTTAGAAGCTGTTGACTTCATAGAAACATAATCTTCCCTATGATGTTTACCCATTTTTCACATAGACAGATTGAAGGCAAATGATTATGTTATATTTAAAGATGCAAAACAGCTATTCTCGTGATTAAAAACAGATTATACTTCAGTAATGTGTTAAAATGATTGATAATGCTTTCATATTTGATCAATTCCATTGTTTATGCATTTTATAACATTCTGATGTGTACACATGTATCTTACAGCACAATAAACCCTTACATTTAGTGTTCATTGCTTATTGTAAAACAGTATTTTTAATCAGTAGCATGGCACTATTGTTATTTGTTAGTAATGTATTATGGTTTCCCATCTGCATTCTTGTTTATTAGTTATTTCACCACTAGCATGGTAAACATACAATAATGTTCTACAGTCCCTCTCATTTTATTGACAGTGATCATATAATTCCTTCAGCGTTTCTTGAAGTTGAGAACAGAATATTGGCTCATCATATGATTTTAACTCTTCCGTTTTTGACTTAATATGTGCCTCTGCTATTTCGTCATAGCTAATAAGGGAAGTGGTTGTGATGTCACATCCTGCTTTTGGATGCCCCAAAAGATAGACTGCTTCATGCAGCTCAAACCTATTAAGGAAGAGTGTAGAAACAAGTCGTTTTTATTTCCGGGCAACGCCATCTTGTCAGTTGCCTCGTAGGTTGTTTGCAAGAAGCTTTACGTGAGTATTTCCTTTCATTCTTTTTATATGCACTTGTTCTGTCTGCTGTATGTTGGTTGTGTTCAATTGATAGATGCAGAAATGAAACTCTAAGCTAAATTTGCACATTGCACACAGCCTGGGTGGGTTATATTAAACTTGATGGTGTTGAATGTAGACCAGGAACTGTTTTGTGGTTGTTTCCATGTTCCAAAAAGCACAGTTAGGCCTCAGGATGAAAAACTTTTATTTAAACTTGTGTATCAAATGATGCAATTATATGAAACAGTCGTTTCTTTTTTTTTTTTTAATTTCCTATTTTCTTGAAGAAATGTGTTGCATTCAAATATTGTTGTGCCTTTTTGTTTTCTGTCACTGCTTTTGAGTGAATGGGGTTAGATGTTCTACAAAATAACACCTCCACCCATAGACTATATCAGTGTTCATCAACAATTACCCTCTGCTCCTCCCTTGTCATCTGCTGATGTACACAAACCACACAGCGAAAAAAAAAGATTGAACAGTTGCTACATTTAAATCCAAAGGTTTTTCACAGTTAAAGTATTTATGTCCAAACCTTGTTCTACCCCACACAGACACTAGAGATATAAGCACTTGCTATGCAAAAATCTATAGATGCTTGTTTCCAAATAAAAAAGCTAAAAAAATTCAAGTTAATAGTTCTCTCTACTGCAGCTTCATTTTTCACAACTGGGAATTTATTTCACACACTTGTGTGACTTTATATCTCACTATTGTGATTTTTAGTTCAGAGTGTTATAACTTTTTTTCTCACGATTACAATTTTACAATTGTGATTTTATTTCCAACTATTGTGACTGTTTCTTGCAGCAAATTTATTTCATGCTATTGCAACTTTATATCTCGCAGTTTTGACTTGTTACCATTATGACTTCATTTCTCATTTGAGACTTTCTCACTTTGCAACTTTATTTCTTGTGATTTTATTTCCCACTATTGTGACTATTTCTCATAATCGCAAAGTTATATCAAGCCATTGCAACCTCATATCTCTCAATTGTGACTTTATTTATTTTTCACTACTTTATTTCTCACTTTTGCAACTTTCTCGTAATTGCAACTTAATTTTCCATTATTCCAACTTTATACCTCACAGTTTTGACTTTGTTACCATTACGACTTTATTTCTCATTTACGGCTTTCTCACTTTTGCAGCTTTATGTGTCGTAATTGTGATTTTATTTTCCACTATTGTGACTGTTTTTCATTATCACAAAAGTAAATCATGCTATTGCAACCACATATCTCTCATTTATTCCTCTTTTACGACTTAATTTCTTAACTTTCTTGCAATTGTGAATTTATTTCTTACTGTTGTGACTGTTTCTCGCAATTGCTAATTTATTTCATGCTATTGCAACTTAATATCTCACAGTTGTGACTGTTACCATTATGACTTACTTTCTCACTTTGCAACTTTATTTCTTCCGATTTTATTTCCCTATTGTGACTATTTCTCATAATTGTAAATGTCATGCTGTTGCAGTGGTTCTCAAACTTTTTGGTCGCGCCTCCCTTTAACCTATAAAAAAAATCTGGCGCCCCAACAAGCAGTTTTACTTAACATTACGAAAAATGAATTCTTTTTTAATTTAAATAATTTTAACTTTGTGTCAGTAAGTCATAAACAGAACAAGGCATCAACCTCATATCTCTCAATTGCGACTTTATTTATTTTTCACATCTTTATTTCTCACTTTTGCAACTTTCTCGTAATTGCATCTTTAATTCAGATTATTGCTACTTTATATCTCACAGTTTTGACTTTGTTACCATTACAGCTTCATTTCTCATTTGCTGCTTTCTCACTTTTGCAGCTTTATTTGTCGTAATTGTGTGTGTTTTTCATTATAACATAGGTAAATCATGCTATTGCAACCACATACCTCTCATTTATTTCTCTTTTACGACTTTATTTCTAAACTTTCTTGCAATTGTGAATTTATTTCTTACTATTGTGACATAATTCTATTGCAGTGGTTCTCAAACTTCTTTGGTCGCACCCCCTTTAAACCTATAAAAAAATTCCCATCTAACCCAAGACTAACAAACAATTTTACTAAACATTACGAAAAATTAATGTTTTTTTAATTTACATTATCTTTTTTGTCAGTAAGTCATAAACAGAACAAGGCATCAGCTTATTATTTTCACAAATCATAAAAATTTATACAATTTGTTAAAAATCAAACGTTTTACGAGGCAAATTTGTAGGAATTCAAACTAAGGACCACACCTAACCCCGGCCCTGAACTTGATCTTCACAGATATCGTACAAATTCATATAAATTAGCCACCTCATGTAATATGTACTAATTTGGCCATGACTGTTTCTCATTTGCGACTTCTTGCAATTGCGATTTTATTTCTTAATGTTGTGACTATTTTTTCACAGTTGTGGTTTTACTTTATCCAATTGCAACTTTATATCTCACAATTGCAGCTTAATTTCTCACTTTTGAAACTTTGTCTCACAATTGCGACTTTATGCTGTACCTCAAGCCTCAAGGTCCTCAGTTTTTTTGCGTTTGTTTATGTTTAAAAGCTTGCAACTTTATGTCTTGTATCTTTCAAGAAGTATAAAGTTTATTTTATCTGTTCTCTCAATTGCCCTGTTTATTTTTTACTCTGAGGTTGAAACGGGCTTCCATAAAGATCAGATGAAATGAGATAACTTAGTGTTTTCCTTAAGATTCCTTGATGAAATGCCGAAGGCACATGATTTTAATTACGTAACGAACTTATCAAGATTGATTGTTTATTGCTGTCTCCTGTGATGACATTCAATATCAGCCCCTTTGCATGATATTAAAGGTGTGTAAATATGATACTTTGTTTTGTGCTTTACCAGAATTGTTATAGTAAATCCTTGTGTTATAAGGGCATGTTTCAGATAACTGATAATATTGTTGTACAACACTTAGCAAGAGATAAGCCTTCACTAAACCCCAAGTGTGGAAAAAAATGTGCTGCTAGGGTTATCATAAAGTTACACTTTGTTAAACCCTTTATTTGACATGCTTTGGTCTCTTTCTACCGGCTAGCATTAGTTTGATGGTTTAATTTTTATCTCCAATAGCCTTCTGATTAATTCATTTCTCTGAAACATCTCAAGAGCACTTATGTTGATTATCTTCAGCAGGTCTGGAGCTGTCTGCCTCTAGTCACGACAAAACACGCTCTGTTCCACTCTGACTTTACTAAAAGAGGAATACAACTGTAGGCAATGCATTTTTTTACTGCTATGGTCTTAACATGTCATCGGCTTTGAAATGATTTATTGCTTCCTAACAGCCTCCTTCTTTGTTTCATTGTTTTATGGAGGTCATAGAGCACTCTAGTTCTCTCTGTGTGTGTTTTTATTTTAGACATTTCATTAGCTAGTGTAGAGGAAGATTAAAAGCACGCCTTACTTGATAGACAACGTATTGAATTAGATTGAATGCTTTAGTGTCAAGAAAAAATACAGTAGTGATGCATTCAGAGTAGACTTTCTTTTATGATGGTTTCTGGCCTCTGTTTGCCACCACTAATTCTGAGTTTTATTTTATTTTATTTTATTTTATTATAGGTTTTTATTTTGCATTTTTTATAGAGGTTATTTTTTGATGCTATATAGGCTGTTGAATGAAGTCTACCATCTCATACTTTTCACTTTTTTGGTTTTAAATTATTATGATAGTATGGATTATCTCACAAATGGACCAGATGATCTCTTCTAAACACTTTTATGTCTGTATCCTCAATAAAGGTTCTTTATTGGCATGGTTCCATGAAGAACCTTTAACATC
The DNA here is from genome assembly GCA_033026305.1 of Cirrhinus molitorella. Taxonomy (NCBI): domain Eukaryota; kingdom Metazoa; phylum Chordata; class Actinopteri; order Cypriniformes; family Cyprinidae; genus Cirrhinus; species Cirrhinus molitorella. The sequence continues at coordinate 16,890,215 of CM065125.1, read as the reverse complement.
CATAGAACCTTTCTATTCCACAAAAAGTTCACACTAAGAAAAATGGTTTGAAAAACTGTTTACTGAAATGTCCTTTTGGGAACCCAAAATGACACTGATGCAAACCCTTATTTTTAGGAATGCAACCAAGGAGTTTTCATAATACCTGGTGTGTCCATAGCGTCAAAGAGCTCGTTTTATGATCATTATCTTCATTTGATTGTATGTCCTGGTTTGCTTTATAGCCTCAGTCATATGAAGCAGTTGAGCCAGTGGACCTGGATGAGTTCCTGATGTCACAGCTGCGCAGTGGAGATGCCGAGCTCATGCAGGAGCTGGGGGAGTTTCCCGACGATGACCTGGAGGTGGAGCTGGTGGAGAGGGAATGTAGAACAATCCGCCCCTCTGTCCCTGAGGAAGGGTAGGTACTGGATGCTCCCTATTGGGGTTGAGAAGGTCATCTAGACAAACATTTTTGTTCTGACTTGAGCAGAGTTGTGTTGTGACTGTAATGCAGTGTAGCAGGGGCGTTTCCTTCGAGGAGGCAAGGGAGGCAGTGTCTCCTCAAAATATAGGATGAGAAAAAAACCGCACATTTATATAAGGTAAACGTTTAAACTAACATTGTGATATGCTTGTTTAATATCTATAGGTAAGTCGTGATTATTTGAGAAGGCTAAATTTATCAAACATATAGGGTATGATCGACTCGTTGTCTGCAGCTCGCCTTTTGGTCATTTTAAAAATGAAAAACTTACATTTAACGAACAAAAAAAATGCTCCAAATATTTTTCTAAATTAACTTACTTAAAAAAGCAAAACAAAATCAGGAGGATCTGAGAGGAGCTCTCGGAATACATCCAAAATATCTCAATTTGTGTTCTGCACTGTGTTCTGAAGATGAACGGGTGTCGTACGGGTTTGGAACGACATGAGGGTGAGGGTAGGTACTGGATGCTCCCTGTTGGGGTTGAGAAGGTCATCTAGACAAACATTTTTGTGCTGACTTGAGCAGAGTTGTGTTGTGACTGTAATGCAGTGTAACAGGGGCGTTTACTTCAAGGAGGCAAAGGAGGCAGTGTCTCCTCAAAATATAGGATGAGAAAAAAATGTAAAGTACAAAAATAAAACAATGCAAATATTACAAAATATGACATAAAAAGCGTATAAATCGCTTGTTTTCCTAAAGAAACATTGTACATTAGCGGCACCTGCAGGTAAAGTTACAGCAGGAGTCTCTCTCTTGCCTCCCCTGAGCCCACTGAGTTTTAACAGACCCCCTAAAGAATCAAAGTTAACTAATGAGTGGACAGAAACATTTGCTTTTATTAAAAGCTATGTGCTCTGCTCTGTCTGGTTTGCTCAGATCAATTGTCGTCGCAAAACTGATTTAAATCCGATCTTCAATTCCCGCATTATATTTAAATTTAAAGGAGATCACATCAAGGAAAGCAACAGATAAGCGGTGCATTTTATTATCAGCTAATTTCAAGATGAAAGACGAAACTGCATCTGGTTGTTGCAGTTTCGTCCGCAAGAGGAGAGAGCGTGGCAAAGATAATTTTGTCTCACTACTTTTAATGAAGATGACTGTGCGTTGAGCATCTGCGACTTACTTTCAGTTTCATTTGTAGCAGTTTGCAAGTCGGCTTGCTGAAGAGATACTCAGCTACTCATCCGCGGCAATGTTTGTTGCATCATATCTGACTATAACATGCCATATAGCCTATAAAACGCTCTCACACGTGTATATATATATATATATTTTTTTTTTTCGATGGCTCTTCTGAAAAAATGCACTCGCCAAAAATAAAAAATGGCTCTTTGGTGAAACAAGGTTCCCGACCCCTGCCCTAAAGCATGCCGAGAGTTTGGTGGGGGGTAATTGAGAATGAATAGGGAAAGTCATGTGAGAGGAAGCAATGCCTCCATCACGATATGATTGGATATAATTGGCTGTGACTGGCTCATGTGATAAATCCCGCCTCTTGTGTTTGTGCTTGTTCTGTGTTCGCAAATCAGTCTGAATGAACAGTATAGTGGCGCTAACGGAAAGACTAATTTTAAAAAGTAAGTAAACAGCTCCTATACTTAGCTGTAACCACTTAGTCATAGACTTAAATACAACTTAAAATGGCATGAAAACATGATATGTGGGAGTTTTTAGAGAGTAATCAGCTTGGTGAAATTTAAAGTAAATCTCCACGTCTGTGACCAGTATTTACCGAGCTTTGAATAATTTCAAAAAAAAAAAATCTGAAAAATTCAAAAGTAGTTCAAAGTTAACTATTAAAAAGAATAGCTGAACATAAGTTCACAAATAAAATGTATTGTTTAAATTGTTACTGCCTTGAGTTATTATTTTGGAATAAATGTAAAATGCTGAAAAACAATAACTTGATGAAATTCATACTTGGCTTTAATAAATAGAATATTGATTACATTGTTAATGTAAAAATAGATATATTTTTCCTTTTTCTTTTTCTTTTTCTGATAGTGTTTCTGAAAGAAAATGTGACTGGGGCATGAATTTACATTTGGTTAAACAAAAGTCTTGTCTCCTCATAAAGAGAGAAATTCATTTGCAACCATTTAGATACAAAAATATAATGGCAGTAAGAATGGTGTTTATCTATTATTGCTGTCAATAGTAATGATGATAATTTGTTGTAAATTTGATTTATTTTGTTATTTTTAACATGTAACATATGTTTAATTTATTATTACCATTTTAAAAACCAAATAAATGTGTTATTTCGTTTTATTTTAATGTTTTGTGATATAATAATTCTAATAATTCTAAGTATTATATACACTGCCGTTTAAGTTTTTAAAAAGTTTTAGTAAGATTTTAAATGTAAAAGTATTTTCTGCTCATCAAGGCTGCGTTTATTTGATAAAAAAAATACAGAAAATAACAGTAATATTGTGAAATATTCTTGCAATTGTAAATAGTGGTTTTCTATTATATTATACTTTAAAACAGAATTTATTTCTGTGATCAAACCTGAATTTTCAGCATCATTACTTCAGTCTTTAGTGTCACACGATGCTTCAGAAATCATTCTGATATGCTGATTTATTATCAGCCTTTTTCAGGATTCTTTGATGAATAAAACATTAAAAATAACAGCTTTTTAATAACTTTAGACTTTTCTTTGAAAGAAATTAATACTGATAATAAAGACTTATATAGTTAGAAAAACATATATATATTAAATAAATTTTGTTCTTTTTAGCTTTTTATTCATCAAACAATCTTGAAAAAGTATCACAGGTTCCAAAAAAATATTAACAACTGTTTCCAACATTGATTAAAAAATCAGCATATTAGAATGATTTCTGAATGATCATGTGACACTGAAGACTGGAGTAATGATGCTGTAAATTCAGCTTTTATATTTTTAAGTATATTAAAATAGAAAACTGTTATTTTAAATTGCAATAATATTTCATAATATTAATTTTTCCCCTGTATTTTTAATAAAATAAATGGAACTCTGATAAGCATAAGATACTTTAAAAAAAAAAACTTTTGAATGGCAGTGCACAATAAAATAAAATATTCTATGTGAATGAAGTGTGTGTCTGTAAAGCTTTGAGTGTTCTTATAATGTGTGTTTATGTGTCTCCAGAGTGGAGCTGGATCCTCATGTGAGGGATTGTGTTCAGAGCTACACGCAGCCCTGGCTGGTGGTTAGCAGAAGGTAAATTCCTAGACCTCATTTCCTGTCCCCAGGGCTGAATTTTAAATATTCAGTTTAAATATTAAAACATCATAAAATGACACCAGACATACAGATACTATAATGCTGCTGGGTTTGTTTTGTTTTCGTGTTTCTCATTTACAGATCTCAGGGTTATGGATGGATTGCGTACTCCGAGAGGACAGACGCTAGCAGGCTATTACAAAGACAGACGTTTGAGTCTGACTTTCAGCCTGACAAACAAGAACAAGTAGTAAGCACAATTTATAAAACCTTTCCTTTTAACAGCAAAGCCGCTAATTGACATTTTTGCTATTAATGTCACTCAAGCTGCTTATATTGCTCTTTTTTATATGTAATTATTATTATACAAGCCTCTGAACTGTGTCACCACCCATCCCATTATGTATTTTCATTCTTTGCCATAAAGCACATACAAAACAAATTAATTTCCTCTTCGTAACAAGTAAACAGATTAAAAGAATAAGCTGGAAAATAAGCAGAATCTTTCTCCCTGGTATGTTTCTTTTTTATTTCTCCCCATGACCACCATCTTGGCTCCATCCCACCTCTGTTTGTCAGGGTCCAGGGACATAATGAGGCATGAATATTCATTCTGTCCCGACTCCTTCCGTCCCAATGCGGCTTAGCCAAGATTTAATTATCCAAACCACAAAGATTTGTTTCACTCCATGTATTTTTAATGAGTTTAGACTGAGAGTCTGCAGGAACACCAAGATCCTCTCTCAGTTTTGGATCCTTTAGAGGGCCTCTGCATTCACTGCAGGGGTTATTAGCAATCCAGAGGAGTACTAAAAGTCCCGCTAGCCAGCTCTGTTCTGTGATGTGTGTCTTTAAGCAAGCAGATTAAGAATACAAATGCTACGGGAAGGTCTATCCCACAGGCTAGACGCAATGTATCATGGGAAGCCTGCATGATGCCTACTATCAGGGTCTGTGCATATGGTTCTCATATTTGGCGATTACCAGAAATCTCTCCTAGGGTTTTGAGAATTCATCCATCTCAGAGGCTTATGGTCTTCCTGGAAAAAGGCATTAGTTTCAGAACTATACAGAGCTCCTCTGCTCTAATTCACATGTATGTGGCAGAAGAGCAAGTGAAGCTAAGGAGGCATTGCCAGTTCTGTTAGTAATCACAAAAGACAGTAAAATGAAAAGCGAAAGCATATGAAATGAACTGTTTTTCAGTCTTACTTCTTTTGTGCATACTGACTGACCCATAAATGCCTCTTTAACTTATTCGCTCTGCAACCACATAACTACAGACAGTGTTTTTCAAACTTTTTAATGCTAAGTACTAACATGCAAAACTTGATAGATCTTTTTAAAAATGTCTTTTCACTATTTTCCTTTTTTCTTTTTTCCTATTCTGTTCTTTTATAAATAAATACTTTATTTTATTTTATTTTATTTATATATATATATATATATATATATATATATATTCTTTTTAAAATGTGCCAAACAGTCCTTATTTTTATTATTCAGTATAAATTTTGCATTTTATTTTATTAATACAAAGAAGAGTCCTTTTTTTTTTTTTTTACATTTATTTTATTTTTCTTTCTTTTATATATATATATATATATATATATATATATATATATATAATATAATATAATATAATATAATTTGTCACTGTTTTCCTTTTTGTCCCTATTCTGTTCTTTTATAAATAAATATATTTTTTTATTTTATTTTATTTTATTATTTTTCTTTACTTATCTTTCATAAATACATATTTTATTTTGTAAATGTAATTATAAACCTTTTAACATGTACCAAATGTGAACAGTCCTTATTTTTTATTATTCAGTATATAGTTTTTCTTTCTTTTTTTAATATATTTATATATTTATAGATCTTTTAAAATATATATGTGTGTGTGTGTATATATTCTTTTGTTTTATAGATATAGTAATTTTACATTTATTTTATTGTTAAATATTGTTATTTTATTATTAAATTGTTGTTTTATTTTATTTGTATAATTTTTTTAAATTAATTTTATTTCTATAAATACAAATGTTATTTTAGAAAATAAATATTTCTCTCATAAATATAATTATAAACCTTTTAAAATGTGCCAAACTGTTCTTATTTTAATTATTCAGTATAAATTTAGCATTTTATTTTATTAATACATATTTTCTTTTCTTTTATAAATATAATTATGAACCTTTTCAAATGTGCCAAATGTGAACAGTCCTTTTTTACGTTTTATTTATTTTTATTTATTTTTTTTTATTAATACATATTTTCTTTTCTTTTATAAATAATAAAATAATAATTAACCTTTTAAACTATGGCAAATGTGTACAGCCCTTATATATATATATATATATATATATATATATATATAGGTATAGATATAGATTTATATTTTCTTTCTTAAATATAATTATAAACCTTGTTGGTTAATTAATTATACGTACATTTTATATATGAACTTTTCACATTTGATGAGTGTGAACATTGCTTTTTTATTTTATGTTATTATTAATAATTACTAAATTATTATATATATATAACATTTTCCTTGGTTTCCTTAGCACCCTCTTTTGGTCTCCTGGGGATCCTAAGGCTCCATTTTAAAAACCATCTAAATGTCCTATGTATGTAATATGTAATATGTAACATGTATATATAATATATTCTCTCCTATCTCTCAGGAAAAGTCGCCATCCCTTACAGCACTATGTGAAGATACAACTCGGACCACCCTCACATCCTCAGACTTCAACTTACGGGCACTGCAGCCGGACCGTCGTGTGGAGAGCCTCTTACGCTTCAGCAGCCCGGAGGAGTTAGATCGTTACAACCAGGAGACCAGAAATAGCAACCGTTACGGCGAGCTCTTTGGCCTCTACCCACCTATTGATGAGGTGCAGCCTTGCCTTGATTACTTTAAATACAGGCCTAAATGTTAAACAGTATTCTTTACAGAATATTCATTTTTGTGAACACAAGGATTCAGTATGAAGTTAAATATTGTCTTTAATCTGCCCTTGACTCTGTACAGGAGGATGCAATAGCAATTCGGCCCATTCCCGACTGTCCCAAGGAGCACTTTGGGCAGAGGATACTAGTGCGATGCCAGACCATCAAGTAATACTTATTTACCATCCAATATTATTGTTTTTTTTCCTCTCTTTGGTTGGTCTGATGTATATATTTAATTTTATACTTTGAGGTTGAAATGGTCTTCATAGCATATGCATCCTATTTTATTAAGGTTATATTTGGTTTTGAAATGTTTTCCTTCTACAGATTTGAGATTGAAATCGAGCCCCTCTTTGCAACCATGGCCCTCTATGACCTGAAGGAGAAGAAGAAGGTCAGTTTCTGATGCTTATCATAAATGCTATGAAAAAAATCTCAAATATGTGGTATCGTTATTGTATTTTGACCCTTTTGCTTAATCCCATTTGCTTAAAATGGGGAGACATAATTAATAAATATTCTTCCTGTCAGTGTTCTTCCTGTTAGTCCTCCTGCATTCCTCCGCTTCAGTTTGAACAAAGCTGCAGAGACTAATGAGAGACTTTTTCATTATCCACAGCCATAAACATTGTTTTGTCAAAAGTTAAATCAACATCTATATTTAATTTGTGTGTATGTAGACATCTAAAACAAATATTTAATTACAAAGAATAGAAATAGGTCACCGTCTGAGCTGTTTAAACCAAGGTCTATAAAACCAGTGAACATGAACCACTCAAAGACACACAGCTTGTCCTTACCACAAATTTAAGAAAGTCTTGGACTGACAGTCATGGATCTTAAGAAATGAGTGAGTTATAATGCCAGCTATGTGTATTTCCATATTAAATGGACTGACAGCAGATATATTTGGGAGGAATATCCTGAAGTATTACATTAATCCTCTTTAGCTTTAGCCTTTACTGAAGAAGGTTAATGCAAGAGACGGACCAGATGATTCATGCTAAATAGGGACTTTATGCAGCATGTTTTTTTTTTTTTTTCCATGGCTTGGTGAAGAGTGTTTTGGATGGGAGGAATTACCCATTTCACAATGTTCAGAGAGAATAACATAATTTAAAATTCCTGATGTGACAGAGTGAGGCTTGAAGTTATTCATCACAATTTTGAAGATGAGTTTTGTCAGATTGAGTGAGATTCAGAGGTCACTTAGGGGGAAACTGTGCTAATGTTGCATGAAATTTGAGGAAGTATTTTTGTTCTTTATGCACCACAATTTCTATATGGTAAAACGTTTAGCAGGCTGGTTGTTTTGTGCTATCCATGCTAATCATGGTCATTTTTCCTTCAGATTTCAGAGAACTTTCACTTTGACCTGAACTCAGATCAGATGAAGGGTTTCCTGCGGGCCCACACTCCCCACACTGACGCCTCCACTTTGGCCAGATCTGCAATTTTCTCCATCTCCTACCCCTCTCCAGATATCTATCTGGTCATTAAGGTAGTGTTAAGTAATGGCTACTGTGTTCTAAAAAAATATTCAAATGTGTACACTACCAGTCAAAAGTTTTTGAACAGTACGATTTTTAATGTTTTTTAAAGATTTTTTTTCTGCTCACCAAGCCTGTATTTATTTGATCCAAAATACAGAAAAATAATATTTTGAAATACTTCTATTATTTAAAATAATGGCTTACTATTTGAATATATTTTAAAATTAAATTTATTCCTGTGATCAAAGCAATTTTCATTAAAAATTCATTAAAATCATTACTCCAGTCTTCAGTGTCACATGATCATTCTAATATGATGATTTTCTGTTCAGGATAAAACATTTTTTATTATTATTAAAAAAATAAAGGGGGTAAAGAAATTATAGCAATTAATATTAATTCTTTTATCTAGCGAGGATGCTTTAAATGGATTAAAAGTGATGATAAAGACATTTACAATGTTACAAAAGATTGCTATTTCAGATAAATTTCATTAAAGAAACCTAAAAAAATTCTACTCAGCTCTTTTCAACATAATAATAATAAATGTTTTTTGTGCAGCAAATCATAATATTAGAATGACTTCTGATGGATCCTGTGACTGGAGTAATGATGCTAAAAATTCATCTATGAAATCAAAGGAATAAATTACATTTCAAAATATATTCAAAAAGAAAACAGTTATTTTAAATAGTAAAAATATTTCAAAATTGTACTGTTTTTGCTGTACTTTAGATCAAATAAATGCAGGCTTTCTTACTGTCCAACTTTTGACTGGTAGTATAATCTATATATACAATAAACCATATATATATATATATATATATAAGGAGATAAACCAATGTATAAGTCAGGCTGATTAATTTACAGATATTTGCACATTTTCAGACTTTAAATTAATAACAAACATTTTTTTTTTATTTTCAGTGAAGTTTGAGTAAATTCTATACATTTTGTTTATGTACACTATCATTAGAACTGTAGGGTCAGTAAGATTAGTTTTATGTTTTTGAAGTAAGTCTTTTTTTCTCACCAAATTGCATTTTTTTAAGCATTATATATAAATATATACAAATATACAGTGAAATATGAAGATTTTTTTTCCTATTTTAATATTTTATTTTGTCCTAATTAACTCCTGTGAATGCTGAATTTTCATCAGCCATTACACCACTTTTAGGTGTCACATGATCCATCATTTTAATATGCTGATTAGTTGCTCAAGAAACATTTCTTGTTAGCAATTTGTTTTTTATATTTATTTTAGATATAGAAATTTCAGAAGAACAGTGTTTGTTTCCAATACAAGTCTTTTTTGTAACATTATAAATGTCTTTATTGTCACTTTTGATCAATTTAATGCATCTTGGCTGAATGTCAAAAAATCTGACTCCAAACAAATGGTAGCATGTATCTACATGATCTTTGTCAGAAACTTGCTCTGTAGACATCAGCCTATTTTAAGACAACTAGCAGTGATTCCACATGATAGAGATGATAATGAATGTAACAATAGTGTGTTTCTGTTGAACATGTAGATTGAGAAGGTTCTTCAGCAGGGAGAGATTGGGGATTGTGCTGAACCATACATGGTACTGAAGGAGAGTGATGCTGCTAAGGTAACAGCTGAACATATCTCTTTTTTTTCTCATTGTTTATGTACCTAACGTGGCCGAAAGTATGTTGACTCCCCTATTAATTATCAGATCATGGCAAGGGTTGTAACAATACCCTTTTATACAAAGTATGGTCCATAAAGAAATCATTCAATGCATCTATTTTCTATTTCCTAGAAGAGGATAAGCATTATTTTAAATTCAAACAAGCAAATATGAGTTGGTTATAAGTGTACACATACTTCTGGCCATAAAGGGTATATATTTAATTCAATGCTTTTTCAAATGAATTTCAAATCTGTATTATTTTTCTAATGAGAAATATTGTGATGACTAAAACAACTTTCTTTTTATGAACCACCTTTTTTATTCTCTGTCCATCAGAGCAAAGATAAGATGGAGAAGCTGAGGAATCAGGCGGAGGGGTTTTGTCAAAGGCTGGGCCGCTACAGGATGCCATTGGCCTTCGCCACGGTCAACATTATGAGTGCCATCAACTCCACACTGGAACGAGACACAAGTGACACAGACAGTATCAATGGTGAGAAACTGAATAGATGAGCAACACTCACTATCACTATTAAATTCATAATTATATGGAATTTTGATTTTGGCACAGGCAGGGGTAATACGGAAAAGAAGGGATTGCCTAGACGTAACTCTGACAGATTCAGCATGATGGAGGACAACTATATCCTGTCTGGCTTCAAACCAGCTCTTACCATGTGCACATTCATCAAGCAGGTAATGCTTGCAGAATTTATAGCAAATAGAATATTCAATAGAAAATGTAGAAGGGATCTGATTATTTTGTTTATGTACAGAGGTTTGGGGTCTGTAAGATTTTGTAATGTTTTTCAAAGAAGTAAAAACAGTAATATTGTAAAACATCATTACAGTCAAAATAAGTTTTTAATTGAATATATTTTAAAATGTATTTATTCCTGTGATGGAAACGCTGAAAAGCAGATGATTTGTTTAACAAAAAGACCAGGAATATGTATTAAGAAACAAAATGAGCTGAATGGGATGAAATACTTTTTTGCCAGTAAGATTTTTTTTATGTTTTTTAAAGAAGTCTCTTCTGCTCACCAGCCTGCATTGATTTGGTCCGAAATACAGCAAAAACAGTAATAGTGTGAAATATTTGTACTATTTAAAATCACTGTTTTCTATTTGAAAATATTTTAAAATGTAATTTATTTCTGTGATTGCTGAATTTTCAGCATGCATCATTAATCTAGTCTTCGGCGTCACATGATCCTTCAGAAATCATTCTAATATGCTGAGTTGCTGTTCAAAAAAACATCTTTTGGGGGCAGAAATAAATGAATATTTTTATTTAGCAAGGATGCTTGAAATTGAAAGTGATGATAAAGACATTTATAATGTTACAAAAGATTTCTATTTCAGATAAATGCTGTTCTTCTGAACTTTCTATTCATCAAAGATATCTGAAAAAATGTTCAGCTGTTTTCAACATAATAATAAAAAATGTTTTTTGAGCAGCAAATCGTCTTGGTTACGTATGTAACCCTCATTGCCTGAAGGAGGGAATGGAGACATTATATCGGTGACTCAGAGTGACAGACTGATAGGGAACAGAATATTAGAATGATTTCTGAAGGATCATGTGACTGGAGTAATGATGCTAAAAATTCAGCTTTGAAATCACAGGAATAAATGACATTTTAAAATATTTTCAAATCGAAAACAGTAATTTTAAATAGTAATAGTTTTTGCTGTACTTTGGGTCAAATAAATGCAGGTTTATTAAGCAGAAGAGACTTCTTTAAAAAACATTTAAAATCTTACTGTTTAAAAACTTTTGCACGGTAGTGTATGTTTCAGAACAGTGCTAAAAAAATCCAACCTCACTGAACTAGCACTGTGAAAAACTGAAATGATTTGAATTTTAGTTGGTCACCTTGAGTGCATTATTCCATTCTTCAAATTCTCCAGATTAACTGGTGCCTGTGTTCTTCAGCTGCGTTCTTCATCTAATATCACACTGCATTTTTACAATATTCTTTCTCTAAAATGAAGAACTATTCTGCTGTTCTATGTAACATATTCAAGACACAGTTGATTTGAAACAATGTAATTTTTGAACTACTTAGAGTTGAGCTGACGGTTTATTGTGTGTGCCGACAGGAAGGAGAGCGTCTGAGTGACGAGGACCTGTTCAAGTTCCTGGCGGACATCAAGAGGTCGTCCAGTCAGCGACGTGTAAAGATCATACCTGGTAAGGTGTTCTAATTGTGCCTTTTTACAGTCCAGTATTTCAGAGAAAAACTAGTTAACAGTGATGATCTTGTGATTAAAAATTTTAATTATCCACCTTATTATTTTTCCCATAAGAGTGGCGACGGCCATTTGTAAATTTAATGGGTCTGGCTTCCAGGCTCATCTGCTTCCAGCTATTTTTAGCTGTACAAAACAGCTTGTTTTATTGATTGATATTCCAACTGGTGTGTCTTACCATATTATTTCAATGTATTATTTTAATTATGAACACAGTGGTTTGTAGTGCAAAGAGTTTTACCATTTACTGCACTTTGTTATTCTTCTCACTATTTCCCATAAACCGGAAATCTTGCACATGAACAGAAATCGGTTTCTTGGATAAGGATTAAACTTTGGTGTGTAACTCATCTTGCTTCATTAATGTATGTGTTGTTTGAAAGGTTATCTGAGACTAGAAGTGTCTCCAGTGCCAGAGACAGTTCCTGGGTGTCTGTCCCCTGAACTGATTCTAGTGAAGCCTGTGTCTGAAAAAAATCCACGGGCTGTAAAAGAAGTACTAGAGTTCCCTTCCAGTGAAGTCTATGTGCCTCACAATATATACCGGTAATTCCTCTCTCTCACACAAACACACAAACACTCACGTGTATTTTCAGGCTGAGACTTAGCAGAAATGGGATGCAGGGATTAATCAGTAACCTTGAAAAAAGCTTAGTTCTGACTTTTGTGTAATAATGTTTGTCAGAATTTGAAGGGCAGAACTGTGGTTGATATTAGTCACTCATTTACTAAAAACGCAAATAGTTGGAAAAACTGCATGCAGGAGAAGTTGCCAGGTCTCATAAGAAAAACAAGCAATCAAGACTTACAAATTAAGTCTAAAATAAAAAACTTGAGTCACCTAGAAAAAACCATGTGATCTTAAAGGGTGGAAGGGTGTGTTTATAGATTATGGAAACAAGTAGAATTGCTTAATTTATTTAATTAATTGTAGGATAAACTTGCATTTAATCATGTAAATAAGCTAGGAAAAACACAAGCAACTTCCCATATTTATTACTGATTTAATGAAACATGGCTACACTTGTGCAACTAGTTTCTCCGCGTTATCATTGTTGAACTGTAAGCGGTCTGCGCCATCTAGTGGTCAGTTAATGTTTTTACAATTATTTTGTCTGCAAATAACTTAAGTTTATTTTCTTTTATGGTAATCATGTTACAGGAACTTGCTGTATGTGTATCCTCTGAGGTTGAATCTTACTAACCGCTTGACTTCAGCCAGAAACATTACGGTTAAAATGCAGTTCATGAGTGCTGAGGACCCTAGCTGTGCCATGCCTGTGAGTGCAAAACCTATATTTATTTATTTATTCAATATTTATTTTGTGTCACATTATACTTCAGAAATCATTCTAATATGCTGAATTATTATTAAATATTATTATTATTATCAATGTTTGAAACAGTTGTGCTGCTTCATTTTTTTTTGGAACTTGTGATACTTTTTTGCAGGATTCTTTGATGAATAAAAAGTAAAAAGTAAAAAAAAAACATTTATTTAAAATATAAATATTTTGTAACAATATACACTACAGTTTAAAACTCTGTTTTGAAAGAAATTAATACATTTATTTACCAATGATGTGTTAACTTGATAAAAAGTGATAGCAAAGACTTTTAGAAAAGATTTCTATTTTGAATAAATGCTGTTCTTTTTAACATTTTATTCATCAAAGAATCCTGATGTATCACAGGTTTAAAAAAATTAAGCACACAATTGTATTGAACTTTGATAAATACTAATTATAAATCAGCATATTGACACTGAAAACTGGAGTAATTATGCTGAAAATTCAGCTGTGCATCACAGGAATAAATTATATTTTAAAGTATATTAAAATGGAAAACCATTATTCTTAATTGTTTAAATTGCATTTTGACCAAATAAATGCAGCCTTGATAAAGCTGAAACTTTTAAAAACAATAAAAATCTTGGTCCCAAACTAATTATAAATATCTAATACATAAAACTTACACAGTGATCTTTAAATTCAAAATTATATTTGTTTGTTAAACAATCGTAGGTCAGAATTACATAATTGTGATTGTGTAATTACTATAAATCAGATTTAAAAAAGTATATTTTATGTATTTTTGTCCTTATGCAAATATTGACCTCATTCACCTTCTCCTCTGCATTGTCCCAAAAAAGGTAATCTTTGGAAAATCAAGTGGTCCTGAGTTTCTTAAAGAGGTCTACACTCCAATCACATACCACAACAGGTAATCATGGTTTCCTACAATAATTTTAGTGATCAATATATCAAGAAAATGTAAGGGTGGTTTGAGAGCTCTGTTTCCATCTCCTCCACAGGTCTCCTGATTTTTATGACGAGATAAAGATCCGTCTTCCAGCCCGTTTAACAGAGAAACACCACTTGCTGTTCACCTTTTACCATATCAGCTGCCAGCAAAAACAGAACCAGACTGGAAGTGTGGAGACTCTCATTGGATATTCAGTGAGTAACTGAACAGATTGTGTGTCTGTGTGTAAAATGAATACTTTTATACAGCAAGGATGCCATAAAATGATCAATAGAGACAGTAAAAACTTTCATAATGTTACAAAATATATGCTATTCTTTTGAATCTTGCATCAAATGTGTCACAGTATCCACAAAAATATTAGCAGCACAACTGTTTTCATAAATTGGAATAAATTGCATTTTAAAATAACTGTAAGTGTCATGACTTCACTTCCTTCCCTGTAGTGGTTACCCATGCTGAACAATGACAGGCTGCAGACTGGGCAGCAGTGTCTGCCAATCGTTCTCGACAAACTTCCTGTGAACTATTCCCTGCATTTCCCAGAGGTACAGTCAACCATTTCACATCTGCCTTTTTTGGATGGCAATCATTTAATTGTGGAACCTTACACTGATGTCTCATCTGGGCACAGATTCAATGATTTTTCTGTGGCTTTGTGTATCATTGGTTTAAATATCATGTATATTCTGTAAATTTGTGTCTTTTTATATGTGTTCAGAAACTGCCAGCTCAGGTACCTCCTATTAAGTGGCTGGAGAATCATAAGGGACTGTTCAACCTTGAGCTACAAGCTGTGTCCTCAGTCCAAACACAGGTGTGAAACACTCTCAGAATTCACTTCCCAGCTGAAAAGTCCAGCTTTTGTTGTGTTTTGAATGCTGCTGTGCTGCCAGCATCGCTTTTTAGCCCTCATGTCGTTCCAAACCCGTAAGACGTCATCTTTAGAACAGAAATTAAGATATTTTTGATGAAATCCCAGAGCTTTTTGTCCCTGCATAGACAGTAATGCAACGGACACGTTCAAGACCCAGAAAGGTAGTAAGGACATCGTTAAAATAGTCCATGTGACATCAGTGCTTCAGCTGTAATGTTATGAAGCTCTGAGAATACTTTTTGTGTGCGAAGAAAACAAAAATAACGAGTTGAGGGGAAGTAATTAATAACAGAATTTTAATTTTTTGGTGAGCTATCCCTTAAAGTTTGAATTAAATTGAATGACAAGAAGAAGATTGTACTGAATTATTAGATGAAAAACTAAAAACTAACTGAAGTACAAAATAAATACAAATCAAAAGAACAAAATAATCAAAACCTCAATAAGTCATCAAAAGCTAAAATGAAAATGAAAACTGAAAATAGAAAAATAAATGTTTAAATAAATTGTTAGGCATAAAGTATTAAAAGTATTATTAAAATATAAAAATATTAATAATTTAATGTGTTTTATATAGTATTTTATTTTATTTTATTAATTAAGAATTTACTTAATGCTTTATTATATTATATTATTTTATATTATGTTATGAGACCTATTATAAATTACATTAAATACCAGTTTCTGTAGCTGACATTACAAAATATTTTAATAACATCATGCAATGTCATGTAATAAAACATTTACAGTTAAAGTCAAACGTTTACAGAATCTGCAAAATGTAAATTATTTTACTAAAATAAAAGGGATCATATTAAATACATGTTACTTTTTATTTAGTACTGACCTGAATAATATATTTTACATAAAATATGTTTACTAATCCACAAGAGAAAATAATAGTTGAATTTATAAAAATGGACTCTGTTCAAAAGTTTACATACACACAAATTTTTGGTTTAGTGATAGTTGTTCATGAGTCCCTTGTTTGTCCTGGACAGTTAAACTTCCCACTGTTCTTCAGAAAAATCCTTCAGGTCCCACAAATTGTTTGGTTTTTAAGCATTTTTGTGCATTTGAACCCTTTCCAACAATGACTGTATGATTTTGAGGTCCATCTTTACACACTGAAAACAACTGAAGGACTCATATGCAACTATTACAGAAGGTTCAAACGCTCGCTGATGCGTCAGACGGAAAACGATGCATTAAGAGCATCTTGAATTGGAGGATCATGGTAAATTTAACTTATTTTGTCTTCTGGGAAACATGTAAGTATCTTCTGTAGCTTCTGAAGGGCAGTACTAAATGAAAAAAATACGATATTTAGGCAAAAAGAGAAAAATGTACACATCTGTTCAAAAGTTTTCACCTCCTGGCTCTTAATGCATCGTGTCTCATTCTAGAGCATCAGTGAGCGTTTGAACCTTCTGTAATAATTGCAGATTGCAGATATAGACTTCAACTGCATTTTTGAAGTGTTCAGTAAATGAAATGGCCAAGTCTTTTTATTCAATCACAGGACAGTCACCTGGAGCGTTTCTTCACTCTGTGTCACGCCCTCGAGGGCAAGACAACGTTCCCTATCCGAGTGGGAGATGAGAAGATTTCTGAAAACATGTTTGAGCACGAGCTGAAGCTCAGCATCATCTCGCTGTCGTCCTCCGGCCTGGAGCCGCTGGTGCTTTTTCTCCATCAGGTCCTTGACAAGCTCTTCCGTCTCATCATGCAACCCATGGTCATCGCTGGACAGACTGGTGCGTTTCAGATAGGATGAGCTTTAGCTGTCATACAAGTACATTTGACATACTGATTTTTGCATACTGTGTATGTTTAGGATTGTCAGCTAGCTTTACAGAGTTTTACTCTTGTTTTTGTGCAGCAAATCTGGCCCAGATTGCATTTGAGTCAGTGGTGTCAGTTGTCAACAGTCTTCACAACAGTCAGGAGCTGGCGAAGGACCATCAGGGCAGGAACTGTCTCCTAGCAACATACCTGTACTTTGTGTTCCGCTTGCCAGACACACAACATGAAATCCACACCACAGGTACAGTAGGGCTTGTGACATCATCTAGACCACCAGTGATGTAATACTTCGCCAATCCATTTTTTTGTGTGGGACAGAGTTTTGAGTGGCTTTGGGACTTACTCTGTTGTTGTCTGTCACTGAGCCGAGGCTTATGTTCACCAGGCACAGGAGGTCTGATGGCTCATCCAGAGAGCCGATACAGCACTCTGACTCGCACCACGGCAAACACGGTCGGCTACATGCTGCTTCAGTCACGGATTCGTTCCAGCAGCAACCCTGATATACCGGCACCGCTGAGCCCAGAGGACACAGAGGTCAATAACATTCTAGCAAAGGTACATGTACACACATAAAACATCATACTTGGGCTGGACAGAATTCATGTGTTGGAATTCTAATGGGAAATTGAAATGATTTTTAAAGTTTTAGTTTATAATAATAATAACAATATAAGAATATCCAGGTTCCCCGTCTGTCGTTCACGTTCGACGTTGTGTCGAAGTGACGACTAGGGGTCGCTCTTGAGAGCCCGAATACCTCTGACAGCTTTGAGAAAAGGCCAATGAGAATTGGTATGCAGTATTTGCATAGCCCGCTCCGCCCCGGAGATCCGGGCATAAGAGGGGGGGGCTAGGCAACACTCATTGTTCTGTTTCTTCGGAGCCGAATGCAGCGTCTCTTCATTGAGAAGCAGCGTTACTCACCTCTCTCGTCGTTGGATCTACGGCACGGGCAGCGGTCTCTTCCTTCTCGAACGCAGTAGCAGTGAGAGTCCCCTGGGTGCTTCGACGGCGAATCTTGAAGAGCAGATTTCCTCTTAATAAAATCTAAAGAGCAAATTTCTCTAAAAGAGTGCAGACACGGTGGGTTTGTGTGTTTACTATGCCTTTCCTTCCGTGTCCTTCTGGTTGCGGCTTCTTTCTCTCCCAAAACGATCGGCACGAGCTCTGTCTTCAATGTTTGGGTCGTGACCATGCTGAAGCAGCGTTCGGCGAGGGCGGATGTCCTGCTTGCGAGGACATGCCCCTCAGCACACTTCGTTCGCGAGTCGCGTTCTTTACTAAAAGACCGCGGCTCGCATCAACCGCTACCGCGGCTCGTCCTTCTACTTCCGGGTACGAGGCTGCCGCGGCGCGTGTTGATGAAGAGCGAGAGAGCGCGAGCGTTTCGCCGGGTAATTCCCCGCGTCCCTCGCGCTCTGTGTGTCTGCCGGTCGAGCTTTCGGATGACTTTGAAAACTCGTCTCAGTACGGGTTGGATTGGTTATTCGGGGCTCCTGCGGGGGAGGAAGAAGTGTCTGCAGCATCGGAGAGTGGGCAGCCATCTGAAGCAGACGCGCTATCTGAGGCACCCGCTGCGGGGGCGGGTTCTCAGTCAGTAGCAGACGCGGAAATGGCGGCCATGCTCGAACGGGCGGCCAAAGCAATCGGGATTGAGTGGAAGTCTCCGCCCCATCCTGAGCGCTCACGGCTGGATGATTGGTATCTGGGTAACGACCGTGGTTCTCGGCCACGTTCTACCCCAGTTCCTTTCTTCCCGGAAGTGCATGAGGAACTGACTAAGTCGTGGAAGGCTCCTTTTTCAGCCAGAACGCGTCTTAGCGGTTCTTCCTCTCTCACCACCCTCGATGGAGGTCCAGCGAAGGGGTATACGGAGGTTCCCGCCGTGGAGCGTGCGATCGCGGTGCATCTTTGCCCGCAGACCGCCGCCACCTGGCGGGACCGCCCAAAACTCCCGTCCAGGGCATGTAAGGCTTCTTCCGCTCTCGTGGGGAAGGCTTATGCTGCTTCTGGACAAGCTGCGTCCGCCCTTCACGCTATGGCCGTCCTGCAGGTCTATCAGGCCAAGGTTCTTAGCGAGTTGCACGAGGGTGTTCCCAAACCAGAGCTTTTGCAGGATCTGCGCTCGGCGACTGACTATGCTCTACGAGCTACGAAGGTCACGGCGCAGGCTCTGGGGAGGGCGATGTCCACTATGGTGGTCCAGGAGCGCCACCTTTGGCTGAATCTGGCGGAAATGAAGGACGCTGAGAAGGTTCGCTTTCTTGACGCCCCCATTTCTCAGGCTGGTCTCTTTGGCGACACTGTCGAGGAATTTGCACAGCAGTTCTCCGCAGTGAAGAAACAGACGGAGGCTATCAAACACATCTTGCCTCGTCGGGCGCCGCCCCCCGGGCCCGCACCCCCGAGGCAGCAGCCTCCGCCTGTTTCACGCCGAGGACGACCGCCTTCCAGACCGGCTCAGGGCCCGCCACAGGCTGGTCCTGCACCTAAACCAGCCTTGCGGTCGAGCTCTCGCAAGAAGGTGGCGCCGTTAGCTCAGTCTCAGGCCGCTAAGAACCCTCGTCAGGCTTCGAAGCGTTCCTGAAACGAGCAGCCCGGAGGAGAGAGATCTGCTGACCTGTCTGGATCCACACTCGGCGAGGGGACGAGTGTGGGTTTCGGCTCCACCCCGGCTGTCTGCCTCTCGGCAGACGGCCACCACATGGTCAATAAAAGAGCAATTTTCTTCTCTGGGCGAAAAAATCTATGTGACTGCGTCCCTCCGGGGTACCCAGCCACTAAAACATGTCAAAGCATGCTCAACCGCAGGGCCTGCGCTTCGGCATGCTTTGACGAATCAAGTGCATCCATCAGTCGATCCCCTGAGCTCAGGCGATCTTCTGATGGATCCTTGTCTGTCGGTTCCGATGGTCGATCCTCCCATGGCTGGGTCCCTCCGGGGTACCCAGCCACCAAAACACATCAAAGCATGCTCAACCGCAAAACTTGCGCTTCTGCATACTTTGACAGAGAAACAAGCGCATCCGTCAGTCGATCCCCTGAGCTCAGGCAATCTTCTCACGGATCCTTGTATGTCGGTTATGGCGATCAAAGCACCTTGTGTCCTCCGGGACAGCACGCCCCCGAACAAAGGGCTTTCACCACAACTCAGTCACACCGTACCCACCCGAGGTACGTCGGTGGTCCCCCTGAGACCGTTGGCAGAGAGTTTTACAGCTTGGCTCGAGATACCCAACCTCTCTCGCTGGCTTCTCAGAACCATCCGACTCGGCTATGCTATCCAATTCGCACGCAACCCGCCCAAGTTCAGCGGCATCTTCTCTACCGCGGTTCGGGACGAGAATGCTGCGGTTCTTCGGGCGGAGATCGCGACCCTTCTGGTGAAGGACGCGATAGAGCCGGTCCCCTCGGCCGACATGAAGAAAGGGTTCTACAGCCCCTACTTCATTGTACCCAAGAAAGGTGGCGGTTTAAGACCAATCCTGGATCTGAGGATTCTGAATCGGGCCCTTCACAAGCTCCCCTTCAGAATGCTAACGCTCAAACGCATTCTCACGTGCATCAGATTCCAGGATTGGTTTGTGGCGATAGACCTGAAAGACGCGTACTTTCATGTCTCGATTCTTCCAAGACACAGGCCCTTCCTGCGGTTTGCCTTCGAAGGTCGAGCATTTCAGTACAAAGTCCTTCCATTTGGGCTCTCCCTGTCTCCCCGCGTCTTTACGAAAGTCGCAGAGGCAGCCCTTGCCCCTCTCCGGGAGAGGGGCATCCGCATTCTCAATTACCTCGACGACTGGCTGGTCATAGCACACTCTCAGGAGTTGGTATGCAAACACAGGGATGTGGTTCTCAACCATCTGGCCCATCTGGGGTTTCGGGTCAACTGGGAAAAGAGCAAGCTCGCCCCGGTACGGAGCATCTCTTTTCTCGGTATACAACTAGACTCGGTTGCCATGAGTGCACGGCTCTCCCCGGAGCGTGCACAGTCAGTGCTGAGCTGCGTCCAGAAGCTCTCACGCAGCCCGACGGTCCCCCTCAAACAATTTCAGAGGCTCCTGGGTCACATGGCATCCGCAGCCGCCGTCACGCCGCTGGGCCTGATGCACATGAGACCGTTACAACACTGGCTGCGTTCCCGAGTCCCGAGATGGCCATGGCGCCAGGGTTCATACCGGGTGCACGTCACACCCGTATGTCTAAAAACCCTCGGTCCTTGGAAAGACATTTCGTTCCTACGGGCCGGGGTGCCCTTAGGACAAGTGTCCAGGCGCATTTTGGTTACGACAGATGCATCCAACACAGGCTGGGGCGCCGTATGCAATGGGCAAGCAGCTGCAGGGCTCTGGTCGGGCCCTCGGCTGCATTGGCATATCAATTGCCTCGAGCTGCTGACAGTGTTTTTGGCCCTGAAGAGGTTCCGACCTTTGGTTCAGGGCAAACACGTGCTGGTCCGCACAGACAGCACTGCGACTGTAGCCTACATCAATCACCAGGGCGGTGTACGCTCCTTTCGCATGTCACAGCTAGCCCGCCATCTCCTCCTTTGGTGTCGAAACAATGTCAAGTCTCTACGAGCCACCCACATACCGGGCGAACTCAATTGGGTAGCGGACGCGCTCTCCCGACAGACTTCGCTTCGGGGCGAGTGGAGACTTCACCCTCAGACGGTTCAGCTGATCTGGAGTCTTTTCGGTCAGGCCCAGGTCGACCTGTTTGCCTCGATAGAGAACACTCACTGCCAGTTGTGGTACGGTCTGTCCGAGGCGCCCCTCGGCACAGATGCACTGGCACACAGCTGGCCTCAGGGCCTCCTCAAGTATGCGTTTCCACCAGTGAGCCTAATTGCACAGACCCTGTGCAAAGTCAGGGAGGACAGAGAACAGATCCTGCTGGTGGCCCCCTACTGGCCCAACAGGGTTTGGTTCTCAGAGCTGGTGCTCCTCTCCCCCGTTCCTCCCTGGCGCATTCCCCTGAGGAAGGACCTCCTTTCACAGGGGAAGGGCACGATATGGCACCCGCGCCCAGATCTCTGGAACCTCCACGTATGGTCCCTGGACGCGACCAGGAGGATTTCAGAGATCTCCCACTGGCAGTGGTAAACACTCTGTTGCAGTCGAGAGCTCCTTCCACGAGGCGGCTGTACGACCTCAGATGGCGCAAATTCACAAACTGGTGTTCCTCCCGGGGGGAGAACCCACGGAGATGTGGCATCCGAACGGTGCTTTCCTTCCTCCAAGGAGGACTGGATAGACACCTTTCTGCTTCAACACTTAAGGTCCAGGTAGCCGCTATTGCCGCTAACCACGACCTGGTGGAAGGTAGATCGGTTGGGAAGCACAATTTGGTTATACGATTCCTTAAAGGTGCACGCAGGCTGAACCCCGTCAGACCGCGCCTTGTCCCCTCTTGGGATCTGTCTGTGGTCCTCCGGGGCCTACAGTCAGATCCCTTTGAGCCGCTCCAGTCAGTCGAACTCAGTGCTCTCTCCCAAAAGACGGCTCTCCTGACTGCGCTCACATCGATCAAAAGAGTGGGAGACCTCCAAGCCCTCTCCGTCAGTGACTCGTGCCTCGAATTCGGGCCGGCTAACTCTCACGTTATCCTGAGACCCCGGCCCGGTTATGTGCCCAAAGTGCCCACCACTCCCTTCAGGGACCAGGTGGTCACTCTGCAAGCTATCCCTTCTCAGGAAGGCGACCCCAACCTCTCCTTGTTATGCCCAGTCCGTGCCCTGAGCATTTACTTGGAACGTACTGAAAGCTTCAGACGGTCGAGTCAGCTCTTTGTCTGTTTTGGAGGACAGCAGAAGGGGAAAGCTGTCTCCAAACAAAGAATTTCCCACTGGATTGTGGATGCGATTCGTTTGGCCTACCAGGCCACAGGGGTGCCCTGCCCGCTGGGGGTGCACGCCCACTCCACCAGGGGCGTCGCAGCGTCGGTTGCGCTGGCGAACGGGATCTCTTTAACAGACATTTGCAGAGCTGCAGGTTGGGCTACACCTAACACGTTTGCCAGGTTCTACAATCTGCGTGTAGAACCAGTCTCTTCGGGAGTCCTGAACGCAAGCCCAGTAACTCCTGAAGCTGACACGGTGTAGAAGCTTGCTGAAGCGTCGTTCCCCACGGGTGATGACGCTTCCCCAGTTCAGTAAGTTTCCTGGCGTGAACCCTGAACGACAATTTCCATCATGTTGCACCCGCAACGTAGCTATGTTCAGCGGAGGAACTAGCTATCAGAATCTAATATGAGGTTAGGTTGCCTCTTGTGAACTCTCATATTAGGTTGGTGCCCCACATGTAGTGGCTCCTAATGCGGCCCCATGTGTGTATCTCCACCTATACTCCCAGAGATGCGGTGTTTCCCTTAAGACAAAACTTGTCTCCGACCCTGAGCTCAGCAGTCTCTCCTCATGCGGAGCCTGCCTCAGGATCGTCCCCTTGTTGTGCTCCCCTAGTGCGAGCCCTCAAGTGTATTCTCCACACAAATACCTCCCTCCGGGCAGGGTGTGGTCTCCGTAGTGCCCATCCCCCCCCGGGGAGGACGGACACTGGCCCAATGTTCTCCAAGATGTTCAACCAAAGGTGAGGAAAGGCTGGCTGAAGCTCTTGGGCATTGGAAGGTCACGTAGAGGTGAGTGACATTTATCTAACACGCAAGACCTGTTAATATTTGCACTCCATGCACTCGTGACGCGGTCCGCTGGTTGTGGCGTTTTCAACTGGGACCCCTAGTCGTCACTTCGACACAACGTCGAACGTGAACGACAGACGGGGAACGTCTTGGTTACGTATGGTAACCCTCGTTCCCTGATGGAGGGAACGGAGACGTTGTGTCCCCCTTGCCACAACCTCGGACCGCCTCTGAGTGTAGCCGGGTGCTTCGGCTCCTCAGATCAGAACAATGAGTGTTGCCTAGCCCCCCCCTCTTATGCCCGGATCTCCGGGGCGGAGCGGGCTATGCAAATACTGCATACCAATTCTCATTGGCCTTTTCTCAAAGCTGTCAGAGGTATTCGGGCTCTCAAGAGCGACCCCTAGTCGTCACTTCGACACAACGTCTCCGTTCCCTCCATCAGGGAACGAGGGTTACCATACGTAACCAAGACGTTTTTTGTTTAAAATTTTGTGTAATATTTATGTTACAACTTTTTATAAATTCATGAAAATGATTTGAAATAGTTTTAATTAGTAATAATAGTAGTTAGTAACATTAAACATTAGTCAAATTTAATTAAAATAGATGAAATAGAATTCTAATAATAATGATAATAATAGTAGTAGTAGTTACTAACAATAACAACACAATTCCTTAAATTAAATATTAAAATGTTTGGCCACAGAATGTTGAAACAGAGTTATAGGAAAAGGGAATATACAGAATTATATTTTTTGTTTAAAAATGTATGTAATATTGATATTTTATTACAGCTTTTCTTATTTAATAAAAATTGTTTAATAGTTTTAGTTAATAATTCAAATAAAATAAAAATAATTCAAATAAAAATATAATAATTTTTGGCCAAAACAGAATGATAGGAAGAGGAAATATGCAGAATTACAAGTTTTGTTTAAAATTATATGTAATATTTATATTTTATTACAGCTTTTTTCAATTAATGAAAATTATTTTAATAGTTTTAGTTAATGATAATAATAATAATAATAATAATAATAATAATAATAATAATAGCAGTAGTAGTTAATAACAATAACAACACAATTCCTTAAATAAAAAAATAATAATAAATAAATAGAAATAAATACATTATTGGCCACAGAATGTTGAAATGGAATGATAGGAAGAGATTTTTGTTTAAAATTGAATGTAATATTTATGGCCTCTTATTAACTACATTAATAATATAGTTATTAATAATAATAGTAAAAACAACAACAATAATACTAATAGTAGTAGTGGCTAATAACAATAACACAATTCCTTAAATAAAAAAAAAAAAAATATATATATATATAAATTTGGCCACAGAATATTGAAGCAGTATGAAAGAAAGAGGAATATGCAATTTTTGCTTAAAATTTAATGAATATTTATATTTTATTACATTTTTTTTTTCAATTAATGAAAATTATTTTAATAGTTTTAGTTAATAATAATAGTAACAACAACAATAATAATAACATAAAATTAATAGTAGTAGTAGTTCATAACAATAACAGCACAATTCCTTAAATCAAAAAAAATATAAATAAATTATAAATAAATACGTTTTTGGCCACAGAATGTTGAAACAGAATGATAGGAAGAGAAATATGCAGAAATACACATTTGTTTAAAATTGAATGTAATATTTATATTTTATTATAGTTTTTTTCATTGAATGAAAAGTATTTTTAATAGTTTTAGTTTAGTTTATAATAATAATAATAATAGTAGTAGTAGTAGTAGTAGTAGTAATTAATAATCATAACAACACAATTCCTTAAATTTAAATTTAAAATATTTGCCAACAGAATGTTGAAACAAAATGATAGGAAGAGGAATATACAGAGTTACAGTTCAGTGAAATTCTATATTATATTATATTATATTATATTATAAAGAATAATATTAAGAGTTATTATTTATGTACTATTATAGTAGTTATTAATTATGAAATAAATATATTTTTATTTTGTTACAGCTTTTTTTCAATGAATGAAAATGATTTTAATAGTTTTAGTTTACAGTAACAACACAATTCCTTAAATTCCTGAATAGTTCTATTGAGAAGGGTGCACATATACACGCACTTGCCATTTTTCTTAATTTTTGGTTCCCACCAGGGTTTAAATCTTCCTGGCAGCCGCACTTCAACAGCTGGAAACGTCTCCGGTACTCCACAAAGCTCCACGCGGCCCACGAACAGAAAGGTTGACCTGCCACTTGATTACCTAAGAAGTTTGTCATTTTAGCAGAGGTTGTGTGTCTTAATAAGCCAATCCAACTGTCTTTGTAGTTGTTTCATGAGGAGCTGGCTCTTCAGATGGTGGTCAGCACTGGAGTCTGCAGAGAGAACGTCTACAAATACGCCTGGTTCTTCTTTGAACTTCTTGTAAGATGGTGTTGATTGAATATGTACAAGTTGCTGAAATTGGACATATGAGATGTTCTGTAGACGTTGTCTCATTGTCCATATGTACACCCTCCAGGTGAAGAGCATGAGCCAGCATGTGTCTCAGCTGGATAAAAAGGCAGTCCC
This sequence comes from Cirrhinus molitorella, assembly GCA_033026305.1. Lineage (NCBI taxonomy): Eukaryota > Metazoa > Chordata > Actinopteri > Cypriniformes > Cyprinidae > Cirrhinus > Cirrhinus molitorella. Next base: position 16,863,999 of record CM065125.1, on the reverse strand, counting down.
TCGGAGGAATCGATTTTCGGATCGTTTCAAAGATGACATCACCACTATTGTCAACGTGGTGACAGCTGAGATTGGAAACATTTTAGTAAAACAACAAAAGGTGATTGAATCCATCTGAACAGATCGCAGTCTGATCCAAGAACTGTTTAGTAACTCGGTAAACATGGAGAACATGAGACAAACAAGCGGTTAGATCTTCTGGAGGAATGTTATTTGTCAGTGCTAATGAGGAGAGATGTGTGTTTATTTGTCTTCAGGAGCTGGAGCAGGCAGAGAAGGTTAACATCAGCTTGGCTTTCTTCCTGTATGACCTGATGTCTCTAATGGACCGAGGCTTTGTGTTTCAGTTGGTGAAGAATTACTGCAACCAGGTACTTGTTTACTAATGATTATCTTAATAGAAATAAATCATTCACCATGAATCAGTTTAGGGAAAAGGCATGACCTTTCAGGCATGGCTTTTAAAGTAAAGCAGTGTGAATGCAGATTTAGATCAAATAAATAGATGAATAAATAGATTTTATTAACTAAATGTTTAGAACGTTTGATGGGTGTTTGTGCAAACAAAAGTGGCCTAATAATTGTGTTTCATAATATTCTAACGGCCTCCAGAGCCGCACACAGGATTAAAAAAATAATCATTGTTAATGACCGTATTATTATTAAAGCTGCAGTCCGTAACTTTTTTTGTGTTCACAATGTGCAACATCTATATAATAAGTGAGTGTACATCATGAATCCATTTTCCAAACTATATTTAATTTTTAAATTTAATTTCATTATTTTTATTTATTTATTTTTACTTTTTCATTTCCTTTTTTATATTAATTTCATTTTATTGAATTTTATTTTTTGTTTTATTTCATTTTATTTTATTGCATTTTCTTTAATTTAATTTTATTTTATAATTTATTTTAATTAAATTTGTATTTCCTTATTTTTATTTAATTTGAATTGATTTGATTTACATTCATTTCATTTTATTTTTTTATTGAATTTTATTGCATTTTCTTCCATTTATTTAGATTTTTCAATTTGGTTTAATTTAATTGTTTAATTTTATTTCATTTTATTATTTTTTATTTTTTCATTTTATTTGATTTGATTTACATTCATTTCATTTTATTGAATTTTATTTTTTATTCATTTGATTTCTTTTTACTTTTTCTTTTATTTCATTTCTTTAATTTAATTTTATTTTAGAATTGTATTTTATTTCTTTATTTTGATTTAATTTTATTTGATTTACAGTCATTTTATTTTTTATTTAATTTTATTGCATTTTCTTTTCTTTAATTTTTTTTATTAATTTTATTTCTTTTTACTTTTTATTTTATTTCATTTTTATTTCATTTAATTTGATTTCAGTTTTAATTTGATTAAATTTGTACATTTTATTTAATTTTTTATTGGGGCAGTCGTGGCCTAATGGTTAGAGAATGGTTAGGGATTGTCGGATTGTTTTGTTTTATTTCTTTTTTATTGTTATTTTATTTAACTGAATTCTGTTTTATTTTATTTCTTTTTATTTGTTATTTCATTTCTTTTTATTTTATTTCATTTAATGTTTGTATTTAATGTTATTTATTTAATGTAATTGAATAAAATTGTATAAATCTTATTTATATATGATTTAAAAGCTGCACCACCTGCATGAGCACCATATTGACAACCAGTGTTGAGGGTAACACATAATTAGTTACTTTTTTAGGGAGTAACTCAATATTGTAATGCATTACTTTTAAAAGTAACTTTCCCCAACACTGTTGACAACATGTGCATAAACTATTGCACCTTCACTCAGAGAGAACTAAAAATATCCTCCTACTCTCTCTCTCTCTGTCTTTCATTTTCTCAGATGGCAGCGAAGAGTGTGAACGTGGCGACTATGATCAGTATGAGGCTGGAGTTTTTGAGGGTCCTGTGCAGTCATGAGCACTACCTCAACCTCAGCCTGTTCTTCAGCAGCCCTGCTTCTGCCCCGGCCTCCCCTTCACCCTCCACCTCCTCACAGGTCAGTAAAAAAACATCATCATTCTGCTGGGATGTGCCTGTTACACCTCACAGCGTTTGGAAACAGTGAGTATTCAGATAAAACCTTTGTCTCTGTCACCAGACCTCTAGCTCGTGCAGTTTTCAAGACCACAAAATCGCAGCCATGTTTGATCTGTCGCAAGACTTTAAGCAGCGGCATTACTTGACCGGACTGCTGCTGACTGAACTCAGCACCGCACTGGACATGGAGTCAGAGGGGTCAGTTGCATTTATTGTGCACCAGTCAATTTTTCAAGAGTGTGTTTAGCAAACGTCATGAGTTAATGTGTGTATATGCAGGGGGAGAGTACAACAAAAGGCCATCAATGCCACATACAGCTTATTGTGCGCTCACGATCTGGACCAGCGCTGCTCAAGGCCAGAGGTCAAGGCTAAGATTGCTGCTCTTTACCTCCCTCTAGTGGGCATCATCATTGACTCCATCAATTACCTTGACTTTACAGGTACTGCTGTACACAGTCATGTTGTTAATCTCAGTTAGACTTGATGGTTGCTCAGTGGGCCAAAGTGCTGGTTTATGGCTCTCTGGTGATGCATGATGGTAGTTTGAAATGCATCATGCTTTTCAGATCTGTGGTTTGTATTTGTAAGTGAGTACTGTATACGTTGTCTTCACAGTATCTGAGTCGCGTAACAGTAAAGGGAAGTCCGGTGGACCTGAGGAAGACCCTGACAGCATCACACCCATCAATCAATCTGTTGCCATGGCAATCGCTGGAAATCCTTTCAACACTTTAGCGAGAAATGCACTGGTCTCTATGACATCTGTGGTATGATTTTTTTAAAAAATAACATTAATTATTTGTTATATTATAGTGTTATTATATTATATTATATTAAATTATATTAAGAAAAAAACATTAAATAATATTAATATTAAATAACATCAAAGTTTTATTCTGTTCTATTATATGATTATTTTATTGAAAAAAGTTTTTAAATAACATGATTTTACATGACATTATTTAAAGATTTTAGGTAATGTTAATTATGTTTTATATTATATTATACTTTATATAGTTTTTTTTTAAATAACATTAATTTTTATACTATATTTTATATTATATTATAATATATGTTATATTTAGATTTTTTTTTTAAACATGAATTAATTTTTATATAATATTATTATATTATATTGAAAGAACATTATTAAAAGATTTGAAACAATCTGAATATTTTTTATATTATATTATATTGAAAAACTTTTTTAAATAATGATTTAAAGATTTTAAATACTGTGATTTGAAAAAAATATATATTATATTATGTTATATTATAATGAGATTTTTTATTACATGATTTATCATTTTTAAATAACATGAATTATTTTTATATATCGTTATATTATGTAGAAAAAGTTATTAAATAATGTTTTAAAATTACATGATTTCAAGATTTTTTAATAATGTGAATTATTTTTTATATATTATATTATATTGATTTTAAATACTGTGAAGTTTTCAAATATATTATATTAAGATTTTTTTAATAACATGAATATTTATGTAATATTATTAAAATGAAAAAAAAAACATGATTTTAATTGGCATGATTAAAAGATTTTAAAGCGTGTGAATTATTTATATTATAATATAGTATAGTATAGCATATTATATTTAAATTTTATGAAAAGTTTTAATAACATGATTTAAAGTAATATAGTTAAAATAATATGAATTTTTGTATTATATTATATCATATTATATTACGTTATATTATATTGAAAAAAGTTTTTAAATAGCATGATTTAAATATTTTAAATTATCTAAATAATTTTTTAGATGTAACTTTTTTAAATATATTATATTATATTGAGAATTATTTAAATAGCATGATTTAAAGTTTTAAAATAACATTTTTATATTATATTACTATATTGAGAACTTTTTTAATAACAATTTTAAATGACTTGATTTCAAGATTTTAAATAATGTGAATTATTATATTATATTATATGAATTCACTAATAACATAATTGAAATGCAAACTAAATGAACACTAAATATTTAAATAATTGTATCATATAAGAAGAAAGTCTGTGGAGTGATCAGTGTTATTTTAATATTATTTGTATAGTATTTTAATATTTATTAATATTGCATAGAATACTTTCTATAATCAGTTTTCACATTTTAGTAATTTTTTGTGCTTTTTCTTTTTTTATTAGTTTTTTTATATTTCTAGGTTAATTTACACTTTAATTCAATAAAGGTAAATAATTTAATCATTGATTAGTTTCAGTTTTAGTTTTAGTTAACAACAACAACACTGAAAGCAAAATATTTGACCATAATTGATCATAATCAGTTATTCCAGAGAGCCTTGTAATATATGTGGATATGTGTCTGTTTATCTGACATATTCCAAAGAAACAGTAATACACATTTGATTATTTTTTGACAATCTTTCTTTGTCCAGACGGGGAAAACTAGCAACTTGTTGACAGCAGAGACCAGTCGCAATCTGCTCATGTGTTTCCTGTGGATTATCAAGAACACGGACCAGAATCTGATCCAGCGCTGGACTGTGGACATGCCTTCATCTCAGCTGAACCGTCTGCTGGAACTCCTCGCCATCTGCATCTCCTGCTTTGAGTACAGGGTAAAAACACATCAGTCACTGCAGCATCATTCACTGACCTTCAAGAACTGCTTACTCACACTGACAGGATGTACTTTGATTCGAACAGGAAGATGTCTCCTTGATGGCCTTTCTGATGTCATTAGAACATTTTCATGTGGTTTATTGTTTGTGTGTGTGTAGGGGAAGCAGAGTTCTGATAAGGTGAGCACACAGGCCCTGCAAAAGTCTCAGCAGGCTAAGGCGCGTCTGGAGGAGGCACTGCTGGGAGGAATCGGAGCCAGAGGAGAAATGATGAAAAGGGTGGGAGGTGAGCTGCATCTCATGTTTTACTTCCTATCTTAGCCTTTAAAGGAATAGCTCACACAAAATGGAAATTGTGCCATCATTTACTCACTTTCATGTTGCCCCAAACTGACTTACTTTCTTCCATGGAAAACAATGTGTTGATTATAAATAAAATATATATTTTTTCATGGAACTGAAAAAAATTCATGCAAATAAAAAAAGCAGATTAAAAAGGTTATTTATTGTAATATCTATTTTGATGCACTTAAAATTGTGTACAACTTGTTATATTATATTATATTATATTACATTATTATAGAATAATATTTATTGTTATATTACATTATATTGTATATGGAAAAAGGTTTTTATATTTATTATATATAAAATTATATATAATATAATTTTATATTATATTATATTATAATTAATAACTTAATTGAAATGCAAAGTAAAGAAAAACAAAATATTTAAATCATTTTACTATATATGAAGAAAGGCTAGTATTATTTATATACTATTTTAATATCTAATATTTCGATATTAAAATATAATATATTTCATTAAAATAATTCACATATTTGAAACGCAAACTAAATGAACACTAAATATTTAAATAATTGTTCTATTTAAGAAGAAAGTATGTGGAGCGATCAGTGTTATTTTAGTATTATTTATAAACTATTGCAATCCTTATTAATATTTCAAAGTAGCTTTTATTTTTATATAATCAGTAATTTATACTTTTTCAGTTAACTCAATAATTTTAATGACACTGAATTTAACAAATACTTGTAAACCACTAAAATAACGGCACTTATATTCAATATTTAAAGTAAAACATTACATTTTATAACATTTTTATACATAGCCTACATTATTTTCATGCACACACACATTAAGGAGAATTTGTTCTGTGTTATTTTATTACTGAGAGTTTCTTTTTCTAAGGTGACCTGCCATAGGACTGTTGATGAAAAATAGCCATTGGCTATTTATTTATTTATCTATGCATAATAAATACATATACAGATATAGTACTTCATATGACTTTACATGCATTATTTAGTTGTTTTTTACTGCAAATCTGTACAAGGAAGACAAAATACGGGTATGGTGTCATTTTGGCACTTTCATTATATGTTACAGGATATTTTAAAACAAGTTACATTTTGTTCACTACAGAATACAGGTTTTCAAACCACATGCGGATGAATAAATAATGACATGACATAACTATTCCTTTAACTGCAGAGGGGACAGTTACTGTTGGCACAATGAATAATATATTATTTGTTTTCCACAATGCGCTAAAATTATTTTTAATTTCTCGTAAAATGCTGTCTAATTTTACATGTTTACGGTCTGCAGACTTCCTTTGTTTAGATATTTTCTAAATATGTCCCGTCTTGGTGTGTTGGCTGTGTGTTGTGCAAGGTAACGACCGGACGCTGGGTCAGAGAGAGAACCTACGCTGGAGGAAAGACCTTACACAGTGGCGCCAGACAAACGACAGACAGGACAAGTGAGCGTAAAATACTACCATCATTTCACGCTTCACATCTGTTTAACCTGTGGCACTTTTCATTTATAGTTGGTTGTAGTTCTACACGGCCCTAATCTACAGCTAAAATGGAGCTATTTTTGTTGCTTAATGTCTTGTTATTGTTGTTTCCTCAGATCCAAAGCAGAGCTGGATCAGGAGGCCATAATCAGTGGTAACCTGGCAACTGAGACCAACCTCATAGTCCTTGACCTGCTGGAAATGATCGTTCAGGTAACAGAGAGCTCTTACAGTGCACCTAATAAATATATAGACATTTTAGCATGAAATAATGTTTTTGCTTTGTGTTCTACTTCCAGGCGGTTCCTCTGGCAGACTGTAAGGACAATGTGGTTGGTGGAGTGTTGAAAGTTCTGCTGCACTCTCTCACCTGTAATCAGAGCACCACCTTCCTGTCGCACTGTTTCAGCACCCTACGGGCTCTCATAGTTAAGGTACTGAGTGAGTTGACAAATGGACTGTAATATATACAGTATCTCACAAAAGTGAGTACACCCCTCACATTTCAGCAACCATTTTATCTTCCCAAGGGACAATACTATAGAAATTAAACTTGTATGGCAGTTTAGATTTACTGCCCTCTGAAAATAACTTACCATACAGCTATTATTGTCAAAATAGCTGGCAACAAAAGTGGGTACACCCTAAGTGAACTTGTCCAAAATGTCAATATTTTGTGTTAGCACCATTGTTATCTGGCACTGCCTTAATCATCCTGGGCATGGAATTTACCAGAGCTGCACAGGTTGTATAATATATATATATATATATATATATATAGTAAGTTATTAATAAAAAAATACTTAACATATATTCTAAATATGGAGACATGCATTCAACAAGTATATTAAAAGGCAGTAACCACTCTACATGTTGAGAGGGTTATATGTGACCCTGGACCACAAAATCAGTCATAGTAGCATATTTGTAGCAATAGCCAAAAATACACTGCATGGGCCAAAATTATAGATTTTTTTTTCATGTCAAAAATCATTAGGATATTAAGTAAAGATCATGTTCTGTGAAGATATTTTGTAAATTTCCTACTGTAAATATATCAAAACTTAATTTTTGATTAGTAATATGCATTGCCAAGAACTTCATTTGGACAATTTTTTTGCACTTTCAGATTCCAGATTTTCAAATCTTAACAAACCAAACATCAATGGAAAGCTTATTTATTAGCTTTCAATCTCAGTTTCAAAAAATTGACGCTTATGAATGGATTTGTGGTCCAAGGTCACATATTATATTATACAGGGTGGGTGAAAAGTAACTAGGCAATATTTCATGGCTATAGAACTTGTAGTATCAATAATTATAATAATTAATAATTGAATAATAATTTATATAACTATATAATATTAATAAATCATAATAATTTATAGACTTTATTACCAATTTGTAATGCCTAGTTACTTTTCACCCACCTTATCATAGTAATTATACAGTTGTTTGTTAAATAAAAATAATTAAACAACAACGAAAAAGCAAGAAAAGTCTTCCTACTGACTGTTTAAGTGATTGAAGTGTAAAACACTGCTATTAATTTATAAATGATAAATTAATCATGCTCTAAAGTTTAAACGTTTGGGGTCAGTAAGATATTTTTTTTATTCAGCGAGGGCATGTTATACTGATTATAAGTAACAGTAAAGACATTGACAATATTGCAAAATATTTATATTTCAAATAAATGCTGTTCTTTTGAATCCTGAAAAAGTTTTCTTAAGCAGCAAATCAGCATATTAGAATTAATCCTGAAAGATCATGTGACCCTGAAAACTGGAGTAATGATGCTGAAATTTCACATTTTACTTTTTCACAATATTGCTGTTTTACTGTATTTTTGATCAAATAAATGTAGCCTTGGTGAGCATAAGACACTTCTTTCAAAAACATAAAAAAATCTTACCAACTCGTAACTTTTCAGCATCATATTAATTGTAAAAATAATTATTTTAGACTTATTTCTCCTTTTCTATTAGTTCCCTTCTATACTGAAGTTGCATAATTGAATGAATTAAGTGATTATTGAATGTCTAAGCTCTGATTTGAACCTAGAGATATTTAACAAAGAATGAAAATTGTACAAACCAACCCCAGTCACCCCTTTCTGTATTCATGTAAAATGTGATCCTTGACCACAAAACCAGTCTGAAGAAATTATACATCAGTAGAAAGCTTATTTGTTAAACTTTGAGATTATGTATACATCTCAATTTCTAGAGACTGTCCCTTATGACTGGTTTTGTGGTCCAGAGTCACATATCTCTAATATTAAAAATATGACTGATAAAGTGATATTTTTCAGTTTGGTGACCTGTTGTTTGAGGAGGAGGCCGAGCAGTGTGCAGACCTGTGCCAGAAGGTTCTTCATTACTGCAGCAGCAGTGTGGATGGCAACAGGAGTCAGGCTTGTGCTACGCTGTACCTGATCATGAGATACAGCTACAGCTCCGCTAGCGTAAGACGCCAAATAACTGATCAATCAACACCTCTATTGTTAAACGAATGAAAACACTTCTGCTTTAATGTCTTTTCTGCGATAACGTGATGCAGACGTAACATTGACAATGCCCTTTATAATGTCATTCTTCTCTTTGTCTGTTTATCGCCTGATAACATGAGCTTGTTGCTGTTCGCCGACCGTCCCTCTGTGTGCATCAGCCTGATGGCTGGAGTATTTCCTCTGTTTACTCAATTTCTCACCCCCCCCTCAGCCCTCCCCGACCAGATGGCCATGTTGTTTGCCATCTCATTCATCTTTAATGGGCAAAGGATGGATTTCTCTCCCTGTCTGTCTGTTTGTTTGCTTGTTTGGTTTGTAAAAGGCTCCAGCAGTTGGTCCTGTCGTTAGTGTAACCTTGAATAAGTCATGTTGATTTCTTTTAGCGACAGGCCGTCTTTTACTGTGTTTTTATGTTTCCTTAGGCTGTTTCTCACATTAGATTAAACTGTGAAAACAGTGAAGTCAGGTTTCGCCACAAATTCAGAATTAATCTTCTCAGCGCTGTCGATGCCGAGCCGTTCTTCATGGCAAAACTGACCTAGATGCGAGATTGGCGACGTCCAGAGATGCTTCGCACATACGCTCAATTTAACATAATGGTGCCATTGAAATGATCCATTGGCAATTATACAGGGGTTAATGGGGGATCATTTTGCAGTTTCCTGATGCTAAGCAAGATGGATGGAGCATTTTCAGCCTCTGGCTCAAGCCTCCCTTGGAATCAATGATCTGAGACTATGACAGCAATGGCCGACCGCGCCTGGCAGCGTGGCGTTTCCTTTCACGGCCTAACACCTGTATCTGACAATGTAACCTTCAATAACCTCAGCAGGGCCAACCCAGATAAATGACATGGCTCTGGTTGAGAGGAACTGCTGGGGGAAGGGCTGTTTTCTAAATGGGAAACCTCAGGCAGTAATCAGACCTCTGTTGTCGTGATGCTTTGAACATTCTTACAAAATGCTGAAATTAAAGGGACAGTTCGCCCAAAAATGGTACCTTCATGTGACTTACTTTCTTCTGAGGAATACAATGAAATCCGAGAGCTTTCTGACCCTGCATAGACAGCAACATAACTACCATGTTCAAGGGGCAAAAAGGTAGTAAGGACATTGTTAAAATAGTCCATGTTACATCAATAGTTCAACCATAATTTTATGAAACTAGGAGAATACCTTTTGTTTCTGGGCTTTGAACGTGGTAATTGCTTTGCTGTCTATGAAGGGTCCGAAGCTCTTGGTTTTCAACAAAAATATCTTAATTTGTGGTTAGAAGATGAATGAAGGTCTTACGGGTTTAGAACGACATGAGTAAGTACTTATTGGCTGAATTTTCTTTTGTGGGTGAACTATCCCTTTAAGTACACAGTCTTGTACTTTTGTTTTGGTTTTCAAGGGACAGATGAATGGGGAAGAATCAGTGTTAATTTTGTTGATGAATAATTTTAATCATAATTTTCGTCAACAACATTTTTTTCAATGTCAATGAAATAAAACTCGTTTATTATTGACGTTTTTGTCAATGAATAAAAACAAGACGAAAATGTTAGGGAGGGACGATTTGAGAAGAGATTTATTCAGAAGAAATCTGCTACATGTTTAGGAGGTTAGAAGTGTACGTTTGAACTGTATCATAAGGAGTAAGAGAAAAGCAGACATATGGATAAATTTGATGACGCAAAAGAGAACTCAATTTGGTCCAGTTTTCTAAGCACACACACTGGACCAACACACAAAATGATGTTGAATTGCGCATTTTGACTAGTATTCGTGTAAACACACTCGGTTTCGGTTTTAAAGGGACAGCAGCCTAACTTTTTTTTTATTTGAATCACTTTAGTGGCACTAATAAAGATGAATCTAAATTTATTGAAAGAAAGAATGTGGTAAACAAGTTGTTAAAGAATGAATAATTAGTCTATGTAACTGTTAACCAAAGAAGACCATGTTCTTGTTTCTGTATGAGAAGTGGTTTCATTTAATTTTAAAATAGTCATGTTGCGTGTCACAGCAAATCTGTGTCTATCATGACTAAAGTCTTATGATATTTAGTTGTCTAAAACTAGACTAAAACTAAAACAATTCAGATGACTAAAATATGACTACAACTAAATGCCATTTTAGTCAAAAGACTATGACTAAGACAAAATCAAAATTAGCTGTAAAAATGAACACTGGAAAGAATACTTCTAGAACTAAGACTACAAAAAAATGGGCCTGGCACTTTGCTAGCACAGGACCCAAGTACATGACCTGACGTTAGTCAGAATAACTTTTTATATTCTCCAGAGTGAGTCTTTCTACACTTTAAATAGTTGCCAAGGGAGAAAAAGAAAAAAGTTGATAAAGTTACAGCATCTATCAGGAGAAGCTAGCCAGCCAAACCTTGACAGCTTGTTTTTTGTCCTTGCAGAATTTCTCCAGAGTCAAGATGCAGGTGACAATGTCTTTGGCCTCGCTTGTTGGCAAGTCTTCAGACATCCATGAGGAGTACCTACGCCGCTCTTTCAGAACTATCCTAGCATACGCCGAAGAAGACACAGAAATGCAGTCTACACAGCTGCCCTCGCAGGTAACACTTTGGCTTAAAGTTTAAAGACCTTCAGACATCCAGCCCAGTCAATTAAGTATATTAAACATTGATTTTATTGAATTACCACAGGTGGATGAACTCTTGAGGAATCTAAACAGTATCCTCTCAGATACAGTTAAGATGAAGGAGTTCCAGAAAGATCCTGAGATGCTCATGGACCTCATGTATAGGTACACACATATTCCCCAGCAGCTAAAACCGTGTCTGCATCTGCATTTCGGATCCCAGGCCTGTGGTTTTCTTCTCTGCTTCCCATTTTCTCTGTGGTTTCTACTGTTTGTCTACTGTTTTTGGACTTACCATAGTAACCGTGTGGCACATTTGAGCCCTACAGCGTGCCTCACATGTGTAATAACTCGAGCGAATGTGCCAGTCCACATGTGCTTTGATATTAGAAACAGAATTTTATTTATTTCCTCAGAGCATTAACATACGGTTTGCTTTGGCTCCAGGATCGCAAAGGGTTACCAGACATCTCCAGACCTGCGTCTAACCTGGCTTCAAAACATGGCAGAGAAGCACAATGGCAGGAAGTGCTTTACAGAGTCAGCCATGTGTTTGGTCCACGCTGCTGCTCTGGTGGCTGAATACCTCAGCATGCTTGAGGATCACAAATACTTGCCTGTGGGCAGCGTCACCTTTCAAGTGAGTTATTATCATGAGTAGGAAACGCTTGATTTGTCTCCCTTTCCGAAAAACAACAGTAGGCGTGAATTATGTCTCGACTGCTCTTCGAACCCTCACACGAGGTTCGGTGTAAATGAGATCCTTGTCCGACTGTGGTAAATAATTGTCTCCCCCCACCAGAACATCTCTCCTAACGTGCTGGAGGAGTCTGCAGTCTCAGACGACATATTGTCTCCAGACGAGGATGGGGTTTGCTCGGGACGCTACTTTACGGAAAATGGCCTCGTTGGGCTTCTGGAACAGGCTGCTGAGCTATTCAGCAATGTGAGTTATCCGTGAAGCAATTCGCCAACGACATCCAAATTAGCAGCCCATCTAAAAAATTATTGCTACTCCGATAAAAAAAACTTTTTGCATTTGAAGATCAGGGTAAATTTAACTTGTTTTGTCTTCTGGTAAACATGTAAGTATCTTCTGTAGCTTCTGAAGGGCAGTACTACATTAAAAAAATAAGAATTTAGGCAAAATTCTGTTCAAAAGTTTACACCCCTGGCTCCTAATGCATTGTTTTTCCTTGAGAAGTATCAGTGAGCATTTGAACCTTCTGTAATAGTTGCATAGTCCCTCAGTTGTCCTCATTGTGAAAATATGGATCTCAAAATCATGCAGTCAGGGTTCAAATCCACACAAAAGTACTGAAAAATCAAAGAATTTGTGGAGCCTGAAGGATTTTTTCTGAAGAACAGCAGGCAGTTTAACTGTTCAGGACAAATAAGGGACTCATGAACAACTATCAATAGACATAGTTTAGATTACTCAGGTAACAACACAGTATTAAGAATCAAGCGTATGTAAACTTTTGAACAGGGTAATTTTTAAAATGTTCATTGCTTTTTACCATTGTTCGCTTACAGGGCGGGTTGTTCGAGGCAGTTAATGAGGTGTACAAGGTAATCGTGCCTATACTGGAGGCCCACAGAGATTTCCGGAAGCTCGCTTCCACACATGACAAGCTCCAAAGGGCTTTTGAGAACATCATTCAAAAGGTAAAGCATACAAATGACATGTCCTCCTACATGACTCTGCCAGGCAGGAAGAAGCTGTCTAATGCGTTCATGATCTATATGTATGTGGGCAGCTGGACAGAAATAGGGAGGTTAATGTGCTGTGACACGCTTTACTTCATATAAAACCATTTTAAACAGCATTTTTAAAAATAGCTATTACACATTGTTTTTATGAGCATGTAGTAATTGAGCCACTATATGGAATAATTATAATTTCAACAATTTGTTTGTTACACCACAAGACCATTTTAAAATGAGGTAGTGTACTGAAAAAGCAATTTCACAAAGTTCACAGTTTTAAATAAAATTAGTCAATAGAACATTAAACATTGCCATTAAAAATAGTGGGAAAGCATACATAAAGTGGTGTCTTTTTTATGTAACTACTGTCTTTTAACTAGATGTTTATTTTTACGTTTTCAGGGTCACAAGAGGATGTTTGGAACCTACTTCCGTGTGGGATTTTATGGCTCTAAATTTGGAGACCTGGATGAGCAAGAATTTATCTACAAAGAGCCAGGAATTACCCATTTACCGGAGATATCCCACCGGCTCGAGGTGAAATTTCTCTGGAACCCTGTGAAGTTTTGAACTGCATTTGTGATAAAGATGAATTTGAAGTTTGAAGGTTTTTCTTAAGGTTTCAGTTAGTGGTTTTGATCATTTTAAGCAGCGCTATAATGGTCTGAATTTGCTTTGATATTATACGTGTCTTACTTGTCTCTATGTCTTCTAATTTTCCAGAACTTTTACAGTCAGTGTTTTGGAGATGAAGTTTTGGAAATGATTAAAGATTCCACACCGGTAGACAGAAAGAAGCTGAATCCCAACAAGGTACTTCTCATCAAGTGTCGTGCCAATGTAAACACAATTACAATCAAAAGCTTTCTTCAGTATGACTTGTGTGACACCCTCATTAGCTTGAAAGGCCGTCGACTGCCTCTACAGTCAAATCTCAAATGCCTCATTCAACTAATGTTACCCTCAGCGATTTATGTTTCCTTTAAAGAAGACCTATTATGCCCCGTTTATTACAAAACGTAATATAAGCCTCAGGTGTCCCCAGAATGTGTCTGTGAAGTTTTAGCTCAAAATACCCCACAGATCACTTACACATTACACAACATTGTTTTCTCTTTAAAATGCAAATGAGCTGCTGCTCCCCACCCCCTTTTCCAGAATAGAGCTGTGCCTTTACAGCTCATACCTCAGATACTCTGCCAAAAAACATCTGTTTGGTTTTGATTATCATGTCTGTCGCTTGTGAATTAATGCATTTCATTGGTATAGAAAACGGTCCTTTTTCACGTTTTATAGGTTGGTAGATGCACTGGGGACCGTTTATAGCACCTAAACACAGGAAAAGTCTTTTTTTTTCATGATATGTCCCCTTTAAATGTCATCGACATTGTCCTAAATGCAGTGTTGATTTTCATTTTACATCAGGCGTACATACAGATTACCTTTGTGGAGCCTTACTTTGATGACTATGAGATGAAAGACCGCCTCACCAACTTTGAGAAGAATTTCAACCTCCGTCGCTTCATGTACACTACGCCGTTCACAAAGAGTGGGCGGCCCAGAGGGGAACTCAACGAGCAATACAAGCGTAAAACCATCCTAACCACCATGCATGCCTTCCCTTACATCAAGACGAGGATCAACGTCATTCAGAAAGAGGAGGTAATGACAATCCAGAAAAAATAACCCCTTTATCTGCAGTGATAGTTTGAAAAAATGTGTCTAAATGACTGCTTACTCAATCAATCCTCACCTGTCTTTAGTTTGACCTCACACCCATCGAGGTGGCCATTGAGGACATGCAGAAGAAGACCAGAGAGCTGGCCGAAGCCACACACAGAGAAAAGCCAGATGCTGTGATGCTTCAGATGGTTCTGCAGGGATCCGTCACAGCCACTGTCAATCAGGTCTGAAACTTAAAGTGTTAGTTCACCCAAAAAATGAAAATTCTCACCCTCAAGTCGTTCCAAACCCAAGTATTCTCATAGCTTCATAAAAAGTTTGAAGAGCTCTCCTAAAGGAATGCTCAGGCACTGGTAAAATAACTTTTACCGATTTATTAGTATATTAACATTTTACATTATTTAAATAAATAATTTGTAAAATAAAAATGAATAAACAGTGAACTAATGAAATAACAATTGTGCATTAAATCAATCAAAATTGTTCAGTGTTACACAGGATTTATATATATTCAAATATCTCATAACAGTATTTCACAATATTACAGTTTTTACTATAAAAATAAATGCAGCCGAAGTGAGCATAAGAGGCTCATTTCAAAATATTTAAATACATCGCAATATCCCGCAGACTGTTTAATGCTAGAGTATATATATTTTTGGACATAATTAAAAAAACATTGAGCTATTTTTAAATGACCATCAATGGGGAACGATGGTTTTTGGCATCCAAATGATGTAATTACCGCATCTACCAGCAGGGGCTAACAGACTCATGCTAACCACCCAAACTTTGATCCCTTGACATAAACACTGACTCCGTCACTTATCCGGCCACCCAGTCTCCTTCCATGCAGATCTCCTGTGGTTTTTGAATACTTTCTGTAATATAAGGACAGTATGGAAGAGTAATGTAAATCTTAGGGTTACAGGGATTCATCCTGATGCTCCAGCATCTCTATATTTATAGTAAAGTCTGAAGCTCCAGAGTGACAGTTTACAACACTAATCAAGTTTAAAACCTCTGCGGTTTTGTGATAAATGCCCTTTGGAGAAACTACATAGAAAGAGCACGGCAATGTCTCGGCTCCTGGCTCCACGGTGACATCACTCACACAAAGACTTATTCATGATCTTTCCCTTATGTGTTGACTTTACCTTGTGGCCTCCAATGGATGAAGCATTCATTTTCTCCGCTAGCGCTGTGGGAGAGAGGGGGGGCCTTTTCTTTCCTTTTCTCACTCTGTGTGTCTCTGCAGGGTCCGTTGGAGGTGGCCCAGGTCTTCTTGAATGAAATCCCAGCAGACCCCAAGCTCTTCCGTCATCACAACAAACTGCGTTTGTGTTTCAAAGAGTTCATACTGCGGTGAGTGGCCGCTTCCAATGGAAAAGAGATATCAGCATAATCTTTTCAGCAACGTCCGATCGAATAAAGCAAGTTTTCTATCAGAGGATCAAAGGAAATATAGAAGTAACTTTATTTTATAGTGATTGGTTTGTTTAAAGTTCTGTATTTGAAAGCTCGCTGAAATACTTGGATGTAAGACACCCGAGGGGCTTTTCCGCAAGCGGAGAAAACCCGTCTTAATGTCACCCAGCTGCATTTGTTTTGCATAATCATCATAATGTTTAAACCAAGACTCGAAATAAATTAAGATTTTGAATACTGTGATTTTTCCCAGGATGTATACAAGTTGTATGGAAGTATTACATATTACTTTTTACAGATGGAATAGTTCATGCTGGATTCTGGGCCTTGATTGCTGCCAGCATGCAGACAAATATTTACTGTAATTTAAAATATGTTTATTTTTCTCCGTAATCCATCCAGGCTGGCACAATCCTTCTCTAGCCAAGTTACCGCTATTGATGCCAAGACGTTATAGCCTCTTAATTCTCAAATGACATATTTAGAAAGATCTAGAACAATTTAAAATTCATTTAGGAAAAAGATCCAGAGCACAGTTTTTAGCGAATTCTCCCGGGGAATAAAACTAGCTGTTGAGTATCCTTATCAAACTCATTCAACTAGTTCTGTTCAAATGCAGCTAATTGCACTAATTATTCATCGTCTGGTGTTCTGCTGAGCTTCTTGTGTTCCTAACGCTGTTGTGATTGCGTACCTGCAGGTGTGGAGAGGCTGTTGAGAAGAACAAGCAACTCATTACTCCTGATCAGAAGGAGTACCAGCAGGAGATGAAGAAAAACTACAACAAACTGCGAGAAAACCTGAGGCCCATGCTGGAAAGAAAGATCCCTGAGCTCTACAAGCCCATCATCAAACCACGCATCGAGAATAGGTACACCTGCTAGGGCCATACTTGATCTTTGACTCAGCAATCAGGAAATTATGGAAATTTTCTTTTGTGTTCAGTAGTATTTCCGTAAAGGGTGCTAAAGGAATAGCCCACCCAAAAATGAAGATGCTGTCATTATGAACTACATTCTTGGTGTTTTTTGTTTGGAAAAGATTTCTGCTGAGATTTTTTGTTTTAGAAAGACATAAGGGTGAGTAAATTATGGCAGATTTTTCATTTTTGGAGTCTCAGTTGACTTTGTTCATACAGAAGAATACAGTTGTCAGTCCTGTTTGGAGTGCTAAATATTCTCTTAAAGGGATAGTTCAGCCGGAAATGAAAATCTGTCATTAATTACTCACACTCATGTTGTTCCAAACATGTAAGACCTTTGTTCATCTTCATAACACAAATTAAGATATATTTGATAAAATCTGAGAGCCGTCTGACCCTCCATAGATAGCAACACAACTCAAACTTTCAAGGTCAAGTACACTCTAAAAAAATGCTGGGTTAAAAACAATCCAACTTGGGTTATTTGGCAACCCAGCGCTGGGTAAATATTGGACAGAACACATGTTGGGTTAAATGTTCTATTTAGTGGTGAAATATAAAAAAAAATTCATAGAGGCATCAGTTATACTTGCCTTCAGTCATAAAAAAGATGGCATTAAACAAATATTAAAAATATACATTCTTTATGTTGTTTCTACATTAATTGTAGAATATAAAAGTATAATTAACCCTTTAACTGCCATTAACAGCCTTCTTGAATAGCTAATGGCAGTTAAAGGGTTAAAACCTTTAATGTCAGGTAGGATTAATTGCGATTCATTTCAGGAAGAATGTGTGATTAATTTTATTTATTTATTTTTTTTAATCAATTGACACCACTAAAGAACACCCACTGACAAAAATATATGAATGACCCAACAGCTCAGTTACAGAAAATACTACCCAGAACCTGGGTACAAATATATTAAAAACAACCCAATAAAATGACCTAACAAGCTGAACCCAGCATTTGGGATAAAAAAAACAACAGCATTTTTTAGAGTGCAGAAAAACTACCCAGCACCTGGATGAAAATATTAAAAACATCACAATAAAATGACCCAACTGGCTGAACCCAACATTTTTAAGAGAGTAAGATAGTAAGGATATCGATCAAATCCATGTGACATCAGTGGTTCAACCTTAATTTTAGGAAGCTATGAGAACAAGGTTGTTGAACCTTATTCAACAATTTCTTGTCTTCGATGCACACTCTAAAAAACGCTGGGTTGTTTTTAACCCAATAGCTGGGTTATGCCTGTTTGGTCGTTATGTTGGGTTATTTTTCCCAGTGTTGGGTAGTTTTTTGTGTAACCCAGCGTTGGGTTAGTGACTGGGTCAATCTGACCGCTGAAACTATACACCCCTCCCCTCCCTCCAACGAAATAACCTGCGCGGGCACATTAACCCAGCTGTTGGGTTACATTCGGAGACTCGTAGCGCGGCTTTTCTCCTCAGGAGAGAGCGAGTCCTCAGTGCCACCGATTTAGTGGACTTCTTCAGTGAAATTAAGGTTTGTATACATTTTATTCCATCTATAAAGTCTTTATTGTCCTGTAAATGACTTTATTTAACGCAACGCAACATATAGACAGTCAGCTAAATGCGTCGGCAACGGTTGCTTCGTGTGATGAAAACATTGCCTTGTATAGTGATTTTATTCGCTATAATACTGCTTCTAATTAATTTGGATGTTAAAATATGTTCTCAAAACTCTGTACTGTTTGTTTATTGACAGGTTATGAAGTCACTGCATCTTTTAGCTACGAGTGAAATGCGAGGCGGTGATCTGAAGTTCGCAGGTTCCCCGGGGAATAGCAGCCCATCGTCGGCTCAGATTTCAGCGACACATCGGCACAAGAACCTGCAGTATTTCAGTTAAAAAGAATAACAGAGAACCGTTTAATACACTAGAATTAAAATATTACTTTTAAATGTTAGATTTGTATTTCTAAAATGCTTGTTAAATGAGTTGAAATGTAATGCACAGTTGAAAACTATGTTGCATAATTCAATTTGTCTTATATTTTTGTCCATGGGTGTTTTCACTTATTAATAAATGTTCACGTTTTGATTTTTACTGTTGTCTTTGTCTGCCTTTTAATTTCTAAACTAATTTTGTTTCATTTTAAGAAATCAGTAGTAATTTTCATTCAATATTTGAGTTAATTAAAACTGGCTGGGTTAAAATACCCCAATGCTGGGTTTGTCCATATTTGACCCAGCGTTGGGTTACCAAAATAACCCAAATTGGGTTGTTTTAACCCAGCGTTTTTTTTTTAGAGTGCTTTCCTGCTTTATATTCAGGAAAGTTTGAGAGTTGCACAATACCAAACACTGACTTCAAGAATATGGTCGACGTGAACATGCATATTGCACATTGCAGCTGTTTGTGGAGTTGTTTCTTTCTAACAGTGCATACAATGCTTAAGCTCCTGTTCCCTCTTGTGTTTATAACAGAGATTCCTTCAAACGGCACAGCCTCCGTCGGACACAAGATGAAAATTCATGATGTCAAGAGAACGTCTCTAGAGGATATCAAGGGAAGGATGTTGCAGCGTGCCAGGAAACAAGAGCTCCGTCAGCTGATAATTAGATGACTCGAGCAGAGTTTCATGCACAGTGTTGAAACCCCCTGAAAAAATCATAGATTGCTGTATTCTGTATTGCTGTATGTATATATGGAATAGATTCAAGGGATGTAGAACTTTGTTTTGTTTGAATTGTTTTTAGCACAAAAACCTCAGACAGTCACTTTTCTTGTTTTTAATGGTTATGGTTCGAATCTTCTCTAGTATGTTACAACATATTGTATTCTTAGCTAATACAATATAGCTTACAGACATGTTACATGTGAGAAAAAGATCTACAACCTTAAACTTACCACTTTCATATTATATTTTCAAAGCCAGTGAAAGTGTAAAAAAAAATCACCTCTTTATTTGTATGTTTACATACAGTTAATATAGCATAAATCACGATTACTCAGTTTGTTTGTCCTATTCTATGTACATTGTAATTGCAGAGATTTATGAGATACAGTTGTATATATAGTTCTATTTTATTTATAGAGAATATTAAACTCTTAGATGCATATTCCATTATCAAAATGTGACGGACAAGATAAGAATAAAGGTAAATCAGGTTTACAGAGTCAAAAGAACAGCGTCAGTTAGAAGTGCAGATTAAGATTGTTTACGTTTGCCTCTTGTTTCTTAATAAACTGGAAATTATTTCTTTTTATGTTGTTAAAAACATGATTTATTCTTCACAAATATATTTTGTAGTGCACTGCACATAAGCTCATTCATTGTTTTTGTTTCCAGTCCTTCATTAAATCTGTTACACATTATTACTCTGTAAAAACAGTTTGTTGGTATTGTTAAATGTATAGGTCATTACAGTTTCAACTTTATTTCTGTTTGGAAAGCACAAAATAAATACCAATATGTAAATATTTTTGTCAATGAAACTTGCACTTCCTAATAAAAACTACAATCTTAAAACCTGTTGTGCAGTAATATTGTGTTCCAGAACTATTATTTTGACTTTGAAAGTTATATCTGGGTCTATTCTTGCATTATAAATTATTCAGTGGCGTTGTTCTTCATTTTCTATTTAACGTTATGCAGTCAGACCACAGGTAAATCCTTATGAGATCCAGCTCAGCTTCCTGTCGCTGCATGATGACGCATATCGCATGGGACGGCGTTTCAGCGGCTTTTCAAGCGTTGTACGGTCACAGGGACGAACAGGTTCGTGAAACAGCCCTCGGTATCTCTAAAATGACTTTTACCTTTATGTTGCTACGGTATAAACTGGCTATTGGAGGTAATTGTCAGTTGCATGTTCTGTAAGAAAACCAGAAGAGTCGGGAAAGGAAACGTTGAATATCACTTCAGTAACTGAGGTGGCTTTATGAAAGTGTATTAAAAGCTGATTGGTTGATAAATTTTGAATCTCTGTTTGACTGCATTTGAGTCAGACGTCCGCGTCGAAATTAAAGCAGGTTCTTCTCAATTCTGGTCCTTAAATCATCTAACTGCACAGTTGTGACGTTTCCCCTATTTAATACACAAATTCTGGTCTTGAAACTTGTATTGTTAATTAAAAAGTTATTGTTAATAAGGTAAATAGAGCCGTTTAATCGTGACATCATTTATAGGCAAATTCCCTGTGGGTTCTACTTTCCTATGATATTTAAAATAGTGGTGAAATATTACACACAGTTATACTTTAAAAACTATTTTCTAGATCTATGTGATTAATATTATTGTGAATGATTCATACCTGCATTTGTGTGGTAGCAAAAATGGACAAATTTAGGTTATAGACAGCACCTTTCTTTCTGCTAGCAATGACCCTGAGTATGACTGTTATCTGTAAGTACTACTGTACATCTATGATGTTGTTAGCCATTCATAACTCTTGCTTAGAAATTTCTATTTGGGCTACAATTGTTAAGTACAACACATGGTGAGTAAACATAAAAGTCTCTTCAGTAAAGGGATAGTTCACCCAAAAATTAACATTCTGTCATTAATTACTCACACTAATGTCATTTCAAACCTGTAAGACCTTCGTTCATTTTCGGAACACAAATGAAGATTAATTTTTGATGAAATCCGAGCTTTCTGACCCTGCATAGGCAACAATGTAATTACCAGTGTTTGGAAAAGTTACTTTTAAAAGTAATGCATTACAATATTGTGTTTCTCCCTAAAAAAAAAAAAAAAAAAGTTAACAATTACATTAATTTTTTACTAACTTTTTATGGATGCCTTGCGTTACTTTTGCATTACTTTTTAAATCTGGGCAGGGCTGGCTTGTTTGTTTTTACTATATTAGAGTTTCATTTTTGGAAAATATAAAAGCCCTTTCACACCAAAAGCCTCGGGCTGAAGAAAAAGTAAATTCACATCTGTATAGTAGAACACAGAAGTCGTTCAACACTCTTCAGCAATAATTAAAAAAAGAAGAACAAATTAAATTTAAAATGTAAAGTAAATTTAGCTTATTAGTATGATTGAATTGGATCATTGAAGTCAGCAGCAAAAACACTGATAAAATGGGATTAAATACATAGTATATTTGTATTATTTAACATTTAATTATTGCAGCTTTGTGTCATTCTGAGTTGCATTTCAGTATTGTTATTCATTTTGAGGCATACTGAATTTTTTTTTTTTTTTGGGGGGGGGGGGGGGGGAAAGTAGATGATGAAGATGAAGTAATGCATGTTCACATTTATTCTAGTAACATCCACACTTACTCTGCATTTCTCTCAACATGGGGACATGAGAGCATTCAATCAATAAATGGGGGGAAAAAAGTAACTTTACTAGTTACTTGAAAAAAGTAATCTGATTACTTAAAGGTTTTTGTTTACAAGCTGAGGAATGCACACACATACATTATTTTTTTTCTTTGGGCATAAAAAGTATTCTCGCAGCTTCATAAAATTATAGTTGAACTACTGAGGTCACATGGACTATTTTAACAATATCCTTATCTTTCTGTACCTTGAATGTGGTAGTTGTGTTGCTGTCTATGCAGGGTCAGAAATCTTGTGTTTTATCAAAAATATCTTTATTTGTGTTCCGAAGATGAACAAAGGTCTTACGGGTTTGGAGTGAATGAGGGTGAGTAATTAATGACAGAATTGTCATTTTTTTATGAACTATCCCTTAAACTTTCAGAAGTTACCTATAGGTCAAAAACCTTCAAGGTTTCAAGACTTCAGACTGAACAGCTCTGAGGAAGATGTTCAAACTGTGCAATGTTGGCTATTTCACTATTGAGAACAACTGCTATGAAGACAGAATGAATATGAGTGGATTGCCTAGTCATCACCCAGAGAGTAGTATTTAACTTAAGGGTTATTTATGGTGTTTGATGTAAGTGTCTATATGTGAGTGATTTAACACTTGATTATGGCCCTCTGGTTATAAATTGTCACTTTAAGCACCACTTATTAAATTTCCCCTTTGCACGAAAGAGAACACAAGTGTACGCTTCAAAGGTTTGAGGGTAGTCTATCCTTCAAATTCATTGACACATTCTTAGTATAATATTTATTTGGGTGGTTAACAAATAGCATAGATATGAACCTTTTGCAACCATCATCAAGATTTTAGTTTGAAGTTACGGTATTTTCAATCACATTTACAGTGAACTTAAAAAAATATATATGGTCTAATTTTTTGTTCTTCAAAATATCTTTGGTGTTCCACAATAGAAAGAAAGCCAAACAGACTTGGAACAACATGAGATTGAAAAAATCAATTGTAATTTTTTGGGTGGACTATAACTTGAAATAGTCCAGTTAATAGATTAAATTAGCAATATTAAGGGGTTAGAAGCTGTATGTATGTATGCAAATTGTTTAATATCCAAGGTACACATTTCTAGTAATTGTAAAGTTACTTTTCGTATTGTATTTTCAGAAAGTTTTGGATTATTTGTTGTCTCTCCAAATTTGTCACTACCAAAACACAGTAATGTATAATTTAATAAAAAGGGTTATATTGACCTATTAAGATTTTACCTAGCTTACCTCTTCCTTGTAAATATATATTTTTTTCTATTTTATTAAAAAGTTTTCAGATGTAAATCAATAATTACAATTTTAACAATATTTCAAGTGTGATTTAAGAGATTGGTTGTATTTTGAATCCAATTTTTCTTTGTAGAAGGCAAAAAGATGATCATGCTGATTTCAAACTTAATTCATTAGTTTGAATATACATTGAACCAAACACTATCATAACATCTTAGTTGATAATTCAGTATATTTTATTTCTGACAAAACATCCCATTCGGATTTCGGTAGTGACAGTAATGTTTTGGTAGCGACCACATCACATTACAGAATTTTAACCTACATACTAAAACACTACTAAAGCATACTAAAATATAAAAAAAATTGCTTAACTGTACAAACATTTTGTTTGTTTTCCTCAAATAAAGGATTATGTGTTCCGTTTTGTCACTACCAAAACAATAATGACATGTTTTGGTTGTGACTGTTACAGTACTGAACATTTTATGGGATAACAGCCATAGCAACAAAGATGTCACTACCGAAACTTCACAATATGTTTCGGTAGTGACAATTTTAGATACTTTTAAAGCTAGCATAAAGATGTTAATCAGCACATGGTTAGCTAGCATAGTTCTGAACAGTTGTACACATATAAAAAAGAAATGTTATGATTAAGTCCTAAAACAGTGTATTAAAAAAAATGGTGTTCGGTAGTGACGTTCTTTAAAGATTTTTCATACTTTTGAACACATTTACCTCAAAATGATGGGACCTCTCTACTCACACCAAGTAGCTATGAGAAAGAAAAACACAAGAATAATTCCTGATCATAAATGTAGGGGTGTAGATAAAATCAGTCTCAGCCAATGGACTAAAACGTACACTGTTTCGGTAGTGACATGACAATTTTTTTTTTTTACATTTTCAAAAAACAAAAAGATATTTTTATATAGATTCAACAGGGAAAAAAATGCTACACATTTAAATATCATTTTCATAAGTTGAAATTGAGGGGTTAGGGTTCAGGACAGCCACCTCCCAACTGAATATATATATTTATATATATTAAGCTTGTGCTATTTTACATATTACTGTGGGTTTCAATAGATAATAAAGGGATACTAGTAAACAAATAAGAATTGAATATTTAACTGCTTTTTAAATGTGTTTTTTGGTTGTGGGACAACAGTTTGCACTAATTCTGTAGAATGGCCTATACAGTATAACAAGTTAAAAATAGTTAAAAATTGTTTTTAAAGTTAAGCATGTTAAACTGCTTGAAAACTCATGTCAGCTACCTGTGTAATTATTTAGGATGGTACCAAATAATGTCATGTATGACAGCCTGAGGATATCTATCTTATTTAAGAGGTATATCTTAAGTATTATGATTGGAGTTTCATACTGAGATTGTATATTTACCATACATAGATTCTTTTAAGTAATATTTTTTTCAAATTTATAATTACAGGCTATTAAATTCCTCAGGACCAGATGCAGACTCAGTAACGAGTGGAATTTTTTGAGAGATGGAACTATTTTACAAATAGCATACCATTTATATTACTCCTAATGATATTTCAGTCTGGTTTCAAGACCTGTTCCTGCCTAAAGAAGAATAATCTGATATGGAAGGTAACCGTGATCTGGATCTGGATCCTAATAAAGATGACCTGCCCCTGCGGGCTAACACCAACCATATGCTCGTCCGACACTATGTTCTTGACCTGACTGTTCACTTCCAAAGTAAGGTCATTGGCGGCAGCATTGTTCTGTTTCTGGAGCCCGGTGTGGGTTCCAGCAAACAAGGTGAAGCAGGATCTATATCAAACACACCAGTGCAAAACATATCTCGAGTGTCATCTAAACATGACGTAAGTTCTCCCATCACACCTGAGCCAAATAAGGTGATACCCCCTGAGGAACCATCATGTTTGAGTGGAGGAAATGATGTCAGTAGTGTCTTGTGGGGTGATGAGAGTGAAGAATTCACCTTGGTGCTTGATTGCTGTGACCTGGTGGTGTCAAAAGTGGAAGAGTTGGATGTAACTACAGTTCCGGATTTAAAGAAATTTGACATAGACCAACAATATGCACATAAAGACCATCCATTGTCCAGTCTGGTACAAAGACTAGTCTCTATGCCTTCAGACTGCTGGAGACTGCAGCATGAGCTATATGTCCAGTGCAGCCTTTCTCCTACTTTTCATAATGCACATCCTCTACGCTTCCACACAGACCACTGGAGTCTTCAGATCAGGAAAGAAGGGGTTTGTTCCCCTCATAATTTTCCATGTGCTGTCAGGATATGGTATGAAACTAAGCCCACAGGTGGTTCTGTAAGGTGGACAAAAGACCAGGATGGCAGGTACATTTATTTACATTTACATTTTACATTTATTCATTTAGCAGATGCTTTTATCCAAAGTGATTTATCCTAAAGAGGCAAATCGACAAAGGAAGTGCTCATAATGCCATATATGAGGCATTGTTTAGATAAGTACAAGCTACAAAGGGAAGAATAAGAAAAGAGGAGAACAAAGTGTTGAAAGAGATGAGTTTTCAGCAGTCGCTTGAAAATTGTCAGGCAGGCAGGAGCGGTGAACGAAAATGTTCTGGAAAGTTATTTTGTGCCTCTCTGTGATGGTACAATGAGGTGTCTTTCACTAGTGGATCTCAGACTTCTGGAGGGAGTGTAGATTCCTAATAGTGAGTGGAGGTAGGCGGGCGCTGAGCCTGTGGCTGTTCTACGCTCCTGTGTTTGAACTTGATGCGAACCGCAACCAGCAGCCAGTGCAGGGATATATAAGAGAGGTGTGACATGGGCCCTTTTGGGCTCGTTGAAGACCAATCATGCTGCTGCGTTCTGAATCATTGTAGAGGTTTGATTGTGCACAGGCCCGGCTTAGCCCCCCATGACACCCTGAAGCCCTGCAATGATCTGAAGAACCGACCCCTTCACCCCTGGGAATACGATTTTAAACACGAAAAACTAAACCGAATGCGATTTCAACTGAGGGGTAAACCTCCGATCTGATTTGTGCCACCTCAGATTCAATTTGACCCACTCCAACCCTCCAATTTTTAACGATTTGAACGAGTTTGTCATTTGACTGGCAGCATGAAAACAATTTAATATAAAGTTTTTCTTGGCATAATTTCAGTGTCACCATTTTATCTAATCAGATTCCTTTCAAAAAGCTAGGGATGGGCGATATATATCGATCAATATTATGCGCATCTCGTCAGTAAAGCCGGTTCTTTGATTAGCGGTAAATAGAGCGCCAGTTTATTCACAGAGCCGTAGATCACTGACAAGCTACACAATATCTGGTTCTGTTTTGTGGGTGATTCATTGGGGTAGCTTTCCAGTGATCTACGGCTCTGTGAATAAACTGGCGCTCTGTTTGAACTCAGGTGATGGAGATTTACCGCTAATCAAAGAACCGGCTTTACTGACGAGATGCGCATGAATTTATCGGCTGATATATATCGCCCATCCCTACAAAAAGCAAGGTTGGGTAATAGGCCTATATGATTTTGCCGTGGGACTGTAGATGCAGCAAATGCTGGCATAGAGTAAAATATCGACATTGGACTTTTTAGAATCTGAATTTTGTCAAATAAAAGATTTCAAATCAATATCACAGTGGAAAGTTGACATTTTTATCCAGTCCTACCCATACACAACCATGTCCACAAGGATATGCTGTGATGCAATATCTTTATCTTTTAGATGCTGTGTATATACCATGGGCTCACCCATTAACAACAGAGCCCTCTTCCCATGCCAGGAGCCACCAGTTGCCATGTCAACGTGGCAAGCACGTGTGAGAGCTCCGTGTGATTACACTGTTCTAATGAGTGGTGAAAATCAAGCCTTTCCTAAGCCTGCGGAGACAGGTACAGTTAAAACCCATACTCAGCACTTCAGAGTCACAGAGGTGTAATTTAATGCACTAATTTTGTTATGGAAAATGCTGAAGACTTTTCTTTACCCCGTTCAGGTTTTCTGCAGTGGGATTATTATGTTACAATGCCAATGCCAGCCTCTACATTTACCATAGCAGTGGGGCAATGGCTAGAGGCTGGAATAAAAGATCACAACTTTGAGGTGGAAAAAACATATGAACCTTCTGAAGAATCCAGGTATCTGGTTATGACTTAAATGTCAATATAGATAAGTATTGACTTTTCAGACTTATTAATAAAATGTTTTGTGCAGTCGACAGTAATCAAATCAAAATCAAAAGCATAAAACTTTTATTGTTTATAGGGTATTCTTCTTGAATATTTGCGTCTTTCTCTTTATTGCAGTCTTTCTTTGGACAAAGACAATCAGGAATATGTTTGCTCCCACATGGATTACCCCTGTCGCTTCATGGTCAACGCTGCCAGGGCTCAGACTGTTATTCCTCACCGGGTATTTGCCCCACCCTGCCACCTGCAAAAGGCAAATGACATGGTTTTACCCCTACTGCCTCTCTGTCTGACTGCAGCCCACTCTGTTCTTGGTGTCCATCCATTCTCACGTCTAGATGTGCTCATTGTTCCCTCAGGGTTCTCCAGTTTGGGCATGGCCAGGTAAATGCTGCATTTCTCCTAAATATGATTGTGGAATAATAATAATATTTGTCTGTAAAATGCTGAATTTTGGTTTTCACCTTTTTTTGCACACTCCCTTTCAGTCGCATGTTGCTTAAAGGATTAGTTCGCTTCCAGAATAAAAATTTCCTGATAATTTACTCACTGCCATGTTATCCAAGATGTTAATTTCTTTATTCAGTCGAAAAAGAAATTAAACATTCCAGGATTTTTCTCCATATGCAGAATTAATCTTTCAGAATCTGTCTGTAAGTTTTGGGAGTTCATTTTTAGTCCATCTCTGCAAGACAGACTTCAGAACAGGAGACTAAAAATGAATTCCCAAAAATGCTAGATTTTAGAAGATAAATTCTTGAAAGAGTGGTACAAGAGGATGTGATGCTGGTCCATCAAGAGTCACTCTTAACTTCTCTGTCTATAAAGCCTATGTTTTTTTTTTTTTTTTATAAGCCATGTTTTTCACAACACTTCAGCATGTTATTTTTATTAAGTGAGGGTAATTTTTAAGGATTTTTTACCCAAGCAAAGTCTCATTCCACTTCTGGAGACTCCAGGTAGGTTGCAATTTTGGAAAATGCTGGAGACTAAATGGTTCCTGGTGGTTTCACACCTAGTTCTTTACCTTAATTCTTAATTCTTTTGCCATTAACATGTCTTTTCTTTTCCACCTGTTTTTCCTGACCCTGCTGACTCAATGAGCATTTCACTGTCCATTGATCTTGCCTTAACTTCGCAAATTCTAATATCGCATCCTTTTCATGGGCATTTATAAACATATCATAATAATTATTTGTCCTAATAATTATGCACACCTGAATATAAGGAGTTCCAACCTTCATGGACAGTTATATATCACCAGAATATCAATGTTCTAATAATTATACATGCACTCTAGTGGACTTCGAATGGTG
This sequence comes from Cirrhinus molitorella, assembly GCA_033026305.1. Classification (NCBI taxonomy): domain Eukaryota; kingdom Metazoa; phylum Chordata; class Actinopteri; order Cypriniformes; family Cyprinidae; genus Cirrhinus; species Cirrhinus molitorella. Next base: position 16,834,597 of record CM065125.1, on the reverse strand, counting down.
GCCAACAGAGGTGGGACCAAGTCAATGTTTTGCAAGTCACAAGTCTCAAGTCTTTGCATTCAAGTCTCGAGTCAAGTCCCGAGTCAAGATAGACAAGTCACAAGTCAAGACGGGCAAGTCCTCAACTTTAAGCTTCAAGTCCTAAAAAAGTCATTAGTAAATCACATTGATAGCGACTCCGTGATGCATGAAAAATAAATAGAAAAATATGTTTGCGGGAGTGGGATAAGAAAACAGTCCTGCGCAAGGCTTTAATACAAAAACACACACAATAAATGGAGACTGTAGAAAGCAAAAGCCAAATCCCAGACATTTTGGGCCGATTTAGGAATCTATGCCGGACGTATTTTTTAAGTCCAAAAAGAGAATGTATTGTCACCCTAATTATGGATAAAACAATACAAGTGCTCACTTAGTGAGTGTCTCTGGCTCAGTGCCAAAAGCTGCGCTAATCATACCATTGTAACCATACGCTTCAGTAACCAGGCTATATCGATCAGAACTCTGTTTTTTTTTAGAAGATATAGCCATAAAGACTTGCTAAGTCATATGGTTCATGTCCAAGTCAAGTCTCAAGTCTTTGCTCTCAAAGTCTAAGTCGAGTCTCAAGTCTTCTTTGAATATGTCGAGTCAAGTCACAAGTCATCAAATTTGTGACTCGAGTGCAAGTCAAATCTCGAGTCATGCGACTCGAGTCTACAACTCTGGTGGCCAATGGGTTGAAGGTTCAAACGGCAGTTTCAGTGCAACTTCAAAGTGCTCTACATAATCCCAGCCCGAGGAATAAAGATCTTATCTAGCAAAACAATCTGTCATTTTCTAAAAAAGATGAAAATTTATATACTTTTAACCACAAATTCTCATCTTGCACTGACTCTGCAATGTACATGCGTGTCTTCACACATTACATGATCATGTTGGAAAGTAATTCACAGTTAGTTCTGTGTCCGTGTACTTTGGTTCAGAAAGGTAGAGTAGGGTGAAAAACTCTCATCTCATTTCAAAACATCTAATTTTCTCCTCCAACTTCAATTGTCTGACATCGTTTTACCTTTTTTGTAAAGACTTTCTTTGCACGTTCACTTTGTAAACACTGGGTCGGTTCTCCCACCTAAGTCATGCAAGCATTTGAGGTTAAAAAGTGTATAAACTTACATTTATTTTTAGAAAACTGATCGTTTCTCTACATAAGACCCTTATTCCTTGTCTGGAATTGTGTAGAGCTCTTTGAAGCTGTATTGAAACTGCATTTTGGAACTTCAATTTATTGGCCACCATTGAAATTCACTGTATGAAGAAATCCAAAAACCTCAATTTCTTTTTGACTGAAGAAAGACAGACATGACCATCTTGGAAGACATGGAGGTGAGTAAATTATCAGGAATTTTTTATTCTGGAAGTGAACTAATCCTTTAATACTGCATACGAATATGGATCGGTTTCTCGTCAACAGCAGTAAAATAAAACATTAACCGTGGTTTCAGAAATCAAGTAAGCCATCGCTTGGCAGCCGTACCCACTAATTCCCTTTTGGCCTTTGGGCATTGCCCTCCAGGATGCCTCAGTTTTCATGAATTGACTGATTTAAATGCTCTTTTTGGCCAACCATGCTGTTTGATTAGTAGTCTGGGTGGCTTGGGGTGTTGAGAACCTGTTGGATTTGTTTAAATGTCTGCAGTGAGACTCATTTTCCTTAAACTGCTCAGGAAGGTCACCACTCAGGAAATGCTCAATAAAGTATGTGTGCACGGTTTTGTTTGTGTTTACAGTATACCAAGCTTTATGTTTTCTTCAGCGCTTGGCAAGAATTTGAAATGGAATTTCAGGCATTGTGCAAGTTCCAGTGAAGCAACCGCCTTGGATATAAGCAAACACTAGTAAGAAAAGTCATTTGGCTACATTTTATGTAAACTTACTCAGGATGACCACAGGTCTTCCCGTATTTCCCACCATCTCCCTGTCCAGGAATAAGTATTCCACAGGATATGAGGTCATTACCCGGTGCCCCAGGCTGGTTCCAGCCATTCACCGAGAGAAAATGTCACATTCTAATTAGCACTGGGCATGCATCTTAACAGTGGTCACTCCTCTGTTTTTCTTTTCCTGAATTAGGTACTCCCTTTCAGCTTGAGCTAATGTGAAGCACAGGACTGGAGGATTTTTTTAGTCTGGAGAGTATTTAGTTGCCTCACCGTTTATTACAGCTTGGTTTTATTAGCCGCCCTGCGATAACTGCCAGTGGATGACAGAAATACGTCTGTGTGCGAGAGAAACGGATACTTATCTTCCCTCTCCTTTGCTCTGTTTGGGTCACAGCAGGAGACAGGCAATTGCCCCTTCTCTGTGGAATGGTACAGTCCTCCAGGCCTTTCTCGAAGGCCAAATCAGAGCAAAAAAAGAGTAATCAACAAAGTACATTTGGGGCCAGGAGAGGGGCACTTTGAGATGCCGATCCCCCAGGATGTTGGAGAGGATGTGTGGATTATTCCCAGCAACAAAAGCCTTTCGCTCCTGGAACCACTTCAGAGACAGGAGCTGTTTAATCTGAAAATTGGGAAGTATGTGGGCCCAAATCCTTGGGGCCAAGCCAATATCTGCTTTTATATCATGCTTGTTCATTTGCAGCTGGGGCTTTGGACGTAGCAGCGGTGCTGCTGGTGGTGCTCTGGAGGGAAGGAAGTAAAGATTAAGAAGTCAAGAAAGGCCAGGCCTGATAGTGTGTGCTGTGCTTCCTCCCAAATACCCGAATGACTGCTGTCCCAGTGTACAAAAACAGCAATTCCACCGGGACGTTATTCTTGGCGCGATTCCTCCAAATCTGATTTGTGAAATCCTAGAATCTGATGACAGGCTTTTTGAAGCTTGAGGAAATATTTCTGCAAGGAACATCATCACACTTCCATCCTGTGTATTGCTGACTGATCACGTAGGGTTGATTCTAGGCTTGTCCGCTACAAACCGATGACGTAAGCACGAGATGCTCGTATCTTCAGATCTTCAGAGGAAGGGCACAGCACTTTCCTCAACTTTGAAGGCGGTCGCTTTCTGTCCCTTAACACCTCTTTTACGCCACAGCAGGACATAGTTGGAATATTTCATGTGCCAGATGTGCAAATATGGGCATCGGCTGCTCTTCGGTGAGACTGGAGGGTTTCTACAGCTCAGAGAAAACCCACTTCATTGTGTTTTCCCACACTATGTCAGTGATGTAAGGTGTTCAGTGACAGTAGGTGGGAAATAGTTTTATCTCCTGATGTCTTTTTGATGTAGGATCCAAAGCTCTATCATTGCAGCTGCCAAAGTACGTATTAAGTCATCGCTGAATTGTTGCTGTATGGTAAGACAAGCATACCACCAGTAGTGCTTTTGGGAGAGATTCAAATATGTCCAGATGAATAACTTGTAGAGAGGTAGGTTAAAGGAATTCCTGCTCGGTATTATGCATCCAGACGTTCTCATGAGTAATTGCCAACCCACTTGAAGTGCATTTTGTGTACTTTTACACTGTATAAATAGCTCATCTCGGTCAATCACTTGGCAATTACTCTGCTGCTGAGACTAGCAGTTGACCTTATATAGCCTGTTAGCACTGTCTGAACTCTGAAGCGGACTGGACCGGCACCCAAAGAAACCGGAGTGATCTGAAGAGCAAGTTGGAGGGGAAGAAATATGCAAAACATGCCTTAACAATCTTAAAGGGATAGTTCACCCATCTCATGTCTTTCCAAATCTGTAAGACCTCCGTCCATCTTCGGAACACAAGTCAAGATATTTTTTGATGAAATCCGAGAGCTTTCTGGTTAATTTTGTCATTATTTTAGTTTTCCTTCACTAACAGTATTCTTGTGGCTTCATAAAATGAAGGTTGAACCAGTGATGTCACATGGATTTATTTTTACATTGTCCTTACAACCTTTCTGGGCCTTGAACATGTCAGTTGCGTTGCTGTCTATGCAGGGTAAAGCTCTCGGATTTAATCAGAAACATCTTAGTTTGTGTTTCGTAGGAGAACGAAGGTCTGACAGGTTTCGAACGACATGAGGGTGAGTAATTAATGACAGGATTTTCATTTTTGGGTGAATTATCTCTTTAAAACTTGCTCTTTGTTGTTTAAAGGGATATTCCGGATTCAATGCAAGTTTAGCTCAACCGACAGGACATGTGGCTATTATAAAGTTGATTACAACAAAAATAATTTTCCTTAATTTTGGCCTTTTTGTGGCACTCGCAATGGAAACAAATGGAGTTCAATAGCCGTAAAATATCTATAGTAGGGATGTAACAATATCAAAATCTCACAATACGATAATATTACAATATGAAGTCTAAAATGCAATATTTATTATTTATTTAAAAAAAGACAAATTAATCATTGGAAAAAAAAAATTGTAGATTTAAAGGTAAACTATTTTATCTAATGCTCATTGAGAGTTCAAAGTAAGAGCTCCAACCCATGTTATTAACTAAGAAAAAAGTCAGTGAACTGACTTGTACCTGAACTTTAAAGGGGACTCAACTCTTTCTATTTGTGGTATTCTGTCTGTTTAAATTACATTTACACTGGTGTTTTAGGAAGCCAAACTAATTAGAATATAATAATAACAACAACAATGGCAGTAATAGTCGTATATCATAACACAATTGCACTGCAAAGTAAATGAAAATGAATATTTCATAGGTCATATTATTTTTGCTTTACACTACAGTAGGGAAATTACAATACTTCTTTCCTAATTTCTACACTTGAAAGAGATATTTTGACTTTGGACTGCAGTAATGTTACCCATTTAAACCACTAGCTGTCAGCAATTCATACCACACTTTTAAGCTTTATTTTGACAGAAACAGCAGGAGGACTTTTATTTTGAGTTTCAGTGAAAACGGTAGTGTCTCTTCTAACTACAAATCTAGTAAAATGCAATGTAATCATCTGCCTTGAAAAATACATAACTGGTGGCCATTGTGTTCCCAAATGCGTGCTAAACTCAAAGCACATGCAATAAATGAGTTCATTGCATTCACTGTGAACTGAGCTGTTCTGAGGCACAGAAAACACCTGATCACAAGCTGATCACCTGAACGAAGTGCGTGCTTCGCTCAAAAGTTAAAAACAAACTTGATGATGGAATTAAGCCATATTGTGCTGTCGGTTTTAGTTTGTTTGAAAGATACTTTGTCAAAGCATAATGGCCCAAAAAACAACTTTAAAGACCTTTTATGTTAGAATAAGAAGTTTAAATATATTTTTAAAACTACACTTTTTGATAATATTGATGATAATTTGATGATAATATTACGATATTGATAATATCATTACATCCCTAATCTATAACACTGACATCATTTGCAATCAACATCATGCCACTGATGCTGTTCTTTCAGCTTAAGTTTTATTGAACCTGAAGTATTCCTTTTAAATCCAAATTGTCTCACAGCCTGTCTCTCTACTGTACAGTATATGAGTGAATTATGTGCTCCATCTGGATTTGAGCAGTTTTGGGGGCAGAAATGCATTTCTGGTAGACTTTTATTTGTTTGAGCTGAAGGGAAAGAGCAGGTGGTACATTTTGCCCAGAGAGTTGGAGACCTTCGGCTTGGCGGAGACCTACGCTTCATATTTCATCACCTGAACAGGTAGTCAGCAATTGAACAGAAGGAATAAAGAAGAAATTTGGGTCTGTTTCCCTGAGGTGCTACGTTAGCTATTCAAGAGCTGCTGAAGGTAGGGATATTCAAGGTTAATTAGAGGTTACTGCACTCGCACATGCTTTTCAGTACATTTAGTACGTACGCTGAGAAGGACAAATCTGCTTTAAAGTGTTTTTGGTATTCAGCGCAGTTATGATTATGTAAACTCTTCAAAGACTAACAGTATACAATCCTCCCCCCCTCAGAAACATGCACCACCCACATACGGCAAATTTGGGATTCAAAATGTTTAAGGGCGAATTAATCATCCTCCTTACGTTCTGACTCACCAGAGTATGTTAGATTAGAGCAGCATGAAAAATTATTGGATTTTGGAATTCTGAATAATGCAGGCATTATGTGGACTGAGGGTAATAAAAAAGCAAAAACATTATTTAAATGTAGACTCGCATTTTAATATCGGTGAGTTTGCGGCCGCATGAAATGCTCTCATTATAATCAGGCTGCCTCTGCCTTTGGTTGTCGAAATTGGTTTGTGCCTATTCAAATATTATGTGCTTTTCCTACCGTGAGGGAAGGACTGATTAGATATTCTGATTGGGCCACAAATGAATGTCCCCAACAATAAAGTAGTGGCACTTTTCAACATTAGGACACTTTTTCGGGGTGTTTTAATTTAGTCGTTTGTGTGTTTACAGGTAATATTTTGATTGCATGAAGTCCAAGCTCATTTTTTATGCTGATGTGCTCTTACTGCAGTCGTAAAATGACCATATGGGGAAAGGAAAGTGGAGTCCCTTGGGTGCGGAGCGTAATGTGGACGACGGATGTGAAGCTTTTGGAATGTGCTGGACTAGCCAGGGAGCTCGGGAGGCTGAGATAACACCACTTAAATAGCCCTTTCTCTCTCGCTTTCTTCTCGCTCCCTCTCTCTCTCACTTCGCTTTCTTGTTTCACTCCTCTCTGATTGCTGAGTAACCTAAGAAGTGTGTGACAGAGAGCGTCTTTCAGACCAGGGGGACTTTGGCACGAAAGACAGCTGTTAATCAAATTGTCAAGGATGAGATGTTTTTCTGCACCGAGAGTCCACAGAGAAGGGTTTTCTATCCCTCCTTTGGCTGCTTGTGCACAAAAGCCACCGCGAGCGAAAGAATTCAGAGCATGCCTGCACCTGGAGAACAGGGAAGCATGTTTAAAAGGCACACGATTTGTGTCTCTATTAGGGTGTTTTGACTTCATTAGATGCTTTTTTTACTTTCCTGCTCTTGCCGTCTGGATCTGTGTGTGCTGCAGATTCCTTCATTTTTATTTAAATGTAAATAAGCAGCATCCGATTTAACAAGCAGGTTGTTATTAGTACTACATTCCTGAGTTGTTATCAGGGGCCCTTGTTTCCTTGCCTTATCGGTCTCATGCTTAACCCCTTTCTGGAAGTCTGGCCGGAGTCATACTCCTATTTACCCGCCACGTCTTCATTGACAGGATGATTCCAAAAAACAGTCTTCCTTTCACGTGGTTTCAGACCAGACTCATATTCTCCACTGTAAATGCGGGGCCATATAGAAAAACAAATGGATATTGCTGTGTGGGACAGCATGTGTGTCTAAATGAATCAAATCTGTATGGCACAGAGAGAGTTTATTTGACCCTGGGGCTGATTTAAGGCAGTAGGAGAAGCTGGTAAACTAGAGCAAAGTGTGAGGTGGGGAGCCATTACCCAGCATCCCTGGGGTGGCATCTACGACACAAAAATCCGGAATGGATGAGCCCATTCAAAGACTGGGCAGATGTCCCTGCTATGTGTATACTGAATCACTCGATGACACCGTAATAGCGCCTGCCATTGCGTTTAATCTGATTCTCCAAGCCAAGAAAGCCGCCTTTCTTCCCCCCAGACCTCCGACCAGACACAAATATAACAAATCTAAGCACAAGGAATCTTTAGAAGTCTTTTGCAGACTAGCAAAGGGTGTTATTGCTAGATTTGAGCTAATCGTCCTTTCTGTGGAGTTCGCATAAAACCCAGAGAGAGATACACAAAAGCAACAAATGTTGACACTGTGGTTAAAGGGATAGTTCACCTAAAAATGAAAATTCTGTCATTAATTACTCACCCTCATGTTGTTCCAAACCTGTAAGACCTTTGTTCATCTTTGATGAAATCTGAGAGCTTTCAAGCCCTGAATAGACAGCAACGGAAGTACCACATTCAAGGCCCAGAAAGGTAGTAAGGACATCGATTAAAATAGGCCATGACACATCAGTGGTTTACCTTAAAGAGCAGGTCATATGGGTTTCTGAAAAAAAAAATGTCTACGAGACCTCAGCAGTACAATTTCGAACCTTTTGTTGTGTACTTGTCATTTTACTGAGGACTGCTTCTCTAATCTTGGCTTTTATCTTCTTTGGCTTCTAATCACCTTTATTTGGACTAACAAGCGTCTCCGACCCACAACCTGTAAGTACGATTCATACGTTATGTGTACCTTTTCAAATGAGTGCTCACTGTGCTAATACGTGATGTATACCTAGCATAGCTTTAGGTTTCCAGTTAAACCACGTTCTTACTGAAACAGATCTGATAATTCACTGTGAACCCACAGTTTCCTAAGAATGTATCGATTAATGTAGACTTGTTTGATAATAATGTAACTTAAGCATTTTTTTTTTTACAAACTGTGTTGTTTCTTCAGTTAGTCATGTTAGCATTCAGCTAACGTATCCACCATTATTGTTTTATGTGTTTACAGTTTAGCAGCTAAACTTTAGCTGTGGGCTCGCTTGCATAAGTGTTAAACAAAATGTTTTTATGTTATTATTTTAAGAACGAACAGATTCGATCACTATATTATTGTATAATGTAAAGACGCATAAGGGTTGCCAGGTTTTCACAACAAAACCCTTACTCAAACCTGCTACTCAAAACTAGCCTAGTCGTATTTCAAGGGGAGTCCCCCGTTAAAAATTGCTTTCCAGGGTGTAAAATACACGTTTTTTGTCTGGATTCCCCTGGTAAAATCCCATTCCAGGGGCTAAATATGATGTTATTGGGGTTGCTTTACGCGGACATCAAAAACAACTGCAGACTTGTATGTTCTGAGAAAATGACAATGTTTTCTGACCTTAGATGCATTTAAACCTGTTGTAGCGGACTCCAACAGAATATTAGGACACTTTACAAAAAACATATCACCCTCTCTTTAATTTTATGAAGTTACAAGAATAGTTTTTGTGTGCAAAGAAACAAAAATAATGACTTTATTCAATCATTTCTTCTCTTCCCTGTCAGTTTTCGATGCATGTTAATGACAGTATCACAACACGTAAACTATTTTAACCATATCCTTACTAACTTTTTTGGGCCTTGTTATGCAGGGTCAGAAAGTGCTTGGATTTCATCAAAAATATCTTGCTTTGTGCTTCAAAGATAAACAAAGGTCTTATTAAAGTACTTAATGACAGATTTCTTTGGGTAAACTAACCCTTTAACCAGCTAAAGTTATAATACAGACTTGATTGTATGTAGACTGTTGGCGTGTTGTGCATTTGAGCACATGCTCAAAATATATTTGTATTAATAAATAATAAAAAATAATGAAAAACAACATTAAATAATACAGATACACTTTGTGTTTATGTACTTTCATTGTTTTTGTTTGGTGCTGACTGTCATTGAAGCCACAAATTTCTTTAGTTTAACATCTCATATTTCTTAAATTTGAATTCCTGAAATGACAGTTTTGAAATTGCACTTTGAGCTTCTTGGAACTGAAATGGAGCAGTAGAATGGGAGCTTGGTGGGTAAAGCGAAGGAGACTGAAATATCCGTGAGCCTGATTAGATCAACTGAAAAGCAAAGTTGTTTCCGTCCTGAAATAAGCTAATATATTTTTATGGACGCTTACAAAAACAAACATTTGTATTAGGAAAGCAAACAGGGTCAAGTTTGATTTCATGTTGTCTTTTCTATGTCCTGCATTCCACACGTGCCAGAAATCTGCATTCTCGACCGGTGACTTCACTCATAATATAGCTTTGAACATTGGAAGGAAGCTCACATAATGGGGCCTTGCACACTGTAAGCTTTGCATAAACATCTGCTGCTGCTTCTCAGTCCGGATGGTCTTTCTGGCTCTGATGAGCGCCTCCGGCTCTGTTTACGCACACTCTTCAGCAAGCCTCTGAAACGTTAATGTGGAGCAATCAAGTTAAAATGGTGCCATGAGGCACTCCGCGATAAACATCGTCAGCGATGCGAACGAGGGTCTATTTTCCAGATTTCCCACTCGTATCCTTGGTAGAACGTCTACATATGGATTGCATTGTTGTGGTGATCTGTAGCAGGCTGTGTTTGCTTCACGGAGCGTACGCTACAAATCCTGATAGTCTCGCCACAGCAGCGGCCTCTGTGTGTGGGTATTTATTCTCAGGATTTCATGTTTGACACATGTGATCTGCCCTAAAAAGGACAGGCATGCAATAGGAGCCCCACAGGGCCTACAGAGAGAATCACACCTCATTTTGCTGCCCCACAACCTAATCTACAGTCTAGACAGGAATACCACCCATTAAAGACTGAAAGCCAGTAAGAAAAGGGACTGTGGTAGATCAGTTTTGTTCTGCGAGGTTCTTCCAGGTTTTTCCATCTATTATAAGCTCATGCAATCAGACTGAGGAGAGTGGGAAATTAAATAAGAGACAAAGAGAGCGAATGAGCGCAGCCAGCACATTAGTAGAGCCACTTTGAGAAGACGGGAGGTGATGATAAATGTGGCTCTGAATGTCTGAAGCTGCACTTGTTCATAGACTTCTCATTGGGGGTTGGTCGTTGCCTAGTGGTTAATGATCTGGGTACAGGGGTGTAACTACCCATTTGTTGGAGGTTGGTGCCCTTTAGTGCTTCTTTTTATTTCACTGTATGATCTAATTCGAAAGATTTCTTACCTTTTTGGCTTTTCGGGGTCTGAAGTACATTGTATACTGATGACCATTTCATGTCAGTGTTTACATGTGTTTACATGTGCAGTTGTAATTGAGTTGCAGTGGGTTTTTTGCTGTCTTAAGTATATGTGACACAATGCATTTAAAGGACTTCTTTCTTCAGTTAAGATGATACACTGCAGGTGAATAGGGTAAAAAAGTGAACTGATAGTTATCGCCTTAATTACCCAGTTGATTGATTACATTGATAATTGCAAACATTTTTTGTATTACAAGTTTTCTAAAATGTTAGGTTTTAATATGCAAATGAGGCATTATTTAATGAAATATGCGCTAATTTGCATACATTTATAGTACAAAAATCTAAACACTGGATACAGTCAGTTTCAAAATTCTTATTCAAATGGCATTAAGTCAAATGTTTGTGCAGAGGGAATTTTGGGTATCTCATTTTGTCACTCAATTTTGAGGGGAATAAAATGTTGTATATAATCAAGTAAATTATATATGAACAAATGCCTCTGTAAAAACCTTCAGGATATAGACAGGAATAAAAATGTCAAGTTTGGTGTGTGGAAGTGCTACTGAAGTGGAGATTTATGGCTTGGTGTAGGAGAAAAAAACTCATTTTGAGAAAACGCCCTTTAAAAATATGTATTGTAATTGAAATCTATTGGCACAAATAGATAAAGTGCTATAAAAAAAACACTAAAGTGTCTTTTAGGTGTTTTTTTTAAACACTATGAAAAACCAAAAAGCCCAAAATCCCAAACTTGACAGGTGACAAAATGTAAGGTTTTTGAGGAAAACATTGCAGGATTTTTCTCCATATAGTGGACTTCAATGGGGATCAATAGGTTAAAGGTCCAAATTTAAGTTTTAATGCAGCTTCAAAGTGCTCTACATGATCCCAGCCGAGGAATAAAATCTGTCATTTTCTTAAAAAATAAACATGTCCACAAGCTTCCTACGCCCCATGAGGCCTTGCGTCAAACGTGGGAGCGTCTTCCGGTTCAAAGTAAACAAGCGGGACATGACACTTATTCATTCAACAGTTCACAGTACAGCGCTTTCTGGTGGTTAGTAAACAATAAAGCAGCCAAAAAGCCTTCCTCAGACGAAACATTCATCACCTATTCCATATAACGATTCATATTACATGCACAAATAAAAGAGTGTGTGTGTTTGTTGAATTTCTGTCTCTGATAAATTAATTTACCCATTAAACTCTGCCATTTAATGCCAGTACGAATTTAATTTTCCTGAAATAATTTGTATTAATATTACTTGTATGACTGGGTGTTTAAAAATGTAATGAAGTCAGTCTGAATAAGTTCTGGGGGTTCGAACATTCCGACACGCAAAGTGAATCATGCACAGGACTGAAAAACTTAAAAAAACTGAAACTGCAATTTGGACCGTCAACCCATTGATTTCCCCATTGGAAGTCCACTATATGGAGAAAAATCCTTTTCTCCAACATATTGGATGACATAGGGTTGAGTAAATTATCAGGATTTTTTTATTCTGAGGTAAATTAATCCTTAAAGTATTAAATTCATATTTACCTCATAAGCTAATTATTTTAATTCAATCAACATGTACTCATACTGTAAAGGGCAGTGATGAGCGTCATTGCTTTATCTAGGCCATTTAGTCTGACTTTCCAAAAATCAGAACAAAGTGTTTACGTGACATTTAAAAAGGCGAAATATTGCTTTTATAACTTTTTAAAGTCCACTTATTAACTCACCGGGTGCTTTTAAGTTTGTTTAGAAGTCTAGTCAAGCAAACTTGAGTTTCAAATAAAGGCGTAAATGTCAAATGCTTAGTTGTGAAATACCGTAGCATGACTAGGTTCATGGGTGTGCAGTATTTGCTGTTAAAAATTAATTGGAGTCGAGGTTTTCCTCCAGTTCACAACAGAAAAGATGTGGGAAAGTTTAGAGATCTTGCTTCAGCAATACTGCAAAAAAAGTACTGTATAGACAAACAAAAGTACAGCTGTTGAAGCACGTGCAGTAGTCGTTTGTTACATCATCTCTTTTGCATGTATGACCACTTTTGGCCTTCTGGTTTTGTCAGTGGAAAGATTAGACTCATCTTAGATCACATGGATTCCTCTTAGTCTATAACCAGCTAAAAGCACAGATTGTGTTTAAGTTTGTAAGACTTAGGGAATTTATCTTAAATTATGTTCTTTCGCCAATAGCAATATGTTTGCTACATATTTTTTGTTAGATATAGATGCCTTAAGGCATGCATACTTCCGTGGAATACCAAAGAAAGTGTTTTGTTTTGTTTTCCCATGCAGTGAATGTTAATGGGGTCCAATATTGTTTTGTATTCTGCATAAGGAAAAAGTCATATAGGTTTAGATCGACATAACTATCTCTTTAAGCAATTTTGCTTCTAAATCTTATCTTGTATGTTTTGATATTTTCACCGGAAAAAGAAAATAGACAGGGTACAAATGAACAATGAGGCTTAATGTAGATGGGAAATGATTTGTTCCCACCAAGTTTTCCTCCTCCATAAATCTGACATTCCACGTTGAGAGGAGTATGATGATGATTTTGAAATCCGAACCATTACATTCCACTTTTAGTGTTTCCTCTGGTAATTACAGGGCAGGTGGTGATATCCTGTTCTTGGATGAAAGGATGTAATTCCTCCACCTTTCAATAAAGATATCTTCTAAGCATTGTTGCAGTGGTTTATTGATATGCAAGTACTTGCTTGTGTGTGGCATCATGTAAAAGAGAACCAGTGTAGTGTAGTTTTGGATGAACTTTAATTCACTGCCCACTAGGGCTGTCATGATTCCTCAGTTTAATTTGAGTACTCGATTAAAAAAATCCTCGACTGCAATTAGCCCTTTTCACCAAAATTGGAAATTACGGCAGCACAGGGTAAAGTTAGATCTGCTACATGCCCTTTTCTCAAATAATGCTTCTTACCTTTTCTGTTTTGTCTGTTTTCCAAGTTGTTGCTATATCAAAAAAGATACAACGTTTTACTTGTTTGTAATTTATATGGCCACTCAGACCGCTGACTCGAGATAATATGCTCAACATATCGCCAGATGGTTTCTGTTCTCCATTGCTGGTACATTTCAGCGTATTATCTCAATTTACTCAGTCATTTCCCTCAAATGACTACATGATGATAAATTATGACAGCTTTTGACAGCATTTATATCCAGATGCACATTTTTCCAAGAATAAATTAAACAATTCTGATTCTGGTTGAAGCATAAACTCAATACAACAACGTAATACAGATCCAGAAGGAATAAAGCCATTAAGTAATCTCTTATTTAATATGCATTATTATTTTAATATGGGCACATTATACATTGTACATTTACACCATCATGTTAATAATGCAAAGTTAATGATTGTTAAGTTAATAATGAAGTTACAATATTGTAATATTATTACTTTAATAATAATAAAAATAATAATAATGTGGAGATTCATAATGCACAGCCAGCACTAAACAGACAGAATGACAAAACTCAAAACTAACTAAATTTTAAGTGCCAACATTCAAAAATAAACAAACCAGCATTTGTGATGACCTGAAGCAGACGCAAAGTTACTTGTGAAATGTTTGCGCTTTGTATAGTAAAACACAGGCAGTTTGAGCATTTTCATAGTATCTAATTTGTAAAAATATACTTTGAATCACGAATTTATTCTTGTTAAGTATGGCCACTGTTGTTACTGGAAAAACTTTTACTCTGCAAATGCCAATCCAGAATTCCACACGGAAGTTCGAAAAAAGGCTCATTTGCTTGTATCGCTAAAACGCATTATTGCGCATTTGAAATCATAATAAAGTATATTATATAGTGTGAATTCATAAATGTTAAGATTCAGTTAAATAAATATTGTGCTTTATTGTGTCTCGAATGAACACTGTCTTACCAACCAGGCATCATGAAACACAGTGTAAACGCAAGTAGAATGAACGCGTCGCCAATATTTATTCTGTTTTTATTATACCGCTGTTGGTCATGAAGTGTTTTTGATGGATGTCGAGGCTTTTTAGAACATACAGAAAGTTGTATTTCCCGCTCAGACCCCTTTCGTTTGCCAGCTTCCATGACTGAAATGAAACGCGCTGTGTTTTCCGCCAACTGGCATCCCGGGTTCCGAAACACGATTGGGTAAACTGGCAGTGGGCGGGTTTCACAAATCAAAACACTGTTCTGCATTCCAGGCCGGAATGCTCATTTTCAAAGGAGAATAAATGACTGTAGCGTTGTTTTTCAGATAAACAAGTATGCTAACTTAGCATGTTTCTTGAATATCTACAAACATATTGTGGTATTTTTATGCTTTAGTAGAGTCAAAATCCTACAGATAGCACCTTTAATTATTTACATGCATGTATTTTACGTATGTGCTTGTCAGAGTGGCTCCGTTCACAGTAAATGCTGCTCCACACAAACAGCTTTTATTTACATGTGTGAATGGATCAGCAAGGAGGAATGGCAGAGGATCCCCAAATCCAGGTGTGAAAAACTTGTTGCATCTTTCCCAAAAAGACACAAATTCATCACAAATTCATTGGTATTGCTGAAGCAAGATCTCTAAACTTTCCCATGGCTGTATTAGATCAAAAGGGTGCTTCTACTAAATACTGAGCAAAGGGTCTGAATACTTAGGACCATGTGATATTTCAGTTTTTCTCTTTTAATAAATCTGCAAAAATGTCAACAATTCTGTTTTTTCTGTCAATATGGGGTGATGTGTGTACATTAATGAGGAAAAAAAACTGAACTTAAATGATTTTAGCAAATGGCTGCAATATAATTTAAGGGGGTATGAATACTTTCTGTACCCACTGTATGTATTTTATGTCATTTTAAGGCTATTGTTAGTTTAGGTCTGTTTTTATTACCTTATATTTTTTTAATAATGATCGGATCACTGATTACTTCCCACAATCTATCTATCCCTCCATCTGGCAAATTTAAGCAGATCCAGTGATTATTTCATCATTTGTTGTGTCAGTCTGGTACCTTGTCAACATGATTCTGTCTTCTAGAAAAAAATGTGTAGAAACGACTTTCCCGTTTTGTGAGAAATATACATCAGAATGTCAGTGAACAGACTCTGGTGCTCCACGTGTGAAAGCTGCTGAAGAAATCCCCTTTTCTGGCATTTGGACAGTGTCCACTTTTAAAGAACAAGCTGCTGTTGTTTAACACTTCTCCTTAACAGTGTTGGGCATTTTCTGTCATCTATATCCAGAAACTGGGCTTTTTCCCTTAGTCCCTTAGCTCTACTTCAGTGAAAACTCTTTGGGCACACAGAATCCTGCTAAAATAACATATCGATGACTTTGGGGAGCCATAACAGTGTGAATGAAAGGCATACCTGCCACCTTCAACTCAAGAGTCAAGGCCAACCTTTTTTATTGATTTCCTGCTGGTTGCTGTGGTCATTGTGTAAAGAAAGCAACAGTGAGCATAAAAAAAAAAAACTCTTTCCAGACCCAGGCAAAGGTGAACGTCTAGCTCAAAAGGTAAAAAGACATTCATAAAACTCTCAGATTATTTTATCAGGTTCATTTTGTGAGGGGGAAAAAGCGCTCGCGGCTATCTACGGCGGTATGTGTCACATTCGAAAAGCATTATGTGGTCGAG
Source organism: Cirrhinus molitorella (assembly GCA_033026305.1). NCBI lineage: Eukaryota > Metazoa > Chordata > Actinopteri > Cypriniformes > Cyprinidae > Cirrhinus > Cirrhinus molitorella. The sequence goes on along the minus strand of CM065125.1, from coordinate 16,818,348 downwards.
CCGAAGCCTTAGGACACAAAAGAAACGGGTTTGTTTTTCCTGACTCGTAGGAACTTTGTTTGGAACATGGTCTTGATAACAGCCCATTTGCTGAATGAAACACACAAGCCTATCTGGTTGAAAAGGTCACTCAAGGTAATTTCGGGTGAGGAGGCAAACAATACCATATTTCATCTGGTTTTATGTGCAGCCTGAATTTTTTTCTCACACAGTTGAAAGAAAGAGCCTTATCTTCCAGTGGACATTTTTTCCAGCTTACAGCACATTTCGTAGTGGAACTTATCACAGTAACATCTGACCACGGTTATACGTCTTGTAATTTGCTGCTATTAGCAAATGCACCCGGATTGTTTGGTGAAGGGTGCGGCACGGGTGGCTACTCTGAAATACACTGGCAGCAAACAGGCCTCATTTTGGCTGAGAGCTCCACCTCCTTAACGACAGTCTGTCTACAGGGGAGAAAATCCCACACTTTGATGTTCTTTCAGGGTGGCTGGGTTTTATAACATGTTATAACTAGATCAGAGCTGAAGTCAGAGCTCCAAATTCTCAGCACCCGCAGTAATGTTAGAACCAGTGATTTGTTAGCAGACCAAATACAACCATGATGTCCGATCGTAGTCTCTTCTTCAACTTTAAATAAGAAAATAAATCAGTTGACTGTGATTTCTCTTGTTTTTCAGTCCACATATCGTGTTCCTGTCTCAAAGTGTGCTGACGGGTGAGAGGAATCTCTGTGGGGCGAGACTGTGCCACGAAATCGCCCATTCCTGGTTCGGGCTGGCCATCGGAGCACGCGATTGGACGGAAGAATGGATCAGCGAGGGTTTCGCCACTTATTTAGAGGATGTGTTTTGGAGTCATGTTCAGAAGGTATCGCGCTTATACGTTAGATTGAGTACATCTTGGGTTATTTGCCATCCATTCTTTTCTAGCAGCAGAAAGCACCAAAAACCTTAAATGCAGTGTGTTTACCAAAGTTCATTACACACCTATTAAAGCACATGCTGACTGGTCAGAGTACAAAATGAGTTTGAAATTAAATTTTCACCATTAACTGGAAGACTTCACTTCCTGTAATGACCGAGATAGCTAATAATGAGTCACAAACTCGAGCTTATGGAGAGTGATTGTGTTTCACATCAACACAGCACTTCAGTGCATTCAGAATGTATTTATAATCTATGTTTGCCAGCTCTGAATTGAAAACTATTGTTGTGCTGATGGAATGTTTCCAATACGTTTTTCAACAAGCGGCATTTAAAGCTGAAGTGTGTAATTTTATTGATGTTTTCAATGACTTTCTCTTTTCCCAGTTTAATATGCAGAGACCGATATCAGTAGGTCATTCATAGGTTGATTTCCCTGAAGAGTGTAAACACTGCAGCTCTGTGGCGCTATCAAAACATTGCTCATTTGTCGGAGCATCCTTAACAGCCTGACAACAGCAACATTGGCCTAACCAATGGCATGATTTTTGGGCGGGACTGTCTTTTTGTCTGACAAATGGGAGATGGGAACAATCGTTAGTTCCTGAAAACATTTGTTAGTTCCATCTGATGATGCTAATATGGTACAGAAATTACACACTTTAACTTAAAAGTCAGTGTTTCCCCTGCCATTATTTTAAGGAGGGGTTTCTCCCCCCCAAAACCGTAAACCTAGGGAAAACACTTTCTCCACATCATGTTTACAAAAATGCTCTGTTTAGATTAATATCATTTATAGTTGTTTGCTATCTTGTGTTCTCTTTTTCTCTGTGCTTCTCAGTTCGGTTGTAGAGAGGCTGAGGAGCAGAAACAGTTAAAGGCTCTGCTGCGCTGGAGGAGACTGAGTGATGAGTTACAGAACTCTGAAGAACAGCTGCAGGTCCTCAGGTATGATTGACCACATTTCTCACTCCGCTTTTGCTTTCCCCCTCCTATAACTGCCAGTCTTTCAGTTCTTATGCCCTCATTACTTCATCATCTGCACACATAAGTCCACAATAAAAACTTAAAGTTCACCCTTAAAGGGTTATTTTTACCCAAAAACGAAAAATAGCCCATTATTTACTCACCCTCAAGGCATCTTGGTGTATAAGACTTCCTTCTTTCAGTCGAATGCAATCAGAGATACATTACAAATTGTCCAACAAAATGCATCCATTCATAATAAAAAGTGCTATATGTAAAACGTAATAATCACTTTAATCTAGCTTGTGCTAAGAGAAGCAGCTCCGGGTGGATGACGTAGGGCGTATGCGTAGTGCATGCCCCTGTGAGTCTCCTGAAAACGTACTCAGTTACTCACGTAACCTCCGTTCCCTGAGATACAGGAACGAGTAATGCGTCAGTAGCCGTGCTAAGTTGCTGCTGACTCAGTTGCCGCTTCAGTCGAAGAACCTGAGTCCCTATGGCAAGACAGTCGCTTATATAGCCAGATAGCCCTGCCCAATCTGGCGGGATCTGGCAGGATTCGGCAGGCTGCATCACCATAGGTTCACGCAACACCGCTGCTGAGCCATTGGTTCGTTGAGTTATCACTGCACTCTCAATGGCCGTGCAGTTACACTGCGTTATTAAAAAAAATGTGTCTCAGAGAAAAAGTTTTTCCCCAAAGCGTCTTCGACGCAGTACGAGTGAAAGTATCGAAAGGGAACCAACCAACGTTTGTTTACAAGAGCAAAGAAAGTCTCCTCTTGGCTTATATCAAAATCCTCCAAAATTTTTCTTTACAAATCCTCATTTTGTACTTCTAATGACCGTTGTTTTTTTTAGCTCTCCCCTCTGCACTTCCGCGTTAGTCAGTTCTGAGTGGCGCATATGCAACACAGATGTCGTACGCCATCCACCCGGAGTGACTTCCATGTACAACTGTTAGCGCAAGCTAGAGAAAAGTGATTTTTACATTTCAAATATGAATATTTTTCTTACAAAAACACATCGATTCACTACAGGAGGCCTTTATTCACCCCCACTTTTTATTTTGGATGGGTGCACTTTATTGGACTTGTTATGGACTGTTGAAGAGAAACACCCACCCATTGCCATTATAAAGCTTGGAGGAGCCAGAACAATTTTAATATAGCTCCGATTGCATTTGTCTGAAAAAAGGAACTCATATATGCCTAGGACGCCTTGACGGTGAGTGAGTAAATGTGATAATTTAAATTTTTGGGTTAACTAACCCTTTAAGAACAGTGTTGGACCTAGCACATGTCTTAGTTATGAGGTAGTCTTACAATTTAAATCAGTATCTGCAATCTGATTACAACAGATTACATTTGTAATCATTTATAATCTCATGTACATTTATAGTCTCAGTCATGCTTCTTTTCATACTTTGTTCACACATTTGTATTTTCTTGTATGTACTAGCATTCAAAAATTTGCGATATGATTTTTTTACATTCATTAATACCTTTTCTTTATCAAGGACACATTCAACTGATAAAAATGACAGTAAAGACATTTATAATGTTACAAAAGATTTCCATTTAAAATAAATGGTTCTCAACTTTCTGTTTATCGAAGAATCACAACTGAGGGACAACTGAGGGACGCATATGCAATTATTTTAGAAGGTTCAAATGCTCACTGATGCTCCAGAAGGAAAAACTATGCATTAAGAGCCAGGGGTGAAAACTTTTAAACAGAATGAAGATGTGTACATTTCTGTTATTTTGCTTAAATATCATATTTCATTTAGTACAACCCTTCAGAATGTAAAGACGATACTTGCATGTTTCCCAAAAGACAAAATAAGTTCAATTTTCCCTGGTCTTCAAATTCGAAAAGTTTTCACGTCCAGTTTTTTAATGCCTTGTGTTTCCTTCTTGAGCATCCGTGACCCTTTGAAACTTTTTGTAATACTTTCGTATTAGTCAGTCAGTGGTCCTCAGTGTGAAAAGATGGATCTCAAAATCATACAGTCATTGTTGGAAAGGGATCAAATACACAAAAGATTCTGGAAAACCAAAGAATTTATAGGACTTGAAGGATTTTTCTGAAAAACAGCTTCCAGTTTGTGTGTTTTTGAACAAATTCACTGTAGTATTAATACATTTCAGTATTTAATTTTAAACCCAATGTAAAATCTCAGCCTTAAAGCAAAATCAGTGACATAATGTGTAACTATAATCTTCTGTCGGAAACAGTATATTGAAAAAACGTATATATGCAATCAAATTTCCAGGCACTCCGAAGATTGATTTAAGCAAGAGCTTGAAATAGTTTTGACATTTCAGTCTGCACAGAATAAATTTGAGCATGTTAATGCAAGGGTATTATTTGATATGAGATGTAATGTAATGTTCTCATATGAAGAGCACAGAATCACACAAGGTTATGTAGGTTTGAGGTAGGAGTAGATTAACCCGGCTTAACTTTTAACAGCGAGAAAATGAGAGTGTGTGTGTGTGTGTGTGTTATAGAATGATAGAGCTTGTCAGGAATTCAGCTGTCACAATACCAGGAGGTTTTGAAGATCCACCTGACAGCATGTGTCTGGCCCTTCCTCCACTTTGAGGGGCCCACACCCACTATAATCTCAGGGATAAAATGTTCAGACAGTCTGGAAAAATGCCTGTTTTGTGAATAAAACATTGAAGTGTCATGTAAACTATTCAGTAAGTAATGCTATGACAAAGAAAACTGTGTGAACAAGCCTTAAAGAGACATTTCACCCAAAAATGAAAATTACCCCAATTACTCACCCTCAAGTCATCCTAGGTGTACTGTATATAACTTTCATTCTTTCAGATGAGTACAATCAGAGTTATATTAAAAAATGTCCTGGCTCTTCCAAGCTATATAATGGCAGAGAATGGGTGTTGAGATTTTGAAGTACAATAACGTTCCCCACAAGGGTTCAGGGTGTTAATAAAGACCTTCTAAAGTGAATCGATGCATTTGTGTAAGAAAAATATCCACATTTAAAACTTTACAAACCATAATCTCTGGCTTCCACTAACATATGTACGTTGAACAGAGTGGCATTCCAGTGGAAATAATACCAAGAAACTAATATTGAAAGTGAAAGTTTTATTGTTATAGACCACTGTGCTAGCATTCAGACATTTTGTAACCATTTTTTGAACACTAGACCTTATTTTTTCCATGGTTGTAGTTGTGCTGACACAAAACATTCATTCAGCTGTGAAAAAAGTCACTCAGACATCAACCATAAAAAGTGGACACACGGTAGACGTTAGTCACTCTCATTGATTTTGACACTTGAGAATATCTGCTTATTTTTTCATTCATCTATGCATCCTTCTGGAGCGGAAGGCTGCCTATTGTGTTCGATGAATACCTGTCACCCTTTTCATTGGGCTGCTGTGGGCACTTCCACAAACACACATGCAAAAGCCTGTGTGACCAGGAGGAATAATACATGCCTTTTAAAGGAGCTCACCCTTATCACTCCCTCCCATACAGTGAGACAGAGAGAGGAAGGGGGAAAGACGTTGCTCTTTATTTTTGGAGGGAAACCAAATGTAAGCATCAATAATGTACAAGCACAAGTGAGTGTCCCAAATACAGAAAAAAGGTAGCTGAAGCCGTCTTGACTACTCTAGACTCGTAACTGTATACTGAGGAGGATCTGAAAGCAGCAACATATACATATTTGCTGTTGTTTATGTAAATGAGCAACTGATGTTGATGATGATGATGATGATGATAATATAATAGTTTGAGTTTGTGTGAATCTTTCATTTAATTATTTATGTATTTAATTAATTATTAAACAATTGTTAATGTAGTCATCCTATATATCATAAAGACTTGGAAAGTGCAACCTGAATACTAGGGAAAAGTAAAGATTTAGTTTATAACATTATTTATAATGTTTATAATTTTTTCTGAATAAGCTTCACTAGTGGATCAGACCGAAACTATTTTTCTCATCTCCATATATGGGAAGGCATCTGTCCCTTTCCCCAGATCTTGCTTTATTTCTCTGTGGAATTCGACAGCGTAGACCTGCAGTGGGGGCACATGCTCACAGAGATAAGGCATTAGAGCGTGATCAATCATACTGCTCTTTATCACCATCAAATCTGTGACACAAAGAAACAAACAAAAGCAAGTTATGAAGGCTAGAAAAACACTGCACACATATAGCCACGCACCCATTTGTCTGCAAGAAAAAAGGTAAAAAAAAATTGCTGTTGTCTGTGTTAGCGGCGCCTGAGTATCGACCAAATCTTTACAAGAGCCTTTTATTGGCAAGACCAGTTAATCTCCCAAAGAAGATCAATAGTTTTTAACCGAGGTCGTCATCACACGCAGAGATGGCCAGCACTCAAAGCTCTGTTTGTCTCTCGCAATCTACAGTACCTTTGGCCGTAGGAAGGAAACACTTTGTCGGTCTGAGCCGTGAGAATGAAACCTGTCTGATGCTTAAAAATGTCAAAAGTGCCCTAATTAAATATCTGAATTTTCCAGTTTATGTTATGATTCATTGGTAACTATTCGACAGTTCTCCAACAGTCAGGGATTTAGTGACTTTTTATGGAGATTACATAGAGTAGGCAGCGACAAGTTTATGAGTAAGTAACTGAATCAGTCATTCAACCAAATTGTTCAAAACACTGATTCATCTTGGGCAAAACCAAAATGTTATACTTATTATTTTGACTTCATGACCATTAAAAGCTATGTTCTATGAATGTTATCTGCATTTGCTACTGTGTTCGCATACACGCTACTGTATTAGAATTACTTTTCCTGATAACACAGTAATGTAATGCGTTACATTTTAACTTTATGTCATTTACTACAGTTACACTAGTGTCAGTAAAATTCCGTTTCATAAGTTACAAATGCAGTGTTAAGAAAAAAATATGAAGTAAAGTACATTTAAGAATCTGATTTGCGAGTCAGTATTCCCTTTAATAAATCACCGGAGAATGTGAGCTAAAATGCAGACGAGTCATACAGCATTTCATATTTCAAGGTGTTGCACTTGATGTCTGCCATTATAGTTTGGGAAGAGTCCAAGTAGTAAAGGCGTACAAGTTATTGTCACAATAACACTAATATAAGTAAGAATAAATAACTTAACAGTTTAACAATTATAATATTTGTAACAATTTAAAAATAGACACTTTAAGCTTTCTTTAAATCTATTTCACATGTCTGTGTGTAAAATATTCACTGAGTTTTCGTTCCTTTTTTTGGCGCTTTTTAGAAAGAATATCATGGAGTCCATGACTGCAGAAAGCGTACCTTGTTTGTTTTCTTTATTTTACAAAAGCAAAATGTTTTGTTGATATTGTGAGCTTATACGAATAAAAGTCGCCCTTTTACAGTTTCAAATGATGTATTACTCTTATCTGTACGATCAAAAATACAGAACATTTTAAGTTCTTTTAGCTGTTATCAGGAAAAAATGCAAGTGATTGTTCTAGTTTCTAGTTTGATACTAATGTAATTTTTCGCTCAATAATAAACTACTGAAAGAACTAAGAGTTTCACTTTGTAGTGTATTTTTTAGGTTTGATAACTTTAAAAGTAAAGTAAACTTGAAGGTAAATTGAAAGTAAATTAATTAGTAATCTGATTACTAGTAATCAGTAATGTAATCAAATTACAATTTTAAAGAAGTAGTTAGTAATTTGTAGTGAATCATTTTTTGAGTAACACCCAACACTGGTAGGAAAGAATGCATATGCACTCAAGTGAGTCACTGAATCATACATTCAACCAATTTGTTCAAAAACACAGAAAGACAGCACACTGATGGCAGACTTTGGTCTGGGATTTCAGAATGATCATAACATCATAACATCCAAGAAACACCTTGTATGTGGCCACTCAATAGAATAAGGGTCTTTCCTTGCCATTAATACTCGGATAATCCCTTATTTACACTGCACACAACTGCAGCAAATCGCGGCTCTGACACAGCCACTGGAGCTGATCGTGGTTACTCTAGTCACTGCGGCACATTTCAGAACCGGCTCTCCATGCTGCTTCGCTAAAGATATATATATCTAGAGCTTCACATTTGACTTCACGTTTTAGTTGCAAAATATTGGTTAATGGAAACGCTGTCATTTCACAATAGTTTTTTATTCAACATTGATGAAATATCGCAAAAGTTTTGCGCAAACCTAATCATACACTAATCTCAGTATGCACTTACTGTATGCACTGAAGAGCCATAAAAAGAGAGCATTACTGTAATCTATGGTGCTGTGCACAGAGAAGCTATCAGGGACGTAATGGTTTCATGAATGCAATTGTTTCTACACTTAGTAAACTATTAGGAGGTCTATATGCATGCTGATGTAAGTATATTCCTACACAGGGCACTGTAAATGCAGCACTTTGCCTTATCAGACCACAGTCTGATTCATGTGGTGTTTGTGTGTTTGCATATGTTTTTGTATTTGCACTCAGGCCCAATAAAGAGAACACAGGGGAAGTGAGTGAGTCTGGTGCATCGGTAGTGAAACATGCCCTCAACCCAGAAAAACCCTTCATGCAGGTGCACTATCTGAAGGTATGTCTGAAAGCTCAAAGCATAGAGTCCTTTGGGACATCTGGAATATTCGGGTTGTGTAGATTTTGCTCTTTCTCTTTTCTCTCAGGGCTACTTCCTCTTGAAGTTTCTGGCTGATCAGGTTGGCGAGGAGAAGTTCCTGCACTTCTTCAAAGTGTTTGTGGGAAAATTTCACGGGCAGCTCATTCTGTCTCAGGTGAGCTTGTCCTGCACGAGAGCTGTCTGCTCATTTAGCCAGAATGCAAATGTTGCTGTTGGACGGCATCTGCGTATTTTGGCCAGTGTTTCAATCTCACTGTCACTCCATCAGATTGTGTCAGCGAAAGAATGCACCAATTCCCTTAAAGGTGTAATACTTAACTCGATTTGAGACACAGATTTTTGACACATAGTTGCAGTTGGGTCCAAAATGAACACTCGCCTGTGCCAAATGAGAGTTAAAATTGCTTTTGGTAAATATAGCAAACAGTTAATAGCTTTTAAGTGGTGGTGGAGGAGGGGGGGGTTCAAGGTTGACAAACCATTCACAACTGCTGCTTCTGTCTAATTTTTCTTGACGAGAAGTGCGTTAATTTAGTCGCAGAACATCTTTACGACCACATCAAACAGGATCCGTGTCACGTTCAGCAGCGGCAGCTCTTAAAGTAATAGCAGCCAAATACCCAGCTGCTGTGATGTTTGTTAATGAAAGAAAAAAAAGGAAAAAGAGGAAATCAAGAACTTTTCGCTTTAATGATTCATCTATATTTAATTTAGTATTTAGTTTTTGATAACTTGATTCAATTTATGTATATTTCCTACTTGCTAAAGGGCACAGGTAAATAATGGGTTTATGTGAAGACTGTTTTAAGTTCGGTTAAATTTTGAGTTTTTTTTTATTTCTTAAGTCTAATTTTTTTTTTTTTATGGAGACATCAGTAATATTAGTATCAGTGATACTCACCTTCAGTCATAAAAAAATATTTAACAAATATTAAAAAACAGCTGTCTTTATGTTTCTTTTACATTCATTTGAAAACTGAATGTAAAATTATTGCAATACAAAAGTATATTAAAAAAAACTTTTACATGGGATTAATTGCTATTAAATTTAGAAAAATGTGTGTTAATTAGTTAATTTTTTTAATCCATTGAGAGCACTAGAATATACTAGTGCTGGGCAACGATTAATCACATCCAAAATAAAAGTGTTTGTTTATATAATGTAACGTGTGTACTGTGTATATTTATGATGTATAGATAAAGACGTACACATACAGTATATATTTTGAAAATCTTTATGTAGTTTGTGAGTGCAGAGAGGCTGGAAGTATCACAGTAGGTCTGTCATTAAAGCTTTATAAGTTATTGTCAATAATCAATTACCTTCTGAGGAAAATAAATGAGATTTTACCAAAAGTTCATTTTGGAGCCTGGAGACTAATGTAAAAATGCAGTATGCTATTAATATTTCAGTATTTTTAAACACCGTAGGCTCTGTATGAAGCTTTGATATTCACACACGGCTTTCCATTCAGCCTTTATTCTGTCTTTTGCAGGATTTCCTGCAGATGCTCTTGGACACATTTCCAGCAATGAGCAGGTATGATGGAATGGTATCAGCATTGGCCTTTCAAAACACATGCTCTTTAGTAGCTCATTGAACTCCTCAGCTGCTCTGCCGTTATTATTAGTGTGGGGAACGTCTGACTGTAGAGTTGGAGATATTTAGCTAAACCAGACCCAGCAGGAATTTTTCTTCTCCAGCTCTACCTCAAATGGTTTTTCCACTGGTGCTTTTGCCTAAACTCACCCATCGTTTTATCAAATATTTATTTTTCTTTTTCACTGTCTCATCAGTTAAGCGTTGACATAATGTTGTCATTAAAACTGCCCAAAGATCTATTTTGTAGAAGAAATATGAAGAGGCTTCGTTGCCCTCCATAATATTTTTGTGCTTTATGGCCAGTGGGAGGCCTAGAGTAAGTCTGATGTGGGTGTTTTTCATGGTGAATGATAGAAGTAAAGTATCCAAACTGTTAGCTGCTTTTCAGCATGATTTTAAAAATAAGCATACTAACTGCAATGCTAGCAGAAAACACAAAATGCACCTCTTGGTAAGTTATTAATATTTGACCCTGGATGACAAAATCAGTCATAAGATTTTATACAAGCTAGATTTTATACAGCTGATGTATGGTTTATTATGATAGGACAATATTTGGCTGAGATACAACTATTTGAAAATCTGGAATCTGTGAGTGCAAAAAAACCTAAATATTGAGAAAATCGCTTTTAAAGTGGTCCAAATGAAGTTCTTAGCAATGCATATTACAAATGAAAAATTATGTTTTGATACATTTATGGTAGGATATTTACAAAGTATCTTCATGTTACTAAACTTAAATAACTTTAATAAAAGGCTTTGTTCAGCATTTTAGTTTTTCTAGTTGTACTGACAGTCATGAAATGGCAAACTGTAAAACAATCAGCTCTCTTCATTCATTCATTCATTCATTCATTGATTCTCTCTACTACCTACAATCTTTGTTTCTTTTTTTTTTTATCTCCTCTCCTGTTTCGTCCGTCGCTCTTTCAGTTTCGTGTAGTCTCCATTTGCTCATTAAGGCCTAGCCACTGGCTGATGATTGATTGAATTACATTAAACTGAAAGGTAAGGGCGTTCAATATTTGTGTCTGCTTCTCAGAAGTGTAAACATTCATGGCGGCACAACGCTGGAACAGCAGATTGATGTGGTGAAACAATCACAGATGGGCCTCCTTGTGTCACATCAAAGACAAATCAATGCTTCCATGGCAAACCGTTCTTCCTACACCACCTCCTAGTTAAGGAAGTCCATAGCAGCTTCTGTTAATGTGTATCTGGTTTAGTTTGGATATCTGGGCTTTACTTTGCTCCTTTTTTTAGTTTCTGTTTATTTGTTTTGCAAATGAACAAAGTTGTCTCTTGCTGGAATAAAGAACGGACAATGAAATCCCATATTCTTACATTTAAAGAGTAAACTGAGCCGTATTTACTTTACAGACCAGAATATAGTATAAGCTTGGGGGTGGGCTCAGGCCAGTAAACAACCACCTAGCAACCACACAAAACACCCTAGCAACCAATGACAAACATAGCAACATGCTGGAAACCACCCACAACACCTTCATGGAGAAGACTTTGAAACGTAAAAATGCTTTTGGTATCATTAACTTTCCCAAGATTTGAGTGTAGATAGAATAACTACACTAAAATAATTGGTTCACTTAGACTACGTTCAGACTGCAAGCCTTAATGCTCAGTTCTGATTTTCTGCTCATATCTGATTTTTTGTTTGTCTGTTCACATTGTTTTTAAACATGTGGCTCATGAGCTGAAACGCATGTGCACAACGACAGTAACGTAAGAAGCCACGCGTATCGCACTGCCGTAAAAGTAAACATGAAAGCCACGGAAGTCTGTGTATGCTAGTGTTGCCAAGTCTGCGGCTTTACCAGTGTTGCCGCGGGTCGACGCGACCACAATAATGTAATATTTATCCCCTGTAATGCTAATTTTACCAGGGGAACCCCGTCAAAAAGCTTGTATTTCCCCCAGGACGCGAATTTTAATAGGGAATCTACTTCAAAACGCGACTGGGTTACTTTTGGGCTCGTTTATAGTAGCAATTGGGTGGGTTTTGTTGTTAAAACCTGGCAACCCTGCTGTGTACACGCCGAAAGTCGCATGAATTCCAATCTGACTTTTCAGACTGAGGTCGCATGGTGAAACATCCGACCTGTATCGGATTTAGAACCACATACTGAAGTGGCTCAGATCTGATTGTAAAAGATCAGATTCCATGCGGTTTGTGCTGTTCACACTGTCATGCAAAAAACACACATGGGTCACATTTAATGAAAAAATTGGATTTTTTTGGCAGTGTGAACGTAGTCTTAGAGATGGCTAGAAAACGTAACTCATTGGATAAAAAGACCGAAATGTAGTTTTCTTGAAAAACCTACTTGAGTAATCTTAGTTTTATGAAATCATTTTTACAGTATTGATATTGTAGCTACCATAAAATTGCTGAATATTTTTTGAACTATGGCAGATTTAGTTGTATTGATCTGACCACAGCAATGAGAAACTATCCTTGTACATAATTTTTTTTTATGCTTATCCAACATTTTTTTTTTTACCGTAAGAGTGGGCTCAGCCATTTGTAAATTTTATGGGTTTGGTTTCTGGTCTCAGTTGTTTTTAGCTGTACAAAACAGCTTGTTTTGCTATATAGTAAATTGTGTCTTACCATATTACTTTAATGTATTATCTTAATTATGAGCACACTAGTTTGTAGTTCAAACAGTTCTACCCCTTACCCGCTGTTCTCGTTATTTCCCTATAGCGGCTAATGAACGTCTCACCCATAGGCTTACTTCTGTGTTAAAGAAAAAGGTGGATACACTGTTTTCCTGAGGGTTTATATGTGTCAGGTCCATTACAAAAATTACCATGGAAACCACTGTTTCCTCCAAAATACCCCCAGTTACTAGTTATTTTTACTCCATTGATGTTAACACTGTGTGCAGCTATTGCCATTGAAATAAAGAGACAAATCATTTTAAAACTGGAAGGACATCACATATTTATGAATGAGCTTTGTGAATGAATGGATTTTTTCATTAATAAATGAATGAATATTAATGTGTTATGATTTTACTGTAGTAATTAGCATCTAAGGTTTATGCAGAAATATGTGTTGCGATATACTGGTATATATTTAGATAATGAAATGTAATTATTGTGTTAATTAGGGGTGTCACAATATACTGATACTGGCAATATTTTAACATTAATAGTATACATATGCTAATATGACACATAATAATCCAGCACCAGTGCCATTATGGAGCGTAAAACACTCATGTGTGATTTGTTCATATATACTTGATGCCGGAGGGCGCTCTCCTGCAGAAAGTCCACGGGCGAGACTCATAGGAGTAATAAAACAAATAACTTTTCAGGAAATCCCTTATATCAGTGTTGCCAAGTCTACTCAAGTCTTTTCCCATGGAAATGGGCTGTTCAGGGGTTAAAGCAACCTCAATAATGTGGAATTTAGCCCCTGGAATGTGAATTTTACCAAGGAAACTCCGCCAAAAAAAACAAAAAAACCCCAATAATATTAATAATTGTGTATTTTACCCCCAGGAATGTGATTTTTGCCAGTGGACCCCATTCAAAATGTGATTGTGCTAGCAATTTGTTTGGGTTTTGTTGTGAGAACCTGGCAACCCTGCCTCATATGGACAAAGGCTGTAGCTGAATAGAGTGCAGAAAGAAATGTTTTGTATGTTAAAACATAATAAGAATCAGCAAACGATTATAACAGTTTATGGTTTATCTGTTCCTCAAGCCATCTCAGGTATTTTAATGTGGGTAATGTGTATTTTTATTGCAATGATAATCAACAATTTTTAAAACTTGAGTACAAATATATGCTTATTCTCATAAATTGTCTTTGACACTGAGCTAAACTAAAAATGGGTCGAATTTTAGTCTCTTTTGCTTAGTGTAATAAATTATTACCATTGTAAATTTTTTAAAGGGATATTGAGTGATCAGTGGAGCATTGATGCAGTAGACTTTCATAAGCTGTTTTTCGGTATAAGTGAGTTGGAAGGTATTAATTGGACATATATAACAACGTGACTAATCATAACAGAACAGTTTTTACATTCTTACATTCTTTACAGCTTCTTTTGATTAGCATTTATCCTTCATTAAATCAATCTCAGCATGCATTTGAGTATTTTCCTTGAGAATGAGCCTTGCTTTTATTCCGCAACAACACGCAGTGGCACGACAACGCTGTTATTTAGCAATCACAGTCTGGTGAGCTTAGTGATTTGCTCTGACACTCAGGGCTTTTCCTTCTTCGATGCTGAGATGGAAATTTCCATTCTTTCCTTTGTCATCACCTAAATGTGCTCAACTGTTGTGTCAAAGGGCCACAAGTGTTGGAGACACACTGTTCCTGTCTGAGACAGTCCATTAGTTGATTATATGTGCTTTGTGTTTGTGTGTGTGTGTGTGCACACATGTGTCTGCACGTTAACAAGATTGATTTGGAGTGAGTGGTGAATGACTTCAATTATAGCCAGAGAAAAAAAAAATACTTTGAGAGGAGAAAAGCAAAGCAAATCTGTGCTCTATTGTCACAAGGGTTAAGCAGCATTTAGAGTTGAATTGAAAATCACAATTCCGTTCCAGTTGAATTTTGAATGAGGTAGCATGAAGGATTGTAACTGGAATTTTAATGTAAAAAAGTCCAATTAAAATGGAATGAAATTTAAAGAAATTCATATAACTGTTTCAGGTGTAGCTTTAAATATAGTAAATAATTGGGCACCTTTAAAAAATGCTAGGTTAAAAACTACCCAGCGCTTCGTGAAATATGGACAAACTCAGCGGTTGGGTTGTAAAATGTTTAACCCAACCTTCTGGGTAGTTTTATTTACCTCAAAATTTACCTCTTGCATAAAATGAACACGAAATAGGTTGGATTAGGAAATTAATATTTATTAATATGCTCAATAAATGAACATTTATTATAATTAGTTGAATAAATAATATATATATATTTTTAATTGCTTGTTGATAAATGTAAATTTTTTTTTGTTGTTGCTGATGCCTCTAGTAATTATGTGTCTGATGTTTAATTTACTATTTTGGACTCCTTTTAAGCCAACCATGTAGTAATTTTTAACCATATTTGAGGTAAATTAAATGACCCATAAGGTCAAAACATCCCAGTTTGTCCATATTTCACCCAGTGCTGTGTTGTAAATAAAAAACATAAAAAACATCCCGCGAACCCGCTCCAAACACCCGATCTAAATCAAATGATTCGTGATACGTGCTTTGAATTCCTGTTCTGAATCAAATGATTCACGATACGCGCTTTGAATTCCTGTTTTGATTCAAATGATTTGCGATACGTGCTTTGAATTCTCGCAATAGCGAAGCGAAGTGAATCATTTTGCAACACAGTGATTCAGAGATTTAAAAAGCTGTGTTATATATATATATATATATATATATATATATATATATATATATATATATATATATATATATTTATATATTCAAAATTTAGCAGTAATTTTGTTAAACATTTTTACTATTTATTATAACTGCTTTCTATTTGAATATATATTTTTTAAATGTAATTTATGTGATCAAAGCTAAATTTTTTGCATTATTACTCCAGTTTTCAGTGCTGATTTACGGTTCATTATTAATATTAACATTTAAAACAGTTGAGTATATTTTTTCAGGATTCTTTGATGAATAGAAAGATCAGCATTTAACTGAAATAAAAAGCTTTTGTAACATTGTACACTATTCAAAAGTTTGGAGTCAGTATAATTTTTTTCAGGGGAAGGAAATTATAGACATTAATACTTTTATTTAGCAAGGATGCTTTAAATTGATCAAAAGTGATGATAAAGACAATCCTGTTTTTCTGAACTGGAACCTAAAATAATTCTACTCAGCTGTTTTTTTTTTTTGTTTTTTTTTTTGTTTTTTTTAACAGCAAATCAGAATATTAGAATGATTTCTGAAGGATCATGTGACACTAAAGACTGGACTAATGATGCTAAAAATTCAGCTTTGAAATCAAAGGAATAAATTACATTTTAAAATATATTCAAATAGAAAATGGTTATTTTAAATAGTGAAAAGCGAGCAGAAGAGAAAAACATTAAAATCTTATGTTCAAAACCTTTTGACTGGTAGTGTATGTTGTATTTATTTTTACTGCAATTCAGTAACTCCTCTTTTGCTCATTCCAGTTTAACATCCTGTGGCATGTGGCCAGTTTAAAGTGCCAACTCATGAATTGAAAGTGTGCCAAATTCTAAATTTTGAACTTTGCTCAACCCGGATACATACACACATTGCATATAGACTTCTTGTTAAGGCATCTTATAATATGAAGGATTTTCTTGATTTTAAAGCACATGAAAGGAAAGCCAAAGTCCTTGATCTCTTTCAATAATTACTGAATGTATCAATTTTCTCTTTTCAGTCGAGGCATCGATCTTGAGACCATCTTTACAGACTGGTTAGATACACCTGAAATGCCAGAGGTAAGAATAAGAAGAAAGCCTAGATCTATTTTGAGATGTTTGCTTATTCAAGCCAGATTAAATACTCTGTGATTATGCAAAAGGAATAAAAGCAGGCTTGTTACACAACATGTAAAAGATGTATTGGTGCTACCTCTCATGCCTGTCACCCACAATGTAAAACCGTTTTTAATCCATTTCCTCTTGAGCAATAGAACATAGAGCACATGCATATATCTCTCCCGGACTGACACATGGCATGAATGAAGCAGCTTCTATTATGCTTTGGGATCCATTTAAGCTCTCCAGCATTTTTAAACTGGACTGCCATGAGCTCTTAAACAATCGATGACTAATATGAAAGCATAAATCTGTGTTCTTTTCTGTTTAGTGTAGGATTTGGTAATCATTTTACAGTTTTGATTCACATGTGAAGATATCATGTTTTCCAGTGAATACTGTGGAGGCTGGGTATGTGCAATCCTCTCTGATGAATGAAGATTGGAAGTTTTTTTTTTTTTTTTACATTGTGCGTTTTATAATAACCAGCGAAGACCACAAAAGCCTTTCCGTTCATCCATCCTGAGTCTACGTCTCAAAGAAATGCATTCAAACATTCATCTCTTTTCCTTCCAGCGCAGTTTGTCTCAGTTTTGTGCTTGATTTACACTCATTCGCCAACTAGACTGACTTGCGGTGCCATTTTCATTGACGCCGCCATTGGATCTAATGACACGTGGCTGCCAAAATCAGCACTGGAACAGCTTTACTTTTGGATAAAATCCTTGTTTTTTTCCCCTGTTTGAAGCCGTCGCTTTGACTTTAAAAATATGTTTTTCTCGAACGTTCTTCTAAATAAATAATGGCAGGAAATAGTCGAACCCCACAATAAACAATCACACACGCACATACGAAAGGGAGGGATGAGATGGGAACGGAGCTTTCTTTTTCATTGTGCTATTTTTAAGAAGGCAAACATTTGAGCGAGCATAATAAGTCGCTATATCTGCATTTTGAGGTGGGTTTGAGGCTGGGACAATCTGAATCTCATGACCTCCCTTGACTCTGCTCGTTGTGGGCTGATGCTGAAAGGATA
Organism: Cirrhinus molitorella; assembly: GCA_033026305.1. Lineage (NCBI taxonomy): Eukaryota > Metazoa > Chordata > Actinopteri > Cypriniformes > Cyprinidae > Cirrhinus > Cirrhinus molitorella. The sequence goes on along the minus strand of CM065125.1, from coordinate 16,800,659 downwards.
TGCTCAGAGCAGCCTACCAAATCCCAATCCTGACGTGTACCTTTTGTAGAGAAAAGCAAAGCAGCTTTCAGGTCATTAGCTGGGGTGTGACTCTGTGGCAATAGCTGTGGTTCAAGACATTAGGATTCTCTGAGGCAAATTTAAGCTGGTTTTAGACAACTAGAGCTCTGTTCCAAAACCTAGCACGCATCCTATTGCCTACATAGGATGGCGTCTTCTAAGGCACAAAGTTTGGGATCAGTAAGATTTTGAATGTTTTTTCAAGAAGTTTCTAATGCTCATCAAGGCTGCTTATTTAGAAATACAGAAAAAAATTTATATAGTGAAATATCATTATCATTATCATTATTATTATTATTATTATTATTTATTATTATTATTATTATTTATATATATTAAAATCTAATTTATTCCTGTGATAACAGTTGAATTTTCAGCATCATTAGTCCAGTCTTTAGTGTCACATGATCCTTCAGAAATCATTCTAATGTGCTGATTTATTATCAGTGCTGTAAACAGTTGTGCAACAGTTTTTGGAACCTGTGATACTTTTTAGAATTCTTTGATGAATAAAAAGTTAAAAAGAACAGCATTTATTTAAAATATTAATCTCTTCTAACAATATACACTATCGTTCAAAAGGTCGGGTCAGTACATTTTTAATTTTTCTTTTTTTTTGGAAGAAGTTAATACTTTCATTCAGCAAGGATGATAAAAAGTGATAGCAACAACTTTTCTATTATTAGAAAATATTTATATTTTAAATAAATGCTGTTTTTATCCTTTTAACTTTTTATACATCACAAAATCCTGAAAAAAAGTATTACAGGTTCCAGCATTAATAATTCTTATAAATCAGCATATTGGAATAATTTCTGAAGGATCATGTGACACTTAAGACTGGAGTAATGGCTGATGAAAATTCAGCCTTGCATCACAGGAATAAATTATATTTTAAAGTAATTTAAAATGGAAGCCATTATTTTATATTGTAATAACATTTTGCAATATTCCTGTTTTGTCTGTATTTTTGATCAAATAAATACAGTATAGATGAGCATAAGAGTCTTTTTTAAAAACATTACATGTCTTAATTATCCCAAAACTTTGAACAGCAGTGTAGATGTCATGGAACCTCATTGGCAAACAGATATGGAAAGCGTTTAGCAATTTAGCAAGTTTTAGAGTTCAATGTTAGCTAACAGTTACTAAGCTAACAGTGTAATGCTGTAGAAATACATGGCACACACAAATACTGGTTAAAAAAAAATCAAGATACTCATCTATTTTATGAATATTTTTGATTATTGTAAATGTTTTAATTAAAAAAATATATAGTCAACATCTGTCCCACTTTATCCACCAATTGCATTTTTATTGGATTAGATTTGTTTGTCTTCTTTATAAAGGATGCATGGAATGCTGCTTTAGAGTTTCTTAAAAGCAAGGTATCTTAAAGGTGACACATCATGAAAATCTGACTTTTTCTGTGTTAAAGTGCTATAATCGGGTCCTCAGTGCATCTACCAACTCAGAAAGCATGAAAAAGGACAACCCGGTAACTTTTTGGTAAGCCTTTCTCTGCAAACATGGAGATAAATGTGCGTCAGATAAGCGCAATAAGACATGAAAGAGAACTTAGTTTATTGCTCAGCGCAAAAGACTTGACAATAAAAACAAACAGATGTTTTTTTTTAGCAGAGTATCTGAGTTACAAGCTGTAAAGGCACAGCCCTATTCTGGAAAAAGGGGCAGGGAGCAGCAGCTCATTTGCATTTAAAGAGACATGCACGAAAAGAGCGTGTTTCTGCTTCCAATCAAAATAGGCAAAATTATATAATAAATGATCTGTGGGGTATTTTGAGCTAATACTTCACAGACTCATTCTGGGGACACCTGAGACTTATGTTACATATTGTAAAAATGGGCATAATAGGTCTCCTTTAAAAGCGCAGTGCACTTACTATACGTTGTTTCAAACCCATATAACTTTCTTTCAAAACAAAATTGCCTCTTGACTTTCATTAAATGAACATGAATTCTTTTGTATTCTACAAAGGAAGCTCATACAATTTTGGTAGAGCATGAGTTGCCTTCATTCGTAACCATCTGCATGTTGGTACTGTTGCCTTAATATTCTGCCTCTGTAAGCAGTGCGCTAGGTTTTGGAACACAGAATAGGTGGCATTCACTTAAATGTCAAATCCTCTGCCACCTTAGTGATCAGGTGCAGGTTCATGTCCAGTTATTTTAGCACTCAAAAGATGAATTGAGTGTGTGTGTGTGTGTGTGTGTGTGTGTGTGTGTGTGAGACACAGGTTTGAAAGTGTGTGTGTATTTTTTGTCCACCTTATATTGTGTGTGTGTGTGTGTGTGTGTGAATACAACTTCAACACAAAATCTAGTCCTGGACAGCTTCCTTTCTTAAAAAATACATAAATAAATAAAAAGATTTCTTTGAGAAAAGATTTTGTCTATGAGTGACAAACTCTCTAGCAAAAGAGTAGCAATGAGCAACAGCTAATGAAATCCCATGTCTCCCCAACTGCTGTCTCATCCACAAATTTTGTGCCAATCGGTGTAAAAAATCATCTGCAAGCCATTCCTTTGTGTTATTTGTTTACATGCTGCTGAAATCAGCCCTTTCTAGCTCTGTGTATGAAATTTTATTGAAAATTACAGTCAATGAGGGGAATAATTTAATTTAATTGGACAGTTCACCCCAAAATAAAATTATCATCAATTACTCACCTTCATGTCGTTCCAAACCCCTAAGACCTTCATTTTTAGAACACAAATTAGTATATTTTTGATGAAATCTGACAGCTTTATGACCCTTTATTGAATAAAGTTGTTATTTTCTAGTTAGTTTTCTTTGCGGACAAAAAGTATTCTCTTAGCTTTATAACATTACAATTGAACTGCTAGTGTCACATGGACTATTTTAATGATGTCTTTACTACCTTTCTGGGCCTTGAACTTGTCAGTTGCAGAGTCAGAAAGCTCTCGGATTTCATCAAAAATATCTTAATTTGTATTCTGAAGATGAATGAAGGTCTTACAGGTTTGAAACAGCATGATGGTAAGTAATTAATAACAGAATTTTCATTGTTGGGGGAACTAATGTTTTTATGTGCAATAATTGTTGTACGTATAGTAGTTTGCTTTTAGTTATGTAAAGACTGCATAAAACTGAAAAAAACAAAAAAAGTCAGCCTTTAATTGTGCAGAAGATGATGACCTTCGGCTTTGTAGCTTGTGCTTGGCCTAGAAAATGGTTACTATATTTTGATGAATAATTACAAAGATGAATATGTTTTGTTCATCAATGAATATCAAGCACATTGAATGTGTATGAAAAAAGTAGGAAGGATCTGATCATTTAACAGATGATAAAGTATAAAAACCCATCTCAAGTTCAGACAGAGAGCTGTGAGAGCAGTTAGCACGTCTGTCATCATAAAAAGCAGCTGTCGCTGTTGTGCCGCCAACACAAGGGCAACATCCCACTGTTAACTGTTCAACACCAATTTAGTTCTGAGCGCGCCGTGTTTAGGAGTTCGTACAGACGGACTACTACAGAAATACTACATTTACCGTATATACGGTCAGTGTGTGTGTTTGCGAGTGTGTTTGTGTGCGTACTTTACGAGTTTGGCAGCGAGAGGGGGCTGATTGCAGTGTCTTGCAGGCGCACAAAGGCCTGGCTGTGCCGGGAATGAAGCAGGCAATCTGGGCCGTAAAACTGCTATGTGTGGTATCCAAGTTAACAATGGCAGTTTGCAGCCCGAGAGTCAAATTCTGCTCTGCCCACTCTCCTTTCCCGAAAGTTCACAAGAGTCAAAAAGCACACATACATAGACACGCACGCATTTTGCAGACTTTCTTTCTCTCTTCCCTGGGGTAACAAAAATACATCTATTTAACTCTTAAAGTGGCCAATAAATGCACACACATAAAGATTTTGTTGAGGAGAGGTGTGCTTCTTCTCCACGCAATTTGAATTACAATTTTCATCTGGCAGACAATAAAACGGGTGGAAAAATTCATAGACTTGCATTTAAAGAGAAACCAGAGCCATATTTTGGGACTAGAATATATTGGCCGATATTCAGACTGCATGGGAAGTCTGTTTTGTTTTGTATTTTTTGTTTTGTTTTGATTTGTGGTTTTTTTGTTGTTGTTGTTGTGTTGTTTTGTTGTTTTGTTTTGTTTTGTTTTGTTTAGTTTAGTTTGGTCTTGTTTTGGTTTTGTTGTTTTGGGATTAGCATTTTTTGTTTGGTTTGGTTTTGTGTTGTTGTTTTGTGATGTGTGTTTTTTTGTTTTGTTGTTTTGTGATATATATATATATATATATATATTTTTTTTTTTGGTTTGGTTATTATTTTTTGTTGTGTTAGGTTTTTGTTATTTTTTGTTCTTTTATATTGGTTTCGTTTTGTAATTTGTTTTTTGTTTTGTTGTGTTGTTTTGGGATTTTGTGTTTTTTGTTTTGTGTGGTCTTGTGTTGTGTTGTTTAACGATTTGGGTTTTTTTGTTTTGTGTTTTGTTGTTTTGTGAGTTATGTTTGGTTCGTTTTTTGTGTCGTTTTATGTTTTTTATTGGTTTTGTTTTGTGATTTGTTTGGTTTTGTTTAGTTTAGTTTAGTATTGGTTTCGTTGTTTTGTGTTTTTTGTTTGATTTTGTGTTTTGTCATATGTGATTTTTTTTTTTTTTGTGTTTGTTTGTTTTGCTTGATTTTGTTGTTTTGTGATCTGTGTTTTTTTTTTGTTTTGTTTGGTTTTGTTTTGGTTTGTTGTTTTGAGGTTTTTGTGTTTTGCTTTGTTTTTTGCTTTGTAGACTGACTTTTCATTCATTTCTGTGGCCAGAATGATTTACTGAAATAAAGATTAAAAAATATTATAATTGGAACAACTGAAACGGAAAATAATTTTGTATGACTCCAAAACTTAAAACTAAAATTAAATAATATTCTGTAATAATTTATTTATTTATTTTTATAGAGTATATACAATTTTAAGCTTTTATAGAATTAATATTTAATGCCACTCTTTAAAAGATCTAATTTAACACACTAACAAAAAAAAACCATCACACACAAAATAAAAAAAAATAAATATCCATCATAGACGCATGGCAAAATAGACTATATGGAATAGAATAATAAAACAGAAATAAAACAAAATCCAAACTATAATAACCCTATAAAAACTACAGCGCGTTAGGTCAGATAAATAAGAAAGATCAGATTTTTGATGCCTGTCTGAACAAGACTTGAGAATGTGGGCTCCGGAGCCAGTAAGTAACTTTTTAGCAACTGCTCAATCACATAGCAACGCCTTGGTGACCAACCACAACAGTTACACAAACATTTTCTCTAAAAGAGGTGTAAAAATTCACTTGATGATAAAATTTATTTCAGAAGATTGTTTGAAATACCTTTGATGTACTATGGTATGTGAACATAGTAATACCTGACCATCTCTTGACTTTTCTGAAATGGATAGGGGACATCATTGGCTCTGTTTTCTCTCCTCTTATCTCCCACATGTTTCTTATTACCTGTGAGAGGCCGTGTCAGCCTGTCTGTGAGATCCTTCTATACCTGCCTTTGTGTTTACACACCTCTACGCACACACGGCTCATCAGTTTTAAAGAGACAGTCCCTCTGAAAGCAGCAGCCCCGAGAGAAATGTGTGTGTGTGTGTGTGTGTGTGCGTGCTTGTGTGTGTGTGTGTGACGGAGAAAAAGAGACAAACGGCCCCTCCTCTGGCTGCACGGGGAGTGAGCGCTGTTGATTACAATGAAGCTCCGCTCCCAGACCTTTTACTGCCGCTACTGCCGTCTGCTCCCCCACACGCACACCTCATCTCTCTGCCTCCTCCTTTTCTCACTCGCTCCCCTCCTTTCTCTTTCCTCCCTCTCTCAGTGAGGGGAAGGTATTCAGTGCGCCGACGGTGCGAGCTTTAATAAGGTTAAGTGCAGCGCGAGCGTGCGAAGATCTCGCAGGAGTCGCCAGTGAGGATCTTTAAAGGAGAACTCCTCCGTTTCAACTTAATGAGGGGATTTTGTCCTAGTGCTCCTGGTCGCAGAGCTTGCCGTGTCGAGTGGTTAGTTCCCATCAAGGAACAAGTGATTCTCTCTCTCTCTGTCTCTCTCTCTCTCTTTCCACTCAACATTCTGCTGATCTCTTCCTCTTGTTCAGTGGCTGAGGGACGCCTGCTCAGAATGGTTGCGGACTCCAGCGGTGCAAGAAGTCAAAGGAGAGGTAAAGCACTTTTTTAACTCTTGAAGCTCTCGTTGAGCACCTGTTTATATCGTACTTCCTTTATGCTGTTGTGTGACCTGTAGCACTTCATTTGCTTCTTTAAAGCAGTCTTGGTAACTTTTACAACAGTGGACCTTCTGTTTAGAGCATGTTTGCAGTTTGAACCGCCTTTATTGTGTAATTGCCGCTAGCATTTGCTGTTTCTTGTACCTGGAGCATCACTCAGTGGCTAAGAGAAGAAATCACACAGCTATTTTTGGTTTGTAAACTGAGAAGTGAAGGATTTTACCCTGATGCTTTGTATTAAGTGTTTTGAGTCATTCTCTGATGTTTGAATGACGTCCTTCAGCTTAGAAACTGTTGAAATGAGCTTGTCCGTGTTGAGTGCATCACGTTAACTATTTCATCACCAAGTGAAAATGTGGTGCGGCAGGTATTTTACGATGTCTTTGTCTCTCTCACCTTCTCTCTCTCTCTCTCCCGCCCTCTTCTGCCTCCTCTTCCGCAGGTTGCAAAATGGATTCACTTCAGTGGCTCTGGTGGAAAGGGCAGCAAGCGGAAAAGAGCAGGGCCCAAGGTTAACTTCAAAGAGGTAAGACCCCGCCAAGCAGGCTTTAAATAGATCTCATCCCACCCGTTTGTCTTCCCTGCATCAATTTCTACCTCAGCTCTTTCGCTCCAGATTAGGAAAGGTCTGTAGATTTGCTTAATCACGCCTAATGAAGCCCTATGCTCTTCTCAAGTTGCCGTTTAAGACTCACCCAAGTTTGCACGTAGTTTTGTTGTGGAGCAGAGCTATCTGATTTTTGCACGCAGATTATGTACTGGAGGGCATTGAATGCTGGAGAAGGGCTTGCACAAACGCCCGTCTCGTGTGTCCGCCCCTTGGCCGGTCGACAGCAGAAGATAGATGGAGAAAAAAAAAATCAAGGCACAATCTGAAATAGCTTGTGCCATGTGATGAGAGTGAGTCACTCCTTTGAGGTTTAGCTCCAAAATGGCTGGCAGGGAAGATACCTGTTGCTCATTCCGTGTGAGTTTATGCGAGTGCATGAGCGTGATGTTTTTGTGTATTCTCTTTCTCTCTGTGTTTATCGAAACTTTCAAGTTATGCATACGTGTATACAGATTCCTTCGTAAGTCTTCACCCAAATTGTCAAACAGTTTGTCTCTGCGAAAGTCTCGCACATGTGGGATCTGCACGCCGACTGGCTGTGCACCAAACAGTGCGGTCGAGCCTCTATTAAAGTATGTTCACAAATCAGACGGCAGAATTAGCATCATAAACTCCTGCGTGTGTGTGTTGAGCGTGTGTGTTGCGTGTTTCAGCTAGTGTGATTTAGGTTATGTCATCTTCAAGTTTCAGCACTGATGTAATGTCTGCCCTGAGATCCTGTTTTTGTCACTTCGGTGGTAGGTGTGTGTATTTGCGTGTGTCAGTGGCTGGAGCATAAAAGACTATTTTGTCTGGATATGTGTTGGTGAAAGGACATTCTTGAGTGTCATGTTTTATAGCTGCTGAGATGTGAAGTGTTAACCCATACTGAAAGTATTGTGGTGGTACCAAGGCATAGTGGTGGAGTCAGTGGTATTTTAATATATATTAGGGTTCAAATGTCTGAGACCACTATTATTTTATTTTGCTTTTTTAGCAAAAAAAAAAGAAAAAAAGTGTATGTTATATTTAAAAAAAAAATAAATAAATTAAAAAAAAAAAAAAATAAAAAAAAAAAAAAATATATATATATATATATATATATATATATAATACATTTTATTTATAAATGATAAGACATTAGTCTAATATAATATTTCTTTTAATATTTCTTTTAATTCTAAATATTTTTAGGATTTTAGATAATTTAACAAAAGTTATGACTAAAAATTATATAATGTTTTTCATTTTAAGTCATAACTTTTTAGGAACTTTTATAATATAATATAAAATAAAATAAAATAATATATTATAGTAATACATTTTAAAGGTAGAATTTATTAGGAATTTAATAAATGCGAAAAAACAATTCAGAATATAATATAATATAATATAATATATTTTAAAGCTAGAATTTATTTGTAACAATTTTAGAATTTATTTATTCAAAATGCTTTCTTAGATTTGAATTATATTATTAATTTATAAGACATTGCAGTCTAATAATTAATTAAACAAAATTATAATGTTCTTCATTTAAGTCATAACTTTTTTTACATGATTAAAAACATTTATTTTTAAATTAATAATATAATATAATATAATAAATATAATACAGTTTAATTTAAAGCTAGTGTTTTTTTTAGGATTTTGAACAATTGCAAAAAACATACAGTTCATAAAAGAATATAATATAATTTACTTTAAAGCTAGAATATATATAATATATATAATGTATATGTGTGTGTGTGTGTGTGTGTATATATATATATATATATATATATATGCATACAATTCTGAATATATAATATAATATATATATTTCTTTTAAACTAGAATTAATTCATTAGGATTTTGAATAATTGCAAAAAATGAATACAATTCAGAATGTATGTGTATGTATGTATGTATGTATGTGTATATATATATATATATATATATATATATATATATATATATATAGAATAATTGGCAAAAAAAACAATTTAGGACATGTAATATAATGTAATTTAAAACTAGAATTTTTTTAGTTATTATATATATATATATATATATATATATAAATTTATTCTATATAATAAATCCTATTCTTAACTAAAAAAGATTTTGTCCGTGTGGTCTTTATGGACCCCATTACATACCATGCATGGAATGATTTCCATATTCATGTGGCACAGTTTTTCACGTGAAGTTAAGTATGTATTCCCTGATTTATCATATCAAACCAGCTCTAGCTGGGGTATTTTTAATACGTGATATTTCTAAACATGTTTTACAGATGTTAGCTGCAAACCCTTCCCACAGCACACCTCTCTGAACGAGTAGAGAAGCTCAGTCTTTCTGGCACCTGGCGAATTGACACATTTGTTACATGTAACTTCAGAGAGCAGTGATGGGGGGTGTATATATAGAGAGAGACAGGCCCATGAAAGAGAAGAAAGACCAATTACAGTCCAGTTGGCTCTGTACAATGACCAGGGTGGGGACGGAGGGAGAAAGAGAGCGAGCCAGCGATTGTTTGAAGTGGTGCCATAAAAGCCAACCTGAAAGGAAACACTGGTGACCCCTCCTCTCCTCATGCCCCCTTCCTCTCGCACACCACCCCCACCCCCTTCTCGTGTAAGGCGCTGGGAGCCCCTGGCTCTTTCCAGGTGTATTTTATATTGCACATTCACGGACTTCAAAAGCAGGCGCCCTATCCTCGGCTCACCCATAAATCAAGCTCAGGCCGGGCCCTTAAAGCGACGGAGGGCCGAGAGGAGAGCATGTGGGCCCTACAGGCCCTGCTCTCATAGGTAATTACATCATAGGTAATTGGCACTGTTCAGGTCCAGACACCCCCCGCTAACCTCAGACTGAGATCAGGGTCACTTTAATGTGAAATGAAAGTTTTGGGCCGGAAAAGAATGGGGTTTTATTGCCTCCCATTTGAGCATGTATGGGTGTGTAGGTGTATGTGTGTGTGTGTGTGTGTGTGTGTGTGTTTGGGGAGTTGCTGTGCTATATTAGTTACGCTTTGTGATAATGAGCTTCATTTTGCTCCATTTTCATCCAAAGCCAAGCTAATGAGAGAGCCTGTCTGCACTGGCTAATCACAGAGACAGAGGGACCGACCTCTAGTACGCTCTCATACATTATCTAGCCTCCCACATAGCTGTGAACCGTTATACAAGGTGAAATATTGGCATTGTGCCACAGGTGTCCTGTTTGAAAGTCACTACTTTAGCAGATGCATATGCAAAAAGTACATTTATTTTTTTTATTTCAGTGGCAGATGCTTAAAGCTCCAGTTTATAATTGATATAATAAGTGAGTACATCATGAATCCATTTTCCAAACTGTGTTTTTGGCTCAGCCTGAATCACTACAGTTCACCTATAATAAGTTTTTATTTTCTGATTATTTCAGATGGAGTAGCCACGGACAATTTTAAGTTTTTTCTTAGTTCTGAACTCCCGCTTGCGAATTCATATAACCAATGAAAGAACTCAGCGTCTCAATAATTCTAGTGTTTATTTTGTAACTTTTTTGTTTTAGGCTAAAAAGTGAACTAGGTGATATTGTAATATTTTGAATTTATTATTATTTGTATTGTTATTTTGTTTGTTTATAAAAATAGAATTAGAATTTAAGTTATACATTTTATCATTATATTGACATTCAAAAGTTTGGGGTTGGTAAGATTTCTTTTCGTGTCTTTAATGTTCACAAAGGCATTTATTGATCTTTTAATTCTAGGTATTTTTGGGATTTTAGATAATTTAACTAAAGTTATGGGAAAAAAAAATTCTATTATGTTCTTTGTAACTTTTTTAATCATTCAAAATTATTTTTTTTATTTAAATGAATAATCTAATAAAATATAATGTAATATAATATAATATATAATAATATTTATTTTAAAGTTATAATTTATTTATTAGGATTTTGAGTAAGTGCAAAAATTAAAATATGCAAAATATATATAAATGTATGCATAAATACATACAATTAAGAATATTATGTTTTTAAAATTATATTACATAAAATTCTAACTTAATAATAAGAATTTAAGTTATGCATTTTATCATTACATTACCATTTAAAAGTTTGGGGTCGGTAACTTTTTTAATTGTTTTGTTTTATGCTCACCAACCCATTTATTTGATCTTTTAATTAAATAAAAAAAAAAAATTATAGAATGTACTTCATAATAATTTTTTGAAATTCAAAAATCTACAGCTTTTTTTTATTTGAGTAATATAATATAATATAATAAAATATTTATTTTAAAGCTAGAATTAATTTATTCCGATTTAGAGTAAATGCAAAAACAAATGACATACAATTAAGAATATTACATTATTTTATTACATTACATTACATTACATTATAAGTTTAATAATAATTTAGTTAATAATAATTATTTAGAGTCGGTAATATTTTCCTTTTTTAAAGTTTTTTAAAGTCTTTTATGCTCACCAGTGCTGTGTTTATTTGATCTGTTAATTCTGTATATTTTTTAGGATTTTGAATAATTTAACAAAAGTTGTGCAAAAAATTATATAATATTTTTCGTAACTTTTTTTAAAATTCTAAATTCTAAAACTTTTTTATTTAAATGAATAATATAATATAATATAATTAATATAGTCAGTTATAGCTTTTTCATGATTCTTTGATGAATGAATACAAAGTTCCTTAACATTGTAAAACTCTTTACCATCACTTTTGATCAATATATTCCATTCTCGCCGAATAAAACATTAATTTCTGTCGCCAAAGAAAAAAAAAAGTACTGGTAGTCTCTCAAAAATGACACAGTTGCCCCATTTATAGTTCAAACCATGATCTTTTATCAACCAGTCCAGTTTTCATGTATTTTTTTAACCCCTTGTACACTTTTATTTATAGGGATAGTAAAGAAAGAATAGAAAGATTTGGGGAAACGATCAGGAAATAAAATGCAAACCAGACTCGAACTTGCATCACACTCATTTAACCACAACACCGCAACCCTGCATCGTATGAACCAAGATGATTAGGCCATATTGTTGGTGGTTTAGGCCATATTGTTGGTTTAGGGAACAGGTAATCTAATGGCTAGACACTATAGGAAGTTCCTGAATGCTTTGAGGTTTGGCTCTTGTGAAATCTTTCTTTGTATATACAGTGTCAAAGAGAGGAATGCTGGGTTGTCTGAAATTAAGGTCACATTCATGAGTAACATAATCCTTCCCTCAGACCGCAGCGCCTGAAACCATAGCGACATGCAGATACACCGAACTCCTAATCTATATTCTTCATGGTCATTTCTTCAATTCCTTTTTCGGCATTTGTTTTATACGCTCGTGTGCTCCTCTGAATGTGCGCTGGAATGTAGATGAAAGCGCTTCCTTGCGGGACGATGTGTTTTGAGCCTATTCCAAATTCCTGTTGTGTGCTGACATTAGCGTTACTCCGCATAGCCAAATGGATGTTCCCGTGGCCTGTTCGATATTTTTGCGGTAATGTACGCCACTCAGGTTTATCTGACAGCATAAGCCCATTTTCCCTTTTACTACCGTGCGCACAGATGTCCAACAGAGCGCTTGATTGCCATGACCTGTTTCCTCAGAGTCTCAAACTCACTCTTTCCCTCAAGTTTTTTTTCCGTGCACTGCATCCTGAACCCAAAGCTGATTTATGGATATGGAGGAAGAGGTAAAGGAAGTAGGCCCCTCAATCCAGATCCTCTCCAAAGACCTGAGAGCACAAAATGACAGACTGTAGGTCTAATGTCTGAAGTTGTGTGTATGTGTGAGGGGGATGTCTGCATTTAGTGAATATTTTGGCATCAGTCAGTGCACGAGTCGGTCCAAAAATGCGCGGTTACTTGCGACCGCCAGGGCTGGAATCTCATTTGCACTGTTATTAGAGACGAGCTCAGTTCGGCGGGATCCATGAGAAACGACAAATAGAAAGATCCATAAACAAAATCAAAACAAGACTGACCTTTTCACTTGCTGCCCCTCCTTTGCCAGAAGTAAAAAGGGAAGAGGTGGGGAAGTCTCCTCCATTACTTCTGACTCATTCCTCATATGAGCTAACTGCACGTCAGGGAAAATATGGGAATATGAAGGAGCGACTGCTGATATTGGCAGAATAGTGCTTCACATACAGACACAGACGAATACATCATATTATATTTCCTTAATTAGTATATTTGTGGTTTTCCAGTAAGAAAAAAAGAAGTTCTGAACTCTGACACATACCTCTTGACTAATTTCAAAGCACACAAACTTAACAAAATTATATTATATTATATGTAATGTTATAAATTTTACATATATTATAAATTTATTGTAATATTATAAATTATAATTTTTTTTTATTTGTTTTTTTATTTATAAAAATAGAATAAGAATTTAGGTTTTATATTTTAGCATTACATTAGCATTCAAAAGTTTGGAGTCAGTAAATATATATATATATATATATGTTTTTAAAAGAAAAAAACTTTTATTCTTATATACCTTTATAATGTTGTTTGTAACTTTTTTTTTTAATGATTCAAAATTCTAAACTTTTTTTTAGATTTAAATCAGTATAATATAATATAATATAATATAATAATATATAAATCTATATCATTAAAAAAAGAAATAAAAATGTAAATATAAAATCTTGTTATTTATTATATTTACATTATATTTGTTATTATCGTGTAAATACAAAAAATAAATAAATAAATGGAAGATATTCATATATATATATATATATATATATATATATATATATATATATATATATTTTATCTCATTGGTACATAACAGTAATTATTATTATTTGTATTTATTTCTTAATTTAACATTTATTTAAAACTGATTATATATATATTTATTTATTTTTATTTATTCTAAATAAATAGGGTAAATATACAACTTTTTCAACACGTATTCTTTGAAAACAATAAATATTTAAAATTATTTCTTTAAAATTAGTGTTAATATGTTTTTAGTAAAATATTGCATTTATACATTTATCTGAGCCAAAAATTAGTATAATATATCTTATAACATTAGTAAACTACATTAGTTAACATGAACTAAGAATGAAAAATTATTTTACAGTATTTATTAATCTTAGTTAATGTTAATTTCATCATTTAATGCATTATTAAAATCACAAGTTGTTTGTTAATGCACTAACATGAACAAACAATGAAAAACTGTGTTTTCAACTAACATTAACGAAGATTAACAAATAGTGTAATACATGTATAAATGTATCAACTGACACCTTACTGTAAAGTGTTACCAATTTTTTTTAACCCATAAATTAGTTTTTATTGTTTTATGTCTAAACTTAAATGAATTCTCTGTTTTCTACGCCACTTTTGCAGAGAAGTAGGAAAAAATTAAAAACAAATTTTGCTTTATTTAAATTCTTCCAGCTTTGTGTATTTTTACTGGAAAACCTAGCAAAAATAAAGAGATTTTCATGTCGTGGAGGAGCGTGTGTGGATGTGGGTGAGAAGAGAGAGATGTCACATGTGTCTCTTGTCTGCATGTGTGGGAATGATCCAGGGTCCATGTCCAATTGCGGAGGAGCAAGTGAAGGGCAGAGGCTGGGGAGAGGAACAAATGCTAGAGAGAATAAACCATGAAGTCATGTGCTTTTTATTACACTCACTCACACACACACTACATTTCACATTCCTCACATCAGAGGGGTTTATACAACATGCAATCATTTAACCAGAAAAGTTATTTTAAGTTTGAATGTATTTAAACTTCAAAGTCAGATGCAGATCAACTAGTATCGCCAACTGGATGACTGACTGGCGTTAAGGAAACCTAAACATCGCACATGTGTTGGTGTGTTTGAAGTGGTTTGATACATGCTTTTTAGCGTTAAATTGATTTTGTTTAAAGTTCAAAGTCCATATCTATTGATGTTGTTTGCAAAAAATGTTCAGTGTCCATCAATGATGCTCTTTAGAGGCAGATGATGCATTTACAGCATCTACTGAAAACCATTGGCATAAAGGCGCATACTGGCAGTTTCTCCAAGTTTTTTTTGCTTTTACTGACGCTGAATTCCTAGATATGAGTGTATATTAGCATTAGCCTGTGCACACGTGTCTGCATTTTTATTGTAAATTGCATGGCTGAGAATTTCCATGGTCTGCTTTGTGCTATATAAAGATGCAATAAGCCATGCTCTCAAAAGAGCTCTTGCGTCCAACTTCCTATGCAAGCCCATCATAATCAGCAAACCTCATATAGCTGATGGCTTTTATTTGATACGGTAATTGGACGCACTCGCTCGCTAGAGAACAGCGTTAGAGGGTTGTAATGTAGACCTAGGGTCTTTAAAAGCCAGAGCATTATATGAACAGTATATATATAAAAGGCTCTGCCGCTCCTGGTGCACAAAAGCAGAACTCTGCGGTCTCTCGTTTTTTTTTTTTTTTTTCTCTCTATTCAGCATAGAAGCACTTTAACATGTGTCTGGAGACCTCTAGGTTTTAATGTGGTGTTCAGCATAAGCTTAAAGGAATAGTTTGCGCAAACATAAAAATTCTATCACCGATAACTCATGTCATTCCATATCAGTGTTGTTTTGGACCCCATTGACTTTCACTGTGCAAAAGCATACTTCAAAATATCTTTTTGTGTTCCACAGAATGAAAAAAGTCAAATTTCCAAACATATGCGACCCTGGACCACAAAACCCATCAAAAGGGTATTTTTTTTAATCTGAAATCTCAATAAATAAGCTTTCCATTGATGTATAGTTTGTCTGAGATACAACTATTTGAAAATCTGTAATCTGAAGGTGGAAAAAATCAAAATATTGAGAAAATCACATTTAAAGTTGTCTAAATGAAGTTCTTAATGCATATTACTAATTAATTTTTGTTTTGATATACTTACAGTAGAAAATGTACAAAGCATCTTCATGGAACATGATCTTTACTTAATATCCTAATGATTTTTGGCTTAAAAGAAAAATTTATCATTTTGACCCATGCAATGCATTTTTGACTACTGCTACAAATATACCAGTGCTACTTAAAACTGGTTTTGTGGTCCAGGGTCACATATTTAGAGGACTCTATTGTCCAAATGACAGCCTTTCAGGTAGAAAGTCAGGTGGAATGTTAGTTTCTACAGTTTCTCCAACATAAGAGACAAATATCATTGTATTATGTGATTCAGAATATTATGTTTTTAATCAGCAAACACTTTTCGCTCAAAAGCCTAAGCTGAACTTTTCTCTGAGGAATAGAGCTTGAAGCTTTTAACGTGAGTGGTTTCCTCACCGAAAACTAGCTAGCAACATCTCCAGTGTCATTAAATACCATCTGTGTTTGTCTTTCCAGCGCACATGGAAAAGGCATCAGTTAGGAAATACACAGACACACATCGCTTTAACTGATTACATATGGTTGCCCCTCACTATTTCCACAACCGTGACGTTCGAGCTCCAATTGGATTTATGTCAAATACCAATTTGTGAATAAATGCGCCTTCTTAAATGGGAGGTAGCATATAACGCTTGTGTTAAAATGACTCCGTGCATGTTTTGCATCATGTTCCACAGGCCTCATTTGGTGGGAAATGAAATCAACGGTCGTGAATAAAAACGTACTGAAGTGACTCGGGCATCACTTCATCTCATTTCTCACTGGTCGTAAGCGCAGCGCTCCAACATCTGTCTGGTAGGAGAAAAAGCAGCGTTTCGGTAATGAGCGAGGGAGACGGCGGGTCTCACGGACCACTATGGTGCTATTAGCCTCATTGAGTTCCCCCCTCCCTTCTTGCTCTCTGAAGGTCTACAGAGCAGACTTGTAAAGCCCACAGCATACACGGCAGGCTCTTTAATGCAGGGGCTTAATGCTGTTGGGCTCACAGGCGCTGAGATTATCGAGGGAGACACATATGAATCCAATAACAGAGACTTTTAAAGGGGTTTATTTGTCGTTAGGCGTACAGATCAATTTGGACCGTTTTAGCCAAAGTGCTTCCGTCAAAGGAGAAAATCGTAATAGGACTTTGGGCTATGAAGGCTGTAACTCTGCAGACTGCATTTTTCTTTGAAAGCTTGTAAGAAGTAGGAGGTTTAGAGGCACACAGATAGACTATGCTACTTATGAACTACTAAACTCCTTAATTTGGTAAAAAAAACAAAAAAAAACCATCTGCTTTATTAATGAACTAAATGATGCACTACCAGTCAAAAGTATTTGAACAGTAAGATTTTTAATGTTTTTTAAAGAAGTCGTCACTTCTACTCACCAAGCCTGCATTTATTTGATCCAAAGTACAGCAAAACAGTACAATTTGAAAGTATTTTACTATTTAAAATAACTTTTTTCTATCTTAATGTATTTTAAAATGTAATTTGTTCAAAGATGAATTTTTGGCATCATTACTCCAGTCACATGATCCTTCAGAGATCATTCTAATATGTTTAATATGTATAAATGTTTCTTAAACAGCAAATTAGCATATTAGAATGATTTCGAAAGGATCACATGAGACTGAAATGAAAATTTATCTTTGATCACAGGAATAAATTGCATTTTAATATGTATTCAAATAGAACGCAGTTATTTTAAATAGTAAACATATTTCACAATATTACAGATTTTGCTGCATTTTTAATCAAATGAATGCAGGCTTGGTGAGCAGAAGTGACTTAAAAACATTTAAAAACTTACTGTTTAAAAGCTTTAGTAGTGTATATCTATAGTGCATCCTTTAGTTAAGGTCACAAGGTCATTAATAAAGCAGACTTTTTTTTTTACCGAATTATAAGAAAAAAAACATTAAAAATCTTACTGTTCAAAAACTTTTGACTGGTAGTGTATAAGTGAAAAATAAATCTGATCACAAGTGGGCACATAACTGTCACACAATATGGTCATATTTAATGGTAAATGTTTCATTTTTAAATAAAAACTATTAAAAATACATCTTCCTGCAATTTTTAAGAATTCGTGTCATAATTGTATAGTTCCGCAATTTATTTTTCTCAGTTATTTTGAGAAAAATACTGTTAGTTTGGGGTTTTATGATTTTTTTTTTTTTATGATTTATGATCACCAAGATTACATTTATTTAATTTAAAATACAGGGAAAATGGTAATATTGTGAAATATTATTGCAATTTAAAATGTTTTTTTATTTTCATATATTTTAGTTGCATTTGTTCTTGTGATGGCTAAGTTTATGATCTTTTAAATATCATTTTGACATGCTAGTTTGTTTCTCAAGAAACATTTCTTATTATCATTGTTGAAAACAGATGTGGAAACTGTGATACATTTTTTGATGAATAGACAGTGAAACAGCTTTTTTGTGTTAAATGTATATAAAAACGGAAACACTTCATAATGCGGTAACTAACAATGAATGACTGTATTTCATGAACTAACATTAACAAAGAATAAATGTATTGTTCATTGTTTGTTCATGTTAGTTAATACATTACCTAAAGGAACCTTACTGTAAATTGTTACCATAAAAATATATAAAAAATAAAATCTCACTGACCACAAACTTTTTAATGGCAGTGCATATATAGAAATTGCTTCCGCTTGTAATCTCAAATCTGAAGTCCATATTATCTGTGCTCGGCAAAGAAAAACATCTGTTTTTCTCAGACTTCCCACACCACCAAAAGTTTGTACCAAACATCAAAAATAAATAGAGCAAACCCCCCCAACAAATCAAAATGCCATTGGACTGATGCCATTGTGAAATGGTTTCAGTGATTTTCTGCTTGCTGGCAGCAGGCCAGGAAAATGAGCCCTTATCAGATCCATTTGATGGCGCTATATTTGGGTCTTGAATTGAGAGGGGCCAGAGAGCGAGTAGTAATGGTACAGACAGGAATAGCAGTGCCGCCTGACTGGCACAATCAGTGGACTGCGTGTTGGATGGCTCGCTGTAATCATCGCTGCTTGGGCACAAAGGGAGGATGACGATAGCACATTAAAGCGCACTTACCATCGCACTGCATCCTTCTGTTGTGTTTGCTTCATTCTCCGTAGGGGTCTGTTCAGCAATATAACACTCAAATTAAAAGATGTCCGTATGCTAGCCCAGATTTTCGTGGATAGTTTTGCATCCAAATTAATTTCTTGTGCGTGGGTGGCTGGCATTTGTTGCTTCTTGTTGTACTAGCGAGCACTGAATCTGCCAGCTTTAACTGGTCCATAGGTGTGTTACTGTACATTCATCTGCCTTTGCATTGTCTCTCTAATCCCTGCAGCCTATTATAACCTGAAACCCTAGATTGAGACCAGAAAATAGAATAGTAAAAGAATTTACAGTATGTAGGAGTTGTGTTTTTAAACTCTTGTTTCGCAAGAGGTGACAAAGACAGACACGTCAGTGCAATGGGCTTTTTTTTTGCTTTTAAGAACTGTCTTGAAAACTCCAAAAGCGACTTTAGTAAGTGTCAAATCTCTAAAAAAAAAAAAAAAGCAAATATGAGTCATTTCTGATTAATCATGTGACCTTGACCTTTCAATTTTGCTTATTTGGTAAATTCACGATGGGTAAAAAAATGTCTAGAGATCAGTCGTGGCCTCTCTGTGCGGTTGTTTTACTTGGTGTGGATGCAATACTGAGCTGAATCTAAAGATGAATCTGAGTGTTAAAGCAGGTGGAGATGTTTAGAGCAGGTCTGTTAGCAGCCGCCTGGTGTGACACTCTGCCACGTATTAGTCTCCATGTGTAAGGATGACTCATCCCGTGCTGCTTGTCAGGAGTCTTTAATCTTCTTAAAGAGCCACCGCCACAATCCTCTGATGCTGCATGAAACGGTCCATCTGTAGTCAGTTTTCATGCAAACGTTTTGTAAATGATTTTAAAGAATCTCTTTACTTTTCGTTGGTAGTTTTGAATACTGTATGTGCGTATCTCTGCGTGCGTGAGTGCTTTACACAGATAAGTCCCAGTGCCCTGGTGTTTGCATGCATTCACACACCAGTGTTGGGAAAGCATCTTTGAAAACTGTCAAGCTACAAGCTACACAATTTAAAATACTTCAACTATGGAATGGAAAAAGTAGTTGTACTGTAAGTTACTAACAAAAAAGTTCTAATACTAGGGCTGGGTAAAAAAATATAGATTTTTCCATTTTTAATCGATTCTCATTTTGGCAAAACAATATTGATTTTTAAATCCCAAGAATCAATTAGTCTAACTGGTTTTCAGTTAATGGAGGGAACATTGTAGTGCACCTATCATTCAATATTTCGCAATAAGCTTTGTTACTTTTGATATGAAACAAAGTATCAGATTTCAAGATTTCTGCCCATTTTATTGCAGCATACAAAAAATAAATGCTGTTTTGCTGCTGTTTAATGTGGAGTGACAGATTGCTGTATCACTTCAGTTACAGAGAAGCGACAGCGTGAAGCGCATGTGAACTGATAGTCTCCTTCGATTTAATACCAGTTATAGCACAAATAAACATTAATTAACATTGGCAGGTATATTAAAAGAAAGAGTACAATGTGAAGCGCACATGAACTGATCATCTCCTCTGCTTTAATACCAGTTATAGCACAAAATAAATATGAATAAACATCTGGAGGCAGTGTTGGGGAAAGTTACTTTTAAAAGTAATGCATTACATTACTTTTGCATTACTTTTGTGTTACTTTTGCATTACTTTTAAAATCTGGGCAGGGCTCGCTTGTTTGTTTTTAATATAAAAAGTTAGATTTTAAGCAAATGTAAAAGCGCTTTCACACCAAAAAGTGAAATTAATAAGCCTAAGCTTGAAGGAAAAGTTCATTCACGTCTGTACATTAGAACTGTAGGAAAAGGAAGTTCAACACTCTTCAGCAATGAGAAAAATGAAGCACAAATATTAATTTAAAGTAAGTTTTGCTTATTAGTATGGTTGAATTGGATCAACAAAGGTCAGCAACAAACACATTGGTTAATAAAATGGGATTAAATACATAAAGGAAACAAAAAGTAACTGGCGTTACTTTTATGAAAAATGAACTTGGATGTTTTCTTGGAAATTAAAAAGTAATGCGTTACTTTACTAGTTACTTAAAAAAGTAATCTGATTACGTAACTCACGTTACTTACAACACTGTCCGGAGGTATATTAAAAGAAAGAGTACAACGCAAAGTGCATGTGAACTGATCATCCCCTTCACTTTAATACAAGTTATAGCACAAAATAAATATGAATAAACATCCGAAGGTATGTTAAAAGAGAGAGCACAATGTGAAGCGCATGTGAACTGATCGTCAATATCCCTATCCTTTCTCATGTAATCACTCAATCAGTGTTTCAACCGCGCAAAGATATTAGTATAACAGCTTGTAAACAATGTCATGTAACGTCACATTTTTCTAAAAAAACAAAAAACAAAAACCATATTCATCACCAAAAACCTGTTAGTCGGCTAGAAAAAAAGAACTCTAGAGAGGAGCATTTTGCTAAATATATGCACCATATAACATATTCATTGGGTTTTACTGTTCTTCAGTGTTTGTTTGAATAAGTCTGTCAAGTTTTTATGATAGACATCATTTCACTGTATGTATTTCAAAAAACAAATTGGAGTAGAAATATAATTATGTAATTGTAACTTTATCATTATAAAAACTTTACCTTTAATATTATGTAGTACCAGCTGATTCTCATGTCTACTTTTACAGCATTAGTTGAGAAAGTCTAGCATGAACTGTACCTGTTATAAATCCAAAACAATCGATATTGTATCAAATCAATCACAAGATTGTGAATCAGAATCTTATTGAATTGTGAAATTTGTGTCAAAATGCAGCCCTGCTAATCACATTGAAGCTACTTGAAAGTGCAATAACAATTTCATGACAGGAAATCATTTGTATAAGATGGAGAAGACATATATTTTTTTGACTTTGTTTGTATGGAAATATAGTGTTAGGTTTAAGCGGTTGGCTCAGGCAGCGAAGCTTAATGCGTCAATTTAGGTTGAATTTGAGTTGTGTGTTTTCTTCCAGTTTTCTCATTTCATACAAATTTAATTATTACAAATTCTCATGAGATTGAGCTGGAGATATCTTTGCATGTAATCACCCAATTATGCAATTTATAGTTTAATAAGCCAAATGTTTCTGGCAGAACAAGAATGAAGGTTTTTGAATGAATAAACAATTAGAATTTAATTAGTTTGAATCGGGGTGACAGCTCAGTTATGGTACACTAAATACAACAACACAAACAATATTAAAAATGTTATAATGGATATCGGCATTTGGCTGAATATTTTGAAATAAAATGGCAAAACTTACCCAATGTCACAAAACACTGGTAGCTTGTTTTTTGTTTTATGTGGCCCTGAATTTTTCAGTTGAGATTTATACATCACCAGAAAGTGGCATAAATAAGGTTTCCATTGATGTACTGTTAGGATAGGACAATATTTGGCCGAGATACACTAATCACAGTGTTTATTCTAATCCATAGAATAGTGCATAAGTACACATTTTGTCACGCTACACTGCTGTTTGATGAAAAAAGTTGACTTTTTTGAAAACAACTGAGCTGTTATCATCCTACTGGAAAATGTAGAGGTAAGGTACTGTAGTAGCATCGCTACTTTAAGGAAGTTACTCCTCGACACAGCACACAACCATTCTTTTTTCATGTTTTGTTTGGCTCCAAAGCTCCAGTGATGCGTGAAAGGAACATCGGATACTGAGAAAGATATCTGGGCTTAGTCTATCTGCTGACCCCCGTGAGCTCCGAGGTCCAATCTGAAGGTCGGCAGGGGGCTGTAAGCCGCAGTCCCATCTGCATCTAGTCACCAGACCCCTGTCCAGCCCTGCAGACACGTTAGCATTTCATTTTCATAACACATTCTGCCAGGGTCTCGCCAGGTGGCAGCTACTACGCCAGCATGTGGGGAGATGAACCCGAGCAGGCTTTTAGCAGGAACCGATGCTATCTCACTAACATTTTCATTTATTTGTGAGGTTTGTTTTCCTCTTTCCCATCTCACAAATCCGCTCGGGCTCATATGGAGGAAATTCAGCTGACATGGGGAGACGTCTGTCAGTGTGTGTGGAGTATACAAAATGTATACTGACTGTATTATCTGATAAAAATGAGAAATGACCAATTACGGCAAGGCATCTGTAGGATTGTATTATATTTAGTTAAAGTGATGTCATCTGTCTGTAAAACTCATATTCTCCATCTTCCTCTTGGTTTTTTTTTAGTCTATACATTTCCTGTTAAAATGGCAAAACATCATATGTTCCCTTTTACGCTGAGTTATAAACATACAGAAATATACTTCTCAAACGTGCAGTACAACGGTCTTTCAGCCCTTGGCAAGCTCGCATAATGGCATATTCCAGGGGTCTAATCAGATTTCTCATTTTGATTAAAATGTAACTCAATATGAACAAGAAGCTTATGTGGAGTGAGTCTGTGCAACAGGTGACCTATGAGATGGTAGCTAGTGAAAAAAAGCTGGATCCTTAAACGGCATGTGCAGCCATTTTGAGGGGTCACTCAGAGGTAACCCTGCGATGACATCTGGATGACAAATCCAGAAATTCCTTCGGTCTAGACCATAGAACGCATGCCAGTTGAGGCGTTGTTTTTCAGAGCCATCTTCTGGTTTGGATTGCGGTATCAGGAGCTGTTTGGAGACGAGCACAAAAGTCTGGTCATGCTTTGATGCCCTCTCAAACAGGTATCATCAAAGTGTCTTTCAACAGGTGCTTTTATTAACAATAGATATTTTGCTTTGATCTTCCCTGTTGCACCTCTCGTTGTTTACCAATCAGTCACCATATAGTCGACGTTGTTGTGTCTGTGTGTTCGGCGAGCACCTGCGATGACACAGGCTTGTTTCTCTCGGCTTTGAACATGTGCCCCCTTTCTCACTGTGACCCCCCCTTTTCTTCTCAGCATTTCACCCACAGCTGTTTGTTTTTGTCACCCAATTTGCAGATATTATGCACACAAGTAGACCTTTTGTTCTCCTCGTCAAAGCTGTCCTTTATGTGGCTGTGCTACGCAGTGGGTTGAGGACATTTCCCTGTTTTTCTCCTTTCTCTCTCTGTGTTCACCCTCCCACACTGTAAAAAATGTTTTGTCAGATAGCCTAATGGGGTGACATCTAAATGAAATGCTCTTATTCAAGTCACAAATATTGTTTATGTTGACTAAACCAATCTAGTTATATTAGGTTAAATCAAGAAAATGATTTTTAGGAAGAAATAGCACCAGGTTTTAAAATGTCCATGTACCATTGGTGAGACAAACAGATTGCCCCGCCCCAAAATCACATCATTGGTTAAGCTAATGTTGCTATATATATATATATATATATATATATATATGTGTGTGTATGTGTATGTGTGTGTGTGTGTGTGTGTGTGTGTTATTTTGTAATTAGTATTATTGTATTTACACTATCAGTCAAAAGTTTTTGAACAGTAAGATTTTTTATGTTCTGCTCACCAAAATACAGCAAAAACAGTACAAATTTGAAATATTGTTACTATTTATTTCATCAACTTAGTGTATGTAAAAATTAACATTAGCCAAGAATAGTAAATACTGTAAAAATACTATTCAATGTTAGTTCATAACACTTAAAGGGTTAACTATTGGTAACTAATTGAACCTTACTGTAATTGATTTTATTGATTAGACCTCTGGGTTTAGTGAATGCTAATGCGAATTTAAGTTAAAGTTGAAGGCAACGTGCTCAAACTAGACATGCCAGTAGGTGAGGATGCACAAGTAGTGACACTTTGTTTGGGATGTCAGAATCACTAACACATCCCAGTGACAATTGTATCACATTACCCATCAAAAGAGCTGCTGGGTATTCTCTGTATTAGAAGGGCAAGGTCAACGTAACCTTTTTTGTTAGGACAGCTGTAGTCAAACATAATAGACCTTTCAAGTGCATGGTATCTAGAGGCAGTACATCTATGGCATGTTTGTTTTCTCAGCTGCTGGACACAAGAGAGGGGAGGAGGACTCATGATTACATTGCGCCAACATACATTGAGTTGTATAGGTCCATAGGGATGGAGGTGTTACTGTAATGGGGCACTAAGAGGGATTTTATGAGCTGGTGAAAGATGTAAAGGGTCAATACATTTAATATGTGATGGCTTTGAACAAAGAAACAGTAATTCTGTTTGGTGCCACTGTTGGTGTAGAAATTACACAGGTCATTATTGGTGATGTAGCATTGTAGGAAATTTAATTTGACATATAACAAAGAGGCTGTGGAAATTTGTGGTCTTTCACATCACAGCGCGTGCTTTTTCCATCTCCGTGACAGATTCCCCTCTATTAACCCCAGCATGTCTCATGCTGAGATTATTTTAGTACACATGAGCTAATGTTGTGAAAACAGGCATATCTATTTCACTTAGTGACGTCTCATCGACTTGCTGTCTGGTGCAGTCTGTTTGATTATGCACAGGTATGGATCTGTCCGTACTCTGCTGGGAGGAGCATAAGCTGAGACTAGAGATGGAGCCCATGCCACAGAGTCAGTGTATCACCTTCAGCCGCCTGTTGAACAAGGGCAGGAAGATTCTAGCTAAAAGGGGCTTCATTGATTCTTTTTCAATGTCATTTATCAACATTGAAGTTGCTGGTGAAACTGTGACGCAGTGGTTACCACACATGCTCTACACACATTGGTGTGTGACACAAGATTGAGTCCGGTCTACAATGTTTAGATTCCATTCAGATTCAAATGCTTTTAAAGAGGGGATTTTGGTGTATGTAAGTGTTACTGAAGTGGAGATTTTTGGTTCAGTGCAAGAGAAAAGTTTCATTTTGAGAAAATGGCTTGTGAAGGATTACTTCACTTCCAGAAAAAAAAATTCCTGATAATTTACTCACCCCCATGTCATCCAAGCTTCATGTCTTTCTTTCTTCAGTCGAAAAGAAATTAAGGTTTTTGAGGAAAACATTCAAGGATATTTCTCTATATAGTGGACTTCAATGGGACCCAACGGGTTGAAGTTCGAAATTGAAGTTTCAAAGCGGTTGAAAAGGGCTCTACACGATCCCAGCCAAGGAATAAGTGTCTCATCTAGGGAAACATTTAAAAAAAATTGTATATTTTTCTTAATCACCAAATGCTCATCTTGCACTAGCGCAAATATTCGTTACATAGTCACGTTGGAAAGGTCACGCATGACTTATACCAATCCAGTATTTACAAAGCAAACATGCAAAGAAAGTCAAACAGCCTTTACAAAAAAATAAAAATAAAACAACACTGACGGATGATTTTGAAGTTGGAGGAGAAAATGAGATGGAGAAAATACACAAAGAAGTCTGTAAAGATTGTGAAGATGTGCCTCGCAGAGCTAGTGCAAGACGAGCATTTGTGGTTGAAAAAATATATCAATTTGTATTTCTTTAAGAAAATGGACAGTCATTTAGATAAGATACTAGATAAGAACCTTATTCCAGCTGGGATCGTGTAAAGCCCTTTGAAGCTGCATTGAAACTGCAATTTGGACCTTTAACCCGCTGATCCCCATTGAAGTCCATTATATAGGGAAAATTCTGCAACGTTTTACTCAAAAACATTAATTTATTTTCGGCTGGAGAAAAGAGTAAATTCTGGAGTGAACTTGAAAGATATGTATTGTAATTGAAATCTACAGAAGCAAATAGAAAAAGTGCTATAAAAGAAACACCTAAAACTGTATTTTGAATGTTTTCTTTCCACTAGTCTGAAAAAATACTTTTTGAAAAACCAAAAAGCCCAAAATCTCAAAAGTGTCTTGTAGTGTCTTACCTTAAAGCTTGGAGTGCTGGCATTTATTTTGTGTCTGATGTAATGGTGTTAATCATAATGAAATTGTTTGGAAAAGCATTTGTTTTTAAGTGTAAAACGCATGAACAAATGTCTTAAACAAATGTATCTTGATATTTCTACTGGAAAACAGTACAAAATACTGATTAAGACAAGGCTTTTTCCAGTGTATTGGGGTTTGGTTGCAGTTGTGTAAGCACAATCACAGTCAGTGCTGCTTTTATAAAGGGCAGACCCGCCCTCATATGATCTATAATTCACAGAAGTCTTGCCTTCCCCGTGGTGACGAGTGAACCCCGATGCCACTGAAATTGAGAGGCTTATATCACCTGAATCACAGAGCCAATGTGTGTTTACCGCCGTGTGTCATATGTCATCATTTATCTTCCTGCAAAAGCGTAGATACCCTGAGATCTGCCACGTTCAAAGACAAAGGGCTTTGACTGTTTGGGACGTCTACCCTGAGGCAAAGTTTACCGGTGGGACACAAAAAAAAAAGCTCTGATAAAGACAATAATGGAGAGAAAGGCGCAGGGGAAAATAGCAAGTGTAACCCAAGTACCCCAGGCCGGGTGTTGTGCCGTCTGTCAATGCCGGAGTGTGTTTTTACGAGGCTGTGGTCAGACAGCATAAAAAGCCCAGAAGCAGTAAAACTGCCACAGAAATCACACTCTGTGTTTTAATAATGCCACTTAGGCACAGACTCTTGTGCAAGAATAACAGGGAGTGAATGGTGTGCATTCTTCCACACAAGACCCTCCACAGGGCAAAGGTTCGAGGGGACTCAACGCTTGAGGTTTCAAAGAAGGGGAACATCTCTGTTTCCAAGGTTTTGCTTGAATGTGGCGGCAGATGAAAGCGAAACTGCTTTGAGAAATCTGCATCAGTGCACTAGGCCGTCTCCTAGTTTTATGCGTCCTTTTAACAGTACTTTTATAGTAAACGCTTTGCTTTGCCCTTCATCAATTCAGTTGCGTCCTTCAACATCTCTGGCTTCATTCAACACTTTTTTAAGCTTGGTGAAGAAGCCTCTCAGTACATAGTGACAGCATATTTACAGTGATCTCTGAGATTTGAGACT
Source organism: Cirrhinus molitorella (assembly GCA_033026305.1). Classification (NCBI taxonomy): domain Eukaryota; kingdom Metazoa; phylum Chordata; class Actinopteri; order Cypriniformes; family Cyprinidae; genus Cirrhinus; species Cirrhinus molitorella. Next base: position 16,772,848 of record CM065125.1, on the reverse strand, counting down.
TGTAATTAAAGTTAATTTCCAGATGTTTGAGTAAAGTCAGTCGAGTAGAAGTGAATGTTTAAAGTTTTAGGTTCCTAATTTAATATTCCTACTGTTGCATTAACATTGGCAGGATACAGGGGTGAGCACTTTTCCCAAATAACTTACAATTCTTATCCCATTATTTGTATAAAAATATATAATAATACAGCCACAAGTCATGTTTTTGTAGTGATAACAGTTACATACACTGCCAATCAAAGATTTACCAAAGACTGATGATTACAGATGATTTACCAAAGATGATGATTACTGTAATTGAAATGCTATTTCAGATTTTACTTTATGATATTTCAAGTTTGCCTTTACTCTTGATTATATAACTGCAGCAATAATAATAATAATAATAAAAAAATATTATCACCTTTGAATGGCAGTGTATGACGCATAAAATGTTAAATGACTTAAATGTCATTTAAAATGGTGACACCTGGGGAGTCATTTGAACACTTTACTGTTCATCATGAAAAGACAAGTAAATAATCTCATTCCATGTTGTTAAAAAGTTGCTAATGCTATGCAGCAAGTGAAATGTCAAGTACAAGGAGTCAATAAATCAGTATTTCTAAATTTCTTTGGGAAAAACACATTCTCTAGCATTTTGTCGAAATGCTAAGGTTTTTTAAAACAAAATGTCAATCAGTGGCAGCAGTATAAACTTTTTCACCTTGTATTTTTTCTATACTATGCAAGTTGTTTCATAAACTCATTTTATTTGAGAAACTACATGGAATATTTGTACTTTTAAAAGTCTGTTTGTCTCTTGAGACAAGACAAGTGCACTGCAAAGGAGGTAGATGGTCATGAAATGGTTTAAAACCGAAACCAAAGTTGACCTTTAAGGCACCTAAAGAATATACTTTTACCTAAAACTTTAAGATAAAGTTCATGTTGTTTGTCAGCTATACTGTTAATGGCTTCATTTTTGTCAACAAAACAAAAAAAATTCAGACTTACAGAATGTATTTTTAGTATTTTATTTTAGATTTATATTCCAGACACGCTTGAAACACAGACACACATTCAGTGAACAAAAGGTGAAAGAACATTTGGCCTTTTTCCTGTGTTTGTGGAACATGTCACTAGTTTCCTATGTGATTTTACTCCAAGCTGTCACTCATTCTGAATGAACGTAAAACTTTGTGTCAGAACATTGTTAAACTAATTGACGGGAATTTCCCTCTGTACAGGATAACACACACACACACACACACACACACACACACACACACACACTGCCATATTGCAGTCGCTGTTTGAACCAAATTCTCTTTTTTGCTTCTTTTTTATGGTACTGTAGGTGTTTGCAAAAGCACATAAAGCCATAGTTCATCCATTCATGAAAACTGTCTTTAATTACTTACCCTTACAAACTCTTTGGAACAAAAAACGGAGAAATGTTAAATATTGCACTTTCCGCTAGTAGTTTTCCATACAATTACAACAGAAGCTTTCAAGCCTGAAAAGAACCTAAAAGCACATACAATAGACACAATAGTAGTTATCGTATAGCTTCAGAAGTCATGAAATATGGTGCATGAGTTGTATGGAGCTCTTTTATGATACTTTATGGTGCTTTTCGTCATTTTAGAGCGTGACAGCGCCAGTCTCCATTCATTTTCATTATATTGAAAGCAATATTCTTCAAAAATCCACCTTTTGTGTTCCACAAAAGAAAGTCATACAGGTTTGGAGCAACACTGGGGCGAGTAAATAATGACAGAACTTAATTTTTTTTGGCTGAACTATCCCTGTAGATGCAAGCATCGGTTTGCCTGTAGCTTGTGTAGGAATAACGGTGGTAGGGTGTGTCTGTGTGTGTGAGCCTTCTTTCACTTTCCACAAACAGAAACATAATCTCAGTACCTATGAGTCACTCTACTTCTTTACCCACCACATCGTCCTTTTGCTCGCTGTTTTTTTTCCCTCTTCTATATGGGAGACGGTCGGGGAAGTGATAAATTCTGTTTGTCCTCTCTGCAAAGTCTTTTTTGACTTTCATTGAAAGGGTTTTTGCAGACGATCAAGTATTTTATTAAGATTACTCCGTTAGAAGTGGTGGGATGCTGTACGGATGACTAAAACAGAGGCGATTGAGATGAATTAAGGCAAAGGAAAGCTCTCCTGATTTAAAAGTACATAATTTTTCATTAAGCTCCTCGCTCTGTTTATTTGCGTGCTGCTAACTTTTCCATGGTTTTAATGGACACTGCATGAAAAGAGTCTTTCATGTGGAGAGAAATGAAAAAGGCAGCGGAAAACCAAACACACACTCGGCCCAGAGTGACTGCATGTGTGGAGCTGTGCTCGTGGAGGGAGTCTTACAGTGGATGAGACGTCCATACGGCTCACAGAGGCAAGTGTGTTAATGGTGAATGATGAATTTTGGGGGTTTCTGTTTGATTTGGCCCAAATGACAAAATAATGAATTCAGGGTTGGAAAATAATTAGGCCTTGAGCAAGTGATGAAAGCCATGTTGACATTATATCACACAAGTGTTTCTAGCTTGTGATCTCAGCAAATTTCTACTTTGTTGGGCTCCATCTGTGTGTATTTGTTCTAGAAGTGATGTACCTTTGCTTCCTGCTGTCTGGAGTTCAGGCACTCATATGTAAAGTATTACAAGGGTCAATGACGAACAACAGAGTTCATGGTAAAAATATTTTTATAAATGAAAATTCTGTCATTAATTACTCACTCTCATGTCGTTCCTAACCTTTGTTTATCTTTGAAACACAAATTAAGATGATTTGATGAAATCCGAGAGCTAAGGTAGTAAGGACATCGATAAAATAGTAATTTTTTTTTTTTTTTACATTAGTGGTTCAATTGGAATTTTATGAAGCTACAAGAATACATTTTGTGTGCAAAGAAAACAAAAATAATGACTTGATTCAACAATTTCTTCCATGTCAGTTGAGGTCATGGGTACTCTCATGAAGAGAAGAAATTGTTGACTAAAGTCGTTATTTTTATTTTTTTTGCACACAAAAGTATTCTCATAGCTTCATAACATTACGGTTGAACCACTGATGTCACATGGACTATTTTAACGATGTCCTTACTACCTTTCTGGGCCTTGAATGTGTCAGTTTTGTTGCTTTCTATGCAGGGTCAGAAAGCTCTGGGATTTCATCAAAAATATCTTTATTTGTGGTCCAAAGAAGGTGAACGAAAACTTTACAGGTTTGGAATGGCATGAGGGTGAGTAATTAATGACAGAACTTTAAATGTCATGTAATGGACCCATCCAGTGAAATGGAAAAAATATCTAAATAGATTGCCTATTTATATTGTCCGAAAATATTATGTGATATTTTAAGACTTACTGACGCACAGTCATGAGAGAAAGTGATATCACTTTGTTTTTCTGTTAGTTGCATCACTTTTGATTTAATGTTTTTTTAAAAACATAATTTTTTCATCTAATTTTGAATAAACTAATCGATAGGACAGAAAATGACTCAAAAGCAGTCAAAAGCCTTCTTTACAGTAAAATCCAGTCTTCAGCTCCCTCCTTGGGTCCAAATAAGTGACGGAAAACCCCGTTTAGTTTTTGCAGAGTGATGTATTGTGAAAGGGTGTTTCCCCCGGATAGCTGATCACCTCGCTTTCTTTTCTGCCCTGTTTTTGACAAGATGAGTGGACTTGGGCACAGCGAAGCAGTTTGTTCCCTGTGTGGAAAAGTTTTTATTGCCATCCCGAAACAATTGCCATTCCCTGAGGCAAATTGAGTGTGGAGGAGGGCTTTCGTCTCCCCTCTATCTTTTATGACTTTAAATTCCTCTCGTCTTTCAAAGGCGGCGGATCCGATGATCTTGGGTGGGCCCTTGAATGGCTCTTAATGACAGAGCGGAGGCAGAGGCAGCGATGCACCCGCTTATCGGCCCGAAAGTGAGAAGTCTTTGCTTTCCACCACATTAATTCTTCACAGCGGATTTGAGCGGGACAAACAGTTGACCCTTGCCACTTATTCTTCAAAGCGGGATGACTTTATTGGGTTTCTCACGGTCAAATTACTGTAATTTTGCTTTTATTTGACACAGTTATTTTGTCCCGGGTTCTGGTTCTTTTAAGGCCTTGAATGGCCGCAGAGCAGTCAAGAGTGAAATAGTTCCCTCTTTCAGTAATGTAGACAAATATAGTTCTTATTTTGGTTAGGCGGGGTGTACCATTACATTTCCTAACCATTTTAGGGAAGGATATTTCAACGGATCAAGTCCTTGACAAAGCTGCATCCGTGAGTAGTGATTTGAAAATGCTATTGATAATGATTGTTGCTTACTTCATTCACCATATTAAGGTGTAACTAATTTAATACAGCAGTAGCTGTGAATGAGAGATGTCCCAGGCTACATAGCGGTGTGTGTGCATGCGTGTGTGTGTATGCGGGTTTGGCCGGACAGAGAAAGGGAAGTGGCACAGGAGGGAGGAGACTGTGCATCACTGCTCTACAGATCCTGATGTGATAATGGAGTAATAATAGCAGGCCTGCCACCACCCATCTCCTACCACATCACTCTTTCTGCCAGCTCTCTCTCGCTTTCTGTCTACGTGTCCCTCGCTCACTCCACCATTTCCCTTTTCCTGTTTCTCTCTCCATCTCCAGTCTGCTCTCTCTGCAGAAATGCTACAGGAAAAACCTGTTAGCATTTGGTTAACTAAGTTACTTTACCATGTTGTATGTAAATTATATTAGATTTAATGAAACATGACTTAAAAAAAATAGCATTTTGTTACATTTCATTTAAATAGTCACGTTTCTTCTTTTTTTCATTATCATTCAGGTACAGGCAGGTGTTTTATTTTACTTTTTGCTGCTTAGTTCATGTTTATTGCATTATTTTAGTTTCATGTTACTCTACCAGTCAAAAGTTTTTGAACAGTAAGATTTTTAATGAAATATAAATCTTTTGTAGCATTATACATGCATTTATCATCACTTTTGATGTTTACAATTTAAAGCATCCTTGCTAAATAAAAGTATTAATTTCTGTAATTCTACTGACTTCAAGCTTTTGAAAGGTATAGTGTATAATTTTACAAAAGCTTTTTCTTTCTATTCATCAAAGAATTCAGAAAAAAATGTACTCAACTGTTTTAAATATCGAAAATAATAATAAATGTTTCTTGAACAGCATATCAGCATATAAGAATGATTTTTGAAGGATCATGTGAAGCTTTGATCACAGGAATGAATAAATTTAAAATACATTCAAAAAAGCATTTATTTTAAATAGTCAAAATATTTTGCAATATTACTGCTTTTGCTGTATTTTGGATGAAATGCAGGCTTGGTGAACAGAAGAGAATTCTTTACAAAAAGAAAATCTTGACTGGTAGTGTATATGGTAAGGCAGTTTTAATTAATAGTTGTTATTATAGTAGCTATCAGAAGTTTTTAATATAGATTTAATATAGAGTGGTATATTAACATTATACTAGCAATGAAATGTGTCATCATAAAGTGCCAACAATGCAGGCACCATGTATTTTTCAGTGAATATCTGGCAACCACAGCTTCAGACTGTTTTACCTTCAATTTTGACTGGATTTTTGACTTGAGATAAAAGCAGCAGGGCAGAATTTCCGTGTCTGCCTTCCTTCGTACACACACCAGCAAATAATATAAGCATGCTGTCAGGTCAGCGATATTCTTGATTATTTCGCTGTGACTCACGTTGTGTCTTTATAAACGTTTGTCGGCGTGTGTTATGAGGATGACTCATAATTTCTGTCGTCGCTTTCAAAGGGCAACACAATTTTTTGATAATCTCATGGCAATGTGCGGCAAACGGGGCTTTTCATTTCTACCTGTCTGAGACTGTTGCGACTTGTTTCTTTGTACGGTTCCTTACATCTTCACAGTTATATTTTAGTGACTGAAACATGGGTTAAAACAAGTGTAAGCAGGCTAAGAATTAAAAAAGAAACATAATCCCCTGTAAATATAGCCATTTCATGCAATAATTGGTTTAGGCCTGATTTCCATACTGCAAGATGAGACTTTAAAGCATCTTTCCACTGCTCAAATCCCAAAGCATTCCTTCCCTCCATTAGCTGTCTATACTCTAGAAACCATTACGCAGACTTTGCTTTTTCGAGAAGAGAGAGAAATGTGATTTTCCTCTTATTCTGAAGATTATCAGAGAAGCTCTTTTAAGGGAGGGAGGTTTAAATATGCACAATATGTTATTTCCTCTCGCTCTCGTTCTACCTCGCTGGAATGCTCTTCCCACTCCGAGCTTCTCTTTTCTGCCTTGGCTCTTTGATAGTCTTCAAAGACAGCACTGATGTCTTATTCAACCTTATGAAAATGCCATCGTGGTTCATGGATGTCATTTCTGATAGTATTTGAAGCCTGTAAATTATTTTGTGGTGTGGTTAATGCGAGCCTTTGTCTGCCAGATTGTGTCTTATTTAAATGATGAACTTACCAAATTGAAAATCTAGGATGCTAAATTACATTTTATACAATATTATGTAGAATGAAGGAGAAATAATTACTGTATGTTTCTGCACTATTTCAAGGTCACTAATCAAAAAAATGTTTACTTTCAAAATGTATGTTTTTTTTTTTGGTTCAACTTGACACTTTATTATTGATTGATACTGTAATTTGCAACGTTAAAACATACTTTTTGAATACAAATATAATATGTGATCCTGGACCACAAAAACAGTCATGAGTCGCTGGGGTGTATTTGTAGCAATAGCCAAAAATACATTGTATGGGTCAAAATTTTAGATTTTTCTTTAATACCAAAAATCGTTAGGATATTAAGTAAAGATCATGTTCCATGAAGATATTTTGTACATTTCCTACCGTAAATATGTCAAAATGTAATTTTTGAAAAGTAATATGCATTGCTAAGAACTTCATTTGGACAAATTTAAAGGTGATTTTCTCAATATTAAAATTTTTTATTAACCCTCAGATTCTAGATTTTCAAATAGTTGTATCTCGGCTAAATATTGTCCTATCAATTTAGGAAAATTGACCTTTATGACTGGTTTTGTGTTCCAGGGTCACATATACGGCACAAACTAAAAGTTTGAAGATTTTTTTTTATGTTTTTGAAGGAAGTTCTCTTATACTCATCCAGGCTGCATTTATTTGATAAAAAAGTCAGTAAAAACAGTAATGTTGTGAAATCTAATTACAATTTAAAACTACTGTTTTCTTTTTTTTATATATTTAAAAATGAAATAGATTTCTGTAATGGCAAAGCTGAATTATTCCAGTCTTCACTGTCACACAATGCTTGAGAAACATTTCTTTTATTATGATTTTTAAAATGATTAGTTTTGTGTGTGTGTCTGTACATTTATTTCAGGATTCTTTGATGAATACAAAGTTCAAAACAGCATTTATTTGAAGTAGCAATCTTTTGTAACATTATAAACGTCTTCACTCTGCTCATATACTGTATGTATATAGTATATATAAATTATTCACAACCCTTTTGTTTTTCTCTTTTCAGTTGAGTCCAGAGCAGCTGGTTCTTCTGTTGGAGTTTCTTCTAGAAGAACCAAAGCTGAGTCTGTCCACTTTGAGACTCCTTCAGACCACTTATAACCTACAGACCCAGGATGCTGAGGTAACCAGCACTCCTACATATATTTGCACAACACACATTGGACTGTTTACTTCACATCCAGACCAGCTCCCAGCTTATCCATATGTATATTTATCTCGATTGAAACTGTCTACTATTTTGTGGTCTCATCAATTATGTTGAATTCTCAGTCAAGACAGTCAGGAAACTAAAAACATCTGTTTTATGGCTTCAGCACGTTCACATTATGGCCTATTAGTGTCTTAGTAGTTCATAGTTGTTGAAGACTGATCCCTTTCTTTGCAGTCTTTCCATGGTTTGTTCCATCCCAGTTTAACATGCGGAGATGCGTAACCATTTTTAAGAGTTTGAGGGGCGGAGCAGTCATTATTTTTCATTATATTGGACAGGAAAAAGTTTTTTAATACCTTCACTTCTTTAGCTGTTTCCTCTCTGCACCTTTTCAAATATTGACTAGAGGCAGGCTGAACTCATTTGTCACGTCTCCACCAACACCTCTTATGTTCACAGCTGAAAAACCACACCAATCCATCAGTCTTATCATTTTATGTCGCTCTCATTCTGGAGTTTGTATACTGTAACACTAATACCACTGACATTTACTCTTTTACCTCGCTGAATAAGTTGCTTGCATTTATTTGTAAGTGATCTCATCTTTCTGTTAAAGATAGAGAGGTTTCGAAAATATCATGTCTACTTGAGTTCCCTGAAACGTCCCCATATCAGACGAGCGCAATGAAGCTATCTGATTTCTCTCAGATTATGTGAAGAGTTCTTCTTCTTAAGAATTACAAGGGTTTCAGGCCATGCGCTGCGCTCTTTGAGAAGCGCATGCTAGCCAAACACTAACCTCTGTGGTATTTGCCTCCTGATTCAATTACTGCGCCGGCAGCCAATTAGGCCACATTGTGATTCTTAGTCAATTCAGAGGAGGCCAGCTTCTGTTTGGGAGCAAAATTTGGCAGGCCAGCAGTGACCCACCACAACGTTCTTTTGAAATGAAGCACTATTTGGCAGCCTAAAAGATGTAAGATAATACGAAATGGTGACCACAGTAAGTCCCAGACTACCACAGTTAGTTTCAATCTGAGGCCCATTGGGAGGTTTTCATCAAGACCTTCCAGGAAAAACAAAAGGCCCTCTAAAAATAAATCAGGTTATTACTACCATGTGCCCCTCCCTCTGTTCGCCCCACCCGCTCTCTGGCTTCTCCGCTGCTGCTCCCGGACTCCGATGGTCATCTTTTCTTTCAGACAGATTTAATTCTCCTATCCATTTACTGTCTTGAAGCACCCTCGCCATTTAGCGTTCGATTTTCCTTTTGTAAATTGCTGCTGACACATAATTTTCGTGTTTTAAAATAGACCCCGATCCTTATTAGCTGCGCATAATTATTAGCGTGGCATGAAGATTGCTTTAAGGTCACAATAAAGTTGAGAGGTGTGGTCGGCGCCACTCAGTCTGTGTGGGTCATGACTGGGCGTTGTTCTCACATAAGAAATGAATCACTGGATATTTCATAATTAGTGGTGCTTGCAAAGGCAAGCATAGCCATTAATATTGCTCACACTAAGGGTTAGGGATTTAAACAAACCCCTAACCCTGAGTTTTAAAGGCAACTCGTCATGACTCGTCTACAGACATGAATTATGTCTCTGAGTGTGTGGCTTGTTGAAGAGAGGTGTGCTATTTACTTCTGTAAAAGCGATCAGACTTGTAATTTCCACCTGGCGTACAGTAAAATGGGTGGAAACATCCTGTAGACTTATGCTGATGAAAGGTTATGAGCCATACCTACAGATCAGAACTGGGAATTGTTAGAATTGCAATTTGACTTGAGTTGCTTTATTTAAAAGGAACCAGCTGAAACTATCACTTGTTTGCATTAGAGAATATTGTGTTTATATTTAAAGGGATAGTTTACCCAAAAATGAAAGTTCTGTCATTAATTACTCAGCCTCATGTCATTCCAAACCGGTGTTTTTAGAACACAAATTAAGATATTTTTGTGATGAAATCTGAGAGCTTTCTGACCATGTATAGACAACAACGTAACTGACACGGTCAAGGGTGTTAAAAGTGTCCATATGACATCAGTGGTCCAACTAATTTTATGAAGCAACAAGAATGTTTTGTGCACAAAAAAAGACAAATAACAACTTTATTCAACAATTTCAGTCAAGTGTCAGTCTTTAATCGGTTAGTTCACCCAAAAATGAAAATTAGCACATTATTTACTCACCCTCAAGGCATCCCAGCTGTATATGTCTTTTTTCTTTCAGGCAAGGAGTTATATTAAAAATATTTCTGTCTCCATCAAGCTGCAATGGACAGGCATTTCTCTTCATCAGTCCAAAACAAGGCCAATAAAGTGCATCCACTCATAAGTGCATCCACTCAAGTGCCTCACATGGCTTGAGGGGGTGAATAACGGCCTTCTGTAGTGAATTGATGCATTTTTGTAAGACAAATATCAATATTTGAAATGTAATAATCACTTTAATCTACACTCTAAAAAAAACACTGGGTTAAAACAACCCAATTTGGGTTATTTTGGTAACCCAACGCTGGGTCAAATATGGACAAACTCAGCATTGGGTTATTTTAACCCAGCCAGTTGGGTTAAATTTTTGACCCAACATGCTGGGTTGTTTTAATGAACTCAAATATTGAATGAAAATGACTATTGCTGGCGTAAAAATGACCAAAAATGAGTTGGAAATGAAAAAGCAGACACAGAATTACTAGAGGCAACATTAATAATCAAAACATGAACATTTATTAATACGTGAAAACATACATGGACAAAAATATTTTGTCAAATTGATTTATGCAGCATGGTTTTCAACTTTACATACTTTTAAACTCATTTAACAAGCATTTTTGAAATAAGAAATTAACATTTTAAAGTAATATTTAATTCAAGTGTATTAAACGATTCTCTGTTATCCATTTTAAACTAAATGAAATCTGAGCCGGCGATGGGCTGCTATTCCCCAGGGACACTGCGAACTTCAAACTGCCGCCTCACGTTTCACTTGTAGCTAAAAGGTGACTTCATAACCTGTCAATAAACAAACATAGTTTTGAGAACATATTTGAATATCCAAATTAATTAGAAGCAGTATTATAGTGAATAAAATCAGTTTATGTTACGCAATGCAATGTTCCATCATGCGAAATGACCGTTTCTGACGCATTTAGCTGAGTGATTCTCGTCTGTATGTTGCGTTGCGTAAAATAAAATAATTTACAGCACAATAAAGACTTTATAGATGGAATAAAACGTATACAAACCTTAATTTAACCAAAGAAGTCTACTAAATAGGCGGCTGCGGCACTGAGGACTCGCGTCTCGCTCTCTCCTGAGGAGAAAAGCCTGTGGCGCGACTGACTGTAACCCAGCAGCTGGGTTAAAGTGCCCGCACAGTTTTTTTTCGGCAGAGGGAGGGGAGGGGTGTATAGTTTAAGCGGTCAGTGAGATTGACCCAGCCACTAACCCAACAGCTGGGTTACACAAAAAACTACCCAACACCAGAAAAATAACCCAACAAAATGACCCAAAAGGCATAACCCAGCAATTGGGTTAAAAAAACAACCCAGCGTTGTTTAGAGTGTAGCTTGCGCTGACAGTTGTACACGGAAACAGCTCTGAGCGGATGACATAGGACGTATGCGTCTCTCCCGATTGATTGCATTCGTCTGAAAGGAGAAAGGTCTTCCTCTCCTTGGATGCCTTGAGGGTGAGTAAATAATGGGCTAGTTTTCATTTACGCATGCGTTGTGGTACTGTTGTTTTCGCGCGTCAAAGACTGACATAGAAGAGAAGAAATTGTTGAATAAAGTTGTTATTTCTGTTTTCTTTGCGTACAAAAAGTATTCTCGTAGCTTCATAAAATTTAGCTTGAACCACTGATGTCACATGGACAAATTTAATGATTTCCTTACTACCTTTCTGGGCCTTGAACATTTCAGCTACGTTGCTGTCTATGCAGGGCCAGAAAGCTCTTGGGTTTCATCAAAAATATCTTGTGTTCTGAAGATGAACGAATGTGTTAGGGTGAGTAATTAATAACAGTATTTTTTATTTCTGGGTGAACTATCCCTTTAAATTAATTCTAACACTCTGGTGCTTTTAGAAGAATACTAGCAGGTCAAATTTAGGCCATGGGTTTTAGTTAATACGCCTTCAGTACAGCCTCCATTCCATTATACAATATCGTGCTTCAGAAGCCTGCGTAGGAGTCTTTCAGGTGTTTAAACAGTATTTGGGATGGATTCCGCTTAGATTAAGCATGCCAGTCAGGAGAGAATAGCACCTCTCACTCCTTGGCGCGTCATGAGCGGCGTGTATTTCGTGCGAGCACAGGCAAAAGCGTGAGGGCTAAGCGTTGTGGTATGCCGTTTCATGTGAGGACTCGTGTGCGTGTGTATATTGCGCGTGAGTGCGAGTACCATCTGTCGGTCAGGCACACAGAACGCATTGTATCACAGCTACTCTCAAAGCCCAGTCGCAAAGTTCACACGGACAACCAGCCAGGAAGAAGAACTATTGATAAAAGGCATATCAGAAGTCTGGATGTGTCTTGTGTGTTCGTGCACAGGAGAAAAATCACATGAATTCAAACATGGGCAGCTTGATGAGAGATCAGATAACACCCATTTCAACTAAAAAAACATTTTATTGGAATCTAAACAATTTCAAACACTAATGACATAAAACATTTATTCGATTACCACACATACTCAAGTATTTGTGCATCAAACCTGTGCGCAAACACACAAAAATCACGATTCAACAGTATGTTTGCACTTATTTTTTTTTAATATATAGTTCACCCAAAAATTAAAATTCTGTCAATAATTACTCACTCGCATGTCGTTCCAAACCTGTTCATCTTCGGAACACAAATTACAATATTTTTGATGAAATCAGAGAGCTTTCTGACCCTGCATAGACAGCAATACAACTGACATGTTTAAGGTCCAGAAAAGTAGTAAGGACAAAGATAAAATAGTCTATGTAACATCAGTGGCTCAATGGTAATTTTATAAAGCTACAAGAATACTTTTTGTATGCAAAGAAAACAAAAATAACGAAACTAATGACACTATTTTCATTTTTGGGTGAACTAACCCTACAAAATAATAAGATTCTTTGAGTATATACTGTGTAAGGTTAAAAGGAACATTTGTGTCCCTGGACCAAAAATAAGGGTCATTTTATTCAATTGAGGTTTATACCTCATCTGAATATATTATCTGAATACATAAGCTTGGAGTTGATGTATGGTTTGTTAGGACAATATTTGGTTGAGATACAACTATTTGAAAATCTGGAATCTGAGGGTGCAAAAAAATCTAAATATTGAGAAATTCACCTTTAACGTTTTTAGCAATGCATACTACTAATCAAAAATTAAGATTTGATATATTTATGGTAGGACATTTACAAAATATCTTTACTTAATATCCTAATGATTTTAGCATAGGAAAAATCAATAATTTTGATTTATACAATGTATTGTTGCCTATTGCTACAAATATACCTGATAAATATACCTTTACTGTCACTTTTGATATTTTTTTTTTGTTTTACTGAAAGATTATGCTCTTAGATGAGAGCTTAAGAATGTGTTTGCATCTGTACAGGTGCAGAAAGCCCTTTTATAGTAATTTGGGCATGTATTACTGTGTGGACATCTTCTCTATTGTTTACAGTAAAACTTTCTATCAACACTGGATTGAGAGTAATGTGTGTGAAAATAATATGCACCTGTAAACTTTGCGTGGGAACTTTTTCTGTTATGAACGAGACCTAATAACTGTAACCACTACATTAAACCCAATAACCGTTTCACTACGTGAAAACTTCCAGAAAGCACAATCAGCATTAACCAAATAACTTTAAGTGTACAGTAATTAAACTCACAGATCAAACAGGGACTTCTGGGATGATCTCATCCCAGGGCGGCGTACTGACCCTCCATTACAACATTTAAGGCTTGCACTTTGACGCATTATAAAAAATTACATCACTGGTGATAAATGACCTGAGGTCTTTATCTGGTTTGGACCGAGCCTCTGTAGTCCCGCCATCTGCTGTATCAGGAAGTCCATGTATGGCTGGCATGTCTTTACATCAATCACAGCGTGCGCATAATGTCACCATGTGTCCAACGTGGCTTAACCTACTTGTTTTTAAAGGCACGTTTTGGGATATTAGCTTGTGCATGATATAAGCTTGTGCTTGCACGGTTACGGGTTTTCATAATTTAAATTACGTGCATGTGTGTCGTTGTGCCCTCCCTTGTGCCCCGTATAGACCCGGCAGCTGCAGAGGGGATCAGAGTTGAGCTGCATTCCTAGGGAGACCCCTGAGGCAGGACAGCTGCAGTGTGCCTGCCTCCGTCTCTCTCTCCCCCTCTCTCCAGAGATGCAGTAATTACACGGGACATTCCACAATTTATTACTGCAAGCATACGTGTACATGCACACAGAAACGCTCCCACAGATGCAGAGTGTAATCACTGATGCTCATGGCATGTTACTTCAGTCTGCTGTGGGCACTCAGGGGTCAGCTAATAGTGAGCAGGCATAATGATCTCGCTTTAAAGGAACAGTGCACCCCAAAATGAATGTTTTGACATTTGCTCACCCTGATGTCTTCTGAAATGTACATGTTTTATGTTCTTCTGTTGAAAACCAAAATTTTAAAGAATGTCCTAGCTGCTCTTTTTTACCACAGTGTTTTAGTGCCACGTAAAAAATAAATAAATAAATAAATAAATAAATAAAATTACAAGATTACAGTCAAACTATGTTGAGAATAAAGTCAAAATTATGAGAATAATATCAGAATGTTTAGAAAATGAAGTCTACATTTTTTGAGAATAAAGGTGAAATGTTTCGAGAATAAAGTAGAAATGTTTCAAGAATAAAGTCGGAGTGTTTCGAGAATAAAGTTGAAATATTTTGAGAATAAAGTCAAAATTATGATAATAAAGTCAAAATGTTTCGAGAATAATGTCGGAATATTTTGAGAATAATGTCGAAATATTTTGAGAATAAAATCAAAATTATGATAATAAGGTCAAAACTTTTCGAGAGTAAAGTACAAATGATAAGAATAAAGTTGAAATATTTAGAGAATGAAATAAAAATTGTGGGAATAAAGCTGGAATGTTTCACGAAAAAAAGTCGAAATGTATCGCTGAAAAAGTTTAAATGTTTTGCGAATAATGTTAGAATGTTTTGAGAATAATGTCAGAATGTTTCAAGAATAAAGTCTAAATTACGGGAATAAAATCTGAATGTTTCGAAAAAAGTTGAAGTTATAATATTTAGAGAGTGTAGACTGCATGCAAATGGCCCAGATTGGGAGCACCGGGAGAAGTTGCCAGGCAAACAAATATTGGAAAGAAGACAGATTCACATGCCACTTAAACGAATAAGGCGAATACAGCAATACAGCTGTCATACCACACTAAAGAGCGTGAAAAATACATTATTGTAATAGACATATTGTTTGTATTTCGCTATAAAACTGACAAATTTTCAAAGCTGAGACTTTTTTTTTATCTCTCGGTGCTCCCAATCCAGGCCATTTCCATGTGCAATAGGCTAGAATATACTCTCAAAATATTACAACTTTAATCTTGTAATTGCTACAAATTCATTCTCGTAATTTTGACTTTATTCTCAAAATATTTTGACTTTAGCGCAATAAAGAAATTGTTGAATAAAGTCGTTATTTTTGTTTTCTTTGCAGAAAATTGTAAAATTAGGATTAAACCACAGACATCACATGGACTATTTTAATGTTGTCCTTATTAACTTTCTGGCCCTTGAATGTGTCAGTTGCGTTGCTGTCTATGCAGGGTCAGAAAGCTCTCGGATTTCATCATTTCATATTTTAATTTGTGTTACGATGATGAACAAAGGTCTTACGGGTTTGGAACAACATGAGTGTGAGTAATTAATGAGAGCATTTTCATTTTTGGTGAACTGTCCCTTTAAAAACATCAGTATTCCATACTGTTCAAATGCTGGGTTTAAAGTTTTGTGCAAGAAACAGACTGAAATGTAGAAAATGGAAGAACTTTCACCCTTTAAGCCATCCAATCATCATTCGCGCAATTTTTCTCTCACATTCACCACCTACAGTACCTCTTAAATCCTTCCTCTTCCCGTCATTTTTAATGAGTGAGCTACCTGATGCCATGTGCGCATTAAGTTTATTGGATTCTTCAAGTGTCCTCAGGTTAGGTTAATGTAGGTCAGGCTGTCTGACTGAACAAAATGTCTTCCTGTTGTGGGAGTTTAGATCAGTGTTATCATTAACTCTGCTGTTGCCGCATCCCAGGCGAGAGGATCCTTTCTCCCAGGCTGCTTGCTGTTTGTGTCTAGACAGATACACACTACTCTGTGTGTGCATCTGAAGGATTTGCCCTACTGATAATTACTGATGTGTGTTTTCTCTAGTATGTCGTCATTGTGGCTTTTGAGGGTTCTGGGTGGTTGTGACCCTGACGGGAAAGGGTTTTGTTCTTATTCTGTGTGTGTTTGTTTTTTTCACAAGTCTTTCAAAAGTTCACAAAGCTGAACAAGTCAGTAGTTGAGATTTGTACCTGCCTGCCAAAATTTCCACTATAAATAAAGAGCAACATTTTTGTGTCAAGGGAAAAATGTTTGGTATGTATGTGCATATTTTCCATCAGATATTTTAAACAACTATTTTATTTTACTGTATAACATATAGTCAAGCCAATCTTTTTTACAGTGTCTTTATGATGGATTAAAAGCTGTTTAAATGGTGTATTATTTCAATAATAAAGCACCTGTTTGATTTGCGTTTAGCACTCGGCAAGATGTGAAGGGAAACTGACTGAACGGTGGAGAAGGAAATCATGTCAGAGCACACTTTTGTATGAAAAACAGTTGATTAAAAAAATTCACGACTTAACGTTTGACATATAAAATAAGAGAAATAACAAAACAAGAAACACAACAGCGATCAGCTGAAATAATAAGGTTTGCAGGCAGGTGAGGACAGAGGGGAGTTAATGGTGTCGGCAGGAGAGAAGGAGAAAACTTCATTCCTCGTAAGCATGGTGACATTTGAACGTGTTGCTTAAATAGACGGTGATTTGTGACCGGAAGGCTCTTTGCAGTGCTGCTGCTTCCTGTTGTTTTCCTGAGTCACTTCACACCTCGTTTTAAAGCAAACATTCTCACACACTTGTACACAGACTCACACAATCTAACTTCATTAATCATTAAACTGCCTGCCACCTTCAGGCCCCGTGAGCTCCCACCCATTCAGCTTCAATTAAACCCCTGCTGCGTGTGGGGGAGCCAAAGAGAGGCGTAAAGAGATGAAACGGGAACGAGAGATTTCACTAAAAATCACTAATATGCTTATTATGATGTAGAACCATCATGTCCAACCACTGAATCCAGTGATTCACTTAAGCACATCAAAAGCGTTTGTGGCGTAATGTTAATTACAGCAAAAAATTATTTCAACTTGTCCTTCATTTTCTTAAAAACGGGCTTACAGTGAGGCAGTTACAATAGAAGTCAATGGGGACAATCTTAAAACGTTATGATTGAAAACAATATGTGTTAATATGATTTTAATGTGAAAGAAACCCCCTTTTATAAGTTATTGATTATTTTGGTAACCGATTAATCGGTTGATTATTTTGACGATTAATCGAGTGATATGACTTTTAAAAAAGTAATCTAACAATTCTCTTATAATACATAATGCATGCAAATCAGCCTGTTCTATACTGCGAAAGAGATATGCATTAAAATATACATTGACATCACTCAAATGAGTCATCATATTTGATATTCTAATTATTTTTTTTATTTTTACATGTAATGCTGACTATAATAATAATTATGTGAATTAAATTAGCCTCCAGAGGGTGCAATATTTCGATCAGAAAAAAAATTGTTGGGTAAAACTTTTTTACCCCAAAATTAAGTACTCCGATCAGTTAATCATGACAGCCCTAATTCAAATGTAACAAAATGTGATATGATTTTAGTGTGAAACAAATCACACCGTTTTTGTAATTTGATTATTTTGGTAGTCGTTTAATCGGTTTATTATTTTGATGATATATTGAGTGATCTCACATTTTCTGTAACTAATAATAATAATAAAAAGAAGTAATCTTTGATTTTATTGAACAATTCTCTTATAATATGTTATGTAATAGTTTGTTAATTGGTTGATCATTTGACAATTAATAGAGTGATTTGACAGTTTTTGTAACTAATAATCGGTTAAAAGAGAAGTAATCTTTGATTTTATTAAACAATTCTCCTATATGTTATGTAATAGTTTAATCAGTTGATCATTTTGATGATTGAGTGATTTGACAGTTTTTGTAACTAATAAATCAGTTAAAAGAGAAATAATCTTTGATTTTATTGAACAATTCTCATAAAATGTTATGCAATAATTTGTTAATCAGATGATAATTTTGACAATTATTCGAGTGATTTGACAGTTTTTGTAACTAATAATCGGTTAAAAGAGAAGTAATCTTTGATTTTGTTGAAGAGTTCTCTTATAATATGTAATGTAATAGTTTGTTAATCGGTTGGTCGTTGTGATGATTAATCGAGTGATTTGACAGTTTTTAAACTAATAATCGGTTAAAAGAGAAGTAATCTTTGATTTTATTGAACAATTCTCACAATATGTAATGTAATAGTTTGTTAATCGGTTGGTCGTTTTGATGATTAATCGAGTGATCTGACAGTTTTTAAACTAATAATCGTTAAAAGAGAAGTAATCTTTGATTTTATTGAACAGTTCTCTTATAATATGTAATGTAATAGTTTGTTAATCGATTGGTCGTTTTGAACAATTCTCTTATAATATGTAATAGTTTGATAATCAGTTGATCATTTTGACGATTAATCGAGTGATTTGACCGTTTTTGTAGCTAATAATCAGTTAAAAGAGAAGTAATCTTTGCTATTATTGAACAATTCTTTGTTTAATATGTAATGTAATAGTATTTTTTGCACATCTGCCTCTTCTATACTGGAAAAGAGACATATATGCATTAAATATGCCTTAACATTACTCAAATGAGTCTCAAATTCTTAAATGTATTTTATATAATTAAATGCAATGCTGACTATAATAAAATTCATGTGGATGACATTAGGCTACAGAGAGTGCAATATTTCGATATAATCATAGAGTCCACAAAATTGTTGGGTAAAACTTTTCCCCCCAAAATCAAGTACTCAAATCGATTAATCGTGACAGCCCTAATTCGACATTTTTTGCAGTGTTGTCAGCATGACAAGATAACACTAATACCACTGTCAATCTGT
Organism: Cirrhinus molitorella; assembly: GCA_033026305.1. Taxonomy (NCBI): domain Eukaryota; kingdom Metazoa; phylum Chordata; class Actinopteri; order Cypriniformes; family Cyprinidae; genus Cirrhinus; species Cirrhinus molitorella. Next base: position 16,753,858 of record CM065125.1, on the reverse strand, counting down.
GATGTAAACAACTTTACACATTATAACACCTACAAAATGTGACCTATTCACTACTACTGTAAGCATTGTAACTTTGAAATTAAACTTTACAATTTTTGCTTTTTTTTTTTTCAAAAGAAAACAAGGAACAAGTTTAAATTATTTTTATGGTAATCAATATTATGCCTCAAATGCTCCTGATTGAGCTTGTACTGAGAAATGAAATATTGTAACCTGAAATATCACCGCAGTTGTCACTCCTAAAACTTTTGAGTGTGCCAGTGAAACAGAAATGTAATGAGATCTCCCAGGTGTGCATGAGGTCAGGTTTTGGGCCGTGCTCAGCGCTGCTGTTGTTAGGTCACTGTGAAGGAAGAATTGAATGACAGCAGAGAACAAGAAGAGGAATGAGAACGAGGGCGAGACAGAGCCAGTCTGTGATCTCTCCGCTCTGCTGCACTAACACAGCCTCCATTTATACACGAGAGAGAGAGAACATAAACAGAGCAAACACCTCCACTGACACGCGCTTGCCTCCACATAAAACACACTGATAACAAAACCACAGAGTCATGTGCTTTCCCAGATTTCCCTGTATGCGTGTGATTCCGGCAGGTGGTGACGTCCCGTGAGCTCAGTGGTATTATGGGGCTGTTGAGTTGCTTTCATCTTGTTTAATCACTTTCTATCTGTCTCTTTCTTATTAGGTGAAACATCGCTGGTGTGAACTTGCGGTCAAGCATAAACACACAGCGGCATACCGAGACGTTGAGCTCTTTCTGATCCATGACCAGGTACATGAATTGTTCTCTAGCGCTCTGTTCCCAAACCTCATGAGCTGTCTTTATAGGCAGCCTTTTAGGGCATTTTCATGACACATTTCTGAAGTTATTTTCATTGAATGTCTTTTGATATATAACTTTAGCCCAAAACAGCATCGCATACATCCTTCATAGAGAAGTTAATCCCAGAATACAGTGCACAGAGATTGGTGAAAAATAAATAAAATATAAAATAATTGTATTTATTTTATATAAATATATGTATATCACCAATAAAACAATTGATCAAAGGTGGTTATTTATTAATTTATATTTTTATTTTATGTGTTTCATTTTTATTTTAGTTCAGGTTATTATCAGTAAGTACTTAATAAAGATGATTTTCACCCCCAGTAAGTGTTCAAACTTACTCCAGAAGGAAAAAGCATGCATTAAGAGCCAGGGGGTGAAAACTTTTGAAATTTGAAGATCATGGTAAATTTTAACTAATTGTGTCTTCTTGGAAACATCCAAGTATCTTCTGTATCTTCTGAAGGGCAGTGCTAAATGAAGAAATATGATATTTAGGCAGAATGTACACACTTCCATTCTGTTCAAAAGTTTTCACCCCCCTGCTCTTAATGCATGTTTTTTCCATCTGGAGCCATCGGTGAGTGTTTGACCCTTCTGTAATAGTTGCATATGAGTCCCTCAGTTGTCCACAGTGTGAAAAGATGGATCTCAAAATCATGCAGTCATTGTTGGAAAGGGTTCAAATACACAAAAATGCTGGAAATCCAAAGAATTTGTGGGAGCTGAATGATTTTTCTGATGAACAGCAGACAGTTTAACTGTTCAGGACAAACAAGAGACTCATAAACAAAAAACAAAAAAACACAGCTGTGGGTCATTCAGGTAACAACACAGTATTAAGAATCATGTGAATCTTGTGGACTATATGTAAATGTATTTTTATGTAAAATATCTTATTCAGGTCAGTACTAAATAAAAGATAACATGCATTTTGTATATATATATATATATATATATATATATATATATATGTGTGTGTAAGGGATAATCAACGGTTTAATAGGCTAATAACCGCCCGACGCGAAGCGGAGGGTGGTTGCCTCCGCGAAGTGCATTAAAATCCTTTAATGCACGGCAAACCGTTGATTATCCCGCTTATTCCATGGTTATTTGCAAATTTATAGACACGTTACAACTAGTATTGCTCTTTGCAGCGCAAGACTTGACTGAATGGGTAAAAATGACGGTTATTTTCGTCAGCTCATCAGCTCTATCATTCTGCCCGATTCAAATCAGACACCGAGATGAAATAATGATAAATCACATTTATTTGAACGAATTACAGCATTTATTTCAATTAATTATCGATTGATCGAGAGAAAGACAGAGAGAGAGAAGGAGAAAAGGAGAGATGACAGTTGTATGTGCGTGTTACCTGCCTGCTGCGCGTCTGCGCGTCTCTCTCTACAAACAACGAATTAATTCAAAAACAGCGGTCTTACCACCTCGTTGCTGAGGAATATTATGTAGCGATCTATTATCCAGGCTATTTGATTAATATGAATCGAGAGGAAGCCCTGACAACAAGTTTATATGTGCGCAGCACAATGCGATCTCCGACCTCTCTCTCTCTCTGTGTGTGCGGTTGCGTGCATCAATTAAAGCAGCGCATTAATATCGAACGGTGATTAAACTGACTTGGAACTACCTGTGCATTAAACGATTTTAATGCATACCTGCCAGCCAATCAGAATCCAGTATCCAGACATTCCATGGAATAAATATATATATATATATATATATATATATATATATATATATATATATATATATATATATATATATATATATATATATATTCATTTATCAGTCATATTGCAATAGTATTTCACAATATTACCATTTTTTGATTTTTTTTATGATTATGAATTTTTTTAAAAGTCTCTCTTTGATGGCTGTTTATATTTGTCTTTTTTAGTTATTTTTTATTAATCTACATTATATTTAGTTTTATTTTAGTTTAGGTTATTATAAAAAAATACTTATTAATTAATACTAATAATGATTAGCACCCAGCAATAAAAAAATATTTATCAGTCAAATTGTAATAATAATTCACATTATTACTGTTTTTGATCATTTTAATGATTCCGAAGGCTGCATTCTATCAAATAAATGTAGCTGAGCCATTTTAATTTTTTTTTTTTTTAGATTTTTTATTAATTGTTTATTAATTTATTGTTTTATTTAATTTACTTAGTATTTTATTTCAGGTTATTTTCAAGCAATACTTATTTAGGGTAATAATAATAATAATAATAATAATAATAATAATTTTATTAATAAAGTGCTTGTGCACTACCAGTCAAACGTTTTTAAACAGTAAGATTTTTAATGTTTTTTTTTTTTTTTTTAAAGAAGTCTCTGCTCATCAAGCCTGCATGCATTTGATCCAAGGTACAGAAAAAAAAACTGTACAATTTTGAAATATTTTTTATTTATAAATATTTACTATTTAAAATAACTGCTTTCTAATCTAATATATTTTAAAATGTAATTTATTCCTTTCAAAACTGAATTTTTTAGCATCATTACTCCAGTCACATGATCCTTCAAAAATCATTCTGATTTGCTGCTCAAAAAAACTTTATTGTTAGAATTGTTAGAATCTGAGTAGAACTTTTTCCAGGTTTCTTTGATGAATAGAAAGTTCAGAAGAACAGCATTTATCTAAAATAGAAATCTTTTATAACATTAGAAATATCTTTATTAACACTTTTGATCAATTTAAAGCATCTTTGCTAAATAAAAGTATTAATTTCTATAGTTAATTCTAAAAAAAATACAGACTCCAAGCTTTTGAATGGTATAGTCTATAATGTTACAAAAAACTTTTCAGATAAAAGCAGATCTTTGAATCTTTCAATTCATCAAAGACTCTGTTTTAAATATTGATAATAATAATAGTGATTTTCAAACTCCCAATAAAGTGTTTGTATTCATTTATAAGGTTAAATTTCAGTCAGGTTGCTGTTTTGGAAGGGAGCTCCCTTAGGTAGTAGGCACTGATGGAGCTCACTATGTTTAGGTCGCTCTCTCTTAAAGAACACTTCTTGATTCTCGTGTGTGTCTGTGTATGGCAGGCCATGGGTGTATATTTATACGGTGAACTGATGGTCCAGGAAGATGCCCGGCAGCAAGCATTAGCACGTCATTGCCTATCCATCATCAAAGATGATATGGACCAATCAGCACGCAGCGTTGTGGAGGAAATGATCCTCTGAACTCAGGAACTCAGTCAAATCAGGTAAGAGTGTCACATCCCTTTTGACCTTTTATATACAGTTTGAACTCAAAATGATTTACAATTTAAATCAACTCATTCTCACAAAAAAAAAAAAAAACGCTACAAAAGGTTTTCAGAAATCAAGAGACGTTCCACAATCAGCTCATGCCGACTCAACCTGCACCGTCAACAGATTTTAATGGCTGAGTAACGGCGGGTCCAATTATTCGGTTATTTTTGGACACGTTTGACATAAAAAAAAAAAATCTCATATTACGCAAGAGCCGCTTTGAGAAAAAGATGCAGAAGTCATAAAAAGCCCCTTTGTTTTTACTCCCCACATTATTAAAGATCCACTCCCAGTGTCCTGGCCACCACCACATTCACATTCTTCCAAAAGCTCCCGCCTGCCTCTTCTGCACTTTTCCAGGAAGCCTGTCGAGATCTGTTTGTATTACGATGAATTTGGAATGTGCTCCTCAAACAATTCCCAAGCACCAGAAAAGAAACGGGTCAGCACCTTTTTTTCAGACAGGGCTTTAGGAGAGAGGTGGGTCTCTGGGCTCTTTCTGCATCAAATTCCTTCCTCCACAAGGGAGGGATTCCCTGGGTCCACATAACAACTCCTAATTTGTTGCTTCCTTAAAAGCTGTGGCGGACTGATATATGGTAGTAACCGTGAGCGGAAGAAAGGCCAATTGTCTTGCCTATCTCACCATCACGCCAAGATATTATTCTGTTTAACCGAGCAGCACGGGCCGCTCGTCAGCCTATGGGAAAGAGACGACTTATGGGCCCCGAGATAAACCCATTAGTCGTCCCGCTCCAGCGTTTTTGGTGAAGCCGTGGTGCTTTTAATCTGCCGGCAAGACAGTTTTATTTGTTTGGGGACTCGGTGGAGACGGGTGGCTTTTCCAAGGCGTTGTGGTTTATGTCATTTGACTTAGATGAATCACACCGGTCAAAACGATCATCCTGCAATTTGTGCTGCACTAATGCTGCGTTTTCGTTCTCAAAGAGCCTGTTTGTCTTCAGAGGTCAGCGTCTAGCCAGTGTCAATAATTCTTCAGCACACATTGGGCGTCTGCCTCACTCAGACGTGCCCTGAAATGTGCTAAATTCTGATAGAAGATTACACCTGTTGTTTTGAAGTATGTTGGGAAAAGCTGTTAGGCCTGAATAATTTGTTTTGTGCTTTTCAGGTTTTTTAAGTTTGGGGTCAATGATGTGATCTTTCTTTTTTTTTTTTTTTTTGTCTTATTATTCAAAAATGCAACAAAAAATGACATTCACAAATGTGATTTTTTTTAAATACCTCTAAAATTCTCTAAAAGAAAAGAATCTAAAAGAATACGCACAACCAGATTTTTTTAATGTTTTTTAAAAGAAGTCTCTTCTGCTCACCAAGCATGCATTTATTTGATCCAAAGTACAGCAAAAACTGTAAAATTGGGAAATATTTCTACTATATCAAAATAACTGTTTTCTATTTGAATATATTTTAAAATGTAATTTATTCCTGTGATCAAAGCTACATTTTCAGCATCATTACTTCAGTCTTCAGTGTCACATGATCCTTCAGAAATTATTCTAATATGCTGATTTGCTGTCCAGGAAACATTTGTTATTGTTATTATCAATATTTAAAACAGATGCTTACTTTTTTCAGGATTCTTTGATGAATAGAAAGATCCAAAAATCAGCATTTATCTTATCTTATATTTCTTTTTTGGGAAAGAAATTATAAAAAATTAATATTTTTATTTACCAAGGCTTTTAATTGATCAAAAGTGATGATAAAGACATAAATACTGTTCTTCTGAACTTTCTATTTATCAAAGAAACCTGAAAAATTCTACTCCACTGTTTTCAACTTAATAATAATAAGTTTTTTTAAGCAGCAAATCAGAATATTAGAATGATTGCAAACATTCAGCTTTGATATCAAAGGAATAAATTACATTGTAAAATATATTCAAATAGAAAAGAGTTCTTTTAAATAGTAAAAATATTCCAACATTTTACTGTTTTTGCTGTACTTTGGATCAAATAAATGCAGGTATTCTAAATTTTAAATTTTTTTTGAAGATGGATGTATAATAAGATGTTTTTACTTAAGAATGTTACTTTTGCTTGGTTGCAGCATGACATTGCATTTCTTCGAACTTTTCTTGAAAATAGTATCAAAGTTTTTTCAAAAAACCATGTTCAACCAACATGAATTTCTCAGACCTTGGTACACACTGTAACCTGAATTTTCATAGATTTTCCATTCTCTTTATCACAGACACTGTTACATATCATTGGTTCTTTTCTTTCTTTAGTGGAGTTTGAAAGCTCTTTAAAGAAAAAAAAATCCAGTCAGACGGTTTTCAAAATAAAAACTTTCAAAGTTCCCTTTATTCCTAGATGTTAAAAGCAGCCATAGTTCATGTCTTTCAGAAATCCTCAGTGTGCCGATTACAATCGGCGTACTTCAGAAACAGTAAAAATATCCCACAAGTGTAAGAGAACTCCTGAGAAATGTGTCAGGGCTGAAATCTGAACGTCTCCTCGTAAGGGAGGGCTGGAGTCGGTGGAGTTTGGGGGCCTGTGAAATGCGTCTTGATGGGGATAATGAGGGACATATCCGCGGCCCAGCCAAGCGTGCTCCATCGTAGGAGAGCAAGAGGATCTGCAGGTTTCGCCTTTCATGTTGCTGGCTGTGTGGGTTCCTGGCGTGCTGATTTGTGACTTAAGATAAAAATCACATTGCCAGGGATTACCACACAACCGCCGCTCGGACGGCTGCTATGGCAACCAGAGGCACCGTCTTAACGCAGCTCCAGAAAATAAAAATAAAAGAAGACATGGCTTTTCTCTGCGGGCCTCCGACAGGATGACAAGAAAATGCAGAGGAGGAACGCTTCCCTGCCGACGAGCGGCGTGGGTGAATGAGCGCGTACGCACGAGTGTCGACGAGAGACTCTCAGAGCAGGTGCAGAGCTTAGCTGATTGGTGAACAGTGATTGAACTCTTTGTTCACAGTGGCTAAGTTCTGCACCTGATGAGAGGATGACAGACGGAGAGAGACCTCAGGGAAAAGCCTTTTCCCGCTTTTCTTCATCTCGTTACAGATGTGAAGTGGTAAAAGTCTAATGATTGTACATTCACATGTCAAAGTGAATGGAAGAAATGGAAATGGAAGACGGTTGAAAGAGAGAAAGTGCCTGTAGTTGAGTTTGTGGGTTAAACATGAATCTAAGACTTTCTTCTTGCACGGCTTATGTCTGTAGTAACTGGAAAAAAGCTTCTTGATTCTTTAGTCAGAATGCATGAAATTGATCAAGGCTATGTCTGCATTAATGTTTTGAAGGGCACCTATTATTCTGGGTGTCCCCAGAATGTGTCTGTGAAGTTTCAGTTCAAAATACCCCACAGATAATGTATTATAACATCTGGAAAATGACATTTTTGGGCGTGTCTAAAAAAAGGTGCGTATCACTTTAATGAGCTGCGTATTCCCGCCCCGTCTTCAGAAGAGGGTGTAGTGTATATATCTCTGCGTTAAATGCCAACCTGTGTTGCCAACTTAGCGACTTTTCTGACCCCCTTAGTGACTTTTTTTTTCCAAAAAAAGTACCTAGCAACTTCTTGGAGAAACCTTATTTTGTTTCTGAAACTCTCAGATACTGCTGCACGAGCGCGAGTTCTTGCTTTCCCAGCGCGCATACACCTCTCTCTCTCTATCTGTATCTGCGTCTGATCAGTTCAGCCAGAAGCAGAAGAGCAGCGCTTTCAGTAAAAAGTTTTATTGAGAATTTGGCTGCATTAAAATGCAGTATGTGAGCACAGAGAGGTAAGACAATACGACGCACTTACGGTTTCAGCTATTTTCCATTGTAAGAAGTTGGCAACACTGATACCAACAGCAGTAAACAGTCAGTAAAAGCAACATGACTGAGAAACATGATCTGACCAAGAGAACCAGTGTTCAGTCATACATTGGAAGCCAAACACCAAAATTGGGAAGAAACTGCGCAGTGTTATAGAACGCGCACCGCGCTGACTTGTCATCACCATGGCTCAATGAAGAGCCGTGAGACCAATTTGACAGCACAGAGAGGACGTGTTTGCCAGCGCCACTGAACGGACAGTGCAGCAGTGATCGATAAAGAAATACTTCAATAACGTATGCACACAAATGCGGTTAAAATGTTATCTAAGCACTATAACGACATGACATTCACAAAGCAGTCTGGAGTGAAATGATTTGTGAAGACATAAACGTATTTAGGTCGATTTTGAGGCGCATTACCTTCAAAAATATAAGTGATCCACTGTGTCCTGTGTGGCTCAGAAGTTAGGAGAAAATGATGACTCTTATGTTCCGTCTTACATCCAAACACAGAACACCGGGATTGCTTACGAGACGTTGTTGATGTTACAGCGTATTTTCACTGATATACTGAAAAGCTCTTCCAAGATGTTAATCTGCACTAAAATCCAGATTAATAATGGAGCTGTCGTCTGACAAATCAAATACACATAACATAAAGACAATGGCTGTGCTGTGGCTATATTTGTATATCTATTTTAACTGAAAGCACTGCTTCCCTCAGCTTTTCGCTGAGAGATTTGTGCCCCAGGGAAGCAAGACCATACGCTCAGTACCGACGAGTCTCCGAAACTAAAAAGGTTCGTCCAAGAAGTTATCCAAGGAGGTCTGAAAAGTCAATAATCTAGCAACAACGTTGCTAAGCTGGCAACACTGAACCAAAATGCAATTTCCTGAGGGTGGAAACTATGGCAATGCAGGAGTATCAGTCAGTGGCCATGGGCGGAGCCTAAACAATGTGACATCACATTGCTTAGAAAATGCCTAATGAGACTAGTTTGGTTTAATGAGGATTCAAAAATAAGGAATGGGTGGATTTTTATTATAGTAGGGTGGTTGTGTTCACACACCGTCACACACATTTATGTCCAAGCACCATGTAAAAGTGGATTTTGCATAATAGGTGCCCATTAAAATGCTCTGTCCAAATGTTCCTTATCCACACCGAAACATCAGAAAATGTTTGTTTGCCTTAATGCATGTGTTAAACCTCATAAAAGTCCACTGAGATGATACAGACATAAACACTGTTTACATGCAGTTCTTCTGGTGGGATAATTTTATTTATGAAAATATCTCATCATTGACTGACACGTCCAGGTCGCACTCACTCACCATTATATGTTTGATCTAAAACACAGCTGCCCTCATGTTTTGCCGCAGGAGAGCAATTGTGAGTAAATTTTCTGTCATTTTTGCAGGACTGTAATATGAAGAGTTGACAGTCTAACATCTGTAGCAACAGTGTAAAAGTGAATAGTACATAACAGACACAATACCGGTATAAACAGATATCTATTGGTACAGCATGCATCATCATTTTTAAACGCCTACGTTTTTATACTCCACACTACAACGCGAAAACATCATTTTCAGATATATCCATGGTGTAAAGCGTTTTCAAACAGCTCAGTTTCACTTACAAAAACACTATCTTTGTGTGGAGGGAAGGCCAAAACGGAGAAAAAAAAGCAGCATTTTTAAACGAAAATGTATTAGTGTGGACAAGACGTAACACCATGGGCCTCATTTATAAAGCGTGCATACTAAATCCACGCTTACGCTCATATTTGTACATTATGGCTTTGACGTGGAAAAGTGCTTAGCGTCAAGTCAGGGTCCGAGCAGACGTGCGCACTTTCTCTTGTCGGAGTACAGCAGGTTTTTGAAAATGTAAGCTGTTCTTGCAGCTTGCTGTTCTAAAATAAAGGATTTGGATGATAATGGCGATCTTTTATATGTTAATGACATTAATTAGGAGTCGTTTACAAGGCAGAGAGCAGAAACTATACAGTTACGCACAAGTTCAAGATCATTTGCGATTTATAGATTTCACATCTGAAAGAGACGCCTACGTGCGTTTTCTGTACGTACGTTCATTCTATGAATCACACGTATGCATATCTGAGAAATGATCGTAAGATGACATTTAGGATGGTTTCTGCACAACATGTTATAAATGACGCCCCGCGTCTGCAGCGCAACGAGACACAACAAATCCCCACCAGTAAACTAATGCATCATTCTATTTATGACGTACTAACGAAGTTCAAATTATTTGCAACGATCGCTTTGTCGCATCAAGTGTAGACAGCCTCATGCTATATTTATTAAAAAATTCTGGATTAAATGTTTCCTCAAAAATATAAAGTTTAAACATTTATAATAAAAAGATATGTTTTGTGAACACTAAATCAGAATATTAGAATGATTTCTGAAGGATCATGTGACGCTGATGATTGAAAATTGGGCATTAAAGGAATAGGCTAAATTGTTTTATTTTATTCAAATAAAAGATATTTTACATTGTAATAATAATTCATAATATTACTTTTTACTGTATTTTAGATCAAATTGGTGAGCACTAGCGAACTTTCTTCAAAAACATTTATAAAACCATACCAACTCATACCAAATCATTCAATTTCTTTATCTTTTTTTGTTAAAGGTGAAGAATTTGTTACCAAAGTGCTTTGACCTCTGCTTGTCATACCCTTATTTACTGCCCAACTGGCTTGTTTCCCAATTGCTTCATCAAAGCCTTTTCCAGCATATGGTGCTTTCAGATCATACTGAGAATTCATATATCATTGCGCAAACGTTCTTTGAGGGGTTCTGGAGTGAAATGAAACTTCATCGTAGCAGTTCAGTACAATGCGGTTGCCTTCGTAATGAGCTGATTGTGAGATCCCTTTCACGACGAGCATAACAAACTCTTGCCGAGAGCGCTCGGGTTGGCATGACAGATGAAGAGCGAGTCTGAGATGGTGGAGATGGCTGTAATGAGGACTGAAGAGAAACAGACTGAGCTAATAGAGCCCACAGTGAGATGAGGAGCCCAGGAGTTATCGTCTTCTCCTCCTCCTCTTCTTTCGTCTCCTTATGCTTACGTGTTATTGCGAAAAACAAAATAGTTTCACTCTCTCCTACTGCTGGGCCACAAAATCCACATGAAATCCAGAGGAAGTCTGGGAAACGTGGACAGAAGGAGGAGCGGCGCGAGACGCGGCCACACAGGCCAAAACATCTGCATCCCTGGACTGTAAAAACAGCTCCGCTTTTAGCTTTGATGGGTGAAATATGAAAGACAGCAATTGAGACAGGAAGTTGCGCTTAAAAGGACCTCTGCAGATCGAGTTAGCGGACGGCCAGCGGCCAGCACGCCGTCTTCTAAGTCATGACAGATGTAGGAGTTAAATATGAAGCTGAGGAGAAGCTGGCCATAAATGCCTATATTTAGAAGCTGTTTAAAGATGCATTACCATCCATGGCTAGTAAAAATGGAATTAGTTGCACGGGCTGTATTTAAAATGTCATTAGGAGATATTTTGTGGGAAATGAAGTGCTAAGCACCTTCAGCTGAAGCGTATTATCCCATATCTGATCCTTCCATCAAGCGGCCCATGCTGAACGCGAGTTATATGTGAGCGTGTGAGAGATAGATGGACCTGGCCTCCCGTGCCTACTGAGCTGATTACAGTACTGTAGAAACACTGGCTCAGTTCAGCAGGAACAGGAGTCTGGTCCACAGACCCCCAAACTCATCTCTGCTTCCTCGGGCTCACCCACACACATGCACCTCTGGACATTTTAAGTGTGCCTTGGAGACAACTTGTGAAAAGCATGCATCAGTGTTGTTATTATTAAACAGAACTGTAACAGTTCAAAAAAAAAATAGAGTTTCTGTTAATTTAAATGAAGGTGAGGCAAAATTTTAAATGTTGCCTTGCTCAACTACCTGAAATCAAAAATAATGGGTACATATGTGAAAATGGACCACAAAACCAGTCTTAAGTAGCACAGGTATATTTCTAGCAATAGTCAAAAAAAGAAAAAATAAATAAATAAACTTTATTTGGACAACTTTAAAGGTGATTTTCTTAATATTTCAGTTTTTTTTTTTTTTTTTTTGCACCCTCAGATTCCAGATTTTCAAATGGTTGTCTCTGCCAAATATTGTCCTATCCTAACAAATAATACATCAATGGAAAGTTTATTTATTGTGTATTATGATGTATCTCAATTTTTTTTAAATGACCGGTTTTGTGGTCCAATGTCACATATTGTACCCATTATAAAACTATTTTAAATAGCATTTTAGTGATTATTCTAGTAACTATTATGTATATACAATGCTGTTCAAAAAATTGTGATCAGTAGATTTTTCATGTTTTTATAAAGTCTATTCTGCTCATCAAGGCTGCATTTATTTGACTAAAAATACAGAAAAAAACTGTAATATTGTGAAATATTATTGCAATTTAAATGAGTGGTTTTCTATTTTAATATACTATAAAATTGAATTTATTTCTGTGATGCCATGCTGAATTTTTAAGCATCATTATTCCAGTCTTTAGTGTCACACGATCCTTCAGAAATCATTCAGTATGCTGATTTATTATCAATGTTGGAAACAGTTGTGCTGCTTATTTATTTATTTATTTTTGGAACATATGATACTTATTTCAGGATTCTTTGATGAAAACATGAAAAAGAACTGCATTTATTTGCAATAGAAATTATTTGTAACAATATATACACTACCATTTAAAAGTTTGTTGTCAGTAAATTTTGATTCTCTTTTTTGAAAGAAATGAATACTTTTACTTAGCAAGGATGTGTTAAATTGATTAAAAAAAAAAGTGATAGCAAAGACTTATATTGTTAGAAAAGATTCATATTTTGAATAAATGCTGTTCTTTTAAACTTTTTATTCAAAGAATCCTAAAAAAATATCACAGGTGCCAAAAATAATTTGGCGGCACAACCATTTCCAACATTTATAGTAAATCAGCACATTAGAATGATTCTGAAGGATCATGTGACACTTAAGAGCAATGGCTGATGAAAATTCAGCTTTGCATCACAGGAATCAATTATATTTTAAAGTATATTAATTAGGGATGTGACGAGATCCGATGTGTCTGTGAGAAAGTACAGTGTTTACATTAGAGCTGCACTATTAATCAAAAGATGGCGATCTCTGTTCAAACGCCAGTGCAATCTTATTTCTGTCTTTCAACCACATAATGATCATTATTTCTGTGTTACATACATTTAAATAACAGAAGTACTAGAATAAAAGTTTATAGTTTGGGTATAAACACTTGTCACATGTCTATAATAGCGATCAAAACGAAAGTATCTTAACACGTGTATGTATTGTGAGGCTTATCCTCTTCCGCCAGGAGGGGGCGACAACTGCACGTTTAAGAACGCATTTGTCATTCATTCATTCCAATAGTAAATTAAGTCTTTATTAATTGCGAAAAAAGCCTTGAGCAGTGAACGCTGTGTCAGAATCACTAGTAAATTTTTTTTTTAGATTTCTAATCTAATCTTTTTTTTCTTCAGAATCATGAGAGAATCGTGATTCTAAAAAAAAAAAAAAAAAAAGTTTTTTTTTTTTTATTTATCCAGAATCACGTAGCATTAGTTTACATGTTTATTACTGCATATAATTCATTAAAATAGAAGTCTAATTTCATAAGGTACACGCTCATATCAAATTGCACCTATATTTTTTTCAGTTGAATAAAATACTTTTTTCCCCTACATATTTCATAATTGAGGATTTCTTTAGAGAAGTTTAAAAATCGTCTCGTCTCGTTCTCATGAACCCGGTCTCGTGTCTCGTCACACCCCTAATATTAATACAGAAACCAATATTTTTTATCAAATTAAAGCAGTCTTGATGAGCATAGAAATTTTACTTTTTCAAATCTTTTATATAAAGCACTCTGAATTTCCGTTGTGTATGAAGGGTGTTATATAAATGTCATGACCATGAATCATAAGGTTTCCTGCTGTACTGACTGTGGCTCTTCTCTTTTGCAGGTTTCAGATCTGCCTGGTCTTCAGTCACATGTTCAACTCAGGGAACTCAAGCAGGATCTGACCGTCTACTGCTCACTGATGCTCAGAGAGAAAAATGAATGGACTATTCAAAGACAAAACAAAACGTTGCACATTTAAACTGTCAGAAATTTTGTATTGTCAGAAATAAAAAAAAACAAATACTGTACACAAGTGTGTCATTCTTTCTCAAGTCTTTAAGAGCTGGACTACCTGAACTTCCACACCAAAGTACAGCTTGTTTTTGTGCACACTGAAGTCGAAATCAGCACTTTCTGAACCCGTTCACCCTATGCCAAGTTTTGGAGTCCCAATCAGACAGCAAGAAAATGTTTGTGGTAGAAATATGTGCTGATGACGCATGTTTGCATCAAAACATGTCACCTTATCCTCACTGTAAGTGTTTTTACAACACTTTACAGATTCAGGGACAGTTCTTTGTTAATTTCTTAGATATTTGTGACCCCAGACCACAGAACCAGTCATAATGGTCAATTTAAAAAAAACAGATTTATACATAATCTGAAATCTGAATAAATCAGTGTTCCACAGATGTATGCTTAGTTAGGACAGGACGATATTTTAAAGATATTGAGAAAATCGCCTTTAAAGATGTCCAAATGAAGTTCTTAGCAATGCATATTACTAATCAAAAATTAAGTTGATACATTTACAGTAGGAAATTTACATAATATCTTCATGGAACATGATCTTAATATCCTAATGATTTTTGGCCATACAATGATCCATACGATGTATTTTGGCTATTGATAAAAATATACTAGTGCTACTTATGATTGGCTGTGGTCCAGGGTTACATTTACTTGTTCAACAAATATTTAATATTAAGTAACTAGAGATATTATTAGTTTTAGTTATACACTAGTATTAAAAGGAATAGTTCACCCCAAAAAAGACCATCCAAGATGTAGAAAAGTTTGTTTGTGGTTTTTTTAGTGTAAAACTGATGCTTCTGACTAAAATTGAATATGGACTTTTTTTTGGACCTATATTTTGAATGGAAATGACCATTTAAAGTTAAAATGCCTTAGTGATGGATTTGTTTCTTTTTGCTTCACAAGACATGAATTGATGGACTGGAGTCATGTGAATTACTTGTGGATTATTGTGATGTTTTTATCAGCTGTTTGGACTCTCATTCTGGCACCCATTCACTGCTGTGAATCCATTGGTGAGGAAGTGATGTAATGCTACATTTCTCCAAATCCATTTCAACAAAACCCTTTAGGGGAGTAAATTCAACTAATTGAAAATTTTGGATGAACTATTCCTTTAAATCTAATTTAACTGCTTTTCAAAAGACAATAGTGATATTCGTATAGTTTAGCAAGGCCGTAAATGCAGTATGACCCAATTTTGAGTTATAAACATGCTTGAGCGGTCTGAATAACAAAAACGCTCAGAGGAAATGGCCCTACTGGGAGACGGAGACCCACGGAGCAGCACTAGCGATGATGGAGTCTAGAAAGTACAGTACACAGAGACTAAACTATTCAAGAGGCCCTGTGCTGGGAGTACACACACACACACACACACACAGATGTGAGCGTTCATGTGGGGAGAAGGACTCCAGCATGCTCTCCTGTCAAAAGAGTGAGTGGGAGGACAGTGAGCGAAGACAAACGGCGTGTTAGCTAGACGGAGCTCTGCAGTCAAACAACAAAAGACTCCCAAGTCCAAACACTCAGGAAATACAACCGCAGATCTGACAGCAGTCACATCCCTGGAAATTTACTTTCTCCGATTCGCGTTTGATGTCATCCAAACACACAGATAGAAATACATGTGCTCCTTTTATTTGGCTCAATACATCAAGTGCGGAGGCCCCTCTTGGGTTTAGAGGGGAGAACACCCACTGCTTTTCAAGTTAAAAACGGCAGCTGGGCTTCTCTTCTATAAATGCCATATCGTCCCACCCAGCTTTTCGGTGCGTAACTGAGCCACGCCAGGATTCCTTGTCCTAATAAATAGTTTCGGCGAGGGCCCGAAGCTAGGACTTTTTATGTGAGACTCTCAGGTTTGGAGGAGGGTGTCCTGAAGAGTACTCAGCCTGGAATGAACCCTGTCGTTCCGCGTAGCGGCACTGTTTAGTCTGCAGCGTATTGAGGCGAGGATCCACAGTGCCCTGTGCTTCACATCGGCCTCAGTCAGCACCTGCCAGCATCACAAAAACACACACATTTTAGTAACCAGCCCTCACAATTTCCACTGGAACACTGAAGTTGTTAAGATGAGCCTGTGAAATGTATATTAACCAACAGCCAGTGGTCACTATGAGACCAAAAATGAGCTTAAAGGGATAGTTCACCCAAAAATAAAAAAAACTCTTATTAATTACTCAGCCTCATGTCATTTTAAACCTGTTCATCTTTGGAACGCAAACTAAGATATTTTTGATGAAATCCGAGAGCTTTTTGACCCTGCACAGACAGCAACGTTTTATGGCCCAGAAAGGTAGTAAGGACATCGTTAAAGTAGGCCATGTGACATCAGTGGTTCAAACTTAATTTTATGAGAAGTACTCTCAAATCAAAAAATATTCTTGTAGCTTCATAACATTAAGGTTGAATCACTGATGTCACATGGACTTTTTTTATTGATGTCCTAACTACTTTTCTGGGCTTGTCAGTTGCATTACGGTCTATGCAGGGTCAGAAAGCTCTTAGATTTCATCAAAAATATCTTAATTTGTGTTCTAAAGATGAACGAAGGTCTTACGGGTTTGGAACAACATGACGGTGAGTAATTAAAGACAAAATTTTCATTTTTGGATGAACCATCCCTTTATTTATTTGGCAGTCAATGAGACAGTCACAAAGCACCCTGTTTTCATCCAAAATAACTTAAATTGTGTTCCGAAGACGAACAAAGCATTTACAGGTTTGGAACAACATGGGGGTAAGTAATTGGTGATAAAATGTCAATTTTTGGTGAAGTAACCCTTTAAATGTTCTTTAGTAAATCATAATGATCACATTGCAAATCTAAATCATAATATAGTATAAAAAGTCCAATTTAAAATAATTTTAAAGTCAAAATTAAAATAATGACAAATGTTACATTTACGGAAAAAAAAGAAGAAAATTATTAAATAAAAAGTCATAATTACAACATTAAAAAAAAATCTGAATTATGACAAAAAACAACTGAGAAAAAGGTCAATTATATTAAAGAGAGAAGAAGTTTAAATAGAAGCTGTTTTTGGACAGTACGATTTGTAATGTTTTTTTCAAGAAGTCTCTTCTGCTCACCAAATCTGCATTTATTTGATCCAAAGCACAGCAAAAACAGTAACATTTGGAAATATTTTTACTATTTATAATAACTTCAGAATGATCAGAAACAGAATCTTCTGATTTGCTGCTCAATTATTATTATTATGTTGAAAACAGCTGAGTATATTTTTTAAGTTCTATTGATGAATAGAAAGTTCAGAAGAACAGCATTCATCTGAAATCTAAATCTTTTGTAACATTATAAATGTCTTCATCATCACTTCTGATCAATTTAAAGCATCCTTGCTAAATAAAAGTACTTTCGATTCATCAAAGAATTCTGCAAAAAAATAAAAAAATACTCAACTGTTATAAGTATTGTTAATAATAATAAAAAATGTTTCCTGAACAGCAAATAAGCATATTAGAATGATTTCTGAAGGATCGTGTGACACTGAAGACTGGAGTAATGATGCTGAAAATGTAGATTTGACCACAGGAATAAATTACATTTTGAAGGATATTGAATAGAAAGCAGTTATCTTAAATAGTAAAAATATTTCACAATATTACTGCTTTTGTTGTATTTTGGATGAAATAAATGCAAGCTTGTTGAGCAGAAGAGACTTCTTTAAAAAAACAACACTGTCCAAAAACTTTTGACTAATAGTGTAAGTGAAAAATCATTTAATAAAAATATTTCCCTAAAGGTAAGCTGTTAATACACTACTGTGAATCACTGAGATTAGATCATTGGATCATTTTTTTTCATTCAATGAATGAATCATTCGTTTGGACCAGTTCAAACTGGTTGACGAGTTAAAATGCTTTCTGGGGGTAAAGATTTTCAATAGTCTAATTCTCACAAATCACATGGACAAGTCATATCAACTACTTTTATGATGCTTTTGGTTTCTATATTTATCAGTATCAGAGCTTGACAACCCCTTCATGAAGATTATTCAAAACATCACATTTTGTATTCCACAGAATGAAATCGTATGATTTTAGAACAACATGGGGGTGAAAAATTATGATTTTTGGGTAAACCATCCCTGTATGTAAACAAATCTGAAGTGACTTTATTAAAACAGCCTCACCAGTGTTCAAACTGTTGGGTGTAAACTTGTTTTCATACAGCGTGTGTGAGTGAGACTGAAATGCTTTCGATTTTAAATGTGTCGTAAACAGCCGTCAGCCTATTTTATTCTGTTGTTCTCTGCATACCACAAGAACTAGCGTAGGGTCAATAAAGGCACTGATGACAACTTAATTGGGCTGCGCACAGCCCTCATCTAGTCTTGAATAGGCCACCGGGTTCGCATGAGCAAACCCATGGCATTTGAGAATGTGAATGTAATTTTACAATGTGTTGAATGTGAATCAGCAAAGACCTCACCTTGTCAGTTATTTCAGTGATAATGCTAACAGGTCCGTGGGAAAAGACGGCGAAGTTTGAAAACAAATGCAAAACGAGGTTGGTTGAAAGGGAGGAGGACAGGAGCTCCTTCACAGTGCTGAGGTGTCTGGGAGGGGGAGGACGAGTGAGAAACAGCATCCTTAGATGAGTCCAGGCTTCTCTGGCAACTGCCTGAGATTAAAACAAAGAGGAGGAAGCCATCAGTAATTTTCCAGTCTGCTTCACTTTGCTGTTTTTAACTTGTGACGTAAGGTTGACTGACTCCAGCGCCATAATTAGATCTCTTACCGTTTGTTGGGACCTCTGGTGCCCTCTGTTGGTGGGGTGGTGGAAAAACGTCAGAAGCCACAGCAGCGGTTCGGCGTTCTCAGGCTCTGCCAGAACAAGCAACTCAGCAGCTGTGTCCACCCAGTACCCACACTGCACCAGCAGGAACCAAGCCTCAAAGACAGCCTGATACGCCCTGGAAAATCACCATCCACCCAAACACACAATAAAAGAACCTAACAATTATTGACTGATACATATGGCTCACAGTATGAAGAGAGAGGGCTGAGTCAGTTTGAACAGAGATAGAGAGATTTACACAGACAGCTGCTCAAGCTTCTTGAGAAAGTGAGCTCTCAAGTTATGGTTTGTTCTCTGATAATATCCTGTTGATACCTGCAGCTCACACTCTCATTACTTAGAATGCTTACAATGCATGTATTTTCCTAGAAATGTACACAACACATGTGCATCAGGCCACATAATTGTAGGGTCCTATGAAATAAGTTTTCATTTTTTTTCCATTTCAATTGTTCAAGACTCTGTTTTAATGGTTAAATAAAAAATATTAAATCAAATAGCATGTCTAATTAACTGTTTAACAATTTAAGAGCAATTTATTAAAAGTTTAACAAAAACTACATTTTTATGGCCGTATGAAATTCGTTTTATTTTTTTCTCAAATTCAGTTTTATTTTGACCAAATTCTGTTTTCCATTAATTTTCTAGATTCCATTTTAATGGCTTCATTAAATTGGAATAATCAAAAGCTTATCTAACTAACTGATTTGATAAATAATTATTGAATTGTTATTGCTCTTTTGTTGATTTTGATTGCTTTCATTGTCCTCTTTTATAAGTCGCTTTGGATAAAAATATCTGCTAAATGTCTAATTGTGAATATTTTTTCTGTTAAATATTCTTTAAATTATAATGTTTTAATAATAATTTTAGTATTAGTACCAGGGTTAGATATAAATGAAAAATGACCATGAAATGAAATTCCATGACTTTCAAGGACTTTTCATTCATTTTTTGATTTGAGGTCTTCAGTTTCAAATTCTAAAAAAAAGAGAAATAGATAAATAAAAATATACTAATAAAAAAAATGGCAAAAATAAAGCACCTGCAAGTATTACAACTAAAGCATTACAAAGTATACTACACTTTTACTATAGCAAAATCACTGTTCATTTCTTTAAAGTATTTGTATTTGTGCATACTTTTTTCTTCTTCTTTGTTTCTAGCTATTTTATAGCTATACTGCATTAATGGTTTGATGGTTTAAAACAAAAGTAATCAAATGATCTGTGATCCACGCTCTAAAGTCTGATTTTGATTTAGATCAGGACTTTAATTTGCATATTGTAAATGATTTAATTTGAATCATTTAATTTGCTAAACGATTCATGAACCTGTTTAACTGATTCGAAGTTTGTTTCAAAAATCTCTGTTTCAGCCATCACTGTGTGCTTTTTAAAATTTTAAAACCAGGTTCTGTGCAGCTATGCACTTCAGGTGAAAACCTATCACTGAATATCTGGTCATCTGTGTCAAAATACCCACCTGTGTCAGGCCTGAGTGGGCTAGAAACATACAGGATTACTGTGTGGGAAATCTCTGTAGTAACAGCATTGCAGACGATAAGAGAGCAATGAAATGTGTAGGGTGTCTTGAAGCTCATCTCACCTGACATCTTCCCCCGCCTCCTCATTCTCCGTCACGCTCTGAAGTAAACTTCTGATCCAGCTCAGATGATCCAGCCAGGCTTCCCTGGGAACCTCTGAGAGGGGGTGAAATGAGAAATGTAGAAATGAGACACTTTCAAAATTGATTTCCAGATGGATGAGGTGAACTTAGCAACTGATAAGAGTAACAAGTTGAAATGTTTTCAACTGACTCTTCTCTAAGCCTTAAAAATCCTGACCAATCTTTCCTTAAGACCTGTTGTCTCTTTAAAGGGATTGTTCACCCAAAAATGGAAATTCTGTCATAAATTACTCACCCTCATGTTGTTTCAAACCCGTAAGACCTTTGTTCATCTTCGGGACACTAATTAAGATATTTTTGCTGAAATCCGAGAGCTTTCTGGCCCTGGCGAAATTGCTGAATGAATTTATTATTTTTGTTTTCTTTGTGCACAAAACACATAGCTGTAGCTTCATAAAATTAAGGTTGATCCACTGATGTCACATGGACTATTTTAACAATGTCCTTACTATCTTTCTGGGCCTTGAACGTGTCAGTTGCATTGCTGTCTTTGGTCAGGGTTAAAAAGCTCTTGGATTTCATCAAAAATATCATTATTTGTGTTCCGTTTGGAACGACATGAGGGTGAGTAATTAATTAATTAATTCATTCATTTGTGCATGAACGGTCTCTTTAAGTCATACCATAGTCAAGAATCATGGCCTATTTTTAGCTTTATGAGGTAAATAACTAAGCTCCGGCATTCACAAGTCTCCTTTCAGAGGTGAAGGTCCCCCTTCACGTCAATCATTCCATGTACAATGACAATTCAACCAGTGCAAACAAATAATCCCAAAAAAGAGCCCCTGGCGCAGCAGGCACCTGAGGTCTGCAGCTATTCTTCTGTTGTGCTGGTTATAGAATAGGTGGCATTGTGAGGATATCCTCTGGAGTTCGGGAGGCACTGAAGAGCCCCAGGACCTTTGGGAGCCTAGCCAGAGATGGATATCAGAGGACCGGACCGAGGCGGGCAGGGTGGGTACAGGAGGAAGGAGCCTGTTTGTTTGGGACTGCTCTGATGGAGGGAGGGAGATAAGGTCAAGCTTTGGAGACTTCAGATGGTGGAGGTTCAGGATGAAGGATTCAAATCTCCAGCCACGCACTGAGAATACCGAATCAAGTTCAGTCAGAGTGAGGTAATCGCTTTGAATAAGGGGTGGCTGGTGTCAAGAGTAAAAAGTATTGTAGTTTGTTAGTGATCTTACACTATATACTATATAACTGTATCTCCCTTTAGCAGGAAGAAACATGCACAATTTCTCTATTTTGACCATATATTGACAAGTATGTGAAAGTAATTTCTTTTAAAGTATTTCAAGTATTGAACAAAATTGTTTAATGTGCCAAGTAAATTAACTTTTTGTCAAAGCAAACTGATTAACAGGGTCATCAGATGCTTATTTTCCACAAGTTGGTATGATTCTTTAGGGTCTGCAACATACTTTGGTTAAAATTCCTCAATGGTCATGGTAAACAACACCATTTTTACCATGTCAAAAACTGCTCTGTTTACAGCGACCCATTTCGGTGCATGTCTCTTTAAATGATAATGAGCTACTGCTCACCCTGCCCTCTTTTTCTGTTTCGGTGGCGTTTTACCATTAAAAACAAAACGAATCCACTCCACCCTCAGTGGCTCTGATGTCAGGAGAAAATTAAGACCAGGGCTGCCCAAACTCGGTCCTAAAGGGCCGGTGTCCTGCAGAGTTTTGCAACCCCAATTTGACACACCTTAACCAGCTAATATATATATAATATAAGCTCTTATTAGGCATACTTGAAACTTCCATACAGGTGTTGAGGCAAATTGGAGCTAAACTCTGCAGGACACCGGTCCTCCAGGACTGAGTTTGGGCAGCCCTGATTAAGTTATAGTTAACTTATGTTTACTTTTACATCCAACTACAAAAAACCTGCATTGCTTACAAAATATTGTTGTTGCTACAGCTGCTCAAGTGCTGATAAAATGGCGCACTGCATACAATGGGCTGGGGGTGGAAATCTGCTAATACGGGACAGTCCGTCTGCGGTTGTGGGTGGGGCCTGAGCAGTATGATGTCATACTGCTCAGAAAATCAAAACAGCTTAAAAACTGAGACTGTTTGGGGACTGTTTTTTTTTGGGGGGGGGGATAAAAAAAGGGAGTGAATGGATTTTTAGCATTGTAGGGTGTTTATGTCCACACACAGCTAAAGCACATTTATATGCAAACCATGTAAAAGTAAATTTTGCCTCCATTGTCCCATCCAAAGCCTTTTTGTTGCACATAATTAAACTGCTTTGTACACATTTAAGGTCATGTTTTCTTTTTAATGTAAAAGATGGATCTCAAAATCATAGTGTCATTCTTGGAAAGGTTTCAAATACACAAAAATGCTGAAAAATGAAATAATTTGTGAGAACTGAAGGATTTTTCTGAAGAACAGCGGCTAGTTTAACTGTTCAGGACAAACAAGGGACTCATGAACAACTATCACTAAACAAAAAAACAGCTGTGGATCATTCAAGTAACAACACAGTATTAAGTATCAAGTGTATGTAAACTTTTGAATGAGATCATTTTTATACATTTTTGTGACTATATGTAACCTTGATTCTGCAAGATGTGTGAAATATCTTATTCAGGTCAGAACAAAATAAAAAAAATAACATGCATTTTGTATGATCCCTCTTATTTTGTTAAAATAATTCACATTTTGCAGATTCTGCAAGGTGTATGTAAACTTTTGGCCTCAACTGTATATACAAAGTGGCACCACTTACCCCACTTTCCCTTACAAATATATGTACTATAAACTGCTGATGCACCATATCATCATCAGATCTTTATAAATGATGTTCTTTTGTAAAGCGAAGGTCTGAATTCACAAAAATAATAAGAGGTGCTGTACCTGATGGTGCTGTCAGTAAAGGAGTGAGTAAACTGGGCATCACATGTGGAAAAAAAGCTCTGAGAGGTAGACGATCCTGCAAATCATATATGCACACAGATATCACATCTCCAAATTTGCAAAGCCACTTTTGTGACTTCAATCATATTAAACTCTACAGAGGCTATGCATTAATATTTTTCTCTCTTGTATTTTCTTGCTTATGGCCTCTGCGGGACTCCATATTTTTGGAAACAACTTCTTTTTGTGATTCAGTTTGGCTACTGCCAGAAAAATTACGCATTCACCTTCATAAAGTCAGACTGTACCTGTGGTTCCTGTCCATTCAGACTCTGGAGAAAGCAGGCAGTGAAAACCTGTATGAGGGCTCTCACGGCCAGGTTCTCATCAATCTCTGTCAGCACATTCCTACACACACAAACACACACACACCCACACATAATCTCACACTGTTTCTGAAATGAATTTGCTGTGGTGCAGGTAAAACGGCTTGATTGACTTTAACATTTTAAATTCTAATAAGCAGGGATGCAGTAACAGAGGTTTTAAATCAACTATTATAAAATAGTTGTTAATAAATACATACTCTACCATTAAAAAAAGCATTTTAATCTAAAAACTTGTACATGCATTATATATTACACTATATTTAAGAAGAATGTTTTTAAAGATTGTCTAAGACATTTTCAAGGTCATGTTGTAGTGTGGATACTGCATAAGTCTAATTAATAGAAATAAAAATGCACACAAAAGCTGATATTCACCTGTAAATTTCATTGATTGTGAGGAAGATGTGACAGTGATGGGCTGAAGCTCGAGGCTGGTGGGGGAAGAATATTGCAAAGCATTAGGAACAATGTATTTTTGTCATCTCCTCTTTCAACCACTAGGGGGCAATGCTGTAATAATAATGAGGACCTCCAACAGCGCTTCTCCCATAATTCACCACTGCAAGTTTAACAGCCAAGTTTCTTACCAACAAAATGCACATTGCTTTATCATACAGCAATATCATCTGTTTTAAATTCATGTGAAAGAGAGTAAAAAATTACATCCAAGCAGCTGTACATGCATGTCTGGTGTGGCACGTCAACTTACATGCTCATATTTTAATAGAACAGGTTTCATTAATATACCCATAGTTCATACGGGCAAAGAATGCCATAAAAACATTGCACCCAGACCCAAAACATCAGTGCTCCAGAAAGCCCACATGTGCCCTTGCGGTCTTTGATCCTTAGAGCATTTGTCTTTGTTTGTGCATGTGTTTGTGTGTGAGTGTGTGTGTAGGCCACAGGGAGAAGCCTCATTATTCTCTCCTTCATTTGGGACCATTAAAACATCTGCCCCACCCAGCCCACAGGCACCCTCATCTCCCCTCCGCACGCACACACGCACAATCCTTACACACCACCACCCTCCAAAGCCCCCCCAAACCCCAAAGCATCTCAGATATTCCCGTAACCTCGGCTATTCAACGCTTGCCAAAAGCCGCCAATTTGCTGCTCCAATAAAAAGAGACGTATTTCAGCAACAAACATTAGATGGTATGATCCCGTCTCAGAAACAGAAGACAGAGCGACAGGCATGAGAGAGAGAGAGAAAGAGAGAGATCACAGGTAGAACACAGAGTTCACCAACTCACAGCCAATGTCATAAAACCAATGAACGGAAATGTATGACTGCAATCACAAGCAATTTTTCGCACAAAGATTCGAGCTGAAATGTTGCTCTTCACCTGATCTTCATTAATAACTAGTGGTAGGCAGTTTGACCAAAAATCTGTATCATGACTCACGGTTTATCACCTGACTGTTTCTTTATTTGAATCAGAACCACTGCATTTTAATTACGATCCAAACAAACATGGTACATGTATCATGATTTTTTATGTAAATTAGATTGCATAATTTAAAAAAAAATAAATAAATAAAAATAAAGCAAAACCAGAACAGTCTGACCTTAGCTTTGTGAAATTATGCTACATAAAACATCAGCACGAAACTAAAACAGCAGATTGGCTGAATGAGATGCAGATTCAAGCTGTGACAGCAGGTGGCGCTTAAGGAACAGCAGCAACACAGCGTTTCCTTGGTTAATGCTACTGCTGTACACAAAGCATCACTGCTTGAAAAAAAACAACATTAATATGCATTATATGGAGGTAAGATGAAAAAAACATACCATTTAAACATTTCTGATTATAGTCAGTTCCCCTCAGAGACACATTCATATAAACCCCCACCCTAATGTAGTGTTCAGGATTTTATTTCAATATTTTGTGCATCATCAACAGTGAGTTTGCTCTGCCAGCTACAACATTTTCTCCTCTTTGCCTTGGTCTTTAACGTCTCTGGCTTCTGTTAACAGCCATTTGCAGTTGGTTTATTTGCCCAGTTAAAGAATTAGTTGCGTGCTATTAATATGTCTAAAAGTTTTCCAACCATTAGTCAGAAGTATATGAAGTTAATGGGGATCCCTCTCAATTCACGACATCTTCGTTGCTTAGCCACTTGTACTGGTATGCCGTTGTTTTTTTTTTTATTCATACCCCTTGCCTAATTTAAACCAGTTTACCGTTTGAACCAGTATATTGCCCAAAACCAGACTATTCTGATACAATCAGTAAGGGGTCAGTAAGATGTTTTTCAAGATATTAATACATTTATTTATCAAAGATGCATTATAATAAAACTTGACAGTAAACCCTGCTGAAAAAAAAAAACAATAGAAACCATCACAGAATTTGTAATAGTTTTACTGGTCATAATGGGACTTGTACTTGTTTTAATGGAAACTGTAATGAATGCCTATTGGTCTCTACTAGTAATTGGTAATCTCCTAGTGGTGGTTTGTTAATACCACTAAATCCTAATGGAATGTGTCCCAAATCACACTACAGGAAACCATTTTTAATGGTTTTAATGGTTACAAATTGATGGTTTGTAATGGTATTTGTAGTGAAAACCATTCATAGTTCTGTGATGGTTTCTATTGTTTTAAGTTGCTAGTCTTTTGAACTTCAATTTCATTTCAAGAATTCTGAATGACAACTCTTTTCAAAAACGATAATAAAACACTTTCTTGAGCACCAAATTAGCATATTAGAATGATTTCTGAAGGATCATATGGCACTAAAAACTGAAATAATGGCTGCTGAAAATTCAGCTTTGCTATCACGTTAAAATAGGGAAAAAAAGGAGTTATTTTCACAGTTAACTGTAATAATGTTTCAGAATATTGCTGCTTTTTCTACATTATTAGTCTGGCAGCAAACGTTATAATGGTAGTGTGATTGATTACAGTTTCTCTCCAGATCACAGGTTCCTTCCTGTCTGAGATCGAACCTGCAGGCTTTGCATTTTCACCTAACCCTTAGGCAGTTTGGAGAAACATTCTCCTTAAAGGGATAGATTACCCCAAGATTAAAATTACATAATCATTTTCTCACCCTCATGTTGTTCCAAACATGCAAGATTTGTATTCTTTAGTGGGACAAAAATAATATTTTTAAGAACATTTATATTTTTAAGACAATTTATGTTCCATTTTTTTAAGCATGATAGACCCAGTACTTAGTTACTTTTATTATATGGAAAAAAAGGCCATGATATTCTTTATAATAAATTATATGTTTACGTAAGAGAAAGTCCTACAGTCATAAAGGAATAAAGTACCTGAAACAACACGAGGATAAAGAAATGATCAATAAAAAAAAAGAAACATACTTTAAAGATAAATAATACAAATCTTGGTAACGCTTCACAATAATAAACAACACACTTATGACACTATTTATAATTTATAAGTTTTGTTAATACTTTGTTAATGTTAGTTAATAAATATACAGTTAGCACACAGTGCATTAACTAATGTTAACAAACACAAAAAATGCAGAAATTAACATTAAGATAATGAAATGCTGTAGAAGAATTGTTCATTCTTAGTTCATGTTAATTAATCTAGTTTACTATTAATGAACCTTATTGTAAAGTGTTAACAAAATCTCAATTGAGAGAGGGCATGTGACATAAGCAACGGCATAGGAAATGGCTGTCTGGTTTAATTTTTTATGATGGCTGAAGCTTTCTCTCCCTAGTGAAAACAGATGGGCTTTCTGAACACTCATCCATACCTTCTCCTAACACTTCAGGGAGGGTCAATTACAGCATGGCAAAAACATCCTCTTTCTGGCAATGGGATGCTGGAAGATGCTGTTTATTGTTATTGGATCTTAGCTTTGAGGAAGGTGGATGAAAACAGAAATGTGAAACTAATTTCTGGTTTCCCCTTTTTGATTGCGGTTTAAACAACTTGTTCCTGCAACGTAAACACACCGCAGAGTTCAATCTGCACTCAGCGCAAACAAATAAGAGTTGAATTCAGCTGCATTTGGGCCTCATTTTACCTGTCTGTACTGCTCAGCACGAGATGCTAAACAGATCATAACGAACCTCAAACATTAGCTACATGACGACTGTTTGACATCCTTAGACGGACATGTAAATGAGGTCCTGATTTCAGTCATTTAAAGTTTCTTCATGTCGGAATGAAACAGCCACATAAAGATATGTAAAGACCGTGGGCCTGCTTCACGTCATGCTATTTGTACCTGCACTCAAAAAGAGGCCAGCGTATCAACGCTGTTAATCTTCACATGCTGTGTACCATACGAACAACAGACCATCAAATTCCTTCTTTACTACCATAGTTTTATCGTCAACACAGCAGCACCAAATTAATTAGCAACCGAAGCAAATATTATGACATACGGTACTAGTTGCCATCAAACATAACAGTGTGAACTGTTGCTAATAAACATGATGATGGTCTGTTGCCGTAAGGTGCTGATATATTTGTTTAACAGTTTTTATGAGTTATGACTATTAATATTTCAACAATATGCAATATGTGGGATCAAAAAGACCGATACCCATAGTGAAAATGCTTTCGTTTTGCATTTTTATGCTAAAAAAAGTTTTTCTTTTTAACTATATTATTAGAAATACTGTTGGGAAAAAAATTATAATATATATATACACATGTAATAATATATTATAATTCAAGAAAGTAAGAAATGTAATCTGAACTCACATTTGATTATTTTTGGGTTTAAATGTTCAGATTTAAATCATACTTTTAATGTTGTCTCAATCTTTTGGAATCAATCTAAAAGAAAAGCAGGTTTTAAAACGGTAATATCACAATAAATCATGCTTACCAGTAATGAATCAATAACATGTTTGTCCAGACTTTGTGCCATTGTTTCACAGTCAGAAAGCACAGATTCCAGTAAGCTCACTGCTGCCCCCTCCAGACAGGTGGGACTATAACACCACAAGTTCACTACAACCTCATCCTCCAATACAAGCCTCTTACTGTATAGGACAGAAAGACAGAAAACACATAAACATCACCTGTGTGCTGTAATTAATGTTGCTTTGTAATGACACTCACCTGATCAAGGCTTCACTGACTTCCTTAATGAACTCTGGATTTAGACAGGAAGAGCCACACAACATGGAATGCTTCAACAGCGCTCCAATAAGAGGAGACATCTGAGGACATGTGGCCAACGCTACGCACGCCGCTGACATGGTATGAATACTCCCATTTGAACACCTAAAAAATAAATAACTTCAGTGTGAGACTGGCTTATTTGTCACTAATTATTTCATAGTGCTGAATACTACTACTGAAAAAAATATTTGACTTGTGTTTAAGACACAAGCAAGTTCAAATGTATGTCCAGATTGATGTTAAGGTTTTATTACCTGGCTGATGTGTTTGGCAAACCGTCGCAGCTTTTAATGACCTCTTCTGTCATCAGTGCTACAACCTGAAAGTAACAGCAGGATTGCCTTTAAATTCACAAATTTAATGTGATTTAATTTTATTTATCACTTCAAAATTTAACATGGTTTCAGTTTCTCATTATGAAGTCATATGAACAGCCAATTTCTCTTCTAAGTAAGAGTGGAAAAATACATTCAGGGCTGAGAAATATATTTAGTATTCACAATGATTTTGCTTCAGAACTTCAGAAGCAAAAATTTGTCATTTTCATAACTCAGCAGGGTCACAAATTAAAAATGTCATTTAAATTCAGACAAAGACAAAGGGGGAGAAAGGCGCCTGCACAATTGAACAACGAATTATGGCTGTCGCGATTAAAATGAAATGTGAAAATGAATGAAAAGTGTCAATTCAAAGAATTACATTTGGATTTGCTTAGACTGCATCACATTGCTTTCACACTTGTACGTGAGCTGTTGTTAAAGGGATAGTTCACCCAAAAATGAAAATTTGATGCTTATCTGCTTATCCCCAAGGCATTCAAGATGTAGTTTACTTTGTTTCTTCAGTAGAACACAAACAAAGATTTAACTCAAACCGTTGCAGTCTGTCAGTCATATAATGGCATTCAATGGTCACCAAACCTTTAAGAATAAAAAAAAAACAACCCTGCGGATTGTGACGATACACTGATGTTCTAAGACACAAAACAATCGGTGTGTGCGTGAAACTGAACAATATTTGTATCATTTTTTACCTCTGATTCACCTTAATGTCCATATTTTTTTAATTCTCAAAGGTTTGGTGCCTACTGACTGCCATTATATAATTGACAGACTGCAACAGTTTGATTTAAAAACCTTTGTTTGTGTTCTACTGAAGAAACAAAGTCACCTACATCTTGGATGCACTGAGGGTAAGCAGATAAACATCAAATTTTCATTTCTGGGTGAACTATCCATTTAAGTGTGCGCACTCGTGAATTCCCTCATTGTTAAACAACACAGTGCAGATACAATGTAAATAAAAGATTAATTTTGTATCTTCAGTGATTATAACAGGAGTTTTAGCATAACTTGTGCTAAACTTAGATAACATAATGATCTGTTTGTCTGTAAAGCCAGAATGTGGGACGTGCCCAAAACAAAACAAAATAGTTTTCTATTGTTTTCTATATTAATAATCATTATTACAATATAAAGAGCAATAATCTACAGTAATGATTTGTGACCCTAGACCACAAAACCAGTCATAAGTGTCAATTTTTGAAACTGAGATGTATACATCAAATAAGCTTTCCATTAATGTATGGTCTGTTATAATAGGACAATATTTGGCCGAGATACAACTATTTGAAAATCTGGAATCTGAGGGTGTAAAAAAAAAATACAAAATATTGAGAAAATCGCCTTTAAAGTTGTCCAAATTAAGTTCTTAGCAATGCATATTACTTATCAAAAATTACGTTTTGATATATTTACAGTAGGAAATGTACAAAATATCTTAATGGAACATGATCTTTACTTAATATCCTAATGGTTTTTGGCATAAAATAAAAATCAATAATTTTGACCCATACAATGTATTTTTGGCTATTGCTACAAATATACCCCAGCGACTTAAAACTGGTTTTGTGGTCCAGGGTCACATTTTTGTCATAACATTGCAGCCCTATGAACTCCTGTTTTTTACATGTAATTTAAGAGTGCTGTGTTTAAATTTAGATTTTAATAGTTTAGATACAATTTTAAACACGCTGTTGTTATTACAAATATTGATTAATGTAATTGGGTAAATTAAGTATTTGACATTAAAGACAACATAGTATTGTTTTTATAATAAAGTGATTATTATGAATGTAAAAAAAAATGCCCTTGGAAATCAATTAATGGACAAGTTCATTTCTGACCCTGTGACTCAGTTGAAAGTATCTGTTTAAATGAACCATTTCTACGATTTGTTTGCATTATCACTCAAACTGATAGAAAATGAACCTTTCTGGTAAATAAAAACTGCATTCTTTAAACCTTTTACTGTATTTTTCTTGCAATAGAGGCTCTTTAGTTGAAACAACAGGTCCTTCCCAGGAGGCACACAGTGTCCTTAAGATGTTGATATTTGGCAAAATTTTAGGTTGCGACGACAAAGTTCAATGTCAATTCAGCGTCTATTGTCAAAGTTAATTTGATATCCAATACTGACATCAGCTGAGGTAGATATTTTGTTGTTTTTAGGCTGTGTAACCAAAATCCAATGTTAAGTCAACGTCAAAAACTGACGCCAACCCAGTTTACATTCTCAACCAAAATGACCTTTCCGACGCTGGGCTCCAACGTCAAACTGACGTTATATTGACGTCCGGTGCCTGATGGGGGTGATTGGGGCAAAGAAAATAGATGATATCAAAAATCATCAACAGACTGAAAAAGAGGAATTTGTTTAGTTATATTGTCCAGCCTTTCTATCACACAAACCATGTAATTATTAACTAACATGAACAGTGATTCCCAAACCTTCTGAAGAGCTTCCGAGTGGTATCGCTTTGGGGTTAATCCAGCATGTTTTACTGTAGCATGAGCTACACTCCCCTCCTTATCTGACACCAGATGACACAACATATTCTGTCCAAAACAGATACATAACATTAAACAATGCTGATGACAGCTTTTAAACACAACACTATCTGTTTATGGTGTGATATAATCACACACCATCAAACATCATTAAGTGAATTATATTGCTTCGTGTATGATTGGACAGCTATTTGCTGTTTATCATAAATGCACCCCCATGCTGCACACAAACAATAAGAAAGTAAGGAAAAAGGACAATGGAATCGGGTGGCAAGGCCTGTCTGTTTATGAAAGCACAGGGTTTAAGCCTTGACAGAAAACATGTCTGCTTGTGGTGGGCCATGTGGTTTCTTTAGGTTTACAGTATGCTAAGATGTCCTCCACAGACCCAAAGAGGCTCAATTACTACCATCTGAACAGCAAAAACACACTGCAGATCACACTTAACTCTAAGCTGGGCTGCGGCTACAGCGCGGGCCAATGAAACACAGCCTTTTTACATTCTCTTGTTTTTTTTTTCTCTACCTTGAGGTGGAGAAACATGGCATCTGCCATCATGATTTTTTTTTGTTCTTCAAAGTGGTAATTTAGACAGTACTAAACCACATGGATGCCCAAGCTAAATCAAAACAACTTACAATATGCCTAAAACGAAGGACAGAAAACAGAACATTTAAGAGGAACAAATATTGACTTCTCAGATGTTTTATGATCAGGCATCACAACATGACTTTTGTAGCTTAAAGATCTTTAAACAAACAAGCAAACTACATATAAAATTAAGCTATAAATGAAGATTTATAAATTTATTTTTAGTATGGGAACCAAACTTTTGCATGCTGATCCATTTTGACCTGGTCTTTTTTTTTTTTTTTTTGGTCTACATTTGGTCTGAATTTTGTTGCTAAACATAAATATGCATTACTTTCTGATGAATGACTGCAGCATGAAAATTCATCTTTTTCATCTGAAAGTCAAAGTTTCATAAATTTTGACTTTTTTTTAGCAGTCATGAGTTATAGGTTCAAAGGAATTTAAATCAACTGAGTTCAGTGTTAATATTAGTAACTGTCAGATTATACACTACCAGTCAAAAGTTTTTGAACAGTAAGATTTTTAATAATTATTTTTTTTTTTAAAGAAGTCTCTTTTGCTAACCAAGCCTGCATTTATTTGATCCAAAGTACAGCAAAAACAGTACAGTTTTAAAATATTCTTACCATTTAAAATAATGGTTTATATTAAAAAATCTTTTTGAATTTAAAAAAAAAAAAATTTTATTTAATCCTCTGATCAGAGCTACATATTTGGTATCATTACTTCAGGCTTCAGTGTCAAATGATCCTTCAGAAATCATTCTAATATGTCGATTTGCTGTTCAAGTTACATTTTTATTATTATTACCAATACTTAAAAACAGTAAATTTTTTCAGGATTATTTGATGAAAGATCCAAAGATCAGCATTTATCTGAAATAAAAAGCTTTGGTAACATTTTACACTATACCAGTTTAAAGCTTGGGAAAAAATTATAGATATTAATCCTTTTATTTAGCAAGGATGCTTTAAATTGATCAAAAGTGATGATAAAGACATTTACAATGTTTCTTTTTCAGATAAATGCTTTTCTTCTTCTTTCTATTCATCAAAGAAATCTGAAAAAAATCTACTCAGCTGTTTTCAACATAATAATAATAATAATAATAATATTAAATGTTTTTGAGCAGCAAATCAGAATATTAGAATGTTTTCTGAAGGATGGTGTGATTGTAGTAATGAAGCCAAAATTTCAGCTTTGAAATCACAGGTATACACAAGGACAATATGTTCAAATAGAAAACAGTTATTTTAAATAGTAAAAATATTCCTAAATGTTACTGTTAATGTTCAAAAATTAATATGAATTTCATATAATGACGTGGACGAAGATTAAAAAAAATGTGTTTTTGAAAGTTATTCAATTCGGTTGAGGGCTACGCTTTGTACTAAAGTTTATTCCTTAGATTCAATTCTGGTTAGAGGTTCCAAGAAAGAAATAAAAAAAGAGAGAAATAAAGGCATATCAAACAATAAAGTGACAGAGATATTAAAGACAAGGCCATTCTTGGCCTAAAATAGTTCTCTAATGCGTCTGCAGAGGTAAACGTACAGTACTAAAAAAGACCACACAAGACTCCCAGAGGACTGCTTCCAGACCCCCAGGAGCCCTGAAGGAGCGAAGGGGCCATCAGGCAAGGTCTGGTCTCTCTGATGTGGAGAGAGAGAGAGTCAAGCTGGCGCTCCAGAGCAAAGGATCACAGAAGAATGGGCAAAAGGCCCTTTAATAACAGACAAAAACGTCTCTCCGTGGCTCTGCAGAAGCTTCGTCATTCTTCTTCGTCTCTTCTTCTGGGCTAAACCACC
This sequence comes from Cirrhinus molitorella, assembly GCA_033026305.1. NCBI lineage: Eukaryota > Metazoa > Chordata > Actinopteri > Cypriniformes > Cyprinidae > Cirrhinus > Cirrhinus molitorella. Next base: position 16,719,513 of record CM065125.1, on the reverse strand, counting down.
CACATGAAGAACACGACCAAGTTGGCTTTGTGAATGACAGGACCATTTGTTTATTCATGCCGAGCAACTAAAGGAACACAGGCTGTCGCTGCCGTTAAGGGGTCAGTTGGAAACATCCCAGATGAACCTCATGCTGATCGACATGAAGGCTTTCTCAGATGGGTGAGTCTTTACATGTTGACAGTGACAGTAAACAGCGCTCGAAACAAACAAGGATGGGGTAAACGGAAAAATGCTCAGTCCATTAGAACCGCAACAAACACGAGAATGGAAAAATAAGAGATCAGCTTTCTGGAAGAAGCTAGACGTCAGGCTGGGAGGAGAAGAAAGACCCCCGGGAAATTAACTCAAACCAAATCAATTTGCTAAAACACAACAAGAAAAAGACTGAAGACATTGGACGGTAATTAGGTTACAGCATAACAGAACAAATCACTTCGTGATCTGCCATTAAACAGAGAAAACATTTCCAGATTATTGTGATCAAACCTGAGGAATGGTGCCATGGTTCAGTAATTGTTTTTACATGATAATTCAAATGGTACTTCAAAAGTTCAGACTACCAAAAGAAGAAGACAGAAACATCACGCTTATGGACCTTCCACAGGTCAGATTCTTCTGGAAAAAAATCTTTTTGTTTTTTGTTCCATATCTTTCCCCAACAAACCAATGTACAAATGCTTCTGCTGCACTAGGGATTTTTAGCTAAGCAAATAAATAATGTAAGATTAAACACAGTGTCTGAACCCCTGACAGAGAACCCACACCTCCCTCTGACTCCACTTCCCTTCGTATAGGTCAAAAAACATCTGGCAAATTAAAAGTTTACTTTAAAAGCCCTGCTTTAATTAGCGCTATGTTTTATTAGATGAAAAAAATAATCAAACGAATCCACACACGTTCGAATCTGCCAGAAATGCGAGGGGTTCTGTATTGCTTATGGTAAACCATCTGTGTGAACTCTGTAAAAAGTTGAAAGTGTACAATTATTTTAGTTCTTTTTCATCACCCCGCTCTACCAAACCTGATTACATCTCTTTAAATATAAAAGTGTACATTGGGAATTTCTAAAACACTCCTGACAGCTTGAAAACTGTTTTAAGTAGGGGTCTGGAAGAGTATGACGTTTATGAGGTACATTACGAACACAAAAGGGCTCAGAAAATTTAAAGCATGTGCTTTAAAAATCTTATCAGTCAGATGTTTCCTTTTAATGACAATTTCAATCAAATAGTTAATGTTCTTCCTCACACTTGTTGTGTCTGTCAAGATATCAACTCATAATACTGCTTTGCCAATTTGTTTATCTATTCAATAAATTTGAGGGTTAGTAAAGAGGTGAAATGTTGCTGGCTTTACCTTGATCCACATGTTGGCTTTGCGTTCGACAGCGTTCAGTGGCTCAGCGCTGTACAGACAGCTCAAACACCGCAGCAGGAGTCTCTGGCTCCTCTCTGAGCATACATAAACAAGACCACAGGACAAAATGGCATTTATAAAATGTGAAAATGGCCACATTATTCATCTGTGACAGAGAACTTATAAACATGCATGCATGCATTTATAATCAGGCACAAACTAGGCTAAACTGGCATCACCTGAGATGTAAAACCTACAGACAAAAGTTTACAGACATAACCTAGAGACAAATAAGATTTCCTTGCTTCTAGTAAAATTTTCACTGTAAAAATTTTCACTCTTTATTCAAATTGTTATGCTGATCATACAGCTTAAATTATGACAAAATATGTATGCATTTTAATTACATTGAATAATATAATATTATTTATTTAATACTAATTGTAATAAGAGACAGAAGCATTCTCGATAGTCTCTGTATCGTATATCGTAGTCGCTGTATATAATGGGGTAAAAAGTACAGCATGAACTACTGCAATAAATCACAATGTTTTAGATCCATTTTTAAGGCCGCATGTGAAGAACAGGTCTGATACGAAATTTCAGCGAAGGGAAGTGCTGATCAGACAAAGAGAGAGAGAGGTAGTGAAAGCAAGCCAAATAACAGAACAAATGCCCAGCAGGCCGCTACAGGGTTCATTGGAAAATTAGTGTAAATACCCAACCCATGCAGACACATTTCTTGGTCTCAAATGGGAAACACACCCCCGAGTGTAGAAGAGTCGTAAATTTACCATCCGCAATAACACATGGGTTCCAACAAAGTCTTCCCAGGAACTGGCCCACAAAAGGAAACGTCTTCATGGCCTCACTGGTGGAGCTCTGTTATACAGTAAACAGACACATACCTGAGACATCAATGGCAAAAAAACGCATCTGCACCAACTGTAGTTGCACTAAACATTCAGTTTTTCATAGTAATACAAGTAAATAATCCAATGAAATATTTTTGTTTTTTTTTGTTTTTTTACATTTCTTCATTGTATAGTATAGAGAAACCATCAAATGATGAGAAATAGAGGGGTGAACATTACTAAAAAGCGCTACAGGTCAGATTCAAACTTACCACAATGAAATTATCACTAAAGCTCAATGTATGGGAGGACACACACTTAAGTGAAAACTACTTTCGACTTCTTGTATTTTAACACATCACTTTTCCAAATATTTAGTATTAATCTCATAGATTGGTAAAGACACCCATTTTAAGCATTTTATAAATTCAAGCAATGTTCTGCTTCTGAATCAGAATTGGCCATCTGGTGTTGTTGTGATTAGTGCTGTCACTAATGATTTTTTTGGTAATTGAGTAATCTGTCGATTATTCAGACATTCAATCTAGTAATCAGATAATTATGTAATAAAAATAGACCTAAGAAAACAATAGCCTTTAAAAAGACTTAAAATACATATATAATAGCAATGAGGCAATTATAATTGATCCAAAAAAAAGTATTAAAAGCAAGCAATCCTATTTGTCCATTTCCTTACAACAGAAATGCTACAGCCACTGAAATTTCTTGAATATTTGGACATCAAAAAACTGAGTGAGGGTTTGAGCTTTTGAAGTTTTTTGAAATCGTGATGAACAGTTAGCATATTGAGAAAGATAATGATGTATACTAATGATGGTTTATAAATGATTTACCTTACAAACCTGATGAAATGGCACACGTTGTGTTCCTAGTTGAATGTCATAAACTCACAGCAATATGTAAAGATGGAGTTTGAGACACTCCACACATGTAAATGATAACTGTTATTGCGAAGCAGCATTTACTATGAGTCGCTATGAGACGCATGTATGTAATCTACACACTAGGGCTGGGCGATAAATCGATAATGATAATTATTGCGTGATATGAATTTCCTCGATAAACGATAAGAGTTTGATATATGTTCGATATAATGCTTATGCGGCAAAGGCGGACCAAAACAGCGCTAGACAAAGCGTGCCACTCGAACCGTTTATATGCCCGGATCAAAGTTCAAACTTACTAGAGCAGATGCTTTCACTCACTGATGAGTCTTGGTCACTAAACAGCGCCAGAAGTGCTTGAATTCAGTGAAGAATACAAATGACTCTGTGTATAGCAAGACTAAACAGCGCTGACAAACAAGAGAAACACTTTGCTCAACAATAGTCTTTTTAATCTACAAATCGCCACCATTTACCATAGATTTACTGTCATAGCTCTAACTGCACAGTGGTATTGTGTCAGAAATGTAGGTAAATTTGTGTCAAATTTTATTATATTATAAATGTAGATGTATTAAATGTATTGAAGGAGGAGGAATGGAACGTAATTACAGTATTTTTTGTGATTAAGCTATAGCGTTTATGCATTTATACTAAATGTATTTAGACTACTGTTGTTCATATAGATAGGAACCATATTACATTTTTACCATGGTATTGAGGTGCTATATTTGTGGTTTTAACTTTTATTATCATGATACTACGGAAGAGCAATGGTTAATAAAAAAAAACACAGTAAGAATAAATAATTTCACCATATAAAAATGAGATTGCTACAATTTTTACAGATATTACTGATTTTGATAATGAACATAAATCTACATCTGCATTCTAAATCAAGTTACTACCAATTTTTAATATTATTATTATTAATAATAAGAATAATAGTATTATCAGGTAACCTGTTTCTTGATTTGAAACAATATTATTCAATAAAACATGTAGAACTAAGAATTTTTTTTTGATTTTTTTAAGGAAAAATTACTTGTGTGAAGAATGTGTGAAGAAAAGTGTGAAGAATTCAACAAACATGTGTTTGTCATGTTCTGACCATAGAATATTTGGTTTTTACAACTTTAACATTGTAACAAAAATCTGCCTTTAAACTTGAAAGAAATCTAAATTTCGCATTTATCGTGATAATTATTGATATCGACTGATATGAAACAAAAAAAGATCGTGATTTTTTTGACCATATCGCCCAGCCCTACAACACACGTACAAATAATTAAGCAAATATATAGTAAATTCTGCATTGTTTCTGAGATTTTCCGAATACATTGCGATTGTCTCTCAAATCGATTCTGAACTTAGTTTTTAACAGCAGATGGTACTTTAGAAACAGCCGTACTCCACTTGCTTACAATTCCTTTCACACACTTGAACCTGAAATATTTATTCATTTAAATATTAGTTTTAAATATAAAGTTTTAAAAGTTAAAAGCGAATTACTAGGGTATTCACAGTAAGCCGTTTACATTAATTTCGTGAAATAATCTTCTTAAACATTTGAGTTTGTTTTTAAAAATTAGATTATAATGCCATCTGCTGTTAAAAATTAATCTCAGAATCGATTCCAGAGAGAATCGTGAAGCATTCAGAATTAAATCGTGATGCATTGATTTATCGTGACAGCCCTAATATCAAACCTGCACTGCATAGCTACTCTATTTGAATCGAGGAATCATGACAGTCCTAGCTGTGACGCTGCAACACTATGGGTATATAGATCATACAACAACAAAAAAGTCAGGTAGCCGGATATGAAACCCACCTGACTGTGAGAGATAAGCAAGAAAGAGAAGAGGATTTTTCTAGTGATTAAACTGGAGATACTGTCTGGCATTCCACAGAGATGCGTCTTAGGACCCTTTTCATTTCCTCTGCAATCTTACTTCCCTGATGACCACATCAGAACTGGATTCATAAAGATCTACCTACATCAGCATGCACTCGCACACACAATTCATGTACAGTATACAACAAAATAGATGCCTCCTGTGCCACAACAAGGGCCATTTCAAAAGGACTCTGTTTGAATTGTTTTTGTAACACCATACCAGATCTGATGGCTGCCGAGAGGATCTCAGCAGGAACAAATGTTCTCATGTCAGAACTATATTGCTTAGCATTTTCCCCATCAAAATGAAGTGTCAACAGCAGATCCTGTCTCAGCTCATAAGATGCGGTCAAAAAAGTTTTTTTTAAGTAATACTGACAGTTTAAGTGACAGAATGACTGTATGCCACTCGACGAGTTAGGTGACATCACAAGTATGAACAATTAGCTAATATGAAAAAAAAAAAAAAATCAAATCACAATTTCCCAAATAACTATTTGAGCCAAAAAAAACCTTTTGATGGCATTTTATAAATCTATTCCCACGCAGACAGACGGAGAGACTCACTGATCACTTCTTTAAAGTCTGTTACGTAATTAATGAAAACCAGCGCGCTAATGCAAAGGCATGTTGAGGATCACAGCTTTTCGCATCAGTTCAAGATGTGCCCTGCCAATTTACTGTACACTGGAAGCCATACAAAGGATCTAAGCCTTTTTACATTCCATAGGCACATACATTATTGGATGCTAAACCATTTCAGTGCACGCATGAAGAGAATGACACCATTCCTGTGGAACTTTAACACATCAAGTCTCACAAAAGGAAAAAGACCTTGTGGCGGCCAAAAAAATAATTAATACAAATACAGAGCACACACTAAACTAATTATTTGTAGCTCTAGACCTCCAATTTGAAATAACATCTAATACATTTTTTTTTTTTTTTACGTTTTCATTCCAGGAACCCCGAAATTTAATTATTTCATTCTAAGAACCCATTTCTAAAATGTAAAGGCGGCTTATTTCCATGCGTATACAATGTCAGAAAAAAATGTCTTTTGTATGCAATGTATGCAAACTATATCATATCCAAGGTACACATTTCCAGTAATTGCGCAGTTAATGCTCATATTGCTCATTTTCTACAATATGAGTATTTGTCTTCTATTTTTCCTTTTGTCACTACGGAAACAATGATGACATGTTATGGTTGTGTCTGTTTTGCAGGGTTCCCACTCTAAATGTTAAATTTCACTGACTAAAAAGCTATTTGAAAGCTTTATTTACTTGTTCACAGACGTTTTTAGTACAAAACACACATATACTATTTTTTTTTTTTTTTGCTTTTACCCGTTAAATGCACTTTGATATTTTTCTGTACTATTTCTACAGAAATTAATTTATGGTTTTTATGCTCTCATAACCATAACAATAGGCAAAACGCATAAAACCACACGATAAAACAAAATACAGTATTGAAAAATTACATTTTAATAAATGGAAACAAAAAAATTAAATGAAAGCAACAAACAAAAATTCCTGATATTCCATGACTTGGACAAAATAAATATAAAATTCCCTGACTTTCAATGTCTGGAATAGCCCTTTTAAAATTCCATGATATTCCAGAAATTCCATGACCCGCGGGAACCCTGGTTTTGGTAGTGACAATTTTAGATACTTTTGAACCTAGGTCAAAGATGCTACTCAGCACATGGTTAGCTAACACAGTTCTGTTAATTATAGGAAAAAAAAGTATAAATTTAAGGCTTAGGGTTCAGTAGTACCACAAAATAATGATTTTATACATATTAAGCTTATTGATATTTTAAATATTATCGTGGGTTTCAATACAAAATAATTTGGATACTTTCATGCTTTTTGAATGTGTTTTTTGGTTGTGGGACAGCAGTTTGCAACAATTCTGTAGAATGGCCCATATATATATATATATATATATATATATATATATATATATATATACACAGACAACTTCTGGACTGCAAAATAATAAATTTTTATATTGTTACTGACTGTACTGAAGCCAATAAATGTTGAAAATCTATTTTTATCCCCACTTTAAAAGCTAGATGTATAAAACTGGACATTATTAAATGCTTCTTAAAACCTTATATTGCTCCAAAGCAGTTTTGCAGCTTTGACAACCATACAAATTCATTATCTGCGTAATTTTCTCCCAAGAAAACATTTCAGCCATTTGGGGTCCCCAGACACCAGTTTAAACATTTTAATTAAAATTAAATTTTATAATTTAAATTTCATTACATTTCAGAATTATAACTTATATCTAAAAATATATAAAACAAAATTTAAATTTCCAATATAAATTGCAGCATTTAACTAATTTTGTTATGCCATATATCACAATATCAACTTCAATACAACCAATTATGCTGCTCTAATAAAACGGTTTGAAAAGTCCATTTACATGACCTCTCAGAAATGTCATGACAAAGCCCAAGCTCCAGCAGGACTACGAACAGCTTTGTCATTGCGTGTACCATCCAAGAGATGTCTTCTCATGGGATTTAAAGGGCAAAAAGTCTTATGTACACATTCACAAGTCTGCAAATACTGAATGTGTTCACATACACATGCATCTCTCAGCCTCCCCTTGAGCATGGGCGCATCGCCAGCGGGCACCCAACTGTGCCAGGCTTAGGAAGAAAACCGTTTACGGGACCATGAAACCTCCCCTTTCCAGCAGTCCCAAGCAGGGAGTGGGAAAACCGGTTCTGATGGAATGCAAATGAGGAAATTGATATAAACGAGACATTTTTTCATCCCCAGGCGTGAGCCACGTCCTTAACTCATCCAAGTGCTGCTGTTCAGATCCGCTTCATTCAGGCCGTTTTACGAGGCTCTGCCGGGAATAAGGGTTTAGGGCCAATTAAGAAATCCTGATCCCGTCACGTTGCTGAGTGCTGTCAGAGAGGGCTGACGCATGCCGCATGTGATGGAAATGGAAGGCGTGATTGCATTTTGGCAGGGTGGTCATTGTAAATTAAAATAAGAAAGTCTGCAAGATTTTGTTTTCTTTTCTAACACGCCAGGCACCAAGCGGCATGCTGTGCAGGGCCAACGGGAGATCTGCTGGTGCGAAAGGCCGCTGCAAGATGAATAAAGACCTTCTTTCAAGGTGAGGAGAGTCAGTGGGAGGCAGAATTTTTCTTAACACTGGTCCTTCACAGAGTCGCCCTAACCCATGCTACCTCGTCCAAATTTGCAACACTTGATGCAGGGATACATTAGGTTAACGCTGGCAGTCCCTGGGTGGCTATTAGCCCACTAAATCATCACCATGTGCCTACATCCGCACAGAGCGGCTTCTGTTAGGGGTGCTAAAAGACTTAGTTGAAGCACTATGACCTTCATTTTAAAGGGGATTTTATGAACTCTACAGTAGAGATGTGCAAAACTACACATTTGCAAAACTGGCTAAAGTTGAGTCTACACTGAGACAGCATTTTTGTCAAGCTTTTTGAAAAGCTCTACAAAGTGCATACATTTCAAAACACCATTTTCATGTGAAAAAGTATGCTTTTGAAAACAGTGATGCATATTTAGTCGTGACGCATACTGTGAACAATAAATGTTTATGTTTTTACCGGTATTGTGCCCGTTGTGTGCTATTCGCTTTAACACTGTTGCTAAAGATATGTTACTTTGTACACTCTTCATATTACAGTCCAGCAAAGATGACAGAAATTTTACTCACAATTGCCATCCTGCAGGTAATCATGTGGGCATTTGCATTTTAGATCAGACACATAATAGTGAGTGAGTGTGACCTGGGATATTTCATAAATAAAATTAAGATTTTGGATAAAAAAAAAGAAAGAAGAAGATATAACTGACATGGGAAAATTACGTTGGTTAGAGGTTCTAAACTTCAGTTTCAAATACTTCTCGATTAATCACCCAGCCCCACATTATTCATTATTTATAGCGTGTCAGCCACCCAATACTTGCAATCGCAAGCGTGTTTTGTTACTTTTTTAAAAATGGGTTCTGCATACCCAGAAACTACGCCCCTGGAGTCAATGATTAAGCCAGTTGATCATTTTTATGCCTTTATTTTTTATGTGAACTTAAGTATTTGGTTGACAAAAGGTTATGAGTTCTTATGATTTAAACTTCCCTGCTAGTTTAAATTGGTTTAAAATTGACAAACCAATCAGTAATGGGTTGTTATGTATGTCACCATTTTCAAGAACTGAATTTATGCCATTCTTATGCCATTGCATTTATATATTATACCAGGGGTCTCCAAACTCTGTCCTGGAGGGCCGGTTTCCTGCAGTGTACTCCAACTTGCCTTAACACACCTGCCTGGAAGTTTCTAAAAGTCATTAGAAGGAAAGCCTGCAACCATTAGCCAAAAAAGCACAACGGCTAATGCTAACACTTCCGGTCTGGCAGTACGTGGGAAAGAAGGCCAGAGGCTATTTTTATCTTTGTTTTAAATGGATGTCAATGGAGGAGAGGCTTCACTACGCTGAATAAACAGATTTTTTAGAAGAAAAGGCTTATCATTTAATGAATCGACAGCCTAGCTGCTAATCTTCAACATGTTTTACACTAAAAAATCCTTTTGGATTGAACTATTTTAAAAATGTATCACTAAAAAATGCTTTTTTGTATGAGAAGTCACTGACTTTTTGCAACAGGTGGATTTCAGATTATGGCACTCATTCATTCCTATGGTATCTGTAATACAGTAACACAGTAATACAGACCCTCTCATCTCCCGTTAGTAAGACAATCTCTGTTTCTAGCATGCCTATAGATAGGCCCATTATCATCTGGTCACTTCATGTGTTTTCTCTGATTGGATATCTATCAAATATCTATCTGAACTATTTGTTAAAACATTTCCATTTACACTTGGCCACATAAATGTGTCCTTGCAAAATGGATATAATCCAGGCTTCAATTCCCACGCCTTCCCACAACAAATATTAACGGAGTTCACGTCAACGAAAGCAACAGATAGTGCTACATTTTATTCATTATGAGCTCATTTCAAGACCAAAGACCACAACAGGAGAGAGTGTGGCATCAGCACTGGAAAGATAGGTTAGTCTCACTGCATTTAATGAAGATTATTGTTTGTTGAGCACCTGCAACTTTCTTTGTGGCAGTTTGCATGTCGGCTTGCTGAAAAGGTACTCAGCTACTAATCCGCGGTGATGCTTGTTGCATTAGCACGGTCATATAACTGACTATAACATGCCTATAAAATGCTCTCATGCATTTGGGAGGAATAAAATTTGCATATGTGGTTTCAACAATCAGATGCATTTACACTTGTCCAGTTTCATCTGGAATGCGGCCCAGACCACCTCCTGAAGTGGTTTGAGCGATCTGATTAAAATGCGTCTCAAAATTGTTTGGAGACCCCTGGATTATACTATATAAATGCAATTATAGATGTAAATATAAAAGTATTAATTTAAAAGAATAACATTTACATTATGGGTTCAGAGAAAATGTTCATAGGACAAGCAGGAAAAAACTATTTGTTAACAAAATAATAATTTCAAATCATAACATAGTTGACCTCACAGATCAGTAGTTGGTTATTGAATGACTAGTTGACTATCCGGTCTAGTGATCGACCAATATTGCTTTTTTAGAACTGATACTGATACCGATTATTTGCATGTTTCCGTGCCTGATAACCGATATGCAGAACCATATTTATTCACTGAAATAAAGTAACCAAGTAAGTCCATTCTTCATTTAGATTTTCCTCCTTTCAGTCATCTTAAAAGTGTTGAAAATTAGCAGTCTTTTATGTTAAATTTAATCTTCATATTACAACAATAAAAACATTTTATTTATAAAAAGCATCAGCTGCAACACTAACAAGCAAAATAACTGTAGAATGTCTAATGCTTTCAAATGAAGAAAATAAAGAACAGGAGTCATATTAAAAAACTGCAACGTTTATCGGTGAATCCGATATTACAAAACCGATATCCAGTTTTGGTAAAATGCTTAAATATCAGGAAAACTATTGTTAAATCGATATATCGGTCGATCTCTAATCCGGTCCATACCTGCTCTGTAGGTAATGTAAACTCTAATGCAACAAATTTCCTATGAAGAATAAAAAATATTGTTATGCAAAACAATATTAGATCAACAGTTGTTTATTAGATCCTAACATTTAACAAAACAGCTATAGGGATCAACAGTGGCTTATGTAAAATGTTTCACAAAACTCCAGACAAAAGCACAGCTTGAAGTGTAAAGCTGTGTGTTGACATTTTTCATACCATTTGCTGCAACCCCTGCAGAACTTGCTGGAGAAAGCTCCTCAGAGAGATAAGGTGCCTGCTTGTGTCCAGAACAGCAGAACATGACGTAGCCTCCCCCCAATTCACGGCTTTGGCCATCCAGAACTGCACATCTGTCTCAGATACAGCCTCCATTTCCTCAAGTCTGCAAGGACACACACAAATGAAAGCAACTATAGGTAAAACCGAATGTTTTTGGGAATTGAAGTATTCCTTTTAAAGGTCAGCAGATGTACAAACATGGACCTTGCATCATTTCTTAACTTCAAAAGTGTGTTTCTCATTCCAGAAAGAGTAGGAGAGTTAAGACCATAATAATGATGCCTTTTGTAAAGAGTCTGAAATGACAGGGGTTGTAATCAGGAAATGGGGAGTTGAAAATGTGTTACCCAATTGAGGGCTCTTAATTTGTCATCAGCCTGTATTTCATGAGCAGGCCAGTTTGGAAAAGGGGAAAAAAAGATAAAAGCGGCACTGGGTAGTGCAATAAAGTCTTCGAGGACTCGTTTTAAACTTCCAGAATGCTCTTAACTCAGCACTGAAGTATTTTTGACAAATAAACAAAACCGAACAAGGCTGAAACCATCAACGGAGACATATCCTCATCTGTTGCGTCCTGCTGGGAGGCGAGGTTCTCACACCACGACCACGGCGTAACGGAGTAGAAACGGCGCTTAAACAGCTTGTGTGTGCAGGAGCAGGAGTTTGTGGGTAATTGTTGTTCTTAGTCTTAATGACAGGTCTGTGAAAGACACAACAAGGGAGTGTTTTTATGATCTGCTCGTAACGGCGGAGTCGTTTAATGTCTTGCCATCACCCCTGCTGGAAAAATCCCTTGGGTGAGACAATGTAAATATATAATTAGCCTTTCTTTCTTTTTTTTTCATTAAACCAAACTATGAACAAACGCTCCTTGTTGACTTGTCATCCCCACACAGCTTTCACCAGTCCTCCGGGGGACATGGCCGCCTGGCCAATAAACTGCCACGGCCAAGATGGGTGTAATTTTCAACACAGAATACTAGTAGTAGACCGCTGGCTGAATTTGTGCAAGAGTCAAATTATTTGGGCTATGTTATGCACTGGAGAGTGTCAACATTGACGTGCACCAACACATACTAATGCCCTGACCCTATGCCAAATAGAAAAAACTGTAATGAAGAAATGACTACAAATGTATAATTAGGCTCCTGACAAGCAACATTCAAGAGCAGAGTCAAACAGGTTGGCCTTTCAATCAGTCGATTTGGTGTGGTTGGCTGGTTTAAAGCAAAATGTCTGCTCAGACAGCTGGTGTCTGAGTGAAGCTGTTACTGAAGATTAATTTACCGTGGTGAACATGGTTTTGACATTCTCAGCTGGAGGGCAAACATATTATTACACTCCTAATAATAAACTCTGTACAGATCATTTCATCTTTAATGACCATGATGAACTAAATTAAGAATGATTCTACTATTTCAGAGTCTTGATACTGACCACTCTGGTGCCCCCTTAAAATTTCTATTTGTATTGTCTTGCATTCTTAAAGGGATAGTTCACCCAAAAAAAAAGAATTCTGTCTTTAATTAGTTACCTTCATGTCGTTCCAAACCTAAAGACCTTTGTTCATATTCGAAACACAAATTAAGATATTTTTGATGAAAACCAAGAGCTTCTGACCTTGCTCATAGCTTTAAAAAATTAAGGTTGAACCACTGATGTCACATGGACTATTTTAACTAGTCTGTTCGACTAGTCGACTAAACAGTACAGCTTCTACTAGTCAACCCTGAAAACAATAGTCGATTACACGAGAGGAAAAAAATACAAAAACATGATTTTATCATTCAAATTACCATAATTTGAACGTTGCATTTAAAACATTTTAAATAAGTTAAAATAAAACGTTTGAAAAATAATACATTATTTTTAAAAGTGTTTCTGGGCGGAAACAAAATTTTTTTACCTCAGACCTCGCATGCGTTTTCTTTGTGTCAGTTGCAGTTCAAAAATGACCATGCGAAAGACAAGGTGTGGGATTATTTTGAATTAGAAATAAACGGAAAAGTTTTGTCTAAACTGTGTAATGTCAGACTGCCTTACAATAACTCTGGAGCGAACTGTAGGGGGTTCACTACAATCCGGCTGCGCTGCGATCCCGTCCGCGCCGTCTATTCCTCTAAACGAAAACCCACTTCGATGGTGGCGCGGGATATTCAGGCGCTTTCTGAACTCAGTTGGCTTGCTTTTTGTTATCTCTGCATGCCTGCGACTTCAGTTTCTTCCGAGCAGGTTTTTTTCAAGTGCAAAAATAATTATTAGCTAATCGCCCGTCTTTCATCAGACCACGTTGATAATTTCCCTGAAAAAATACGGCATGGTCCGAGTAAGTAAAATGGGCATTGTTGCATTGTTTTGCTTTTAGACGATATACTGTAGCCTATATGAAGTACGTTTTAAAAGCTGTATTCATGTTATTCCTTGATAAACGTTCCTATTGTTTTTGACTTGTGTTTTAATATGTTGGCTAACCTTATTTGAAGATGAAAAATTCTGTCAGGGTATATTGATTGATTTTCCATTGTTCTGCATTTCTCCAGCCGATTTGAATAGGCATTGGCTGACGCTGAGTGTATACTCTTCTTTTTTTATCCTTTTTAACAACCGGCTAAAATTAAATGATAAGGCGAGGCAAGGTGTGTTTCTTGCTTTTAGACTAGTCGGATACAAAACTTTCCTTTAAATGACTGTCAAATTAGTCGTCGCGCTGCCAACATCCCTAGTCCTTACTACCTTTCTGGGCCTTGAACATGTCAGTTGTGTTGCTGTCTATGCAGGTCAGAAAGCTCTTAGATTTCATCAAAAATATCTTCATTTGTGTTCCGAAGATGTTCAAAGGTCTTACAGGTTTGGAATGACATGAGGGAGAGTAATTAATGACAGAAACTATCGCTCTAATAGCACTACACTATTAAAAAGAATGTTTTATTTATTTTATTTTATTTTTTTTATTGGCATAAAAAGCATTTCATGGTTCCATAACTTTCAGCATCCATAGAATCTTGCCACTTCATACAAAAAGTTCTTTATTTACCTTATTTTGAAATATGGAAAAGTAAGCTATTTTCTGTGAATGTGGATTCAAGTTAAAAATGGTCACTTCTTTTCTTATGTTAAAAATAATAATAATAATAAAAATGTAGGTTGGAGACTGGAGACTTGCTTTTATCCATGTCACTAACACAATAAATATATCAAAATCTATTAAAAGGGTTTATTTTTATTTCACTATTTGTATATATTATCATAGTTTTAAACATTTATTTTAAAAAATTATATTTGTATGACTTTAATTGTTTAAGACTAAAGAGCTGAGATGATGGTAAACCAATAATAGAATTATCTGTAATATAGCAATATGTAGCAAAAATAAATGATAATAAAAAATGGTTAAGAACCTCTCATGATGCCCTTAAAGAAAATAAAACATAAATTTAAAACCATTATATTCTTAAACTGGGATTTCTTGATTATCTTTGACATGTCAGGAGCTTTTTAAATCTTCTACTCACCAAGCCTGCATTTATTTGATCCAAAGTACAGCAAAAATAGTACAATTTTGAAATATTATTTTTGAAATAATAACTGTTTGAATATATTTTAAAATGTTATTTATTCCTGTGTTCAAAGCTGAATTTTTAGCATCATTAGTCACATGATACTTCAGAAATCATTCTAATATTCTGATTTGCTGCTCAAAAACATTTATTATATTACAATTATGTTAAAATTATAGAAACATTATAAATGTTTATCATCACTTTTGATCGATTTAAAGAATAGTAAAAATATTTCACAATATTACTGCTTTTGCTGTATTTTGTTCAAATAAAGGCAACATTTAAACATTAAAAATCTTTTGACTGGTAGTGTACGTTTGTATATATATAATATCACGTATGTTTGTACTCTCACTGGCTGCAGCTAGCATAAGCATTTCACTTCAGTCTGAGCACTTACACATCTCCAAAGAAACATTACAGTAAAGAGAGCAGTCATGAATATTAATTAGGTCTGGCAGACGTTGCATTGTAACATTCCTAGCGTATCGCGTAACCTAATTGATATTCATGAGCAATGTCACAGCGTGATTCATAATTCGCATCGTACTTCTGACAGTCAAAGATAAAACCACATACAGTCGAACCAAATGCTGTATTTCCATGTGACTAAACAAACAAAACTCAGATGCTACCTGTAAAATCCTCAGGCTCGACCCAGTGAGGTGAGAAACGGTCTCCGAAAACTTCTGCTGTTCAGTTTGACAGCAACAGACTCTCACGAACTCATTATTTCTTTCTATTGACAAACATGGATTCTCATACTTTCCAAATAATTTAAGATAACGGTATAGCATTTAATCCAATGTGAAAATTTCGCGGCATAAGAAGCTGTACAAAACTTTCTGAACTTCCCTCTCGGAAACCTAAACCGGATGTTGTCATCTGCTATTGGCTGCGCGCCTCTAAAAGGGGAGGAGGCATATCGCAGCATGGAATGAAGCGCGCTAAAAGCAGATAGGCTACTACCGAAAACAGCATACATTATTCAGGAAAATACTGCGTTCTTTGAAGCCACACACAAAGCACACATTCTCATTTTTATTTTCCTGAACTAACTAATGTGCCCAATGTTTGTGTCACATTACTGTTTGATAATATGTGATGGAAATGACATTTGATCCGTTTTGGAATAAAACGACAGAATGCGTCCTGCTCTTCACTAACATAATAAACAGTAAACAACTATTAGATACTTTATTTTAATTTCACTATTTACATATATTATCATAGTTCTGACAATAACGTTTATTTAGAAATGTAAATTTTTATGCTAGATTTTAAATGTTCAGTCCTTCACATCCTCCTGCAGCTATTTTGCATTCTACCGTTAGATGGCACTGTTTAAAGTTGTTTCAACATCTTACTACACTAAACTACTGTTACAGGACCTCAGGGCTCTGTCCAGATTTAGTTAGATCTCCTGTAAAGTGGTTTAGATAGAAGATTAATCCTATTGGCCTGTAGACCATTATGTATTATTCACCAAATTCTCATATTACTCTGTTGTTTGGAAAGTTTTACAAACAAGAACACATTCCAATTTTGCTACGTAATTCATGAAAAACATGTTGTCAAGACTTAGCAGTTCTCTGATCTGTCAAATGGATTGACAATAAAAGAGATGTTCGGAGGTATCTGCTGCAAGGTGGACACACACTTCTGCACCAAGTTCATGTGCGCAGTTTGAGACAATTATGAATTAAAGTGCAATGCAGGAAATAGTGCCACAAATGTAGTGGATGCAGGTTTATGTGTCTATTTTGAGCATTTAATGGGAACATCTGTTATCCCACGTCTTTCAAAACACTGACTTGTCATGGTACTATTCTTAGAATTTTTACTGGATTAACACTCAGATTTAGTATCTCTGATCTTTGGGGTTCTGACTTAAAAAGGATTCTAGAAGTTGAGTATGAAGAAATGATAATCAGATCATAGAGCGAAAAAATATCATTATCAAATTAATCAAATATCAATATGAATTCATATTTTATTAGCATTGTTTATTTATGTATAATTATTTAATTATACATATATACATACATACATACATACACACTGCCATTCAAAAATTTGGGATCAGTAATATTTTTAAATGTTTTTTTTAAAGAAGTCTTTTTTGCTCATCAAGGCTGCGTTTATTTGATTAAAAATGCAGAAAAAAAACAATAATATTGTGAAATATTATTGCAATTTAAAATAGTGGTTTTCTATTTTAATATACTTTAAACTTTAATTTATTCCTGTGATGCAAAGCTGAATTATCAGCATCATTACGCCAGTATTCAGTGTCACATGATCCTTCAGAAATCATTCTAATATGCTGATTTATTTTCAATGTCGGAAACAGTTGTGCTGCCTAATTTTTTATTGATTTATTTTAAACCTGTAATACATTTTCAGGATTCTTTGATGAATAAAAGGCTAAAAAGAACAGCATTTATTTAAAATAAAAATCTTTTGGAACAATATATATTACTGTTCAAAGTTTGGGGCCAGTGCATTTTTTCTTTTTACTTTTATTCAGCAAGGATGTGTTAAATTGATAAAACGTGATAGTAAAGACTCCAATTGTAAGAAAAGATTTATATTTTGAATAAATGCTGTTCTTTTAAACCTTTTATTCATCAAAAAATCAAAAAGTATCACAGGTTCCCAAAAAAAAAAAAAAAATTTGGCAGCACAACTTTTGCCAACATTGATAATTCTAATGATAAATCAGCATATAAGAATGATTTCTGAAGCATCATGTGACACTTAAAACTGGAGTAATGGCTGATGAAAATTCAGCTTTGCATCACAGAAACAAATTATATTTTAAAGTATATTCAAATAGAAACATAACATTTTGCAATATTACAGATTTGTCCTCTATTTTTGATCAAATAAATGTAGCCTAATGAGCATAAGAGGCTTCTTTAAAAAACATTCCATTCACATTGCGTATGTATATATATATTATATGTATATGTATATGTATATGTATATGTATATGTACATGCAGGGATTGAAATTAACTTTTTCACTCACCTGCCAATTTGGCTACTCAGTTTTGAAGTTACCAGCCATTCATAATTTCTACTAGCCAAAAAACAAAAAAACAAAAAAAAAAAGGTTATATTTGTTATATATTATTGATATTGATTTTATTATATTGATTAGATTATATTGTGTCGAGTGTGTTATTGTGCTGATATCTTCAGGACTACTGTGGACAGCTGACTCAGCTTTTTGATATTCTTCATATTCTCTGTGGTCAGTTCACAGCAGTGATAGAAATTAATCTTTTCCAATAAGTTTAAACTGATTTTTACATTTTTGGGGGGCATTTTTTACCTTTATAAAACCATTTTTTTCTAAAAGTGTTTATCATCCTTTAAATCTAATTCTAAAATTTAATCAGTTAATTATAATAATAATAATAATTATAATACATTTAGGCTGTTATTAACAAATGAAATCATTATCAACAAAATTCATATTTGTATAAGTTGTATATGAAGTGGCATTTAGATGTATTTACACGTGTTAATGCAGCTTAGAGGGACATGGAATGCTTTAACCTGCAGTTACAAATGCATAAATAATGTTTTATTTTAAACATATAACGTTGGATAGGCCAACTGATATTTGAAATTATTTTAAAAATGAAAAGATAGGCTACTTAACTTTAAATGTGAAATTAAACCCACCAGTGGGTGGCAGTAAATCGATGTTAATAAGTGAGTCATTGCGATTGAACCGAATCATTTTAACAGAATCGATTCATTTACGAAACATCGTTATATTGCTCAGAGACGCATAATAGTGCTGTGGATGTGTTTGGAATGATTTTTGTTGGCAGAATAGAACAAAAACAGCCAATACGGTGTCTAAAACGTAAGTCTCTTGATATTAACTTATTGTTTATTGAACTGTGGTATAAAATATCAATACCATTTGTAACCATGCTGATTTTTTGAGAAAAACGTCACTCTTCATGTGATATTAACTATATGAAATGCTATAAATAGCTATATACATTCTGCCCCCTTATCTTGAATTATGTGATCATTCTTAATTTATGGGTTAGACTGAATCACGCAGTGAAAGAACGCACTCTAAAATGCGTACACACGATAAAAGTTCGTCACCAGACTTCATCACGTAGTCGCCAATGCCTGCACTCGGTAAATGTTTTGTTTGGTTTTTGCAATATACTCGATAATGTCATTATGTCTCACGAGTTCAGTATTTGCGCTAGACCTGCGCAGAATTGGCTTGCATGAACTTCCCCAAGAAACTAATGAGTGAACACAACTTACGATATATATATATATATATATATATCACATCATCAACGAATCTTGAAAAAAAAAAACTATATCATGGTTTCCACAAAAACATGTTTAATAAATGTTTATTGAGCATGTGACACTGAAGCCTGAAAAAATGGCTGCTGATTTTGTGTTTGCCATCACAGGAATAAATTACCCTGTGATAAATTACAGGAATAAAAAACACTAATACTATAATAACAGTTATTGCACAATATTGCTGTTTTTACTGTATTTTTAAGTAAATATAGTCTTGGTGCACATAAAAAGAATGTGTTTGTTACACATTTCATTCCCCCATAACTTACCCCATGCAAAAGCTGGCAGCCATTCAGGACAGTTAGATGATGTTATGCACACATTTCATTTCAGAGGTGACTGGGCAATCACAGTAAGGTACATACTCTGAGCCTCATACAATGGGAAGACTGTTTAAGGTCAGCAGAGAAGCGGGATCTGGAGTCCACTGCATACCAGCAGAACGAACTCAGGAGTCTGTGCATGCGGCTGTCCCCCAGGAACCAAAAACAAATGCACGGAGGTCCCAAGCGGTGGAGCTGGTTTTGGGGAACAGCGTTTCCTCAAGGCCACCCCAGCAGATGCAGAGCAGACGAATTACAACAGAGGTAGTGATACCACATGTGTACGTATGTTACATGTATGTTGTAATGTAAAGTGGAGAAAGAGGGATAAAGGGAAAAACTGTGTGTTCCTGAGAGAAGTTGGTGAGGCAGAGGCTATAACTTGGGGAATGTGTTTAAAGTGGGCTAGTGGCTCCAGATTAGAGCTCACCACCCCTGTGGTTTTCAACACACAAACTTGTGTGTGTGCGTGTGTGTTTTTCTTAGAGTTGGGTGGTGCCTCTGGCTCACTCACCAAATGGAAAGGCTGCACAGAAAAACCTCTATGCACACTACCAAGTCAAACAAATATTTATTGCAATAATTCATTTTAATCATTCATGTGTGAACGCATATAAAACGTTCAACAATAACGCAATTACTCTGGGCATTTTTCTTGGATTAATTATGATTTATGCAAACTGGCCATTGATTCTCAGATAGTGATGGTCTGATTGCAAAGTACACTTAGAAAAAAAGGTAAAAAACTGTCACTGTGGTAGTATCCTTTCTGGTTCTAATATGTATACTTTAGGTACTAATATGTACTTTTAAACTACTAATTTGTACCGCTTAGTTTACCGCCCCAGTAACAATGTTGTACTTTTTTTTCTAAAAGTGTTTGACTTGAAATGACATAAACATTCATGCGTTTTTGACTGGACACACACAGTCATTTCTGTTTATTTTCCCGAAAGTAAATTTAGGTCAGTTTGGGCCAGATTCCTTTGGTCATTACATAAAAATACATCTGGTCTGAGCGGAACTTTCATTGGTCATCCAAATAGAAATAAAGAACACACAGAAAAATGCGGCTTAATGCCTGGGCTAGAAAGCATGTGTGTTTTTCCCTGAGCTCAAAATGGTCGATCATGAGGTAGGGGGATAAGAGAGTTGTTGAATGTGGGGGAAAAAAAGCAGCCGATGTGTGAAAATAGCAAGGGCGGAGGGGGCCGAAATGATGGAGAGGGGTACAGCGAGAAGGCTGCCATGTCCAGCGCTGAGATCACTAAGTGGGTGGTAGGTGCAGAGCTTCCCCTTGGCCAAATCATGAGAAACACTCATATCTTCCAAGCAGTTTGACTGGGGTAGGATGTCAACCGCTGAAGCCTGTCTGCGAGCCAGAGACCGAGAGCTGCACAGATGGTAGTGCTGACAAATTAGTTCAGTTCAGATCCAGACCAGTTTCATTTCTGTACCTGGCAGCGGGTCTCTTAACCACTTCTTGCCCAACGGGGCTGGAACGATCGTTCTTTCCACTTTTTTCGCTGAATGTTCCGTTTCCAAGTGAGGTCCTGAGATCTGGGTTTGTAGTTTTACATGCGATGCGGTTACACGTTGAATATGACTGCCCGTACAAAACGGCAGAGTTCCCTCCCTCTTTATTTATATTGAATGAAAATGTGCTGGCTCCCTGCATTACTGCCGCCCACATGAACCAGAATCCAAGCCAGCTGGCTTCAGACTGGATCCTAACTCACAGAGAACAGAAGCACACAGACAAGGTGTGGCCAGACCAACCTGGCTCTCCTTGGGTTACCATGCTTTGGATAGGAAGAAACTTTCTCTTGCCACTATCCTGCCCATTGCCTTCATTTTGATAGCAGCTTTTAATTGCTTCTAGATTGTATGAAATGAACAGTGACAATAAATAAGAATGGTTCTTCATCAGAAATGACAATGTAATTGGCCTTTTATGTTCAGTTAAACCAGCCTTTAAATGTTTTTTTTAAATAGTTGTCTGACTGAAATATGAAAAACCATTAAACAACTTAAAGAGGAAGTTCACCCAAAAATGACAATTCTGTCATTAATTGCTCACCCCCATGTTGTTTCAAACCCGTAAGACCTTCGTTCTTCTTTGGAACACAAATTAAGATATTTTTGATTAAATCTGAGAGCTTTCTGACTTTGCATAGACAGCAACGCAACTGACACATTCAAGGCCAAGAAAGGTAGTAAGGACATTGTTAAATTGTCGTGGTACTCGTGTGAACGTGTTGAAGACTGACACAAAGAGAAGAAATGGTTAAATAAGGTTATTATTCTTGTTTTCTTTTATGCACCAGTGAATTCTTGTAGCAACCTAAAATTACAGTTGAATCACTGATGTCACATGGACTATTTTAATAACGTCCTTACTACCTTTCTGGGCCTTGAACATGTCAGTTGCATTGCTGTCTATGCAGGGTCAGAAAGCTCTAAGATTTTATCAAAAAGATCTTAATTTGTGTACCGGAAATGAGTTTTCATTTTTGGTGAGCTAACCCTTTAAGGCTTATTCACACCAAATGAAGAGTACTATAACAATAATGTTAATTGTTGTATAAAGTTTTTGAAATTTTTCTAATTCTATAAGAATATGGCAGTCCACACCACAACTATATAATGAAACTGTGGACACACACAGTAAAATAATATTGTTGCTAGGTTAAAAACAAGCCAACTTGGCTTATTTGGCAACCCAAAACAGGGTAAATATTGGACAGAACACATGCTGGGTTATTTTGACCCAACTGGTTGGGTTAAATGTTTTTACCCAACATGCTGGGTTGTTTTATTTAAATCAACTTTTGTTTAAAAAAGGTTATATTGCTTAAAAGGTAATATATAAACAAATGGACAAAAATAATTTATTTGGGTGAATACTGCAATAATACGTGCCAATAAACTCATTTAACAAGCTATTTTGAAATAAAAAATGTAACATTTAAAAGTAGGATTTTAATTTAAGTGTATTCAAAGCGACAGAGCAAATAACACAGTATCAGCAGAGCTTTTTGAAACTATGAATCAGTTACAACTGCATTGCAAAATGATTCACTGTTTCGAAGCACTCCAATCGGATCACAAATCATTTGATTCTGAACGAGATTTCAAAGCGCATATCCGTTGTTTCGTCGGAGACAGGCTTAATCAAAGTCCCTTTAAGGCAAGTCATTCCACTCGGTGGCCATCTTTGAAACGCCTCTCGGGCATGCAAGTGCAACTCCTATCTCTTTGAATGGGGAAACATCAAATTCTCCAAAACTGTTCCACAAGTTTATGATTAAATTTCATATTTGAAATCACCAATGAAATATGACAAGAACCGCCTCATAAATATGGTTCATTGTGCTTTAATAGCGTTAAAAAATGCTTATTTGTCAGGCTAGATCAGCCAGCGCATGCGCAGTACTGAACGCACATCTTAGAATGTCGACTGTTTCTATAGCAACTGGGACTTCTAACAGCAGCTGCAGTGATGTGCTGACTGTACTTATCAACGATTGGCTCTTTCATTAAGAAGGCAGGGTTTCACAGCCATAATGAGCGTTGCATTTTTCCCCATTTAAAACTATACGAGTGACACGTCTTGGGTATTCTATGGTCTTTGGCTTAACCCAGCGATTAGGTAGAAAAAATAACCAGCATTAAAAATGGCCCAGCACTGTAGTTATAGAAAAACTACCCAGTGCCTGTGTAAAAAATACTACAAATATCCCAATAAAATGACCCAACAAGCTGAACACAGCATTACATGTGTGAATGTGCCTTCACACATGTAAAGTGATGTTTTTTAACTTAGAATAATTCGTCACGTAAAGTGAGAATGGAGGTGCGTTCATGCTAAACATAAAAATTGTTAAATTATGGTCAGTTTATAGTTTGGCATAACTTGTATTTACATATTCAAGACAGAAAGCACCAAAAGCGTGCCACAGATCAGAGAAATGATCTCAGTGACAGCATACCTCACAGGCTGCACGGAAAAAAAACTAAAGTACAGCGTGACCTGTGTAGTCTGGTTCACAAACAAATGACTCCTACGATTTGGTCGTTTAAATTATACATCATCTCAAACATAGGAGCTGCCGGTTTAAATTAGTCTGACGAATCCTCCACTAAATGAAATCACAGAATCTGTCAGAGCAGCTACTGAACCAACATATGACTCACTAACCCAATATTCTGTCGGAAGAGCGTCAGAGTCAAATTGCGTAGGCTACTATGTTCATCCGATGACAAATTAGCATTGGAAGCGAAACAAATGTTTAATGGCTTTAAACACAGAAAGTAATATCCAAGTTCAGCTTGAAGAGAGCAAAAGCAATTAGACAGTAAAAAATGGTATCAAGAGACTGGAACATCTTTCAGCTGGGAGATGAAAAAACAGATGTCCTGTCTTGCTCAGAATTCATAAATCTTTTGTGGAGGAATCTGCTGTCTGTTTCTGGGGGAGCAATCTACTGCACACTCCTCATTACTCAATAGCGTGATCACGTGGGAAAGGGCTTTGTGTTAAAATCCATGCTCTGGATCCCATGATGATAATGCTGCTGGGAGATTGAAGAATGAGGTGGTTTTTCTTCTATACGCTGCCTGATTAGAAACGCTAGATGATCACAACCACGAGCAAATGTTAATTAATGTCTTTTAAATTACATATTGCATTATATTACCCAAGCTAATAAGGCTCAAAGTGAAAATTTTTCTTGCTTTGTGTGTTTTGTTTCTTATTAACAGCTTAGACTACTAGCTTAGCATAGTGCTAACTGGTTACAAAAAGCTGTTTTGGATTATCTAGAATAAGATATCACGAGAGTGTGCTATATTTATGATCCTGCACAAAACCTAAAACGTGACATATCATGAAAATCAGTGTTTAAGTGCCATAATCGGGTCGCCAGTGCATCTACCAACTCAGAAAACAGCCGGAGTATATCAGAGGAATATATTACTGTATATTATGCTGCTGCCACACAGATCTAATATAAACATGCAATGTATTTCCCTGCTTTTTCCCTTCACAGACATAACTGACTGTTTTCAACATAAACTTGTGTGTATTTGACAGTTTAAGCGCAATGAGACATGAAAGAGAACTTAGTTTAGTATTCACATTCTGCATGACAGCCGCTTTTCTG
The DNA here is from genome assembly GCA_033026305.1 of Cirrhinus molitorella. NCBI lineage: Eukaryota > Metazoa > Chordata > Actinopteri > Cypriniformes > Cyprinidae > Cirrhinus > Cirrhinus molitorella. The sequence continues at coordinate 16,694,719 of CM065125.1, read as the reverse complement.
TGCATGGGCTTCGGATGTGTGCTTAAAAAATCATAATTTCAGTGCAATGCACATGATAATCAAAACCAAACAGATGTTTTTTGGCAGAGTATTTAATGCAGGAGCTGTAAAGGCACAGTCCTATTCTGGAAAAGGGGGTGGGGAGCAGCAGCTCATTTGCATTTAAAGAGACATGCACAAAAACCGTGTGTTTCTGCTTTCACTCAAAATAGTCATTTTCAAAATGATGTAATAAATGATCTGTGGGGTATTTTGAGCTGAAACTTTACAGACATATTCTGGGGACACCTGAGACTTATATTACATCTTGTAAAAAGGGGCATAATAGGTCTAATTTAAAATGATCTTCTTTAAAATGATCACTTCATATCATGAAAATCTATGTTTAAGAGCCATAATCGGGTCCCCAGTGCATCTACCAACTCAGAAAACAGCAGGAGTATATCAGAGGAATATATTACTGTATATTATGCTGCTGCCACACAGATCTAAAATAAACATGCAACCTGCTGTTTACCTTCACAGACTTAACTGTTTTTAACATAAACTTGTGTGTATTTGACAGTTTAAGTGCAATGAGACATGAAAGAGAACTTAGTTTAGTATTCACATGCTGCATGACAGCCACTTTCTGTGCTTTCTGTGCATGATAATCAAAATCAAACAATTGTTTTTTTGCAGAGTATCTAATGCACGAACTGTAAAGGCACAGTCCCATTCTGGAAAAGGGGGCAAGGAGCAGCAGCTCATTTGGATTTAAAGAGACATGCACAAAAACAGCTTGTTTCTTCTTCTGCTTCCACACAAAACAGGCATTTTGAAAATGATATTATAAATGATCTTGAGCTGCAACTTTACAGACACATTCTGGAGACACTTATGATACATCTTGTGAAAAGGGGCAGCATAACAGGCCTTCTTTAAAATTATCTCTCAAGAAAAATTATATGGTCATGTCATTATAGGGGGGTATGTCCTCTAAATACATTTGAACCAGAGGCATCATTTGATCAGATTTTATACTCAATTTAATGGTTTTCATACTACCTTAAAGCTGGGAACAAAAGTAGATTTATGAAGGCAAAAACTGACATGAAATTGCTCTTATGTATACGTGAACTGAAAAGCATACATAGGAACATTTTGCACTTATATAGTTTACCAGTTTTAAAAACAGTAGTTTTGAAGGAATAGTTCACCAAAAAATACAATTTTATAAAGCTACAAGCATACTACATTGTGGTACTCTTGTGAACACGTGTTGACTGACACAGAAGAAAAGAAATTGTTAAATAAAGTCATTATTTTTGTTTTCTTTGTGCACAAAAATATTCTTGTAGCACATTACAGTTGATCTGCTTGTCACATGGACTATTTTAATCATGTCCTTACTAACTTTCTAAGTCTTGAATGTGTCAGTTGCATTGCTGTATATGCAGGGTCAGAAAGCTCTCGGATTTCATCAAAAATATCCTAACTTGTGGTCAAACATGCACATGCAGTGCACCCTTCATAAAGCTCACTTCACTTCAGGGCACAGTGATGCTCACTTTTTAAATGAATTTCCCTCTAGATCTCATTTGTTGGGTTTATGAGAGCTATGATCTCTACAGCCATGTGTAAATGAGATGTGTTTTCATGCTCATGTAATGACATCATCTGAACCGAAAATTAAAAAGGTGTGGTTGTTGTCTTTGTTGTTGGCTAGGGAGTTAATTGCTCTTACATGGCTCTTTGTCCTTCCTGACAAAGATTGTCATTCTCAATGATCAGAGGGGGATTGTACTAGTTGAGGAATAATGGTTAGCACACCAGGATGAATAATGATCATCTGCTCTTAATTTATATCTCCACCGAGGTCTTTATTGGTCTGTAGATTTGAGTTAATGCGCATCATATGAAGATCTTCCTCTTTTCTTAGATTCTCTTCATTCTCCACTTCAAGGGTTATCAGATGATGGTTTACACACATATGTAAATATATAAAATTATTTATTGTGTAAAATAAACAGAAGTACCTGAAAAATCAAACATCCTCCAGTTTACACCAGCATTCCTTCACTCTTTGTAACGTTCCACATGCAGTGATGTTGCTCAATCAGGTTAAGTCATTCAGAAATTTGCCAATCTGACAGACTGAATGGGAAACATTAAACACTTACAAAAAAAAAAAAAAAAACAGAACACCAGAATGCCTCAATGTGACCACAAAACCAGTCTTAAGTAGCACAGGTATGTTTGTAGCAATAGCCGAAAATACAATGTATGGCTCAAAATTAGCAATTTTTCTTTTGTGCCAAAAATCATTAGGATATTAAGTAAAAATCATGTTCCATGAACATATTTTGTTAATTTCCTACCGTAAATATATCAGTTTTTATCTATTTGATTAGTAATATGCATTGCTAAGAACTTCAGATTTCAAATTGTTGTATTTTGGCCAAATATTGTCCAAACCATACAAACCATACATCAGTGGAAAGCTTATTTATTCAGCACCCTTTATTTAACACCCTTATGACTGGTTTAGTGGTCCAGGGTCACAAATCATAATCACATTGTTCTATTTCAGCAAACTCAAAACTGTAAAAATAATAAAAAGTGTGAAAAATCCACCTTTAGCTACTTGTGTCCTCATAAATGAATTTATGTAGACCTTCAAATTTTAAAGAGGCAGTTTGGTAAGTCTCTCTATTTTGTTGTCATCCATTTGTAAGTTACTGGGAGAGCCTAGGTTTCACAACTAGAGATGGTCACCTACTAAACCGCTTTACTGCAATTCCAAACATTTTTCTGCGTAGTTCTTTATTGCTTAGTGAGGAAGTAAAGGATTCATTGGGGAAGAAGGGAATGCTCTGTGACCAATCTGAAACAGAGAATGCTTATATCTTGTTTACAAACTCAATTCTACATTTCTTTTTAACAGAGATCCCCAGTGTGGCCTTTTGAGCAAAGTTTATCTTGTTTTAAATGAGATTCACTCAGTAAACACAACTATGGTTGTGTATTTTGCAATGTTTGCCCATGCAATACTATAGTGTTATGAGTGGTTCCCAAGGCGTTGCTGTGTGGTTACTAGGATGTTCTGAGTGGTTTAAATGAGATATTGTAGACCCTATATGTCTCAGGTCTGTCCTATAATGTAAGATTATGCATTGTTTAGGCATTCAATAGCATTTCATAACATAATTTTAAATAAATAAAATAAAATAAATGTAATTCAAATAAACTGGTAACCCATTACAATAACAGTACATGAATAATCATATATCAGTACTTAAATTAAACATTACTTTAACATGAACTAATGATCAGTTAAGGAATGCAGTAATCAAAAACTAATCTTAAAGGGATAGTTCACCCAAAAATGAAAATTACCCCATGATTTACTCACCCTCAAGCCATCCTGTGTGACTTTCTTCTTTCAGACGAATACAATCAGAGTTATATTAAAAAATATCCTGGCTCTTTCAAGCTTTGTAATGGCATTGAATGGGTATTGAGATTTTGAAGCCCAAAAAAGTGCATCCATCCATCATAAAAAGTACTCCGCACAGCTCCAGGGGGTTAATAAAGGCCTTCTGAAGTGAACTGGTGCATTTGTGTAAGAAAAATATCCATATTTAAAACATTATAAACTGTAATCTCTAGCTTTCGATAAGTGTTGTATGCACGTTCACGAGAGCGTGACTATCCCTCTAAGTCATTTATGACATTAGCAATGGTAATACCAAAGTTTCTTAGTTAGGGTTAGGGGTTTGTTAGCTGTCATGGTTCATATTAAAGTCTGAGATGCACCAACTTAAAAAAGTCGTTTTATAACATCTTGCACTGATCAGTCTTCTTAAATCCTGCTTGGGCTAAACATGTCTGCGTGTCTGATTGTGTGTGTGTTGGATGAGGGTGGATTATGGGGGGTGAAGGGGGATTCAATCAGTGAAGCTGGAGTGTACGCTCTTTGATTAAAGTAAACGTATTGGCCTAACACAAACAAGCATGGAGCGAGAGTCTGTGCCAAAATACAGATGGACTGACAGAGCAATCAGAGAGAAACAGCTTGCAGTGGTAAAACGACCAGATCCAGATTCATGGCTGCACTTTTGACATCACAGTCCCACTTCTCTCCACAGAGCTGTCTCGCATGGCGCAGTCACACTAAATTAGCAAAATCTGATACAAGTTTCCAAACACTTCAAACAAATAGCTTAACAGTTCAGTGACAAGCAGTGCTGTGGAATAACCCTTCCTGGCACAGGAATATGTGAATATGGCTGCTTATGAATATGAATAACTACATAGAAATAGTCTTAGCAGTGTGTGGACACAGCCACCCTACGATGATAAAATTCCCCAAAAATCTAAACAGTCTCAATTATCAAGCCGTTTTAATTTTCTGAGCAGTATGATGTCATATTGCTCAGGCCCCGCCCACAACCACTCACAGACTTTCCTGTATTACCATATTTCTGCCCTCAACCAGTTGTGTACTGTCCGCCATTTTCTACGCACTCAAGCAGCTGTAGCAACAATTTCTTATAAAGAAATGCAGGTGTTTTGTATTTGGATGTAAAAGTGAATTTAATTTTTTCCCAAAATCACTGAGGACGCAGTGAATTAGTTTTGTTTTTTATTGTAACATACCCCAAAAATGGAAGGGGTGGAGTGAGCAGTGGCTCATTATCATTTAAAGGTGAAAAGGGTGTCGTTTTTTTATGCGACCATTGAGAGATTTTAACCAAAGTATAGTTGAGTTCAAAAGTTTACATCCCCCTTTCAGAATCTGCAAAATGCATGTGATTTATGAATTTATAAAAATGACCCCAATCATAAGTTTACATCTCCTTGATTCGTAATACTCTGTTGTTACCTGAATGATCTGTGTTTTTTGTTTAGTGATAGTTGTTCATGAGCCTCTTGTTTGAACAGTTAAACTGCCTGCTGTTCTTTAGAAAAATCCTTCAGGTCCCACAAATTCTTTGGTTTTCCAGCATTTTTGTGTATTTGAACCCTTTCTAACAATGACTGTATGATTTTGAGATGCATCTTTTCACACTGAGGACAACTATTACAGAAGGTTCAAACGCTCACTAATGCTCCAGAAGGAAAAACCTTCTTCATTTGAACCTTCTGTAATAGTTGCATATGAGTCTCTCAGTCGTCTTCAGCGTGAAAACATGCATCTCAAAATCATACAGTTGTTGGAAAGGATTTAAATACACAAAAATGCTGGAAACCAAAGAATTTGTGGGGCCTGAAGGACTTTTCTGAAGAACAGCAGGCAGTTTAACTGTTCAGGACAAACAAGGGACTCATGAACAACTATCACTAAATAAAAAAAAAACAAAAAAGCTGTGGGTCATTCAGGTAACAGCACAGTAGTAATAATCAATGGGATGTAAACTTTTGAACATGGTCATTTTTTTTTTAATTCAACTATTATTTTTTCTTGTGGACTATATGTAAACATCTTTTATGTGAAATATCTTATTCAGGTCAGTACTAAATAAACAATAACATTTTGTATAATCCCTCTCATTTTGTTAGAATAATTGACATTTTGCAGATTCCGAAAGTGGACGTTTGACCTTAACTGTATGTTTCAGACATTTTATGAAGACCCTAAAGAATCACACCAACTTGTGGAAAATGGGTATTTTTTTTTTAAGTTTGGTGTTCCTCTTGTGTTGCTCTGTCATAAATATAATAATTCACCATCACTCTTACTGCACATTCAAGGTGCTGGATTGTGGAGGCACACAACGATCTCTTCAGATACGCCTGTGCACATCCCTGACCAAAACTTTGACTTGCACATGTTTTCAATTAGTACCTAGAATTGAAAAAGAATTATGTGAGAGTGTTTAACACCCACACCGAGCACTATGTTGCTGATGGAGAACATAGATGGCTGACTGTTCACTCCACCCAGTGTTTGTGAAGTTGAATCATTTGAAGCTAATGCTGAGTATTTGGCACACAGTGCACTGTGGGTAAACGTCAGCACGTATATGAAGAACACTGTGCCTCAGTGTGGTGTGGTCTCTCAGGTCCAGCTTTTCAAGCTGATTTCTCAGTAATTACTCTGTTCACTTTTGGCATGTAATGACGATGGCTGTTGCTGCTGTTTCCTTTCCTTGACGCACTCACGGTCACGTCGAGCCAAAGCGCTCCATAGAACGACATCGGGACAGCATATGAGATCCACGATCCATTTGTTTGTATTTTGATGATCATTACATGATACTAAGCAATCAAACCAAGATGATTTGCTCTTTACAGCAAATGAATTCAAACTTTTGAATAATTCAAGTTCACTTCTAATATACAGTGGCTCTAAAGTCACACTTAAAAATGTATTAAAGGTGCAATTACTTTTAACCAACTGGTCCCAAGGTTCTTTTTAGTGGATGAAGTCAGTTCCCTTCAGGTTAACACAGGTGTTCTAACAGAGTTACCACAGATGTAGTTCATCACATTAACTATAAACATGTTCCACTAACATCTGACAACCAGAAATTGTCTAAATACTTTTTGTCTTAAAGGGACAGTTTACAAAAAACCCTACACATTTTGTTTTTTACTCATCTTTATGTCATTCCAAACTTGTAGGCTCTGTGATAATTATATATACCTTATTTTTCCCATAAGAGTACATTTTTTGGGTTTGGATTCCAGTCTCATCCATGTCTAGCTACATTTAGCTGTACAAAACAGAATGTTTTGCTGCTTGATATTGCAAATTGGTGTCTTAATTATGAACACATTGGTTTGTAGAGCAAACAGTTTTACCGTTTTACAGTCAAACAGTTTTACTGTTTTTTTTTTTTTTTCCAGTTTTAATAGCTTTAGCAATTGTGGTACTTAAAGCTATTTCAGTTAGTTGCAGAGGGAACATTTCTAACTTTCAGTTACATTTTTTAAAGGGGTCATGACCATGATTAAATTTGCCTTTATCTTTTGGCATATCAGGGGTCTTTGTATCATTAAAACATGCTGTGTGAGTGTCATAACTTAAAACATCCTCCTCATTATAAACGAAGCATTTATTTAATCAAGCTCTAAAAGGGGCTCGTTTGGATCTGAGGTGCCAGGGTGATGTCACCCGGGCCTAAACATTTGCATAAACAACGGCTCCAGAGCAACAAACCAACAAATAGTCATCTTCTCATCATAGGCCACCGCCCACTGGCATTCAGTAGCTTAATGGCTGATCACTTGAGTACGCTAAATGCGAGTGTCGTGTCACGCCAAAAGCAAAAAGAAATTACAACCACTGCCGCTATCTTGTCTACACTGAATACATACAGATGTGCGTTTACTTTCTGACACAGTTCAAGCACTTGAATCTGTTGTCAATAGGACAAATGGAGTGAAAGAATGTTTGCCTTGACTCATTTTGTTTAAACAGCACGTTTGCCTCTTTGTACAGATATCAGAAGGATTTCAGTGTAAGGAACAAGTGGATAGTTTGTTTTTAATGGCATCCCAGATCGTGTCTGAGGATTGATCAAAGCATTTTGTTTTGTAAACGAGGCACAATGTCATGGAGAGTTCACAAAGAAACATTTGTTGAAAGATGAAGCGGTATTAGATCTGACTGCAGCTGCATCACAAACGGTAATTAAATGATTTCATAATGCTTTGTCTGGTGATGTTTTTTTGATGTGTGTCCGTGGGTCCTTAAAAAGTCTGAAATAACATTTTCCAAATAAAAGGCCTTCAAAAGTCTTAAAAAGTTTTTTTTTTTCAATTCGATGGGTCTTAAATATTTTGGTCACATTACCGCACAGACCTAATGACTGTTTACAATCATTGGACAGACCGAAGACTGACAAAAAAAATGAAATAACCAGATAAGCTGAAAAACATGAATGATTCTTCTTATATTAATACATTCAATGTAAACAGTGCTTAAAATGGTGCTGCCTGTCTCTTTGTAACAGATTAAAAAACAAATGATAGAAACAGCACTCATAGGTAAAACTCAAGGTAAAAATTTCAAAATGTGTAGTTTATTCAAACATGATATAGTTCAGTAACATACCAGCGGAGCTTTGCTAATTATTCTCACTGTTGCAAATGTTACATTAATTTTAGTTAGTCAAGTAGTTATTAAGTTACTTACATTTTAAACACAATATTTACTGTTTTGTTCCATTTTACCAACGAAACAAGGATCACAGCAGCACATTCTCCAAGCAACACTCTCCGGTGTTTTGTTACTGAACGATTCAGCGTTTTGAATTAATTAGTTGAAATAACTCATTAAGTGACTTACTGCCACCTACTGGTGGTTTAGTAAAAGTATGCGTTTCCCCCCAACATTTCTTATTTGTATATTTGAGACTGTCCTCAAAGAAAATACGAGACAGTTGTACGTTTTTGAATCAACCAAATACGACCCATGTTTACGTTTTAAAGTTAAGCGCCCTCTAGCGGTCGTAAAAATAATGACAGTGTCGCGTTGGATCTGACGTCATGGAATGACGTATGAGTTTTTATACCGATTTCATGGTAATTTAAACGTGTTTTACTAGGTGTAATTCGTATAAATGACCACACCTAACCCCACCCTAAACCTACCCCTTACAGAAATAGTGCAAAATCATGATTTCTAGTGCATATTCCAAAAAAAAACATACAATGAAAACATATGCGTTCTCTGGTATCGAACCTGTGTTTATATGATTATACCACTTCGCAGTGCAACGCGCTACTGATTGACCTACACATAATGCTAAGGTTGAATTAGATACCTGTTACTGATAAGGGAGCAAATGTATACGCTCTTCAAATACGCTCTATAGAGACGTATTTGATGTTGAAAACGCTCTATAGAGATGTGTTTGAGGATTTGTGAAAACGACTTACGTCGGTCGTATAAATTGGAGGACATGTTGGTATATTTATGTATTTAAAACACTGATCTCATATTGTCATTATTGCCGTTTTAATGTTGCAGTGTAAATTATTTAATCTAACTGGTAACAGCCCTATAGAATGTATTGATAAATTGTAATAATTTGCTAAGAAAGGTGATGCATACATTTCGAAAGTTAAAAAATTAGGCCTTTATAAATGTAAATAAAAATATGCAGAATTAAATATGTAAAAGCTGATATAACTGATGAAAATATTGTTTCTCGGTGATGTGGTACTTTTATGGGGATATTTTGTGTGGATTATTGTCTGCTTATATAAAAAGTTTAGTGTATATGAAAAGTTACTGTATATTGTAATAATAAATACAATTTATGACAACGATGAAATTTTGTTTTCTTTTTACATTAAACACATTAACTATTACATATATGTATGCAATATAATGCGTATTTCCATAACAGGTTTAGGTCTTATATTTCAGTAGGTATTAAAAAGGTCTTAAAAAGTTTTACATTTCATTTGTTCATATCTGCAGAAACCCTGTTTTATCATGTTGTCAAAACACTCGCAATAGCGAGGGGGCATTGATACTGTTTTCTATGCAATGACGTTAGCCAATCAACACAGTGGCCGATTACTGAGAAGCCTTAAATGACCCACCCCTTAAAAACAAGCTGTTTCAGACAGAGGGTCAGAATTTGGGTTGAAAACAATTTTTACACATATTTATTTGTTTTTTATGCATAAACCTTTAGTAACATTATAACTCAAGGAACATATTAAAATACTAAAAAAAATCCATGTCATGACCCCTTTCATTTGAAGTTTTTTATCTAATATTATATTTTATTTAAAGCTTCAGCTTGCAGTATTCTTTAAATTTCTGAAATTGCCAAAGACAGTTTTTAACAGTTTTAGTTTTAGCTAACAATAATAACACCTCTAATGCGATGACATTCATAAAGTTTTCATCGCAACCAAAGTTTCTAAGGGCCACTGCATATCGGGGACAAAGTGAGAGTAAATAAGAGGTAAAGAGTCACTCCCCCTTGACTCAGTGTGAGCTCCTCAACACCTGTTCCTCATTAGGTGTCTGTCCCCATGCCAGAATCAATACAGCAGGATGCTAGAAAAAACCTGACCGCCATTTGTGAATGGACAGAGCATTAGCAAATTCCAAATTATTTACAAACACGGGCCTCTCCTCATTACTCTTCCTCCTGGCCGTTCAGTCTTGGGGCCCTCAGCATCTCAAGCTGAAAAAGCAAGTTTTTCCCCTCCATCTATCCCAGCCTTGTGAAATCAGATGCCCTAATTTTATTTGGATTAGCACAATATTGTGTTCACACAACACTTTCAAATACACATGAAAGCATTTAACTTTTTTCCTAAACCTTCACACTCATGTCTCTCTCCCTCGCCCTTTAGATGACGTATATGTTTCCATAGATTGCTGCATATTTGCTGGCAAAGACAGACTAGTTAAACAAAAGAGGGAAGCTTTTTAGGGAGGGGACATCAGGGCTCCGCAGGGGTTGCAGAAACCTGGGAGAGAGAGGGAGGGAAAAAATGTTGCGTGGCAATGTAGCGTAAGTTTGTCATCTTTACAATAAACACATCTACATCACAGCAGTGTAAACATGTGGTTGGGATTGGAAAGCAGGGAGAGAGACAGAGAATCGCTGGAGCGGAGTGAGTTCTGTATAAGCATTACGGGAGATCTTGGCCTTGGCTTGTGCCTCACAATCACTGGGGTAGAAATGTAAATACCGAAATAAATGAAGTGAAATTAAATCAAAGTAAACAAAGTAATCATTCACATGCCATCTGCCCAGCTGCTGAGCCCTTTGTATACCTATATCTGCCAAAATAGCTCGCCTTACTTATAACAAAAGTGATGAGGGGTGTTTACAGTATGCAGCATATTTAAATGAAAACATAAGCTTTGTTCCTAAACCTAGAGAGTTGCTTCGCTGGATACTGCCTACAAAGGAAGCTCCCTTCTAAGAACATCCAAATCAAATTAATGGATAAACTCTTCCAACTGATTCATAATTGTTTGTGATTCACTAAAAAGTGCCGGCTCGTAGCAAGAGTCATTTGTCTGGAAAACGTATTTCTAGTCACGCTGTTAAACCGCATACAAGTCTTTTGCTCTGAAATCAGACTTCACTGCTTGTGTTAAGTATTTTTGTTCACTAAAAAACAAACCTGCTCATAAGAATCAATTGCTCTGGAATCTGATGTTCTGATTCACTAAAGAACCGGCCCATACTAATCTTTTGCTTTAGAATCAGATTATACTAGTCACGCTTTATGTTTCGGTTTACTAAAAAAAAAAGTTTTCTTGAAAATCTGACATCAGTGTTTTTGGTTGACTAAAAACGAAACGCCTCAGAGTCATTTGCTCATGAAGCATAAGAGTAAGAGTTATTACATAATTACATAAGAGTGATTTTGCTCCAAAATCAAACTTCACTGTTAGATTTTTATTAACAAAAGAACTGATTTATAAGGGTCTGAGCTTGAGAATTGGACAATTGCTGGTCATGCTGTGTTTGTGATTCACTAAAAAGTGCTGACTCCTAACAAAAGTAATTTGTCTGGGAAACATATTTCTAGTCGTGCTGTACGCTTTGATTCAATACAAACTGCATATGAGTCTTTTGCGCAAAAATTAGACTTCACTGCTCATGTTGAATCTCTTTGAGTCAGTTGGCCTTGAATCAGATTTTAATCATTTTAAATCACCAACCCATACTAATCTTTTGCTCGGAAATCAGACTAATCAGACACTACTTGTGCTGTATGCTTTTGAATCAGTAAAAAGAACTGTCATTTGCTTTGGAATCAGATTACTGATTCACTACAAACTGCATATGAGTTTTTTGCTCGGAAATCAGACTTCGCTGCTCGTTTTGAATCTTTTTGTTTACTAAAAAACAAACCGGCTAATAAGAGTCAGTTGCTCTGGAATCAGATTTCAGTAGTTTTAAATTACTAACAAGAACCGACCCAAACTAATATTTTGCTCAGAAATCAGACTTCACTGTTTGTGCTGCATGCTATTGAATCACTAAAAAGAACTGGCTTATACAAGTCATTTGCTTTGGAATCAGATTATACTAGTCTCGCTGTTTTGATTCACTAAAAAAGAAACCCAACTTCACTGTCAGCGCTGCATGCTTTCAATACACAAAAGAAGTGATTCAAAATAGTCTAAGCTTGAGAATCGACAATTGCTGATCACGCTGTATGTTTGTGATTCACTAAAAAGTACAGGCTCATGTCGGCGCCGGTAGCCTAGTGGGCAGTGCGCCGACATACAGTGCTGTTGCACTTCGGGCGTCGCGAGTTCGAGTCCCGGCTCGCAGACCTTTCCCGATCCCATCCCCTCTCTCTCTCCCGCTTCACTTCCTGTCAGTTTGATCTGTCCTATCCAATTAAAGGCAAAAATGCCAAAAAAAAAAAAAAAAAAAAAAGTACAGGCTCATAACAACAGTCATTTGTCTGGGAAACTTATTTCTAGTCTAGACTAAATCTAGACTAAAGACCCATCTCTTTAACCTGGCTTACACATAACACATTAACACATTTCTATAATTCAAATCCGTTAACAGACTGTTAGGCTGCATTAATTAGGTCAGCCGCAACCAGGAACACTTCCCATAACACCTGATGTACTCGTTGCATCATAAGAAGAATGGCATCTATGCTGATATTAGTCTGTCTTTTGCTTATTCCGAGGTCATCATTGCCACTCAGATTCAGTCTGTATCCTGATCAGACGGTCACTGCAATCCCCTGATCCAGTCCATATCCAGATGGTGGATCAGCACTTATAGATGACCTCTACAGTTACAAATTGCTTGTTTGTTTGTTTGTCAGAGGAGAACTGATCCCCCGACTGAGCCTGGTGTCTTTTGCATTACTGACACACTACCTTCCTATTTGATACTGTAAAGCTGCTTTGACATAATTTGTATTGTAAAAAGTGCTATGTAAATAAAGGTGACTTGACTTGACTAGTCACTGCTAAATTTATATGAGTCTTTTGCTCAGAAATCAGACTTCACTGCTTAAAATTTAATCACTAAAATAAACTGGTTTATAAGAGTCATTTGCTTTGGAATCAGATTTTTCTAGTCACACTGTATTTAATGATTCATTAAAAAAATCTGCTAATGACAGCCTTTTCTTGAAAATCTGACTTCAGCGTTTCACACCGTATGTTCTTGAATCACTGCAAAAGAACTGTTTTAGAGTCTTTTGCTTAGGAATCTGGGTTCATTAGAACATAAGACCAATTTTGCTCAGAAATCAAACTTCATTGTTAGTGTTGAATGCTTTCCATTCACAAAAGAACTGATTCCAAAGATTTTAAGCTTGAGAATCAGACATTGCTGGTGATGCTGTATGTTTGTGATTCACTAAAAAGTACTGTCACGCTGTTATGTTTTGAGTCTTTTGCTCAGAAATCAGGCTTTACTACTTGTACTGTAGGCTTTTGAAATACTAAAAAGAACTGCCTTATAAGAGTTATTTGCTTTGGAATCAGATTTTACTAGTCACTGTGTATGTCACACATTTTGCCCGAAAATCAGACTTCACTGCTTGTGTTCACTATTTTTGTTTTTTATTTGTTATTTTTGTTCACTAAAAAATCAATTGCTCTGGAATCAGATTTAGTCACATATGTTTTGATTCGCTAATAAGAACCAACCCATACTAATCTTTTTTCGGAGTTAAGTATGCCTCGAATCACAAAAAAAAAAAAAAAACTGGCATAAGAATCATTTTCTTTGCAATCAGATTTTACTAGTCACACTGTATCAGGGTTTATGCTGTTTTTGATTCACTAAAAAAGAACCGGCTCAGAGTCATTTGCTCAGGAATTGGGTTTTACTAGCACATAAGAGTAATTTTGCTTGAAAATCAGACTTCACTGTTAGTGTTGTATGTTTTCGATTCACAAAAGAACTAAGAAAAGAGTCTGAGCTCGAGAATCGGACATTGCTGGTCATGCTGTATGTTTGTGATTCAATAAAAACCACCTCATAAAAGTCACTGAGTCAAGAATCAGACTTTACTAGACGATGTATGAAAGGGTTTATAAGAGTAATTTGCTTGAGAGTCACACTTGCATTGGTGTTTGTACATGCCGAACAGTAAATTCAGGGAACAGTTTCAGATTTTTTTTCAGAATAGTTTGTTATCACTATTTTCACTACCATATGGTCCATATGTGTTGGGCATAGTTACCACATATGGTTGCCGAAACAAATGAATTCATTTACTTGCTTTAATCGCCACCAGCATACATCATTAGACATTACAGTGGCTGTTTTGTCCTTCAGCCCTGCCAGTTTTTCTTTGAGTCTAGCTGATTCTTGAGGATATGTGTTATTCCATCACCCTCTGGCACTGGATAACTGCACTTAAGCCTCCAAGCTGTGTTAGGCTTGACTGCGCTCCGGGCTGATGGCAGGCAGTCACTGTAACGTAACGCTCCTCTGGGTGTTACCATTGAAATGTCAGCCTGCCATTGCTGATCAGTTGTTCAACAGCTTCCAACACTGGAAAATAAACACCTTTTTCATTTTCTTCTTCTACTGTCTGTTTTATTTTTTCTAGCTGTGTTTTTTTGGGGTGGGAGGGGTGATGAGATGTGTGATTTCAGGGCCTCTGAATTCCTCCATTAATGACTCCCAGCTTTCCAGCTCTGAGAGGCTGGAGAGAGGGACTGCGAGGCTGATGCTGATAGACCTGCTAAATGCTTCTCACACACAAACATGGACACTCTGCTGGAGTGGAAAACCAATATGGAGGTCTGCTTGGCATAGCTTGCTGATGTAACCCTTTTTTAAAGATGCACATACACTGAAAAAAACTGTAAATTTAGTTCATTTTCAAAATTTCAAACTTATATAAGTTTTTGCACAAAAAATTAAAGTAAAATTTAAGTAGGGAATTAAATAAAATCTACTTTAACTAAGTTAAATAAAATTAGCAATGGTAAATTTAACTTGTAGTTAGAGCTTGATGAGTAAATCTGCTTAATTGTTTTAAGTTTACCCTGCAGTCCTCAAGTACAATTCACTCATTGCTCAAACACCATAACACTGGAAAAAAAAAAGCCATTAAAGCATGTGGTTTACTTACAAACATATATGTAAACAAGTAGACGGCTCCTTGTTGTTTTTAAGGTTATATGTAGTTACTAACCAAATGAACACGGAGACCTCAATACTTGGCACATGATACACAATGACGATAACAATCAGTAAATAGTTTTTGAGTGTGAATGGGTCATTTGAGTAGTAAATGAACTCTAGATGTTACAGAACAGCAAGTTACTTAACCTAACAACAAAAGCAGCAAAAAATTTAACCTTCTTAATTATTCATGCCCAGGTGCATGATGGGAACAACGGGATCATGACTTTAATATTTACTTAAACAATCTTTGAAAAAATTACAAACAATTCCAAGTAAAATATACTTAAAAATTTTACTTTTAAATTTTACAAGCTTAAATTGAGTACTAATATTGAATTTACTATTTTTTTTTAATTCTTGCCTGAACTAAAAATTATTTAATGTAAAAATTACATTTATTCTCTGTATTATTTACTTCACCACAAAATAATTTTTATTAGTGTAGTCATTTTTACTCATTCCAATGTTTTATGAGTTTAAAAATGATTATTTTTGATTATTTTTTTAAAACAATGTACAGTCACATGAGATGATGTCATATCAGTAGTCTAAGTTTTACTTTAGCTATTGTTAAAGGAACACTCCACTTTTTTTGAACATAGGCTCATTTTCCAACTCCAGATGAGAGATGAGTTTTACCGTTTTTGAATCCATTCAGCTGATCTCCGGGTCTGCCGGTAGCACTTTTAGCATAGCTTAGCATAAATCATTAAATCTGATTAGACCATTAACATCTCGTTCAAAAATGACCAAATATTTTCGATATTTTTCCTATTTAAAACTCTTTTGTAGTTACATTGTGTACTAAGACCAACAGAAAATGAAAAGTTGTGATTTTCCAGGCTGATATAGATAGGAACCATACTCTTATTCTGGCGTAATAATCAGGGAACTTTATGGTCTAATGGTCTAATCAGATTCAATAATTTATTCTAAGCTGTGCTAAAAGTGCTAACGGAGATCGGCTGAATGGATTCAAAAACGGTAAAACTCATCTGTTTAACTCTAGGGGAGTTGGAAAATGAGCCCAGTTTAAAAAAAGTGTAGTGTTCCTTTAACTGAACCGTATCTGAAGTGAAGTATTGCATGGATCAGTTCACTTCCAGAATAAAAAAAATCCTGATAATTTATTCAGCCCCATGTCATCCAAGATGGTTTTTGAGGAAAACATTTTTCTCCATATAGTGGACTTCAATGGGGATCAACGGGTTGAAGGTCCAAATTGCAGTTTCAGTGCAGCTTCAAAGGGCTCTACACGATCCCAGCCGCGGAATAAGGGTTTTATCTAGCGAAACAATTGGGTATTTTCTTTAAAAAATCAAGTTTATATACTGTTTAAGGACAAATAGCTGTATAGTTGCACTAGCTCTGCAATGCACGTCCGCGACTTCACACATTTTTTTGTGAAGGGCTTTTGACTTTCTTTGCACGTTCGCTTTGTAAGTGGTACTTCTGCCTAGGACCTTTCCAACATGACTAGGTAGGTGATGCGCGAAGTCAAGCTAGTGCAAGATGAGCATTTGTGGTTAACAAGTATATACATTTTGTATTTTTTTTTTAAAGAAAATGATCGTGTAGAGACTTTTGAGAGACTTTTGAAGCTGCACTGAAACTGCAATTTGGACCTTTAACCCACTGGTCACTAGGCCTGGGAATCGATTCCAAAAAGAATTGATTCTTCGATTCCGAGGCATTGGGAATCGAGAGTCGATTATAAAGTTTGGAATCAACCCAATCAAGAAAATCGACTCCTCATTCAGAGCCGTTTTCAATTCAACAAAGCTTATCTATGGGTGCCTCTCAAACAGAATGCTGCATCCTATAAAGGCTGCATATCTCAACTGCTAAATCATCAAACGTCACTGAATTCATAAAAATAAACTGAATGAAAACGAGTCGCACTGAGCTTGTACTTGTACATACTCAAGTATGCGAATGCAGCCTTTAGTTTGAGAATCACCTATTAAGCTCGTTAATAATAATTAGAAGTCTGATTCCACAAAAAGATTAGTTCGGATAGATCGTTTTAATGAACCAGTTCAGTTAAGTTATTTTATGGTGGAATTGTCTCTTGTTGTCCAGAATTTTGAGTGCTTTCTCAAAAACCTTAATTTCTTTTCAACTGAACAAAGAAAGACATGAAAATCTTTGATGACATGGGGGTAAGTAAATGATCAGGAAATTTTTATTCTGAAAGTGAACTAAACCTTTAAAAAGTATATAACATAACTTCCTTTACCAATTGCAAGCAGCAAATCTTGCTGATTGGTTATTCTTTTTAAAAAACACTTATAACGTTAGTGAAGGTCTCTTACATCGAAAACAGTTATAATTCATTTTTTTTTCCTCTGGTTTTCAAGATTCATAGTCAATGCCTTCTTTGCATGTGGAATGAATATAATACTAAAAGGTTGCAGGTTTGCTGTCAGGTTCAATATACTTTGCAAGGTCCCATCCTTCAATAACAACCTCTTCGCAAAAGTCAAATGATGCCACAAGGTCAGAATTCACAAGCCAGTTTTACAGTTTGGTGTCAATAAAAGGTCTTTTTGAAACTGTTTACACATTTATTTGAACTGAAAAGCACAGTGCTCATTTTGCAATAAATGGTAATGAACAACTACGTCCAGCGCCAAAGTGCTATTTCTGAGCCTAGATCACATCACATGATTAGAGCGTCAGTCCAGCTCTTACAGGTTGTGGTCTTGTTGGCTCTGAAAGCAAATCCACCAGCCACAGTGTATTCAGAAAGCAAGTCGCTGCAGTGTATCAAAGGTTACAGTAGATTGAAACAAGCTTGGCAACTCCGGCGTATTAATAATAAATGGCTGCCACCCATGCAGCGGAGTTAGAAGGGGGCAGCCTGAATCAGTTTCCATCACTCTGTTTTTAAGGCCATATGCCCCTTTTCATTACTTAGAGCACACCAGCTGTATTGTAACTACAACCAATTTCCTTGCAGTCTATAAAACTGTCAATCAGAATCATACAAGTGAGCCGAGCGCAGAGTAGAGCATGGCTGCCCGAACGGGGGGAGATTGAATTTGTAGCCAGATGTCAGCAAGTCGAAATCCTGCGCAAGATAATGTTGTTGGACTTTCGTGACTTTAATGTAAAGTTCAGGCAAATTGATTAGGCTTCAAAAGGAGCTGTTTGAAATATACACAGGCTAGGTCAGGGAATTCGCAGAGCATAACCAACAACGGATTGGACGGCTCGGTTAAATCAATCAGGTTTGTTAGTTTAAGGCCCGTATGTCAGGAAATTCCTAATGACTGGGCGCTAGGTGATGAAAATACTAATACCTAATGCAACAGTTGAGTCATGCAGGTTAGGGTTGTGCGATATGGCCAAAAAGAAAAATCATATCTTGGTATTTTTGGACTGATATGAGATCTGAAAATTTAATCCAAAATTAGTGTTTTTATCTCCTGTGTGTAGGTTCAGTAATTTTACTCTAATGGCAATGTATATGTCCTGTTCTATGCAATTAAAGTGAAATAACTAAACATTAATATAGGAGCCTGATAAAAAAATGCTCATTTTAGAAGAAAATTTCAGATGGCACTTAGAGGCTTTTGCATCTGAACTATATATATATAGTTGAAGTCAAAAGTTTACATACACCTGCAAAATTATTTTACCAAAATAACGATCATACAAAATGCATGTCATTTTTTATTTTGTAATGACCTGACGTTTAGGTCCACAAGAGAAAATAATAGTTGAATTAATAAAAATGACCCTGTTTAAAAGTTTTCATACACTTAATTCTTAATGTTGTTACCTGAATGATCCACAGCTGTGTTTTTTGTTTAGTGATAATTGTTGTTCATGAGTCCCTTTTGTTTGTCCTGAACAGTTAAACTGCCTGCTGATCCTCAGAAAAAAAATCCTTCAGGACCCACAAATTCTTTGGTTTACAGCATTTTTGTGTATTTGAACCCTTTCCAACAATGACTATATGATTTTGAGATCCATCTTTTCACACTGAAGACAACTGAGGGACTCATATGCAACTATTACCGAAGGTTCAAATGCTTCATAATGCAGCCCGGGGTGTAAACTTTTGAACAGAATGAAGACTCTTATTTACCTAAATATATATTTTTAAATTTAGTACTGCCTTTCAGAAGCTACAGAAGTTATGTATGTTACGTACATGTTTCCCAGAAGACAAAATAAATCAAATTTACCCTGATCTTCAAATTCAAAAAGTTTAATGCATCATATTTCCTTTTGGAGCATCAGTCTGCATTTGAACCTTCTATAATAGAGTCCCGCAGTTGTCCTCAGTGTGAAAAGATAGATCTCAAAATCATAAAGTTATTGTTGGAAAGAGTTCAAATACACAAAAATGCTGAAAAAATAAAAGAATGGATTAACCGCATTAAAATTTTGCTTACCCCATTACTGCTATTTGCTATCATAAAACATGCTTACTTGTAGGTTTAAAATTCTGTATTTTAAACTCCTATTTAACTTAACCTTGCTCCGGTCTCATCCGTTTATACAAAACAGCTCGTTTTGTTGCTTGATATTGCAAACTGGCGTCTTACCACATTATTTTAATGTATTATCGTAATTATGAGCACACTGGTTTGTAGTGCAAACAGTTTTACCGTTTACAGCACGTTGTAATTCTTCTGGTTATTTCCATATGGCGCAGCGCTCGTTCATGAAGTTTGTGAAGTCGCATGCAGAAGACTCCTGATAGCAAAATGAAAACATTTCCATGGCCTTCTAGCTTTTACAGACGGAGAATTTACCTGTGAAATGTAAGTTATCTACTGAGGAAAACAGCACATCTCAAACGCATTAAACAGCGTAAGTAGCGTCTTTGTCAGGAGTGTTGCCAAGTCTGTGTTTACCGCGGAATTGGACTATTTTAACACCATTTCCGCGGGTTGAAGCGAAACCAAAAACGTCATATTTAGCGTCTGAAATGCTCATTTTTACAAAGGGAACGCCATCAAAACCACGTATTTTACCCGGCAGAACGCACTTGGGCTAATTTTGAGTAGCGATTGGGCGGGTTTGTTGTGAAAACCTGGCAACCCTGACTGTCAGAGCATCTTGATGGCGAGAGCCGCTTTTAAACTATAACATGTATAGTGTCTCATGTTTAGGACAAATCGGAAATAAGCCTATGGGTGAGACTTCCTGTACATTATCCGCTATAGGGAAATAACGAGAAGAAAAACAATGTGCAGTAAACGGTAAAACTGTTTGCACTACAAACCCCTGTGTTCATAATTAAGGTAATATATTAAAATAATATGGTAACATTCAAAATTTGCAATATCAAGTATCTTTGTATAACTAAAAATTGCTGGACATGGATGAGCCCAGAAGCCTGACCCATAAAATTTACAAATGAGGAAAAAAGGATATTGGTACAAACTTGATATACTTCCCAGCCCTAAAACAGGTCATAAGGTTATACTTAAGAAATAGTCATGGGTAGCTACAGTTTGAAGAATCATTTATTAAATGTATAGCAAAGAGACAAATAAGTTATAATATTTTTTATTTGTTAGAATTCTATCAGTGTTTGAACATTATTATTTAGAGAGCTAGTACATTTGTTCTACTTTCATGGCTAGCTTTTCACAAAACCCAAAAACAGTCTTCAGATTGGACGTCTATATAACACTGTAACAGGGGAACTTTAGTTGTCCGTGAACAAGTTAGCAATGAAAGTGTGCATCTTAATGTCTTCTCAGTTATGTTCTCACAAACAATGGTAGCATTACATATAAACTCTTTAAAAATATACTTCTGTCAAGTAACTTGACAACTACTATGTACACTACAAAAATAAATTTTCATATAAATAAATTATATGGCATACATTTATCTTTGTAACTGAAAACGACAAACATCCACACCAAAACAAGGAAAAAAATGGCAGTCTGTAAAAAAAACCCATTGATTATTTTCCTTTTAAAATCCTCTAAGAGCTATGATGAATCTGTAAGGTAAATGTTATATACTCTTTTTTCCTATTTAACATTAGTAAGCACTTTATACAGATCAAAATCCATTAATGTAACAAAGAAACTGTAATAATAGTGTTTTCCGACAGACGTAAAAATCCCTGCATTGTTAAGAACTGGCATTATGACCATTACTGAACAAAACATCATCTTATTATACAAAAATATAAATATTGCAAAACAAATGTAAAAAAATAATAGAATATATATATATATTTATATATATATATATATATATATATATATATATATAAACATTACAATAGTTGCCAGCCATAATTTTCTCCCATTTCTGCCAATGTGACATGTAGGAGAACACAAACACAACAAACAAACGACACAGAACAGCTCTCAAAGTCTTTGTCAAGAACAAACACATGTTTGACAGGAAGTCAATCTGGACGAGGGGGTCACAGCCAACACGCAAACACTCTTAAAGACACACACACACACACACCAGCTTCAGAGCCACAGAGGAGTGGGGGCTCCACGACCCTTGACCCTTAAAGCACTCGCATGCACCATTTGGCAGTTGAGGGGGAACTTCCAATTAGTGTCACGGCGTTATGTTGTGGATTTTTATGAGGTGAGGTCAGCGCAGAGAACTAAATTAGGGCCAGTAGTTGCGGTTTGTCATTGAGGAGGTCAATGAATCGACAGAAACCATCGGGCATCGTGCGACGCACACCTTGAGAATGCTCATTAGCTTAGCTTATTAAAAAAAGACAATGAGTACAAAAAGTTACGCCACCAGAATCAGAGCGAATACTGTTGTAACAGTAACATTTTAGCTTAAACCACAATTGAATGACAGGAAATAATGCCTTAAACATAAAAAAACAAAAACAAAGCTACAACAGAAACCCGAAATTACCGTTGGAGTCATGAGCAAATTCAGGGTGGCCACAAATGGCCCATTTACAGTAAATAACTGGAGTATGAAGGTACAAAAGACCAGAGAGAGTTCCAGTACAGAGGACAGAAGAACAGAGGCACAGTCACCCAACAATCATTCGTTTCCTTCTTCATTTCTGCGCAGCTAAATTCTCACGCATAGCGTGTTTCATTGTTAAACAGTATTTGTTTTTTTCCAACTACCACAGGTTTGTGATAAGCAAATTAACATTAAAAAGCATAAACTCTAACGCTTCAATATACACAAAATGCAAACATCCTCACACACGCTTAAACATCTAATGCTTGTCGACGAACGACTGGACATTAATGTGATTTTTTTTATATATCTAGCATATGTCTGAACAAAAATTTCCCTGAATGTGTCCTCTGTGCAGTTTTGTACTGGTGTTTTGAACAGAAGTGTACCGTAAGTGCAATGGAAACTGCCACAAAATCTTTTAACATATTATGTTAGGTCACTTAGAGTTTGTTCTTGTTAGTTAATATGCATCTGAGGGGTCTGACGTTAGCCAAAAGTATTCACAGACACACACACACACACACACACACACACACACTCTCATACTCACACACACGCACGGTTCTATAAAATTAGAGAAAATAATTGCATAGCATTATACAAACATTACAACAGTATTATAAGCAGCAACGACCGTATGCTGAAATGTTTGTCAAGAATGAAGTTTCCTTATGGCACAGATACACAAACGATGGGTGGGCACTTTGTGGAACACACAAGTCGGACGACCCCGGTCAAATTATAGCTACTCTCGTTCATTATTTACATTTGTGTACACATAAATACTTATAGAAATATCTAACAATAATACACCAGGGTTATACAGTAACAGAGTCAAGCACCGGAAAGGCGCCGCTGGTCAAAGTGTCCCCGCCATGCAGCACCATGTTTCTGCCACGCTGGCAGACAGATGTCCCATCTTTGGCTGTTTCAGCTTCAACATTCAACCACTGTGAACACAAAGTAGTGAAGAAAGAGGGTTAACAGACCTAAATCAACCATTTAAAAAAGCATTTTTGGCAATTCCAGGTAATTTACTATAGAAATATTATGTTTTTTAATGTTTATGACCGTTACAGTGCCACCTGTGGTCTGCTCTTCTTAAAGGATTAGTTCACTTTCAGAACAAAAATTTCCAGATAATGTACTCACCCCCTTGTCATCCAAGATGTTCATGTCTGTCTTGCTTCAGTTGTGAAGAAATGATGTTTTTTGAGGAAAACATTTCAGGATTTCTCTCCATATAATGGACTTCTATGGTGCCCCCAAGTTTAAACTTCCAAAATGCAGTTTAAATGCAACTTCAAACGGCTCTAAATGATGCCAGCCGAGATTGTTATCTAGTGAAACAATTGGTTATTTTGGAAGCAAATTGACAATTTATATACTTTTTAACCTCAAACGCTCATCTTGTCTCGTTTCTGCGATGCACATGTGTAGTCTGTGTGATCCGGGTCAATACAGTTAGGGTATGTTGAAAAACACCCATCTCGTTTTCTTCCCCAACTTCAAAATCGCCCTATATCGCTGCAGAAGTACCAACCCAGTGTTTACAAAGTGAACATACAAAGAAGATCAAACGCCCTATACAAAAAAAGGTAAAACAGTGTTGTAAGGTGATTTTGAAATTGTAGACGAAAACGAGATGGGAGTTTTATGACATACCCTAACTGTATTGACCCGGATCACACAGACTACGCATCGCAGAGACGAGACAAGATGAGCATTTGAGATTAAAAGTATATAAATTGTCAATTTGTTTAGAAAATAACCGATTGTAAGCCGACTTGGGGGCACCATAGAAGTCCATTATATGGAGAGAAATCTTAAAATGTTTTCCTCAGAAAACATAATTTCTTTACGACTGAAGAAAGTAAGACATGGACATCTTGGATGACAAGGGGGTGAGTACATTTTTGTTCTGAAAGTGAACTAATCCTTTAAAACTTTGCATACTTGTTTAGAATCACCTTTCGTATGTGCTCACATGTTTTGAGTTTTCATTTTGGCTTTATAGTGTAAATTTGGACAGGCCCCATTTCTAAACAACTCTGTTATAGTTTCCCAAAGGGTACATTTCAACATTTTTTGATAATTATGGACCTAGAGAGTCCAGAGAATTGTATTGTAGTGTTTTTTTCCAGATTGAGCGATCAATCATTTAACAAACAATCTGACTGACTGCAATCAAAGACAAAGTCTAAAGAAAAAGTTGTCCAAAATGAAGAATTCTATCATATGATACGAATTTTGCATATATGTGCGAAAAAACATGCAATATACAATCATTTATGCCCTTGAAAAATGCGTTATGGCTCCCCATTGGCCGATTTCTTTCAAATTTCTCACAGACCTTTGGGGCAGGCTCACCGAGTTTTGTTCGGGCTACGTTAACCTTGTCTGATAGGTGCTCAAACTTAATCAGCCATGTTTTTTGTGAAATACCAATTTTCTTCTAGACACTTATAGAACTTTGGACTGTGATAGTGCACAGTGATTTTCATTTTGATAAAACAAGCGGTTGCATAGTTATAGTCATTTTTATGGTTTTTCCTTTTTATAGTGGCCAAGCTCCTATGACCTCAGATTGAGCTCTTACATAGTTGTTCTGAGTTTGGTGAAGATATCCCATTCCGTTCAGGTGTTATAGGCATTTTAATAAGAAAATGGCCTTACCCTTTTAAACGTTTTGGTGTCCCTTTGTGACAGCAAGTCGAAAGTTTAACCTTTTTTTGATAATTATTGATATTCACTCTCCATCTTTCTGCACTGGTTTGGTTCCGAAAGTTTTGCCAGGCTTGCGATCGAATCTGAGACATGCGTTTTGTCTGATGTGAGCCAAGGATTCCAATGACTTCAGCCTGCAACTGATGGTTTAGGAGCTATGAGTGATTTTGTAATTTTGATCGGTGTAGAACCCCCATCAGGCCGACTGGGCTACGATTTACAGTTTGGTCTGCAGAATCAGTTTTACATGGAAAATGCTGATCCTTGACTATTCTAACAATTACAACAGGGTTTCAGCACTACGAGCTTGAACCCCTAATTACATCAGATAGAAATGTGTTATTATTAGCAATCATTTTAATTAGGACTGTCTTCAACTGACTGATTTTATGATATTTTACAATGTCCTTACTATCTTTCTGGGCCTTGAACGTGCCAGAAAGCTTTTGGATTTCATCAAAAATATCTTAATTTGTGTTCCAAAGATGATCTTTTTATGAGTCTTATGAGGTCTTATGAGTTTAGCTGACTTGAGGGTGAGTAATTAATGACAGAATTTGCCTTTTTGGTTGAACTATCCCTTTAAATAGGGACATCTACTAACCTCAGCTGGAGGGTCTTGTGTGGCAGACACTGGGAGTGTCATATTCTAGATCCTGCAGCTCCATGCCCTCCGTTTTCGAGCTGTCGCTGCTCTTGTCAAAGGGCACGTGAGGGTCGGAGAAGTGAGGGTCAGTGTAGACATCTTCTGAAGTGTGATAGCTGTCGTTGGGGGGGTAGGACGGGTAGGCGGGGCTCTGGCCGGGCATCCCCGGATGAACGGCGACCGTCACTGAGGCCGAGGCTGTCACCGTTGTGATGGGCTGACAGTAGGCGGGGCCTGTGGACGGATGTGAAGGATGAGTGTATGGGTTGTGGGAACGGGGGCGATGGGCCCCTGAACGTTCCCGGTGGTTGGGGCCCGAACAGCCACCTGGCTCAGTAGCGGTTTCAAAAGCATCCATGCGCGGCCTGTGAGGCGGGGGCGGGTGTCCGCTCCCAAAGTCTCTCTTAGGGTCCCTGCTACAGTATCGCTTTGACGACTGAGGTCCAGCATCCTGAGAACTGGGTAGATGGGTGGACCTGTAATGCTGCGGTGGTTGCTGCTGTCTAGAGTCATCCTGTAGGAAAACGTTGGAATGATATTAGTTAATTGTTTTTATGTAAAATACATTATGATATCCACCCTTTTCTATAACGTGAAAGGAAGCCTATGGGTGAGACTTCCGGTTCATTATCCGCTATAGGGAAATAACGAGAAGAATAACAACGTGCAGTAAACGGTAAAACAGTTTGCACTATAAACCAGTGTGCTCATAATTAAGATAATAAATTAAAATAATAGGGTAAGACACAACAATTTGCAATATCAAGCGGCAAAACAAGCTGTTTTGTACAGCTAAAAATAGCTGGATGCGAATGAGACCGGAAGCCAGACCCATAAAATTTACAAATGGCCGCACCCGATCTTATGGAAAGCAAAAGGTGGAGAACTGCTTTACTCACTGAGTAAGGAGAATTCACTGGCAGTTCAACTTGACGGCTGCCTTGTCGGCCCCCTGTGGCGATCCGCACCTCCTCCAGTCTGGCTGATCGCCCCCTGTTGGGCTGGAGGTCATACTGCTGAAGCTCCTGGCTAATGCCGGACACAGTAGTGTTGGAACCATATTCTGAGTCTGAGGAGTCTGAACCCGCTCCAGGGGTCGTGTGACTGGGTCGCATGGTAAAGCGGACCACCTGTGGGGGAGGCTCTGGGGACGGTGTGGGCAGCCGGCTTCGTCCGTCCGCTGGAGATACCTGAAAGTGTAACAGACATGAAAATCAAAAGCTGCTCTCTCTGACATTTACAAGCATTTCAATAACTACAAGTAAAAATGTGAAGTATATGGGCCATTCTATAGAAATGGTTCAAAGTCAGAGTTAGAAACGTCTTGCCAAAAAGTGTCTTTTTCTATGCATGCAAATTGTATAATATCCAAGGTACACATTTCTAGTAATTGTGCAGTTAATTCTCATATAGTATTTTCATAAAATGTTGTAATATTTGTCCTCTTCTCAAACTTGTCACTACTGAAACACAGTAATATATAATTTAATAAGAAGGGTTATATTGACCTCTTAAGAGTTTGCATACATTTTCCTTTAATAATATTTCAAGTGTGATTCATAAGACTTGTCGTATTCTGTATCAAATTTCTATTTTTTAAAAGGCAAAAAGTTGATCATACTGTTTTCAAACTTAAGGATTCATTAGTTTGAATATACATTGAACCAAAAACATCATAACATACTTTATTTTTGACAAAACATCCCATGTTTTGGTGTGAGAGCACATATTTGGTAGTGAGAGTAATGTTTTGCAAGCTAGGTTCCCATGAAAGGTCACTATGAAATTTATAATGAAAATAAATACTTGTAGAAATAACTTAACGGGAGCAATCCTCTTACCTCAGGATAAGGGCCAAAGTAGGACAATAAGACTGGGAGCAGAACCAGTCCATTCAGGACCCCTAACACTGTTAGGATGGCCAAAACAGCGAAGAAATACCTGCAAATACACAGCAAAAAAGCACCGTCATTAGAATAAAAAAAGAACTTTACTGCTCTGAATCAACCACAGCACAAAAGTCACTCAGGCACATTCTGTCAAACATTCGCACGCAAAAAGACTTTAGTTGGGTTTGGTTTTAAACTAAATTTACCTTGTGTCAGAGAAAGTCTCCAAAGAGGTCTTTTAGAAAGCAGCACAGAGAAGCAGAGGACATAATTAGTTGGTTAATTCAAAGGCATGGAAAATAGGGAAGGAAAAAGAGCGAGTTTTTTTTTCTTTTTCTAGGGGTAAGTGGAGTACAAGCAAACACAGGGAAAAGCAAAACGGGAAGGAATGTGGAGTACAGGCTTGCGAGAGAAGAGAGGCAAAGCACAAAGGCGCAGGGGCCTCTCTCACTCTTTTAAAAAAAGAACGCAGAAGCAAACAAATGAAGTGAACGGTATAGAATTTAAACAATTTAGTCTAGGAGGAAGAGAGGAGAGGAAAGACTACAGGCCCCTCTTGCCTGGCCTCAAGCACATTCACTTTTCCCTCTCTTTCTCTCTCTATCACTCTCTTTCTATACTAAGCCCCTGTGAAATTTCCCTGCCTTTCACAATCCCCTACTCTAATTAAATCTCTAGAGTATCAGGTAAGACCCCCAATCTCCTCGACAAATCCCTCCCCTCCTGTCCT
Organism: Cirrhinus molitorella; assembly: GCA_033026305.1. Lineage (NCBI taxonomy): Eukaryota > Metazoa > Chordata > Actinopteri > Cypriniformes > Cyprinidae > Cirrhinus > Cirrhinus molitorella. Next base: position 16,666,690 of record CM065125.1, on the reverse strand, counting down.
CCATCGCTCCCTCGCTCTTTCTCTCTTCTTCATTACGGCCAGCTTTCCGTCCTTCGCTACTCCAGCAATGCATCTGTGTAAATTGCAGCGGCTCAAATTGCAGCTGCCATCTTGTACCTCAAAGAAATGCGGGGACAAGAGGGCACACTTTTTTCTTGTTTTCTTTTGTTTTTTTCTTTAACACTAAATTTACTTAACAATAATGCCATTTTGAATATTGCATAATAGGGGATACCTATTAATTAGTTATTATTATATTAATTGATCAGTATGTTTTCTTATTTGTGGTAAAATATCTAAACATCTATAAAATGACAAATTTAACTGAGCTGAATATACACTGAACAAAATTATAAACGGAACACTTGTTTTTGCCCCAATTTTTCATGAGCTGATCTCAAAGATCAAAGACTTTTTTTATGTACACAAAAGGCCTATTTCTCTCAAATATTGTTCACAAATCTGTCTAAATGTGTGTTAGTGAGCACTTCTCCTTTGCTGAGATAATCCATCCACCTCACAGGTGTGGCATATCATCATATAATTATATTGATCTATCTATATAAAAGATAAAAATTAAGAAAAATACATGCATATAATAACAAAATAAATGTATAAAAATAAATAGAATTTAGCATTAAAAAAATATATTTTCTGCAAACATTATCTAAAATAATTTTGCTTCTGAAGTAAATGTATCTTCATCACGGCTGCATTTATTTAATTAAAAATACAGAAAAAAATGTAATATTGTGAAATAGTATTACAATTTAAAATAGTGGTTTTCTATTTTAATATACTTTAGAATAAAATTTATTCCTGTGATGCAAACCTGAATTTTCAGCATCATTACTCCAGTCTTCAGTGACACATGATCCTTCAGAAATCATTCTAATATGCTGATTTAATATCAGTGTTGCAAACAGCTGTGCCGCTTAATATTTTTTTTTGTATGTTTTTGTATTTTTTTTTTTTGCCGCTTAATACTTTTTCAGGATTCTTTGATGAATAAAATTTATTTGAAATGAAAATATTTTCTAACAATATAAACTACTGTTTGGGGTCAGTGAATTTTTTCTTTCTTTTTTTGGAAAAAAATAAAAAATAAAATTATATATATATATATATATATATATATATATATATATATATATTTGTATTAGGTAAAGATGTGTTAAATTCATACAAATGTATAAAGATAAAAATTTATATTATTAGAACATTTATATTTTGTATAAATGCTGCTCTTTTTAACTTTTTATTCATCAAAGAATCCTGTAAACGTATCACAAGTTCCAAAAAAAAAAAAAAAAAAAAACATTTTTCAGGATTCTTTAATGAATAAAACGTTAAAAAGAACAGCATTTATTTAAAATGGAAACCATTTCTAACAATATACACTACTGTTTGGGGTCAGTAATTTTTTTTCTTTCTTTCTTTCTTTGGAAAAAAAAAAAATTATATATTATATAAAAGTATAAAGTTCCAAAAAAATATTAAGCAGCACAACCGTTTTCAACATCAATAATAAATCAGCATATTACAATGATTTCTGAAGGATCATGTGACACTGAAGACTGGAGTAATGATGCTGAAAATTCAGATTTGCATCACAGAAATAAATTATATCTTAAAGTGTATTAAAATAGAAAACTGATATTTTAAATTGCAATAATATTTCTTTATATAATAAAAACATTAAAATACTGAATTTAATTTATTTTTTTTACTATCAAAGGCATTGGACAGGTAAAAGATACATTTAAACCACACATAAACTGGGATGAATCTGTGAATGAATGTGTGGGAGAGACAGTGGGTATATTAGCAAACACCCGCCAACTGGTATGCAGCACAGCTGCTCCTCAGACTAAACTCACAGACACATTTATAACTGATGCTCCTCTTGCTCGGCCTCCCCAGGTTTGCAAGCAGCTCTTTAAACTCAAACAATGTCCGGTAATGGCCGCACAAGGTGGGCTTCTCTTTGGAGAACCACAGACCTGGGTGTCTCCCTAGAAACACGTGCTTTATTTATGTCTTTCGGGAGGTTTTGTAGGTCTGGTTTAAGAGAAGAGCTACCACATTGTTTAACCAAGCAGACGCCACTTGTTTAGGATGAGAGTGGAGAGAGAAGCCAGCCTGGTATTATTTAGGCTTATGTTAGACAAAAAAAAAAAGTTTGGATCTGTAGTCTGTCTGTATTTCATCAAGCAAGTCTTCTTGAATTGCACTTTTTGGTTTGTGTTTGGCTCCACCACACGAAAGGCAGAACTCACAAGCAGAGAGATCAAACAGATCAATAGCTACAAATCAACAGACTATGAAAAATGAACATCGTCTTGGTTGAACTGTTCACAAAGTCACCGACTCCAAACTAAATGTTCGTATTGACGAGTGATTTACGTCGGTGTGCTTTTCCACGGATGAGAGCGATTCCTTCAGACTGGCTGAAGCAACAAAAGAGTTTTATGTTCTTCAACTTTGAACTCAGAGACGTCGCGTGAAGCGTCCCTGAACCGAGAGCCGTTCACGAAAGCCACTTTTCCCTCGGTGAGCAACCCGTCCGATCTGTTTGGACTCAAAACATTAGCGGACCTGACAGAGCAAAGTCAGGGAAACATTTATTCCTGCAAGGCTATAAAAATACAGCTTGCGTTTTTGTTTTTTTCCATATCTTCGGAGGCCAGGGGGTTTTGTTTGATGAAAAAACAGTAGTTGTGTTTCAATGGGAGCCCATGAGAGGGACTGGGGCCCAATGTGGTCTGCGGAGAGAGAATGTGTGTGTGTGTGTGTGTGTGTGTGTGATTGCTCTGAACTTGTGTGTGCATTATTTTTCTGGCATGCTACTTTAGATCCAGAGTGATTTGAGGGTGGAGGGCTGTGGTGGTTTTCCAGTCCTCTAAATAAGAATGAGCTACTGCAGACATTTGTTCTTTCCCTCCTGTAGAAACAGACGAGATACTTACCACTCAAACACCCATGACTCAGTTTGATATAAGTGTAATTTGAATTTCAGCACAACGACAGGCTCGATACCACTTCAAGAAACGATAAATTACCAGATGTGTTCGACTCGTCTGTGCACGGGAAGGACATAAAACATGAAGCCATTGCAAAGTTACTGATTTAGATCCTCTAAGTAGCAGTGTGTGTCACTCCTCATTTCCACTCCTCGACTTGCTGCAAAATAACCCCCGGGCTCTCTCTGCACTCAGCTTGTAAATGTCTTTGCACGGCCGTAGAAAAAAAAGATTACAGAAAACACAGGAGAGCCTCAAGCTCTGTGAAGACAGACAGGAAAGATACGTGCTTGTAGAACGTGAAGGGAGGATAGTTAGGACTGAGAATAAAGTTGGGAAAACATTTACACTGTGTCCTAACCAGGCGTGATGTGACAAAAAGCGACACAGTAAAACGTTGATTCAAAATGTTAAAAGAATATTCAAACGAATCGATCAGTTTAATTCAACACTGATGGAAAACACTTATCTAAACAAAAGTAGAGCATATAAACAAATTAATAAACAAATCGTATTGGTTTTAGCATGTCAAGCTAAAACAACTAAGATTCTGTTTTGCCATATTTGATATGCTCCAAATATGTGTTATGATCTCTTGATTAACTTTTTGAAGCATCAAAGTTTTGGTTACAAGGAAGACAAAAGTCAATTTTCAGTGTGGAGAGAAAATTTGCTTGTCACCTGAATTGTCACATCTTGCATAATTAGGAGACAATACTGAGGAATATATTCTGTAAAATCAGCTATTGTCTACTAAGACTGTTAGAAAATGAAAATGACAGTATATTTGAGAAACATTACCTCACAAGAAAAAAAAAATCCTATAAAAGCACTGTTGAAATCTGATTAACACAGCTATAATTTCCTGATAATTTACCCCATGTCATCCAAGATGTTCATGTCGTTCCTTTCTTCAGTTAAAAAGAAATTAAGGTTTTTGAGAAAAACATGCCAGGATTTATCTTTATATAATGAACTTCAATGGGGATCAACGGGTTGAAGGTCCAAACTGCAATTTCAATAGAGCTTCAAACGGCTCAACACAATCCCAGCTGAGGAATACGTGTCTTATCTAGCGAAACAATCAATAATTTTTCAAAAAATAATAAAATGTATATACTTTTTAACCACAAATGCTCGTCTTGCACTAGATCGCATTACATAGTCACATTGGAAAGGTCACGCTTGATATAGGCGGAGGTACCGACCCAGTGTCTACAAATCGAATGTGCAAAGAAAGTCAAAAGCCCTTTACAAAAAAAATGTAAAACAACAATGTCGGACAACTTTGAAATTGGAGGAGAAAATGAGATGTGGGACCTTTCTATCGTAATTACGTAATTGCATGATGTTGAGGACGAGTATCGCAGAGCTAGTGAAAGATGAGCATTTGTGGTTAGAAAGTATATCAATTTTTCTTTTTTTTAGAAAATGACAGATCGTTTCTCTACATAAGACCCTTATTCCTCGGCTGGGATCATGTAGAGCCCATGTAGAAACTGCAGTTTGGACCTTCAACCCGTTGATGTCCACAATATGGAGAAAAATCCTAGAATGTTTTCCTCAAAAACCTCAAAGAAAGACATGGATCTTGGATGACATGAGGGTAAGTAAATTATCAGGAAACTTTTATTTGGGAATTGAACTCAAAATACAAGTCTGCTGTCTTTACCTGACTATGAAGTCGAACTCTGACCCCGCCAGCATCAAGACTCCTAGCAGGGTGGAAAACGCTCCATCCAGCACTGGGGCGAACATGTGCTCAAGTGCTAGAACGGCTCGCTTGTTCCTGTCCCCAATGGCTGTGAGGAACGCCTGTGAGACAAATATGAGCAATATGAATCACATATATATAGTTGCCATTTTAATTGTAAGATTAAAAAAAAAAAAAAAAAAAAAAAAAAAAAAGTGTAATTTTCACTAGCACATGAACTCACCAGTGCCACATGGACGGTGAACTCCACACCAATGCCGACAGAAGCGATGAGGATGACGACAGGGACAGCGCTGAGCTTGATGCCGATCAATCCCATCATGCCAAACAGCTCCACTGTCATCAAAGACAGCACCAAGACCTGCAAGAGAAGACCGTTGAACATAAATCCATCATCGTAGTTCTTTTCTTAGACACAAGGAGCTGTACTTTACATAGATTAAAGTAAAGTACGGCTCGGGTTAGATGGGTTAGCTAAGATAAAGCGTTGTGGAATGTGGGAAAATATCTGCTCCTCAGAAGGGCCTGTTTGTGACGCTTTCATATGGAGCTGTACTCGGGCTACGAACTGGTTAAGTAAATGCCATAATCAGCTGATGAGTCTTGGGTTACTAGGGGGCCCAGCTGCCTTTGAAGAGGGATGAAGAGGACAGAAAGAGGGCCAACGAAGGGGAGTTTGGGGGCTGGGAGGGCTGGCAAATGAAAGGGGGGTCGAGCATGGCGGAAGTGGGGACGTATGGAGTTTAAGGGGGCCGCTGGTGGTCTGGGACCAAAGCACAATGGTAAAAGCTGAAGCAAGGCTATAACTTTCTCTTTCAAGTGTCCAGTAAAGCACAAGGATGAAACTGCTATCCTGTCAGACAAAGTTAGATCAGTCAGACGGCTTAAACACTGCCCCTAATAAAACAGAAACCATCAAAAAGCGGAGACAGAGTGTGGGAAAGAAAGTCAGGCCTCGCGAATGATATACATGATACATACACATTTCAGTGGGTCTGTTTTATATGTGGAGCGATATAGTTGCTGTGGTAACCCCTCGTTTTCCCATTTATTTTAGAGAAATGTCTCAAAAAGCCTCATGTAGACTAAACAAACTGGCTCTGACAGTATAAGATAAACACAAAGCGCAGGGCTGTAAAAACACAGCTTCTCTTCAGCTATTCCTGCCTGCCCTCCCGTCTTGCTTCAAATTGTGCCCTTTCAATTATTTCTTAATTATTAAGCTGATTTCCACCTCAGAGTAAACAAAAAGTTTATTAAGATATAAAATATACACTACCAAGTTTTAGAACAGTAAGAGTTTTAATGTTTTTTTTAAATAAGTCTCTTCTGCTCATCAAACCTGCATTTATTTCATCCAAAGTACAGCAAAAACACAAAAATTTGGAAATATTTTTACTATTTAAAATAACCGTTTTCTATTTGAGTACATGTTAAATAATTATTTCAAAGCTGAATTTTAAGCATAATTTCTTGAATAGCAAAACAGCATATTAGCATGATTTCTGAAGGATAATGTGATACTGAAGACTGGAGTAATGGTGCTGAAAATTACATTTTTAAATATATTCAGACAGAAAGCAGTTATTTTAAATAGTACAAATACTTGCTTTTGCTGTGTTTTGGATCAAATAAATGGAGGCTTGGTGAGCAGAAGAGAGAGAAAAAAAGAGATCTGACTGTTCAAAAACATTTGACTATTTGACTAGTGTATTAAATGCACAGTTCTTTTGAAATGTAGTCGCAACTGTGATTTGTAAAAATGTATTTGGAAAAATTAGTCACAATTACTTTTTTGCTCTGAAAAAATAGATATTAATGTATGAGAAATTTAAGTGAAGGAGTAAGAATATGAAGAATCCTCAAATTATCAGCATTATATTTAATCCTATAATTTTTCTATCTAAACCATGCAAACAAAATACTTACAAATATTCTACACAGGTTTGGATACATGAATTCATTTTTTCGGTATGCAAATTATTAAAAAAAACATTACTTAATTGCACTGGATATTTCAAATGGATGTTTTATGCCAAGAATTCAGATGCATTTTCATTGGATTTTTATCAGGCTCCGATGTGTAGGTTCTATTTGATGGATGTATAATATGTGTTGAGAGCATTCACTCAGTATCATTATCTCATTTTTGACCAAGACGGCTTTTTAGGGGGTTTTGCATCTGAACTCTTCATATACAGGGCCAAGTTTTTGATTGATGTGCGTGTACACAAAACCCTGACACATCTTAAGGAGAGACTCACTATGATTCCTGCAGTCCAGGGGTTGAGTAGGAAGACGGCACACACCAGAAAGGTGCAGGCCAGCACGACGCTGATGGACAGCAGTAGCCAGTGGCGCAGGCCTACATACTGCTCCCAGAAGAGGAAGGGATAGCCGTTGGGGTAGCTGGGCAGGCCCTGACGGCTGTAGTTGCTGCAGATGGAGCGGACGCTTTCGATGGCCTCCACGAACTGTGGCGTCTCGCGAAGCCCGTTGAGGTAGAAGGGAAACTGTGCATATTCGATGGGCTCAGCGGCAGGAACTGCAGAAGATAAATGCAAAGACAAATTAAGTTATTTTTGATGAAATTTGAGAGCATTCTGACCCTGCATAGACAGCAATGCAACTGACACTTGAACATGCGTTGAAGGCTGACACAGATGAAAAGAAATTGTTGAATAAAGTTATTTTTGTTTTCTTTTCGCACAAAGTTGCTTCGTAAAAATGCAGTTGAACCACTGATGTTTTACCAATGTCCTTACTACCTTTCTGGGCCTTGAATGTGTCAATTGCGTTGCTCTCTATGGAGGGTCAGAAAGCTCTCGGATTTTATGAAAAATATCTTAATTTGTGTTATGAAGATGAACGAAGGTCTTACGGGTTTGGAACAACATGAGGGTGAGCAATTAATGACAGAATGTTCATTTTTGGGGGAAGTATACCTTTAAATTAATACAATCCGCTTTATATTTATAATATAGTACACTGACAACTACCCAGTAACACAGGTTGTAATGAGAAATCAAATCAAAGTTCATCACACGTAATCATCATTACATATGGCAATAAACATTCATTTAACAACTTAAGATGTAACACAGAGCCCTAAAATACATAACCGATGAGAAAAACAAAAAACAGTCAATTCAATGATAAAACAAATTCACACAGGAATTTCTGGTGATATCAACAAGATGACTTCCCTTTTCATTTCCAAAACATGTAAATTTTACAGTATTTATCTGTGAAATGACATGAAATGTCTCATTGGATGTACTATACACTACTAGTCACAGTAAGATTTTTTAATGCTTTTTAAAGAAGTCTCTTCTGCTCACCAAGCCTGCATTTATTTGATCCAAAATAGAGCAAAAAAAAAAAAAGTACAATTTTGAAATAGTTTTACTTTTTAAAACAACTTTTTCTATTTGAATATGTTTTAAACTGTAATTTATTCCTGAAATTTCAGTATCATTACTCCAGCCACATGATCCTTTAGAAATCATTCTAATATTCGAATTTGATGCTCAAAAACATTTATTATTATTATTATTATGTTGAAAACAGCCAAGTAGAATTTTTTTCAAGTTTCTTGATGAATAGAAAGTTCAAAAGAACAGCATCTATCTGAAATAAGAAATCAACATTATAACATTATAAATGTCTTTATCATCACTTTTGATCAAATGAAAGCATCCTTGCTAAATAAAGTATTAAATTCAGTTTAAATGATGTAATACACACACATATATATATATATATATATATATATATATATATACATACATATACGTATACATATATATATATATATATATATATATATATATATATATATATATATATATATATATAAATGTTCAGCATTGCTCCAGTCTTGCTCCAATATGCTGATTTGCTGCTCAAGAAAACATTTTATATAAAATGTTTTCTTGAGCAGCAAATCAGCATATTGGAGCAAGACTGGAGCAATGCTGAACATTTAGCGTTGATCACAGGAATAAATTACATTTTAAAATATTTAAAAACATTAAAAATCTTGACTGGTAGTGTAGTTTTTTGTACCGTATATATATATATATATATATAGGGAACTTTCCGCTAACCAATTAACAGTTTTTTACTATAACATTTTTAAACTTGTAGTTATTACAAAGGACATCTAGTGTTCTCAAGGTGACAGACTGCGCTTATTAAACATGTCGATTTCTTTACCGCCCCAGGAAGAAAGGGGGGCTAAATTACCAGCTATCAAATCTCGACATGCAGCCGAGTGTCAATCTTGACTGTGATCTGCTGTAATTACGCTGTCAAAAATCAGCGCTAAAATATCTCCCTGCTCTTCTCCGGAACGAACACACACACACGCACACACACAGACAGACGACCATCAAACGTTTGAGCATTGCCAAATTCATGCTGACAGTTATCACCTGTCATCAAAGCTTGTGTGCACTGCAGGGCTTTCAGCAGCAGGCCTGGAATGACTCATCACTCCGGCTACTGGACTCGGATAAGCGGCAGTCTTAAAACCACAAATAAAATCAGAAGAATGTGACCCAGAATGACTAGCGCTCCAGAGGTGTGTGTGTGTGAGACAGCGTCTGTAAAGGGCGTGTGGGTGGAAGGGAGGGAATATCTGAGTGTGTGTTCCAGAGCCTGAAGGGGTCAGGCAGGACCACTTGCTAAACATGCTTTTGCCCCGTTATAATCTCCACTATAAATTTCCATCAGGACGGGAGTTGGACGTCTGCCAGCCTGCTGCGGGGGCTCTGAGTCAGAGAGGCCGTTTCAGCTTGTTATCCAGTCACATTTCCCCCAAGCGCCCACTGTGTACTGCACACACACAACGTACACAAGCTCACGCAGCCCGGTGTCGCTGTTAACCTTAAAAATACGACTGCAAGCTGAATAAACCCACTTTCGCTACATGTCACACAAGTCATTCTTGTTTTGGAAAAGCTCAACTGACTAGTATCAACCAAATGTCAAACGTCATACTAATAATGTTAACAGAACACTAATAGTCGCATTTAATCATACACTCCTTGTGTGTTTAAAATGTATTTGTTCATTTATTTTAAACACGCATTGATTAATTGTTTCTTATGAATTACTTTATTTATAATATGAAAATATACAAAGTCGAAACCAGACTCAAGTAGCACAGGTATATTTGTAGCAATAGCTAACAATATTGTATGGGTCAAAATGATCCATTTTTCTTTCATGCCAAAAATCATTAGGATATTAAATAAAGATCAAGTTCCATGAAGATATAGATATATATCCTACCGTAAATATATCAAAACTTAGTAATATGCATTGCTAAGAACTTCATTTAAACTTTAAAGGCAATTTTCTCACTGTTTAGATTTTTTTGCACCCTCAGATTACAGATTTTCAAATAGTTGTATCTCTGACAAATAAACTAACAGACCATACATCAATGGAAAGTTAATTTTTTCAGCTTTTGGATGATGTATAAATCTCAATTTAAAAAAAACTGACCCTTATGACTGGTTTTGTCGTTCTAGGTCACATATGAAAAAATAATATAAAACATAAAACTAAAACTAAACTAAAATGGCTAATAAATCTGTCTTATATTTTATTATTTAGTATCCTGTTTTACTCTGAAATACGCAAGAAGCATTAAAATGCTTTGCAAAGGCCATTACATGTTGATTTTATTGTTTAATGCACCAAAAAATCCTACCAAATTAGGCCTAAATACAAGAAAATCCCAGAAAATCCCCAAAAATTAGCAGTCTAAACTTCCAAACCACCTATGCAAATGAAGCATAACCAAACCAATTAATGCATTAATGCACTCCGCTGCTATTTGGGATGAAACTGATGTTGTCAGAAAGCACAGGAGCTAAAGATAACATGATACGATCAATAAAAACTTGGTGGTGAATGAACCAGGAAGTACTCACTGTTGAGTCTGCTGACAGGAATGGAGTCTGTCCTGTCATGGAGCCACTCAGGAGGGTGAGGACGGATGCTGGCCTGGGATGCAGCGTAGGCCACTGGGTCGTTGCTAACCCAGGCAGTTAAATAAATGTAGAAGGCATTTGGGTTGATGATTCCATCGGCGCTCACCAAACGCTGTCTTGTTAGCTGGTGATGAAAAGAAAATGTCAAATTAGAAACTGCTCAAACAACAACTTCTTGGATACTCCAGTGTATGTACTATACAAGGGAGTATTGTGAATGCCCACCAGCGCTGCAGTAATCTCTAAACGCTTCGCTTCTCGCCTAGCGCTTAGCTAGCTACCTCCTGTGAAGGCAAAGTCATTACGGCATCACACTCAATGCCATACATGCTTCTCGAGAAAATAAATCTACAGTCTCTCAGTCAGGAGTTGGGGGGTCAGTGTGTATTAGTGTGTGCGTGTTTGGGGGGTTGGGGTGTGTGGTAGAAATGAGAGTGAGTGAGAGAAAAATTGCTTGAGTTAGTGTAACAATAAAAAAATTGGCCAGAGTCCCTGAGCGCGTCTGTGTGCAGTTAACCTTGCTGTTAACACTGGAGGAAATGCCACCCAGCAAATGGAGGAGAGCTATAAAAATAACACAACATCTGTACAAATGTTGCAAACACTTGCTTCTCTTGACCCCTATAGATACCCACAATGCCCGGCGCCACAGACGGCTCCTGCCGTGAAGGGAAAATAGGGTTTTTCAAACCACGATGACTTTAAAAAAATTATCCCACTCGACACTTGGAAAAAAAAAATGTCTAAACGTTAAAAAAATATATATATCCTGAGATGCTAAACTACTGATTTTCAACTGAATAATAACTAAACTAAAATAAATACATTGAAAAATAATAATTTTAGTTTTTAATAATATTTCAATTATTTAAAAAATGAATGAGAAAATCATTAGACGTGAAACTATAGCTTTTCAGTAAAAAAATAAATAAAAAATAAAGACTGATTAGGTAAGGACAAAAAAAACAAGACATTTACCTGCACTAATTTTCAATTGAAAAATGAAATAAAATAATGAAAATGAAATGAAAATGAATAAAATAAAATTAAATTAAATGAATAAGGGGAAAAATAGTTTTACTATTCTGTTTTCAATGATATTTTAATAATGAAAAAAAAGATGAGAAAATCATGAGATTAAACTATTGATTTTCAATTAAAACATAAATAAATAAAATTTGATCAGGTAAGGATAAAAAAACTAGACATTTGCCTGCACTTGTTTTTCAATTGAAAAAATAAAATTAAATAAATTAAGGATTTTTTTAACTGCACTTTTTTCAATATTTTAATAATGAAAAAAAGTTGAGAAAATAATGAAATGTCAAATAATCGATTTTCAATTAAAAAATAAAAAAATAAATGAATGAGGGGAAAAAATAATTAGACTGTACTGTTTTCAATGACATTTCATTAATGAAAAAAACTGATGAGAAAATCATGAGATGTTAAACTATAAATTTTCAATAATAATAATAAAAAAAAAAAGGTAGGTAGGTAAGGAAAAAAAAAAAAAAAAAAAAAGACATTACCTGCACTAATTTTCAACTAAAACAAAAATAATATATATATAAAACAGATAATAAAAAATTCTGAGGTGTTCAAACTACTTACTTTAAATTGAATAAAAAAAAAAAATAGACAAACATAAAATTATAAGATGAATTATCAGGAAAAAAAACATCTGTGTTGGTTTTTAATTTAGAAAATAAAACCAAAATAAAAAAAAACTGATCTTGAGAACTAACTGTATTCATTTTCTATGCAATATATTTCAATAATAATAAATAATAATTTTATGATCAGAAGAGGGGGAAAAAAAATGGAATCCCTTAAGGAAAAAGCAGTATGACTTTTATGGTGACCAGAATGAGAGAGGCAGCTTGTGATTCCCGCCTCTGTATCCAGTGAAAGGGGACATGGCAGCAGTTCCAAGAGAAGGGAATAAGCGAGAGGCGGGAGAGAAAAAAGCGGACTTGGATTCCAAAGATCTGGATTGCATTAAGCAGCAGGATGCGCAACAACTGTATGTCTTCAAGCTGTCACGGGAAGCACACAGTGCGAAGCTGGCGGCCTTCTGGCCCACTGCCGCCCCTCTTCCCTCACAGGCAGAGGAAATGACATCACGGGGCCGCACACCAACACAGATCGGCTGGCTTTTCTTCCCCATTCAGCTGGCAATGCTTCAGTACAATAATGACCACTTGAAAACAACAAAAATGCAAATCATTTCTGGCCTTATGTACGCATTGCCAATTACCCGACAAGACGACACACTCTCCCCCTTTCGCAGGCGTCCGCTCCTTTCCGCTCCTCCCCACCCTCCAGCCCCTCTGGCATGTGGTATGCTTTGTATTTTTCATATTTTTGCTCTCCTCTTGCCTGACATTTCATGCTGGGTAGCAACTGGAAACTGTTAATGTGTTAACCTGTTATATTTTTGGCCAGTGTGTGTGTGTGCAGGGGTTTCTTCTTGACAAGGCCCCTCTGAAGGAGTCCTGAAAAGGTTGTATAGGTTGAGCTTTAGGCCTGCAGCAAGAAAGTGGAACAAATGGTTTAAATGAAGACTTAATTGCTTTTTCAGAGGCAAGTTGCGGCCCCATCGAGAGCTTTAAATTCCTGTGCTTGGTAAAGCAATCAGAGGGAGAACGAGAGAGAGAAAGAGAGAGAGAATGAGGAAAGACATAGACGGACATCCAGAAGCCAGGTGTGGTTCCTAAGCGTGGTTATACAGACCGACACTGATGCTAAACACATATCTACCCAAGCACCCCTCCGTCATCGTCACACACAACCAAAGACTCACATAAACATGTTGTTTCACGTCAACCAGGGAGAAAAAGCCAGGATACTTTAATGCATCAATATATTTAGAAAAAAAAAAGAATGGGGATGGCAGTCGTTCAACAGTACTTCAATATTAATACTACAATATATAATTATTATTTTTATTAAAATAATTTCCTAATTAATATAACATTATAAATACTAATGTAATAATATTACACAATAATAAAAAAATTGTTATTATCAAATTGCATATAAAATAATGTTACTTAAAAAAGCATGTTAATAATAAATATTAATGAAATTACACAGTAATATTCAAGAAGCCCTTATTATTATTAATATTAAATTTAATATTATATAAGATTACATTAATTAAAAAATCTTAATAATAATAACAATAATAATAATAAAAATAACTGTGTAATATTTCATTAATATTACTATTATTATAGTATTATTTTCACCATCATTACATTTTATAACATAAAATGACATTTTATTAAAAAAAAAATTATCTTAAGAATAAATATTAATTAAATATTACACAATAATATTTAAGAACCCCTTATTATTATTATTATCATTATCATCTTCATCATAATAATAAATACTAATGAAATACTACACAATTACTATTATTATTATTACTACTACAATTTTTTATTATTATTTTATTTCCATTTCCCAACATGTAAAATTCATTAATTAAATAAAAAGTAATAATAAATATTAATAAAATTAGACAATATTATTATTATTTTATATTATAGAAAATTACATGAATTAAAAATAAATCTTAATAATAATAGTTAATTGATATTTATTATTATTAATATTATCATCATTACAAAATGACAGATATTAATGAAATATTACACAATAATATTTAAGAATTTATTATAATTATAATTATTATTATTATCAAATTTCATATAAAATTACATACAATATCATCATATTTATAATAACAATAATAATAATAATAATAATAATAATAATAATAAATATTAATGAAATACTACACAATTCTTATTATTATTACAATTATTATTATTATTATTATTATTATTATTATTATATCTATTTCATAACAAATATAAAATGACCTTATTTAAAAAAATATATATTAATGAAATATTGCACAATAGTATTTAAGAAGCCCTAATTATTATTATTATTATTATTATCAAATTTCATTATATAAAATTACATTAAAAAAATAAATAAAAAATCTTAATAGTAACAACAATAAAACTTGTGTAATATTTCATTAATATTTATTATTATTATTATTATTATGATAATAATCATTGCATTTCATAAAATAATAAATGACATTAAATAAATTACCTTTATAATAAATATTTATGAAATATTACACAATATTTAATAAGCTCTTATTATTATCATTATCAAATTTCATTATATATATATATATATATATATATATATATAATATGACATTAACTAAAAAAGTAATCTTAATAATAAATATTAATAAAATGCTACATAATTATTGTTATTATTACGATATTATTATTTTAAATCTATTTCATAACAAATTTACAATATTTTAAATTATTTTATTTATTTTACAAATATTACAAAGATGAACAAAGATAACTGAAATAATACACATATCATATTTAAGAAGCCGTTATTATTATTATTATTATTATCATCATATTTATTATAATAACAATAATAATAATACATATTAATGAAATACTACACAGTTTTTATTATTATTACAATTATTGTTCTTTATCTTCTTGGGGTTAAATCTTACATTACACAACAATAATGATTATTATATGTAATATTACTGGGTAAAAATAAGACTCATGTTTTGTGTTCCTCTTTTAGATTCAATAACAGAAAACATAAAATAAAATAAATAAAACAAAACAAAATAAAATAAAATATATTTTTTTTTGTGGATACAAATCAGGGACACTGGCTGTGTGAATGGGATTCAATCTACGAAAACTGGAGTTGCACTGAAATGTATCTGATCCTACAAACTAGTTTAAGTCTAGTCTAGACTCAAGTCTATTTGGTTTCTTACCAGGTTCATGTTGACTGGCTTGTCTCTGCGGCCGGTTTGCACCAGGAGTTTGTAGGCCAGGACTCCATCATCAGAGCCATTCCTGTAGTTCCCCTGAGTGATCCTACCAGCCTGCCAGTCCTTATCGAACGCCTCCTGCAAACCTGTTGGGACACATACATTATTTTGAGGATCTTGTTCAATAGGATATATATAAACCAAGTTAACCTCTCCTCTCAGTCAACCTCAGTCTCCCCCCCTTTCTCCTCAACGCCAGTGGTCCGTTTCTGGGGCACATTGCTTTCTCTCTCCCTCGCCTCACTGTCTGTGACCAATTTGTCGAGCCATTTCAAACCACAATATTAAAGACAGCTCTCCCCACCCTCTCTGGAACAGCCTTTACTCAAGCCTATACGCACATACATACACAGAGATGCTGCCCCTGCACCGAAAAAAGGAAAACATGTGGTCCAATGAGAGTGCTGAAAGGATTAAACAAAAGAAAGTAATTGGAAAACGCCAATGATGTTTAAGGTTCCGTTTGGCCGACAAAGCGAGTCTGTACATGCCACCCAAACTCCGTCTGGACAGAAGCTGTTTGGAGACAAGTATGCCTTTCTAAAGAGGAGCTGTGAGAGAGAAAGTGGGCAAAACAAGGTTTGCTTTTGAATATGGCCCGCCCGGGATTAGATACGGCATTCCGAAAGAAGCCACCGTAGAGGAGGCCACAAGGAAAAAGATGTTGCAGGGACATGCCCTGTATCTCCCAATCTTCTTGTTTTTTTCACTCTCACCTCAGCTGCATTTTTTGTCCCCACACTGTTTCTGGTCTTTCGTTTTTTTCCATATTTTTACTCTCTGGTTTTAATCTCTCCATTTAAATGTCACTCTCGGATCATAATCCGTCCTAAGACATTAAATGTGTTACAGATTTAGAGGTTTCGCAGCGTGATTGATGTTTGTGAGAAACAGATGATCTGATGTTGGTAAAATTGATGTAAAACGCAACTTAGCGAGGCACTGTCTGGAAATGTCTGTAAGCCTGTAAACATGATTTTTGAAAAACTTGGACAAAAATAAATTGTTTATTGGAAAATGAAATGTTGGGATTTTTTCATTGTTTTCAAAAGAAGTCTTTCTTATGATTTTTTTTGTTTGTTTTTATCAAATATACAGTAAAAACAGTAATGTAGTGAAATATTTCTACTATTTATAGGGCCATATTAAATTATTTTTTCCCAAAAAATGTTACATTTTAATTTTTCTAGAATGTTTTAAGGGTTAAATTAAACAATGTTAATTGAAAAAGGATGTCTAGTTCATTGAAATCATGCAACTTACACAATTACATTTTCTGGATTCAATTTAAATTAATTCATTACATTTTAATAACCAAAAGCATATCTAATTAATTGACTTTATAAACAATTAATTTATTGAACTCTCTTATGATTTATTTGACCAGATATACAGTAAAAACAGTCATGAAGTAAAATATTATTGCAAATTTTAGAGCCCTATAAAATTAGTTTTATTTTTTTCCTAAATTTGTTTTCAGTGGTAAAAATGAATAAATATTATTTAAAAAGCACATCTAATTCACTGAAATTATATAAACTTATCCAATTTATTACGCAGTTTCATTTTCTGAATTTCATTAAAAACTGTCATGTAGTATAATATTATTGCAATTAATAGGACCCTATGAAATTAGTTTTATTTTTCCCAAATTCTGTTTTTTTTTTCTTCAGATTTTAGGTATTTTTATGTTTTAATTTTTATAGACTCTGTTTTAATGGGTAAATTAAAAATTATTAATCAAAAGCATGTCTAATTCATTTAAATTATGAAACTTACACAATTTATTACACATTTGTATTATTTATATATATATATATATTATTCCCCATTATATTCCCTTCCATTTTTTGAAACAAAAATCTTTTGTAATATAAATTGAACTGTTGCTTTTGATCAATTTAATACATTATTGCTTAACAAAAGTATTCATTTCCAAAAAAAATAAATAAATAAATTAAAATTAAAGTTTATGCAGAAAATGAAAAAAAAAAAAAAAAAAACAACATCTCTTGCAAGTCAGATGATCTCTTCCTGTCTAAACAGGCAGGTTTTGGTCAAAATTAGCTATAATCAATATGACCAGATGTTTTGCAGTTTAGTTAAAGGTTTGGCCTTTGGGTTGGTCTCTGACGCAAGACTGATCGATTACACAATGGACTACATTACCTTGCAGCCATTCTCTGAAGTAATGCAGCCACATGCGTGGGAGCTGGCCGTTCTCCTCCCGCAGGACGTACTTCACAGTGCCGAAGCGTTGGTGCAGCTCATAGAGCTGAGGCTGGATCTGTGCGTAGTCAGCTTTCTGGGTCACCACATACATGTTGTAGAAGGAAAAGTAGCGGAATTGGGCACGAATGAAGTCGTATTCGCCCGTCTCCCGCGGCACAATGTCAGTCAGCTCTAAACCGTCCCGGACACGGGTGGTGCCGTACAGACTGACCCCAAGCAGTGCCAAGAAGAGGAAAATCACCACCACCTGATAGGAAACACACACAAAAAGACAGATATGAGTCAGGCTTTGGCTACATCTGAAGCTACTGCTGTTTTAGTGTCTTATGACGAAGTTCTGCGCTGTTTGAGGTGTTTGTGGTTTTCAGAAGGCCTTGACTCACAAAATAACACTTACACAACACAAGATGCACTGTTGCTCATTCAATGCCAGGATATTAGCTCATCGCTGGCATCCATAATCCATTAAAAACATTTTACCCTCACCTTTGTTGTAGGCAGCAGCAAAAACGGTGCATAGTGCTTCTCGGCGAACGATGCAAACGTCCATCGTGAACACGGCGGCTCCAGACAGCGTAAACTCGACTCCCCAAATTGAGATAGCAAGTCTCGCGTGGAGCTCGTGCCCTCGGGACTCTGGCAAGATGCTGTATCAGATGCCGGTCCTGGTCCTGCACTGCTGCTGTTGTTGCGGTTGTTGTTATTGTTGTTTCGGTTGGGATTGGGGTTGGTATTAGGGGCATAGGGCTGAACGGAGATGTGAGAATGGGGCTCGGCCGTGGTGTAGTAGGCCTGCGTTCTTGGGTCGTACTCTGTGCGCAGCTGTACGGTGGACTGCATGGTGATTTGGGTGTGCTGGGCGAAGCTGTGGCTGCTGTATGAAGGTGGAGGGGTGTAGCGGCTGGATTCAGCAGAGGAGTCAGTGTACGCTGCCTGCGGCTCCAACTGGATCACTCGGTTAGCGCAGGGGCTAAGGAAAGCAAGAGAAAGACAAAGAGCATTTTAGTAACACAAAAGCACCATGTAATAGTCGATTATGTGTGGAATTTCCTGCAATATCAATTTATATGACCACAACACAGAAAATGATACAGAAGAGCTTGACGTTGGCTTGTATAGACTAACATTTACCACAAAAGACGCTTCAACAGCAGGGATGTTAAGTTTCTTTAAGTTTCTTCAAAACCGAAAAATCATTCTACTGTGTTGATTTGATGCCATTTCTTTTAATTATCAATGACACAAAGAAGCTTGAAGTTGGCATTTATAGACTAAAACATTTATCACAAAAGGTGTTTCAAAAATCAGTATTCTTTCTTCTAAGATTACTTCGATTAGGCCAAATTTGAAGCATCATATATGTGTCTCTGCACTAGAGACCTGCACTCTGGCACGGGACAAAACTTGATGGGCGAGTGCGGGTACAGACAGGTAGAGACTCGTGTGTGTGTGTGTGGGATGCGGGAAAATAAAATGATTCACGGGACTTCCGCAAAAAATAAATATCTAAACAAACTATCTAAAAACAAATAAAATGTTATTCATCTATTGCATAAAAGCAGCAAGAACAACTAAGATAACATAAAAATGATTAACAAGCATAAAATAGGCCGTTTCGATTTAAAACGTGTTTGCAGCGTGAGTAATGTAGCCATTTGTTGATTTCTTGAACGCATCAGCTGTGTTTGAATCCACTCACTGCTCAAAAGTGCTGAATATTGCGTATTCATGAATCCTCTCATTACAACACATGAAGCGTAGACATTGTGAAAGATTCATTATGCATAATATTCACTGTGTTATAAGAGCTTTATGAGATTGCGATGATCTGAGATGTCAGCTTTAAGGGAGCTTTGTTTGCTCGCATTCTGCCATGGATGCACACAGCAGCTCATGCTTGGCTTTCTGTTAAGAATAACAGTGGTTTGTGAATGTTGATGCTTAGCCTAAATAACAAATATTTTTTTGGGAACGTTTATGCTGGGATCTTGTGGAATTTCCGAGATGTTACAGAACTGTTCACGTAAATTCCATTGATGTACTAAAAAAAATTCTATAGGTTACTTGGTAAAGCATGAATGTCGCGGGAGGAGCGCGACCAGATAACATATTTCTCCTGAAAAATTGATGTCTCATATTTTAGAGCAGTCAATGCGATTTGGGATTGAAATGAGTCAAACCACAAGTTATTCAGAAACCTTCAACATTTCTTTAGAAAATATAGCAACAATAATAACATGACAGGAACTCAAAGAGTTAAACTGAACTGTGTCCGATGTCAGATAACTTTGATAGAAAGGCAACAAAACATGGCCAGGTCAAAGTTTCAAATCAAATTTTTGGTTCAAAATGTTACTGGTAGTCCACTGTATGAAGAATTTTTGGGTATAATATGTCACAGGTCACTTTATTTTGCTATCCTCAATTACATAAATGAACTATAGTGTCCTGCACCCACTAGTAAAAAAACAAAAAAAAAAATTATACTTGTTGTCTGAATATTTTTGGTGTGACTGTAACCCCATTTGTAATTGTTAACATTTTCATAAGTAACTGTAATTTAATTACACATTTTTTTAACTGTAACAAATTACAATTACATTCATTTTGTAATTAAATTACACAACTCTGTTACATGTAACTAGTTACTCCCTAACATTGCTCAATGTGAAACTCAAATGAAGTGACTGAGTTTCCAGTGTGGGGTGCCATTTGTGGCTTAGGGTCGATCACGGTTAGCATGCTGCCTTAGCAAATGTGACCCTGGACCACAAAACCAGTCACAAGGTTCATCTTTTTAAAATTGAGATTTATACACCTTCTAAAAGCTGAATAAATAAGATTTCCATTAATGTATGGTTTGTTAGGATAGGACAATATTTGATCGAGATGCAACTATTTGAAAATCAGGAACCTGAAAAAAACTTAATACTGAGAAAAATATGTTTTGATATTTGATATATTTGTGGTAGGAGAACATCTTTACTTAATATCCTAATGATTTTTGGCATAAAAAACATTTTGACCCATACAATGTACAGGGTTCCCACTCTAAGCCAAATGTCTAATTCCCTGACTTTTCCCTGACTTTTAATGACTAAAAAGCTGAATTTCCATGACCTATAATGAACGGATCCATCCACTTGCAAGCTTTATTTACTTGTTTACAGACGTTTTTAGTACAAAACTATGGAAGCCCATTTCTGCCACTAAATAAAAAAAGATAAAGATAAAACTCACAATTCTGACTTTTTTTCTTGCAATTGCAAATTTGCAATTTTGACTTTTTTTTCTCAGAATTGTAACATATACATTCATTTCTGAGGAGAAAAAATACTGATATGTTCACATAATTGCGAGTTCATATCACACAATTCTGCCTTAACGCTCAACTGCGAGTTTATATCATGCAATTCTGACTTTATAACTCGCAACTGCTAGTTCATATCATTCTGTAATATTTCTACAGAAATTAATTTATGTTTATAACAATCTGAAGGATTTTTGTAAGGGTTTGGGGTTTGTAAGGATTTGTAATCAAGTTCATCATTCAGATTTTTTTATTTCTGCACATTTAGTTTTTGCTTTTCTATGATTTTTTCTATGATTTTTTCACTTCTTTGAAGTGGTCATTTTGTAGCCAAAGCTCTTGAAATTACATTTTTTTCTGGCATGTTTGCCTTAGTTATCTAAGCTGGTGACTGCATTTGACTTCAGTGATTGCCAGTTGACGTGCGGGAAGGGAATAAAATAGCACTGAAAAATAGCCTAACCATAAAAATTGGCAAATAAATAAATAAATAAAAACGGTACAGAAAAGTTCAGTTTGATAAACAGAAACTAAAATTTAAAGCAACAAACAAAAATCCCTGATATTCCATGACTTGGACCCAAAAAATATTAAATTCCCTGACTTTCAATGACTGGAATAGACCTTTTAAAATTCCATGATATTCCAGAAATTCCATGACCCGTGGGAACCCTGAATGTAATTTTATCTATTGCTACAAAAATACCCATGCTACTTATGACTGGTTTTGTGATCCAGGGTCTCTTTTGCATGATTTTCTATATGGATGGAGAGTTAGCGTCTGAGCTTGTGAATGTCCTTTAGATGTGGCAACTCGTTACTCTTGAGCGCTTATGCAAATGCTGTAAATACAACCGCAATCAGCTTTCCAGTCGACAGCAGTTAAAGCCAAGAGGTGAGTGAGTGTCAGTGACTAGAAAGCAAGCGTTTTAACCATAGTGAAAGTTTAGGCATCAGGTTTAATTTCCTGCAGGAGTTTGGGGGCATGACTAAGAAGGTAAAGTATGTGCCTATAGCCCACTTGCTTTCTCTCGCTCTCTCTCTCCCTCTCTCATCAGACACCAAGAATGTTGCAGCAAGCAGGAGAGGCAACAGCATGTCTTATTTGAGGGCCCGGGGCCTCAGACAGAGATAAACATCAACATGCGCACATACGCACACAAAGTATAGATGTTAGGGCAGGTTGATGCTTAATTGTGTTGTTTATACTGCACCCAGTGTCATAACAGGCGGTTGTATATATTATATCTGAATGAATTAGTTTGGAAAGATCACAAAATCATAATCACACCCTGACCTCAGCGAACGGATGATGAATGGCTTTATGGCAGTGGGAGTGCGTTTGTCTGTGCTTGTTTCACTATACTCTGTGAGCAACAAATTAGAAAACGTCTTCACAATTATAATAAGCCATCTCAAAAAAGTTAAAAAAGGTGTAAAACAGATAATGTAAAATTGTGTGTTTAAAGGTTTGTGGTCATTTGATTCATTAAGAATGCACTAAATTAACTAAGTAACAGTTTGGGATCAGTAAGACTTCTAATGTTGTTAAAGAAGCTTCTTATGCTCATCAAAGTATAATTTATTTGATTAAAAAAATACAGAAAAAAGTTATATTATGAAATATTGTTGCAATTTAAACCAATAGTTTTCTATTTTAATGCACTTTAAAATATAATTTATTTCTGTGATGCAAAGCTGAATTTTCATCAACCATTACTTCAGTCTTCAGTGTCACATGATCCTTCAGAAATCAATGTTGGAAACAGTTGCGCTGCTTAATATTTTTTTGTAAGCTGTGACTTTTCTTCTTCTTCTTTTCTCAGGATTTTTGATGAATAAAAAGTTTGGAAGAGGTCAAACGTTTTCAACAGTAGTGTAATTGTTACAAAAGATTTCTATTTTAAATAAATGCTGTTCTTTTTCATGTTTTATTCATCAAAGAATCCTAAAAAAAGGTATCACAGGTTAAAAAAAATGATTAAGCAGCACAACTGATAATAAATCAGCATATTAGAATGATTTCTGAAGAATCAAGTGACACTAAAGACTGGAGTAATGATGCGCAAAATTTCAGCTTTGAAGCACAGAAATAATTATATTTTAAAGTATATTAAAATAGAAAACCTCTATTTTTAAACTGCAGTAATATTTTACAATATTACTTTTTTTCAGTGTTTTTAAATAAAAAAAAAAAATCAGCCTTGATGATCAGAAATGACTTCTTTAAAAATGAACAGAAGTGTATATAAAATTGTATTATTTATTTTATATATGTAGAACAAAAAATTTAAAAAATGTTTTTTTTTGTTTACTATACTTAAGGCACAAAAGCACTCCCATAAGAGCATTTGAGGTAAAAATGCCTCTTAAATAAATTAAATGTTGTTTTCTTCTACAAATGCAAAACACTTTATATTAGGAGTAAAGTTAGGCTAAGTGTGTATTAAATATAATTTGATTTTTATAGTTGAAAAGGAGCACATTTACAGCAAATTTACAAAAATAGCCAGGTTAATATTTGCGTGCTACCTGACAAAGCAGCAGAAAATGTCAAAACGGCGGTCCTCTCGGCGGTACAGGTCCATGCTGAGGATGGCAGGAAAGATGAGCAGCACCATAGCGAAGTTAAACACCACGACCACTGCCGCCTGAGAGAGAAAATAAAGTTGTAAAAGCTGTATTCACACTCAAACAAAATAATCACACACAGCGACACCCGCACATCTGCTGAGGGTCTATGCCAAAACCGCAATGATCCCAACAAATTCAATTTTAGACAATTATCCTCTTCATAAGAGATGAATGACAAACAAATAAAAAACACAACTCTCTCGATCCCAAAATTAAATCTGGGCTCATCCAGTTTGGGTGAAGCCCACCTAAATTTCTAAATGTAAATCACATTGCTATCAAATTCATAAATCAATCCAGACACTTCTATAAGAAGAACTGGGAAAAAGACTTTTCTCAGAGTTTAGCTAGATGTGGCTCTCTTGACCTTGGGAAACAGCCACTTTCTTTCAGAGCTGATATATCACACGCTTACTAAAAAGACTCCACCGGGCCAAGAACAGTGTGGAGAAACAAACGGGCGATTTGAAACATTTAATCCTGATTCATTCGGTTAAAGCTCACAGAATAACTAATGTCAGAAGGGTAAGTGCCTGAAGAAAAAGTGACATGACAATGAAAGTCAGAAAGCGAGAAAGAGAGAGGGAGAGGGCAGATCGAAGCACGCCTGCCCTAGTTAGGGTGTATTTTTTTATGGGTGGAGGTTGGAGTTATGTCAGACTGCCAGACCACCCAGACAGCAGCTCAGCCTGACAGAGCCAAGACACTATGAGAGAGAAACACATGTATACAAAGCAACTCCAGAAAGAATTTGGCCACTTCATCTGCACTTAAAAATGTGTGAATGTCACTGCATTAGACAACACAATATCAAATCGATCTCTAACAGAGCGAGAACAGATGAGAGAATGTGCGTGAGTGATTCTACAGTGAGTTCTGTTAGGCCTGACATGTGCGCCTGCTTTTAGACTGCCAAAGAAATAGATAAAAAGACTGAAAGAGAAGGAGGCGCCAGAAAAAACTGTGCTAAATAGAGACAGAAGAATCAAAACAGCCTGAGCTATAACAAGATATTAAAACAGGGAAATAGCATCAAAATGAACCCATTTACTTCTGTAATGGTATTACACAAAAATAAATCTTAACATTTTATTGAAGACAAATAATAATGAGCACCAATAAAGTTTAAAGTCATTTGTTATACTACTGTTGAAAAGTTTAAACCGTTTTTTCAGGATTCTTTGATAAATAGCAATTTTAAAAGTACAGCATTTCTTTGAAATAGAATACATACATTGCTGTACAAATGTTTGGGATCAGTAAAATTTATGTTTTTTTTTTTAAAGAATTCGCTTATGCTCATCAAGGCTGCATTTACTGGATAAAAAAGTACAGAAAAACAGTAATATTGTGAAATATTTTTACAGTTTAAAAATAACGGCTTTCGATTTTAATGTATTTTAAAATGTAATTTATTCCTGTGATGCATTTTCAGCATCATTACTCCAGTTTTCAAAACAACAGCGTTTATTCAAAATAGAAATCTTTTTTTAACAATATATGTCTTTGTTATCACCTTTTATTAATTTATCAAATGATTAGTGAATCAAATTAATAATTTCTTTCAAAAAAGATAGAATAAAAATGTACTGACCACAAACTTGTAAATGGTAGTTTATATTGTTACAAAAGATTTATATTTAAATAACTGTTGTCCGTATTTACTTAATATTTATTATAGAATCCTGAAAAAAAAAAAAAAGTATTGCTGGTTTTAAGAAAATATGAAGCAGAACAACTGTTTTCAGCATTGATAATAAAAAGGCCAAGATAAGAATCATTACATTTTAAAATGCATTCACATAGAAAATATTATTTTATATTGAAATAATGTTTCACAATATTAGCATTTTTGGATTTTCAATCAAATAAAAGCAGCCTTGATAAGAAACTTCTTTTGAAAAAACTGGTCCCAAACTTTTGAATGTGTAACATTATAAATGTCTTTACTGTCAGTTTTAATCAATTTAGTGCATCCTTGCTTGCTGAAAAAAAAAAAAATAAATCTTACCAAACCTTTGAATATTGATATAAATATTAGTATTATTTTGATTTGATTTTTCAAAAATATAAAATCATCAAGGTACAACAATACTTTTTATACGCAAAGAAACCAAAAACAAACAAAAAGTCCTCCATATCTGAAGTATACACATTTGGACACTACAGCTGAAAACAACAGGAAACAACATGTTTACAAAAGCACTATCTCTTAGCCATTTGTGTGTGTTCTCAGCGGTTTTGAAGATGAGTGTTTTCAGGCAGCATTGAACAGGTGCCAGTTGGAGTGCGCTGCGGTGAAAAACAGCGTGTGTGTGTCTGACAGACGTGTGTGAGACATCAATCCACACATCCTAATACCAGATCAACAGCGCTGTACGAGTGTGTGCGTGTTTAGGCGTGAGCCGAGTCTTGTGTGTGGTCGGCAGGCTCATCCCCGCACATCATTTTTCAAAAATATACAATCATCGAACAGACACAAACACTACATGCCAGACTACATTTGCAGATATATAAAGAAATTCTGCTTTGAGGATCAAAGCTTTCTGCAAAAGGGGAGGTTGTCTTAGCGTTTATGCTGAGATTTGTGTGAACGTGTTTGTTGAACAGAACAAGGCATCAGTGTGTAAATCTCAGCATCTGTCTGCGTGCAGCTGTGTAGGTTATGTGGATGATGGCGAGGTTACTTCACCTAAAGTTCAAGGGTTAAGCAGCCCAAGTGGTGAGTATGTGTGTTTCATGTGATGAGGCTTCAGAGCACTAATGGCGAAAATCTTTAAACTGAATTTAATAAGACTGATTAAGCAGGTTGATATGGAATAGAATAAATTGGTGAATAAAGTCATTATTTTTGTTTTCTTTGTGCACAAAAAGTATTCTTGTAGCTTCATAAAAATTAAGGTTGATCCTCTGATGTCACGTGGACTATTTTAACAATGTCCTTACAAACTTTCTGGGCCTTGAATGTGTCAGTTGCATTGCTGTCCATGCAGAAACAAAAAGCTTTTGGATTTCATCAAAAATATCTTAATTTGTGTTCCAAAGGTTAACGCGGGTTCGGAGGTTAAGGTCTTACAGGTTTGGACTGAAATAAGAGCGAGTAATTAATGACAGAATTTTCATTTTTTGGTGAACTAACTCTCTAAGTCAGGAACAGGTTGTGGGTTGTTGTGCTTAGCCTCTTTCCTATGTCACTTCCATAGCCTTGCGGTCATAAATAAACCGCAGATGTGTGGAACAACAACCCGTGCGACCCACCCCCACTCCCAGATTGAGTTACATGCCCACAATCTGCACACTTAGGGGGCCGTACCACTAATCACACGCCGTAGGGGGGGTTACGGGCCACGCCAGCTCGCTCAACCTGTCATACGCTTGGTTTGATGAATGAAATCAATAAAAGTCATGTGGAGAAATCTGGAGTCAATGAAGGTATGGAACACGCACACAGAATCAAGTAAAAACGGGGAGATTTCGGCAAACATCCATTAGTAATACAATAAACACACAAGCAATCTGAACTGCATTCCTGTTCAAGAATATGAAAAAGAAACACACAAACCTGTAAGGAAAAAGCTCGGAGTGCTGGAATCGGGATAAGGGCGGCCATGAAAAATGCTGTCACATTACTGATGGAAGTCAAAGCTACACTAGCCCCAGTCCTCTTCAGACATTCACCAGTGCGGTCCTGAGGAAGAAAGACAGAAAGACACATTACAATGACATCAAATCAACAGAAAGCATTTTACTCTTAAAAGAATCCACAACACTTTTAGTCAAGGTTTCTTGCACCGAACGCTGTTGCATATTAGCTTTCCAAGTTCATTTTCCACCTTTTCTCGGACCCTGAGAATTAAACTGCCTGTTTTTGCTACTGTGCCACTGTAGTTATGATTGGCTAACCTATTCACATGTGAAATAAGTAGCAATGTTCACTACTAGGGATGAGCATGAGCATTTGTGGTTAAAAAATAATATTGTAATTGTTAGAATGGCCAAGGATCAGCGATCTCCATGTAAAACTGATTGTGCAGACCAAACCGCAAGTCGTAGAGACTTGAAACCTGGACAACATCACCAAGGCGGATTAAAACCACCGACAACATCACCAAGGCTCGCCCAAATCAGCCTGACGGGGGCGCTACAGCGATTAAAAGTACGAAATTGCTCATAAGTTCTAAACCGCCAGTCACAAGTGTCTTATGTCATTGGAATCTTTCGCTCATGCCGGACAAAACGTACAGATTCAATTGTGAGCCTGGCAAACGTTTTGGGTACTTTGGATTTTTTGCAAAACCTACTTTTGCGTACTAGTCCTAGGTTTTTCGCCCGATCGGAACTAAACCAGTGCAGAAAGATTCTCTGGAGAGTGAATATCGAATAATTATTAACTTTCAACTCACTGTTGCAAGGGGACACCTAAACGTTTAAAAGGGGCAGGACCACTTTTAGTAAAATGCCTAAAACTTCTGAAAAGAAAGACATATTCGGCAAACATTTATGTAAGAACTCAATCTGAGGTCTAAGCAGAAAAATCGCAACCATATACCTATGTAACCATCAACATGAAAATTGCTGTGCATGATTTTGGTCCAAAGTGGAACAAGTTTCTATAAGGACATTTAAGTATCTAAAAAAAAAAAACATGGCCGCCATTGGCCGATGAAGTTTGAGCACCTATTAGCCAAGGTAAACCGATTCCAGTCGGAACGAAACTCTGTGGGCCTATTTGACTCATGACCCCAAAGGTCTGTGAGAAATTTGAAAGAAATCGAAAACATTTTTGAAAGGTGTAAACGATTGTACATTGCGCAGTTTTCGCACATACATGTGATATTCGTTTCATACATATAAATAAACTCCTCATTCTGGACAACTTTGCCTCTAGAACCATTGCTATCAATTTGTTAAATGATTGAAAAGATTAAAAAAGGGACCTGTCGAAATATACCCAAAAGCCTATAAAGCCTAAACAAAAACTTCACGAAACCTGCTAAGCACATGTGACAGGTGCTTAATGCTTAAACCACTTGAACCCTAGTAATCGCTGCTTACAGCTATATTTTTTTTTCTTTTTTGAATGGCCGATCGCTTTGCTAGATAAGACGCTTATTCCTCGGCTGGGATTGTTTAGAACCTTTGAAACTACATTGAAACTGCAATTGGAACCTTCAACTCACTGGCCACCAATAAAGTCCACTATATGGTGAAAAATCCTGAAATGCTTTCCTCAAAAACCTTAATTTCTTTTCGACTGAAGAAATAAAGACATGAACATCTTAAATTTTCTTAGACTAATTTGTGAACAATGATTCAGACATTCGAAGAACAGAAATTTAGTCTTGACAAAAATGATTCACCTTTAATAAATCACCACCAGAGTCATTCTAATGTTTGTGAAGATGTAACTAGCATTTAAGCTCGCTGATGTTTTCATGGACGAGAGCCGGTAATCACACAACCTGCCATGACAACTTAACGAGCTCAACTTCTGATGAAAAGCTTTCCTTTCTCGCCCCGCTATTATGCGGATTTTTGAAGAGAGGAAAAACACAAAAAGAGATTCATTTCCCTCCCTTCTCCTTATCCCTCACTCACACAGAAATATTTTCCATCAAAGGCAGGACATATCCTTTTAAACAAAGCAGCCCGGGGTGCAGAAACACGATTGGCTCGCTGTCTTGTTAGGATAAACTCTCTCTCTCCTCGTTTTGAAGCCATTCAGGGTGCGAGATGCATGAGAAACAGTCCAAACTCTACCTCTGTACACACAGAGGTAGAGATGAGGAGCAGGAAAGAGAGAGGGAAAGTTTTTTTCTGGTATCTGAGGACGTGCAGGACCACACACGGAGCGCTTTAAGACAGGAGGGTTCTGCTCTCTCTCTCTCTCTCTTTCCTCCTACAGGGGAACTGTTTACTTTCCACACAAAAGTGTCGCTGCACGCTGTGCAATCTCACATAAACACAAGCAAATACATGCCTGAACTCAGCCGACTGCATAAGAGTCAACTAAATCACCTCTCATACACGACCACACGTAAACGCACGCGAAAGCTAAACAAAGATACCCTTGACAGATGTATCAACGGAAATGTATACACAATCTGCTAAAAAAGAGAAAGAAAAAGAAACAGATCATATACACACAAAATTACTGCCGTCCAGTCGAAACTTCCAAGTAAAACTAACAACTCAAATTCTTAAGTAATGGTTTTACAGCAACTGATTAAAGATGTGATATACTAATACTTTGATATACTAATAAGGCCACAAGTATGAATAGAAGCAAGAAGAATAAAAGACTGTACCACAGTGTACCAGCATAGACCAATTAATGAACAACTGACTCTGATGTTTTAATGAATACTCAGTTCAAAAATACTCAGGAGTTACCGGTTTGAATCAGTAAGACAAATCCTTTACTAAATGAATGTATGTATATAAGAAGTTATAGTCATTTTTAGTTAACCAACGAATGACTGATCACGTCATTTTGAAATTAAAGACGCTTAATAAAAAATGTAATAATATATGTATATAATACACACCTTTTACATAATATAGCATATTATAACATAATACAATATAATTATTACAATTCTAATTTTATATTAGAAAAATGAATGGAAATATAAAATATTACCTCAATATTATAATACAATATTTTATATTAAAATATACTACAGTATAATCAAAAATCTAATCTAATTTTATAAAACACATTCCATCACATTAGAAATCAATAAAAATATAGAAATTCTGATTTTATTATATATATATATATATATATATATATATTTATTTATTTATTTATTTATTTATTTATTAGAACATTCAATATTAACATGAATTCTTTTATATTAAAAACAGGCTACTTTTTATATTACATACATTTTATAGATTTACACACCTTTTCCATAATATAATATTGCTATAGCATAATACAATATAATCATCAAAATTCTAATTCGATAATATTAGAAACATTAATGAAAATATTAAATATTAACATTAAAATATTATTACATTAAAAACGTTTACTTTTTATTACATACATTTTATAGATTATAGATTTACACAGCTGTTACATAATATAATACAGCATAATATAACGTAATACAACAAAATAATTTTAATTTTATAATATTAGAAAAATGAATGAAAATATTAAATATTAACAAGAAAATATTTTTTATATTTAAAGCAAAACACTTTTTTTATATTAAGAAGCCTCTTTGCTCACCAACCCTGCTTTTATTTGATCCAAAGTACAGTAAAACAGTAAAATGTTATAAAAATATTTTTACTATGGTTTTCTATTTGAATATATTTTAAAATGTAATTTATTCCTGAGATTTCAAAGTTGAATTTTTAGCATCATTAGTCCAGTCACAAGATCCTTCAGAAATCATTTAAATATTGCAATTTGCTGCTTAAAAAAAACATTTATTATTATTATTATTATTATTATTATTACTATTATTATTATTATTATTATTATGTTAAACAGCAATCATCATATTAGAATGATTTCTGAAGGATCATGTGACGCTAAAGACACTGGAGTAGTGATGCTGAACGTTTAGCTTTGATCACAGGAATACACTATATTTTAAAATGTATTCAAATAGAAAGCAGATATTTTAAATAGTGAAAATATTTCACAATATTACTGCTTTTGCTGTATTTTGGATCAAATAAATGTAGGCTTGGTGAGCAGAAGAGCCTTCTTTTTAAAAAAGCTTTTGACTGGTAGTATAGATTTACACACCTTTTACCTAATATAGCATATTATAATAATACAATATAAACATTAATTTAAAAAATGTATAATAATATTAGAAAAACATGAAAATATTTTTATATATATAAAAAAACTATTTTTTTTATATTACATATATTTAATAGCTTATAGATTTTATACTATATACTGTAGTTATTTATTTATTACTTTAAAGCATGTCATAAAAAACTATGGAACTAACATGGTACCGTATCTAAAATCAAAACAAAACAATGGTAGTACTATAGTACATTTTTTTATCAATGTTGTTTGGCAGAAACATCTCGAGTCACACATCATACAGTGGCCCTCACCAGATCAAAGTATGCTAGTGTTTTGAAGTTACATCACAGGCCGGGGCAGGTACACACACATTCCTTCAGGTAAGTGATAACATAAGGGTACGCACTGATATCCCCCCTTCCTCCTGATAACACGCTAGCTCCCTCATTTCTGAACGGACTGCCTTGTCTCGACACTATCTTTGGATGTGTAGTCACTTCTACGCTTCTGAGGGTTTGTGGCAGGAGAAAACTGTTGTTTTTTAATAATGTTCCCTGCTTTTCAGGATGTTTGGGATGAGATAACACACCTCAAATGGAATCCTCTTGTTCTGGCCGGTCTCGCTGAAAGCGTGAGCCAGGAGAAAGACATCGTCCACCCCAACGCCAAGGGCCAGGAACGGCAACACCTTTAAGCACATGAAAGCAAGAGTGTGAAAGATGTTACACTGCCAATGGTTTCCATGTTTGCACACGTCTGTGCCATGTACCTGTGTGGTAGCGGCATTAAAGGAGATGCCCAAAAGTGAGCACAGCCCCAATCCAGCGGCGACAGAAAGAGTGACCAGCAGCACACCGGCCAGCCCGACCGCCCCCTGAGACTTGGCGCAGTCCCACCGCAGCATGGTCAGACACGCATAGGCAAGCTGCACACAGATAACATAGCTATAGCGTTAATCTGACATTATCACGTTACCGCAGTGCTGTTCTCATGAGTGCGGTCACGGCACAGCAGGGTCAGGCATGCACTGGCAAGCTGCATGTAACATAACACTAAAGGCCTATACACACCAAGTCTGAATTTTCAGCATGAAAAACAAGACTTTAAAATGATAAAAATCTATCTCTATAAACTCAACTCAATTCACACAATATATTGCACTGCAATGGTCATTTGATTGTTTGATTCAGAGACTAGGTCAACTTTTATTACATTTTTGGGTTCTACAAGTCTTTTTGACTTGTAGACAGAAAATTTTAACTCACAACAGTCACATTAGCAGTACAAGATGCAGTAACCTGCTTGGTCATAGCTTTGACTGTTTTTGAGCCTTTAAAAAAAAACCCTATACAGTTATGCTCGTTTCAGGATCTTCTGACACAAACTGGACACATTTCTTTAGGCTGGTTACATGAACAAAAAAACTAGATGGAGTTCCAACAAATTGAATATAGAGGTCTCTAGAATTTTAATTGTAGCTTGTTACTTGATATTGAATTTAAAGTAAATATAGTTTAATATGTACTAAACTGCAACTTCATAAATGCATACATTTTAAGACAATAGATGTATTTAGGAAATTACATATAAAGAGCTACTTAAGCCCTACCTAAGTGGGTAAAACAAGCACTCTTAAAGGGATAGTTCACCTAAAAATGAAAATTACCCCATAATTTACTCATCCTCTAGTCATTCTAGGTGTATGTGACTTTCTTCTTTTAGACAAATACAACTGGAGTTATATTTAAACATGTCCTGGCTCTATAAAGCTTTATAATAGCAGTGAATGGGTGTTGAGATTTTGAAGTGCAAAAAAGTGCATCCATTTATCATAAAAGTACTCCACACGGCTCCTGGGTGTTAATAAAGGCCTTCTGAAGCGGAATGAAAAAATGAAAATAAGCCCATTATTTACTCACCCTCCAGGCATCCTAGGAGTATATGACTTTCTTCTTTCAGACAAATCCAATCGGAGTTATATTAAAAATTATTCTGGCTCTCCCAAGGTTTATTATGGCAATGGGTGGGTGTTTCTCTTCATCAGTCCAAAACAAGTCCAATAAAGTGCATCCATCCATAATAAAAAGTGTCTCCTGTAGCGAATTGATGCGCTTTTGTTAGAAAAATATAAATTTTTAAAAAGACGCTGGACTTCAGTGTTGCGCATGCACCGCTCAGAAGTGACGAACACAGACCAAAACAAAACAACGTCATGAATTAGGAGTACAAAATGAGGATTTGTAAAGAAAAATGATGGAGGATTATGATATAATCCAAGTGGAGACTGGTTTATTAAAGTAAAGAAACATAGCTTCCTTTGCTCCTGTAAACAAACGGCTTTCGCAAAAATCACAGGGGCATGAACAACGTCATCCAGCCAGAACAGCTTCTGTGTATGACAGTTCGCACAAGCCACATTAAAGCGATTATTATGTTTTAAATATAGATATTTTTCTTACAAAAACGCATTGATTCACTACCTTTATTTACTCTCCGGAGCTAAGTGAGACACTTCTTATTATGGATGGATGCGCTTTATTGATCTTGTTTTGGACTAATGAAGAGAAAACACGCATAATAAAGCTTGGGGGAGCCCAAACAATTTTTAAAATCCACTTTTTTCTGAATGCGGAAATCTCGCCCGACTGGAGCGGTGCTTTACATTTTTTGTTTCTGGTGTTTCTAGTCAAATTAACATATTTTTAAAGCCAATAATATAACGTTATAAAGTTTCCTTTTTTTTATCCTGTTTTAACACGGATTTCTATGGAGAAATCCATAGATTTCTATTTCTATGGAACATAAAAGCACCCAAATGGAAGTTAGAATCCTACACAGTGCTGCTCATCAGTTAGCAAAAAGGTGGATAACTCCGATTGGATTCATCCGAAAGAAGGGAGTCATATACACCTAGGATGTCTGAAGGGTGAGTAAATAATGGGCTAATCTAATTTTGGGTGAACTGACCCTTTAACGAAATGATCCATATTGATCCACAGATTCAAAGTTAAAATGAATAAAGGACAGTATGAATAAAGGATAGTAAATGAAGTTGTGCTTTAACCTTAATAAAAAGTAGAGGAAGCCTACAAAAAGCAAAAGCTGTTTAGATGGGGCTGGAGATGTAGGAGTTAGTTTACCATTAGAAGGTAGCCACTGGCGATACGGATCACACTGACATCAGAGAAGGACTTAAGGATGTCTTCCAGGGTGGTGGTGGTGAACGTGAGAACTTTCTGAGACGAATTAACTGACACACTCTGCTGGACAGCCTGAGGAGACACAGGACGGAAGAAGGAAGTCAAAAAATATTAATACTGTTTACCTTCAATTCATTTTCACCCTTTCCATCATCTTCTCACAGCTAATTTTTTGTTTCGTGTTTCCCTTCAGGCCAATAAAACTAATTAAATAATGTGGAAATCACAGTCCCACAAATGTTTCAGCAGCACAATTATCCCAGAAATGAATATCGCACCACACACACACACACACACACACACACACACACACACTCACATCCACAAATGCACACATGTTCAGCCCTGCACACACACGCACCAGAAGGAAACCCTATGCCAAGCGGAGGTCAGGGCTGACAAAACAGAGACCAGATGATGTCACACACCAGCCACCAATGGGACGGCAGCTGTGAAAGAGATTGTGCGCTGAGCGGGTTAATGTGTTCCAGACGGTCCTGTCAAACACGCACACACACACAGATACCACACACACAGTAAAACACACACACAGACACACACACACACACAAGTGCTGGGGCCGCCACACCAAGAGGGGTTGATTCTGCAATGGACACCCACACTAGCAAAAACAGGCTGTGCTGTACTGCTGCCACCTCAGATTAAATGAGCCAAATTATTAATAAAACATGCTAAAATGATTTTGGTTAATGCATTAGGTATCATGAACCAACAATGAATAATACTATACAACATTTATTAATGTTGCACAATGGTAATTTATACATATACATACATTTTAAGTTGTATAAAAATTAATTTATTATGAAAAAAATATGAATTAACAAATAGTACATTTCTAAATTAACAGTTAACCAAGGTTAATAAATGCTTTAAAATGTTAAATGTTAATTACTAAATTAAAGCTATGTTAATGCTGATAACTAAATGTGACAGCGGACCATAAAACCAGTCATAAGTAGCATGGGTATATTTGTAGCAACAGCCAAAAATACATTGTATGAGTCAAAATTGTTGGGATATTAAATAAAGATTCCATTAAGAAGTTTATAAATTTCCTACCGCAAATATTTCAAAACTTGATTAGCTGGTTTAATATTTTGCAACCTCAGATTGAATTAATGTTCATATATACATACACACATTATGAAACATTAATAATTTTGTAAAAACATTGTTAGTTCATTACACATAATGCATGAATTAATACTAACGAATTGATCTCTATTAATACATTTTGTAAAAATTTATAAAATATTCATTTATATAACTACTCTAGTTGATTTGTTAATTCATGTTTGTTCATAGATCCCTATGAAACCTGTTCATTTTTTTTCTTAAATTCCATTTTTTTCATTTTACTTTTTCTGTATTTTTTTTTTTAATGGTTGATTTAAAAAATATGAATAAAAAGCATGGCTAATTAATCAAAATCAATTTGACAGCAATTTATTAAAAGTTAACAAAAATTAAATTTTGACGGCTCTATGAAATACATTTTATTTTTATAAATTCTGCTTTCCGTAGATTTTTTTAGATTCCATTTTAATGGTTTCATTCAATTTTAATGAATCAAAAGCATTGCTAATCAATTTATTTTCTCTCTCTCTCTCTCTCTCTATCTATATATATATTTTAAATTTTGACGGCTCTATGAAATACATTTTATTTTTATAAATTCTGCTTTCCGTAGATTTTTTTAGATTCCATTTTAATGGTTTCATTCAATTTTAATGAATCAAAAGCATTGCTAATCAATTTATTTTCTCTCTCTCTCTCTCTCTCTCTCTCTCTATCTATATATATATTTTAAATTTTGACGGCTCTATGAAATACATTTTATTTTTATAAATTCTGCTTTCCGTAGATTTTTTTAGATTCCATTTTAATGGTTTCATTCAATTTTAATGAATCAAAAGCATTGCTAATCAATTTATTTTCTCTCTCTCTCTCTCTCTCTCTCTCTATCTATATATATATTTCATTTCTGTGCACCGTGTTGTGCATTTACATTTTTCTGGGAAATAAATTCTAGCAAATTATTTCTCTGTAATTTCTTACATTTCTAATAAGTTCTAGTAAATAATTTGCTTCAGTATGTGTGTAATAAACGAAACTGAATGTCTGCGCCATTCATTCACAAACAGACACGCAGAACATGCAGTATTCATATTCAAGTATTTTTGCTGCTTAATATTCACAGACACTAGTCCATACAGTGTTTTGATATAACTGTACTCCCCTACTTTTGATTTATTCATCCAAACTTTGGCAAATTCCTTGACATTTCATGTTGTACAGTAAATTCCATTTTTATGACTGGATTTTGCAATTCCGTCCATGTTTTCCACAAAGCGGAAATCATAGTTCATAATACAATCATTAATGTTAATTCATACAACAAATTGTATATTCAGGTGTAAAAACATGAAAGATTTATACATGCTGTAAAAATATTGTTCAATGTAAAAAGAGAAAAAGAAACGCATTTAGTTGCGACTGAAATACCTCCAAGTCACAATACACGTGAAGGGTTCAGCGCACACTTTTCTACAGTGTCCCATCGTAACCTTTCCTGACCTTGCAGATGTGGCCCGTTTTTCCAAGTTCACACTTAACCTGAGCATTTAAAGTATGAAGTAGGGAAAAAAGGGAAGTCTATGCCTTTGAAGGACTGCACTTAAACAGCTGGGTCCTAACCTCAAGAGACACAGCCCCTTTGGAATGTATGCATTACTTATGACTCAAGATGAATGCCTTCACACTGCATGAGTGCATGTATGTGAGTGTATGTTCCAGGAAACAAAATGCTGGGCTGGAGGAATGAATCGGGCCTCCTAAACGGTTCATAACAAGATCCAGTTTTAGGCAAAGTAAAAGCTGCTGAAAGAATGAATTACTACAGCAGAAACAATCACTGTAAATATCTCCACTAAAGTCTGGAGATCCACAGAGCGCCTTCACATCCTTTACGTGAGATGATCCTTGGTGAAAGACGTGCATTTACCTCAGAGTATCTCCTTTGCCAGGCTTCCAGTATGGCAGCTGCTT
Organism: Cirrhinus molitorella; assembly: GCA_033026305.1. Classification (NCBI taxonomy): domain Eukaryota; kingdom Metazoa; phylum Chordata; class Actinopteri; order Cypriniformes; family Cyprinidae; genus Cirrhinus; species Cirrhinus molitorella. The sequence goes on along the minus strand of CM065125.1, from coordinate 16,628,799 downwards.
TGTCCTCGTTCCAGTTGATGTGCGAGACCTCCTCGTAGCCCTTCAAGTGCTCGTACATCTGCTTTGGGGTCATGAGCTGGAACATGGTCTGAAGGGCCTGTGCACTGTGAGGAAGAGTAAAGTGAAAAGGTGAATAGATGCGAGATTGCAATAAGTGTGTTCCAAAACATATTGAAAAGAGCAGGCCAAAAGTCCCCAGATGGTTTCTGGTGGATTTTCTGGTAGCAATTTTATGACATGGTAGTGTGTTTCAAAACTTGCCTACTGCTACAAACTCAAAATAATCAACTTTTTCTTCACACTATTTTTTTGACATTTACAGCTGAAGCTTGAAACATAAATTCTTAGAAAATGTATTTATTATCAATATATTGAACCATCTGTTTACATTTTTCCAATCTGACATTGTAGACAACAGTCTGCAGACTCTTTACTCTGAATCATGAACTGATTTAGCTCATTCCCTCAGTGATTTAACTCGGTGAATCAACTCGTTATGTCTGTCTTGAAACATGCCATTATGTACTTTTTGAAAAACAATATTAAATATAGCTGCAAGCAGCGATTACCAAGTTCAAGCGCTTTAAGGCATTTGAAAAGACAAGAAATTACATATTACTAAGCAAGCCTGTAACCAACTAAATCAATGATTTCAAAAAGCATTTGTGGCAAACAGGTAATTTGCCATATAAATATTATGTTTATTAACGTTTACGACTGTTATAGCGGCAGCTGTGGTCTCTCTAAAACTTTGCATGCTTGTTTAGAATCACCTGTCACATGTGCTCACCAGGTTTCGTGAAGTTTTCAATTTTCGTTTAGGCTTTATAGGCTTTTGGTTATATTTCAACAGTTCCCTTTTCTTAACTATAGCTTCCCAAAGGGTAAATTTCAGTTTTTTGACAATTATTGACCTAAAGATTTCAGAGAATTGTACTGCAGTGTTTTCTTTTCCAGACTGAGTGAAAAACCTAGGACTAGTTCGCAATAGTAGGTTTTTCACATCTTCTCAAGCATTTAATTAATTAATTGATTGACAGAAGTGGTTGTTTGCTAGAGGCAAAGTTGTTAGGAATGGGGGAGTTTAATACAAATATTGTTCAGATGTGTGCAAACTGCACAATATACAATCGTTTATGCCCTTGAAAAATGTGACAAACCCCCCTCCCCCCCGATCTTTTCTGATTGGGTCAAAAACCTAGGACTAGTTAGCAAAAGTCTGGTTTTTAAAAAAATTCAAAATACCCTAAAATTTTGCAGGCTGACGATCAAAACTGAGCCAAGGATTCCAACGACATAAGACACTTGAGTCTGCAATGAACAGTTAAGGAGTATGAGCGATTTTGTTCTTTTGATCGCCATAGCGCCCCCATCTGGCCAAATGGGGCGAGCCTTGGTGACGTTGTAGATGGTGGGAGTACTGTCATTCCCCAAAGTTGCAAATCGCTCTGACTTATGGTTTGGTCCACCTGATCAGTTTTATGAGGAGATTGCTGATCCTTGGCCACTCTAACAATTACAATAAAACCCCCAAAAACCCTAAAAAAAATTATTTAAGGTTTTTAAAAGTTTCTAAGTTTTTTTGTTATTATAAATATTTTTTGATTAAAAAAAAGTGCTGCAAAAGATTTCATTGGTTAACGTTTAGCATGTTGTTAAGCTCAGTTTCTTTTCTTAGGGGTGATGATGGCTGCTACAAAAGCAAAATCCTACAGCAAACACAGACTTGACCTTGTCTGTCACTACTTGAGGATAAAAACCTCGAAAAGAACCACGAACATGCTGAAAAACAGCAGCCTGTCACTTTACTCCACAGACGAGCTAAAACTTCTCCAACTGTAGAGTACAGACTCCCTCAAGTGGACTGTCAACCTACTATTGTTCAATGAACACTTCATGAAAGAAAAACCCTTGACTTTCTCTTTTCAGAAAACCACAGTTTTCAGAGTGAAAAGATTCCTAGAAATCACAGCAGGCGATTCCAGAGCCACTAGAGAATATTTTCCGTCACCACCACTGTTGTGTATTAACATTTTTGGGAAGTATGACAACGTTCTTTCATAATGAGGATGCTGAATTCTGTCCCTAGTCAAGCCTGAAGAAGTCTGGGGAAAAAAGTTTTGCTCTTGGAGTAAAAGGTGTGGGCTTTCTTTAGTCTGTGGGAATGAATACTAATATGCAGTTTACTAATGATTACAACCTGCCAAAAAAGAAACAAAAAACAAGCCTCACACTGTACATGTGAGCGTGTACGAGAGAGGGAAAGACAAAGTGATCTTTTATTCGCTGCCACGTAAAGCCCAAAAATTTTCAAACTGTGACAAACCTTAAGACACACTTCATTTTTTCCCTTTCTGACTCTTCTATGGCTTTCACAATATTTTATTTCCTTTACAAGTAAAATACATTAAGAGAAATCCATTTCTCTAAACGCCGCTAGCGTTTAAACCCCAAAGTTGTTTCTTACCTCAGAAGTCTGCCGCTGTCGTTCTTCTTGGTCCCACCTACGATAAGCTCCTCCTGCCAGTGCATGTACTTTTTGGAAAGCCCATAGCAGCCACCAGTCAGAACACGAGCCACGTCAAAAGGCTTAAAGATATGACAGATCATAAATCAGAGATGCGCTCAAGATGCAAAACATCATTGCTTTAATTAGCAAATCCTTATTCGCAGCCTATGACCTCAAAAACAGACACCTAACACAGAATAAAACATAATCAACAATGATCTTCACTATTGTTCTATGTAATCCTTTGAATGCTGAACTCACCCGTGTCGTGTTCTTGTTGGGAGCTGACAACGGGCAGTCAGGGTCTGTGGGATTCAGGCAGGGGCGGTCCATATAACCATGGCCCACCTCTGCTTTGACCAACATCTCCTCCCAGCTGTCCACCGGATACTTCAGCATCTTCAGCTCAGCAATGAATCCTATCGGATCAAAGTTGGTCCACTGCACTGGGTCTTTGCCACTGTGGGAAAAAATTATTTTATTGATGTGGACATAGGGGGACATTTGCACAAGACACGTTACAGCATTAAAAATTTGTTCATTCCAGAATTTACATTTTCTGATAATTTACTCACTCCCATGTCACCCAAGATGTTCATGTCTTTTTTCTTCATTCAAAGCGAAAGTAAGGCTTTTGAGGAAAACATTCCAGGATTTTCCTCCATATAGTGGACATCAATGGGGATCAATGGGTTGAAGGTCCAAATTGCAGTTTTAATGCAGCTTCAAAGGGCTCTACAAGATCCCAGCTAAGGAAAAAACGTCTTGTCTAGCAAAACAATCCGTCATTTATTTAAACAATAAAAATATTTTCAACATGACTTGTGGACGTGCATCACAAAGCTAGTGCAAGATGAGCATTTGTGGTTAAAAATTATATAAATTTACATTTTTTAGAAAACGGCAAATGATTTTGCTAAATAAGACCCTTATTCCTTGGCTGGGATCATGTAGAGCACTTTGAAACTGCACTAAAACTGCATTCTGGACCTTCAACCCCGATTCCGTTAAAATTATCAGGAAATTTTAATTCTGGAGTTCGATGACGTACAACAAAATTTAATAGAAGGCACATTTTTAGGCACCCTAACTTCTATAGAGTTACACTGAGTACTCTTGCTTTATCCAAAATTTCTTAGGATTGGTCCATTGTTGTAAAACTGACATTGAACTGCTAGATTTCAAAAGTTTTTAATATGCAGAACTCATTGCAGAACTCACTCCACTTCTGTGGAAACCGTAAAACATTAATTTGAAGGATTCTTTCATGAACAGAAAGTTCAAAAAGACCAGCATTTATTGGAAATAAAAAATATTTTAGAACAAATGTCGTTACTGTCCATTTTGATCAGTTTCATAAGTCCTTGCAGAATAGAAGTATTGATTTCTTCCAAAAAAACTTTTGAACGATAGTGCATGTTTAACCATAAAGGAGAAGCACAGACTGAGGCTTGCTTATGGGATGTTGGCCGCGCTTAAAGTGGTTCGGCATAACTACGGGGAGCGGATGAAGGGTGACTGGATGGAATTCCGAAGGCTTAGGGATTGATGGACGCTGCACGTCACAGCGGTGGCAGCACTAATGTAGTTGGGATTGGATTTCAGCCTGCCTCCATAATAACAGCTTTGAGAAAATGGAATCAATCCGCTCATCTGATCTTTATCCCCTCTAATTATACTGCCGTGCCGGGTGATCCCGCTCAGGGCCTGGCATCTCCCCACAACTAACAGCCCAACGCAGCAGTTTCGCAAACCTCCCATACTTTGCTTGCCATCTCGTCTCAGTTGGTTTTTTCAGCACCCACTTTCTCTTGCTGCGTCTTCACCCGGCCTCCCGTCCCACCCGTACGTTTGCCTCTATCCTCAGACGGCCTTCCTCGCACCGATTTCACCCTCCCACTTTCCATCATTTGTCCACCTCCACCGCTCCGCTGACTGACTCTCTAAGCCGCCCTCTGTCAAACCCGCTCCGCCTTTCCGTCCCTGCACCATCTTTCTCTCATTTCTCCCTCTTTCTTTCATTCCTTCCTTTTTTCTGTATGTGTTTCCTTCTGCTCGCCCCTCTCTCTTTCTCTTCTGGCAGGCCTGCAGCGGTTCAGACCACATTGTATGTGCCTAACCAGGCTTGAGTCATTATTCCAAGTCCCCCAACCAGAACACAGTAAAATCGTTATTTACCATCCATGATGGAGGGGAAGAGGGAGGGGGAGGAGGGCAGAAAAACTTTTGCAGACTTGGTGGTTGTCTACCAAATGTAACTGTTGCAAGGAGCCATTAGCAGCAGAAGTGGAACGATTGTGTGAGGCTTTGAATGGTTCATCACAATGAAGGCCTTCAGAAAACACCACAGGAGACTGTGGAGCACCACTTATCACAGTATGTAATCATGATTAATTTAACATTTGAAATATTCTCGAAATATTCTAATCAAACCGTTGATTATCGCGCTTATTCCATGGTCATTTGCAAATTTAAAGACAAGTTAAAACTAGTATTGCTCTTTGCAGCGCAGTATTTGACCGAATGGGTAAAAATAACAGTTATTTTCGTCAGTTAGGCACATTATCTCTAGCATTCTGCCAGCATCAAATCAGACACAGAGATGAAACTGTGTGGTAAGATCACACTTATTTAAATGAATTATAGCATTTATTTAGATCAATTATCAATCTATTGAGAGAGAGAGAGAGAGAGAGAGATGACAGAGAGAGAGATGACAGTTGTGTGCGTTACCTGAATGCTTGAATGAATGCGTGTCTCTCTCTACAAACAACTAATTAATTCAAAAACAGCAGCTTTACCATCTCATTGCTGAGGAACATTATGTAGCGATCTAGTATCTAGGCTATTTTATTAATAAGAATCACGGGGAAGGTGCTGACAGCAAGTTTATGTATATGCACAGCACAATGCGATCTCCCCCCTCTCTCTCTCTCTCTCTCTCTCTCTCTCTCTCTCTCTCTGGGTTATTGTGCATCAATCAGAGCCAATATTGAGCCAATCAGAATCCAGTATTCTGACAGACCATGGAATAAAATAAAAAAAAAAGGTAATTTTGAATTTATATTTCAAAATTCTGACTTTTTTCTCACAGCTCAGAGATTAGACCTCACAATTCTGATAAGAAAAATCAACTCGTCAAAGCTCTTTTTTTCTCCTCGGTTTAGAATCATGAGCTTATCCCACACTTTTTCCCTCAGAATTGACAAACTCAAATTGTTGAGTTAAATCAACTGAAGTCTGAACTAGGAGAAATAAACTTGCATTTGCGAGAAAGATAAGGACTAATAATGAACTGCATATGTAAATATTATGTAGACATTTTTTTTTATCAAATTTATGCTTTAAAAGTAGAGTAATCATAGCAGGTTTCGTTCCTAGTCTGTCCGTTTAAACGTCTGCGTTTAGCGTCAAATGGCGTCTTTGCATTCTGATTCTGGCATCCAAAGCCAGAACAATACACATTATCTCCTATTCCATGGATTTTACCCATTTCCCTCTACTTGTTACCAGTGTATTTCTGCCACCACAATGTGTGCAAGCAACGTAATGCTAAAGTCTACTGCAAATTTGTCTATTAAATTTCACCATTAAGAGAGTAAAAATTACTTAAATCACATTAAACATTTTGCCTTAATTTGATTTTTGATAAATTACCCGTAAAAAGGTAATTTATCAAATAAACACCGTAAAATCCTCTTTTCACCACCTCTCTTGATTGGAAGGAAACATTTTTTCTTTAAATGCAGTTCGCTTGTTTATTGGTTTTCAACATGGCTCTATTTTCAGGAAGGACATGTCAGTGAAGTATTTACTGTATGAAAATGGCCTTTCTGGCAAATCATCTTGATGTCAAGAGCCAGACGAGACAGGATCAAACATTACAGGGTCCAAGCAAATATGGAAAGGTGTGTGTAACTTACGGGAGGTAGACCGTTCCTGAATGTAACTTAGCACCTTCCCAGAAGCAGTCTAGAGGAGTGATGATCAGACATGGGTGCAGTTTCTCTATAATCTGAAAAGATAAACGCTCTATTACAATCACAAGGGTTCTCCTCTGAAATGTAACCATTTCCAGTAAAATGCTGATCTAGAAAGATACTGTAACCATTCTTACTTACCTGGTCCACAAAATTGGTTTCTGTAACAAGTTCTCCTGATTTGTAGCATAAATGTTCCAATTTCCATTGCCTGAAAGCACAACAGTGGAAATTAGATGAACTATAATTTTGAGAACTACCATTTAAGCAGAAAACTTAAAACAAATAGTGACCAGTCACAGGACTTAAAATATGCACTTTCCTAAATTTAACCTATAATTTTGGTTGATAAAAAAGTCCAAGGACATGTTATACGTCAACGAACCAAAAAGAAATCTTCAGAAGCGGTTGTGCCGTTACCTGTTGTACATGTAAACGTGCACTCTGCTGGCCTTTATGGCAGAGTCGAGGTGCTGCTTGAGCGCCTCTACGGTCAGAATGTTAGCACCTTCCTGTCGTGGCGTCTGTATCATGAGCTGAGGATTAAACATGGCCTCCTCTCCGATCTTCTGCCGCGTGTACTTGAGTTCCTGATTCACCCTGCCACCCACTATGAAATGGAGAAGAAAAGCGATGGAGAAAACTTTCAGATGATGCTCCACAACCTTTTAGTACTTTTATATACAAGCATATTTAAAAGCTAAAAAGGAAATAATATGGAGAGAAAAAAGGGATACAAATTAAACAGTTTTGTATTCTGTGTGTGTGTGTGTGTGTGTGTGTGTGTGTGTGTGTGTGTGTGTGTGCAGGTTCTTTTTTACACTTTTCCATCAAACCCTCCACAACTGAATCAGAACGCATAGACAATGCAACAAAATGGTCCTAACTATTCATTTCAATGTTCAGTTCAATGTTCATAATACAAATAAGTTCAATATTTAATACAAATAAGTTCAAAATTTAAATGTATTTTATTGCCATTGAAATATATAGACATACATTTCAAAAACATAATTCTACGGTCGTGGAGGATGTGGGAGTTCAGTGATCAAGTCAGATGATCATTTGGACACATTATTTTAGAGTTTATTCAGCAAAACCTTCATAAAACTGATTCAATTCATTAAATTCATGAAAACAATTTTATTTTTTCAAAAATTATCCTTTTTAATTGTTCTAGACTGTTTTAATGGTTAAATAAAAGTTTGATGCATGCCTAATTAATTCAAATAATGAAATTTATACAATTCCACTGCAATTTATTAGAAGTTTAACAAAAATTACTATTTTTTCTTCTCACATTTAGTTTTATTTTTTACCAAATTCTGTGTTTTTCATTCATTTTCTGGATTCCATTTTAATGGTTTCATTTAATTTTAAGAATGAAAAGCATCTCTAAATAATTAATTTTATAAAAAAATAAATTTGGTAAATAAATTCTGGTAAATTTTTTTTTTCTGGTAAATATTCCTTAAAATAATGTTTTATTAACATTTTATCAGTAATACCAGTACTATCTACACATTAGGTAATATATTTCTGTAACAGTTTCTTCAGGTTAAACCAAACTTTTATTTTGACGGGAAGTTTCTGTTTGTATATGATGTGACAGTCATTTTGTTTTTTTCTCAAAAGAAACGTAAAATGCTCTTGAAGTGAGTTCTAGAGATTATGTTTGTGTGTTCATGTACTCATATCTCAAGGCATCAGAGGCTGAAAACACTGCAAGCATCACGCACATCTGCGACATTCATTCACAAAGAGACAAGCATTACATGCAGAATGCATATTTAAATAGTGTCTTTTGGCTTAATATTCACAGACACAAGTGTCCTGACCTACTTTTGATGTATTCATCCAAAATATGTCAAATTCCATGACATTCCTGTAAAGTATGTTTATGTTTTTGCATGCATAGACATTCTCTCTATTATTTTGCAGTAAGCAGTTTTTTAGCTCATCACATTCAATTCATCAAGCTACAACTCACATCTGGTGAGGAATAATGATATTTATTTACTCATTTATTTACTTGCTAACATAAACAAGCAGTTTAAAAACCCACAAGAAACAAAAAAGCATGATAAAAGTCATTCAAAATTCTTCAGTGACAAACAGTCATAACTTTCACTGCCGTCACACCAGGTCACGCAAAGTCTCATGATAATCAATCATATCCTCCAGCCTCGATGAAAGGAAACACTAACACATGTACAGGCTCCCATATGTCCTGTTAACCTGACTTCAAAATGCCTTTCAGTACAGCCTTTAACACCTGCAGTCTTCTTCACAGTCTTCAAATCCAGGCCTATGAGTTACGAGTGTGTGAGCAAGTGCGTCTGCAAACGCACACGTGTGTGTGTAAGCGCTTGGCTGCTTTATTGCGCTCGGGCAGTGCAGTCGTTGTGTGGCACACCTAAGCTCCGCACAGGAACAGTGAGCCCTCACAGCTACAACAGCAGCCTTTCAAAGCGTTCTGCTGAACACCATCCAAACCAGACTCTCAAAGCTGTCGATTCTTCACGCGCTCTCTACCCGACCTCAGAGAATAGAAGACTTCTCCATTTCCAGGATCAAGCACCCTAGAGAAGCAGGTAACAAGGTTCACAAGGACTTCACAGTTATTCTGGACCAGGTAATAATACGGTCTCAGATAGGTAATCGGTTGAAAAGTAATCAAGCAAATGTGTTTGGGACAATAGATTGCATGATGCTGAAGCAGGGTTTATTGATGGTCAGCTATCACACTTTGAAGTACTGAAGAGAAATTCAACCATATTTCACCAAACTATACAGAAGTACTCAAACGATAAAGCTTTGCTTGTGATTTACAAGGGGACAGGGTTGTTTTTAACACTTTACATGAGTTGTTTCACTGGCGCCAGCAAAAAATGCGTCATTAAAATAAACACGGTACTAGTATCTAGATCTAGATTTTAATCTCTTCTCATTTTTACAAATCCCAAGAATCAATTAGTCTAGCCTGTTTTCAGTTAATGAAAGGAATATTGCAGCGCGCCTCCCATCCAATCAATCATAATAAGCTTTGTGCTTTGTTACTTTCGATATTAAACAAATTAAAATTCTGCCCATTTTATTACAATATTCAAACAATAAATGCTGTTTTGGTGCTGTTTAATGTCGAGTGAGGCTGTGATTATCTCATCCACTTTAATACCAGTTAATACCAACAAAATAAACATGAATAACCATCCGAAGGCATGTTAAAAGAAAGAGTACAACTGAAATTTGTATCCTGTCTTATGTAATCACTCAGTCAGTGCTCCAACCGCAATGTCATGTGTAATGCCACATTTACCATAAACTCGTTAGTTAGCTAGGAAAATTAACTCTAGAGAGGAGCATTTCGCTAAATATATGCACCATATAGCACATTCATTATCATTTTTACTGTTCTTCAAATGTTTAATTTATGTTTGAATAAACCCGTCAAGTTTATGAAACAAATTGGGGTAGAAATATAATTACAGAACTGTACATTTATTGTTAGTACCAACTTATTCTCATGTATATTTTTCATCATCGGTTGAGTGATATTTTTCCTTGAGAAAATTTGGTGTGTAAGGTAACTAAAATATATTCCAAAATAGTCAATATTGAATTGTACCGGAAATCGAATCGCAAGCTTGTGAATCAGAATCGAATCGAATCATGAAAGTAGTATCTAGTTATAAAGATGTCAACACTTTAATCACATTTAACTAACTTAGCAAGATTCTCCTTAAACTGTTGACCCACAGTGACAACAGTTCAACAGACCATAAAAGGTGCTAATTTATGAACATTTTTTCTATTGCTAGCATTATTTTTTTTCTTTGCCACAAAAAAAAGGTTGAAAACTTCTGGCATGGTGTACGCTTGGGCCCTAAAATTTAATACACAACAAAGCTGGAGTATAACAGGACAGGACTTGGCATTAATGTAGGGGGATAAATCAAAGTCTAAAACCTACATACAAAACAAACTGTAACAAGAGACATTTCAAAAATATTCTTGTGTAGAACCCAATGAAAATGGATTGTATGACCCTGAAGTACAAGGCAGCAACTTAAAGAGTGCGCTTTCTACTTTTGTAGCACATTTACAGTGACATGGATAAAGAAAAATGAAGTCAGAATCATGTGTTAGTGATTTCCAATGTTTTCCTAAGAACCTACACTTACAGGTTTTAAACCCCAAGTCCTCTCCCACCTAGTTGCGTGTGGCAACAAGACTTTTTCAAGACAATTTTTCCACACTCTGAACATATGTGAGAATGGTCTCAATTTCACGCAGTATAAACAAGCATAAAACAATAAAAAATAAAGCAAATTCGCAACAATTCATCTTTCTTGACTGTTTTTTTCCCTCAAAACCACTAAAACTTCAAAAATACAGAAACATCTATCATGCTTGGTGACTAAAGCAAGAAAATGTCTTTTTCTCATTAACCTACTCCAGCTCTGGGGGAAGGGCTGTGTAAAACAATCTGTAACAACTTATAAGCTATAATCCAATTTAACAATGGTTTTCAATTCACGAGACAGACATACGTTGAATATTTTCAAACCGTTGTAATTGTATTAAAGTTGAAAATAACCATGCTTTTTTTTCTCAAGGCAGACCACCCAGCCAGTGAAAAAGACTGAGAAGGAGGGAAACGTCTAGAAGCATTATGAAAACGCAAAGGATTTCTTTTTTCTTGGGCCCAAACGTACATCTGATCTTGTTTTGGGGCATGTTTATAATATCCCTCATTAATTGCAGCTTCAAGCGAGCTTGAGCTTTACTTCAACATGATTATTGGGACCAGGTTGATTACGTCCCAAACAAGCTTAGCATGTTCCTGATTTTGAGGCCCTGGGAACACCAACATGTTTCAGGGATAAAACAACCTCAGATGTCAGCTTTTCAATCAGAAAAGTCACCACTCTGGATTAACATGAACTAGGTCACCTTTACATCATGAATGGCTCTTCTGATGTACATCAAGACCTACAGAGGCAACAGGAAGGAACTATAACAATGAACATCGCTCACTTCACAGAGAAAGACTTCAATATTGCTGGAAACGTCATATTACGACCTGAACTCTGGAGAATTCAACACCCCTCCAGAGACGCACAGGCTCTGGGGTCACAAATGGTCTTGCCTCAGGTGTGAAACTAACACCGAAAGAAAATGTGTGAGCGGGAAAGAATGACAGAGAACAAGAGGTGAATTCAGTCAAACATGACTGCAGGTGTGTGTAAAGCTCTTTAAAAAAAAAACAGCACGATTGTCTAATCCTGTGTAACAAATCTTGAAAAAAAAAAGCCCATGAACTGCATCCACAAGGACAGGTGTAGATATATTCATGTTGTGGGGAGATGGAAAAGGTGTGAAACACAATCTACTAGACCACAATATTGAACCATAGCCAATAAAAAATATAGATATTTTTAAAGCTGCAGTCTTTACCTTTTGGTGCTCTAGCGATCAATAAACAGAACTGCTTGCGTCTTGCGGAAGAAAATTGCAGCCGGAGCTACTTCTCTGTAAGTACTGGGCTACTCTGGTTCCTACCAGAACCTGTCTGATATAGTCCAAACATAAAAACTTATAATAAGTGTACCGTAGTGATTCAGGATAAGCCAAAAACACTGTTTTGGATTTATGATGTACTTATATAAAATTAGTAAATTATGAACACAAAAAAAAAATACTGCAGCTTTAATGAACCAGTCAAAAAGACTCATGAAACAGATTTGACATCCATTTTGATCATCTCAGTCGGAACGGTTCTTGAATAGCAAGTCATGTCTAACTCAATGTGACACAATGTATGACAATGTACAGTATACAAATTCAAAATAAATATTTGTTATAATAAGAGTATGTTTTTCAAATGGATAGAAAAAGAGAGAGAAACTAATTAAATTGAAACTGGAATTTGAACCAGAAGTAATAATCATCCTAGAACTGCCATCCTTAAAAAAAATAATAATTATTCAAATAATAATAATAATAATAATAATAGAAATAATAACAGAATTTACAATCATTTCAAATTCTTAATTTGCATAATAATAATAATATTAATAATAATAATAATAATACATTATTATTATTAACATTCTTATTATTATTATTATTATCATTATCAAAATAAAAATTGTAAATTATTATCATTTAAATTATGAATAATTAACAACAACAGTAAGCTGTTTCAGAAAATTAGCTTTATGAAATTATTTGTTCCCAAATTCCATTTTATTTTTTCCAAATTCAGTTTTTCATTTTTTTTTTTTTCTGGTTTATGTGTTTATGTACTCATATATCGAGGCGGCAGAGGCTGAAAACACTGAGCGTCACATGCGCTTCAGTATGTGTGTAATAAAGGAAACTGCGAGACACTGGTCCATTTAGTGTTTTGATACAAGTGTACTGACCTACTTTTTATTTACTCAACCAAAATTTGGCAAATTCCGTGACATTCCACGTTATACAGTAAATTCTGCTTAAATGACCTGATTCCGCAATTCCACATCACTGAAATTATAGGGTCCTACTGATTATCTGATGGGATGTTCAAGAAAAGCTGTAATAAAGCAGCTAAATATTTATATACATCATGAAGCAAAAAAAAAAAACAAATACACCACAGCACAACAAAAGGCAAAATAAAAGAAAGTTGGTGCCGCAACCTATAAACAAATCACAAATCATCAACTAATATGTGCTTTGCTAACTAACATGACGCTACTTCAGGAAGCAGAAACAAATTTAAATGTGAAACCAAAATCTTTCATGTTTGTCTATAACCCACAGGTGTGTAAGAGGTGCGGAGTGCAGCGTTGCAGCCAGTGAATCTGGTGTTCATGTCAGTGTGTGTTGGTGCCTCCACTGGGCCCATTCAGTTTGTTGCATAACATTAACCCTTGAACCTCCCTTTCACGAACAGGGGGAGCTGCCATTGGAAGGACTCTCCCAATGGCCCAAGTTTTCAAGCGGCACATTACCATTCTCGCCATTCAGCTGCAGAGCGGCTTTTGAGTGGTCGTTTCAGAGGGGTGCGAGGGGTTCGGTACAAAAGAAACGCCCCACCCACAACCCCCGCCAAAACCACTGCATCCAACCCCTCCAAGATCATGACATAACTCCACATTACCGCAAGCTCCTCTACCGCCCACCACTTCATCCCACTGACTACGCCAATCACGCGGCTGGAGGGCCGGGAGGAACGGTTGCTGGGGTCGCTTCATGATGGGATGGTGTGGCTTATGGTGGCTTTTTTAGGTGGGGTGAGGGGTTGGAGGAAGGGGCTGTGTGTGGCAATGCCGGCACAGGGAGGCACTTTTTTATGACTGTGTTGCGGGCGGGATTAGCTGGATTAGACTCCAACTCAGAGAGACCCCCTGTGGTCGCACGGAAGTTTCTGCACAGGGTCATAGCGGCATGAACTCTCTACCTCGCACAACCCGCTCAACTCCAAGAACCTCAGAACGCTGCAACCAGCCTTGTTAATGGTGCATGGCTTCGACATACCAGCAACCGACAAGCTGCTTTCGAAAGTATTCACACGCCTGCAAAGTTTCATTTGGATGTAGAAACTATTTTGTAACATATCCGTAAATAGACTTGTAATGGCTCCATACGTTGACCATTCACTTCTCTGCCTTTCGCAGAGGAGATACGAGTGGTGGGAAAGAGGGAAAGTGAAAGTGAGAGAAAAAGAAAAAGTGAGGGAGAGAGAGAGTCCCTGACCCGCAGCTGTAGCACAATGCCCCCAAGCAGCCTGTTCGACCCCTGACACAAATTTTACACCGCAGCTGCCATTTACTCCACACTGCATTACCATATGTATGGCCAGCTCTCCTCTAATTATGCTAATCACCTGTCCAGATCTGCACCACGAAAAATGGATGTATTTAGCAGTCCGCTGCCTACAAATACAGCTTACTGCAATCCAGAGATGTACATTCAGAGGGGCCTGAATGGGTAGATTTTTCCACGTTGCTGGCTTCATTCAAGTCCCTTCCCCTTAAGAAAAAACTATTCAAATGAACTGGATCGCACTGCAACAAAAAGCACAGGGAAAAGTGTGTGTGTGTGGGTTGGTGCACACTCAAGTTTGGGGGGTGGTTCTGTATGCGCACCTACCCAAACATGTGGTGAGCTTTGGCAAAATAAGATATCACAGGGACATTTCCAGTTAGCCGGGGTTTAGAATAAATATATGACTAATTTTAAATGGCTACACATGGTTTATAGATCATCTGAAAGCTGAATAAATATGCTTTCCATTGATGTAAGGTTTGTTAGAATAGGACAATATTCGTCTGGGATACAAATACTTGAAAATCTGAAACATGCAAAAAAAAAAAAAAAAATTCTAAATATTGCCTTTAGAGTTGTCCAAATTAAGTTCTTAGCACTGCATATTACTAATCAAAAATTAGGTTTTGATATATTTACGGTAGAAAATGCACTAAATATCTTAAAGGAACATGATCTTTACTTAATATCCTAATGATTTCTGGCACAAAGTAAAAATAAAACAAAATAATTTTGACCTTTACAATGTATTTTTGGCCACTGCAACAATTACGCTACATCAAGCATGTTTTAAAAGTTTCCCTTTTCACCAGAAGTTTACTAAACCATTCCCAAAGTTCTGAAAGGAAACTGGTCTAGGTGTTGTCCCAAGCGTAACTTTGTAGCATCCCAGGCCATACGTCTGAAGCATTAACCGAAAGAGCAGATTGTAGAAAAACGGCCGTTCTAGCCAAAACACAAATAACACTTCAGCTACTACGCTCCCCTCCCCCTCTCATTCGCTGAACTCCTCCGCCCCTCGGCCACAGAGAGAGGGAGGGAGGGTGGAGGGGGGAGGGCCGGACCACCCGGCATCCATGGCAGGACTCAGTGTTTACATTGCTGCGCTTCACTCTGTAATACATCTGGCATCCCAGGGCTGGACTCCCAAGTGAAGGTGGGTGGAGGAGGGGGGTGTCAGCGTGAGGAGTGCAGAACGGGGGGGCTGATGTGGAGTGAAACCTTTCGGAAGAAAAGAGAGAGGGGAAGGGGAGTCGGAGAAAGTGAGCGAGAGTGAGAGAGAGCGAGAGCGAGAAAGAGGGAGCGCGCGCAAGTCTTTTCCGTCATTTCGGTGTCTCTGTTTTTTGAATAACACGGAGTGGAGGTATGCAGAATATAAACACAGGAATTGGAGGGCTGTCAGGATGCCGGTTGTGGATGGGAGTTGCTCCATTCGTATCTGTCTTCCCCACACTTGCGTCAGTTTTAAAACTGTCGAGGTTGCCGCTGAAGAAATCTTGATTTATAGACAGTGTAATATATGATAATCAGACATATGTTTGAGAACTATTAAAAAAAATGTTTTTATTTCGTCATGTACCTTATACAACAGCGTTTGTGCTACAGACATTTGAATGGCACCTCAAACTGTGGGGATTGTTTAGAAAAAGTGCACTTTTGTGTTTCTAAGCGATCAGACTCAACTTTCACTTGGTGGAAAAAAATGCACAAAAGTCCCATAGAGTTACATTTGAGAAAGCATCCTTTACCACAAAACCTAAATTTTCTAAACAAGCTTTCCACTAATGTATGGTTTGCTAGGACTGGACAATATCTGGAGATACAACTACTTGAAAATCTGGAATCTGATGGTGCAAAAAAACCTAAATACAGAGAAAATCACCCTTTAAAGGTGTCCAAAAAAAGTTCTTAGCAATGCGTATTACTACTTAAACATTTAATTTTGATATATTTACGGTGGGAAATTAGTGAAATATCTTGGAACATTATCTTTACTTAATATCCTAATGATTTTTGGAATAAAAGAAAAATTTATTGCTGGCTATTGCTACAAATATGGTGCTACTTATGACTGGTTTTGTGGTCCAGGGTCACATATAGGAACCACAGTATCAACTTAGCAACCACCCAGAACACCCTTGTATTCAACAACACCACCTTAGAATTGTGGCAGTGAGTTTTGTAGTCAACCACCGAAATGCTACTATCAAACCTATATTGAGGAAATGTGACATTAAACTTTAAACTTTGTCGCCATATGTTTCAACAACATGAACAGGTCCTTCAATTTGCACAGACTGTTTAAAATACAATGAACATTTACTTTTTCTAAGTGATCAGACTTAAGAGAGAAAACAGCAAAAAATCCATAGAATTCCATTTGGGAAAGGGACCATTTCTAGGGACTTGAATATTACTGTATCCACTTAACTACGACACATGATTAATCTAATGATTATTAGAATGAATTCTCAACTAATCCTTGATTAGTCACTTAATGAGTGATATGAGTGAGTCAATATTTATGATATGATAATAAGTCAATATGAGTCATTTCAGCTGATTCGTTCAAAACGTTGAATCGTTCAGTAACAAAACACCGAGAGTGTTACTTGGAGAATGTGCTGCTGTGATCTTTGTTTAGAACTATTTTCATTGGTGAAATGGAACAAAATGGTAAATATTGTGTTTAAAATGTAAGTAACTTAACTACTTGACTAGCTACTTGTTTACTGAACTAAAATCAATGTAACATTTGCAATCATGAGAATATTCAGCAAAGCTCCGTTGGTATGTTAATGAACTATATCATGTTTGAAAAAACTACAGATTTTGAAATTTTACCTCAGTGTGTTTCTTCGGAGTTTCTTTATGTGTTGTTTCTCTCATTTGTTTTTAAGTCTCTCGCAAAGACACAGGCAGCGTGATTTTGATACCAGAAACTATATATTATCAAACGCTGTTTACACAATGTATTAAAAAAGAAGAACCATTCTTGCGTTTCGATGCTTCGCTGTTTTTTTTTTTTTTTTGGGTCAATCTTCGGTCTGTCCAATGACTGTAAATCATCAATAGGTCCGTCAGATATTTTAGCGGTAATGTGACCAAAATATTTAAGACATATCGAAACGGAATTTAAGACATTTTAAGACATTCAAGGCCAACACCCCAGCGAGTTTTCTACAAAATGTAGACATCTAGCCCATCAAAATGTAGTCTATGCAAGCAATTACAATTGTTTTTTACATAGTCACATAATTATTATCGTAATTACTTTCTCGGTTTTTACATGAAGTACTAAGGTTTTAGGGCAAGCACACAGACCCCAGTTCTCCAAACTTGAGAAACCTAGTTCAAACTTCAAACCCCTAAAGCCCTCTGGGCTCCACATACATCCCTTACAGTTCAGCCATGTGTGTCCAAGCCTTCCTGAGCACATCCAAACAGGGAGAATTCCACTAGATCCCGATCTCTTCGCCACAATGCGGGGAGGCCACATTCTTCAGCCACTTCCTTTATATTAAAAGAGGACTTCTTCCCAACATGAACTGCAGGTTATATACTCCTCCACACTGCAACTCTTAACCACCCTCATGTTCCATTGGGAAACCAGGGGAGGTTTGTCAATGTGCCCACACCTGCTGAATGTAAATGCATTTCCACCCTACAATTCATGTCAAATAAAAGAACTTAAAGAGTAAACTTCTAAAGAGAGAAAATTAAATGGCACTACACATAAAACGCAAAGAAAAAGATCAAGTCAACATCAAATCTGCGTTAAAAGAGGCAATAGACAAACAACTACTTAAAATAAGAGCAAAATAAACCCAGATTAACTGTACATTGATCACTAATCTAATAAATTCACACTGCCCCCTGCTGGGTGTATAAAAACATCTTGATGGTTAAATTACTCATTTATTACCTTTAAATCGATCAACTCCTTTTCCACAGGAAGGTTAGTGTAGTAGTAAACCTTCTCTCATCATCACTGGCGTTAGCTGGAACCCCTCACTCTGCACCCAGGTCATGTAGCCAGTATCAGATGAGCTTTTAAATAGCGGAGTCTCCACTCGATGACCTAAGGTCCTAAGGGATGCAGCCTTGTGGCCCCGAGCCTCATGCTACCCTCTCACCCCCCACACAAGAGAATGGGACAACCCAAACCTTGATATCTCAATGATTTCAATGCAAGAGCGGTCCCTCTCAAAAGCAGCCAGGAGGGGAAGGCATACAGGAAGGCGAATGTTTATGTGAAACTGTTTTAATTAAATTCAGGCGGTGCTGGTGTTTTCTTTAAAAAACTTGGAGCCTGTGATTTAGAAAAGCAAAAAAGATGGCTACCCATTTAAACTAGAATTACTTAAAAAAAAAAAAAAAAAAAAAAACATTTTAAAATGTCATAACAGTATGGTCAAAGTATTTAGATTTTTTTTAAATAATGAATTAAAAATACATTTATATAAAAACACATTAAGTAGGTATATACATTGATATACATGATTTCTCTTTCTGCACAAAATCTAACCTGAAGAAGTCTGCTAGAGGTCCACAAGTTTCCACAACTCCAAACATTAGCGGCCAAAACATCAAAGCTACATTCATATCAGATCAGCTGGAGGATTTAGCCAGTGACTCGAAAGCTATGACAACATTATCTGCATCAATCATGTAACGCTGAAAATCTGTAGAGCAACCAAACAAATTATAATGGTTGGAGCGTAACAGCCCTCAATGGCAAGTGATGAAAGCCAACATGAGATCACACTGAATCCCATTCAAGCTGAACTTAAGGGAGAGTAAGAGACAAGAGCTTCAACGAAGGGTCATTTGGAGGTCGCTAGCAAAAGACTGTTCCAAACGAAACATAAACATGCATCCTAATGGACGCTGGGCCGACATCTCCCAGTGCAGAACCTGGCCAACCAGAACTAATCTATCCCTCAGCTGTGGAGTTTAATCTAAACAAACAGATCTCAATGTTACTGCATCTGGAAGCTGTCATGTGCTTCGACATGGGAACAAGTGAGGTGTGAGTGAGTGTGTGTCCAGCAACCGACTGTCATACTTCATCTGCAAACCTCCGGCACTTCTTGGAAAGGAAATGTGGAAGTGAGTAACACAGATAACACTGCAGAGAGGATAAACCTCTGGGTTAGCAAAGTGTTTGTGATAAGGTTCACACAAAATATGACTAGAATGTTATACTGAGAATGTTACTAAAGGTTTTTGACACTCCACTCCATGAAATATTGAGCGTTACCACAAACGTTCCTCTCCTAAGAGGCAGACTGAGGATTAAGCATCTAGCTGCTACTGCAAAAGGGTTCCAAGATGTCTCAAGTAGGGTTGAACAAAAAAATCTTAGAGATCCTGCACCTGCTCCATTACCATAGTAGCCTTGAGCAATCACTTAAGATGCTCCAGGGGGACTGGAACTACAACTAGGATGATGAGTTTGGATGACAAAGTGTCTGCTCAAGGACAACTTAGTAGAGTGTAGAACAGACCAATGAGATCATAAAAGCAATTTTCTTTTCTAGTTCTGAATAGAACTTTGCAAAAATGCAGCTGTTAAAAAAAATCTCAATTTAATGAGTAGTATATCAATACATGTGACCCTGGACCACAAAACCAGTCATAAGTAGCATGGGTATATTTGTAGCAATAGCCAACAATACATTGTATGGGTCAAAATCATTACGATATTAAGTGAATTTTGTAAAATTCCTACCATAAATATATCAAAACGTAATTTTGGATTAGTAACATGCATTGCTAAGAACTTCATTTGGACAACTTTAAAGGCAATTTTCACAATGTTTTGATTTTTTTGCACCCTCACATTCCAGATTTTCAAATAGTTGTATCTTGGCCAAATATTGCCCTATTATAACAAACCATACATCAATGGAAAGCTTATCGATTCAACTTTCAAGGAACTATGACTTGTTTTGTGGTCCAGGGTCACATATTTACATTTCAAAATGCTATATTTTTCCCAAAAGTTACACTTGTTTATTCAGCTCACTTACAGATGACCTCAGGCACAAAATTAATAAAGCCATCTACAAGTAGCAAATGTGGAGTCATAAATATTTCTTCACTATTTTTTGTTAGAACTTAAAGTTAAAAAGTGAAAAACAGACAAGTTTGTTGCAAATTAACAGATAGTGTTTTATAAAGAACAGACATTTTCTTTATGTTCCTAATCAGGGACATTTTCTCCAAGGGAAGCAGTGCCTTCTCCAAAAAACTGAGACGAGAAAATAACTCAGTGGTTATTTAACAGTATAGAAACAATACAAAGTAACTATGTAATCAATTAGTGTAAAAATTGCTCATTTCTACTAGCTAACTGAAAAATAATGGGAAAAAGTTGTTGACAATCAGTCAATTATAACAACGTTATTTATGCTCGACTTATGCTCGAAAAAGGTCGGCAAATAGGACTGAATTGGTCAAAATGCTGTGAATTCATAACCCAACTAGAGAATAAACAGCTCACCTACTTAAACATCGCTACTTTTGACTTGAAATGATGATCTACAGTACTAGCTGCTTGCGTAAGGTAAACAGTGTTTTTATGTTTACACAGTTTTTGGTTTTAAATCATGTGGAAATATAACATGAATATGAATAGAACTAAAAAAACTAGAACAAAACACAGACAAGCAACAGCTCCTCATTTTATAAATCTACCACACACCACTGACTTCAGTATCAGTCCTGCATGTATTTAGTCCAAAACACACTAAAAGCCAACTCCTTCAATTAAAATAACTTAATATAAAAATAATGACTGCAAAATCAACGGAAAGGAAAGCCTTCATATCATCCATGGTCTTATCAAAGGTTCTTTAAACTTCAGGAATGTAGATCAAAGCAAAACTGGCTGTTTGCCCCTCCCCCTTAAAAAAAAAAAAAAAAAAAATCACCACCCACACTACGGCCCCAACATCTCACAATTGACTTATTCATAAAATAAAACAACTTTCTGTGCAACTTTCTTCAAACTGCCTTTGCGCTGTAGTCTGTGTCGGGTCTGGGTGCACGTTTCTGCCTGCAGTTCGCTCGGTTCCTGCTGAAACTCTGAGACAAATCTTTTTGGAAAGTTGAACGCTGTCCAAAACAGGACCACACACAGGCTCTGTGAGCAGCGCGGATCAGATTCAACTGCTGGAGGCAGACACACACACACACACACACACACACTTAGTCGCATACACTCACAAAATGGCGGCTATTCGTGTTAAAAACACTCACATTGCTCTGTAAATCATATATCCACTGATGTATCGAATTTGGAAACAATCGGCGGGCGCGCGCGCGCTATAACGTTCCATAAACAAACGGCGTTCTTGCGCGTAGAGGCAAATTCGAAGCGAAAAACATTCTTTTCACGTTCAATCTGGATTTCTGCCAGATTTCTATACAATAAACAATTCTTTCAGCTTACATGACAGACCCCTACCCCACCCACTGCTTCAGGTCTGCCTTTAGATTACACTTGCGGGGAAAACGTATTAGAAAGGCTTAAAGTACAAGGAAAACAGCGTCTTACCTTCTACCCAGAGTTTCTCCACGTCCGTCTCCAGATTAGCTGCCCTTAAGCCAACAGCAAAAGCTCCGAATATTAAAAGGCCCACAACTAAAAACTTTCCGCAGTTCTTTTGTATGTAACAGCCAAGTTTAAACAAAAGTCTTTGAAACTTTGCTCTCAACCACAGCGGCGCTTTCCTCCCAGTCGCCTTCCCCTACAAGACAAGAGAGAGCAAATATTAAACTCTCATCACCTTGTTAAAATATTAAACTAAATGGTATCATTGCATAATCATCGTTTTTCCGACTGAAGTACAGAAAATAAGCTAAAATGGCACTTAGGGGTCTTAAATGACTGTATAATCAGGAATTAACTATTTTCTTCCTTGGAAAATAATTCCTTGAAATTTATTAAATAGCTAGACGTGTATATACAACACAATTCATAAACTCTTCAAAGTAGCCTCTCCAAACGTTCAAGCACTATTTATGTGGCAAGCCATTTGAACATTTATTCCTCAAAGATGTTTATTTTCATAAGTGCTTGTTTTCAATTACTAGTAAGTAATCAAATAATGAGAGTCACTCGTAGTAACTATTTAATAGATACTAGTAAGACAGTCATTTGCAACTAGTCCCTATCCCTATAGTGACAAGTAACTATTCTGTTATAACCAGTGACTCCAACTTCAGATTAGTATTCCAGTATTACTTGGAATAATTAATTAGGTGCAAGAATTTATTCTTTAGTTACAACTATCTCTTCCAGTTTTCCTAGTACTAAATAAATAGACACTAGTACCGATTCATTAGACACAAGTGTGTCTATCAAGTTGATACTAGAATGATTCCTAATCTTACCAGTAAGATTTTAATTTAAATATGGCAAGTATAAAAAGCCATAACTAGTTTTATAACGTTAAAAAGGATAACACAGATCCAGGTGTCTTATAAATATGTGTTAGAAAGGCTGTCATATGTGACCCTGGACCACAAAACCAGTTTTAAGTAGCATGGGTACATTTGTAGCAATAGCCAACAATACATTGTATGGGTCAACATGATCGATTTTTCTTTTATGCCAAAAATCACTAGGATATTAAGTAAAAATCATGTCCCATGAAGATATTTTCAGTTCCATGAACTTTTTTCATTAGCAATATGCATTACTAAGAACTTAATTTGGACAACTTTTAAGGCGATTTTGTCAATATTTAAATTTTTTGCAACCTCAGATTCCAGATTTTCAAATAGTTATATTTCATCAAATAATTTACCCTTATGACTGGTTTTGTGGTACAGGGTCACATATATAATATAGATGGTTATGAATTTAAACCACAGAATCTCACAAAATTCAATGGCAATGCCATCAATAACAATAGAGTAGTTGTTTGTCACTGTGGAATCATGACTTGTAGCAAAAGAACACAAAGTATTTTCTAACAAATAGAAATTACTAATGAAACTGAAAAAAATTGACTTCCTAATAAAAATTAAATAATAGTTACAAAAACAAATACCACTTAATTCTACAGTATAAATGTTAAACCAGCTTGCCATACTGCTTGTACTATTCTGTCGGCTTCCAAATAGTATAATTCAAGTGAGTTCTAGTTTCACGCGTAAACTAAACGTTAATCTGAGTCTTGCTGCAATCTGACAGATTGCATCCTTTGGACACTGTATCAGGGAAACAAGCTACAATGTCCAAAGTCATGCACTATCGGAGATGCACGTGGGTCGTGTAGCTGAAGGGACGCGAAGTGATGTGATTTGGGAAGTGCCGCAGCCATCACAGAGGGAGTTACGACAATATTTGTGAACGGAAGAGGGCAGCCACATGGATCGTGCCTGAGCAGTGCGGGACGAAAAATACTCCCCGTGTAGATCCTATATGAGGGGGCTTCAATCAGTCGGCTAGAGCCAACATCACTAACGAAACTTTCGAACTCAGAGCTCAGCTTCACGTCTGACAGTTATGTTTACGATTAGCGAGTCGCGACAGATGGACCTAACGGAGAACAAATGCAGCGAATCCCTCGAGCGGCTACAGGTTGCTTCCCGCACAGACACCCCCATCGGTGCCGTGGCTGCTATCCCGTTACCTAGCGACTTGACTAAAGTTGAGCACTTTGTCAGAGCATTCCCAACAAAGTCCCCATGCAAACGTAAAAGCACCTCTGATATCTGCTCCAACGCAAAGGCGGCATCGCAATAGCTCGGCCGCTGCAAATACTCCAAATCTGCCGCGGCGGTCCGATAGTTGCCCCTATTTCTCCGCGTTAACCTCGGCCGATCGGGGTCTCTGTTTTCCTGCTCGGAGGACACATTAACAGCCGAGGCCATGTTGCAAAGTCTGCGCCGAACGTCTCGTTATCCGCGCTAGTGTATTTCCCCGCGAGCGTTTAGTGATATCCGAAGAAAACCAAGTTTGTCTCTCGTTGAGCCCAGATCCGCGAAGCACTTCATACTCCTGTTTGAGACGGCGAGTCAGAGTCTGCGCCTTCCATTCCAACATTTCGCGAATCTGGAGGTCTCCACCAATTCCCCACTTTCACGCCGTCCGCTGGAAAGTCCGCGATATCAGCAGGCGAAGTGGATGTTGATGCTGTGGAAACGTCGATCCCTCGGTGGCTGAAGCATTCTGTGATCTATGTGGTCCCTCCTCAGGCCGCGCGACAAGGCGATCTCTGAGAGATTCAATAGATGTGAAAAAAGATCACTCTCCATTCGGAGACAGAGGAGGAGGGGCGTGGCAAAAGCGCTCGAAATCCCGCCTCCGGGGCTGTCAGATGGCTGGGGTTCCTGGGCTCTGATTGGTTCCAGAAGGGCAAAAATTACTCAGCAAACACGACTATTATTAGCTGCTTAGCAACAGCTCACCAAAGTAGAGAGACCACCCAAGCCGCGAGCCCTCGTGTGTGCATCTCAAACTTCAGGGGAGTCTTAAAGAAGCAAAGCCCACTTTCTGCAGGGTCCGAACGCTGTGTCCAACTCGAGCCGCGTCCAAGCGCCTGAACAAAACTCCAAGAGCAGAAAAGCACAGACGAGCCGTTTTCCAGAGGAGAAGCAACAGAACGCGTTTTCACGTTTTCTTTTTCTTTCTTTCTTTCTTTCTTTCTTTCTTTCTTTCTTTCTTTCTTTCTTTCTTTCTTCTTGTTTTTTGTTAGTTTTTCTTGATTGTTTGTTTTTTCTTTCTTTTATTTTTCTTCTTTCTTTCTTGTTTATATTTTAATTTTGTTTCTCTTCTTGTGTTTTGTTAGTCTTTCTTGATTGTTGGTTTCTTTTTTATTTCTATTATTAACCAACTTTTCTTTCTTTCTTTCTTTCTTTCTTCCTTTCTTTCTTTCTTTCTTTCTTTCTTTCTTTTTTCCTTTCTTTCTTTCTTTCCACTTTCTGTCTTTCTGTCATATTGTCTCTCTAATTATTTCTTTTCACTTTCTTTTTCTTTCTTTCTTGTTTATTTCTTAACTTTTCTCTTGTTTCTTTGTTTTTTGTTAATCTTTCTTTCTTTCTTTCTTTCTTTCATTCTTTCATATTCTTTACATTTCTTTCTTTCCACTTTGTTTTTTAATTATTATTTATTTCTCTTTTTTTTGTTTGTTTCTTTGCTTTTTATAAATTTTTTTGTGTTTGTTTATTTATTTAGTTTTTCTTTCTTGCTTTCTTATAGTTTCACTTGGCTGTTGCTTTTTTTTTTTTTTACACTTTCCTTCTTGCTCTCTTTGCACAGCATATTCTGAAAATAATTCCCTGATTTTGCCTTCTAATCATTCAAACAATAGTCAGTATTCATCACAATAAAATTGGTTGTTTTCTTCACCAGTAAACTGTTTAAAAACTTGTGGCCACACTTAGTAAAGGAATGGTATATACAGTCAAACCAAAAATTATTCAGACACCAGATTTTTTTGATATTTCATTACTAGAGAGTGCAGGCCACTATAGTTCATTTAGTGAGGATAGCAAAATAAACTGTGACATATACCCCAAAAAACGTCATACGGCGGACTACCAGTAAAATTTATAACAATTTAGGACCAAAAATTTGATTTGACACTTTGACACCTTTCAATCAAAGTTATTTGACATTATAAAGATGAATTTGTTCTAATTTAAGTTTTACATTTCATGAACACAAGTTAGTTCTGATTATTTGTAAGTAGAGTCAGTATTAAAACTTTAACTTTCATAAACATGAATAGAGCGCCACCTACATTAGCTCATTTGTGGGTAATCAATATGAAGTTTACACTTGTAATAATACATGACATTTATTTTCATACATCATATTTTAATGTTTACATTAATGCATTCTGCAGACATTTTATTTAAAGCGATTTAAATGACATTGAAAATACACTGTAATTTTATCAGTTCATGCTTTCCCTGTCAATCAAACCCTTGATGCTGCTAGCGCCATTCTCTACTGTTTGAGTTACAAGAATGCAAAATACATGAAACACAATTACAATCAATTACATATTCACATCCTGTGCCAAATTGTAGACCAGAACTGTAAGTAATTGTGTACTTTACTTGTATTGACTTCCCTTTCCCAGTCCCAGCTGGGCAGTTTGGATATTGGCCATACTGAGAGCACTGGCTCCTGGCTACAGGGCAAAGGAAAAATGCAATTAATGAGAGTTGTCTTTTATAGTGCACAGGTGGGTTACAGTTTTGAACAAGTCTGTGCCAAAACATGGGAATTCCTTGTCTTGCTGCCCTTTTTTCATCAAGTGCATGGTGTAAACATGACATAGGTTTTATACTATGCATATCACGCATCCAAAAATAGTTTATGACTATTGAGAATGAAAAATAGTTCTTGTACCAAGCCACAACGCTGCTCTGCAATACACCACAATTAGTTTTCCTTCACATTATTGAATCTCTTCTAAACACAAAGCACATTATTCAACACAAAATAATACAAATACAAGCAGCTATATAGCGTTACATAAACACAGAGCGATGATTGGAGCGGTGATGTCATCAGTTTAGGAGACTACGGGAGGAAAGCCTTGACATTAGTACGAAAATGAGATACATCGTTATGAAGAATCCATTTCCTATCCCACCCCACCATCAGGAAATTATTACAGCCATATTATTTTCCTCCAGAAAGGAAGAAAAAACTTGACCATTAGTCATTAACTTCCTCTGCTGGATTCTCGGAGCTATATGATCTGTCTTGAGCGCTATGTTTCACTCAATCTCTCCCAACAGTCCTGTAGTTTGCCATGGTTCCCACTACAGTGATGTACCCATGACTTTTCCCGTGTTTACTCTATAGCACAAGGTTGTGCTCAATCACACAGATGTGTTTGACAGCTCTGAGCACTTCTCTGCCAGTGTTTACACTCTCCAATTTCCTCTGCGATTGTGTGGCTCTTGTATAATCAGTGTGACACTAGAGAAAGGAGAGCACTTCAGAAAAACTGCCTATTTACCTTTGTGCGAAGGCTGGATGTTTTCAGCGGTGGAAATGTTTTATATAACTTTTTTTGTCATTTAAATGTAATAACAAATGTTTAAGGTAATTTCTAGCACCATTTTAAAAAGTTCTGTTTGGAAAAATGTTAATTAAAACATCATATAATTGAAATCTTCCCTAACCTGTTCTTCCAAAAAATAACCAATGATCAGGTCAAATGTAAATAAAAAAAAATGAATGTACGAGCCTTTCAGTAAATTAATCCATCCATGCAGTCATCTATGGAAGCCAGTTTCTGCCACTGAATAATAATAAAAAAAATGTGAGTTATAAAGCCTGAATTGTGAGATATAAACTTTCTGAGATTCTGAAAAAAAAGTGCAATTCTGAAATTGTTTATTGAAGTCACAATAAATTCAAAATTGTGACTTTTATTCACAGAATTGCAAGTTTATATCTCACAGTCAATTGTGAGATACAAACTCGCAATTCTGAGAACATATCAGTCTTTTTCCCCCTCAAAATTGGACTTTATTACTCTAAGAATTATATTTAACAATTTTGCAAAAAAAAAAAGGTCAAAATTGCAAGAAAAAAGAATTGCGAGATACTTTCTCACATTTGCAAGAAAAGTCAGAATTGTAAGTTTTTTTATCTCGCGGTTCTAAATAAAAAAAATCTGAATTGTGAGTTTTTATCTCGCAGTTTTGACTTCACACAATTCAGACTCTATAACTCGCAATTGTGAGTTTTTAATCACTTCTAAGAAAAAACAATCTGAATTGAGAGTTTATTTTTACAATTTTGAATTTATAAATTGCAATTGCGAGTTTATCTCACACAATTTCGGACTCTATACTTTTTACTTTGTAACTCACAATTGCAAGTATATGTCAGATAATCCGAACTCTATAACTCACAAATTTGACTTTCTAACTCGAAAATGCGAGTTTATACCACACAGTTCAGACTTCATAACTCTCAATTTTGATTTTGTAACTCAGAATTGCAAGTTGATACCACACAGTTCATACTTCATAACTCTCAATTTTGATTTTGTAACTCGCAATTGTGAGTTTATATAACAAAATTTGATCTCTATAACTCGCAATATTGACTTTGTAACTCGGAATTGCAAGTTTATACCACACAGTTCAGACTTCATGACTCGCAATTGTGAGTAGATAACACAATTCAGACTTTCTAACTCGCAAATGCGAGCTTATACTACACAGACTTCATAACTCGCAATGTTGACTTTGTAACTTGCAATTGTGAGTATATAACACAATTCAGACTCATAACTCACAAATGTGACTTTGTAACACGCAAATTGCAATTCTGAAATTGTTTATTGAAGTCATAATAAACTTTTATGTCACAATTGTGATGATTTTCCTCAGAGTTGCGAGTTTATATCTCACAATTGTGACTTTTATTCTCAGGATTGCAAGTCTATA
Organism: Cirrhinus molitorella; assembly: GCA_033026305.1. Classification (NCBI taxonomy): domain Eukaryota; kingdom Metazoa; phylum Chordata; class Actinopteri; order Cypriniformes; family Cyprinidae; genus Cirrhinus; species Cirrhinus molitorella. The sequence continues at coordinate 16,600,050 of CM065125.1, read as the reverse complement.
TCTCACAGTTTTTTTGTGAATTACTGTGTCAATTGTGAGATACAAACTCGCAATTCTGAGAACATATCAGTCTTTTTCCCCCTCAAAATTGGACTTTATAACTCTAAGAATTATATTTAACAATTCTGCGAATAAAAAGGTCAAAATTGTAAGAAAAAATAATTGCGAGATACTTTTTCACATTTGCAAGAAAAGTCAGAATTTTACGTTTTTTATCTCGCAGTTCTAAATAAAAAAATTCTGAATTGTGAGTTATCTCATCTCGCAATTTTGACTTTATAGCTTGCAACTGTGCGTTTCTATCACGCAATTCTGACTCTATAACTCGCAAGTTTTTATAACTTTGTAAGTTTTTAATCACTTCTAAGTGATTAAAATTTTAATTTTTATAGTTTTATTAAAATTTATAGTCAAAATTGTGAAAATAAACTCACAATTCAATTGTGAGTTTTTTTTCACAATTTTGACTATAAATTGCAATTGTAAGTCTATACCACACAGTTCAAACTCCGTAACTCACAATTTTGATTTTTTAACTCGCAATTGTGAGTCTATATAACACAATTCAATCTATATAACTCGCAATATTGACTTCATAACTCGCAATTGTGAGTATATAACACAACACAGACTATAACTTGCAAATGTGACTTTGTAACCCGAAAATGCGAGTTTATACCATACAGTTCAGACTTCATAACTCGCAATATTGACTTTGTAACTCGCAATTGCGAGTTTATACCACACAGTTCAGACTTCATAACTCACAATTTTGATTTTGTAACTTGCAACTGTAAGTATATAACACAATTCGATGTCCATAACTCTCAATATTGACATTGAAACAATACTGAGTATGTATCACACAATTTGAACTCTATAACTCGCAATTTTGACTTTGTAACTCGCTACTGCGAGTTAATTTCACACAGTTCAGACTCTATAACTCACAATTTTGATTTTGTAACTCGCAATTGTGTTTATATTACACAATCCGATCTCCATAACTCTCAATTTTGACTTTATAACTTGCAATTGCAATAAAAAAAACTCAGTGGCGGAAACGGCCTTCCATATCCATCTTTCAAAATAAGCATTTAAGTTATTTAAATGATTTGTGTTTTGGAATATTTTATCCTGGGAATTTCAAAAACAAAAATTTCATAAAAACTACTTTAACTTTAAACGTAAGCTTAAAACTCAAAGAAGAAGAAGAAGAAACAGAAAGAGAGAAAGAAAACTTAAAATGAGTGTTCTTACATTCTGTTTTGTTTTTATGTAATTCCCTTCAGAGGGGTTAAGTCTCCAATGCCTAGATCCTGATCTATGTTTAGCCTGCAGTCTTAGCGATCATATTCTTTCAGGCTTAAGTTTGGACCCTTCCCATATTTTAAAAAATTGTGAAGTATGCACTGATTATGTGTTTTGTTTTCATTTCATCACCATAGAAATCTGCCATAGACCCTTTCTGTTCCACCACCGTCTGTCTTCAGCAGTTCACGGAAACATAACACTCCTGTGAACATGAGATTGGATTTGTCCAAGTCTCCACAAAAATATTAATCGTTCCATTCTCATTAGCATGATGTGAGTAGCTCCCCAGTGTCCCGGCACACGAAAGGTCACACATTTATTAACTAATTACACAATATATTTCTATACCTCATGAGAGGTCCTTGGAAATCATCGTCTTGCTTCACAGCTCTCATCGGAAATACTGCCCATAAGGACAGAACATGTTAAAATACGATTTGCTTCAGTATTTAAATTTATTTGCAGAGTAGTGGATAAAACCAGCCAAAAGAGGGCCCAATGGTTGAATAATCTAAAAACTGGCTGTATTTACGGAATAGCTCATCAAAAAATACAACATTTGCAAACATATAGCATTATCAGCAAACAGCTGATAAAAACATTACAATAATCCAAAAGTAATCCACATGAATCTAGTCCATCAATTAATGCCTTGTGAAGTGAAAAGTTGTTTTTGTAGGAAACAAATCCATCATTAAAGACCCCTGTAGTCAAACATTGTATCCCTTAAAACTCATCTTTGATCATCAAAATGACATACACTACCGTTCAAAAGTTGGGGTCAGTAAATGTTTATTCATTCTTTTTTTTTTAGAAAGAAATGAATAAATTGTTACATTACTAAAAAGTGACATAACAGATTTACATTGCTAGAAAAATTTATAGTTTGAATAAATGTTGTTCTTGAAAGAAAAAAATATAGGTTAAAAAAAAAAAAAAAAACATTGGTGGCACAACTGTTTCCAAAACTGATAATTCTACTAATAATTCAGAATATCAGAATGATTTCTGAGAGATCATGTGACACTTAAGCCTGGGAAACTGAGTAACAGCTGATGAAAAATCAGCATTGCATCACAGGAATAAATTATATTTTAAAGTATATGAAAATAAAAACCATTATTCTCTATTGTAATAACATTTTGTAATATTACAGTTTATTTTCTGTATTTTTGATAAAATAAATGCAGCCTTGACTTCATTAAAAAGAAAATTGCAAGTCTTACTGACCCCAAACTTTTGAACGGTAGTGTATTTAAATGTTTTTCCAGTGAAAATAAAAAATAGCTTGAATGTAACTCTACACCCTTGCCTCATTTACTGTACGCAGATCTATGAATATGCAAATTAGCCCCGCCTCTCTCCTGACCTAGACAACTGTTTCACTGAAGAAAGCATTATAATGGATAGTGGACACATAGTTTAGACAGAAGCAACAGTCTGAAGTTAAAGGGGTCATGAACTGCCTTTGTTTTTTTATTTTGTACTTTTCTCTGAGGTCCACTTATGCTGTTACCAAGTTTTAATGTTATTTGTACTTCAAAAAACATAATTCAGAAGTAATATACCATTTTCTGTTCTGTTTTGACCCCCCACCGCTATGATTGGCTAACAGTGTTTGTATGTTTGACAGGCTGCATCCTTCATAAATGGACACTGCTGTGATTTAGGTTAAAAAAATGCATAAACAGTACAAACAATCTGTAATAACAGACAAAGCAATAGTGACCACGTAATAAAAACAGTTATTCACATTTGTGTGTTGCGACATTACTGTCGGATCAAATTTAGCCGGCTAAGCATCATTTTTTAGTTTCAATCAAATCTTGCATTGAATTGTGCCTTGTTTGTAAACAAATCCACAGTCCAAAGGTCCAAGTTCTTACTGACGTGGTCTGGATCTGCATTTAAAAAAAAAGTTCATCCACTCTTTCCTAATGTTGAAACCAGAAGGAAGGCAATGCAAAAACTGTGACCATTTTGAAGTTGAAGACGAAAACGAAATGGAAGTTTTTCGACATATCCTAACTGTATTGACCCGGATCACACAGACTACGCATTCACATCGCAGAAACTAGACAAGATGAGCATTTGAGGTTAAAAAGTATATAAATTGTCAATTTAGTTTTTAGAGCCCTTTGAAGCTGAATTTAAACTACATTTTGGAAGTTCAAACTTGGGGGCACCATAGAAGTCCATTATATGGAAAGAAATCCTGAATTGTTTTCCTCAAAAAACATAATTTCTTAACAACTGAAGAAGGAGACACATGAACAACTTGGATGACAAGACAATTATCTGTAAATGTTTGTCCTGAGAGTGAACTAATCCTTTAAGACATTTTAAACCCTCACTTTTGGCTGAAATGTTCATTCTGTAAACCACAATAACGCTTCTCTCAGTAAAAAAAAAAAAAAAAATTCCCCTGTTGTCCTTTCACATCAAAATCCACTAACACATATGTTTAGAACTGTTTTTGCTTGTAGATGGTGCTTCATCTTTATATATTTCTCTCCTACAAGGTGCCTTTTTTACTGAGGAAAGCAATATAATGGATAGAGGTAGGATTGTATTTGTTGTTTAAATGATATGTGATTTGACATTATGGAGTATATCGCAAAAACCTAACAAAAACACACCCAGAGAGTGCACGCACACACTATGAGATCTAGGTTAGCCTGCTGTGCGAGTACATTTAGAGTTCACACTTTCACTGCATGATTTAAAAAAATGCCTCCATATGACTTTGTATATTTGTCCATATTTGTCTTTTATATTTATATCATCTGATATAGTTAAAAGAATAGTTCACCCAAAAATGAAAATTTCCCCATGATTTACTTACCCTCAAGCCATCCTAGCTGTATATGACTTTCTCCTTCGACAAACACAGTTGGAGTTGTTTTCAAATTTATCCTGGCTCTTCCAAGCTTTATAATGGTGGTGGATAGTGGCTGATATTTTGAAGCTCCAAAAAGCGCATATATGCGTCATAAAACGAACCCATACGCCTCCAGAGGGTTAACACATGTCTTCTGAAGCGGATCCATGGGTTTTTATAACGAATATATTTTTAATATTTTTAAAATTCTAAACTCAAATCATTGACTTCTGGCAACAGCGTATGCGTGTTCGCGTTTGTCGAGATCCAGCTTCTACGTTGACCTCTGACTCGATGCATGACGTAAGCAGCATTCTTAGTGTAAACTCTGGTGAGAATAAACAAATGAGGATAGAACAATACTAAACGCTGGTGACGAATTAAAAGTCAAAAAGCAGAAGTTAAAAAAATGTCAGCGGATTTCACTATAAGAGAAGAGCTTGAGTTTTTTTGCACTGTCTTACTTGTTTGAACCGGAGTAACGTTACACCGACCAGGAACTCGCGTTGCCGTAAGTCAGTGATTTGAGTTTATAATTTTAAAAATAGAAATATTTTAGTTATAAAAACCCATAGATCTGCTTCAGAAGACATGTGTTAACCCCCTGGAGGCGTACGGGTTCGTTTTACAACGGATATATGCGCTTTTTGTAGCTTCAAAATATCAGCCACTATCCACCACCATTATAAAGCTTGGAAGAGCCAGGATAAATTTTAAAACAACTCCGACTGTGTTCGTCTGGAAGGAGAAAGTCATATACAGCTAGGATGGCTTGAAGGTAAGTAAATCATGGAGAAATTTTCATTTTTGGGTGAACTATTCCTTTAATATCACACGAAGAGTGACGTTTTTCTCCAAACATCAACACAATTGCAAATGTGATATTGGTTTAATGAACAGCTCAATAAACAAGAAGTTAATATTAAGTGACTTACATTTCAGACACAACAGTTTCCTTTGCTGTATTTCGATAATGAAAATAGTTTCAAGCCACTGCAGAACTGTTTTGCTTCTCTGAGTAACACACAACAGTGTTTTGTTAATGAATCAATCAACTGTTTGAACAAATCTGTTGAATTAATGACTCAGTGACTCACTCATGCAGTGATTTGCCGCCACTTGCGATTTTAGGTTTACTAAAATTATTATTTCCCATTTTTTCTTTCAAATCATTTCAAATATCAGTATTCAGCGTGTTTTTTCAAACATCAAAACATTTACGCATTTGTAACTACAGGTTAAATGCCACTTCAGATGCAGATTCTGTGCCACCTCTGCAGTGCAAAGACAAATTTTGTTGATACTAATTTTATTTGGTTGGTAACAGCTCTATAATGTCTTACTATTGAATAAACTGAAGAATTTGACACATTAGGTGATGCATACATTTAATTAAATAAGAAAAAAAAATGTCCATATAAAGGTAAAAATGCACATGATAAACTTATTGAAAAAGTCCATTTCTGTTACACCTGCAAACTAAACACCACACAGAATATGAAGAATATCAAAAGTCAGCTGACCATCCTAAACCTGTGCAATTACCAGCACAATAATACGCTGAGCAAAATATTGTAATTATTATTATCGACAAAATTCCAAGATAGAGAAATATTGAGATATAATTTTTTTGTCATTATTGCGCATCCCTAAATTATAATTTAGACAGAAGCAACAGTTTGAAGTTAAAAATGTCTTAATTTTTTTTTCCTTTCATAAGGAGTGGACCATTATTTAATCAAATGTTTAGACTCCCATTCACTGCAGAGGATCCACTGGTCAGAAAGTGATGTAATGCTGAATTTCCCCAAATCTGTTTCGATGAAGAAACAAGCTACATCTTGGAAGGCCTAAATTTTCATTTTTGGTAAACTACTCCTTTAAACGTATTATGATTGATCATTTCAGAGTAAAATCCTGCATGCGTTTTGCTGCACAAGTAAAATAGTAATTTGGGAGTGAATTATATGATGACGCTCTCCACAAGTACCTACAGCTTGCGCGCAACTCTGTGGCTCGGAGCCCTAAAAGACCCTCTGTTCCTTGAAGCATTTTCAGATTGGCAATTATAAAGTAAACACAGCTGGCTGTAATATATGTGAATTCATTGGCTGCATCGTGATTATTTAGGCAAAAAAGTTTTACATATACAAAGCTCGGCCGCTGATTGAGCTTCTCAGAGGCGTACTGTCTTTATAAAGAAACCTTTATTTATTGAGAAAGGGTGAGTGTAGAATCTGTGCAGACAGGTTTGTATCGCAGTCTCTTGACAGAGATCTTTCTCCCTAACTAATTGTATTACTCTAAACTAAATCTCACTGTCCGGACGCTGCCAGTATTACATATGCTATCTGTTTTACACATCAGCTATGCAAACTGTCAACGATGTGACATCATTTATGGTTATGTACTTAATATGCACTCCAGCACCAAAAATGTGAGACTTGCAACTTGAAAGAAAGCTGCGCGCATCATTGGCATTTATGAGTGTATGAGAATATGTCTATGTCCTCATGTTAAATCAAATCTGATGTTTTCAGGCTCTGACTTATTATTCATCATGTTTACTATTGCTTTTGACATATGACAGAGAGACATCTGTAGTCATTTACCACAGGCTATGCCTGGATTATACACTCTGGGACAAAGCATGAGCAAAATACCGCACGCCATTCGTTATTTAGATGTCTTTGCTATGAACTCTATTCCTATCCCTTCATCACACCGTTTTATGAAATGTCAAGTACACAACGCAAACCTCTCCCACTGGCTTTTCAAATGTGCGGTGTTTATGCACAAAAGCTGTTTTGAGGTCCAATCACTGCCTGCCTTGTAGATTTACAACCTTCTTTCGTCAGCACACAATCGCTGGTGACTCTGAGAGCCTGTTAGCACTTATGAAATAATTTGGGAAAAACACATCACTTACTGATCGAGTGATTGGTTGAGAGGAGAGAAGAGGTGTGGTGCAGATGTTGAGGTCCAGTTGCAGGTCTGCAGGGACCGGGAACCTGCAGGGTGATATTTTGATAGAGGTTTCTGACAACAAGACCATGCACAGTATAGGAGTATGATTTGCGATTCAATGTTGAAAGCTGGTTTGGTGTGACTAAAGATCTACTGCCTTCCTCTTTCCTTCTTTTGTTACAATAAACTGTACTCACACAACAGCAAAGTTTGTATAATATTTCTGCAAAAATTAATTTGCAGAATGTTAAATAATGCTGCCATAACAAGGAGGGTAGATAAATAATCTTGTGCCCTGGGAGATTTTTTAGGTCTGTTCTCAGGCACATTCATGCACCATAACTTAAAATAAAAAGTGGTTTACGGTATAATATTTGACAAAACAATAAAATATTAAACTGCATTTAGTTTCATTACATTGCAAAACTCTTTTGTCATCACCATTTACTCACCCTCTAATTCCAAACTTATGACTTTCTTTTCGGATAGGTGAAGATTCCAAGTTTCTAAAAGAGCATGAAGCATCATACGCCAGGCTTATGCAGGAAACAAACCCAAATGTAATCGATAATTTACGACGAGTACCACTGCAAAAACTGCGACCTGATTGAGTCAGTAAATTGAACTTCTGAATCGGATCAGTCGGATTCATGAAGGAGTCCGTTTTGAGAACCGAATCCGCGATTTATTGAAAAGATTCGTTTACGATTTGCAGTATTACTCACTGATCTGTAATCAGTGGTATTATTACTTCTCACGTAACTCTTGTGCCGCTTAATTAGTTTGTTCCTTACACAAATCTATCGCATGACTTAAGGAGACTGGCAATTTACCGTTTTGAGCGGAAGTGAGCGGAGTTCTGACACTGTAGTTTACATTCTCCATAAGAGAAAGAGGTAACGTACGCTTTGTTTCTGAATGCCCAAGTAACGACATGCTGCCAATTTAATAAACGTGTGTAAAGCCAACTAGTATAATCACAATGAAAGCATTCAAACAGCTGATTTACGCACTAACTCCAGTATAAACTGCAGCACTAGCTGCATATTAACGCTCAATAAAGACAGATGTCAGAGTTTGATTGACAGGCAATCTGACCAATCGCAGCGGTTTTTTTTTTTGTTTGTTTGTTTGTTTTTTTTGTCTGATAAACAAAATAGTATTCCATTCCAAAGACAAAACGTATTCCCGAGGTTGAAACAAGACACATTTCGGTGTTCATTCATGCGTATTTCATGCTATAACAAGTAAAGAGGAAGATATGATCGATGCATGTGCCACAAAACGGTACTGATTGTTTGAATTTCTACAAAAAAATTTGAAAGCTGAGACTTTATTTCATACCTAAAGTAACCTGCTTTGTCTTGTCTGTCGGCGTGTTGCCAGTTTTCTCTTTGCTCTGCGATGTATTTTTCAATGTGTGGCTTATCAGTTGTAGGATCGGTCGGTTGGCTGCGGCCCACGTTTTTTTGCTTGATATTTGCATTAAGTCTAACATTGTTTAATCTTTTGACACTCTTGGCCACTCTCAAAGGTTTCTCTGGTCTGCTGTCAATCCCAAAATACTCAGCCTCAGCTCCAATATGAATTGAAAATGCCCAATCAGCTCTTCTTGCTTGATGTTCAGTAAATCCTCCATTACCAGTCGTTGTCGAATTTTCACAGGTAAAGCTCCAGTTATTACAAAAGAAACCCATGTGATAAGGAGTTTCGCATTAGGGTGAAAAATTTCCCAATCCAGATTTGTCGCATGGATTTGACCCATTGACCTACAGAAAGCTACTTGGTTTGATAGTGATTTCTGTGAGAGTGGTGCTTGATATATTGTTGCACTACTGAAAATAGACAATTGACCATTCTAGCCTGCAAAAAAAAAAAAAAAAAAGAATCTAACTGCCCTTACCTGCATTTGGTGTTTGGCGTATGTTAACTTCAGTGTCATCTCACCTAATTCCCCATTTATTTTAGTTTTATGTATTAGCTCATTCTTTAAAAATATGAAGATGAATGTTCACATTCTTTACTGACATAAAAAATAATGACTAATGACTCAAAATTCTATTCAGTTTGATGTACCATGATTGTAATACTCTCGTGAACATGCTGACATGGCAGAGAAGAAATTGTCAAATAAAGTCGTTATTTTTGTTTTCTTTGCAGATGAAAAGTTTTCTTGTAGCTTAATACAATTAAGGTTGAGTCACTATGTCACATGGACTATTTTAACAATGTCCTTACTACTTTTCTAGACCTTGAACTTGGTAGTTGCATTGCTGTCTATGCCATGTCAGAAAGCTCTCAGATTTCAGCAAATATATCTTAATTTGTGTTCTGAAGATGTACAAAGGTTTTATGAGTTTGGACTGACATGAGAGTGAGTAATTAATGACAGAATTTTCATTTTTGGGTGAACTATCCTTTTAAGTCAGAATGGCATTGATCAGTAAATCTCACATTTTCTCAGCATTGTCATTCACATGATTCCCGGCATTAGGATTAGCTCATTCTTAACCTCACTAACTGTCATTTTTTATCATGGTGAGAGTGAGATGTGAGAAAATCTGAATGGTCTATTTGAAATAGCAGGTAAATAAACAATGCAGAAAGAGCTATAATGAATGTTGAAAAATGCAGTGGAATGGACAGAAATAAAAATATGTTTCTTCTCAAACTATCTTTAAAATCAACACCAGGTGCTAATCATATACAAGCATAATGATGATAATGAGCATTAGGACAGCCCAGAATAAATGAACTTCTTTTCATGTGCCTCAGACCGGGTTTATCTCCAATATGGGGTGCGGGACTGACACAGATTCAGCAGAACACCTGGAAAGCTTCACTGACGTACCTTTTGTCTTTTGGTCAGATAGCTTACACAGAGAAGGTCGGTGCCAGAACTTGTTTGTATTATGAAAGTGATTATTCCTGACTGTCAAACACAGCATTCAGGAAGACGTATGGCCACATGTGCAGCAGGGGTGTTTGCACGTGGCAACGACCGAGAGGAAAATCTTGGGAAAATAAACACTTCATACATTTGTATTTGTTAAGCAGATGCCTGTCTTCTTTCAATCTGTAAGCACAATGAAAATCCTGATCGGGCCTCACAAAAAGACTGCTGGCATTGAGTTTTAGAGCTTTTCAGGAGTTTTTTGATAGCTTGAAGTTCATATGTTACTTTTGTAATTGCATTTACTTTGTAATTGGTTTTAATTTAAGGATTATGCCCTGGACAAGTTTAAAAGTGACTGTTTCTGGAGTGGATTTCCAATTCTATCACTGTGATAACTAAAATTGTACTCGGTTGTTTGTCTAAACGCAGTCAACCAAAAGTCGCCCTGAGTTAGTGTGTGTCTTCTTACGTGTTTAGTTCACGTCTGTGGCAAGCAGGTCTTTCCTGAAATTACAAGGATCGTTACTGACAGGCAGTTTAAACAAACACAACTCAGAATTACAGTCGGACTCTCTTGATTAACACAGACATGACCTAAGCGTGTGTTTGCATGTGTATGTATTTCATACATCCAGTTAAAATACAACCTTTTTATAGCATGGATAGTCTCTAGAGTCAGGTTTATATGACTAAATTCAAAGAAGTTTTACATAGCATCATTTAACACTGTTTACAATGTCATTCACAGTTCAAATACACAAAATGTGGATATTTATGTGCTTTTTAAATGGATAATTCATTTAAAAATAACAATTCTGTCATTTATGTTAATCCAAAACTGCACTGGGCAAATTTGATGATGATGAAACAATTTTCCACAAAACAGCTAGTAAATGTGACCCTGGGCCACAAATCCAGTCATAAGGGTCAATTTGCAAAATTGATACAGCATCTGAATAAATAAACTAAATAAATAAGCTTTCCATTGATGTATGGTTTGTTAGTATAGGACACTATTTGGCAGAGATACAGCTATCTGAAATCTGCAAAAAAAAAAGTAAATACTGAGAAAATCGCCTTTAAAGTGGTCCAAATAAAGGTGTTAGCAATGCATATTACTACATGTAAGAACATGATTCTTACTTAATATCCTAATGGTTTTTGGCATAAAAGATAAAATCTGTAATTTTGACCCATTCAATGTATTTTTGGCTATTCCTACAAATATACCCGTGCTTCTTAAGACTGGTTTTGTGCTCCAGGGTCACAAATATTTTTAAGTAAAAAGTCTGAAATATGAAAAATAACTCGTTTTTTAAAGAATTAACAATATTGGACCTCAATGACATTTACTTTCTAGACACAACACCATTTTTCAAAATATCTTCTTTCGTGTTTCACAGAAAAAAAGAGATGCAAACAGGTTTGAAATGAGGGTGAGTACACTTTTTACATTTGTAATACTGCTTAAAGCAAGTCAAGTCTTTATTATACCATTTTCAGTGTGCATACGTGTTACGCATAATGGGTTAAAGACCCTTAATGACTGCTGTCAAACATAAAACCTCAAATATTTCCCTGAAATCATTTTTTATGTTCAAAGTTATAGACATGTCTGTGTTTGCATCCTCATTTTGACACAAAAGAGACACGTGGTTTCTTTGGTAAAGACGAACATTCCTTTTATTGTGCTGGACTTTTTTCCCCCTCTTGGAGCCCAGGAGGAGTGCAAGCTCCCCGGAACAAGCCTGGGAGGTACGAGACCACACACCAAGAGGTATTTAGTTTACCGCTCATAGGCAGAACGCCTCTGCGCTCAGCTTGATATCTGGTATCAGTGCTTAAACATGACCCGAAACATGAAATGAACTTCTGAAAGTCAGTAACAAAGTATAATATTTGTTGCTTTATGACCACCCACATGAGTGTATTTATGTAGCTGCAGGTCACTGACGCTGTCTTCGGTGGCGTTTATGGATGTGAAACCACAATGCCAGTTACTGTGTGACTTTCATTTGAGTTTGACTGTTTCAGTTGGGTCATATAAAGGCGACTATGTTGGATGTGGTGAACTGTAGGACAGTGTGAACAACACAAAGAGGACACAGTTCATTGCTTGTTGTTTGCATTCCCCCTAGTGGCCAAACAGGATAAGAAATACATATTCTGTGTCATACCTCAAACTCATCTTTTTAATATATTGGTGGGCAGTTTTAGGTCATTGGGAGTTTTATAGTTCTTTGTTGTGTCTTATTTTCTGTATTTTTGTGGAATATACAAAAGTACAAAAATACAAAAGATAATAAATGCTGTTCTTTTTAACTTTCTGTTCATCAAAGAATCCTGAAAAAAGTGTAAGTTTCCACCAGAAATAATAAGCAGCATGATTGTTTTCAACATTACTAATAAGAACCAATATAAATACTTACACACCAAAAATATTCAATAATAACTGAGCACCAAATCATTAAAATTATTTCTTAAGGATCATGTGACACTGAAGACTAGAGTGATGGCTGCTGGAAATTCAGTTTTGCCATCACAGGAATAAATTACCTTTTTAAATTTGATTAAACTAGAAATTGTAATAATATTTCACAAATTACTGCTTTACTGTATTTGCAATATAGCATATATACACTTTATCTCATACATTTATTTAAATTACAAAAAAAATGTTACATGCTCATGCACAATGTTCATTAGATTAGTTAGATTATTTTTTTTTGTAATCTTGTTTGATTATAGGCTGCGTAGGAAAATTATTTATTTGTAGATGGGCCACACACAAAGACGAAAAACAGAGAGAGCAAAAGAAAGAGGAGAGAGAGTATCATACCGTGAGGTACAAACAGTTCCCTTATGTGGCAATGGTGTGAGAATGGGCTCTGAGAGGTCACTGAGGATGGTTATGTGTTGTGTAGTCTGATGCCAACGACTCTCAGTGACTCTCCTAAAACATCTCATGAACCTGTTTAGAATCTACAGCGTCACAGCACTTCTGTAACTAGACACTAAAGTTTATGTGGACTTATGTGAATAAGTTTAAACTCCCTGATTGGTTGAACGTCATGAGCATTTCCACCACAATGCCATTTACAAGGCCAAATACGCTATTGTGTTTCATAACATTCTGTGGTGGAAATTACAATTTTGAAACAAAATGTCTGACTCCTTTGTTTTAAGCAGGCAATATCTACCGTTTTGTAAATAAACAGAATTAAAAACCTTTTTCATTTTTCTCCCCACAACTGGTCAAAATTAGAACCTGTACACCATCATGGCATTTTGTAAAAAAACTTTTTACATTATTTACAGAAATGACAGATTGATTACAGAATAATATACAATAAAAATCTAACATGTTACAAATAACACAAGTTATGTAATCAGATTACTTTTTTTTCAAGTAACTAGTGAAGTAACGCATTACTTTTTAAAGGTGCAGTATGTAAGATTGACAGCTAGCGGTTGAAATGGGTACTGCAGTCCAAATTCAAAATATTGGAGAACACTATTTCTACCGCTTTCTCTTTCTCAGACTCAAGGCTCACGTGGGTTTGCCAGATTGAGGACACGCAACTAGCCTTGCAATATTATTTGATGAGTTGATTTAATGTGTTTTAATGTTCCTTTGCTCATAGATCATTGTGCAGTAGTAATGTTGCCAGCTAGCGGTTGAAATGGGTACTGCAATTCCGTCCTGGAATCTGCCCGAAATGCACATTTCAGAGTAGAATTACTGGCGATAGCATTAGTTATGTAGTTATGTAAACATAACATGTTTTCTAAATATCTACAAACATATTATATTATTTTTTTTTGGCTTAAGAAGAGTCAAAAACTTACATACAGCACCTTTAAGTTACAAGAAAACTTAAGAAAACATCTGAGTTACTTTTTCAAATAAGTTAGGCCGGTTACATTTTTCCCCATATATTGATTCCCATGTTGAGAGAAATCTGGATGTTACTGTTGTTGTAGAATAAATGTGAACATGCATTAATTCATCTCACTCACAAAAAAAAAAAAAAGATTCAGTATTCCTTGAAATGAATAAAAACAGTGAAATGCGAATTAGAATATGACATAAACTGCAATGATTAAATGTTAAATAACACAAACATCCTTATATATTTAATCCCATTTTGTCTTTGCCACTGACCTTTGATGATCCTATTCAGCCATACTAATAAGCACAAAAAAACAAACAAAAAAAAAAACTCTAGATAAAACAATAGTGCTTCTTTATTTTTATTGAAGTGTGTTGAACTTTCTTTTTCTGTGTTCTATTGCACAGAGGTGAATTTACTTTTCCTTCAGGGGCTGAGGCTTATCCATTTCACTTTTGGTGTGAAAGGGCCTTTACATTTGCCAAAAACATTTTTATATTAAAAACAAATGAGCAAGACCTGCTCAGAATAAAAGAAAAAGTAATGCAAAAGTAACGCAACGCATTACTTTCCATAGAAAGTTACTTACATAATTAGTTACTTTTTTAGGGAGTAATGCAATACTGTAATGCTTTTGTTACTTTTAAAAGTAACTTTCCCCAACACTGGTCCGAAGTATGCGTAAAAATTAATATAAATTCTTTTTGCCAAAAAAAAAGACTTAGCCTTAGACTAGCATAGTTATTTACTAACTAATATCTTTAGGATTTTCACTTTATGATTTTAAGCTTATTAAAGGATTAGTTCACATCCAGAATTAAAAATTCCTGATAATTTACTCACCCCTATGTCATCCAAGATGTCTTTCTTGTCAATAAACTTGACTTGACTTTCTTTGTTCAGTCGAAAATAAATTAAGGTTTTTGAGGAAAACATTCCAGGATTTTTCTTCATATAATGGACTTTAATGGGAGCCAATGGGTTAAAGGTAGGGGTGTGCAATATATCGTCTTCGATAATATCGTAATTGTTGTTTTAACGATGTGCGATTTGACTTTATCGAGTATATTGCAAAAAACAAACAATACACACCTACAAAGTGCATGCATAATGTTAGAGTAAGTATGCATTTCTAGTGAGTTCCTTTACTGCATGATTCAGTCTATTAAAATGCATTTAGAATGATCACATAATTCAAGATATGGGGGCAGAAAATTTATATATTTATATCTTTTCATATATTTAATCAATATCACACGAAGAGTGCAGTTTTTTTCTTCAAAAATCAGAATGACTACAAATGTGATATTGATTTTATATAACAGTTCAATAAACAAGAAATTAATATTAAAAGACTTACATTTTAGACAGCAGTTTCGCCAGCAAAAATCATTCCAAAAACAGCCACGGTAATGTTTCACATCTCTGAGCAACATGACAGAGTTTTGTTTCTGAATGAATCAACCGTTTAAATGATTCTTTTCAATCGCAATGACTCACTTTTTAGCAGCGACTTACTGCCACCTACTGGTGGTTTTAATTTCACATTCGAAGTATCTTTCCATTTTTTAAATAATTTTAAATATAGCTGCATTAACATCTGTAAATACATCTGAATGCCACTTCATATGCCATTTCTGCAAAGATAAATTTTGTTGATACTGATTTAATTTGTCTGGTAACAGCCTAAAGGTATTATTATTATAACTGATTGATTAAATGTAAGAATTTGACACAAAAGATGATGCACACTTAGAAAAAAAGGCTTTATAAAGGTAAAAAAGCCCATAAAAGGTAAAAATCTATTTAAACTAATTGGAAAATAATAATTGCATTTTCTAAAACCATCTATATACTTTTTAACCACAAATGCTCGTCTACACGCATTACATAATCACGCGTGGTTAGTTCTTTGTTGTTTTTCAGTTAGTTCTTGTGTACTTTGGTACAAAAAGGTAAGGTTAAAAACTAATTTTGTCCTTCAACTTCGAAATTGTCTGACATCGTTGTTTTTGTAAATGACATTTGACTTTCTTTGCACGTTTGCTTTGTAAACATTGGGTCGGTACTTCTGCCTACATCATGCGGGACCTTTTCAGTGCAAGATGAGCATTTGTGGTTAAAAAGTATATCAATTTGTATTTCTTTTAGAAAATCACAGATCGTTGCGCTAAACAAGACCCTTATTCCTCGACTGGGATTGTGTAGAGTCCTTTAAAGCCGCTACTGAACTCCACTATATGAAGAAAAATCCTGCGTATTTTCTTTTCGACTGAAGAAAGAAAGACATGAACATCTTGGACGACATGGGGGTAAATAAATGATCAGGATTTTTTATTCTGGAAGTGACCTAATCCTTTAATACTACTTCATATTTGCACAGAACCCACAGAGAGACAGAAAGAGTGATCGATAGCACTGATTTATGACAAAAAAAAATTGAAGGACAAGATTTCTGCCCAACAACGATGTACAAAAATTTAAATAAGTTACGATACAGATCATTTCCATCAGTTTAAAGCACTAGAGAGAATAATTTCCCTTTGCTGAAGTAGAATAATTTGTGTAACTAGCGGCCTTACGTGCCAGGGCCGTGGACATTGGGTTCTGCTGAGCTGGTGCATTTCAGAAAGCCTTTGTTGCTCCGTTCAGTAATGCATCGCTGTTGGTCCGATGTGGCACACAAAACAAGCCACCATGCCAGTGCCCAACAGTGGCAAGGGGGAACGTCTAACTGCAAGCATGAATAGCCCATTCCTACCAACTGTATCAGTGCACTCCAAAAATGCCAACACCAGCAGGTTTTTCCACTGTTCTGGCGTTTTGTTTGCTTATCAAATCAGTCTCAGACCAGTAAGAGGCCCATCGAGGCTTTTGATGATGGAGGATAAAGAACAGGGAGTTATATTGGATGCTTGATGTGTTTATTGTAGCTCAAGTCAACAAACAAAAGGGCCCTCTATGGGGTCCCAGCATAATGAGCACCGCTTCGGTTGTAAATATGTTTTTTTTTTTTTTTGTCCAGTCTTTCCATCTCAATGCAGGACAAAAGAGACCAGCCCATCCAATTCAGGTCACTCTTGAATTTGGCGATGTAGCTCACTGAGCTAAATCATTTATCGAGAGGATGATGGGAATGACGATAAATGAATAAATAGTGTACTTTGTCGAGTAATTCTGTTACCCGCACTCGTTCTGCAACTAGTTTCTGTGCCTGTCCATAATAGACCCCACTTCAAGACGATCAGTGTGTGCTTTTCAAGTGTGTGCTTGTGGTTGTATAATTGCCTGTGAGAGAGACAAAGAAAGAGGGATAAAGGGGCTGGATTTAGTTCAAGAAGCTTGGAGAATGTTCAAGTATTGTACAACTACATTGAAACGCATGGCAGCACTCTATTTGTCGCTGTCTTGGATGTGGGCAACATCTTTGATAGCAAGTATATTCAAATAACTGCTGTTGACGTGTGGACAGTATATACAAATGAAAACAGGTAGGAGGAAGGAAAACGAAAGAAAAGAGAAGCGCTTTCCACCCAAAAGACATTAATATTCTGAGCCATGTGACATTTTAAATTAACAGCGAGAGTAAATAGCTGACAGAATGCGCCGTATGTTGCCAAAGTGGGGTCCAAAGAAATCACAAAAAGTTCTATGTAGTGGTTCCAGAAATGTAGAATTATTTTGCAAGCATGAGGCGCTGGTGAATTGGACCACAAATCAGCCGCTTATGTCTGTCTGAGACACGCTAGTAGTTTACATGAAAGTTTTAATTGTGTGCATCCTTACGGTTTTAATAGTAAGCAGCCCTAGACTGTCGCAGATCCTGACAAATCTGGATGGAAAAGAAGACTTATGCCTTGTGGATGATGGGCCGGGAAAAAATATTACGCTTCTATCAGACACCTCATTCAGACTGTTTGAAAGATTCAGTGGTGTGTCTGTGATGTTGACCACACAAACAGAGACGTGGGGAAATGACGCAAATCTTCTGGAATCTGCGGGAGACAGACCTCACACACAGCTGAAATTTCCAGCTCGACAGAAAGGAGATTTTGTAACTCTTTACTGCTAATATGCGGAAACACATTGCTGAGGAACAGAGTGGGATAAGACTAGGAGTACGCTTACAGTCAATCTCTTCGTAGGATTTGAAAGAAAAAACTAGTAGTGCCAATTATTTGTGATGGATTTTTCAGGGTAGAACGCATATTTGATTTTTTGTGAATGAAAACAAGGTTAGGAGGGATAGTCTGTTTAATATGTTATACTGCTGTTAACACCATATATGTCTAGCCAAAAAAATATTTGAAGAAAACATGTGTTAGGAACGTATTTGACATGAAATTCTAAAGAGCTTTCAACCTATTGAACATCTAGCCCTCGCAAATTTATTTAGTTCATGTAAAAGTAACATGTATATTCTGACTGTTGAGTTGATGGTTAGATGAAGACAAATTCAGTAAAGGTAAATGTATTTAATTGTACAGGTTTACCCTCTTTATTTATTTATTTATCTGTGTATTCATTTATACAGTTTTACTCTATTTCTTTATTTATTTATATGTGCATACATTCATTCACTGCCCTCCAAAAGTTTGGAAACACCCCTGTGAAAAAAGACAGGCAAAATGTGGTTTTGGACGATATCAGCATAAATCCTTATCATTTTTTGGTGCAAATACATTAAAGTAACAACATTATTATTGAAGACCATCATGTCTGTCGTGGAATGGCCTCCCCAACCACCCGACCTCAACCCAATTGAGCTACTATGGGAGGAACTGGACCGTGATGGCTGTAAGAAGTGTCCAACCAGTGTGAATCATCTTTGGGCAATCCTTCAGGAGGCTTGGAGTAATATATCAAGTCATTGTTTGAATACGCTGACAGCTCGGATGCCCAGATTATGCAGAGCTATAATAGCTGCTAATGGTGGATATTTTGATGAATCGTTTTGTCTATGTATAAACTGTTTATGTACTGAAATATGTTTTCGTAGTATGAGTTGTCCCTTATCAGTGCAAAATTATCACAAATGAAACCATTATTGTCCAAAACCCCACTTTTCTAGGGCGTTTCCAAACTTTTGGAGGGCAGTGTAAATGTATGCATTTATATTTTCAAATCAGGTTTCATTGAAAGCCTATGTTTATTTGTTTGTTTATTTTTACAGGTTTACTATCTGTATTTATTTATTTATTTATTTATTTATGTATTTATTCATATGGGTTTACCCTCTTTGTTTATTTACTTGTTTATTCATTCATTCATTCATTCATTCATTCATTCTGTTTTAACCTTGTTTATTAATTTATTTATACATTTTTAACATCTTTATTAATTCATTAATTTATACATACATACATGCATACATACATAAATGTATGTATTTATGTATTCATTTTTACATTTTGAACCTGACAATCTGAAATCCTACTTTTGTTTGTTTGTTTATTCTGTTTTACCATTTTACCCACTTTATTTATTTATGTTTACCCAATTTATTTATTCATAAATGTATGTATTTATGTATTCATTTTTCATTTTAGCTGACATTCTGAAATCCTTTATTTATTTATTCATTCATTAAGTTTGACAGTTTTACCCCCTTTATTTATTTATTTATATATTCATCCTCTTTATTTATTCATTCCGTTTTACCCTCTTTATTTTTTATTTTTATTTACTTATACAGTTTTATTTTATTTATTTATACAGGTTCACCCTGTTTAACTATGTATTTATTTATATATATATAGGTTTACTCTCTTCATTCATTCATTAATTCAGTTTTACCCTTTTTATTTATTTATTTGTGATTTGTTTACTTATACCGTTTTAACAGTTTTTATTTATTCTTATATATAAAGAAAGAAAGAAAGAAAGAAAGAAAGAATGCCTTATTAAATTAAAATGTGTCATATTTTACATTATTATCATAGCTAAATGCTGGTTAAATATTTAAATATTATATATATATATATATATATATATATATGCATTATATTTATAATTTATTCCTGTGATGCAAAGCTGATTTTCATCAGCCATTGCTCTAGTGTTAAGTGTCACATATTCCTGCAAAAATCATTTTAATATGCTGATTTATTATTAGAACTGTCTATGTTGGCAACAATGCTGCCAAATGTTTTTTTGGAACCTGTCAAATTCATGATTCTTTTTCTAACAATATAAGTCTTTTTTTTTTTTACCAAATTAACACATCCTTGTCAAAACAAGAAAGAACAAAAATTAATGACCCCAAATTTTTGAACAGGAAAGATTTCTATTTTAAATTCTGTTTTTTTATTGTTTTATTCATCAAATAATCCTGAACAGAAGCGTCACAGAGTTCTACAGGTATCAACATTGATAATAAATCAGCATATTAGAATGATTTCTGAAGAATCATGTGACGCTGAATACTGGAGTAATGATGCTGAAAAATTCAGCTTTGATCACAGAAATAAATTAGATTTTTAATGTATATTAAAACAGAAAAATGTTATTTTACATCATAATAATATTTCACAATATTAGTTTTTTTTTCTGTATTTTTGATCAAATAGATGCAGCCTTGATGAGCAGAAGAAAATCTTAAGATCCCAAACTTTTGAACAATAGTGTATACATTTAAATGTATAAAATACAGTTTACACTCTGAAAATTACAAACACACACACACACACACACACACACACACACACACACACATATATATATATATATATATATATATATATATATATATATATATACACATATATATACATTACACATACATATACATACATTATAGTTTAGCTGTCTTTCTATTTTTAGAGATCACAATAGGGTCATCACATTTGGAGGTTTGTGCCATTAACAAACTTTTGGTCCAGTGTGTAGCACATATCTCTTCCAGTGACTGCAAGCCAACACAGTAATAAAAACAATATAACAACAAAATCCTTTTTTTATTTCCATAATCAATTCGTATGAAGTTGAAACTGTCATTTTTGGCATAGCTGTAATTGGTTTTGGCTTTCTAAGCTTGGGTGACTCATGGGAGAAAGTCTGTGAAACACAGATGGAGCATTTCCTAAGCGCAGGCAGAAGAAGACAAATCTCCCATTCAGCATCTGCAGTGAGGGGGAACTTCAGCGGTCTCTGCTGCCCGCCATCTCACACTGCTAATGAAAAATGCCCTTTACACGACATAATGTGCCTGGAGCTCCAAATTACAACACTGTGGCCTATTGTAGGAAAGTCACCTAAGGGCATTTATTGCTCAGGAAAAGCTTGATGTGTCTCCATCTGAACATTACACCTCAGGAAACGTTTTACCTGAACGCCCGAGGACGTTTGTGGTAGAAACAATCAAGAGGGCCTATGTGAGTGAAAATGTAAGGAAACAGCCTGTCGTTATTGTTATCCGAGCTAAAGATGAGGAGGAAGTGGTGGATGGCCCGCGTTGTCCGCTCTGCTATGGTACACTGCAAGACAAAAATGGAACTTTCTGTTCCTCCTCTCTCAACGCTGGGAATTTATAGGGCAGCTGCTGCAGATGTTCTTATAAAGAAGCCCAAACAGTCATGACAGAAGGTTTACATAGCAGTAGGCAGAGCACTGGGTCGCACACAACACTTGTTCGTCTGCTGAAGCGCACGGGTTGTGAAAAAACAGCCGCCCGAGATGGGTGGTAATGGTGAGGTCAGTCAGAATGAATGTGTTAAAGAGATACGGACCACCCGTGCGCAAAACCATTAACCGCTTTCCTTGACCATAATTAGCAGATTTGGTGGCTCCCCAGGAAAGAGGCGCATAATCTAGTGAGAAGTAGATATACATTAGGAGGATGTCAAACAAGCAAGTGGAACTTTTCCAGTCTGAGTCGAGCTACCAATGTAGGTCATGCCGCTGCTGGGCTAATTTGCACTGGTCTGGTTTGGTTACCAGACACAACCTGCTGTATTTAACTGCAATTAAACTTATTTTGATTTGAAGTATGGCTGTCAGCATATGATTGATCAGGTGCTTAGGCGTAATATGTGCCTTTTTTTGCATCAGATAGAGAACAATAGGGCCTCAGTTCCGACAGCTCATGCATAGCTGATTTTAAAGTGGTCATCGGATGCAAAACTCACTTTTACATGTTGTTTGAACATTAATGTGTGTTGGCAGTGTGTGTACACAACCACCATACAATGATACATTTTTTTATTTATTTTTTATTCTTTGAAAGTAATATCCTCTTTTTCAAATCAGGTCATTCTCAGCTTCTTGTCAGTGTGACGACACACCGACAGAGGCCGCTCCCATGATAGTTGATTGACATGAGTGTCTTACCTTAGACCCGCACTCAGTGAGCTGAAACAATCCGACTACGACCCCCGTTGTTTCAATGCCGGAGCTGGGATGTAGACAAGCTTGTCTCCGATTGAGCGATTGAGGTGTTCTGTTGTTGGATGTAGTAATTAACATATCAGTCCTCATTTACTCTGGACATCTGAGCCGCTGAAGACGCAGGGGAAAGGAAAGCGCTGATCCCTGATCTACATATATGCATCTATGTTTGTGCAAATCATTCCTAATGCAGCTTCACCTACAGCAGAATTAACTATAAGGGTTTTTATGCATCTGTGCGAATCGCCTTTCTTAATAATGTGCTAGTTAGCAAGTTTCGCAGCTAAACGCGGTTAAATGCGGTTAAAGTAAACATTATGGTTAGCGCCACGGGCAGGACCAGTAGAGCTCATTAACATTTAAAGGAACATGCAACAGAAAGCTCTCTAAAAAGGGCTGATTTTGACAAAGTAAAAAGTGTGTTTTTTACACTACCATTGAGAATTTTTAATTTAAAGTATATTGTAGACCTCTCATTAAGACACAAAAATCATATCAACTTGTTGAAAATGGGCGTCCGATGACCCCTTTAAAGTTTCATGACTAAGATTTTAGATCATGTATTTTGGTATTATTTGATGTTAGTATTATAAAAACGGTAGGTGATGTATATAATTTACATGTTTTGTAAGTTTTGCCTTTTTTATTTAGATTTTTTTTGTTAGTTGTTTTGGCGCAACATTAAAAATTTTTATTTTTCATCAAGGTTTGTATTTTATTTCAGCTTATTTTTATTTATTTATTTTTATTATTATTTCCACCAGTTTTAAGTAACAGAAACAACAGTGATGTTATCACTGCCCATTTAAGTGACAAATAATATGTACACCTCCAAAGCGACTTTTTAAAATAATAAATAAAAAGAAATATATGTATATATGTATAAATTAAGTATATATGATATATGAAGAGTTCAGATGCTAAACCAGCTAAAAGCCATCTCAGTCAAAAATGAGATAATGATACTTAAATGCTATAATAAATGCTATATACAGTATACATCCATCAAATACTTTTACTTTAAACTCACTAAAATCCCACCCTCAGCCCAATCAGAAGTACCAGTTCTTGCATATACATCGGAGCCTGATTAAAATGCATTTTTTTAAAGAAAGATGTCTGATGGATTTAGAGGCTTTTGCATCTGAACTCTTCATATATATATAAACAAACAAGCCAAAATAGTATAAAGAATAGAGAATTTAATCTTAGTGTATTCATTTAATATTTAATTGACTGCAATTAACTCTCTGTTTAATTTTATTTCATTTTATTAAATTATTGTATGTATTTCGCTCTTGGCCCTTGTATGGCAAGTGCTGCTTTCCATACACAGATATGTTTTGTTTTGTTTTGTTTTGTTTAATTTTAATCATGTACTTCACTCTTAGCCCTTGTACATGGAGTGCTGCTTTGAAGTTTGAACACACAGTTGTTTATTTTATTTTATTTTATTTTATTTGATCATTTATTTAATTCGTAGCCCTTGTACGTAAAGTGCAGCTCTCAACAAACATGTTATTTTATTTCATTATAACCATGTATGTCACTCTTAGCCCTTGTATGCAAAGTCCTGCTTTCAAAACACAGATATTTTATTTTATTTTATTTTAATCATGTACTTCACTCTTAGCCCTTGTACTTGAAGTTTGAAAACACAGTAGTTTATTTTATTTTATTTATTATTTTAGAATTTATTTCACTCGTAGCCCTTGTATGTGAAGTGCAGCTCTCGCTGTCAACAACCATGTTATTTTATTTCATTATAACCATGTATGTCGCTCTTAGCCCTTGTACGTTGAGTCCTGCTTTCAACACACATATATTTTATTTTATTTTAACGATGTATTTCATGCTTAGCCCTTGTACGGAAAGTGCTGCTTTCAATACACAAATGCGTTTTATTTATTTAATTGTATTTTATTTTATTAGTATATTTAACTCTAAGTCCTTGTACGGAAAGTGCTGCTCTCAACACACACAATTTATTATTTTTTTTATTCACGTATTTCACGTTTAGCCCTTGTACGGAAAGTGCTGCTCTCAACACACAGATAGGTAAATAAATGCGATTCTCTGTATGCAGCCAGCATGATGCTAAGTTGTTGCGATTGTAATCGTATACATTGGACATGCAGAGGGGACCAGTTTATCTCACAGTCAATCAGATATCATTACAGCCACAAGAAATACATGATCATCCCAGAAACTACTGTGAGACTAAAATGAATTCATGATGGTAAGAACGAACGGACTTCCACTGTGTAACAAATGAACAGCGATTTCAAGTGATCGCAACGCGCAAAAAATACTTAAATCAAAACAAATGAACATATAATCAAATTCATCATCACTATCACGTTACGTTATACCCGTCTGTTTACGAGCATTAGAGTAGTGAACTGATTCGTGTAAGAAGAAACAGCATCATGTAGTGAGACAGATAACATTAGTTAAAGGGATAGTTCACCCAAAATGAAAATTCTGTCATCATTCACTCATTTTCATGTTGTTCTTAAACTGTGGCATGCTTTTGTCTTTATAAAATATAGAATGACAGTCTCAGTAATTGTTCTAATTGATTTATTCTGTAACTTTACCTTAATCTGTTAGCATGCCATATTATTCTAATGGAATTTTTGTTGTGTTTCACAGGTTAAACGTACAGCTCCTACTCTGCTCACCAAAATGTGCTGCCTTTTTGTGCTGCTCCAAAGGAAAAACCTGTCACAGCTAAACAAGCCATTATCTAGTTAGCACCTGTATTGATGTGGAGTCTTTCTCTTGGAAATGGAAGAGAAAGACTCGTCTACAAAGCGCCAGGAAGCCAGAACATCTCTTCGTCAGTTTGAGGATGAGAGGCCTCTCTTCCACAGTAATCAGACACCACCAGGACCTTCTGAGCCATTTCTGCTGTCAGGAAGTGATGTAAAAGTTCCATACACCATCAATCGTTATTTACGTGACTATCAGCGAGAAGGCATTAAATTCATCTATCATAGCTATGCCAAATCT
Organism: Cirrhinus molitorella; assembly: GCA_033026305.1. Lineage (NCBI taxonomy): Eukaryota > Metazoa > Chordata > Actinopteri > Cypriniformes > Cyprinidae > Cirrhinus > Cirrhinus molitorella. Next base: position 16,574,699 of record CM065125.1, on the reverse strand, counting down.
AAAGGGTGCATCTTGGGTGATGACATGGGTCTTGGAAAGACTGTTCAGGTAATGAACACAGATCTGCATGCTACATTATAAAGAATAACCCTATTAAGGACTGTTTTTTTTTCTTTTTTTTTAGGTCATCGGCTTCCTGGCTGCAGTTTTGCAAAAAACAGGCACATGGAAGGACGTTGAAAACAACAGGCCACAATTTTTGATGTCACAGAAGCCATCAGAACAAGTTCAGAAGGTATCAGCTTTGTTATGAATGTGAGATCTAACATTTCCATAATGGATGATTTTCTCTTGCATAATACTGCATTAAAAACCCTGTTTTACTTTTACGTTTGTCTGTATTCAGGTTTTTCTCATTGTGGCTCCGCTCTCTGTTCTCTACAACTGGAAAGATGAGTTAGACACGTGGGGTCATTTCAGAGTGGTGGTCGTGCACGGTGTGAGGAAGGATGAAGAACTGGCACGTGTGCAGAGAGGAAGATGTGAGATTGCTCTTACCACTTATGAGACCCTTAGACTGTGTTTGGACCAGTTCAACAGGTACATCAGTATTGCTACTGAGCCTTGTTTGTTTTATTTCGCAACATGTGTCATTTATTCAAATGTGTGTGTATATATGTGTATATATATATATATATATATATATATATATAATTTTTTTTTTTTTTTTAATGGTTTTTAAAGAAGTCTTTTCTGCTCGTCGAGGTTGCATTTATTTAATTACAAATACAGAAAAAAAGTAATATTGTGGAATATTATTGCAATTATTATTATTATTATTGCAATTTAAAATAGTGGTTTTCTATTTTATTATGCCTTAAAATAGAATTTTTTCCTGTGATGCAAAGCTGAATTTTCAGCATCATCATCAGTGTGACATGATCTTTCAGAAATCAGTCTAATATACTGATTTATTATCAGTGTTGAAAACAGTTGCTGCTTAATATTTTTTGGAACCTCTGATAGGATTCTTTGATGATTAAAATGTTAAAAAGAAATAGAAATATTTTGTAACAATACACACTATCATTCAAAGTTTGAGTCATTTGTTTCTTTCTTTGTTTGAAAGAAATGAATACTTTTGTTCAGCAAAGATGTTAAATTAATAAAAAGTGATAGCAAAGACTTATAATGTTAGAAAGGATTTATATTTATATTAATAAATGCTGCTTTTTTTTTTTTTTTACTTTTTATTAATCAAAGAATCCTGAAAGAAGAATGACAGGTTCCAGATTATATATATATCATTTGTTTTAATTCCTTGATTACTGGCCAATTAAAAAAAAAAAAAATCATATTTATCTTTCTGCCTTTGTAATTTAGAAGCAAATTATTTTGACTCATCTTTTTGACATTACACATTATATAATGTCTTATTTGGTTTTGTGCAGTATTGATTGGGATGCTGTTATCGTTGATGAAGCTCACAAAATAAAGAACCAAAAGTCCCAGATCACTCAGGCCATGAAGGAGATGAGATGTAAAGTCAGGGTTGGACTGACAGGAACAATCCTTCAGAACAACCTGGAGGAGTTGTGGTGTGTTATGGACTGGTGAGACGTTCATTATCATTAGTGATTTTAACCCTTATTGATGTACTTAGTTGAGTAAAAGTTTACATACACCTTGCAGAATCTGCAAAATGTTAATTATTTTACCAAAATAAAAGGGATCATACAAAATGCAAGTTTTTTTTATTTAGTACTGACCTGAATAAGATATTTCACATAAAAGACAATTACATATAGCTCACAAAAGAAAATAATTGATTTGAATTTACAAAAAAGGTCTTGTTTAAAAGTTTACATACACTTGATTCTTAATACTGTGTTAATACAGTTAAATTGCCTGCTGTCTTTCAGAAAAATCCTTCAGGTCCCACAAATTGGTTTTTCAGCATTGTTGTGTATTTGAACCCTTTCCAACAATGACTGTATGATTTTGAGATCCATCTTTTCACACTAAGGGACTCATATGCAAGTATTACAGAAGGTTCAAACGCTCACTGATGTGCTAGAAAGGAAACACAATGCATTAAGAGTCAGGGGTGTAAACTTTTGATTAATATTTATTTTGCCTAAATCATATTTTTTCCATTTAGTACTGCCCTTCAGAAGCTACAGAAAATACTTGCATGTTTCCCAGAAAACAAAATAAGTTAAATTTACCCTGATCTTCAAATTCTCTCAATGCAGCATCAGTGAGAATTTGAACCTTCTGTAATACTTGCATATGAGTCCCTCAGTGGTTGATGGATGGAAGTCATACAGTCATTGCTGGAAAATGTTCAAATACACAAAAATGCTAAACATAAAAAACAAAGAGTTTGTGGGACTTGAAGGATTTTTCTGAAGAACAATGGGAAGTTTAACTGTTCAGGACAAACAAGTGATCATTAACAACTGTTTACATCAGTAAACAAAAAACAAACAGCTGTGGATCATTCAGGTAACAACAGTATTAAGAATCAAGTGTATGTAAACCTTTAAACAGTGTCATTTTTATAAATTGTCCTGACTTCCAAAAAAAAAAAAAAAAAAAAAACCCTTGCAAGACTTATCGTGTTTATCTAACTGAAATTTGCCACAGCACTTATACACTGTCGCTCTCTTGTTGCTCTGATTGCTTCTATTGTAAGTCGCTTTGGATAAAAGCGTCTGCTAAATGACTAAATGTAAATGTAAATGTATAAATTCAACTATTATTTTCTCTTGTGGACTATATGTAAACGTCTTTAATGGGAAAAATCTTATTTAGGTCAGTAGTAAATAAAAAATAACATGCATTTTGTATGGTCCCTCTTATTTTAGTAAAATAATTAACATTTTTCAGATTCTGCAAGGTGTATGTACATTTTTGACCTCAACTGTATGTTCCATTTTGATTAGGATAGTGCCAGGCTGTTTACTAGGTTTTAAAATGAAAGTTATTTCATTTTGTGCCATTATAGTTTTACAATAATGGTTATTTCTCCAATCCTTCATTTTCATGTCACAGGGCCATTCCTGGATGCCTAGGTTCACTGGCAGGTTTTAAAAACAGGTTTTCAGACCCCATTGAGCATGGGCATAAGCACACAGTGACAAAAAGAGCTCTGGCAGAAGGCCGTAAAGCAGTTCAGGACCTTGCTAAAAGACTCTCACGCTGGTTCCTCAGGAGAACAAAGGCCCTCATCAGTGACCAGCTACCTAAGAAAGATGATCGAGTGAGTAGTTCAGGTCAAATACACCAACTGATTTAATATGATAGTACATGCCCTGATCTGATCTCCTAATGACTTTGTCCCTCTTCAAGGTGGTCTATTGCTCTCTCACAGACTTCCAGCGGATGGTGTACCGTGCCGTGCTGGACACAGACGATGTGACCCTGTTGCGGAGCTCAGGAAAGTGTCACTGTGGCAGTGGTCGTCCAAGGAAGAAGTGCTGCTACAAACTGAACGCAGACGGAGTGCCGGTTAGACACCTGTACTTCAGTTATCTGGCTATCCTGAGAAAGGTGGCCAATCATGTTGCACTGCTGCAGTCAAAAGAAGGAACCAGTAAAAAGCAGGTGAGTAACTGGATGTAGTGGCAATAGTGCAAGATTGTTGTCAAATACATTTCCGTTCATAAGTTTGGGGTCAGTAATATTTAAATCATGTCATTTATTTGATCAAAAATACAGTAAAAACTGAAATATTTTTGCAATTAAAAACAGATGTTTTTAAAATATATAAATATATAAATATATATATAAAGTTTTCTTTACTGTCTCTTTTAAAGGGGACATCAGATGCAAAATTCACATTTACATGGTGTTTGCATATAAATGTGTTCTATCAGTGTGCGGACACAACCACCCTACAATGATAAAAATCCATTCACCTCTTTTTTTTATCCCCAAAAAACCTAAATAGTCTTAATTATCAAGCGTTTTAATTTTCTGAGCAGTATGTCGTCATACACATATTTCCGGCCTCTGTTCCTCTGTTTTCGTTGCGCTCGAGCAGCTGTAGCGACAATGTCTTGTAAGCATTGCAGGTGTTTTCTAGTTGGATGTAAAAGTGAACATAAGAGTCTTCATTTTTTCCCGACATCAGAAGGACTGAGGACACAGTGGATTCGTTTTGCTTTTGATGGTAACGCGCCACCAAATGCACAAAAAATGGAAGGTAGGGGTGGAGTGAGCAGTAGCTCATTATCATTTAAAGAGACATGCACCAAAATGGGTCACTGTTAACAGAGCTGTTTTTGACATATTAAAAAGATGTTGTTTTACATGTTCATTGAGGAATTTTAACCAAAGTATTTTGCAGACATTTCATGAAGACCCTAAAGAATCATACCAAACTTGTGGAAAATCGGCATCTGATTTCTAAACTATTTAATGTGTCCTTAAACGTAATTTCTTTCAAAAAGTAAAATTTTACTGACCCCAAAACCTCTGAATGGTAGTTTATGTGGTTCATCCAATTAAAACTGTACAGCTGGTCAGTACAACCAGTTTAAGGTTTGATTGAATGTATCATGTGGTAATTTTGGAATGGCTCTGTTGATCAAGTACATATTAATAATAAATAAATATTTTTGTGTTTTTTCCAACCACAGGAGAAATATGTGACGGCCATTTGTGAGCAAGTTTTTGAGAAATTTCCAGATTTCACAGAGAGGTGCAAACAAGCAGCCTTTGAAGCAATGTCTGACCCCATGTACAGTGGAAAAATGAAGGTGAGGCTTTTTTCCCAATGAACAAAAAACAGATTTAGACTGGGCTACTGGGCTTTTTTAATTCTGATATTTACTTGCCTAGCTGTCATTTTCACTGGCCCCACTAAAGGACAATTAAAGAGATAGTTCACCCAAAAATGAAAATTCTGGCATCAATTACTCAGCTTCATGTCATTCCAAATCTGTAAGACCTTTATTCATCTTCAGAACACAAATAAAGATATTTTGATTAAATCCAAGAGCTTTTTGACCCTGCATAGACAGCAATGTAACTGACACGGGACTAGAAAGGTAGCAAGGACATTGTAAAAATAGTCCATGACATCAGTGGTTTAACAGTAATTTTATGAAGCTATGAGAAAACTTCTTGTACACAAAGAAAACAAAAATAATGACTTCATTCAACAATTTCTTTTTATTTTTCGTGTTGTGGTACATGAATGTGCGGCAGAGACTTAACATGGAAAAGAAGAAATTGTTGAATAAAGTCATTATTTTGTTTTCTTTGTGCATAGAAGGTATTCCCGTAACTCTGTAACGTTACGGTTGAACCATTGCTGTCACATGGACTATTTTATCGATGTCCATACTGCATTTCTAGGCCTTTAACGTTTTAGTTGCATTGCTGTCTATGCAGGGTCAGAAAACTTTTAAAATATCTTAATTTATGTTCTGAAAATGAAGGTCCTACAGGTTTGAAAAACCTGAGGGTGAGTAATTAATGACAGAATAAACATTTTTGGGTGAATTCAAACTCCGAATTTGTAAACACAAATGAGCCGGAAAACATTGCTAATCGGTTTGTAGATTTCAACAAATTAACTTACAAGATCTCTAAATCTCATCCTCATTGTTAAGTCTTAAGCATACCTTTCTTTAGTTGCATGTTACAGTTATTAGTATTAAGGGTGCTCAAGCTTCAAACGAACAGCATAGAAAAGTTGCTTTGCCAAGATATCTTCATTTCCAGTCCGTTCCGGATTTTTCCCTGGCAATATGGAGATTAATAAACCCTCTTGTGGCTAGCACTGGCCCTGAGCTGTCTTCCCTCGCAGGCTGTGGATACACTTCCTTGAGAAATAACAAGGACAGTATTTAACGTTTCTTCAGGCCTTCCTTTCAAAGGTTTCCCCCTCCCTTTAGCTGGAGCATCTTGAGGGTGCTGTTATTGGCAGATACTGAGTTACTGGCATCCTCACAAGAATGGTCACTGGTTTCTGAAACATCAGCAATAGAAAGAAAAGACACAGCCCGCTCTGTTAATCTCTACCCAGTGGCCACTGACTGACGTGTTATTTCTCGTTTTCTCATTACGTTTTAAATGAAGACCTTTGTGTTTTCACATGTTATGATAAGCAAGATTGTCTTTGCACCAGTCATCATTTTGTGAAGCATGTCCTGTTTTTCTTCCTGTTTCAGGTTTTGCAAAAGCTACTCAACCACTTTATCACGAAGAAAGACAAAGTTCTACTCTTCTCTCTTTCCACCAAGGTGAGGTGGTAAAACATTTTTCCTAAGTCTATCACAACTTACACAGTGGTGGGCAAAATTATTAAAATTATTACAAGTATTTTCACCAGCTAAAAAATGGTTTTAAGTCAGTTATTTCTATCTTTTGTCGTAGTGTGTCAGTAGGAAATGTCAGTTTACATTTACAAACATTCATTTTGCGATTGATTGTAATAATGCAGTGAGATTTTTGTTTGCAAATCTACAGTACTGTTTAGGCACTTGTGTAAAGATGCTGTAAAATGAGGATGATGTCAAAAATAATGTCATAAATAGATTTTATTTATCATTTTTTTATTACCTAAATTAAATCAACATTTGGTGTGACCATCTTTTGCGTTTAAAGTAGCTTTTGCTCTAGGTGCAATTGTGCATAGTTTTTTTCAGGTAGCTTTTGCAGGTAAGTCTCTTGAAGCATTGTGGAGACATTGCCACAGTTCTTCTGGATTTAGTCTGTCCCAGTTTGTTCTGTTTCTTTATGTCATTCCAGAAACTGGATGATGATAAGATCACTGGCTGTATGAATACTGGCTGTTGTCACATTCCTTGTGCAAACAAAAATCTCACTGGATTATCACAATTAAATGCAAAATTAATGTTTGGAAAGTAAACTGATATTTCCTACTGACACAACAGCAAAAGATAGCCACCACTGTATATGAAGAGTTCAGATGCAAAACCAATGAGATAATGATACTGAGTGAATGCTCTTGACACATATTATACATCCATCAAATACTTTCACTTCAAACTCGCTAAAATTCCACCCTCAGCCCAGTCAGAATTACCAATACTTACATGGAAACCTATACATCGGAGCCTCATAAAAATCCATTTTTAAAGAAAGATGTCACATGGATTTTGAGGCTTTTGCATCTGAACTCTTCATATATTAATATTATATCGATATATTATATATGTAATTAATTTTATTTGATCAACAGTCCTAATTTTAATAAGTGTGAATTGGGTAAAGCAAACCTTTCTTTATACTTCAACAGCTGTTAGATGTTCTAGAAAGCTATTGTATGGCTGAGGGTCTGGATTACCACAGACTGGATGGAAACACCAAGTCTAAGGACCGAGTTAAGATAGTGAAAGAGTTCAACAGCTCTCGGGATGTCAACCTATGTCTTGTGTCTACCTTGTGAGTGTGGCTTCAGAAGTTATGTTTCATTATGCCTTTTATTTACAAGATCTCCCATAAAGTTATGACAACGTGATTTATAGTGACTTTGATCCTGTAGGGCAGGTGGGCTTGGTCTCAACTTCGTTGGAGCGAATGTTGTCGTGCTGTTTGATCCAACATGGAATCCTGCCAATGATCTTCAGGCTATTGACAGGTCAGCAAACCTATAAGAGAGGAAATAGTCATATAATTAGGTATTCACATTTCAAAACAGTGGTAAGTAGTAATTATTGAATACTAACAAACATTCTCAAAAACCTGCACCAGTAGAAACACTACTGTTCAAATGATTGAAAGAAATTAATATTTCAGTTTAACAAAGCCTGTTCTTTTGAACTTTTTATTCATCAAAAAATCCTGAAGAAAATCATGCTCTTTTTAGGGGTGGGTGATATACCAGTAGACACAATTAATCTGTACAAATTTGCAGTAGTGAAGTATTTTTACTTTACTCAAGTAAATTTAAAAAGTAACGGTAGTTTATCAGTGTTTTTCTTTGGAAAACATTACTTCATTCCAAAGCGTAATTTAAAAGTCATACTTTTCACTGCACTACATTTCATAAATAAAAGTTGTTTGTTTTACCTTAATACTTAAGAACTTTAAAAATGTAGTACTTCCTTGCAGTAAAAAGTACAATATTATGCTTTGGAATGCTGTGAAGTAATGTTTTCTATAGAAAAACACTGATCAAGTGCAGACACTTGAAAAGTATTTCAACAGCAAAGTAAAAATACTTCAATACTGTCCGCCTCTGTAAATTTGTTTACTGGAAAAGATTTTCGACTATTGTCTCTATCGTGGTTGCAGGCTCACGTGAGGTTGCTGTTCTACAGTATGTGCTCACGAAAACATATTGTTTGCAAGCATTTTTAAGCATCACGGTTTTTAATTTGCACAATTACTGTTTTTTGCTGTATTTCTGTTCAAATAAATGCAGCCTAACTGTTTAACCCAAGTTGTATGGAATGTATCAAGGTCCTAATAAGACCTGTGTGGACCTGTAATCCTTTCTGTTTTCATTTACAGGGTGTATCGTATTGGCCAGTGCAGGGATGTGACCGTTTTTAGACTAATCTCTTTAGGAACGGTAGAGGAGATTATATACCTGCGCCAGATTTACAAACAGGTATGTTCAATTCAAACAGATATTATACCTGGGTGCATATATAGACCCATTAAAGGATTAAAAATTTCCTGATAATTTACTCACCTCTATATCATCCAAACTGTTCAGTCATAAAGAATTCAAGTTTTTGAGGAAAACATTACACAATCTACACAACACTGGCCAAGGAATAAAGGCCTTATCTAAAGAAACAATTGTTCATTTTCTAAACAAGAAAAATAATAAATAAATACATACATACAGTATCTCACAGAAGTGAGTACACCCCTCACATTTTTTAATGTTTTATTATATCTTTTCATGTGACACTGAAGAAATGACACTTTGATACAACATAAAGTAATGAGTGTACAGCTTGTATAACAGTGTAAATGTGGTGTCCCCTCAAAATATCTCAACACACAGCCAATAATGTCTAAACTGCTGGCCACAAAAGTGAGTACACCCCAAAGTGAAAATGTCCAAATTGGGCCCAAAGTGTCAATATTTTGTGTGGCCACCTTTCTTTTCCAGCACTGCCTTAACCCTCTTGGGCATGAAGTTCACCAGAGCTTCACAGGTTGCCACTAGAGTCCTCTTCAGAGCTGGTGGATGTTAGAGACCTTGCGCTCCTCCACTTTCCGCTTGAGGATGCCCCACAGATGCTCAATAGGGTTTAGGTCTGGAGACATGCTTGATCAGTCTATCACCTTTACCTGGATATGACGCTGAGCATGTTCACTCAACTTCTTTGGTCGACCATGGCGAGGCCTGTTCTGAGTGGAACCTGTCCTGTTAAACCGTTGTATGGTCTTGGCCACCATGCAGCAACTGGGCCCAATTTGGACATTTTCACTTTTGTGACCAGCGGTTTAGACATTAATGGCTGTGTGTTGAGTTATTTTGAGGGGACAGAAAATTTTCAATGTTATACAAGCTGTACACTCACTACTTTACATTGTAGCCAAGTGTCTTTCTTCAGTGTTGTCACATGAAAAGATGTAATAAAATATTTACAAAAATGTGAGGGGTGTACTCACTTCAATGAGATACTGTGTAAATATATATATATATAGAGAGAGAGACAGAATTTCTTTTTTAGAAAATGACTGATCGTTTCGCTAGGTAAGACCCTTATTCCTCATCTGGGATCCCTTTGAAGCTGAACTAAAACTGTAATTTGGACCATCAACCCATTGAAGTCCACTATATGGAGAAAAGATTATAAGATGCTCTTATAATTGTAGCCACATACTCAAATACCTTTTGTTTGAGTTCCCTCGTCCTTATGCTAAAATAATGTAAAATCTAACACTGATGTTTGTTTTTCTACTTGATTGTTTGACAGCAACTTCAGTCATCAGTCCTAGGCCGAGAGAATGCTAGACGCTACTTTGAGGCTGTTCAGGGTACCGACGGCCAGGCAGGAGAGCTGTTTGGCATCCGAAACCTTTTCCGTCTACAGACTGATGGCACCTGTCTGACTCACCACATCCTGGAGGTAGGTACATTCCACTCCCTTATTTATCTATATTTCTATAATTGATATCTATCATATCAGACAGCTGTTGCAGCCCTAGTCTTGTAATATTAATGTAGGTTTTTAGTGCACATTGTGGATTCAGAGGAGCATGTGGATACTATCCAAAGAGTTTCTACGTTCCCTAATGCATCCTTTTAATGAACTGTTTATATGAAATGAATTCCTTCTCATTGACATGATGGGAATTGCGTGTTTGGTTCACAGAGGGAGGGCCGAGTGGAGGTGGGGATCATGACGGCCAGAACTCAAGCTCTGGATGAGATGCTGCAGGAGCCAGTGAGTACCTACCCTTTCACAGACCCGTGTCTGAAACGCTTCTTTTTCCCACCCATCCCTCCCCTCTTCTTTCCCATCATCCATCTGTTCCCACGACATGACAGGCGAACACATGGTCATAATCAACCCCCTCTCAAGCCCAGTGGTGAAGACCACACAGAAACGTACTATCTATACCACATTTATTTACTCTGCAGAGGCCTTATCTAATTGTTCTTCTGGAAAGAACCTCACACATTGTTTTTCTGAAGAGGATGGGCACTGACTGCACCGTCGCGGCTTGTTAAAGTCAATGAAGTGTGGTAAAGTTGAATTTGATGTGCTTTAGATGTTATTGGTTAAAACGGTTATATAAATTTCAGTATGAGTTGGTGTAGAATATAAATGTAAAATATGACTTTTTCTTCCCAAATTACATTCAGTTTTGATCACTAACTTAAATGTAACATTGTTTGGAGATTCAGCTTTTCTGTTGTTCAGTAGCAATAGCAGAAAATTATTGTGTGTGTGTATTGCTATATTATGTATATTATGGGAAAAAGGGAAATAAATTGTATAAATATTAAATATAAACACATATTTTATTTTATAAATATTAAATTACAGAATATACACTACCAGTTGAAAGTTTTTGTACTGCCCACCAAACCAGCATTTACTTTCTATTTGAATACATTTTAAAATGTCATTTATTCCTGTGATCAAAGCTAAATTTTCAGCATCATTACTCCAATCTTCAGAAATCATTCTGATTTGCTGTTCAAAAAACATTATGATTATTATGATTATTATTATTATTATTATTATATTATCAATATTTAATACACTTGAGTGCTTTTTTTGGGATTCTTTGATGAATATAAAGGTCCAAAGATCAGCATTTATCTAAAATAAAAAGCTTTTGTAACATTATACATGCACAGTGTGTGTGTGTGTGTGTGTGTGTGTGTGTGTGTGTGTGTATATATATATATATATATATATATATATATATATATAAGGAAAGAATTTATAGAAATTAATACTTTTATTTAGCAAGGATGCTTTAAATTGATGAAAGGATGCTGTTCTTCTGTATTTTATATTCATCAAATAAAGCTGAAAAAATTCTACTCAGTTGTTTCCAATAATAATAATAATAATAATAATAATAATAATAATAAATTTTTGAGCAGCAAATCAGTATATTAGAATGATTTCTGAAGGACCATGTGACCCTGAAGAGTGGAGTAAAGATGCTTTGAAATCACAGGAATAAATTACATTTCAAAATATATTTAAAAAGAAAACCGTTATTTTAAATAGTAAAAAATACTTCAAAATTGTACTGTTTTTGCTGTACTTTGGATCAAATAAATGCATGCTTGGTGAGAATAAAATATTTCTTTTAAAAACAACAAAAAAATGTTGCTGATTTTTGAATGGTATATAAAGATTTTTGGTTACAAATGCAAATAAATTGATATCTAACAAAAATTTAAGATATTTAAGATAAAATAATAAAAAAAGGAAAGAAAAAATAAAGCTATAACTTGTTTGAAGAGCAACCTTTGTATCTTTATTTTTATTTTTTTTTATATTTATATACTAATAATTCAAGAAATATTTAAAGTTAAACAATACATCTTCAGCAAAAAACTAACAGACCTTCTTGATTTACCTCAGGATCTTCAGTCAGCGGATGCTGCTACTGACAGAGCAGGTGGATCAGCAGCAGGTGCTGGGTTTAAACCCACTGGGGTGTTGGACTTCAGCAGTGCAAGTGAGGATGAAGATCCCTGCTGCTCGAAGCCCAGGGCCTCAGAAACACACACAGGAGAAGAAGGGGGAGCTGGTGCTACCTGCGTTGGCAATATGGGCCTGTATGGTCTGCTCCAGAGACAAATGGCTCAGAGACAAAAGCAGGAGACGAGCGACGAGGACTCTAGTAGCCAGGATGAGGACAACTGTGAAAAACCCACCATGATTAAGGAGCAAACATCTAAGACACAGAATCAGTCTGTTGAATCCAAGAAAGGGTTGGAGGGAATCATTTATGGCAAACAACAGAAAAAATCAGCAGACCTTTTAACAAGATCACATAAACACAACACCGACAGTGTGACTGGTAGCAAGAATCATTTTCACAAAAGGGTGAAATTTGCAGAAAAAGAACCTGAAGATGATATCGAAAGGTTTTTTTCATTAGAAGATGAAGCTCCGCACGAAGGCTTGAGATGTGTGAAGGGTCCTTCTCCTCAGGGCAGTAAATCAGCTGACACATGGTCCTCCGGGAAGGACAACACTACTCAAAAATCTTTAGGCATAAAGAGACAAAACACACCACAAACATCAGGATCTGACAAAACCCAATCCAGAGATGAAAAAAAAAATGGAACACTGGACTCCTTATTAGGTAGAACATTTAATAACCTGGACTATTCAGTAAGAATCATCTGGTATAATGAATACCTTTACTTGATTTTAGCTAATTATCACACACAGAATCTAGAATAATCTAGAAATGGATTTAAAAAAACAATACGCATACACTCACAAAATAAATAAAACAGTGTACACAACATTAATTTGCAGTAACCTAATAACAATAAACAACAAAAATAGTAAAAATTTAATAACATAGGTATTAACTTAATAGAACTTAAAGGATTACTTCACTTTCAGAACAAAAATTTACAGATAATGTACTCACCCCCTTGTCATGCAAGATGTTTATGTCTTTCTTTCTTCAAGAAATTATGTTTTTTGAGGAAAGCATTTCAGGATTTCTTTCTATATAATGGACTATTTATTGTGCCCCCAAGTTTGAACTTCCATAATGCAGTTTAAATCCAGCTTCAAAGGGCTCTTAATCATCCCAGCAGAGGAAGAAGGGTCTTATCTAGTGAAACGATAGATTATTTTCAAAACAAATTTATATACTTTTTAACCTCAAAAGTTTGTCTTAGTTTCGTCATGCGCATGCGTAGTCTGTGGTAATCCGGGTCAATACAGTTAGGGTATGTCGAAAAACTCCCAAGACAAGACAAACTTTTTAGGTTAAAAAATATATAAATTGTCAATTTGTTTTGAAAATAATAGATTGTCTCAATCAAGATCAAACTTGGAGGCACATTAGAAGTCCATTATATAGAAAGAAATCCTGACATGTTTTCCTCAAAAAACATAATTTTGTTATTGTTACGACTGAAGAAAGACATGAACATCTTGGATGATAAAGGGGTGAGTACATTATCTGTAAATTTTTGTTTTGAAAGTGAACGAAACCTTTAATAAATAAATAATTAAAAAAATAAGTAGATGAGAAATATGGACATTGTAGAGAAAATTTAAGTAATCTTGAGATTGTTCCAATTTTCTTGTAATATACCTGAATGTATTTTCTAACTTCTTTGACAGGTGGACTTCAGGATGTGAGCTACACTCACTCTAATCAGAAAGTAGTGGGCTCCAGCAGAGCAGAAGACTGCCTGAGCCGTGCTGCTGTTCGAGATGTGTTTGAACTCAACAAGCACTCGCAGCAGCTTGCAAACCAGATTCTGGACTCAGAGGTTTCAATATATATATTTTTTTTTATTTCTATATATTTGCACACTGTAGGGCGAATTCAACAGTTGCTGCACTTTTTGTGTGCGGTATATTAGTGCAACTAACAATAGTATTTTAGTATGTTTTTTGGTTGTTGTGTAAAGCACATATATATATGTAAATGTAATTTAATATATATTTATTAGGGCTGTCAGTCGATTAAAATGTAGAATCTAATAAATTACATGATGTTTCGATTAATTAATCTAATTATTTGCCCATCAAATTTGGCTGAGAAATACTCCCAAAAGATAACATAAAGTAAATATTGTAAATATTTTAACCACGTTATTTTTTCATAACTAATTAATAAAGTTAACGTGTTAAACTGACAGCCCTTATATATAACACGCTAACTTTACTACACAGTGTGTGTTCAGTCACAATTTCGGTAAGACTTTTCACACTTTTGCATGTATTTTTTCCTTGCAACTACAAAAATAAAACGTATTAACCAAATATGTTGCTGTTCAAAACTTTGAGATCAGTAAGATTTTAAATGTTTTTAAAGAAGTCTCTTATGCTGATCAAAGTTCCATTTACAGAAAAAAATAATAATATTATGAAATGTTATGGCAATTTAAAATAACAGTTTTCTGTTTTAATGTACTTTAAAATATAATTTATTCCTGTGATGCAAAGCTGAATTTTCAAAATCATTCCTCATATCAGTGTTGCATTATCCGTTGGAAATCATTTCTAATATGCTGATTTATTTTGCTGCTTTCTATTTTTTTTTTTATCTGTGATACTTTTTTCAGGATTCTTTGATGAATAAAAAGTAAAAAAGAACATTTATTGAAAAGGAAATCTTTTCTAACAATATAAGATTTTACTATCACTTTTTATCAATTTAACACATCCTTGCTGAATAAAATCATTCATTTCTTTCAAAGAAAGAAAGAAAGAAAAAATGTACTGACCCCAAACAGTGGTGTATTTTGTTACAAAAGATTTCTATTTTAAATAAATGCTGTTCTTTTTAACGTTTTTTTCATCAAAGAATCCTGAAAAAAGTTGCATAGGTTCCAAAAAATATTAAGCAGCACACTAAAGCATCAGCAAACAGCTGATGAAAATTCAGCTTTGCATAATTGGAATAAATTATATTGTAAAGTATATTGTAAAATATATGTAAAATAAAAACCATTATTTTATAGTGTAATAACATTTTGCAATATTGGACAGGGTGTGTCCAAACTTTTGACTGGTAGTGTGTGTGTGTGTGTGTATATATACAGTGGGTACGGAAAGTATTCAGACCCCCTTAAATTTTTATATTGCAGCCATTTGCTAAAATCATTTAAGTTCATTTTTTTTCCTCATTAATGTACACACAGCACCCCATATTGACAGAAAAACACAGAATTGTTGACACTTTTGCAGATTTATTAAAAAAGAAAAACTAAAATATCACATGGTCCTAAGTATTCAGACCCTTTGCTCAGTATTTAGTAGAAGCGCCCTTTTGATCTAATACAGCCATGAGTCTTTTTGGGAAAGATGCAACAAGTTTTTCACACCTGGATTTGGGGATCCTCTGCCATTCCTCCTTGCAGATCCTCTCCAGTTCTGTCAGGTTGGATGGTAAACGTTGGTGGACAGCCATTTTCAGGTCTCTCCAGAGATGCTCAATTGGGTTTAAGTCAGGGCTCTGGCTGGGCCATTCAAGAACAGTCACAGAGTTGTTGTGAAGCCACTCCTTCATTATTTTAGCTGTGTGCTTAGGGTCATTGTCTTGTTGAAAGGTGAACCTCCGGCCCAGTCTGAGGTCCAGTCTTGGCCGCATTCATCTTTCCCTCGATTGCAACCAGTCGTCCTGTCCCTGCAGCTGAAAAACATCCCCCCACAGCATGATGCTGCCACCACCATGCTTCACATTTGGGACTGTATTGGACAGGTGATGAGCAGTGCCTGGTTTTCTCCACACATTCCGCTTACAATTAAGGCCAAAAAGTTCTATCTTGGTCTCATCAGACCAGAGAATCTTATTTCTCACCATCTTGGAGTCAAGACACATGCGGGCTTTCATGTGTCTTGCACTGAGGAGAGGCTTCCGTCGGGCCACTCTGCCATAAAGCCCTGACTGGTGGAGGGCTGCAGTGATGGTTGACTTTCTACAACTTTCTCCCATCTCCCGACTGCATCTCTGGAGCTCAGCCACAGTGATCTTAGGGTTCTTCTTTACCTCTCTCACCAAGGCTCTTTTCCCCGAGAGCTCAGTTTGGCCGGATGGCCAGCTCTAGGAAGGGTTCTGGTCGTCTCAAATGTCTTCCATTTAAGGATTATGGAGGCCACTGTGCTCTTAGGAACCTTAAGTGCAGCAGAAATTTTTTTGTAACCTTGGCCAGATCTGTGCTTTGCCACAATTCTGTCTCTGAGCTCTTCAGGCAGTTCCTTTGACCTCCTGATTCTCATTTGCTCTGACATGCACTGTGAGCTGTAAGGTCTTATATAGACAGGTGTGTGGCTTTCCTAATCAAGTCCAATCAGTATAATCAAACACAGCTGGACTCGGATGAAGGTGTAGAACCATCTCAAGGATGATCAGAAGAAATGGACAGCACCTGAGTTAAATATATGAGTGTCATAGCAAAGGGTCTGAATACTTAGGACCATGTGATATTTCAGTTTTTCTTTTTTAATAAATCTGCAAAAAATGTCAACAATTCTGTGTTTTTCTGTCAATGTGCTGTGTGTACATTGAGGAAAAAAAACTTAAATGATTTTAGCAAATGGCTGCAATATAACAAAGAGTGAAAAATTTAAGGGGGTCTGAATACTTTCCATACCCACTGTAAAAAAAAAAAAAATATATATATATATAAGTTTTTTTTTTTTGGTTGATCAATCTAGAATTATTAAGGAATAAATCATGATTTTTCAATAATGAGGCCAATTCTAACTCTCTGTATTTATTGTGTTGCAGAACCAGTTATCTGATCCCATACTCTCAGATCAAGTGGACGGAGGTCAGACAAGGCAGGAACATGGCAGACCCCACATTGAGCATCCTGTCAGACACAACATCAAAACCTCTTACCGCCAGAAAAATGTCACTGTCATTGTGGGCGACACACCCAGTAGCATGTGCAGGTAACTCTATTTTCTACTCCAAAATGCTTCGCTTTTCTCCTCGTGCAAAGATCAGACTCGCCGTCAGCTCAACACAAAGCAAATAATCCTGTCAATTGTGTTAAAAACACAAACACTAGAACAAAAAGTCAGTGAGAGGAAATTCCTGGTAGTGCAGGGCCATGTGCCAGTTCTCCCCACAGCTATGGTGTGCTGCCCCCGCCTGGCCCCCGGGGCTGCAGGAGTGAGGGAAGACCACCCCGGAGCCCTCTCACCCACCCATTTCCCAAGTCATGAGCACCCCCTCTTTATTCGTTTTTTCTTCGTGGAACTGCCTCATAAATGTACTGTTTGTTCACGTAATGGTGAAAACACACATACATGCACACACGCAAGTATATATTCTTTACTTGATGAACTGCTGTAATGTGATTCAGCTCCACACAGACACATACTTAAGGGTCTTGCTTCATAGATATCTTTCGCTTTGAAACCACAAAGGGTGGCAACCACCATTAGAAGCTACGCCACAAACGGCTTATGAGCTCTTTCAGTTTCAAATTACTAAGGTTTTCCTTAAAGACATTAATGCTGAATTTTCTGAGTTGTTGTTTTGTGCTTTAAAAATGGATTTGGGGTCATTTTATTTATATTAAAGGGATATTTCATCCTAAAATGACTGACTTACTCCCTTGCCTGTCATTCCAAACCTGTATGAATTAGTTTCTTATGCAGAACATAGAGGAAGATATTTGGAAGAATGCCGGACATTTCGTCAAAAAAAAACAAACAATATGTTCCACATAAGAACAAAAGTCATACAGGTTTCAGACAACATGAGGGTGAGTAAATGGCGACAAAATCCTCACTTTTGAGTGAACTTTCCCTTTAAGAGCATGTTTTGTGTCACGTGTTTTGTAGCTTTTAGCATTAAGCAAATCTTCTGGTTCTTATTATGTTGTAACTTATGGGCTGTGGTTTAATGATATAATATACAGACTGTCATAAACCTGCTCCCTGCCCTGTATTTTGCAATGGATGGAGAATAAAATGATCTCTTAGAACACTACAATAAACTCAATTTTAACTAAGCTGATCATTAATAAATAAAATTCAGAGTTGTGTGGTCTAACCAACTTGCGGAAACATTCAGGAACAAAAAAAAAAAACAGGAAATGATATATGAAGAGCGCTGTAGACCCTCATGACTGTGTGTCAAGGTCAATAAGTCTCTTAAAGGATTAGTTCACTTCCACAATGAAAGTTTTCTGATAATTTACTCACCCCCATGTCATCCAAGATGTTTGTGTCTTGCTTTCTTCAGTCGAAAAGAAATTAAGGTTTTTGAGGAAAACACTCCAGGATTTTTCCCCATATAGTGGACATCAGTGGGAGCCAACGGATTGAAGGTCCAAATTGCAGTTTCAGTACAGCTTTCATTTTTTACCTTGGTTCAAAAAGTTGGGTAGGGTGAAAAACTTGTCAAAAAATTGTCAGACATCGTGGTTTTATTTTTTTTATTTTTTTATTTTTTTTTGTAAAGGGTGTTTGACTTTCTTTGCATGTTTGCTTTGTAAACCCTAGGATGGTACTTCTGCCTACATCATGCGCAACGTTTCCAAGACCCTTATTCCTCGGCTAGAATTGTGTAGAGCCCTTTGAAGCTGCATTGAAACTGCAATTTGGGTCTTCAACCCATTGACTCCCATTGAAATCCACTATATGGAGAAAATACAGCAATGTTTTCCTCAAAAATTTTAATTTTATTTCGACTGAAGAAAGAAAAACTTGAACATCTTGGATGACATGAGGGTCTTTTTAAAATAAGTTGATTTGTGTCATTAAGATGATATTTGGTCTTGCAGACAGCAGGTAGAAGACATGGCTCAGTTCTTTGGATACGACTCTGTGCGGGATTTTGCAGAAGACATTCTAAAGAACAATTCAGAGCAGAGACTAAGCCGATTACGGACCTTCTACAGCCAGAACAGCCCTCAGCTCAAGAACATCATCAGAAAGACCTTTCTTAAACCCAACATCGAGGCAGAGCCACCATCTAAAGCCAAACAAAGACCTACCTCAAAAAGAACCCACCCAAACTCCTCTCTTAAACCTCAAGTTGAGGTACCAACCCCAGAGGTTAAGGATGGAAGTAAAACATTAAAGAAAAAGAGGATGGGTGAAACAGAAACCTCAAAGTTTCACCTTCATTCCAGTACAGACCTCACAAACAATAAAATGAAGATGTCCTCCACAGACAAGCTCTCATCATCAACTTTTGGACATGTTCCTCAAACCAGTAGCACCAGTGCACTAGAAGAAGAAAGTAAAACCAATATGACTAGTTCCTCACAAACTTTAAAGGACAAGGAATACCCTTCACGGTCATCTTGCGTCTCCACAGATGGTTGTGCTGCGTCAAGCTCAACCCAGACCAGCAGATCCTCACAAATCACAGATCTTTTAGGTGACACATCCATCCTGGATGACTTGTTCAAGTCAAAGAGGAAAACCGTAGACCAACCCAGAGATGTGAAAACATCCACATGTACAGAAAGAGCCAAAAGTAGAGGAAAGGACTTCTGGGATATTTTGAACGAGGGGAACGAGGAGAGCATTAACAAACTTACAGATCTGACAGAGGTGGAGAAGATTTGTAACAGTGCCAGTGTCTCTGCAAAGTCTAGAAGTAGTGATAAAACCGAAAGCTCGCAACTTTGGAAAAAAAATGAGAAATTTCTCTGGAAACTATAGTTCAAATTCTTTCTTCCTTCTAATGTGTTTTTCTTTTTTTAAGTGATTTATTTACAATGTTATGTTTTATTGCAAGGGCAGGCTTTTTATTTAAGTGCATTTTTTTTTTATTTTGGTTTCTGAAGATTCATTCTTTCAATCTTTTTTTTAATAATTTTAGAGTTCATGTTTTTATGAAGGCACAAGAATGTAATTTAATGTTTTCACATGAAAGGAAATTTTAGATATTTGAAAAAAAAAAATTACAATAAAATAATAGATTTTGAAAATGGGAAAATCTTAAAATGTAATGTGTAATTTTAACATATTAAAATTATTATACAATTAATAAATTTTTTTTTAATAATGTACACTACCAGTCAAAAGTTTTAATTACGATTTAATTAATTTTTTTTTATAAAGAAGAGACTTTTTCAATTCTGCTCAACAAGCCTGTGTATATTTGATCCAAATTACAGCAAAACAGTAACATTTTGAAATATTTTTACTATTTAAAAAACTGTTTTCTATTTGAATATATTTTAAAATTACATTTTATTCCTGTGATTACTCCAGTCACATGATCCTTCAGAAATCATTCTAATATTCTCATTTGCTGCTCAAAATACAATTATTATGTTGAAAACAGCAGAGTTGAATTTTTCAGATTTCTTTGATGAATAGAAAGTTCAGAAGAACAGCATTTATCTAAAATAGAAATCTTTTGTAACAGTATAAATGTCTTTATCAACACTTCGAATCAATTTAAAGCATCCTTGCAAAATAAAAGTATTGATTTCTATAATTTCCCCCCAAAATAAATTATACTGACTCCAATCTTGTATAGTGAATGTATAGTGTATAAAGTTACGTAAGTTTTTTATTACAGATAAATGCTGATCTTTAGATCTTTGTTCATCAAAGAATACTGAATAAAAAAAAAAATTGATAAGAATATTTTTTTCTCTTGAACAGCAAATCAGCATATTAGAATAATATATGCTTTCTGAAAGATCGTGTGTGACACTGAAGACTAGAGTGATGCTGAAAATTAAGCTTTAATCACAGGAATAAATCACATTTTAAAATCTATTTAAATAGAGTTCATTTAAATAGTAAAAAAAACACAATATTACTGCTTTTGCTGTATTTTGGATCATAAATGCAGGCTTGGTGAGCAGAAGAGAATTGTTTAAAAAAAAAACATTTTAAAAAACTTTTGACTAGTAGTGTATAGTGAAAAAAACATCGAATATACAGAACATATAGGATATTAAATGTTAATTAGTCATTTTTTAATTTATTTCCCTAAATATCTTACAGCATTTATATTGGAATTGTAAACCATGCAATATTTTTTTCCCCCACACAACTGCCTCTCGTTTGGTTCCAGGCAGCTAAATGGCTTAAATAGTTGGTGGTCTTGGACCTCAAACCGAAAAGTGGCGTAAATAGTTTTGAAGTAGTGTAATTGCTTTGATGAAGTGGCATGAATCTCTCCCACCGCAGTCTGTCTTTCATGGAAGCTTAAGGCCGCTGCTGTTCGTTTCATCTCATCTGCTGTGAGTCGCAGAGCTCAGCGCCTGTTGCTATCCTCATTACAGCTGCATTTTTAAGTCTTCGGTGCATTAGCGGTGGCACTAAGAGAGAAATGACACGTGTGACCCACAGCTGTCGTCTCACATCTCTCAGGGTCTCAGGGGCGAATGGATGGGATTTTCACTCTTGATCTGCTCTTAAATGCTGAAATTAGAAAGTGTTGATAGGCATCAATACAAACAAAGACAAGTTGGGGCTACAGCAGGACAGTTCAGACAGCCTTCAAACTTCTGGGAGGTAGAACAGGGATGGCATATCATCCTTACACTACATTTGCAGCAATTGTTCGGATGGTTGGTTCACAAAAAATGAATGTAGATTCTTATCTGTACCGTTAAAACCTTTCAAAATTCACCAAAGGGAGTGTAGGGTGGACTATAAATGGTTTGATCTTGAAATCTTACTGTATGTTTCTGATCATCTGTAGGTACTGGAGGAAACTTTATTTGTCATTTGTGTTGATTTCTTTACCAGGGTTTTGTAAAATACTGAATATTTATGCTGTTTAAATAAATGCCATTATAGGAGACTTGTTTTGAACAGTAGTGTTTATTTAATATATTACATAAACATATTTATGTGGACAATTGATTAAATTAATTGACAATGCAACAATTTTACTCTAGTGTTGTGTAGAATCAGTGCATATGTTTTTTGTAAAACTTGTCAGTGCTAAAATATTACTTGTAAATAAATCTCAAGAGGGAAATCAAGTAAATAATTTAGATCATAGGGTTTTTTTTGCTTCCAAGAAAGGTTGAGCAACCTTGATTTAGCCTATGTGGCTTTAAATTAGTTAGAAACGTTTTAATCCATTTCTGCTATATGCAGACTCAGGAACTGAAAGTATTTGGCATCTGCTTCCCATTACATGTAGCACCCTTCATCCTGTTATTTCTTCATGTTCCACAAAGAGATATTCAGAAATAACTCTGGATTTGCTTGTTTTAGTAGCACCTCCATCAGCACTGCAGTTCAGCCTGGACAGGTAAAACAAGCTGTTTGTTTTTCCTGATACAATAACCAAGACTGCAGTCACATATGAGATCGCTGCTGCCGAATCTGATTTACTTTGCTTATTTTTCGATGTCACTGAGCGATTTGATTTGATTTCTGAGAGCGTGTAAATGAGCCCAACCTCTGTGCAGATTGATGAAATGGACAGCTTACATTTAAATGTCATTCTGTTGATATAGAAAAGTGTTGACTGAATCATTAATCATCACTTTTTTTTTTGGTGCGGAAATGTGGGGCACGGCCATAGACGTTAAGAATGACAGTAATTCAAAATTTTGTACCCCACAATATTTGTTAGGATGACAAAACGTAAAAATTTAAATTTAGGACGGTTGCCGTGCCTCAGTGGTTTAACAAGCGCTTGTCAATGTCAAAAATGACTGATATGGCCAATCAAATCCATAAAGGCGGGCTTTTCTGTTCACAGATGCAGATGAAGAATTAGTGTGACTTATCAGTTTTAACACTGAAAAAGTGTGAGGTAGCCTAAGATATAAATAGATAGGCTAAATATTCAATATTTGACAATATTTGATATTTGAAATATAATACTTGTTTTACCAACGACCAACAGTAGCCTAAAATCCTGTGATGCAAAGTATTCAACTTTTTTGTAAAATTTCAACGTTTTGAATTGTAAATATAGGATGAATCATTTCTGTGATTCGAGCAATTCATAAATGAATGTAACAAGACAAGATTCAAATAAATATTCAATATTTGATAACTCTTTTATGACAGAAATGTTTGATGACCAACAGTAATATCCTGTGACACAAACTATTAAACTTTTTTTGTCAGATGTCGCCATTTTGCATTGTAAACATGGGATAGATCATTTCTGTGATTCGAGTAATTCATAAATTAATGTGACAAGACAAGATACAAATATTGAATATCTGACAACTGTTTTGATAGAAATGTTTAAAGACCAACAGTATCCTGTGATGCAAACCACTCAACTTTTTAGTCAAATTTCGCAGAATTGTAAATGCAGGTTGAATATTGCATTTTCAACATATTATACACACATTCACTCTTGTTTGTATTTTAAAATACAAATATTAGTTCAAAATAGTTTCAGCTGTGAGGTAAACGTGAAGTAAGATATTAATATTCAATATTTGACAGCTGTTTTACACTGTAAAAAAATTCCGTAAAAATTCCAGTAGAAAACTGGCAGCTGCGGTTTCCAGAATTTTACCGTAAAAATACGGTACCAACGCTTTACAGTTTACCATTTTCAGTTAAATTTTGTATCATTTTAAGTAAATACCGTAATTTCATCAACAATATAATTGTAATCAACCGATTGAAGTACTGAAATCTGTTTTGTACCTTTGTAATACACTGATAACCACTAAAGCCCATCACAAGCAGCTTTTAAATATTAACATATATAGAAGGTGCACAGTGTCATTCACACAAACACTAAACACCATCATGATAACACATTAACATTAACAAGATCAGATGTAGCATACAACTGTAATGTACAAATCTGCTAAGAAAAAACAAAGAACAAATAGTTATTTAAAAAAAAATCTAATTTAAAAAAAATGTAAAGCAGGGAATTCTGGGAATGTCAGTTTATGGTTATTTACGGTAAATTTTTACAGTAAAGTCTTTTACTGTTAACCATTTAACAGGTTTTTACTGTAGCATTTTTACAGTTTTTTACTGTTAAATTCACTGTCATTTTTTACAGTGTAGGATAAAAAATGTTTAACAACCAGCAGTAATATCCTATGATGTAAACTACTCAACGTTTTTGTCAAATTTTGCCATTCTGGCAGTAGCACTTAGGCGTAGCTTAGCATAGCATAGGCATAGCTTAGCATAAATCGTTGAATCTGATTAGACCGTTAGCATCTTGCTCAAAAAGACTCGAAATTTTCCTATTTAAAACTTGACTCTTCTGTAGTAACATTGTGCACTAAGACTGACAGAAAATGAAAAGTTGTGATTTTCTAGGCTGATATAAATAGGAACTATACTCTCATTCTGCCTTAATAATCAAGGAACTTTGCTTCTGTAACATTGGTGCAGCAGACGCAGTGATATTACGCAGCGCCTGAATATAGTCCCCAGCTATTTTACTATTAGCTTAGTGGCTTAGTGCCGTTCACGTTGGAAGTTACCTAGCTGGGGACTATTTTCAGGCCCTGCGTAATATCATTGCGCCTGCTGCACCCATGGTACGGCAGCAAAGTTGCTTGATTATTACGGCAGAATGAATCAGCCTAGAAAATCACAACTTTTCATTTTCTGTCGGTTTTAGTTCGCAATGTAACTACAGAAGAGTCAAGTTTGAAATAGGAAAAATATTGAGAAACTTTAATTATTTTTGAGCGAGATGCTAACGGTCTAATTCAATGATTTATGCTAAGCTATGCTAAAAGTGCTATTGGCAGACCCAGAGAAACTCACCTGTTTAACTCTAGGGGAGTTGGAAAATGAGCCTATTTTCAAAAAAATGTTCCTTTAAGAACTGATTTCATGTTTGTTTAACACTTTCAGCTGGTCCACAAAAATCCCCTTACTTACTTTTATTAGGAAATTACAGCTGTGATTACCATAGCGAAAAGTCCACCATCATTAAGGTGAGCCCTCAGGCTTCAGCTGCACTGTTTTTTTCCCACTAAGTGTAACATGAGTAACTTATTGAATATCACACCTCACAAAACCATTGGAACAGTATAACAATAAACTCCCACTCAAAATGAAGGTCTGACCCCCAAAAAAGTTCCCACACGCCTCTTCCTAACTTGACCTAATTTGTGTTTGAGTACACATTTAAGTAAGCAAACAGGGCTGATCCCACTTCCCACATAGTGTTATTAATGATGTTTTCAGATGTTTTCATGATAAACACCAAAATAAGAACAAATTTGACAGCAAAAAAGGGTAGAAAATTATACAAATAGACAGTTCAGACGCACTATTTGTTTCTAAATTGTGCGTGTTATGTCTGTCCCAGGCGATGACGAATGGAACTTTTTGATATATTAGGGTAAATATTTACCCATGGGAGAATGCGGCAGATTCTCTGTTTGATTGCCAGAGTTCAGTGTCATTTGATCCATTGTTTAGAGAATTGAGAGCTTGGTAAACAATCAGTCGTCCTACATCTGCCTGCTGTTTATGTGTGTAGGGACTCAGAGCCCTTGAAGCTGGACCACACAAGCAAAGCTTATTGAGACTGCAAGCAGTCAGATGCAGAGTGATGACAAAGCAGTCCTCTCACTTTCATGTTCGCATTGCTGATGTAAACACGAAGAATTGTGCTCGTTTATTTCAGCTGAAAATTTCCAACATGAAAACAACATGTTGGCACATGACTGCATGCAGCTGTTGAACGTTGCAAAATTTAGTAAACAAAATTGTGAAAAACCAAAGCATGTGATATTTTGCTCATCTATTTTCTAAACTGTCCCAAAGGTACAAGATTCATGTTTGTTGTGAGCAGCAGTTTATGTTTAGCTTGTTTTAGATGGAATCTTCACAGACAAGACAATTCAATGTTAATGATGTTGATGAAACAAGTTGGAAACTTTAAAAGTGATCTATATACACTTGTAGTGTACTTCAAATCTTATAGTTTAAGCTATATTTTTTAAAAACTTAACTTACAGATAACATCATTTTACTGAAATAAAAGGCCATTTAAAGTTAGTACTATATTATTGTGTTTTAATGGAAATGACAACAAAATACACTACCATTCAAAAGTTTTTGAACAGTAAGTAATTTATTTGATCTGAAATACAGCAAAAACAGTACAATTTGAAGTATTTTTACTATTTAAAATAACTCTTTTTCTATTTAACCCTTGTGCTACCTTATTTTTTTTTTTTGTCTTTTTCAGTTTAGATTTTTTTTTGATCATTTTACATGTTAATGCTAACTGTGAGTATGATCCTTTCGTTCTTTATTCAAAAGAATTGGTATCTGTTTATTAGCCACCCAGGCTTGTGTTGCAGTATATATTCAGGTAGAACCTCCCTGCTGCCACGGGACCCTCCGGTGGCTGCTGGACATTTTCCTCTGGATCTGGCCACCAGGTTTCTGCAAACTAATCGCTGGGCACTCTGCCTCTAGGTCAGGCTTCGAGTGTCCTTGCAGTAGGTCTAGGTATGCGGCTCAGGCCTTTGGCCAAAGGAACTAAGTCACTGACAGCCGTTGGACGTCATTGGGGCAGCTCCCTCACCTTGAATGGTGAGCAGAGCTGGCACTTAGTGCTCACCCTAATATTTAGCTTGCACTCCCCTCAGCATGGCAGCGTGGGTATTCCCGTTCCCCATACCGGCCCCTAGAGGACGCAGTTAGATGTTCCCTCGAAAGGGAATGTCTCAGGTTAGGAATGTAACCATGGTTCCTTGAGAAGGGAACGAGACACTCTGTCCTCTAGGACTTGACGCTGTGCTTCATCATTAGATTCAGACGAAGAAGCAGATGATGTGTTTGACCGGCGCCTGCATATACTATGCGGTCACACTGGCAATGATACCAGTGACGCCATAGGCTGTCGCCGGCCGGTGCGCATGACAGAGTTGCAGGGAGAAAGCCACTGCTCTGCTCTACAAAAAGAACACTGCTGCCGTCTGCAGTTTGTTAAAGATCATGTAGACAAGTCAGAGGACTATTGGAGAAATGTTTTGTGGACAGATGAGACCAAAATAGAACTTAATGGTTTAAATGACAAGCATTATGTTTGGAGAAAGAAAAAACACTGCATTCCAGCATAACAACCTTATACCATTTATGAAACATGGTGGTGGTAGTGTCAAGGTTTGGGCCTGTTTTGCTGAATCTGGGCCAGGACAGCTTGCCATTATTGATGGAACAATAAATTCTTTGGGTTGAAAGTCCAAATTGCAGCTTTAAAGGGCTCTACATCCTCTATTGAGGAATAATGGTCTTATCCAATGAAACAGTCTGACATTTTCAAAAAAATAAAATAAAAACAAATTTATACAAATTTATATATAAGTTCTTTGTCTGTGTACTTAAGTTCAAAAAGGTAGGGTAGGGTGAAAAACTACATCACATTTTCTCCTCCAACTTCAAAATCGTTGTTTTACCTTTTTTTGTAAAAGGCATTTGACTTTCTTTGCACATTTGCTTTGTAAACACTGGGTCAGCACTTACATGAACGTCACACATGACCTTTCTAATGTGACTATGTAACGTGTGAGGTCGAGCTAGTGCAAGACAAAAAAAAATGTGGTTAAAAAATATATAAATTTTATCTCTCTTTTTTTTTTTTTAGAAAATATCTGACTGTTTAATTACAAGAAACTTATTCCTTGACTGGGATCCTGTAGAGCCCTTTGAAGCTGCAATTTGGATCTTCAAAACAAATTCACCCTGCCCCATTTTCAGTGAGGGCAAGTATTTGGAAGAATATTATATTAATAATTGATCTTTTGTTATGGAAATTACATTTACATGTAGACATTTAGCAGACGCTTTTACAGTAAGCGACTTACAAAGGAGAACATTCTAAATCAACAAAAGAGCAAGAAAACATACAAGTGCTATGACATGTCTCATTTAGCCTAACGCAGTACATGTAGCAAGGATTTTTAAAGTACATAATAAATAAAAGAAAATAGATGGGGGGGGGGGGAGCAAGCTAGTGTTAGAGGCCTTCTTTTAGCTTTTTTGTTAATTGTAATGAGAGAAACTAGTGTTAGTGTTTTTTTTTAGAGAAAACAAGCATTAAGTAAATGGATAGAGTACAAATCTAAAAGAGCATAATTTAAAGAATATAATTAGAAAAGATGTGTGAAGAGTGCTAGAGTTAGAGGGTTAAATAAAGATGGAAAAGAGTTTTTAGCCTTGAAAAAAACTCGAAGAAGATGGCTAAAGACTCAGCTGTTCGGAGTGAGTTGGGCAGGTCATTCCACCAGAAAGGTACATTTAATGTGAAAGTCCGTAAAAGTGATTTTGTGCCACTTTGGGATGGCACAATAATGCACCGTTCACTTGCAGAAGCTTCTAGAGGGCACATAATTCCGAAGTAATGAATTCAGGTAAAGGGGTCCAGAACCAGTGGTGGTTCTGTAGGCAAGCATTAATGCCTTGAATT
Source organism: Cirrhinus molitorella (assembly GCA_033026305.1). NCBI lineage: Eukaryota > Metazoa > Chordata > Actinopteri > Cypriniformes > Cyprinidae > Cirrhinus > Cirrhinus molitorella. The sequence goes on along the minus strand of CM065125.1, from coordinate 16,546,262 downwards.
TAATGCGAGCAGCTACTGGTAGTCAATGCAGACTGATGAATAGAGGTGTGATGTCCGTCCTTCTCGACGTCTTGCCGCTGCATTCTGGATTAATTGTAGAAAGGTTTGATAGAAAAAGAGCATTGCAATAGTCCAGCCTAGACAAGAATAAGAGCTAGGGAACGCGTTCAACAGAGCCACTAAAGGGACATGGTTAAACGCTTGTTAGTAGTAGCCTGTTACATTAAAGTGCATAATATATTTCATTTACAAAACTGCACAAACAGTAATGAGAGATGACTTATAGGACGATGACGAATGATTTGCAAATCCTGAGCACCACTGACAAACAAGTAATTTTGTTAAATGTGTGGTAGATACTCCCGCACAGAAGTACAGAGTATGTGTGATCACGAATCTCGAGAATGAAAGTAAAAGAAAAAGTTTGATGTCCAGTGTGCACAATTTTTTTTTTTTTATGAAAAACTGTGAATCATGATTGAAAATCAAAAAATCATGAATCGATTTTTAATTGAATCATGACCCAAAGAATCGATTTAAATCGAATCATGAGGTACTGAATGTTTCCCACCCCTACAAGAAACAAAATCGGGTCACACCTGATACTGAAAGCAAAGATTCACACTTTTGTTACTCACAAATATTTTAACAGTGGATTATTTTTCTCAATAAATACTACAGTATATATTTTATGTAATTTTTTTTATTGGGTTCTCTTTCACGAAATAATGCAGAAATATAGAAAATTCTAAAGGGTTTACAAAATTTCAAGTAGCTACGGTTATGTACACACATATAACAGATACACAACGGATTACTTTTTTGTTTGTTTGTTTGCTAGTTTGTTTACATCTCAATTCTTTTTGCTACTTTTTAAATAATGTTATGTATAGATTTGCTTTGTATACATTATATAAGGCTATATTATAGATTCGTTAGCTTTATATCAGTCTAATGAATTTAATGAAACAGAAAAAACAGCCATCTAGCAAAACTATAGCTCAGTCAAGATACAGAGTATTTTGTACACTGTTTTAAACCATAGGAAATTGTTTTAAGGTAATTAGTGGTTTCCCGCAGACTAGGGCGTTAGATGATATCCAGTCTTTACTTTACTTATCCACCACTTGTTTTTAAAAACATTAGATTTTCAGAAACCACTGCTGTAGTCAAAGCAAGATAGTGTGAATGAAACATGATTTATTTTAATTATTGCCTTAGCCTTATGCCACATAAATGTCTTTTCAGTTACAAGCAGTATAACATTATAAATTATCAGTGGAAATTCCCTGTAGTAAAAACACAAACCCCTTTAATAAAAGTGAAAGCTGATAGTTATCCTGTCAACGGTATTTCAATCAGAACAACTCGCTCAAGCTTGAACAGCTTTATTAACTACATCTGCAGTGGAAATCCCCCATCAGACGGCACTTGTTTGTGTCCTTTACCTTCTCAGCATCTTCAAGACATATTTGAAACTCAACTCCACAGAGAGAATCAAAAAACTGACCTCTGGTGGCTGAATATCAGAAACAAGAACAGAGAGATATTTTTAAGGTAAATGAGATTTTACAGTATCTCTCTAGTGTTATTTTAAAAAAGACAGATTTGTCACATAACAGATATAACAGGATAACGACATTATCAAAAAAATGTACATTACCTTCACGCTTTAAAGATCATCATGTCAAAGTGCATTTAGCCACTATGTGGCGCCAGATATCTGTTAAAGTGTTTTGTGGATATTGTTTTTATAAAATGTTCTTAAACGAGACCAAACATTTTTTTAATCGCAAAATATAGACAGAAAATAACAAGGCCACATCTCTTAGTCTGTCATTCGGCCTTTCTGAGATTGACCTTCTATTAATGTTATCAAGGTTAGTACAGCTCAACTATCTCTTGTCTACTGATATGATTATGATTAATAACGATAATGTGCTCTTTTATCGACACTGATATAGCATATTTTGAAGGACTGTGGCCAAACAAATGCCTGTCAGTTTCTCGTCCTCTCCTGTTCATTCTCAGCCTTATATTTTTGATATACAGCACTGTCATTATTAGTGCAAACGACTGCATTGAAATATTCAGTACTATACTGTATATACACTTCCACATGTATATACACAACTCTCAGCTTCCGATCCTCTCCTTCACATATTCCCTAAAATGATGCTGAAATGCTTCAGTTTGCAGGACCCATGTGGGAATGGACTTCACAATCCCGCCCTATAGATCAATTACACATTGGTCAGGTTCAATACTTGCACATAGCTAATTATATTAAGTATTTATTATTAGTAAACCAGTCATTGAGGTCATTACCAGTATGGTATGAGTGACACTGCCATATGTTTGGTCACCAGCCTTTAGATACTTCAGTGAGCTTCTCACAAACTCCTCAGGTGTGAATGTGACCATATTTGGCTTCTGATGTCCTGTCATTGTTGTTGAAACCCCAAATGGAGCCACTGTCTGAAAACAAAATAAGGAAAGAGGACATTGTTATCTTACTCCTGATAAGCTGTACACTATAGGATGGTAAAGAAAGCTACATAACTAGCATTCATTTGCAGGCATGACACGTTTTTACTCTACCTGAATGATAATTCCCTTGGATTTATATTCTGCTTGAAGACCCTGTGAAAATCTCTCAACAAAAACCTGTAGAAGATGTTTTTAATTTGATAAGTTGACATACAACATGAAAAAATACAATACAAAAATACTGAAAGTCTCAACTTTGTGTAGACGTTATGTTAAATTTACCTTGGATGCTGCGTACAGGGTGTAAATGGGGCAGGGTATTTTGGCTATGCCAGAGGACACATTCAGAATGACTCCTCTTCCTCTAAGGAAAAACATTTGGTCAGTCTGCTGGTCATTTTTAAAAATTTGTGTGAAAAGTAATGAGAAAACTATTTAACAGAAAAGGCCAAACCTTTGCTGCATTCCTGGTAGCACAATTCTGCACATCTGAATATGTACAAACAATATGAGTACACTATTAAAAGGATAGTTCACCCAAACATGAAAATTATCCCATGATTTGCTCACCCTCAAGCAATCCTAGGTGTATATGACTTTATTCTTTTAGACAAAAATAATCAATTATAATAAAAAATGCTTTATAACAGTGGTGAATAGGTGTTGAGATTTTGAAGTCTAATAAAGTGCATCTATCCATCATACAAAGTACTCCATACAGCTCTGGTGGGATTTTAAAGGCCTTCTAAAGCAAAGTCATGCGTTTGTTTAAGAAAAATATCCATATTTGAAATTTCATGAATGTGCATAAGACAGTTAGCGTGAGCTACAGTAGAGATTGCAGATTATGAAGTTAGAAATGTTGATATTTCTCTAACCCAAATGCATTGATTCACTTTGGAAGGCCTTTATTAACCCCCTGAAGTCATGTGGAGTACTTTTTATAATGGATGGATGCGATTTATTGGACGTCAAAATCTCAACACCCATTCACTGCCAATTATAAAGCTTAGAAGAGTCAGGACATTTTTAATATACAGTTGAGGTCAAAAGTTTACATACGCCTTGCAGAATCTGCCAAATAAGATGGATCATGCAAAATGCATGTTATTTTTTATTTAGTACTGACCTGAATAAGATTTCACATAAAATATGTTTACATATAGACCACAAGAGAAAGTAATACTTGAATGTATAAAAATGACCCTGTCCAAAAGTTTACATACGCTTAATTATTGAATACTGTGTTGTGACCTGAATGATCCACAGCTGTGTTTTTTGTTTGTTTAGTGATAGTTGTTCATGAGTCTCTTGTTTGTCCTGTACAGTTAAACTGCCAGCTGTTCTTCTAAAAAATTCTTTAGGTCCCACAGATTCTTCAGTTTTTCAGCATTTTTGTGTATTTAAACCCTTTCCAACAATGACTGTCACTGAGGACAACTGAGGGACTCATATGCAACTATTACAGAAGGTTCAAACGTTCAGTAATGCTTTAGAAGGAAAAGAAATGCATTAAGAGCCAGGGTTGTAAACTTTTGAACAGAATAAAATGTGCACATTTTTCTTATTTTCCCTAAATATCATATATATATGTATATGTTTTTTTTTATTCTATTTTATTTTATTCATTCAGTACTGCCCTTCAGAACCTAAAGAAGATATATACCTGTTTCCCAGAGAACAAAATAACTTACATTTACCCTGATCTTCAAATTCAAAAAATTTTAATGCATCGTTTTTCCTTCTGGAGTATTATTGAGCGCTTAAACCTTTTGTAATAGATGCAACTGAGTCCCTCAGTTGTCCTCAGTGTGAAAAGATGGATTTCAAAATCATACATTCATTGTTGTTTGTTGGAAAAGGTTCAAATACACACAAATGCTGAAAAACCCAAAAGAAAATGCTCAAAAACAAAATAATTTGTGGGACCTGAAGGATTTTTCTGAAGAACAGCAGACAGTTTAACTATTCAGGACAAACAAGGGATAGTTTACCCAAAAATGAAAATTTGATGTTTATCTGAAAGATTTTTAACTCAAACTGTTGCAGTCTGTCAGTCATATAATGGCAGTCAATGGGCGCCAAATCTTTGAGAGTAAAAAAAAAAAACATACACAAATAAAACCAAATTAAACCCTGCGGCTCATGACGATACACTAATGTCCTGAGACACGAAACGATCAGTTTGTGCAAGAAACTGAACAGTATATAATTTTTGTCTCACTACAACATCCGTTTCAATAGCGTTCACAGTGTGTTCATGAGTCAGTGTAATCTGGCGTAGTAGAGCATGCGCAGAAGCGATCTGTCGGCACTGTGTAAACAATGAGTGACATATACGCATGACGGATCGCTTTTGCGCATGCTCTACTATGCCAGATCAGGTCGACTCATCATGCGCTGGCTGCTGTTAATATGCTCAAAACAGATGGACGTTGTGAATCAGAGGTAAAAAATGTATTTATTTATTTATTTATATATCAATTTCTCGCACAAACCAATCGTTTCATGTCTTGAGACATCAGGGTATTGTCACGAGCCGCAGGATTAAATTGGTTTTGTCTGTTTATGTTTTTTTACTCTCAATTTGGTGCCCATTGACTGGCATTATATGACTGACTGCAACGGTTTCATTTAAAAATCTTTGTTTGTGTTCTACTGAAGAAACAAAGTCACCTACATCTTGGATGCCCTGTGGGTAAGCAGATAAAATCTAATTTTTATTTTTGAGTGAACTATCCCTTTAAGGATCAAGTGTATGTAAACTTCTGAACAGGGTCATTTTTATCAATTCAACTGTTATTTTCTTCTGTGGACTATATGTAAAACTCTTATGTGAAATATCTTATTCAGGTCAGTACTAAATAAAAAATAACATGCATTTTGTATGATCCCAAAATAAAATTTTACAGATTCTGATACATCTGATACATCAACTGTAACTCTGAATGGATTCGTCTGAAAGAAGAAAGTCATATACATTTAGGATGGCTTGAGGATAAGTAAATCATTGGGTATTTTTTATTTGTTTTTGTTTGTTTTTGTTGTTTTTTTTGGGTGAACTATCCCTTTAAATCTCTTTTGCAGAACAAATGGTTCTCAGCTGGCTTTTCTTCAGGATTTTATGCATTTTAATATTTGCATTTGGAATATTGTATTCCTTGCTATCTGCACTCCTGTCAGAACAGAGCTGAGTTTTGGGTGTGACGGTTACGACCCACCACCCTGTAAAAAACTCTTGTTGAGTCAACTTAAAATAATTAGTTACCTGGCCGCCTTAAAATTTTAAGTTCAGTCAACTCAGAAAAAAAGTTTAATCAGCTTTGAAATATTACGTTTTACTAAGTGACAACTTAGATTTTTGAGCTGATTCAACTTAAAATTTGAAGACAGCCAGGTAACAGTTAAAGTTGTCACTTAGTACAACTTAACATTTCAACTTGAATAAACTTATTTGAGATGACTGAGCTTAAAATTTTAAAGCAGCAGGGTAGCAAATTATTTTAAGTTGACTCAACTAATTGTGTTTTTTGTTTTTTACAGTGCAGTTGTTAACCAGTGCCTCATTGTATGTATATGGTGAGTGGTAAGGTTCTGTTTGCTTGTACCCACCTTAACCATGGCCTTTACATTGCAGTTGATAACATCATGTATTCTCTAGAAAAGAAACATGAACATGAAAAATAAATGACAATATCTGATAAGCACTCTAAAACTACAACTATTCACTCTTAAAAAGGCTTCTTTACTGGCATCTGTGGTTCCATAAAGAAACTTTAACATCCAAGGATCTGTTTCAATGCACAATAGTTTGTTTAGATTATTAAATGTTTCTCTCACATCTCACTGCAAGAAACCCTATTCATTTCATTTTTTTTTTCTTTATGAAATTCCATTACTGATATTTGTGATATTTTTTATATGTTTACTGTGTATACTGTTTACTAAAGTGTATAATATCTAATGAGAGCTGGCAGTAGCATATTCTTTACAGTATATATAACACTAAAAGCATTAATAATGACTGAAGGTGACCTTACTTCTTCCAAGTCAGATGTTTCAAGTAGCTTGCAGGGTATTTGGCTGGGCAGAATCCCGACATTGTTCACTGTGTTTAAAGAAAAGTAACACTGATCAGCACTGTCGAACATGCTAGAACTATAAACAAACACTTTGACACATTGAGATATCTGATACTGACCTAAAATACCAATATCCAAACCCTTTATGTTTTCATTAATGTGTCCATATATATCATTTTTGGTGAAGTCAGCAGCTATTACTTTGACGTCTTGTCCTGTAGTGAGCTCTGCCAGAACAAGAAAACAGTGTTGGTGAAACTTGATTCTAAACTACAGACAAGCTGAAACTGCAGCAGTAAACACTTTACCAATCTTCCTTGCTGTTCTGTCAAGCTTCTCTTGGTTTCTGCTGATGATGATCACGCTCATACCTAGTTTTGAAAGCTGCAGAGAAAGACAGCTTTACTGAAACAGTCTAATAGTCAGTTTTCACATAGGTGGTAGTGTTGTTACCTCTTCTGCATATGCTTTGCCTATTCCATCTGACCCTCCAGTGACCACTGAAAAAGAGGAAATATTCAGTATAGACATGTGCCGGTATTCGGTAATACGATATATCACGATAATGAATATGCACGGTATTGTTATCGTGGGCATTTCAAAATAACCGAAAATAATTACTTATTAAAAATTATTCCGAATTTTGCATACATTTTAAGCATTACTGGTTAAATGCACAACACCGTTGTAAACCGCGTTGAATGAAAATGACAGTGTCATTCACTCTCTGACAGCAGATGGCGCTAAACCAAAAATGCAACATTAACCCAGAAACAAAGCTGCGCTAATTTCTGAAACGTATTTAAATGATTCAAATAGCCATTCAGATTTTTGTATTTGCAGAGGTGTTCATCACAGCACGAAATACTTTAATATTTAGACTCAATAGGCTATTTATTTGAGCACTTTTTACATTTTAATCTGGACTACAACATGCCCTAGATATTGTTTGAAAGTGTATTCAAAGTGATTCTTTATTGTTTGGTCACATTTTACTTTAATTAATTAGTTAACATAAACTCCCAATGAAAAATTCTTCTAAACATTCATTAATCCTAGATAATTCCGATATAATATACAATATTAACTGAATAACACTAGTTAAAATCAAAAGTTTTCTTTTTAAAATAAACCGAGCTAAGATGAACTAAAAGTTGTGTTATTTTTAACAAAGATTAATAATTTCTGTAGCAAATGTAGCTTTTGTTCATTGATCAAGTTAACTAATAATAATGAACTAATAAGATCTTACTGTAAAGTGATACCCATTGGTCTTTTAATTCTTTAGCACTTTAAAATTTTGAACTTTGTACATTTTAATGTTCAGAAATTTTTGTTATTATACTGTATTACATCACTGACATCACTTTTTTGCAACTAAATTTTAATATCGTGATAATACCGTATACCGTGATAAAAACATTATCAATTAATTGCAACATGAAAATTTGATACTGGCATATCCCGAATTCAGTATTATTAGACTTAGAATCATAAAAACTGGAAAAAATAACTTTCGATTCAATGTATCCAGAACACGATGGTCTGTTTCCTGTCACTCTCTCAGAGAATCTCAGACGCTTCAGATGAAAGGCAGTCAGTGTCTGTTTGTTTTAACAGCATGCTCTTGAACAGATTGTGTGTACCCACCAGTTCACTAAACAAATAGGGAACATAGGTTGTGCTTATGTGTGAAAAGTCATTTTCTCTCCACCACTGTTAGTCCATCTGAGAAGATCACATTAGTGGTACAAGGGAGTGGGAAGAAAAGGGGTGCTGGAGGGCCAGTGGGGTGACCAGTGTACAATATAGAGGAAATGATGCAAGACGTAATTACTGCCTTCATGCTTTCATTACTTTTGCAGACCGGAATGGTTTGATCTAATGTCCGCGTTGTCCTCTGTGTGGGAAAATGGCGTTTTTGTGTCTTTCTTTCTTGTTTCCCATGCTTTCGCTCTTCTTTTTTTTTTAGTGTTCTTGGTGTACAAGAAGTACAAGTAGTACCCTGCTTTAGAGTCGCAGTGAAATCTCAGGATAGGCGAAATATTTTTAATGTGTCAAATGTGAACAACTCTCAACTGTCTTTAGTTGGCTTGCCTCAGTTTTTATACTGTATTATATAAGTTTAATTGTAATAAATACTATTAACATATATTATTATAGTAACACTTTACAATAGTGTTCCATTTGTTAAAGGATAAGTTCACTTCCAGAATTAAAATGTCCTGATTACTCACCCCCATGTCATCCAAGATGTTCATGTCTTTTTTTTTTCAGTTGAAAAGAAATTAAAGTTTTTGAGGAAAACATTCCAGGACTTTTTTCTATATAGTGGACTTCAATGGAGCACTGTAAAAAATAAAATGCACAATTTGCTAAGTCAACTTAAAATAATTTGTTTCCTTGGCTGCTTTAAAATTTTAAGTTGAATCAACTGAACATTTCAAGTTGACAGGTAACAAATTATTTTAGGTTGATTCAACAAATTGTTTTTTACAGTGAGGTTGAAGGTCCAAATTGCAGCATCAATGCAACTTCAAAGGACTCTGCACAAAGCCAGCAGAGGAATACGGGTCTTATATAAAGCAACGATCAGTCATTTTCAAAAAAAATCAAAAATAAATAAACCTTTGAACCACAAATGCTCATCTTCCACTCTGCGAAGCATGTCTTTATGCAATGTGTAACTGTTGACTCTTTTGCACGTTTGCTTTGTACAAAACCAACATCACATAAAACATAAAACATACCAATATGTATGTTCATCTGTTCCGGGGAAAAAAACTGAACACTCTTGTAGCGCTACTTAGTGAACATTTCACATTGAATATGTCAGAAGCTACATGCATATCTCTTGTCTTGCGAAAAAAGTTCCCACAGGTGTTTTTTTTTTTAGAAAATGACTGATTGTTTTGCTGGATAAGAACGTTTTTCTTTGGTTGGGATCGTGTAGAGCCCTTTAAAGTGGCATTGAAACTGCAATTTGGACCTTCAACCTGTTGATCCCCACTGAAGTACACTATATGGAGAAAAATCCTGGAATGTTTTCCTCAAAAACCTTGATTTCTTTTTCGACTGAGGAAAGAAAGATATGAACATCTTGGATGACATGGGGGTAATAAGTAAATTATCAGGAATTTTTTATTCTGGAAGTGAACTAATTCTTAAACTACATTAGTTAACATCAACTAACACTAAAGAATCATAAAGTTAAGTTTAACATTCACTTAAACAATATTAGAATCAAAAGTTGTATCTCCTAATATAATTTAATAGACCAAAGCTGTGAACTAACTATGAATAGTTGTATTAATGTTAAAAACATTGTTTTGCTCATTGTTAGTTAATGAATTCTTGTGTTTCCTGTTTTATATATAAATTAGGGCTGTCAAATGATTAATCGTGATTAATCACATCCAAAATAAAAGTTTATGTTTGCATATATGTGTGTTTACTTTGTATATTTATTTTGTACATATAAATACACACACATACATGTATATATTAAAACTAAATATTTTTATGTATATATATTTATACCTGTATACAATTTAGATTATAAATAAATCTAAATATTATAGATATAAACCTAAAATATTTTTCCTTAATTTATACATATATGTGTGTGTATTTATAAATACATAATAAATATATACAGTACACAAATATATAGTATGTAAACTTAAACTTTTATTTTGGATATGATTAATTGTGATTAATCATTTGACAGCACTAATATAAATGTGACCTACGCTGCATTGAAACTTTTATGTCATGCAACTCAAATATATATGGGCCAATCTACAGAATTGGTTTTGAAAAAAAAAAAAAATGTATATCCAAGGTACACATTTCTAGTAATTGTGCAGTTAATATTCATATTGTATTTTCAGAAAGTTTTGGAATATTTGTCAAATTTGTCACTACCGAAACACAGTAATAATAATTTAATTAGAAGGGTTATATTGACCTGTTATGATTTTGCTTACACGTTGTAAATATATTTTTTGCTATTTTATTGGAATTTTTTTTTGACATGGTTTGGTCATGACTGTTACCGTAGTGCAAGTTTTATAGGATAACTCCCCCCCATTTAGAAATGACAATTTTCGATATTTTTGAACCCAGCTCAGAGATGCTAATCAGCACACGATTAGCAAGCACATTTCTGTACAGTGGTACACATATGAAAACTGTGTTATGGAATAACTCCCAAAAAAGTGTGCTTAATTGCAGAAAAAAAGGTGTTTATAGTGACATTTGAACACATTTACCTCAAAATGATAGGATCACACTTTGTAGCTATGAGAGAGAGGGACACAGTAATATTTCCTGGTCATAAACGTAGGGGTGTAATTAAAATCTCTCAGACAATGAACTAAAACAAGCTGTTTCGGCAGTGACATGAATATGTGGGAAACATTTTTAAAATAAAGTTTCATAATTTACAAAGAAAATATTAAATATATGCTTTTTGATCTTCACTTTAAAAAAATATATTTTTTCAAAAAACAACTATTGAATAAACTGCAAAAATTATTTCAATATAATTTTGATAGGGATTAGGATTTGGGACAGCCACCTGCCAAATGAAAGTATCTAATAAAGGATGATTTAAAATATATTAAGCTTACTAATATTTTAAATATTATTGTGGGTTTCAGTAGAATCTTATTAAACATCTAAGATGAATATTAAATGCTTTTTAAAAGTTTTTTACTTACCAAGGCTGCATTTATTTGATTTTAATATTTGATGAAATATAAACTAGTAAAATAACTTTTGCATTTATTTAAAAATATTCTTGTGATGGCAAAGCCTTACTGCAGCCTTTAGTGTCACAAGACCCTTTAGAAACCATAGTATGTTTCTCATATTTGGTATATGAACGCAAATCTTACAGAATTAGTTCATGCACTTATACAAGATGAACCAAGTAGAATATGCACAACTATTCAAGATTATTTATTTAAAGTGAAAGGAATTGCAGATGTACTGTGTCTAAACATGCTAGAAAACACCCCCTGCAAAGAGACATTGTAATGCACTCTCTCTCTCTCTCTCTCTCTCTCTCTCTCTCACTCTCTCACTCACACACACACACACACACACACACACACACACACACACACACACACACACACACACACAGACCAGGAAGAACTTTTCAAAGCCTTAAAGTGAAAGAACAGTTGCAGAAGGACAGCAAAAGTAATGTTAATTTGATTTCAAATGAACAGGAACAACCATTCAAAGTCAAGAAATGAAAAGAGTAATAACGTCCTGGAACATACTGTTCTAATTGCCTTTTGTTGTCTGCCACTCACAGTGCCGGAATGTAATGGAAAGGAAGCTTGGGAAAAAGTAGCTGGAATTGTTGGTTTTTGTTTCTGAACTTGTATACACATTATGATTTCAAGAAAGCCATAAGGAGGGTCTCTCTTTTGCCAACAATAAAAGTGCTGTTTAGGAAAGCAAGACACTTTGTGAGGGACAATTTAAAGTGAGATGAGAACCATTTTCCAGGGCCAAATGGTGGAACAAAACCAAGGTAGTGATGGTTTGGAGGAGGGCGATGTTTCACTCTCACTGTTCTCAACTAGGGTTCCCTCAAGGTTACAGCGGTGGGTCCGTTCAGAAGATATAATAAACAGTGCATTTTCTTAAATGCATATCATGACATTTCTAACAAATTTGACACTTTCAAACTAATTATCTTTAAAGCAATATTCAATGTAGTAATGTTCTTAATAAAAGTTATTATAAAGGGTTACCAACTAATCTAGCTTTTTAACATATTATTAGATTCAGAATAACTACTTTCTTTCTTGTTTCATAAATAAATGAATTATTATTATTATTATTAATTAAATCAAAATGCTGGTGTATCTCACCTGCCCATTTCCCCACAGAGGTGAAAAAAGACACAGGAAGAGGACAGAAGAGCTTCGGGACCAGCATCATAAGCAGGCATACTAATTTTCCTCCAAAAACCAGGACAGCACAAGTCCCGGTCAAGATGAAAATAATCTCAGTGAGCGTCATGACAGCTTTTCTCAAGGTTTTTTTCTTCTCTCAAGTGAGTCCTTCCTGCTATCTCATCCCCTCTTTTTACTGCCACGGTTCTCTCATTCTCTCATTTAATCTGACCACAAGCTTTAAAACCCAGTGCTGACAGCTCCCTCAGCCAATCAGAATCTTCTCTACCCATTCTCACCAGGACAGAATTCACATTCCTAATTTTTTTGTGTGTGTGTCCATTGTGGCATTTTGCTCACCTATACAAATCCGAGACCTTGTGTCACATGATGTAGGCTCGCTCTGGACTGATGAATCACATTACTGTGCTTCACATGCTACCATGATTTTGCAGAACTAATTTTATGGTGTTGTCCCTGGATACTTTGGCAATATTGATGCTAAACATAGTACAGCCAAACTAAGCATACCATTAAACTGAGGGTTGCTTGTTAAAACCAAAAACACTGCCAAAACCGTGGATTTTGGTCACTATTTTCCCAAGTTGTTGAACAAAATATAAACTATTCACTATACATGGCACTTTTTTTTTTTTTTCAGTTTTTAAACATTTTTACCTATATTATAATGTGGTACAATATAATAATGTTTACAAGACGTGTAATTCTCACTTCTTTAGTAAGAAATGTTTGAGCAAAAATACATATCATGGTATTATCTTGTGAATATATTGTTGCAGATATTGCATGCTATCCTGATTATGTTCCGAAGTTTTATTAGCAGTGAAAATAAGCTTACATTATTGTTATAAATATATTTACCCATATTCAGTTCAGAAATAATTACCAGTAATATATAACTGAATACGTTTTTATTTTATATCAAGTAACAAAAATATTTCTTTTTTATAGTTTTAGTTTCTGGTGTATTGTACAAATGTATTAATTACTAATTTAAAAATACTACCAGTCAAAAGTTTTTGAACAGTTCGATTAAATAGTTTTTAAAGAAGTCTCTTCTGCTCACCAAGTCTGCATTTATTTGATCCAAAGTAAAACAAAAACAGTAAAATAAATTGAAATATTTTTACTTTTTAAAATAACTGTTTTCTATTTGAAAATATTTTAAAATGTCATTTATTCTTGTGATTTCAGAGCTGAATTTTTAGCTTTATTACTCCAGTCACATTATCCTTCAGAAATCATTCTAATATTCTGATTTGCTGCTTAAAAAAAACATATTTCTTATAACATTATAAATGTCTTTATCATCACTTTTGATCAATTTAAAGCATCCATGCTAAATAAAAGTATTAATTTCTATAATTGTTCTTCTTCTTCTTCTGATAATAATAATTGTAATAATTAAAAAAATGTTTCTTGAACAACAAATCAAAATATTAAAATGATTTCTGAAGAATAATGTAACACTGAAGACTGGAGTAATGATGCTGTAAATTTAGCTTTGATCAAAAGAAAATTACATTTGAAAATATATTCAAATAGAAAGCAGTTATTTTAAATAATAAAAATATTTCAAAATGTTACTGTTTTTACTGTACTTTAGATCAAATAAATTCACTAAAAACATTTGACTTGTAGTGTATTTTCTCATGTTACAGAAATAAAGCATGTATACTCAAAAAATTCAAATCTGGTTGATGGTGAGGTGAAGGGTGATATTTTATTGATCAATCCAGACTCACTTATTTGTATCCACACTTACCATTTTCATGGGAAGACAGAAAGGTAATGACTGATTGTCAGCATTTGCTACATGATTTACTGTAAATGTGCACTGCTTACCTTATTTGTTGACATTTTGTTTTCACAATTATTAATCTTGTGAAGAAAAGTCAACATTTGCTCTTTATTTCATTATCACACTAACTGCCATTCACTTGCTCTTATGAGCCCTGTCTAGCACATTTGTCTAGCACTGCAGTGTCGAGCTCTCTGGCATCAGGGACTCCCAGTATTTAAGCAGCTCCAGCGCTCTCTGGTGGTTAAAAAAAATGATGCCCTACAGCGCAACGTATAAAACACGTGTATCGTACTCCACTATTTATTACCAGAAAGGTAAGATAAATTCGAGTAGACTCGAATGTAAAACTCATCTAAGGTATTTTCTACTGTAATAGCTCTACAGTTGTTTGCACACTCAGGAACAGCATGAACTGAATAGGAGTGTCGAATGTTTTCTGCCTCATTACTTTCTTAATTCTTAGCAACCGGTTTGTTATTCAAGAGGGATGTTACTAGTGAGATGGATAAATTTGAAATCTGCACTGCCGTAATAATGTTTAATTCAACAGATTTTCTGGCCAAGCGTGAAGCATCCAAGACGTCGTACTGAATCAATATTTGCATGTGGGATGAAACAGCAGAGGGCGCTGTTCACCAAGTTTAGGATTTTTGTTTGTGGCGGTCTTAAATGTACATGTATGTGAACAAAATCTAAATTTTTAATATTTAAATGTAAACTATATCTGGAATATATATACCTATAATTTATATAGTCTTATCAAAAACTTATAGCAGCACTGAAGAAATATCTTATGTTTAATGACACATCATTCAATCGTGCAGAACAGAGAAAACAAATATTCCTCGAAATAAGTATTCCTAAATGTTAATATTCAGCTGTATATCAATGCCTAGGATGAACTCGGTGAACTCGTCTTGATGCTCTCCGAAAGGTGTCTCGCGTAGTGTCCGATTCGTAAACAAATCCAGTCGATTCTGTTTAATGAATCTATTGAACTATAAGACTGGTCTGAAATTGAACGTGATAAACAATTATATTAATATGTGACCCTGGACCACAAAACCAGTCTTAAGTAGCACGGGTATATTTGTAGTGTCATACATCGATTTTTCTTTTGTGCTAAAAATTATTAGGATGTTCCATGAATATATATTTATATATATTTATACCGTAAATGTATCAAAACTTAATTTTTGATTAGTAATTTTAATTTATAAGAACTTAATTTGGCCAACTTCAAAGGTGACTTTTTTTTTGGCACCCTCAGATTCTCAAATAGTTGTATCTCGGCCAAATATTGTCCTATCAAATCGTACATCAATGAACGTCAAAAATGACCCTTATGACTGGTTTTGCGGTCCAGGGTCACATATAGTATTATTTAATCTAATGCAATTTAGTTTCTAAATGACTTTTTCTATGCGATGAATAACAGACGGATTACAACGAATAATAATAAAACGTATTTGAACGTTAGAGCGTGTATGCCAGGAACCACGTGATTACACAATTACATCCCGGCATAAAATAACCGCCGAATCGTTTTAATATTTTATCCCCCTAAAACGATTCATTAAAAGAGCCGATTCAGTGAAAGGAGTCGGACTTTCCATCACCAGTCTCGTGTGGCGCGCATGTGTTAAGAATGCACGGATGCTGTTACGTAACAGTACGTATATGCTGACAACTACCTGCCCACTTTCTTAGACACAAAACATATTAATATTGCGAATAAAACAATGCTACCTAATGTATTCTTATCCTAATCGATCTCCGTTATGGATAAGAATCGATCTGTCGTCACGTGGTCCCGACAACATTAGCTCCTTAGAGGTTTCCTCATTAAAACAACGACCTCGTGGCACCTACCACCACAATACATTTCTATAACAGCCATATCTAAAACATCCCAAAATAAACCAGTTTGCTCAAATCCGCTGCCGTTTGGTCTACACTTGAGCTAAACGGGGACAGGACGTTGCATTGACGGGTTTGTCTCCACTCGTTCTTTCCCATTTTTTCTCCGTACACGGAAAGCTCCTGCCCCCTGATCCCTCAAGCGCCCGGATGCACACCAGCAACAGTCCGTCAGTCAGTCAGTCAGTTAGGACAAACATGGTCGCCAGAGCTGAAAGGAGCGTTTAGGAATCTCCGCGCTGAAATTCGCTCCATTAACGCGAGGGTTGTTATACTGATTCCTGAAGCACGGTGAAGCCTCTCTGGAGGACTGAATTCTCTTCTCGGTGAGTAAGAGCTGTGTCTTTGACCGCTGTCACGCCGTCGATAATTCGTCAATGGATTAGATTCACGCGACAGGGAATATTTTCAGAACCACGCGCTCTGGAATAAGAAAAGGCCTGCTCTTTACTGTGTAGATACACATGTCTTTGAGACGTGATGATATTGTCTTTAAAGCGATTGTATGTTAAAGAGGGATTACTTGATTTTTCTCAGGGTCGACAGATTTGTCAGAGTCCTGATTAACCGCTTTGTATTAAACATTGTTCGTTTTATGAGTATGACTGCGCTTTTTAATTTGCTCTAATTTTAATGTATATTTTTGTTAAAGGTCGGACTAGGCAGGTAAGAGCCTGTCGAGACAGACAGCAACGCGCAGGCTGCTGTGATTTGAGAGACGTACACGTGATTGTCTATTGTGGCATTTTGTAACGTGGAAGCGGTTATATTTACTATAAAGTCTTTTTACGCGATACACAACTAAACGTAGCACATGAATGCAGTTTATAGTTGTGTAATAACACGCGAGCAGAAATGCCTCGTGCCACATGTAATCACAGCTGTGGTTATATTCACTACCACCACAGACAGGGACGGATCTTGCTTTTAGTAATTTATTACAAGTAACAACAAATTATTTAAGCATGTAAGAAAAGTGAGACTCTAGTGCGTTTTATAAAACGGTTACCAGATAATACCTATTTTAGGGTTGATTTATTTGTGAAAATAAAGGAAATTCTACTGCTAGAAGTTACAGTGCCTGTCATAAAGTAACGTTGCTATGTAACAAAGATAACAAACTTTTATTTGTACTGAGCAGTAATATGACTAAGAGATCTCAGATGTTAATATCTGGTAATATTTTGTAGCACTGCGTTTATTACTTATTATCAATTTCTATATTAAAAAAATAAATAAATTGTAACCATGGACTACAAAACCTTAAGTACAGGTATATTTGCAGCAATCACCAAAAAATATGTTGTATGGGTTAAAATTATCAATTTCTTTTATGCCAAAAAAACATCGGGATAATAAAGTAAAGATCACGTTTCATGATGATATTTTGTAAATTGCCTACTGGAAATCAAAACTTAATTTTTGATTAATAATAGCAATGCTAATCAATGCTAAGAACTGTATTTGGACAACTTTAAAGGTGATTTTATTATTATTATTATTATTTTTTGTTTTTGTTTTTTTTTTGCACCCTCAGATTCCAGGTTGTCACATGGTTGCATCTCAGCCAAATATTGTCCTGTCCTACAAACCTGTGTGTTTATGATTAGGATAATAAAATTAATATTATAACAAATAGCAGTTTGCAATATTTAGCAGCATAACTGACTTTTTTTTACAGGTACAATAACTGAAAGAAAATGACTGCGAAAATCTTGCACATTCAAATTACAAAAGCCTTGTGTTAAAAATAGGGTGCACAACAGTGAAGTATTTTTCTTATCCACCTCATTCTTTAACATGGAAGTAAGCCTATAGGCAACACTTCTGGTTCTTTAGCCGCTATAGGGAAATAACGAGAAGGATAACAATGTGCAGTAAATGATAAATCTGTTTGCACTACAACCCAGTGTGTTCATAATTAATATGATAAGACACACCAATTTGCAACATCAAGCAGCAAAACTAGCTGTTTTGTACAGCTAAAAATAACTGGGTGTGGATGAGACCGGATGCCAGACCCATAAAATTTACTAATGGCCGCACCTCAATAAATTACGTTAATGTATTAACTGACATGAACAAACAATGAACAATACATTTATTACACTGTTTATTAATCTTTGTTAACATTGGTTAAGAAGTATACAGTCGTTCATTGTTTGTCCATGTTAGTTCAATAACTAATGTTAACAAACTTGTGAATTTAATAGTGCATTAAATGCTGAAATTTACATTAACCAAGAATAATAAATGCTGTAGAAGTATTGCTCATTCTTAGTTTATGTTAACTAGTTAACTATAATGTTAAATTATGAACCTTAATGTAAAGTGTTACCCCAGTGACTACGAGGTGAATCACAGCATTACAAACTTTGATTTGAAGATAAGAGTTTTTAAAAATTCATAACCCTGGGTTATTTTAGCCTGGGTTAATGGAATCCTGAGTTACCTTGTCTACCTTGGGTTAACAATTAATCCTGGGTGTTCATAAACCTGTACATTCTTAAACCTCTGGTTAATGTTCATTAGGGCTGTCAAATCCACATTCAAATGCAAAAACGTTGGATTCAAATGATTAGTGGTGCACAAAATGCGATGTAAGTGTCGTTGCTTTTTAATGTTTTTGTTCGCTTATCCAGTTAAACCCACTAGATGTGGTGATGCTGCGTTGCTCATTCAAAATATTGCGGAAAAAGAGAACATCAGTAATGTATTTTGAATTTAAATATCATTTGAATATTGATAATATTTAAGTACCAGATTCTAGCCCTAATGTTCATATTTGCCGTATCAGTGTCATTAATTAGAAGAATAATGCAGCTTGCGATGTGTTAACAGTGTCTCTAGTATTGCGCAGACAGTATTTTCAAGTTTTCCAAAATTGACTTTTTTTGTGGACTATAAAAACTAAAAAGAATAAAGCAGTGTCTTCTTTACTCCAATTTATTTTTTTTCCATCAGCATTTGCCATTTTTCTACTCCAACGCTAAAACGATTGTTTATGCAACACGCTGTGTTTCTGTTTCACTCCAATCCATGTGATTATGAAGCACATGATTGGGTGTCTGTTGCTAAGAATCTATTTGGGCTGGAATACACTACACAACTTATAAAATCTGAACAAATTTTTTAAAATGCTAGACATTGTACACTTACCAACTTTGTAAACAGTCACAGAGGAAGAACACACTAGCAGTCGTTCCGAGCACAACAAACTTGTTGCTAGAAAACATGTTACAAATGAAAACAATATGTGTTCTAAAATCGGCTCAAAAATGTTTAATATCTTCTGACTGACTGGGTGGTCTGAAGCTTAAAAATCTGAGTCTGTGACCATCATACACTACATGATTTTCTGTGGAATTTGTCAGGTCAAATCTGCAGCAACTAGTGACTGTGAATCGCGGCAAAACTCTGGACAAAAGTTGTGTAGTGTATTACAGTCTTAACGGTAACTTTCTCACACTGCTTCTATTCATACTGTACAAGTTTGACGCTGCAAAAAGGTAAAAAGCAGTGCTAACCCATTTCTAAGTTATGTGTGAACCTTTACTCTGGGTTTAAAACGAAAGATTTAACAAAAACGTATAACGCCAATTAACAACCTTGGTGCTCACAAGGTCTGTCTTTAACAGTTTATAAGCTTTTGTTAAAAATCAGTTCCCCTTTAGAGAAAATAAATGTGATTTTTACTTCTGGACTGTAGCACTCTGTATCCTTGAATATAACATGGCTGCTTTGTTGACCAGTCAGTGTCCAAGATCGATCCTTTTTGTTATATTGAGTAACTCAAGTTTCAGGTAAAATGGACAGTTAATTCAGTTAAATCTGAAGACCATAATGGACAAATAATATGGTCGATTGTTTAAACGTGTGAAATAAATGTGTCTAGACCTCCTTCCTCGTTTCGTACTGTATATATTAATATATATAGTCATAGGAGTGTACAATTTACAGTTGGTGTTCCGTCTGCTTTTGATTGGAATAGTATGAAAGATGAATCAGCAAACCAGACTCTGAAATGATTTATTTAAATAGCATTCAAATATCCTGGAAGCCTTTTATGCTCTGTGTTCCTCACAGTGCTTGATATCATTTAGAAGTATATCAGATTTCAATCCTTTTATGGACCTATAAAACAGACTTCACCTGCTATTGTGGTCACGTTTCTCCATGCATTTGAATGAGCAGAATGATGAATAATAATCAATGAGTGCCTAAAAATGAATCATTAGTTTCAGCATTAAACATGTATGTGAATTGTTTTTACACACACGCAGAGATGCATGTTTAAAACCTGTATTTAACCCAGAGCATCATGTGCAGCAACACGTGTTTTGCGTGCATATTGTGGATCGGACAGCAACAGTCTCTTAGTGTTTATGTAGCCGGGTCTACATAAGATAAGTGTTTGCTGAGTTGTTGAACTTACTATAAAAAGAAATGGCCAGGTTCAAGCCAATTTGCCCGTCTTTGGTCTTAGCGATTTATGAGTTTATGAAAACAAACTTTAGTTAACATTAACCAATGCAAAACGAATAAACAGTTTGAACTTTAAAGCCAGTTACAGTCTTATAGATGGGTGGTCGCTTTTCTCCACACTGCATTTCATGTCTAATGGCAAATTTATAATGCCATGGTGGCACAGGCACACTTCTGAAGTGGGATTGAAATAGGGGTCGACTGATATGTGTTTTTCTGGTATAAAAATGAAAATTGTCAAAATGAAAAATAACAAGGGCTCTGCCCTGGTGTTGGTTGAGTGTAGTACTCCCAGACTGTCCTTCTTATCTTCTGGTGTTCCTCTATGCATCCATAAGGTTAATATAAAGAGAGAATTCAGCACTTCCCACACATAGACTTTATCTGGGCGGGCACATTTTTGTACTATTATTATCCTTTTTTTTCACCGCCCAAGATAATGAAACTATCAGCAATCGATTAACTAGAGGAAAATCTCCCCTCCCTTTAAGTGTTTTGTAGTCTCCACAGACAATCTCCAGAATGACGCCACTGGTACATACTGACAAACCTAGCATCTTTTTTGAACAACCTAGCTATTGTTTAGTTGGAAGATGTAATCAGTACTGCCCCACGATTGCAAGGTCTGACTTTCCAGGCGCAGTAACACCTCCCTTTACGTCTATTCTGTGCAGTGAATGGCATAGAAACAGCGCTTTCATTTGGCCGTAAAGCGACTTTCACACTGAACGCTGCAAGCCGTGCGCTATGCAACCCATTCATTTCAATTGATTGCTGCATTGACCAAAGTGCTCAAAATAGTTGAACTTTTGCCGCTGCGCTCTGAAGGGCTGTGCTGAACCGTGTTCGGTGTGAAAGCCGCTTTACGCAGCAGACTCGTCAATAGGGCTGTTCAATTAATTGAAGTGAAATCGAAATCGCGATTAATCGGAAGCTGCGATTGTCATGCGTATCTTTTAGTAAAGCGCGGATCCATGATCAGTAAATCTTCATCCGAAGGCCAGAGGGCGCTGTCATTCTCACGCTGAAAACTCAAAATACGCCAGAAGAAGAAACTTGGTAAATGAGTCTTAAACAAGATTTGACTGCTTTCATTAATTCAATGTGACTAATAAACCCACGACTACAACAATATATGGTTTATCTGATGACTTCTTATCATAATTTTCCTTATAATACAGTATATAATAATGCAATGCCTTTATCACTGCATAGAATACTATTCGGGCTTTATTTTGTGTAAAAAGCTGTACTATCTCACAGAAAGATTTATTTCAAACACTCGACTGATATAAATATTATAATATGAAGTGAGTTTGGAGTAAATACATTATTAAATGTGATAGTTTCCCATGCTTTCAGGTGTAGAAGCATGTCTACACAGAGCCGTAGTTCACTGAGAAGCTACGCAAACAGCTGTCATTATCGCAAACGATTTCTTTCGATTTCATAATCGATCGATTAAATCGTTTGCGATAATGAACACGATTAAGCGTATCTTTTCTATGAAGTACAGCTCTGTGTACTACATGCCGTTCCACCTGAACACAGGTGCTGGAGATTTACTGCTGATTACACAACCGGCTTCACTGACAAAATGCGCATGACATTCGCCTTCGATTAATTGCACAGCCCTACTCGTCAATAAATCATATGCAAACCAGCGTTTCCAAGTGCCTGTCAAATACTGACTCTTTGGACTTTTAAAGATAAATATAATTTGTGTTAATAGTACTCAGACGCATACAGTGCGCCGAATGAGACAAAACAATAATCTAGCCAAAACCACCCCATATAGTCGCTTTTTAGTGTAAGTTATATGTGTATTGATTTTATAAGACGATGTTGCGATTATAAATCAGGTTTTAAGGAGTGTAGAGTCAGTGATTCCTGGTAGACATGTATTATTAATGGGTCGTGTTTACTATTTATATATGTATGACAACAGAAAAACATGCTTTGACAGCTTTTTTGGGCATTCAGTTGTATTACAGTATGTGACAGTTCATAGAGTACAACAGATCTGAAGTGCCCAAACTTGTCTGAATGCAAACTTGATGCGATGACATCACAAATATGCAAATTAATAAGTGACGTCACCTGCCGCCACAAGTCTCACAAAATCCTGTGGGAAACACTGGAATTAAATTTGGGGCCACTGTATGCTTCATGATTAAGCCTATAAATACTGTACTACAGCTAAACAGCTTGGGGGAATGTAAGTATTTAGCTTCAATAATTTACATGTTAGAAATGTATGTGTAATAACTAGTGCTGTCAAACGATTAATCGTGATTAATCGCATCCAAAATAAAAGTTTGTTTACATACTATATATTTGTGTACTGTGTATATTTATTATGTATATACAAATACACACACATGCATGTATATATTAAGGAAAAATATTTTAGATTCATATCTAAAATATTTTTAGTTATTTATAATCTAGATTGTATACAGGTATAAATATATATAAATATAAATATTTAGTTTTAATATATACATGTATGTGTGTGTATTTATATGTACAGCTGTGAGCTGTCTAGCCAGCCTAATAGAGCATGTGAGCGGAGATGCATAACGTTTTCAACCGAAGCCTCTGAGACACACTGCCTGCGTGGCAGACGTGGAGCAGGTTTGTTACGTGACTGCTGCGGAAAAAATCCGCTTCACTTCTATTCTGTCGCGGGGTTGCGGTGTGGTTGGACCGCACCTGATATAAGCGCGTATTCCGCAGACAGTGTGGCTGCTCTAATCTGTTAACATAGGCGCAGAAAGAAAAATCAACACGCAGCCTATATCCTATATAGAACTCACAGCCACAGTTATAAAGCCTAGATATGTTATAGCCTAATTTGCACGCACTGGGGAATCGCTCTATAGTATTAAAATTGCTTTTGAATGCGCATGCGCGTTAATTTCGGTTTCTTTTAACTATCGCGTAAAACTCTTGGCGGCATGAACGTGCATTCTAAGCGCGTTTACAATGCTTACAATGCTTTGTTATAATGAGAGGATTAATTAGCTTGCAGAACTCAGGACTGAACAAAAAATCCGGCGTTTTGAGCGGTGAGTGGATTCTGACTGATCAACGCAAACACAGATGGAGTCTGGCGTGAGGCGGCTGCCGTTTACTTTCGTTTTGTTAATGTTTATTTTGTTATTAAAGTACGTTTGCAGTTTCCGGCATCCTTCCCAGAGTCTTGAACTTCATTACATACATATAAAGATCTTCCGGAAATCATCCTGGCGACCTATTTAAGTCCCTCGACCCACCCGATGGTCGCGACCCAGGGTTTTAAAACCACTGCCCTAGACTCGTGGTGTGAGCATATTGGAGCGGAATTCCCTTGGGTCTGCAGCAACACATTTGTGACGCGTTAAGTCGTTTGGATGAACGATTCCCGACATAATACAAATACAAACAGACACACAGAGATTTCTGCCTTTATTATATGCTTAGCCCCTCCCACCAAAGCTTTGAATATTCGATATTGATTACCACCGAAGCTTCGAAGCACAAAAAATGGTATTCGAACCAGCCCTACATCTAATGCAGGGGAAGTTAACTGAAATTTAAGACGTTCACATAACTATTGCGCAAAGTTTACACCTTGCTTGTGTGATAACCATTGGCTTGCCTTCATGGTTTAAAACAGAAATATTTCCAATATTGCGACGTAACCTCAAACCCTCATTA
Source organism: Cirrhinus molitorella (assembly GCA_033026305.1). Taxonomy (NCBI): domain Eukaryota; kingdom Metazoa; phylum Chordata; class Actinopteri; order Cypriniformes; family Cyprinidae; genus Cirrhinus; species Cirrhinus molitorella. Next base: position 16,521,840 of record CM065125.1, on the reverse strand, counting down.
GTATGTATCTTAATTGCAGAGAGATGTGAAAGATGAATCAACTCGGTATGCTGCGCTGTGTGAAACACGTCTCTAAGTTCTGTTTGATTTCTTCTTCTTCTTGTTTTAAGTAGCTTGAACATGTATATTGGCAAAATAATCTGCAAATCACATGACGAACGGTGGGTCTGGACCTGGGCTGCGTTTCCCAAAAGCATCGTAAGCCTAAGTTGATCGTAGAACTACTGTCAACAATGGAACTACAATCAACCTAGGCTTACGATGCTTTTGGGAAACGCAGCCCTGGTCAACTTCAGCAACGTCTGCTGCTGCTGCCTTAACTTTGAGAGACAACTGATGAGTGATGGCTGAAACAACTCCAGTTAGCAAGCGCTTTTGGTATGAGAGTGCAAAACTTTCACTGCCTTCAGCCTTCCGTGTTGATTGGTCGGACTTGTGACTCCCAGCATATCAGATGGGCTGAACTGAAACGTTCAAGTAGGGCTGTGCCGATATTCGGACTCGATATCATGCGCATCTCGTCAGTAATGCCGGTTCTGTGATTAGTCGTAAATTTCATTCACGTGTTCATTCATGCAGCTGCGTTTACTACATAGAGCCGTAGTTCACTGACAAGCTACACAAATATCACTTTCATTATCGCTGGCGATACATATCTATAATGCACGCAAAACTGTGTAGCTTGTCAGTTAACTACGGCTCTATGTAGTAAATGCGGCTGCATGAATGAACACGTGAATGAGAGTTACGACTAATCACAGAACTGGCATTACTGATGAGATACGCATGATAATTCACGTCCGAATATCGGCACAGCCCTACGTTCAAGGGCCAGAAAGGTAGTAAGGACATCATTAAAATCGTCTGTGTGACATCAGTGCTTCACTGGAAAGTTATTAAGCTATAAGAATATGTTTTGTGTGCAAAGAAAACAAAAATATAGCAACTTTGTTCAACAATTTCTTCTCTTTGGTGTGTTTTCGCCACACGTTCACGTTGTACCCATGATGTATGCATGTGGTGCTGCTGACACAGAAGTCGGCGTTCTAACATACGCTGCATAAAACAGTCTTCGTAAACATGTCTGAAGATTTTGACAGAGAGGATAACTTGCATTTTTCTGCCTAGCCTTATTTAGTTGAACCAGAATATACAAACGACGAACTAAGAGAGATTCTATGTTCTATGTCAGAGCGCTGACTCCTGTGTCGGCAGCACCACATGCATCATGGTTCCATTATAAACGAAACGAAGACTAACATGGAAGGGGAGAAATTGTTAAATTAAGCCTTTATTTTTGTTTTCTTTGTGCACAAAAAATATTCTCATAGGTTCATAACGGGTTGAACCATTGATGTCACATGGGCCACCTACACACTGCAAGTTTCAGGAGTGACAACCGCATTTAAATGCGGGAATGAGTCCCGTAAATTATCATCTTGCTGGACTGAATAAGAATTTAGCTGTTTAGTAGCTGCCATTTTTTGGCTAAAGACTCTTTTTGTCCCGTGATTTTAACTAAACTACCACTGATAAACGTGGTGTGTTTTGTTTATGCTTGGGAGGCTGCTTTAGAGAGGGCTGTCTTGCAGTGTTGCCACGTCCTCGTATTTACAATCGCTTTTAGGCGTGTTATTTTGTCTAAACTAGTAGGCTAGGCACTTTATGGAGTTGATAAAGTTATCTATAGTGGATATGTTATATATGATTTTTTGGTGTTATAAAACAAAATGTTTTACTGTTGTTGTTTTTTTTGTGCTTGTACTTGTTTGTTTGTTTTTATGCTATGAAGATCTGGCAACATTGACACTTCACTGCAGGGCTCGTGAATGCAACTAGCCTAGCCCCGTGTCCAAGCTAAGGATAAGACTTCTTTCACCGTTATTTTCTTGCATCTCCCGTACAGATGCGCATTTAGATACGTTATTAACAACCTGTATTTTTCGGGAGTTAATGCGGTTGTCGAATGTGGTTGTCACTCCCGTATTTTAGTGAATTATGTGTGTACAGAATGTGATTAAGGAGTAAAAGGTGAACTGACAACCGAATTTAGCTGCAGTGTGTACGTGGCCATGGACTATTTTAACAATGTCCTTGCTACATTTCTGGGCCTTGAACGTTTCAGTTGCGCAGCTGTCTATACAGGGTCAGAAAGCTCTCGGATTTTATCAAAAATATCTTAATTTGTGTTCTGAAGATAAATGAAGGTCTTAAGGGAACTTTGGAATGACATGAGGGTGAGTAACTAATGACAGAATTTTCATTTTTGGATAAACTATCCCTTTTTTATACCTCATGTTTTTAGACTAAAGCTGGCACAGAGCAGCCTTAATTTGGCTGTGTAAAGACACTTTAAGAGATTATACTGAAAAAAAAGTTCTGTCAAATATTATGGCAAAAGTGGCACAGAAGCACTTCTGAGGTGGGATTTAGCTGTCTTTACAGGGACTGTTTAATATTATTCAGAGGAGGAAATTTACACAGCAATCAGAGCTGTCCTTTGATACTGAGGTCAGAGGTGGGTCAGACCTCATCTTTACACTGAATTTTAAGCAGGCACAGAGCAGGCTTGACTTGTTGGTGAAAAGACACTTCAGAAGTTTTCACTTGAGTAAAAAAACTTGAATTTCTATCAAATATTAAGCTGAAAGTTTTTTTTTTATTTGAACTTTTGATGCTGATAAAAAAAAAAAAAACATTTGTCTATAGGATAGTATGATGGTATGATGGTGAGTTATGCCTTTAATTAAGAAATGAGACAGTTTTCCACAATACCAGGAGTGAATTACCCGTCTTCCATCTTCCATGTTCCCTGTTGCTGTTCTCACAATACTTTCCATACGCTCCCTCTGAGCTTTGAATGCCAGTACTCACAACACGGCCTTGTGTGTATCCCCGACAACATTTGGCTCTTCGGTTGGCATTCTCAAAGGAAGGCACGTTGCCCATTTACCATGCCCATTGCAGCACTAAAGGAACAATAAGTCATTGATATGTCTGAGGAACTGCTGGGAGGTGCTCTTTAAACACAATGGCTAATTCTCTGTAAAGGGACATGACGGTGTTGTGAAGATGTCGGAACAGGTTATGGTACTGTTTGTAGCAGAACACTGTGGCTAAATTTCCACATAAGAGACATTTAAACAAAAAAAAAAACATGACATAAGTGGGAGGAGCAGAGGCGACTGCATTAGTCTCTCATTGTTTGTGAAATAGCGACGTTCTGACATGTTTTTAAACAAGAATGTGGGACATTGTGTTGAATGTTTTGCATCTTGAAGTGAAGTCATTGACTCCATTAAGCTATCACGAGGATGAATGGGTTTTTAAATGAAGTGCCGTGCCTCAATTTATGACCAGGTTAAGTGGTGTTAAGAGTTTGGTTGTTGTTACCAAATGAAATGCCAAAAATGCACATGGTTGCCTCTTGTTTAGGTTTTGAGGAACTCTAATTACGCCCTCCAATAAATTTGGTGCAGGAATCCACGGAGCCTCACCCTGAACTTCTGTTTACTTAAGGAAACTGGAGGAAGAACAGAAACACCCTGTACATGCCCTTCTCGACATCAAACAAGTTTGTGCTTTGCCAGTATGTACTTTAGTGTGTGTAAAGAACTGAAGAGGGTTTGTTTTCTCCTTTGGTCACATGGAAATACATGGCTGCTTGTTGTTGTCTGGCCGTCACTCCTCGGCAACTGGCACCAGTCCCAGATGACACTGTAGGGCTGCTTGCATACTGGGGTAATGGGTGAAAATGTCGGACCTGTCTGTAAATAGTGCGCTGGTCTATCATGTGTCTGTCGTCACTGAATCTTTCAGTCTTAAGATTGCATAACTGTAAATAAAAAATAAAAAATTGACTGACGCACTGGGATAACATAGATCTGTAACCATAGATGGCATGACCGTAGTTTTCATTTCTCTTGGCACATTAGGGTAATGTACAAAGACAGGTCGGCAGTAGCCACGGGCTGCCTCTAGTGCACTAGATGTTGCTGTAGGCGCACTGTCACCAAGCCGTTAGAACATAATTTTGGCAAATGTGTCAAAATATCACCAAAATGACCGGCAGACTTGCAGATGTTTTAAAAAGAGAACTCTTCCCTCCTTCAGGGTGAAAGCAAGAATGTTTGAAATTAAAAAGGAGCTGAAGAAAAGAACAGATAAAGACACCATGTAGGGGTGATGTGAGTAATTTACTTTCACTGTAACAATATATCGCAATATAGTTATTTTTGCTTATAAGGTCTTTATCAACCTTTCCTTTAGACTAAAGGAAAAAAAAAGCTTGCTGAAGACAAGTAAACAGCCAGCGACTAAATAAGTTAACAAGAATAAGAAACATTAGGACAAAAAAAAAAACCTACAGTAGAACAAATAAGAAATGCTACATATATTAAATATAATAATAAAAGGAAAAAAAAAAAACACTGCATATTCTTCACAGTGTAAATTAAATATATATTTCTTAAGTTGCAAAAGTTAATTGTGAATGACAGACAGCAGGAATATTAGACTGATGTCACTTTAAGAACTGCCCGGATCTAATATACTGTTACACGTGTGTTTTCTTTCTCAGCTGTTTGCTTTCACTTAAGACTTAAATTACTGTCTTTACTGTGTCTTAGTAGATGATAGCCTACATTTCAGCCCTGCGTTTAATGCAGCTTACAGTCATTGAATATGTATGGGTATGCGTGCAAACAATACATTTTTGTGACCACGTAACACAGAAACGTCACGTGAGTGGGTAACTGCAATAGAGACGATAGTCGCAAATCTGCCGGTTTACAAATTTCTACCGGAAATAAAATAAAATTTTGGGGGCTTTAAGTCTGTTAGCTTTTAGCCAAGATTTAAGCTAGTGTACTCTGAAAAAATTAGAAATGTTACATGTGTAATAATCAAAGTGATTTTCTTTTTGTCTGAAATAAGTACTACAAATTTTGCATATATTATTGTATTATTCAAATATATTACAATCTTGTAATGTATTATATTAGTTATATTATATGAGACCAATATTACACTCACAGACATGAGATATGGCCCTATATTGGTACGGCTGTGATTCGGCCATAGGCACGAGGCCTCGTAATCACAGCATGCTGATATACAACCATATCTCGCGTCCTATGATATTGCGTTTATACAACAGTTAGACGGCACAAGCATGTGAATACGTTAGAAACAACAATGGAGTGTTTTTAAAAATCTTCTCACGCAGAACTACTTCCTTCTGCCACGGATTCAAATCTAACTTTGACATTCTTACAGCTGAGCCCAAGCTTCCATTACTAATTTGCTTCATTGAATGCTTGCTGTATTAAAAGCAGTGTATTATGAGAGAGAGATAAACTGGGTGAGTGTGATTACCTGCATCTGATACAGCATTCATTCTTCAGATAAAAAAAAAGTAGTTTGAATGACCGCTGAGGAAAGCAATATCTTTGTCATAGCGTTAATATTCCTTCATCTGTTAAGGGTGATTTCTGACGACAGCGCTGCTAAATGCATTTGTTCACTGCATAGAGCTGTTGATGAAACTAAAAATAACTTGTTTAAAAGTGTTTATTTTTCAATGTAAAAACTGCTGACTGCTGAAACAGTAATCTAATGGCAGAAAAATGTAACTAAAATCACCATCACGAACACGCACCGTTTTTCCATACTAAACAGTATTGAATACTATTATTTATATAAAATACTGTATTAAACTTATTTCTATAAAATATTACTTATTGAATATTTAACCAACAACAACAGCCATCATAAAACTTGCTAGGCAATTCAGTCTGAATTTACATAATAGATAGATAGAATAATAGATTAATAAGACCAAAGACTGCCTGTTAGATTTGCCCATAATAAATTGTATCTCATATTTAACCACAATAGGGACATCAGAGTCAGCGGTAAATTTCAGAAGATCTGGCCGAGCTGAGGCTTCTCTCGGCGGGTTCACAAGCGGTAAACGGCCGCTGACGTCCTGGAGCTCAGATCTCTGAAAACGTTGAAGCAAATTTTCAAATAGACATTATCTTTATTAGCAAACTGCATATTTGAAGTCCAAACAAGTACATTCTCGCCTAATAATCGCTTAAAACTAGATTCTAAGACAAAAAAACCTGTATTATTCTTAAATTATAGTGGATTTGGGCGTCTTTCTTGACACTTGCTGTGAGAAATGCAGCAAGCAGAGTGATACATGATATAAACGATATAAATGGTGAAGCAGTTGGAGGAGCTCTGATATCACTCTGTCCCACTCTTTTCAGCCTATTAGATTCAAGGACCAGAAAGAACTGTTGTATATTATTTTAGATTAGATTAGATTAGATTTAGATTATTTAGAACCACACCAAAAATCATAGTTCATGGCTGTGTAAATAAAAAGGGACAAGCCCTTTGGCATGCCTCACCTCTTATACCTGTGTAAATACACAGACAGATAACGGCATTTGTCAAAGCCATTTCATGGGGTCTTTAATGACAAATTAGTAGGTATATTAGTAGCACAAGGCCTTTTCGTTGGCCTTTACTAACTATCCCTAGGTCTTAATTTGAACATTTATCGCACTGCGAGCTGCGTGGTTGCATGACATTTAACAGCGTAACACCTTAGCTTTCCAATGCGCTCAAGCTGGGAAACCTGAATGGGAGTCTCTAAAATAATATTTTCCGTAAAGCATCCACCGACCAGCACTTATTACTGGTGCCAACACCACACATACAGCAAAGTGCCCATCTAAAAATATCAAATTACTGCTTGGCACTCGAGGAGGTGTGGCGTGCACTCAAGAGGGTGTCCATGTGCATTTTGTTCCTGTTCGGATTCCTGTGAGGGTGTTTTGTATGTATTACAGTTGATGATAGAATATGTGCATGGACAGCTGGTTGCTCTTTTCTCTGAACGGCCTCATGTGTCACGACTATTTCCAGCACCCTAGGGTCAGCTTAGGAAGTGAGCACCCTGCTATCAGTGCAAAAGCAGCTATTGGCAGACATCTGAAACCATCGATGTCTGTGCTGGGGTTATAATATGGCGGTGGAGCGTCATTGTTCGCTTTGAGTACTTCTTTGATGTAGGATTCTGTCATAAATTTCAAGAGAGAGTTCACCTGAACATGAAAATTCTGTCATTAATTACTCACCCTCATGTCGTTCCAAACCTGTAAGAGCTTTGTTCTAGGGCTGCGCGATATTGGAAAAAACTCACATTGTGATATTTTGTTTTTCTGCAATAAATATTGCGATATGAAAAAAAAAAAATCACCAGATTACTTGGATAGCTCTTTGAAAAAAAAAATAAAAAAAAATGGAATGATTTTATAGATGAGTAAATCAGCATTGAAAATAAACAAATTACAAACATAGATAAAGATAATAGAACAAAGATGCAAATAAAATAAAACACTGTTTATAATTTTCAGGTAAGTCTAACAGTATTCAGGTACAGAAATTGAATAATCAAATGTAAAATAGCACTGCATATTCTTCATTGTATAAATGTGATCTAATAAATCTGCGTTAAAGCTAAAAAGTGATTTTTCTCTGTGTTTTGCTGTTTGATTAACATTCATCATGACACAGAAAGCCTCAAGAACATTAAACTGCTGTAAACCTGTTACACTTCCATTTTCTTTCTCAATTGTTTAACTTCACCTAAGCCATAAACGACTGTGTTTACAATGATGTATGATGATGTATGTGTCATTTCAGGCACAAAATAGCAGCAGAAGTGAGCGGAATTCCATGTTCACATGCATCTGCGTGGCTCTCACCATGTCCACAGCGGACGTGAGCGGCGCGACGCGCCAAATGCGGTAGAACTCATTATAATCAGTGATGCTGTCTGCACTGGACTTGAGTGGCGCGGCGTGACCGAATACTGTAGAAGTCATTATAATAATTCTCCCTGCACTGGATGCGGCGTTCAAATGATATGCAATGAATGCTTTTGTCGCGTTCAGTGTTTAGACAGACTTTCACTTTAGATGTTGTGGCGCAGGCAGCGCGACACAACAGCTGTCGCATCCGGTGTAGACAAGGTGTCTATGAGCAAAGAAAACGATAAGTATAAATAAATATAACGATCAGTATACTAAACATCACACGTCCTGCGATGTGACTATTGCGGATGAGCACTTTGCGATATCGATGCTGAAACTATGTATTGTGCAGCCCTACTTTGTTCATCTTCAGAACACAAATTAAGAAACTTTTGATGAAATCCAAGAGCTTTCTGACCCTGTATAGACACTTTCAAGGCCCAGAAATGTAGTAAAGACATTATTAAAATAGTCCATGTGAATTTTGGTAAATGTGAAACTGTCCAGTCATTTGTACTGTAAACATGCTATAAATATTGTAAACAAACTGGCTATTATTCAGTGGTTTTCCGTCTCTTTCCTCAGCTCAACAAAGGAAGAGAAGAACAGGTTGTTGTATTGCATTCTGCATACTGTGTCATTTGTTGGTTTACAGATTTATGTTTGTACACCACCCATATATTATCTCCCATGATGTCCGAGACCACACAGACTTGTTTTGAGTATCTTGGTGCCACAGGACAAGTTGATAAAAGTGTTGTGTTCTGAAACGTGCATGATGTGCTGCTGGTATTGCGGTTAGTCTGTGAGTCAGGACTGTGTAGATGTGAGAGCGATGAGTCCCAGAATTGCTTATGACAATGTCTGACAGGCTGTCATCCCCTTCTGACGGCGCATGTTGGAGAGAGTGTTCCTATAACTGCAGCTATCACCTATAGCTACTGTCTCAGCAGTGGACGAATGATTGTTACTGGAGGGTTTGGCTATTTTAGGGACGGAGAGATGGATGACCTGAGGGTGAGTCGATCGTCTCGGGGCCGCAGACATCCCTCAAGTGTCAGCGGCGTGGGGCAGTCTGTAGAGGGTTAGTCCCTCTTCATGTTCTCTGGCTTTTGTTTTTTGTCTGAGTGTTCCGAGCAGGAGAGGTGGACTGTGAAGGAGGGGGCACATGATAATGATATCATCATCCTGAAAGCACTGATTGTTCCAAACACTGCAAGGAAGAAAGAAAGACAGAAAAACAAAAAAGAAAGGGAGCCAGTTGAAGGCTTCTGCATGTATGTTAGTCTTGGACTTTCCTGTATGGTTTTTATAAACAACTGAGGCGTAAACTGAACAAGTGTAACGCACATTTGATGAACAGAAATGGAATAATGAGTTCCTTAACAAAGTGGGAGTAAGTATCTTGTGTTTCCAGCAGCTGCTGTGAGGATCTCATCCTCATGGACTGCACTAGATTGGCCAGTTCTGGATGTGAGATGTTACTCCACTCTTCTACCAAGGCACTTCCAAGTTCCTGGACATTTCTGGGGGGACACATTGATACATGGGGTTTGCCACTGCAAGGATGACCAGCTGTCCTTCCTGCCTTCGTGTAGCACTGTCTTATGCGTCTTATGTTACAGACATTGCAGTTTATTGCTCTGGTCACATCTGTAGTCCTCCACTTTTCAGAGTCAGTGGGAAGCTCTCTTTAATGTCCTAAGTAGGACCCTATGATTTCCGTGATGCAGAAAACATGGACAGAATCGTGGAATCCAGTCATAAAAATGGAATTTAAGTTACTGTATAATGTGGAATGTCACAGTGCTTGACCAATTTTGGATGAATAAATCAAAAGTAGGTCAAATCACTTTTTAAATTAAAACTAGTGTCAATCAATAGTTTTTTTTTTTTTTTAACCAATTAATCGCACATTTTTCCTAAAATTAATCGCGATTATTCTTAAGCGATTATTATTAATTATACGTTTATAATGCTTCAAATTAATGTAGAAACAACATGAACATATATTTTCAATAATTGTTTAATGCCATCTTTTTTTAGGACTTATGGCAAGTATCACTGATTCCAACAACTGATTCCACTGATGTGTCTATGATCCCCCCCCCCCAATATTTAACCATTGGAAAAAAAAAAAATCTTATATATATATATATAAAACATTCAACATTACAGCATCATTGAGAGCTATCACTTTAACATGTATTAGACTTTAAAAAATAACTAATAATAATTATTTAAGTGAACTTGAATCAGTCTTCACTCAAACCCATTATAATAAATGTCATATAGGGCTAGTAGCTACCTGTGCCCTTCAGTTAGAAAAAATAGCCTAAATTATATCAAATTCTAAATTATATAAATTTATATAGCGTGTGTCTGGAAAGTCTCCCATTTGACGTGCTCGTAAAGACGCTCTGCGCATCTAAATAAATGTATTTCATAAGCAGCTGTGAGTGGGGTGGCCAAACGTGATATGGAATAGTGTCTGTGAATATTTAAATATGAATCCTGCATGTTCTGCGTGTCTCTGTGTGAATGAATGGCGCAGACACACGGTTCCACTTACTACACGCATACTAAAGTGTGCATGACACTCCTCCTAATGGTAAAACAATGCAATCGACACGACACTATTTGAAGCGCCAGGTACTTTTAAAAGGTGATTAGCTCTATTTTGATCACAACCGTAGACATCAGTGTTTATACCTGAACTATATACTTTTAGCCCAGTATTTCTGTGATTAATATGAATACCTGTAAGACAGAAATAGTATAATGTGGTTGAAAAGAATGTTTGTGAATCTGTTTCTACGCATGGTAACTGTCTGCTCTCTGTGTCAGCGGCAGCGTTGATTTGAATGTTCCGGTAAGACTTTTTCAAAGATATAATAATCATTGGCATTTAAAAAAGAGATCACATGGGTGTTTGAATAGAGAATGCAATCTTTTAGTGATTAATCGTGCAGCTTTACTTCATGAGCATTTTAGCATTTCTTGTGAGAAAAACTATCGTCATATAAACAGAAACTTACAGGTCTTCAGAGCAACACGTCAAAGTAAAAGTTTGGTTTAACTTGAAGAAACTGTGACAGAAATATATTACTTAATGTAATGATAGTACTGCTACTAATGAATTATTACATAAAACATTTTTTTTTTGCCAAAACTGTTTGCCCTGGAACAAATAATAGATTAATAAGACCAAAGAATTCCTGTTAGCATTGCCCAAAATGAATTGTATCTCATGTTTAACCACTATAGAGACGTCAGAGTCAGCTGTAAATTCCAGAAGATCTGGCCGAGCTGAGGCTTCTCTCGGCGGGTTCACAAGCGTTAAACGGCCGCTGACGTCCTGGAGCTCACATTTCTGAAAACGTTGAAGCAAATTTTCACATAGACATTATCTTTATTAACAAACTGCGTATTTGAAGACCAAACAAGTACATTCTCGCCTAATAATATCTTAAAACTAAATTCTGTGACAAAAAAAGACTGTATTATTCTTAAATTATAGTGGATTTAGGCGTTCGTCATGACACTCGCTGTGAGAAATACGGCAAGCAGAGTCATACATGATATAAACGGTGAAGCGGATGGAGGAGCTCTATCGCACTCTTTTCAGCCAATTAGATTAGAGAACCAGAAAGAACTGTTGTATATTACTTTAGATTAGATTAGATTCGATTAGATTATTTAGCACCACACCAAAAATCATAGTTCATGGCTGTGTAAATAAAAAGGGACAAGCCCTTTGGCATGCCTCACCTCTTATAAGACTTTTTCAAAGGTTTAATAATCGTTGTCATTTAAAAAAGAGATCACATGGGTGTTTGAATAGAGAATACAATCTTTTAGCGATTATTCGTGCAGCTCTACTTCATGAGCATTTTAGCATTTCTTGTGAGAAAAACTATCGTCATATAAACAGAAACTTACAGGTCTTCAGAGCAACATGTCAAAGTAAAAGTTTGGTTTAACTTGAAAAAACTGTGACAGAAATATATTACTTAATGTAATGATATTACTGCTACTTGATGATAAAATTATTACATAAAACAATATTTTTTAAGGAAAAAATACAAAAAATAGTACAACTGCGTTCCCTAAGTTTTTATTAAGTTACTGTAACTGTGACTTTAATTGCCTTCCGTCTGTAAACATTTGGTCATTTGGAATTAATTGTTTATGGTTTACTAAATAAACATGACATTTTTTTTAACCCTTTTTAATAATAATAATAATAATAATAAATGTTTTTTGAGCAGCAAATCAGAATATTAGAATGATTTCTGATTCTGAAGGATCATGTGACTGGAGTAATGATGCTAAAAATTCAGCTTTTCAGTAATAAATTACATTTTAGAAAACTGTTATTTTAAATAGTCAAAATATTTCAAAATTGTACTGTTTTTGCTGTATTTTGAGTCAAATAAATTCAGGCTTGGTGAGCAGAAGAGATTCATTAAACATTAAAAATCTGTCAAAAAACTTTTGACTGGTAGTGTATAGCTATTTTTGCACATTTTCATTGTAAAGATAAATTTAATTCATATATGAGAAAAATGTTTAAGTATATTAACAATTGTGATTTTAAAATTAGATACTTAGAATCATATATATAAAATCATAATAAAAAATATTTTGATTAATAATTGATTGGCCAGTGAAACTGTCGACAAAACAAGTAGAAATCTGCCCCAGCCTAGCATAAAAATACTTACTTTTGATTAAAAGTTGAGATAAAAACAAAACATACTTTTAAGAAAATTCATTCCCTATAATCCAAATGACTGAAAAGTCGTGAAAAATAATGCAAATTCATTGGTTGGAAGGTGTGGGAGCCCTACGTAATAGGATTATGAAACCAGAAGCGATTTTATTGTTCGCTGGGGAGGAGATTTGTGTCAGTATATTGCTGTCAGACACATTCATCATTCAGTCCTTCCTTTCTTAAAATACAACAGCCATTCTAGGGACTCTGACATGGATTTTATATATATATATATATATATATATATATATATATATGTATATATATGTATATGTGTGTATGTGTATGTGTATGTATGTGTATATATATATATATATATATATATATATATATAATATATACACACATATATAAATAAAAGTTTTTCAGTTTTTCAGGCATTGCCCATTTCCCCACACACAAATGATCTGCGTACCACTGACTTCCTTTTATCTGTTTTGTTATGGGAGTTTGCATATCCCATAATATTGACATGTCTTATAATGTTATGTTTGCCTGCTCTGCTCCGAGGAGAGGTGATTCAATGGCGCTTTCATTTTTTGCAGAATTTTTCTCTTTCATTTGGCTATTCATGTTTATTTGTTACTAAATGCCTTTAGAGAGTCATAATGCAGATATAATGGAGCCAGCAGTGTATACACTGCTGAATGTCCTTGGTGTGACTGCATGCCTTTTCCTGACTGTTAGAGAGGATTCACCCACCCCCCCTCTTCTCTCCCCGCTCTGATTGGCTTGATCTCCCCCGTCACTCCTTCTTCCCATACTGCATTATCCAATCAGATCCACCGTTCCCATTGAAAGCCTGTACGATTGGCTGGCTGGCCTGTGATGCTGCTGCCTCTCTTTAAGAAGCAGTCTAGACTGCAGTGACAGGTTTTTCAATGAGAATCGAGCTGCTGTTGTCCTGCAACACGTCTGACTTTCCATTTGGCAATTCCTTAAACTACGTTTCACAGAACGTTGTGATCTTTTCTTTGTCTGAATCCATTTACCAGTCTCATTGTTCCTCTTTCACTGTCATAAGTCAGCACATCAGTTGAGCGTTTCCCATCCTTTCATTCATGGTCCCTCACATTTGATCTGATCATCTCCCATTTTTCCAATCATTTTCTGACCCCACTTTACAAAAAAAGAGGGAAAACTCTCAGCACTGCATAGCCTGAAGGTGAGTACACTTGATTAGAGTTTAGAGTGCTGCAGTCATCACAGACGCATTTTTACTGCACTCTCCTTTCTTCTTGTGTCGTGTGTAATGCAACAGGTTACCTAATATATATGAGTCAGGGCATGTCATTGTCAAAGGGAATGCTTTGAAAAAACTAGCTGGAATACATTATATTACTATTATTATTATGCATAAAGAGATCCCACACATCTCTCTTCCTGTGTTTAGCAATAGTATCAGCTGAATGCTTTTAATATTCAGATTAGTTAGTATTATGGTGATATTCTTCTCCCAGTGCTTGTTTTGTGCCTCGGGTTTATACGGTTGAAAATCTCACAGTGTCATAACTTCAATTTTATGGAAATTTTTTTACATCCATGTAAAACTGTAGAATGAATAATGCATATTTGAGACTAGAGGGTTTACACCCTTGTGAGTTTTTGCACCCTCTTGTATATGAAATCTATCCTTGGCAGTTTAAGTTTGTGTATGTGTTTTATGTTGTTGCTGTTGATGCATGGGCCCTTTAAGGGACAGTTCACCCAAAAATCATTTTGTTATCATTTACTCAGGCTCATGTCGATTCAGGTTTAGAGCAATGTAAGGGTAAATAATGATGACAGAATCTTAATTTTTGGGTGAACTGTCCCTTTAAGTATGTCTTGAAATGTAGCTGTGATTTTTGTACCAGACTGATTGCATTTCTCACATTTAAAACAAGGTCAAACATATAATGAATCTTGATATAAGTTTAATCTCGTTGAATAAGGTGATGGTTTTCTCTTAGCAGGAATCAGTTCAACAGTAGTATGAAAAATAGGCTTTGACAGGAGCTGTCAACAAATGAATCGCTAAAGCTGTTACACAGATTGCTAAAGAGCTGAAGGGCCAAAAACCAATAGACCTCAAATTTCAGAGAGCAGCAGAAGCGTCTAATTTCATCCAAATTGTCTCAGCTTATCGCCCTGTCCTGATGTCACATGGCAGTATCAGTGTTTTGGCTTTGGGTCAGTTTTCCCCAAAATGTTTCGTAACCATTGTTAGTTTCTAAAATGCAGAAAATCCAGTGCTATTTTGTATGCATGAGACACTTCTATCTCAAAAGTGCTTTATTTCCTGAAAAAACAGTTTGAAGTACACATTGTGTAATAACATCTAATTTAGAAGTTTACAGTACCAACACTCTAAAAAATCCTGGGTTATTTTTTTAACCCAAATGCTGGGTTGAGCCTTTTGGGTCAATTTTTTGGGTTATTTTCTCAGTGTTTGGGTAGTTTTTGTGTTACCCAGCCCCTGGGTCAAATGTAACAACCCAATGATTGGGTAGTTTTTTAGTGTTACCCAGCTCCTGGGTCAGACATAACAACCCAATGTTTGGGTAGCTTTTGTATTACTCAGATCCTGGGTCAGATGTAACCCAGCAGTTGAGTTATTTATCGCGGGGATTTTGTGTTGAGAGAGCAGTTTTAAGTGCCATCGAATTGATGCATTTCTTCTGTACAAACAGGTTTGTGTATAATTTATTTTATATATAAAAGAATTACCGTGCTGTATATCGTTTAATTTCATGCAGAGCATCAGGCGCGCGGTTTGAATCACCTAATTAAACATCTACTCGCGCGATGGAAATGCCTGATACTCTACATAGAATAAACGCTTATTCATAAAGATACTAGAATACAAATACTTTGGATGTGAAAATATTTCCTCAGAGCTGTTTACTGTTTGTTTTGGGCAGGTTATGAAAGCAGTCGCAGTATATTTCGGCTATGATTGCGCAACTCGGTGAGGCGGTAGCCGGAAAACGTTCCCCACCGAACACTTAAGCTCGCGTACACAGAGCCAGCACCGTTACGGTGGAAACGGAATAACAGAGACTGCCTGAATTCACGTGAATTACTTCTGCCGCCTGGGTGGAGGTGATGGGGTGCCCCGTTCTCGGTTGCGGCGGCGGAGCCCATCTCCTCGCCATGATTGCAGTTCCCCACCGAACACGACTCCTGCTCGGGCACGAGAGCCAGCGCCCTTACGGTGGAAACGGAGTAACAGAGACTGCTTGAATTCACGTGAATTACAGGTCCTTCTCAAAAAATTAGCATATTGTGATAAAGTTCATTATTTTCTGTAATGTACTGATAAACATTAGACTTTCATATATTTTAGATTCATTACACACAACTCAAAGTAGTTCAAGCCTTTTATTGTTTTAATATTGATGATTTTGGCATACAGCTCATGAAAACCCAAAATTCCTATCTCAAAAAATTAGCATATCATGAAAAGGTTCTCTAAACGAGCTATTAACCTAATCATCTGAATCAACTAATTAACTCTAAACACCTGCAAAAGATTCCTGAGGCTTTTAAAAACTCCCAGCCTGGTTCATTACTCAAAACCGCAATCATGGGTAAGACTGCCGACCTGACTGCTGTCCAGAAGGCCATCATTGACACCCTCAAGCAAGAGGTCTGTGGGAAGGAAAAAGTGTGGCAGAAAACGCTGCACAACGAGAAGAGGTGACCGGACCCTGAGGAAGATTGTGGACCTTGGGGGACCTGCGGAAGCAGTGGACTGAGTCTGGAGTAGAAACATCCAGAGCCACCGTGTACAGGCGTGTGCAGGAAATGGGCTACAGGTGCCGCATTCCCCAGGTCAAGCCACTTTTGAACCAGAAACAGCGGCAGAAGCGCCTGACCTGGGCTACAGAGAAGCAGCACTGGACTGTTGCTCAGTGGTCCAAAGTACTTTTTTCAGATGAAAGCAAATTTTGCATGTCATTCGGAAATCAAGGTGCCAGAGTCTGGAGGAAGACTGGGGAGAGGGAAATGCCAAAATGCCTGAAGTCCAGTGTCAAGTACCCACAGTCAGTGATGGTCTGGGGTGCCATGTCAGCTGCTGGTGTTGGTCCACTGTGTTTTATCAAGGGCAGGGTCAATGCAGCTAGCTATCAGGAGATTTTGGAGCACTTCATGCTTCCATCTGCTGAAAAGCTTTATGGAGATGAAGATTTCATTTTTCAGCACGACCTGGCACCTGCTCACAGTGCCAAAACCACTGGTAAATGGTTTACTGACCATGGTATTACTGTGCTCAATTGGCCTGCCAACTCTCCTGACCTGAACCCCATAGAGAATCTGTGGGATATTGTGAAGAGAAAGTTGAGAGACGCAAGATCAAACACTCTGGATGAGCTTAAGGCCGCTATCGAAGCATCCTGGGCCTCCATAACACCTCAGCAGTGCCACAGGCTGATTGCCTCCATGCCACGCCGCATTGAAGCAGTCATTTCTGCAAAAGGATTCCCGACCAAGTATTGAGTGCATAACTGAACATAATTATTTGAAGGTTGACTTTTTTTGTATTAAAAACACTTTTCTTTTATTGGTCGGATGAAATATGCTAATTTTTTGAGATAGGAATTTTGGGTTTTCATGAGCTGTATGCCAAAATCATCAATATTAAAACAATAAAAGGCTTGAACTACTAAATATATGAAAGTCTAATGTTTATCAGTACATTACAGAAAATAATGAACTTTATCACAATATGCTAATTTTTTGAGAAGGACCTGTACTTCTGCCGCCTGGGTGGAGGTGATGGGGTGCCCCGTTCTCGGTTGCGGCGGCCGCGAAGACCGCGGAGACGACCGCGGCGGCGGCGGAGCCCATCTCCTCGCCATGATTGCAGTTCCCCACCGAACACGACTCCTGCTCGGGCACGAGAGCCAGCGCCCTTACGGTAGAAACGGAGTAACAGAGACCGGTCGATTACACGTGAATTACTTCTGTTTAATGTTTAATTTGTACGTTTAATGTTTGTTACATGAGTATAAATAGGCAATATGTGTACATTAAAACGATAAACTATGCTGTAAATGATAAATAAAGGAAAATAAAGGAAGTTATCATGCAAACCAGTGGTTGTGTGGAGTATTTTACAAAAGTTTACATGATTTAAATTAATCTGTAAACATAATTTATTAAGTACAAAGTAAAAAGCATAAAGTATTTCATCATTTTATATGTATAAAGTAAGAATAAGCTTTATTTTAATAAAAATTAATCAACCCATTAGATGAGTTAAATCAACCCATCATGATGGGTTAAATAACCCAGTTTGCTGGGTAAAATTAACCCCAAATGGGTTCTGTCCTATATTTACCCAGCCCTTGGGTTAAAAACTAACCAAATTGGGTTGTTTTTAACCCAGTGTTTTTTAGAGTGAATGTAACACTGTTTGCAGTAAATGATAAGCTATACATATAATAATAAAAAATGTACACACTATCATTCAAAAGTTTTTGAACAGTAAGATTTTTTTGATGAATAGAAAGATCCAAAGGTCAACATTTATTTATATTTGGAAATAAATTATAGAAATTAATAAAAATTAATGCTTTTATTTTTCAAATAAATGCTGTTCTTCCAAACTTATTAAATGTCTTTTTGAGCAGCAAATCAGAATATTAGAATGATTTCTGAAGGATCATGTGACTGAAATAATGATGCTAAAAATTCAGCTTTGAAATCACAGGAATAAATTACATTTTAAAATGTGTTCAAATAGAAAACAGTTATTTTGAATAAACATAAAAATAGAAATAAAATACTGCAAAATGTAAAAATATTGTACGTTTTTTTTGTACTGTTTTTGCTGTTCTTGAATAAAATAAATGCAGCCTCTGTGAGCAGAAGAGACTTCTTCGAAAAACATTTAAAAAAAATCTTTTGACTGGACACAGTAAAACAGTAATATTGTGAAATGTAAAACTTTTGTGGAAATCTTGACTTTTTTATAGATTCTTGGGTGAATGTAAAGTTTAAAAGAACATTTATTTGAAATAGAAATGATTTTTAACATTTATCTTTACTGTCACTTTTGGTAGTTGACTTGTTGTTGTTTTTTTTAACAGTTGAATGTATCATTGCTGGAAAAAAAAAAAAAACACTTAAAATTCTTAACCCCAAATTATTGGACTACATTATTTCTATTGAATATCAATTCTGCATATGGGTTTTTAACACCCCTCCAGCAGAGATGCAGCTGTTATTTTAATGCAGTTGCTTGTTTCATTAATTGTGCGTACAACTTGTGCTAGATGGGTTGGGTAAGCTGTCCTGGGGCTTTATGTTGTACTTGTCAAACTCTTTACACAGGTACATCTCAGGTTCTTTTTATTTCTAGGCGAAGTGTGTCATTTCTTCACCAGATTGATTAGTTTCAGACATTACTCCCTCATTTCTGCTACGTTTAAAACAAGGTTGACTTCAAAGATTACCATCCAGACTATCCTTTGTGACAAAGTCAACAACCATGTGATGTTTGATACGTGAGGTGTTGACGTTCACGTGACTCTTGCACACAATCGGTAAATACCTTGAGCATGTATTAGTCTGGCTTTCCAACTGTTTACATTTAATTCCCTTTAAACAACAGGCTTAGTGAAGTGGAAGAATGTGCCGTTGTCCCCCCTCCGAGTTGACTTCAGTATCATTGAGCAGTGATTTTCACCCTCTGCATTGCAGGTTTGGCCTGTGGTGAGGACGCTGTGTAATTTTACAGGTGATGGTTTTGACGTCACCATACGCTCGTATACTGTGTCTTTGTAATGCTTTAAAGTCCATTCAGTCATCAGCTGTTGACTGATGCTCTAAATACCGTACTGTCCCCCTGTGGTGTGGGATCAGTCGTTCTGATAAACAGGACTGATCAGATTTCACCAAGCACATAGTGGCCCATTTACAGACCTGCCGATTTCCAATGAATTTGACCCACTAAGATTCTTAGAGTGGGGAAAGCAGGAAGCGTGGAGGCTGTAGGGCTGTGACTCTGCAGTGTTGCACAGTGCAGCTGGAGCACGACTCGCTGTACCGCTTCGGCTCGGTGGGAGACTCAAACCTGAAACCAAGCCAAGACGCTGAGAGGAGGTGTGAAGCAGGAGTGATTTGTTTTGTGGTGCTTACTGCGCTGTTACATTCTGTTATGGACATACACTGTGTTAGTCACGTTGTTTCATGGTCACACCTGAACGCTTCGCCCTTGGTGTCGTAGTGTAAGGTGACCAGTTAATGTAAGTGCTCAATTTTTTTTCACCTATTTTGTGTAATGGTTTTTGATGTCTTATTCCAAACCTTGAAACTCCATGTTTTTCTTTTTGGTTAAATAAATCAATACATTGTACACTTATTGATTACACACAAATAGCAAATTTTCATACTAGTTCAGCTGTAATTGTTTTACATTTTGGCCTTTCTCACTTCAGAGTTCTTGACTTTTCTGACTCTATCCAATGCTTAAAGTCATACAGTAACGTCATAATATCGTCATAATCTTTAGATAATCTGTTGAAATATTCATTTCATTGTGGTCAAACAAATTTGTGATTATTAATCCTGTTACCACATGATTTCCCTTTTTCCAAACAATGCAACATTCTTCTACAGTTTCATTTGGACTCTTTTGTGGCATGGCAGGAAGACAAGTTGTCAAGTTTGTCATGTTCAACCTTCAGCCCTGTTACTGAAGTTATTGTTTCCTAATGTTTTGGAAAATAACTACAAACTACAAATGTAGTTCCTACTCAGCTAGCCCTTCCTGAGTGGCTAATTGTCAACCCTATTACTCATTCTTGCTTGTTTATTTATTTATTTTACTCATGTAATCTGTTAATATATTAATTTCATCATAGTCAAAAAATTTTTTGATTATTAATCCTGTTACCACATGATCCCCTTCCCCCTTTTTTTTCCAAACAATGCAACAATCTTCTACAGTTACATTTGAAATCTTTTATAGCATGGTAGGAAAACAAGTTTGTCATGTTCAATCTTCAGCCCTGATACTTAAGTTATTGTGAGGGGAAAAATGTTAAACAAATATTTTATCTTTGTTTTTTGAAAATAACTACAAACCAACATTTAGTTTATAGCCAGCTAGCCCTTCCTGAGTGGCTAATTTTCAACCCTGTTACTTATTTTTTACTCATTCACTCATTTTTTTTTTTTTAAAGAATTGTGTGAATTCATTTTATATTTTTGTACTAGGACAGAGCACAGAAGCAGTGTTTTAAACTGAATTAGATGTGTCCTAAAGGTTAATTTCCATTTATAATAACCATTTTCTGAAGACTAAGCACCACCTTTCTGAGCATTTTTTTGTGGTTTGTTGTTGAGTTTTGTTGGCTTTATAATGTACTGTTTATGTGAAAAGTTATTTTTGTGAAAATTATCAAACAGTATTTTTTTTTTATTATTTTATGGAAAATTAATACAAACCTGTATATTTACCATAAAATATAGTTTTCAACCCTGTTACTTATTCTGCCATTTTTTTTTATATTTTAATTATGAATTTTGTTATTTCACTTTTATTTTATTACTAGGAGAAAAAAGGATAAGCATAATTTACTGACCTTGTGTTATTTGCTGTTGAGTTTCTAGCCCTTGTTTGTACTTTGTGAAAAAAAGATGCCTAATCCTGTATTTCAATTCTTTTATTTTCTAGCTTTAATGTTTCTTGACGTCACCAACACCTGTCTCTCCAATGTTTCCATTTCCCATAGTGTTTTAGGCTATATTATGCAATCTATAAGGAAGGCTGAAACACAGTCTAATGATGTCCTCGTCTCTCTTGTTTTGACAGCTGAAGGCGTCTTTGTGGACAGGACACTTAGAGGGCCAAACAATGGAATGCTCTCTCCTGCCTACACTGCTCAGCACTCTACAGACTGAGGTTAAACGGCTTAGTTAGCAGTGTGCCTTTCCCCCAAGAACTCTTTTAGCCTGGGGAAAGTTGGGAGAAAAAAAAAACAAAGTGAAGGAGAATTTCCTTCATAGTACAGCACCTTACTCCAGTTCTTTGTAGTTTGTTTGGGATTCATTTGGAAGCTTTGCGTGAACAAAAGCCAAGATGGATTTGGAACCGTATCTGTGGATGGTCGTGATTGGCTTCATTATAGCCTTCATTCTGGCGTTTTCAGTGGGGGCCAATGACGTGGCAAACTCGTTTGGCACGGCGGTCGGGTCAGGGGTGGTGACTCTACGTCAGGCCTGCATCCTGGCTTCCATATTTGAGACCCTTGGCTCCATGCTCCTCGGTGCCAAGGTCGGGGAAACCATTCGGAAGGGAATTATAGATGTCAGCTTATACAATGACACGGTGCCGATACTGATGGCGGGAGAGGTCAGCGCCATGGTCGGTAAGTAATGGCTCATTTAAAGTTGAAACCTCAGTGTGTCATTTCGAAGATTAATGATGGAGAAGCTTAGCGATGCATTCGTTTACTCGCTGTAGGCTGCCAGATTCTGGGAGTCATGATCATGTTTTAGAGCGAGTTGTAACAGTTATGTTAGCTGATGTCTGACTGGGGGAAAAAAAAAACAAAAAAAAAAAACTACTTTTTCTAATTCAAAGAACACTGCATGGATCATAAAAAAAAAAAGTTATGCAGTTTTTGTCAATTAGTAATGAATGGCTACATTGTAATGTTTTAAATAGTATCCCGTCTAGAGTCTATATTGAAGACAGAAGGGAAGAGAACATATGGCTGGAAGACTTTTTTTTTTTTTTCTTTCATTGCTCCACCTCCCACTCATATTCTCATCTTTTTCAGGGTCTGCGGTTTGGCAGCTCATTGCCTCTTTTCTGAGGTTGCCCATTTCTGGAACTCATTGTATTGTGGGATCTACTATTGGCTTCTCCATGGTTGCTATTGGCACTAAAGGAGTACAGTGGATGCAGTTAGTCAAAATTGGTAAGAAAAAAAAATCCATTATGCGATTCATTATTTATTATGCTGTGGTAGTTATTTGCACACCAGAAAATGTAAAAACTTTTTTAAACGCTTTGAAGCAACTGGGTGCTTAAGGTCAGCCTTTTACTGAATGTTTCTGCTGACTAATTCATCTTTTAACGCACTGTCATAATTAATGTTAAACTACCGTTCAAAGGTTTGGCGTCAGTAAGAAAGAAATTAATGGTTTTATTCTTTTTTAATCTGTCTTTTATTAAATGGGTCAAAAGTGACAGTAAGGGCATTTATGTTACAAAAATGTTCTATTTCAACTTTTACAATCATAAAAAATTCTAAAAAAGTCACAAACATTAAGCAACAAAGCTGTTTTTAACACTAATAATAATAATTAAAAAAGTTTCTTGAGCAACATCAGTTTATTAGAATGATTTCTGAAGAATCATGTGACACAGAAGACTGAAATGCATTCAAATAGAACTGTTTTTTAATTGTAATATTACACAATATAACTTTTTTTTTTACTGTATTTTTGTTCTTGATGAGCAAAAGAAACATAAAAAAAAAATCTTACTAGCCCAAGCATTTGAATGGTAGTTGAATGGTATGTATGTGTCTGTAATGTTTCTCTATAGTGACATTAACTCATTTTTGTTGTTGATATGCTTGCAACTGAGATGTGTCATTTATTTAACGTTGCCTGTTGGCCTTTGTGCCTCTAGCAGCATTGTGCATCATTATATTGGCATGCTATTGATTTAGTAATTGCTGTTTATTTGATACAGTGGCTTCATGGTTCATCTCCCCTCTGCTGTCTGGTCTCATGTCTGGTCTGCTTTTCTTCTTCATCAGATATTTCATTCTTAACAAGGTGAGTCATGGGTCGACTATTACACCTGTCTTTCATCACCTTACTTCAGTGATCTCGCTTTGACAAATTTTGACATCAAAATGGAAAAAAAACAGATCAAAGTGCTCAGTCAGGCTTTAAGTATTTTGCGCTTTTGATTCAGATATCCAGTATAAACATTCAAGTGCAGTAGAGACATTCGCTCAGGCCTTCCGTATAACAGTCCATCACCGGTCCTTATAAGACCTCACATGTTTTCATTATATTTACTGTTTAATATGCATTCAGCTATTTCCAAGTAACAGTGCCTGTGGCTGTTTATATTGCATGACAGTAGCTCATCTGTGATGGCACAGCAACTGCTGTACTGTCGACAACAGTTCATCTTTTAAATGTGTGGCTGGTGTAGACTCTGCTTCTGTAAACACTTAAATGTTTAAGCCTTAAAGAGTTAGGAACAGCGAAATGCATTCTTACTGTGGCCACATAAACACTGTGGTTAAAAGGAAATGTTCACCTGAAAATGAAAATTCATCTTTTACTCTCCCAAAGCTCTGTGGCTTTCTATCTTCAGTGAAAAAAAAAATAGGGGATGCTTAGCAGAATGTCATAAACTCAATAACATTTTAACAATGTTAAAAACAATAACAAAACAAGTTCTAAAAGTTGTCCATACTACTCGCATGATATATTCCAAGTCTTCTGAAGCCATATGGTTGATTTGTGTGTGAATATATAATGTGTTTTTATGTACGTTACACTGAATGCTTTCTTCTCTGCAAAGCTCTAAAATAAACAGAGCAGCTTATTTGTTTTGTCATTTTGGACCTTAAAGGGATGGTTCACCCAAAAATGAAATTCTGTCATCAGTTACTCACTTTAATGTTGTTTTAAACCTGTAAGACCTTTGTTTATCTTCAGAACACAAATTTAGATATTTTTAAATTAAATCTGAGAGCTTTCTGACCCTCCATAGACGGCAATGCAACTGCATGTTCAAGGCTCAGAAATTTAGTAAGGACATTGTTAAAAGAGTCCATGTGACATCAGTGGTTTAACTGCAATTTTATGGAGCTGCAAGAATTTTTTTGTATGCAAAGAATGACGAAGACTGACACAGAAAAGAAGAAATTGTTGAATAAAGTCGTTATTTTTGTTTTCTTGGTGCACAAAATGTATTTTGTTGCTTTATAAAATGACAGTTGACCCACTGATGTCACATGGACTATTTTAACGATGTCCTGCCTTTCTGGGCCTTGAGCATGGTAGTTACGTTGCTGTGTATTGCAGGGTTAAAAAGCTCCTGGATTTCATCAAAAATATCTTAATTTGTGTTCTGAAGAACGACAGGAGGGTGAGTAATCAGTGACAGAATTTTTATTTTGGGGTGAACTATCCCTTTAACCCAGCTTTTACTTAATGGAGAAGAGCAGCTTGGACATTCTGTCTAATATCTCTTTTTGTGTTTCACAATTAAAACAGTGTTGGAATGATATGAGGATGAATAAATGATAATAGAATATTATTTTTGGGGAGGTAAACTATCCCTTTAAGAAATCTTTTAAGAAATTACTGAACACTGATCAGTAAATCAGTGTTGTTATTTGCTAAAACCTAAAAGAAAATTAGAAATGTCGCCTTAGCAGCTAATCGAAGTAAGTTAAAACTGAAGTACTAAAATAACTAAAACTAAAACTAGAAAAAATGAAGCTAAACAGAATTAAAATTCTAATGAAAGGAACACATAAAATTACTAAAATTTAAAAATTTAAATGAACACTGGAAATATAAAAATAAAAGCTCATTCAAAATATTGATAAATATTAATAAATGTTTATATATTAAAATATAAATTATATATATATAAATTAAGAACAAAAAACAAAAAGAAATTAGCAATAAATGTAGCATTTAGATGTTTATTTTTTATTCATGACATCTGTGTAGTATACACAGGGTTATGAAACAGATAGTTCCTTTCTTTGATTCTGATTGGTTGAGCCGCATTGTAAATTATTCTACAAACATTTACCTTTATGTTTGTGTATTTTGTTGCAACCACGACCGTTTCTGAGGAACTGCATTGTTTGGTGGAAGAATAATGTTTTTATAAATGTCATTACACTTTTTTTTGCTGTTTTATTTAGTGAAACCTTACTACGTATATGGAATAACTGTTTTATAAAAGCAATAAGCCCCAAGAATCCGTGGTTTACAGTTAATTTTTAACAGTTAAGCTTTGCGCCGTGCCTAACAACGCCCTTTAGCTGTTATAAATTCACTGTAAACCACAGCTTCTTGGGGCTTATTACTTTATTTAATCTCTTTCTGTGATCTGTCTATTACAGGATGACCCTGTTCCCAATGGTCTCCGTGCTTTGCCGCTCTTCTATGCGTCAACCATTGGAATCAACACGTTCTCCATCATGTACACTGGAGCTCCCTGTAAGCCTATCTTAAAGTGATAATGCATTCACCCAGGAGACGTCCTTGATCAGACATGAGTTTGTTTGTTGTCACTGAATAAGTGTCATTGAATAGGCAATGTTTACAGTATTGTTTTAAGATAGCTTCAAATGTTAAATGCATTTTATTTCAAGATATATTTACTGGATTGTTTTTGAATCTCACAACAAAATGTATGTATGCGTGTGACCGTTTTATGCTCTTTCTTTGTTGTGCAGTACTGGGCTTGGAGATGCTCCCCGTCTGGGCTATTGCCCTCATTACCTTGGCTGGTGCTCTGGTATGTGCCGGTCTGGTCTGGTTTTTTGTTTGCCCCTGGATGAGAAGGAAAATAGCAAGTACGTACTGTCCTTTTCCCTCCCGCAGACTCGTGACTTGAGGTGTTTTTAATGTCTGTGTTAGATCTCTGTCCTAAATGTTCTATTTCTTTTCCCAATTAGGAATCATTTATCTGAGGACAGTTGTAATTACTAACTACATTTGCAGAAATTGTGTGATCCATGTGTTTTTGCACTTGACATCTGGCCATTAAGTTAGATGTTATTTCTAATCTAGCTTTGGAAAAAATCAAAGATGTGACTCAGCATGAGGCATCTTCACCAGCTCAGGAGGGGAAGGATTTGCCTAACATCTGCTGCTCTGCTGGGGCGCTCTGTAATGTAAAGACTATCTTTTGCTGGCTCTGGCTTGTGAGCCCATGTTGCGTTCGACTGACGCTGAGAGAAATGAAAAGCAAATAAACTGAAGCTGTTTATTTGAGAACATCACCCTTTTTTTTTAGATGAGTCACACGGACCTTGTGCAGTCGATGCACCTTTGTCAGTTAAAGATTGGCTGCCCACGTGTTTTGATTGAGAGAACTGTCTTAATGAAATGAATCACTAATGAAATGAAATGATAAAGCACTGCTTTCACTCACGGATCGGCGCTTTAAATTGTTGCATGCTTTATTACATTTGTTTTCAGTTCAAGGGTCTCATGGTGCGGTTTTCCACGGGAGACATTAGAGTTGTAGGAATCAGATTTATTTATTTATTTGGCTTGGGTCAATTCTATGAGTAAAGCTCAAATTAGCATTAAATACGAGGGGCACTAATTTAAAGTGCTTGTTGTTGTTCATTATCACTGCTCGATTTAAAAGGGCCAGTTGTTGTCGTACTGATATCACAGTTTTTCACGCATGGATTATCCATGTTTGTTAGTGATTATGTTTGCTTGATTATATTATTCTCACTGTAATCTTATTAATGCTGCTTTTACTTTTCAGCTTTTCACCAGTTTCACAAAGCTTGCCTACTTCCCCTCGTCTGTTTAGCAAATAACCTTTATGTTAATAGGGATGCACTGATAATACAGTTCTGGCCAATTCCAATAAGTGAAAATTCTGTTATTATGTTTGGGGTAGTGTATTTTTCTTGTTGAAAGAAATGAATACTTTTAAATCAGTAAGGATGCATTAAATTGATTAAAAGTGACAGTAAGGACACTAATAAATGTTCTATCTATCAAAGAAACTTGAAAAATGGAATCACAGTTTCTACCAAAATATTAAGAACTACTACTGTTTTTAACAAAATCATAAAATATAAAAAATGTTTATTGAGCACCAAATCAGAATATTAGAATGTAATAGATTTCTAGAGAATCATGTGACACTCAAAATGCTGAAAATACAGCTTTGAAGTACAGTAATTTTTTTTTTTTTTTTTATTTATCCACAAGTTTCTGGGGGGCTCTACTGTAAAAAAGAATGTGGGTACAACTTCCGGTGATGCGGTGGAAGTAGTATACCAATGGTATATTGTGTGCTAATTAGCGAAGAGGCTAGGTGTTTTTCGGATCATTGTTTACTTTGTAATGTTGCAAACCTTTATGAGAGATGTCGTTGCGCTGCTCAGGGACAACATGTGCTGTTCAAAGTTGTGTTCGCACATCGTTAGCATAACGATTTCTAAATCTTGAATGTCTGTCAACTAGTGATGTGATATTTGAACCGAGGAATCAGAGCTTGTGTTAAGGGGTGTGCCAGATGAAACCTTGATTCGAGGCTTGTGTTGTTAACGTAGAATCACAAAACCAGTGACAAACAAAGCCTTACTTTCTGTCCAGTTTTCCTATTGCAAAACAGTCAGAGGAAACTCTCCGTGCTTCACGGGTCTCATTTGCCCATCAGTACTGTCAACTGTTGAATGAATGAGTGTCACATCCCACTTGTTTACTTTGAACCAGAAGACGTTCCCACGTTTGACGCAAGGCCTCATGGGGCGTAGGAAACTTGTGGATATATGAGGAGTTCAGATACAAAACCCCCTAAAAGCCATCTTGGTCAACAATGAGATAACGATACTGAGTGAATGCTCTTGACGCATATCATACATCCATCAAATACTTTAACTTCAAACTCGCTAAAATCCCAACAGTGTTTTTACTGCATTTTTAATTAAATAATGCAGCCATAGTGAGCATTAAAGTCTTTTTTAAAGCATTTTTCTACTTTAAACTCTTGCTCAAAACACCCCAAACAATTGAACTATAGTGTAAATTTAAAATTAAACACTAAAAACTAAAACCAGCAGTTGCTTATTGAAGGGTATTGTATAAAGGAAAAATAAAATATTGTAATGTCCAATATGGGAAATTTATATTTAAGTTGCTAAAGTTTGCATTTAAAAGTGTTATTACATTATTATTGCTATTAAAGATTAACTTAAAGAGACTGTTAGATTACTGCAAAGGTAATCTGGATATAAATGGAAATAAGGTGATAAAATTAAATATCCAATATGGATTAATGTAAAATACTGGCCGATTAACCAATATACAGTTGAGGTCAAAAGTTTACATACACCTTGCAGAATCTGCAATATGTTAAGTATTTTACCAAAATCATTCAAAATTTGTTGGTTTTTGTGTATTTAAGACTTTCCAATATTGACTGTATGATTTTGAGATCCATCTTTTCACACTGAGAACAACTGAGGGACTATTACAAAAGGTTGAAATGCTGACTGATGCTCCAGAATGAAAAACAATGCTTTATAGGCCGGGGTGTAAACTTTTGAACAGAATGAAGATGTGTAGATTTTTCTCATTTAAATATCTTTTTTTTTTAAATTTAGTACTTCCCATAAGAAGCTACAGAAGTACTTATGTGTTTCCCAGAAGATAAAATAAGTTAAATTTACTCTGATCTTCAAATTCATAAAGTTTTCACATCCTGCTCTTAATGTGTTGTTTCCTTCTCAAGCATCAGTGAGCATTTGAACCTTCTGTAATAGTTGCATATGAGTCCCTCAGTTGTTGTCAGTGTGAAAAGATGGATCTAAAAATCATACAGTCATTGTTGGAAAGGGTTCAAATACACAAAAATGCTGAAAAACCAAAGAATTTTTGGGACTTTAAGAAAAAAAAAAACAGCTGTGGATAATTCAGGTAAGTCGATGTAAACTTTTGAACGGGATCATTTTTATAAATTGGACGGTTATTTTCTCTTGTGGACTATATGTAAATGTCTTTCATGTGAAATATCTTATTCAGGTCAGTACTAAATAAAAAATATGCATTTTGCATGATCCCTCTTATTTTGATAAAATAATTAACATTTTGCAGATTCTGAAATGAGGGTGTAAACTTTTGACCTCAACTGTAATGCTGGTATATCATGCATCCCTATTATTAATAACTAAAATATGACATTCTATTCAATAATTTCCAGCCTTTTTTCCCAAAACAGGTCAGCTGAAGAAAGAGCATGCTCTTTCCCGCATCTCTGATGAGAGTTTGGACAAAATCCCAGAGGAGGAAGAGGAAGCCCCCGTGTTTAAAGAGCTTCCAGGTGCGAAAAGCAGCAATGACGCTGTGCTGCCGCTGACAGCGGAGTCCACAGGAGAACTGAACAGCCTGGCTAATGGAGGCACTGTTCTGCCCAACGGCAGAGTGTATGGTACGTTAAAGAACTTGGCTTGTTTTTAATGGATACCATCTGACTGTAATGTCCTACGCTGATCTGACGTGCTTATTTTTTTTTTTCCTCTCAGGTCGCACTAACTCCATGACCAACGGCTGCCTTAAGTCACCTGTGTCCAACGGGGGCTTCAGCTTTGATGGACACATGCGCAGTGATGGCCAGGTCTATCACACCGTTCACAAGGACTCTGGTCTCTACAAGGACCTCCTACACAAGATCCACTTGGGCCGCCTGGAGGACGAGCGAAGCGGCTCGCGTCCCGACAACAACTACCGTCACCTCCGCCGCAACAACAGCTATACATGCTATACAGCAGCCATCTGTGGCATGCCAGTGCAGCCCCTGCTGCGCTCTGAGTCCAGCGCCCCTCCTCCAGAGGACAGCGAGAAGCTAGTGGGCGACACTGTCTTCTATTCGAAGAAGCGATTGCGCTATGACAGCTATTCCAGCTACTGTAACGCAGTTGCGGAGGCTGAGATCGAAGCGGAGGAAGGTGATGTGGATGTGAAGCTGGCAGCAGATAAAATGGAGACCCGGGCCCCTGCTGAAGGGGTGCTGGAGGACTGTGTTGATGAGGACAAGGAGGAGAAAGACAAGCCTCAAATCTTCCTGCTCTTCCACTTCCTGCAAATCCTTACCGCCTGTTTTGGATCGTTTGCGCATGGGGGGAATGATGTCAGGTATGCCACTTGATGATTCTTGTTTCTAGGTATTTTTTTTTAGAAACTTTAGTATTTTCTTTTTTAGTATTTTTGCTCTTTAGCATGCTTTGTGATTAGCGAGTTCAGAATAAGACCTACTGTACTATGTGCAGCATTTCTTCACATTCCACAGCATTAGTGTGTCCTGAGAACAAGCCCTCAGTTCAGTGCCACGGATCTGGTTCAAGGCTCTACAGATGATTTGGCACATACCCAGACTGTTAAGACCGTTAAGACCAAAGTGAGACGTGGCCATTAGTTTAGGCTAACTTCAGCTGCTTAATGCTTTAACAGTTAAAATCTTTAAATTGGTTTTGTTGGTGACATAATTTGATTCTTGTGTTTCTGTTTAGTGTGAAGTGTAAACAGAATTCTAGAAATTAGTTCCTGCACTCTCAGGAAAAGAAAAAAAAAACAAAAAAGCTGTCACTGGGCAGTACCTTTTCGAAAGGTGCCAATATATACACTGCCGTTCAAAAGTTTGGGATCAGTAAGATTTGTAAAGTTTTTTTAAAGATGTTTTTTATGCTCATCAAGGCTGTTTATTTGATCAAAAATACTGATTTTTTTTTTTTGGTGAAATATTATTGCAATTTAAAATAACTGTTTTCTATTTTAATATACTTTAAAATCGAATTTATTCCTGTGAAGCAAATCTGAATTTATAGCATCATTACTTAAGTCTTCAGTGTCACATGATCCTTCAGAAATCATTCTAATATGCTGATTTATGATCAATGTTGGAAACAGTTGGGACCCTGGGATTGTCCAGGATTCTTTGATGAATATAAAAAACAGCATTTTTTTCAAAATAGTAATTTTGTGTTACAATATACACTATTATTCAAAAGTTTGGGTCGGTAATTTTTTTTCTTTCTTTGTTTTTTTTTAAAAGAAATTAATAATTTTGTTCAGCAAGGATGTGTTAAATAGATAAAGTGAAAGTAAAGACTTGTATTATTAAAGATTTCTATTTTTAATAAATGCTATTTTTAATAATAAGTATATTAATATAGGAAATCAATATTAGAAATTGCAATATTTCACTATATTACAGATTTTTTTTTTTCCTGTTCCTTTTTTAATTAAATAAATGCAGCCTTGATGAGCATAAGAGACTTGTTTAAAAAACATTAAAAAACTATTAAACGGCATTACTAATATGTACTTTTAATGTATTCATATGCAGGCGTTAGAGGTGTTTAAGGTACAAATGTGTACCTTTTTAAACAGGGCACTGCCCCAGTGACAGCTTTCTTCACCTCTCTGCTGTTGAATCAATAATAGAACAATAAATGAATGAACGTATTATTAATTTGTAACATTTTACGCACAATATTGAAGATGCAGTACAAGATATTGGGGAAAAAAAACAGTGACAGTGACAGTAAATACATTAATAATGTTACAAAAGATTGAACTTTCTATTCATCAAAGAATCCTGAAAAAAAAAAAAAAATCATGCTCTTCAGAAAATATTAAGGTGCACAGCTATTTTCAACATTAGTTGAAAATCAGCATATTAGAATGATTTCTGAAGGATCATGTGACACCAAAGACTTGAGTAATAACTGTTAAAATTCATCACAGGAATACATTTTCACAGGAGAATTCTTTCAAAAAAAAAAAAAAAAAAATTAAGCTTGCCTTTTTTAACAATAAAGTAGTACATTGTTTTTTACTTCTTTTTTTTTTAAAGACCAAATGGCTTCCACGCCAGACAGTTTTGACAGTATTTAAACCTTGTTTTAGTCACTTCCCCTGTGAACATGTTTGTTTGTTTTTTTTCTTTTCTGCAGTAATGCAATTGGTCCTTTGGTGGCCCTGTGGATGATTTACGACCAGGGTGGGGTGATGCAGGATGCAGCAACACCGATCTGGCTGCTGTTCTATGGCGGCATTGGAATCTGTGCTGGACTGTGGGTTTGGGGTCGTCGTGTCATTCAAACAATGGGCAAAGACCTCACTCCCATCACCCCCTCCAGGTGAGATCAGCCTTTTGGCGGAGAGCATGATGTTTGTGCATGATAATTGATGCATGTGCTTCTGTTGCATGCAGATATGATGATTGATCAAGTGTAAGAAATCTTTTTAAGTCCAGTGCACACTGTGCACAAAAATTTTACCTAAGATCTCATTGACAATCAAAGAAGAATTGCACAGTGCACAGTGGGCTTAATATAAGTGGCCTCTTACAGGAAATCCATGACACACACACGCCATGTTTCATTTATTTCTGACAATACAAAAGATATCTTTCTTTTCCTGTAGCAAGTGGAAAATTGTAGAAGCGGTGGACCGGTTTTTGATGAAAAAAGCTGACAGAACTGAAACCTTCCTCTTGGTCCTAAACTAGTGCTGAAGGTGTAATCGTAGTCTACAGAAATGAAGCATGTGCTTTGGCAGCAAGGTCACAACAGTTTATCTGATATTGAAATCTTGCTAGATTGGTTCAGTTTATCGGCTTTTCTCCTCTCTCGTTTGGGTACTTGCCCTCAATCCCTCTTTGTGTTACCACCACAAATCGGGTTAAATATCACCGTAGAATGACCTTAATTTAAATTTTTAACACACTTTAGAATAAAGGCAGTTTAGAGACCGTTCACTGTTTTGCACCCAGCTCTCAGAACTGCCTGGGTTTGCTAAATTTAGCAAGACACTTGTGCACACGGCCTCAGCGACCTTGCTTTCTCTTAGTAACAAGACAAACTGTCAAAAACATGAGCTTGAGTTGATAATCAGAACAAAAGCTTTCCACGCGCTATAAAAAGATGTCTTGTCAGTGTTCTGAGAAAGCGAACTGCAGATTATTTTTATAGAGATGCTCATTAAGGAATCATGATTACTGAACACTGATATGCTGAAATGTAACTGGACACAACTCCAAATTGTTTCTTCATGTTAGTGATGTCAAACGATTATTAATCGCATCCAAAATAGAAATAATAATATGTGTGTGTACTGTGTACAGGTATGTACTTTATGTACTTTAAAAATATTCATTATCTAAATATAAGAAGTGAGAGATATATATATATATATTTATTTTTTTTAAATATAGACATGCATCTATTATTAGATGGTAAAGATGTAACTGAAAAAAGTAACTGAATTTTTACTGCAAAAACAAATCTTATTGGCTTACATTAAATTACAGCTACTCAAAACAATGTAGTTTAGTGGCGAGTTTTGCTCATTTCAATCAGAAACTAAAAATGATAGTAATAGTGTAGTTAAAAATGCAACAAACTATAGCAAAGAATATTTTGGGATTATTATTTTTTTATTATTACTTACAATATTTTATAAAGATGGATACTTTCAAGAAGATTTAACAAAAATAGGGCCCTATGAAATCCGTTTAATTTTTTTTCAGAATTTTTTTTCTGTTTTAATGGTTAAATTGTATTAATCAAAAAAGTCTAATTAATTGAAATCATGAAACCTGCATAATTTAATAGCAATTTATTGAAAGTTTAACAAAAATGTAATTTTTAAGGCCCAATGAAATATTTTTTGATTAAATTTAGTTTTGTTTTTACCAAATTCGGTTAATTTTCTGAATTCCATTTTAATGGTTTCATTAAAATTTAATTTAATTGTTTTCATTAAAATTTAATAATCAAAAGCATCTCTAAATAATTGATTTTTATAAAGTATTTTTTATATATATATATATTTCCATAAATATTGTGTTGTGTATTTACATTTTAGTGGTAAATAAATTCTGGTAAATAATTGTTCTAGTGAATATTTCTTTAAAAAAATATGTTTAGATCATTTTAGTACTAGTACTATCATTATATTAAGTAAAATATTTTCGTCACAATTTCTTCAAGTCAACCCAAACTTTTATTTATGATGGGCCACTGTGAAGATCTTTAAGTATCTGTTTGTATATGATATGACGCTAATTTTGGTATTTCTCGCAAGACACTGTAAAATGCTGTCAGAACAGTTCTAGAGGTTAAATTTGTGTTCATATACTCGAGGTGACAGGCTGAAAAGACCACATTCGCCAAATGCAGTTCAATATGTGTGTAGTAAATGAAATGTTTTCACAGAGAGACACAGAGCATGCAGGATTCATATTTAAATAGTATTTGTGTGACTTAATATTCATAGACACAAGTCCATAACGAGTTTTAAGTGTACTGACGTACTTTTGATTTATTCATCCAAAATTTGTCAAATTCCATGACATTCCAAAATGTTATACGGCAAATTCCGTTTTGATAATTGGATTTCGCAATTCCGTCCACATTTTTCACATCGTGGAAATCAAAGGGCCCTAAAATTATTTTCAAATTATTTTGATTTGCTGGAACAATTTGCAGTTGTTCTCAATGTGTGTGTGACTAAACAGATTTCCCACTGAAAGGTCACTCTACAATCCTGCATGACAATCTAGTCTACACTGAATGAGTGTGCATCAGGTGGCCATGTTCCCAGACCCATGCCCTCACATAGCTCACAGAAATAACAATCGACATGACCTCAGCATCTGTCAGCTTGCTCATTGCCTTTGATGCTTGTTGACAGGAAGGAGTTGTTTTTTTTAACCTAGGGATATTTAGATGGGTTTGCATGATTTAATGTAAGGTTTCTCAGCTTACATTACTCGCATGTTAGCTTACTCGCATGTTCATGCTGTCTGTGTGTTTTAAGAGGCCACAGGAGGGTTTATCAGCACAAGCGTAATCATCACAGAACCGCCGCTGTTTCCACCTGCATGCATGCACACGTGTCTACCCTGTAAAACACGCTCACAGATAATAGGCAGAAACTCACAGAAAACCTGTCAACCTTGTTTTCTTGTAACTTCACCACCTTTATCTCCTTGAGGACTTTTTGCATGCCTGTTAAAATGTTTCCGCTCCTCCAGACCTGCATGCTGTACGTGCACCAGCTTCTCTCAACAGCATGCATTGTCATTATTGGTTGAACTACAGGTGTAACTGTATAAAGTTGTGTTTTGTTGCCCTCCCCTCGCAGTGGATTCACCATTGAGCTGGCCTCAGCGGTCACTGTTGTTTTGGCGTCCAATATCGGACTTCCAATCAGTACGACACATTGCAAGGTAAAGATTGGGTCAGAGCCCAGCTGGCCCCCTTAGGTTGTTGTGTGCACGCCACCGGAGAAAGGAGGGAGCTGTCTGTTTTTACAGGGAACAAGAGGTGCCCACATCAGCTTTCAGCAAATGATGCTATTTGTTATTGATAAATAATGACATGGGTGCACAGCTTGACACTTTCCACAAATAGTGCTGTCCTGTTACAAGAAACAGACAAATCTCATGTTCTACTCAAATGTTTCACATAGACTCAAATGTCTCAGATAATTTTGATGTGCCCTGCCTCGTCTTGACCTAATTAAAAAATAATTTTATAATAATTGTAATTATAATTACTATAATTTATCATTTAATTTTATAATTATAATTAATTGTAGAAAAATGCTTAGTTACCACAAGTGTAGTGTTTAGTAAATAAGTAAATAAGATTATTGTCTTCCGGTTACCAAAGGGTAAGAAGAATTAAGTTTTAGATACAATTTTTCAGTACTTTACTTTATGGGAAATAAAAGGTTATTATTAACCGCTGTTGTTATTTTAACTGAACGAACTGTTATTGGAAATAAAGCTGAAATATAGATTAAAAAAAAAAAAAATGAGAAATGTTTCTTTAGCAAATAACTGAAATAAAATGTTGAAATACTAAACTCTAAAGCTAAATATTAATAGAAGTATTAAGAAAAATAATAATTAAAAAAAATGAATGAAACTAAAAATAAGATAAAAAATACTATTAATAAATAAAAAAAATCTGTAAAATTGTAAAATTAGAAATAATACTAAAATAACATCTAACAGCAGTATAGTCCCAAATTAACTATACTAAATGACACTGAAAATAAGATGGACTAAAAAAATATATAAATAAAAGCTCATTCAAAATATTAATAAATTATACTATTAATAAATAATACTTAAAATCTGTAAAATTAGAAATAATACTAAATTAACACTATTATTAGCTATATAGTCCCAAATTACCTAGACTAAATTAAACTAAAAATAAGATAAAGACTAAAAAATATTTAGATAAAAACCAGTTCAAAATATTAATACTATTAATAAATGATACTAAAATGACATCTACTTTTAACAGCAATATAGTTGCAAATTAAATAGACTAAATTAAACTTAAAATAAGATAGACTACACAAATACATAAATAAAAGCCAAGTCATAATATTAATTAATAATACTATTAATAAATAATATTAAAAGTCAGTAAAATTACAAATAATACCAAAATAACACTCACTATTAACAGCAATATAGTCCCAAATTAACTAGACTAAATTAAACTAAACATAGGATAAAGACTAAAAAATATATAAGTAAAAAGCCAATTCAAAATATGAATAAATACTATTAATAAATAAAACTAGAAATCAGTAAAATTAGAAATAATAGAAAAATGGCACTGTCAGCAGCAATATAGCCCCAAAGGAACTAGACCAAATGAAACTAAAAATAAGGAAAAGACTAAATCATATTTAAATAACAGCCTATTCAAAATATTATTAATATTAATAATAAATAATACTGAAAATAAGTAAAAATAGAAATAGTATTGAAATAACACCTACTTTTGACAGCAATATAGTCGCAAAGTAAATAGACTAATTCAAACTTAAATATGTCCTGATCTCTGTATTTTCCCTCTAAAAAGGTAAAATAATAATAAAAAAAAAAAAAAAAATATATATATATATATATATATATGTGTATATATATATATATATATATATATATATGTGTGTATATATATATATATATATATATATATATATATATATATATATATATATATATATATATATATATATATATATATATATATATATAAAAAATAAGATAAAGACTAAAAAATATATAAATAAAAGCTTATTCAAAATAGTAATAAATAAAACTGTTAATAAATAATACAAAAATTAGGTTTACCATATTATGATTTGGATAAAATGAACGCTTTAGTAATAGTTTTGAAAAAAATCCAAACCTCGCATAACAAATAAAAATAAAGCATATCATATAATACACAAACAACATTTTTCTAGTCAAGAGTATGCTCTGGCAGGCATCCTAGATTCTCTGATCTCAACCATCCAGTTACTGATGTCTTTGGCTTGGTCACGGTTTCTGATGGTTTTAAAGCAACTTTACTGCACACTGATGTCAATCCTGGGACAATGACTGCTCTCACCAAGGCTGACATAGCTCTCTCAAACCCTTTAGAAATGAAGACGAACGCTCCCTCCTCTTCTCTCAGATGTGGCCTTGGTGCATACAGGATGAAATAACTCTCTTCTCTTCACAGGTGTGTGTTAAAGTGATGCTTCACTACATCATCTCTTTGTCCCCCTCCTCCTCCTCATGTCTCTCATGGCATGTTGCTGTGTATTTGTCCTTGTTGGCTCGGGCCACTGGTGTCTTGCTCCATGCTATGTGTGTCTCTTACGTTTATCTGTTGTGTTTGTCTTTGTCTTGTCATTTGTCGTCTTTTCACAGTGGATTTTGCATTGAAGTAATGAGCGCTCTAACAGTGCTCGTTGCCTCAAATGTGGGCATTCCTATAAGCTCCACCCACTGCAAGGTATTGCTATAGTAGTGAAGCTTTGGTAGTGCTAAACTCCACCCCCATAGCTTCACTAGCGGAATCAGCCAATCAGTGCTCACCTCTGCAAACATGTAACTCCATGATTGCAGCTTTGATTCATTTATTTGATTCATTCTTTTTTCATCTGCTTAGTTGTTTTAAAGAAAATGCATTAATCTAAGTCAGTATGTTTTTAAAGGTACTGTGTAGTGAAAACATTGTAGTCCAATCACTAAACTTGTTAACCGAACCATGCCACTTGCAGTGATTCCATTTAAAAGTAGGTAATAATGTTAGAGTTGACAGAAACGAGTCCAGGAACCTTACCTATGGTCAAAAATCAATACAAAAGCCTGTTTACTTTTTTGTCGCTACACATTCCTGGAGCGGAAATGAGCTGACCTCTATTTATTCTCTATTCTCATGTGATGTTTTTGTAGGAGCTTTGGGATGCTTTGTGATGCAAGGGGCAGTCAAGAGCTTTAAGCATGTTTTCAAACAGATACTTCATTCTACTCCATGACCTCTATTCAGATTCATAAACATCTTGTAAAATCTTTCTAGTGCTTTAAAATCTGGATTGAGGCTAAAGGTAGAGAGCATGAGGTTCAGTTTGGATTAGGGCTGTCAAGTTAACATGGTAATTTGGTGTAAAAACAACACCAATATTACAAAATTACTCGTCTTTCTAAAGAAACATTGTCCAACAGTGACACCAGTAGGTAAAGTTACAGCGGGAGTCCGCGTCTCTCTTGCCTCTCCTGGGCCCATTGAGTTTTAACAGCCCCCCTAAAGCATTCAGTGGGTTTGTTGGGGGGTAATTGAGAATGAATTGGGAAAAGTCACATGAGAGGAGGCAATGCCTCCATCGCGATTTGATTGGATATGACTGGTTATGATCAGCTGTGAGTGGTTCAAGTGATAAATCCCGCCTCTTGTTTTCATGCGCGTTCCGTGTTCGCGAATCATTCCTAACGAACAATTTAATGCCGTTAATGAGTAAGACTAAATTTAAGTACTCACATACTTAGACATAACCACTTTGTTCCATCAAAATACAGTTGAAGTCTAAAGATTACCCCCTTTCAGAATCTGCAAAATGTTAATTATTTGACCAAAATAAGAGGGATCATACAAAATGCATGTTATTTAATACTGACCTGAATAAGATATTTCACATAAAAGATGTTTACATATAGTCCACAAGAGAAAATACTAGTTGAATTAATGGGATTTGAAAAAAAGACCCTGTTCAAAAGTTTACATCCCCTTGATTGTTAATACTGTGTTGTTACCTGAATGATCCACAGGGTTTTTTTTTTTTTTTTTTTTTTTGTGACGGTTGTTCATGAGTCCCTTGTTTGTCCTGAATAGATAAACTGCCTGCTGTTCTTCAGAAATATTGAATTTGAAGATCAGGGTAAATTTAACTTATTTTGTCTTCTGGGAAACTATCTATTTTCTAACTATCTTCTGTAACCTCTGGAAAAATAAGAAAAATGTACACATCTCCATTCTGTGCAAAAGTTTTCACCCTGGCTTCTAATGCATGGTTTTTCCTTCTAAAGCATCAGTGAACATTTGAACTCTCCGTAATAGTTGCATATGAATCCCTTAGTTGTCCTCAGTTTGAAAAGATGGATCTCAAAATCATACAGTCATTGTTGGAAAGGGTTCAAATACACAAAAATGCTGGAAAACCATTTTTCTGTAGAACAGCAGGCAGTTTAACTGTTCAGGACATACAAGGAACTTATGAACAACTATCACTAAACTTTTTTTTTTATATATATAAATTCAACTATTATTTTCTCTTGTGGACTTATCATTTATCTGAAATATCTTATTCAGGTCAGGTCAGTACTAAATAAACAACATTCATTTTATATGATCCCTCTTATTTTGGTAAAATAATTAACATTTTGCAGATTCTGAAACGGAGATGTAAACGTTTGACCTCAAATGTAAGACTTAAAATGGCCTGAAAACATGATCTGTGAGTTTTTAGTGAGTAATCAGCTTGGTGGTGAAATTTAAAGTAAATATCCATGTCTGTGACCAATATTGATTGAGCTTTGATGACTGGTTATCCAAAAAATGTAAAAATAGTAAAAAGTTAACTAATAAAAAGAATAGCTGAACCTAAGTTCACCAAAAAAAAAAAAAAAAAAAAAAAAAAAATATATATATATATATATATATATATATATATATATATATATAGAAATAACAGCACTGCTACTGTCTGACAGCTTAGTTTAGGCTATTTTTCAACCCCGTTACCCAATATGGGGCTAATCGAATTCATTTTTTTTTTCGTATAATAATATTTAATGTTTTTTCCCATCAAAATATGGAAAGCAGACAAATCAGCAAATGTTTGAAAACTGTAGGGATGTAACGGTATTATCAATATCATGGTATGGCACTTTTTCCAGGCAAAAAGTGTTGTTTTCAAAATATATTTCATCAAAATAAAAAGCTAGCGGTTTAAATTGGTAATGTTACTGCATTCCAAATTCTAAATATCTCTTATCAAGTGTAGAATGTAAATTTAGACTGAGACAGTATAGCACAAATAAAAGAGGGTTGAGTCCTCATTAAAGCTTAGGTATAAATCAGTTTCCTGACTTTTTTCTGACTTAGGTTTTCTTAATAAGAACATGGGTTGGAGCTCATAATTTTGAAGTCTCAAAGTGCATTAGATAGAAAAAAAAATAATTAATTATAAATTATTCTGTAGTCTTTTTTTTTTTTTTTTTTTTTTAAATATCGCAGTAAATATCGTGGACTTCATATTGAGATATATCGTAAGATTTTGATATCGTTACATCCCTTGTAAACATTGTTTTCCTCTGCTATAATACTATTAGGGCTGTCAAATGATTAATCGTGATTAATCGCATCCAAAAAAAAAGTTTATGTTTACATACTATATGTGTATTTACTCTTTATATTTATGATGTACATATAAATACACACACATACATGTATATATTTAAAAAAAATATTTATGTGTACATATATTTACACCTGTATACAATTTAGATTATAAATAAATATAAATATTTTAGATATAAATCTAAAACATTTTTCCTAAATATATACATGCATGTGTGTGTATTTATATACACATAATAAATATACACAATACACAGACTTATAGTATGTAAACATAAACTTGTATTTTGGATGCGATTAATCACGATTAATCGTTTGACAGCGCTATATACTATGCTTGAATTGTCTTTAATTGGGGGCTTTGCGGGGTA
The DNA here is from genome assembly GCA_033026305.1 of Cirrhinus molitorella. NCBI lineage: Eukaryota > Metazoa > Chordata > Actinopteri > Cypriniformes > Cyprinidae > Cirrhinus > Cirrhinus molitorella. The sequence continues at coordinate 16,480,394 of CM065125.1, read as the reverse complement.
AATATTGCATCTTAATCTGCATCTTCTTTTATTTGATTGACAGCCCTAGTTTGGGTATTAGAGTTAACAGCATTACTACTGCGAGCATGTCATGTCTTTCTGTCACAGTATCCAAAATATGAATTGGCAGGCCGTTAATGTTCAGATGAGCTTTGTCCAGTTAAATTGCATTATTATGAAATGGGAACAAAGACATTGCAGCAATGGAAGAGTCACATCTTCATCAGGTTTATATTGATTAGAGCCTCAAAAAATAAATCATGTTTGCTAAACAAATTCACAGAAAGGTCACGATGCTTGCTTTGATTTCATGGATTAGTCACATGGCTCACAGGTCAAGCATCTTACATGACGTTTGCGTAGATCAAGGGGTTTAAATCATGGGAGAATTAAAGGCCTGAGGTCTTTTATTCTCTGTTGTTGACTTTGGGTTGACTTTTGCTCCATATTTAGCCCCCCTGTGACGAAGGCTTCAGTTACACTGACCGTATAAGAAGAGCCAGATTGCTCTTGTATCTAGCACAACACCTGTCACCAGAACCCCTGAGTCACACAGCATGTATGGAAATGTTACTCCTCCTGCTGCCCTGTGTTAGGCAGGACATGACATGACTTTGCCTTTCAAGCAAAAGAAGAACATGACTAATGTAGCACAGGATAATGGCTTTGTTAAAAGCACTGGACACTCTGTCTTAATTGTAAATCCCTCTTCAGTGTGCAGACAGCACAGATGACCCTTATTTTATAAGGAAAGAACACTTGATTTCAAACCTTGCGGGTACTTTGTGTTCTCTAACTAACCCCTTCCCAGGAGTTTGAACAATTAATCAAATCCATGTATTTTTGTTATTTCAGAAGAGACTTTATGCTCATGACCCTATGAAATCTCAACCTGGATCAGCACATGTAGATTTTAGTCAGTTCAGTAAAATGCCATTTTGAACAGTGATACTGATACGATGAATGCTGAACTCCTTCTGTGGCTGCGGCGTCATGACAAGCGCTTACATGTTTACATCCTGCCAGGATGGCATTTATAGTTTCTTGTCTGCCATTTGTAAGCTCTTTCAGTAGCTGTGGTCATCGTATCAGTATTTTTCCTGAGTTGTGTAACAATAGCAACAGGTAGCTCCAGTAGATCACCAAGTGTAATGTAGTGAGTGTACAGCTTGTATAACAGTGCAAATTTGAAATTTGCTGTCCCCTCTAATTAACTCAATTGCTCACTCAACTGCTTACCACAAAAGTGAGTTGGGCCCAAAGTGTCAATATTTTGTGTGGCCACCATTATTTTCCAGCACTGCCTTAACCCTCTTGGGCATAGAATTCACCACTCCCACCACCATGCTTGACTGTAGGCAAGACACACTTGTCTTTGTACCCCTCACTTGGTTGCCGCCACACACACTTGACACCATCTGAACCAAATAGGTTTATCTTGGACTCATCAGACCACAGGACATGGTTCCAGTAATCCATGTCCTTAGTCTGCTTGTCTTCAGCAAACTGTTTGCAGGCTTTCTTGTGCATCATTTAGAAGAGGCTTCCTTTTGGGACGACAGCCATGCAGACCAATTTGATGCAGTGTGTGGCATATGGTCTGAGCACTGACAGGCTGACCCCCTACCCCTTCAACCTCTGCAGCAATGCTGGCAGCACTCATATGTCATTTCTCAATCACCACGCTGAGCACGTGCACTCAATTTCTTTGGTCGTCCATGGCGAGGCCTGTTCTAAGTGGAACCTGTCCTGTTAAACCGCTGTATGGTCTATGGTGCTGCAGCTCAGTTTCAGGGTCTTGGCAATCTTCTTATAGCCTACACCATCTTAATGTACAGGTCCTTCTCAAAAAATTAGCATATTGTGATAAAGTTCATTATTTTCTGTAATGTACTGATAAACATTAGACTTTCATATATTTTAGATTCATTACACACAACTGAAGTAGTTCAAGCCTTTTTTTGTTTTAATATTGATGATTTTGGCATACAGCTCATGAAAACCCAAAATTCCTATCTCAAAAAATTAGCATATTTCATCCGACCAATAAAAGAAAAGTGTTTTTAATACAAAAAAAGTCAACCTTCAAATAATTATGTTCAGTTATGCACTCAATACTTGGTCGGGAATCCTTTTGCAGAAATGACTGCTTCAATGCGGCGTGGCATGGAGGCAATCAGCCTGTGGCACTGCTGAGGTGTTATGGAGGCCCAGGATGCTTCGATAGCGGCCTTAAGCTCATCCAGAGTGTTGGGTCTTGCGTCTCTCAACTTTCTCTTCACAATATCCCACAGATTCTCTATGGGGTTCAGGTCAGGAGAGTTGGCAGGCCAATTGAGCACAGTAATACCATGGTCAGTAAACCATTTACCAGTGGTTTTGGCACTGTGAGCAGGTGCCAGGTCGTGCTGAAAAATGAAATCTTCATCTCCATAAAGCTTTTCAGCAGATGGAAGCATGAAGTGCTCCAAAATCTCCTGATAGCTAGCTGCATTGACCCTGCCCTTGATAAAACACAGTGGACCAACACCAGCAGCTGACATGGCACCCCAGACCATCACTGACTGTGGGTACTTGACACTGGACTTCAGGCATTTTGGCATTTCCCTCTCCCCAGTCTTCCTCCAGACTCTGGCACCTTGATTTCCGAATGACATGCAAAATTTGCTTTCATCTGAAAAAAGTACTTTGGACCACTGAGCAACAGTCCAGTGCTGCTTCTCTGTAGCCCAGGTCAGGCGCTTCTGCCGCTGTTTCTGGTTCAAAAGTGGCTTGACCTGGGGAATGCGGCACCTGTAGCCCATTTCCTGCACACGCCTGTACACGGTGGCTCTGGATGTTTCTACTCCAGACTCAGTCCACTGCTTCCGCAGGTCCCCCTCTCGTTGTGCAGCGTTTTCTGCCACACTTTTTCCTTCCCACATACTTCCCACTGAGGTGCCTTGATACAGCACTCTGGGAACAGCCTATTCGTTCAGAAATTTCTTTCTGTGTCTTACCCTCTTGCTTGAGGGTGTCAATGATGGCCTTCTGGACAGCAGTCAGGTCGGCAGTCTTACCCATGATTGCGGTTTTGAGTAATGAACCAGGCTGGGAGTTTTTAAAAACCTCAGGAATCTTTTGCAGGTATTTAGAGTTAATTAGTTGATTCAGATGATTAGGTTAATAGCTCGTTTAGAGAACCTTTTCATGATATGCTAATTTTTTGAGATAGGAATTTGGGGTTTTCATGAGCTGTATGCCAAAATCATCAATATTAAAACAAAAAAAAGGCTTGAACTACTTCAGTTGTGTGTAATGAATCTAAAATATATGAAAGTCTAATGTTTATCAGTACATTACAGAAAATAATGAACTTTATCACAATATGCTAATTTTTTGAGAAGGACCTGTAGAGCAACAATTCTTTTTTTCAGATCCTCAGAGAGTTCTTTGCCATGAGGTGCCATGTTGCCAAATTTAACACACATGCTCCCCATTCAAACCTGAGACCTTGTAACACTAAAGAGACACCGGGGTGAAAAAAATCGCTAATCGGGCCCAATTTGGACTTTTTCACTTAGGGGTGTACTCACTTTTGTGGCCAGCGGTTTAGACATTAATGTGGGTTGAGTTATTTTGAGGGGACGGCAAATTTACACTGTAATACAAGCTGTACACTCACTACTTTACATTGTAGCAAAGTGTCATTTCATCAGTGTTGTCACATGAAAAGATATAATAAAATATTTACAAAAATGTGAGGGGTGTACTCACTTCTGTGAGATGCTGTGTTACATTAAGTTATACAAGTCTTAAGACAGGTGATGTAATAGCATCTTGTGTTTAAACAGCATTTCAATATAGATAAAAAATATATTTTCAATCTGTTGACAACATTTAATATTTAATCTATATCATATAAACTAAAGTCTATTAACCATATTTAAAAAAGAAAAAATAAAACAATTGGATGAGCCTTTCAATTTGTGCCAGTGTAACAGAAGATTGAAACAAGGCAAAAAAAAAAAAAACCCTGTGCTTTCATGGGGTCTTTAAAAAGCCTTTATAGAAATAACAAAATGCATTCCATAAATATTGTATCCCTAGTTCCACCTTGAAAAATGAAATCCACCTTTTATTGTTTTCATATTTGTGTGTCGTGCTACTGCTGATTTTGCCTTATTTGTGGGTGCAGGTGGGCTCAGTGGTGGCAGTGGGCTGGATCCGCTCCAGGAAGGCAGTAGACTGGCGTCTCTTCCGGAACATCTTTCTGGCCTGGTTTGTGACCGTCCCTGTAGCAGGCCTCTTCAGCGCTGCTGTCATGGCCCTGTTTGTCTACGGCATTCTGCCTTACGTTTGAGATGGAAAATGGGGAAGAGAGGGAGGTATAGGAAGGTAATGACAAAAAAATAAAAACCAAGACAGACAGATAAAAAAAAATAGCAAGATATAAGGGGACAGCCAGAGGGGTGGGGAAGAGTCTTCAAATGCTGCCTGGAAAAAGCATCCAGAATCCTTTGACTTAAATATCCTTAAATCTTGTCAAGTATTTATTTCCGTTTCTTTTTTTTTATTGTTTTGTTGAAACGTTACCATAAAGCGTAAGACTCGTGATTTCAAATGGTACATTTTCAAATTCCAAAAAATAGCTCTAAGACATTTGTGGTCCTACATGTTCAAGGGAGTAAACAGATGGAGAACTGGACACATGTGCACATACAGTACAAACACTCATTGCCAATATTGCAAAAAAAAAACTGGGAATGGGACTAGAGAATTGGTTTTATGGCACAATTCACAATATATTGACACAAAATATAGGTATTAACTACTCTTGGGCCTCTAAATGTAATGTTTTAAAACGTATCGTGTGGTGTGTTGTAAATGCACCGTTATTCCCATTTGCTGAAACATCTACGTACAGTAAATGACACTGAGAAGCATCCTGCTGTCCTTAGCTGCATTGCTAAAATCATACCTCAGTCAACCCTCTATGCCACATACAAAAGACAAGTGACAAAACTGTGCTATCTCATTATACATGAAATACTATAAATGAATCATTTTGTAGTGGGTAATGTGTAAGAATTCCCTGTTCTTTTATTGTTGTATTTATTTTTAGATATATTACCACTCATACCTTTTTCAAAACACAAAAGGTGTGCAGACAAAATCATATTTTGAACTATGTATGCTACTATAATTTCTGCTATGTATATATTCAGCTGTGGAGTTTAGATTTTTAGTTGCGTCTTATTTCGAGGTCTTATATTGTTAGATTTAAGGAGAATTTAGACCAGGTTTGGTAGTTGCATGAAACGTATGCTTTTCCAAGCATATGAAAAAGAGCAAATATTAAAAAATATTTTACTAAGACAAGACACTACATTCATAATCCTGTCAGAGAATCAAGAATAATTGCAAAAAATTTTAAATCGCCTACCCTAAAGGATCCTCATATCGGTGAAACTTTCTGTACATATCTATAGGTGATTTATTTTAATTTTTTTTTACCCATTTGATTTTTTTTTTTCTCTTTTTGGAAAATCAATAGCCAAAGATTGATAATGAGATCATGTTTGATTGCCATACTCTTTGACAGTGTTTGTAATTTCTAAACAATATCCAAACACTATATAAAGGATGCTAGTAGTTCATTCTAGCGATAGTAGTGTTCTCAGAGCCCAAACAGATGATGCCAATATACATACCTGTATGTGCCAGGACAGCCAAAATCACCCATAAAACCAGCAAAACACACAAAACGACTTACCCACGTCGCATATATGATGTTTCGAGAGGCAGGTTATCGGTCGCGTATCAGCATTCAGATACTTGATTCAGCCTCACTGATATCACATTGAGATTTATCAGGAGTTTGTTTAACATCAGGTCAGTTTGCGATTCAGTGGCATAAATGTGTCTCATAACGATGCTCTGACACCACAAGAAACCAAAAAAATCTCATGATTTTTAGTCCAAAAATGGCCAGGCTCACATCAGATGACCATGTGATATCAGGTGAATCGTTGTAATCTGCCTCGGGATAGTCACCAGATTTGAAACTGTACAAACGTGTGGCTTTGAACCAATGCAAAGTGTTGCTGTTTCTTTCTTTCTCTCTTTTTTTTTTGTGTATTTTTATTTTTCATCAAGAACAAATCTATGCTTATATGGCCATTTGCCTTGTAATGTTGTGCTTTACTGTTTGTTGGATACAGTAACTCAGTACTGTGGTGTTTACATTGTAATCATGTTGTAGAATAACTCATTGCAGTTGCCTAAAAATGCCAATCAACTAACTATTAATCACAAATTAAATATGAAATAACCAGGCGTAGTGCAAAGGTGTTTCATGTCATTTTGTGTTTTAGCAGTGTTGAACCATGATGATCCTGTGTTACGTCACACTGCTATTATGTAGTACACAACTTTACATGGTGGATATGATTTAAAATAAAAAAAATAAAAGAATATTAATAAAAGAAATTAATAGATATAAATTTCATTAAACTATATTTTTCTACATATAAGTTCTACCTGGGTGGTGTCTTCTCACATGGAGAGTAAACTGGGCTCCTAAGCAGCGGTTATGTTAAAGTACAGTAACTATAAGAAGAAAATTCAGTGCCGAATACCACTGAACAATTTCTTAAAGACGGTTACAAAAAAGTTCAGGCATGGGTTCATAATGTGGATTGGTTCCATAAATCCATCGGTTTTTTTTTCTTGCCCAGGGACGTCTCTCGTGTGAGAGTGAGTGGTTGTGAGTTGTTAAAATTTCAAGTTTTTCATGATTATTTTTTGAAAAGTAAGGATAACTTTGTAATTTTGTTTCCCTGAAATGCAATATTGAGCTGCCAGAATGTGGTCAGTCGGACCTCCACCAGCAGTGGCGAAAACACCGTTTAGAGTCAGACAGGGGCACAGCAAGATCCAGTAAAACTTTTTACTAATCTGCATCCGATATTTTGCATCAACCTGGTGATATAATCTGCCTTTCTGCTATGACTGTTTTACAACGGCATGTCAGCGAAATCTTCCACATGCGCAGTTGCCATTGCTTACGCAAGTACACGAACACAGACGCTTGGCGCTCAACTTCTCCACATGCGTTCTTGTGTTGGTCTGACGCTAACAAAAGACTATTTAAATTGGCCTTTTGACTGTATCTCACATTAAACTATAGTGCGTTTACGTTATTAACGTAAGATTCTCTTAAATTGTTGCCATGTCATGATTTGTCAGACTAGCGATACTCGGATGTAAACAACAGCATGGATTTTGTGGATAATGTACTACTGAATACGTTGTTCTGCTAATTTATGCTGTCTAAACCATGTAGAAAAACGTGTTGAAGCTGCTGCTTCATATAGAGAAGGACTGAAGTTAAACTAAAGTTAATAGGTGGTAAAGATACATATGAGCAGTATTAAGATATTAGCCTAATATTTTACCTACCTGACTGGAAATGATAAGAACAAACACGAATGTTGTCAAGATTATTGCCTTGGAAATCCTGGTTCAGATTGGCCAATGGTAAATGCCTTTTGTTCCTCAGTTTTTTTTGCACTCTTCTCCTTGATTTGATATAACTTTTAACAGTCTATAGTAGTCTGAATGATTTTCAAGGTCTGACTGATTAGTACAGGCCAAAACATTACTCTAATTGATTATTTTCAGCAGCAACAATCAGCAAAATATGCAAGTTTTGTTTGGTTCAGTGGCATTGTTTACATTCAGTGCTGCCAATATGACCGATTGATCGTGTCGAAAAAACACTCAAAATAAATTTACGCTGAGAGCTGCGTTCAATTTTGAAATCGCATCTGTGTTTAGGTATTTGCGTAACCCAATGGCTGCAGTAGTTTGGCCACAGAGTTAGTTTTGAGTTACATATTCAAAGAATGGCATTTTAACCACTATGCTAAATCAAAAAGCCTCAGAGCCATTCTGTGTTTATAGATGGACATGTTATGATTGGATAAATCCAAAGAGATCACAGTGTAAGATTTACAGAAACAAAATCATCCATATCCACAACCAGTGTGTTGATAAAAGGTTTCATAACTGTTCTTGGCAGCCTAGTAGTGGCATTCCCCTGTAGTGTACTAATATCATTTATTAGGTTTCCATGTTCTTATCTGCACTTGAAAATAGAATGTAGCCCAATCCTCTGCTGGCCTGCTGATTGCCTGCTGTGTGCCGTCTCTATTGCCATGATGTGAATGCTATGCTGTTAACTGTCTGGAACCATCTTAAGACAGGGCTTTAGTTTTAACAAAACCCCCCCTTATCTGCATATGTACTGTATTGCTGTTTCCTTTCTTTTTGGAACTTTTTTGTGAAAGTTGTCTGCATTTTAACTAATTAAATTATGGGAATTAAAATTACAAAGAATAACAATCTGCCGATCTCCTGTTTTGATTTGGTGATGGATGTTATATAGTTGAAATGTGTTGTTTTTTGGATGTTGAAATGCTTTTTTGAGTTTAGGATGGAACTATCTGTTTTGCCAACCAGTGGAAGATGGGGGAAATCTGTTTGAACAAAATCTGTGGAAGTACCATTAGCATAGATATATTAATAGATATATAGATTAATTTTTTAGTCAAAAGTGTACAGTGACAAGGGTTATTTATTCTGGCGTTTTAGTGCCACATAAATGTCTTAATATTTAATTTTTATTTAACATAAAAGTCTTAACATAAAAGTCACAAGTCATTAAAGTCTTAATATTTCAAGAGTAAAGTCGAAACTCTGACAATAAAGAAGAAGGGCCTATTTTAACGATCTAAGCGCATGGTCTAAAAGGCAAGGCGCAGGTGCACTTAGGCCGTCCAAATCTACTTTTGCTAGTTTAAGGACTGGAAAAACGCTCGGCAATCATGGTCTAAAAGGGTTGTCCCTATATTCTTAATGAGTCATGGGTGTTTTGGGCGTAATGCGCATTAAACCAATCAGAGTCTCATCTGTCAGTTTTCAAAAGTGAAAGTAAAACCAAAAAAAAACCCAAAAAAAAAAAAAACAGCGCGCATAAGAAAGCCATTGACTAATATGACATGTAGCCTAGGCGTTTTTATATTTATGTAGACTACACAATAATAATATTTTATATTGTAATCCTTTCATTTTTAATATTTGACATCTTTGTGTGCTGCTATGCGTCCCTGTGCGTGTAAAAAGCAGACTGTATGCGCGTTGTGCACCTGCCTATAGGCGCATACTAACGCGCTTTTTAAATAAAGAAAAAAAAAAAGGCGCAGTCTATTTCAGTCGCCTCAAAATAGCTACACGCCAACAATGCGCCTGAACACACCTCGTTTTCAGACCATAACGCCTATAGGTGCACAAATGGGCGCAAATTCATTTGCTATTTAGACAACATGGCAGGACGTGAAAATGGTAACTGCGTCTGGCTGAAACTAGCAAAAATCATTTGCATTGCGCCAGGTGTATGATAGGGCACGAAATATTACGAGAATAATGTCGAAATTACAAGAATAAAATCAAAATATTTAGACAAAGTAAAAAAAAATATATAAAACTAACGTAGAAATGTTTCGAGAATGAAGTAAAAAAATAACTATTTTTTGTAGCAATTACGAGATTAAAGTTGTAATATTTTGAGAGTATATTCTAGCTTTTTGTGCATGCAAATGGCCCAGATTGGGAGCACCGGGAGATATTCCAAAGTCTCAGCTTTCAAAATCTGTCAGTTTTATAGCGAAATACAAACAATATGTCTATTACAATGTGTTTTTCACGCTCTTTAATGTGGCGTGACAGATCGCTGGATTCGCCTCAGTTTAAGCGACATGTGAATCAGTCATCTTTACAATTACAATGAGACTTTCGTTTTATTACTTAGACTGTACTGTTTTTTTCATTCCTTCTGGTGTGTCCACGTTTATATGGTACTATAAACTTGAAGAGGAAAAATAAAACTGACAGAATATGAAAGTTGAGCTGTGTTATATTAAAAACAACACAAAATTATTGCGATTACTGGGTGGCTGACATGCTACAAATAATGAATGGAAATCGTTAAATATTGTGTCCAATTATTAGATACCAAGATACCACCAAGTTATTGTTAATCTGGCACCTAGTGCTAATTTCCTTAATTATATGCCTTAAATTGGCAGTATTCCTCCAATTTTCACAGAGATTGCAAGGTGCCGGGCGCTCTAAAGTGATCAAAAAACAAGGTAATGAATGGCATGCTTGCCATTGCTATTTTACGTTAAATTAGCTTTTGTTGATATTATCAGGTAGGTTTAGGTGTAGTGCAAATGGTAAGTTGTTTTAAAACATCACTCAATGGACATTTCAAGTCAGATCGTGAACCAACCTCACATAAAACGTACCATATGTACGTTAATCTGTTCCAGAGGAAAAAACAACGCTCTTTTAGTGCCATTCAGTGGACATTTCTTTTGGAACTGGAGTCCTATGTACTTATTGGTACGTATTTCGCATCTCATGGAAAAAGTTCCCACAGGTATGTTTTCATGGTCAGGTAGAAACATTTAGTTTGGCATCAAAAAGTATTTATAGATTGTGTAATTTTGATCTCCATTGTATGTCCCTGTCAATGTTAATGGGACAATACATAACACTTAATACAAAACTCAACATTAAATGTCCCCTCTAAATGTTGGCTAAAATTAGGGGAAACCTTATGCAGAATAAAATGTCTTTTTCTAGACCACTAAAATGACTGAAATGAGTCTTTATTTCACTGTGAGTGAAAACTTTTTAAATGTTTATCAAAAGTGCCATTTTTTAGACAACATTGAAAAATTACTTGTTACACACTTCTTTTAATTATTTAATAAAGTAGTAACAACTAAAACCTATGCAGACTAAAGATTTTAAATGACATTTCAAAGACAAAGACAAAACAATTAAAAGTCTTCATTCTTGCTCAATGCTTTTAGTAATATTAAATAAAAATTTATTGAGTGCCTTAAGTGATATACAGTTGAAGTCAAAAGTTTCAGAATCTGAAAATGTTAATTAGACCAAAATAAAAATGCATGTTATTTTTTATTTAGTACTGATCTGAATAAGATATTTCACATTAATGGCATTTACATATCGTCCACAAGAGAAAATAAAAGCTGTATTTATAAAAATTTATTCTTAAAACTGTTACCTCAATGATCCACAGCTTTTTTTCTTTTCTTTTTTTTGTTTTTTTTTTTTGTTTAGTGATAGTTGTTCATGAGTCCCTTGTTTGTCCTGAACAGTTAAACTGCCCACATTCTTTAGAAAAATCCTTTAGGTCCCACAAAATTATTTCGTTTTTCATCATTTGTGTATTTGAACCCTTTCCAACAATAACTGTATGATTTTGAGATGCATCCTTTCACACTGAGGAATTAAGAAGGAAACGCTTTTCCAAAAGTGTAAACCTTTGAACAGAATGATGTGTACATTTGTCTAAGGATTTTTCTGAAGAACAGCGGGCAGTTTAACTGTTCAGGACAAACAAGGGGCTCATGAACAACTATCACTAAAACAAAACAAAAACACTGCTGTGGATAATTTAAATAACAACACAGTATTAAACATTGTGTATGTAAACTTTTGAATGGTGTAATTTTTTATAAATGTAACTATTTTCTATTGTGGACTATATAAAAACATCTTTTACATTAAATTTCTTAAGTCAGTACTAAATAACATGCAGTTTCTATTATCCCTTTAATTTTGGTAACATAACATTTTGCAGATTAGATTCTGCAAGGTTTATGCAAACTTTTGACTTCAACTGTAGTTATGAAAAAAATTTGGGAGGAAAAATACTTCTACATTTACATAAGAAACTTTAAATTTAATTTTAAAATGTATTCACCAAAAAGATTAAAAGATTTTAAATGGAATATGGAATAGTTTACAGAAAAATGGAGGAAATCAATATGAAAGCACAGATGTCTTGCGAAAACAATTGTCAGAAAATGCTAAACTGTGTTTTTTGAGAGCGAGAGAGAGAGAGCGAAAAAACAAAGTTTCATAAGAGAAGAAAAAAGATTTCCCATCACCATGTGCCCTCATGGCTTCATTCAAATCCTATTTGAGATCTCAAATGTTTTTTGCCAAGTTATCATTCTAGAGGTAAATACTTTAGATTTCTGCTGGAATACAGAATCATAGCTTCAGGTAATAAAACATTCTCAAATAAAAACTCAACAGTCCCCAGTATTCACATTCATTCATGCCACCTTAAATAAGTTGTACTAATCATCTTCAAAATCATTAAATAAAAAGTCAAAGATCTTCTCTACCAGTGCTCTTTATGACACCCATGGGCCTTGACCATCTCAGGCGTTGAAGTTTGTGTTCTGGAGGCTCTGTGATCTGAGACGTTACGAACATGACTAATGCTGCCCGATTTGGGCGCATCCGAGTTTTCTGCCAGCACCTCGCTCTGACTACAAAGCCTCAGAGCCTGAGAGATAAACATGTCCAGGTCAAAATGTTCTTCTCCGGAAGGCTCCATCTGTGAGGGCTCTTCATCATTTGCACAACGAATGGAGGAAGACGGAAAATCGGATGAACCGTGAAGAGGAGATGAAGGTGAAGAGGGCAGCAGAGATGGAGGAGAGGAGAAGAATGGATTAGGACTCCTCCTGATGTCGTGAGGGCTGGACAGTTGCAAAGCTGCTGGGATTTGCATGTGAGCATGAGGCAGCATTGTAGGTGACAGCGGTTGAGGAGGGGAACACGGAGAGGTTAGAGCTTCTTGAGGAGAACCGGGTGAGTGGAGTCCAGACTGCGTGCTCTCCACCCAGCGTGAGATCTCCTGAAACAGATCTCCAGGCTCGGTGATAAGCTTCTCCACGCTGCCCCCTCTTGGAGCAGACATGCTGTTATGCCTCCAGTGAGACAGGTCCAGTATTAGCTTGGGTTCAGAGTAATGCTGCGGCTTCCCTTCCCGCCATGCAATCTTATCCAGGTAGGATGGAGAGCCCACTTTGTAATCGCAGGAGCGGCCGCAGTCCAGCTCTGTGAACTGCCCGCAGACACGCTCCAGAGACGAGTGAGACTGCTCCAGGAATCGTTCTGCGGAGCTGCTGTGGGAGTATTTGCGAGGGTCTACCTGAGCCTCCTCGATGTGGGCTGTTGAACTCGCTCGTGGATCTCTTTGAACTTCATCGCCTTCCGCCTCTCCCAGTTCGGAGACACTCTGCATGCAGCCGCACTGCTCTTGCTGTGGCCAATAAACATCTGATGACAGACTCCCATCAAACCTGGGGAAAAAAGTGCATACACAGTTTTAGCATTTTTTACGGTGTACAAAGTACAAAGAGGTGCATATTGGTAATTAGTAACTGCGTTATTTAAAAAAATCTAAAATTATGAAATTAAAGTCATAATATTTCAAGAAAGTTGAAATTATGAGAATGTAGTCAATGTTTCGAGAATGAAGTCGAAATTACAAGAATAAAGTCAAAATGTTAAATCTTTGCAATTACATTTATATTATTTTGAGAATAAAGCCTGTGCATGCAAATGGCCCGGATTGGAAGCACTGGGCCACCGGAAGTTGATAGGCCACCGGAATTTATTTGAATATATGTGGGATTATTAGCAGAAATCATACCATATGTTAAACTCACAGGGACAGTATGCTTGGAAATAATATTTCATGTCTTCAACTACATTCATTAGGCCTATTTGTAGTGTGCCAGCCACCCAATAATAGCAATAAGCTTTGTGCTTTTGGTACTTTTAATATAAAACAACGTCTCAGCTTTCAAAATCTGTCAGTTTTATAGTGAAATACAAACAATGTGTCTTGAATGGACTCCAAATCGTTAACATAAGTTATATTGTTGTCTTTTCTGAGGTATATAAGTGATTATTCACAAGCTGTTTTATTCATGGTATAATACAGTAAATGATTGGAAATAATATTTAATGTCTTCCATTCATTATCTAGTAATCGCAATATTTTTGTGCTTTGTTGCTCTTAATATAACAAAGCTTAGCTTTCAAATTCTGTCCATTTTATCACAAAATACAAATTTTAAATGTTTTTCCTCTTTATTTAAAGTTTATAGCTCAATATAAATGTGAAGGAACACCAAAATGAATAAAAAAAACAGTACAGCCTATTTTAATGAAACAAATGTCTCATTGTAATCGGAAAGATGACTTATTTGCACGCCTCTTAAATTGAGGCGAATATAAACATATTGTTTGTATTTCGCTATGAAACTGACAGATATTCAAAGTTGAGACTTTAGAATATCTCCCAGTGATCTCACTCTGGGTCATTTGCATGTGCAAAAGGCTAGTATACACTCAAAACATTAAAACTTGAATCTTGTAATTGCTACAAATTAATTGTTGTAATTTTGACTTTATTCTCAAAACATTTCGAATTTATTCTCTAAACACTTCACTTTATTCTTGTAATTTTGACTTTATTCTCAAAACATTTAAACTTTATTCTCATAGTTTCGACTTTATTAATTTGCATTAACTAATGTTAACAAGCACAACTGTTTTAATTTAGCATTTTTACACAATTATTGCATTGATTTTAATAATGCATAAGTAAATGATGAAATTAACATTAACTAAGATTAGTAAATGCTGTAGAAGTATTGTTTATTCTTAGTGTATGTTAACTAATGTTAACTACTGAACCTTATTGTATAGTATTACCAAAAAATGAAAATATATTTTATATGAACTTATATTAATATTAAAACAAGCATTATTAAGATTTGCAAACTATGAGATGTTTCTACTTCTATGATTTTTTTTTTCATTTCCTTTTTTCAATTGTATTCATTTTATTGAGAGTTAACATTACAATTACACAAAATGATACAGTACTAATTAAAAGTTTGTGGTCACTAAGAATACAATGAATACTTTAATCTTTAATGTCATAATTTTAGCAAAGACACCTTAAATTGATCAAAAATTACAGTAAAGACAGTAAAAGATTTATATTAGGGCTGTTAAGCGATTAAAATTTTTAATCTAATTAATTACATGATGTGGCGATTAATTAATCTAATTAATCGCAAATTAATCGCACATCATGGCTGAAAAATTACTCCCAAAAGATAATTTAAAGTCATTGTTGTGTAAAACGTCAAACAGACATTACAAAAAAGTAAATAGCCTAGTTTATAAAATGAATTACATATGCTCGTACCATGAGGGTGAGTAAATGATTGTCATTTTTGGGTGGGTGAACTATACCTTTAATAACATATTTCATTAATTTTATTAATATTACTTTGGAAATATGAAATTATTTCTTAATTACTCTAAATAATAAAATAAAACTGCCAGTTGGTGGTGGTAAATTCATTTGATTCATTCAAATGGCTGATTCATCAGCATTAGATCGATCGGATTGTAACATCAAAGTACTGTAAGAGCTATAGAAAACGGCTTTCACAACCAAAAGCTGGCCGCTGGGTTTAGTGCAGCCCTTCAGATACAAAGCAAACTTTTAACTCTAAGCGCGACTTGCGCTTTGGTCAACGCAGCAAACAACCGTCCTCCGCAGCGCTATTTTACTCATTCATTCAAATGGCTTGCGCGGCACGAGGACAGTTGGTTGATGCGTGACCAAAACGCACGTGCAGCGGAGTGAACCACTGGCGCATAAGCCAAACACCCGCGCTCAAAATTTAAAATGAAAGCCTCTTAATGCTTTTGAAATAGCTTTCGTGGTACTTTGATTTCATACACTGTCTGTGTGTTGCTTGGAGACGAACAGTTCTGCTCACATTTGCACTCGTGTGGTAGTCGATTGCACTTAGCCTATTGCTTGTGTGATATTGCTTAACTATATGATTTAAGTATGAGATCAACTTTTTTGCCCCATATCTTAAATTTTAGGGTCATTCTAATACGTTCTCTAAGCTCCATCAAGCAGTGAGTTGTTGCACTGCCTCATATTTGTCATCAATCAACTGAATGAAATGTCAGATGACCCACATAGGTTTGGGGCGGGGCCAGTGCGTTAAATGCGTTAATAATTTTAACGCGTTATTTTTCACCGTAATTAATTAATCTAATTAACGCGTTAAATTACCAGCCCTAATTTATATTTCATATAAAGCTTTTTTTCCTGAACTTTCTATTCAACAAAGAATCCTGAAAAAAATGTATCATGGTTTCCACCAAAAATATTAGACCGCACAACTGTTTAATAATGTTTCTTGAGCATCAAATCAGCATATTAGAATAATTTCTGAAGAATCATGTGACACTGAATAATAGAGTAAAGCATTTTAAGTGGTAACATTTCACAGTATTTAACTATTTCGATCTCATAAATGCAGCCTTGGTGAACATACCAGACGTAAAAAAAAAAAAAAAAGGACCAAAAGTTAACACAAGGTTGGTGTTGACCAATGTGATCAAATTAATCAATCTTGTCTGTGCTATCAAATATTTCAATGTAAGTGCATTACTTCAAGCACAAATGTTACTGGTGGTGATGAAGACCATCTGTGGTACAGATATTAAGTACTTTTCAACAGAAGCATTTATACACTTCAAAATAATTTAACATTTCAAACATTTTCAAATTTCTGTTCCTGATCTTTGGTCTCAGCTAACAAGCTTGTTAACCTCCCACTGCTGGCTCTGGCCAGTAAATGAAGAGCTTCTGTCAGATATGGCCATATGGGCCACATAGAGGACAACAATGGCATTCTTATTAGGCTGTCACAGAGTCCGCTATGAGATACTCAATATTAATATATTAATAAGTTTCTATATTTGAACAGCATTCTACGTCACCGATAGGTCCTTTGGGCACTTTGGTACCCATCTGTGTGAATTGCCTTTTACATGACCCTTGTTTTCACTCTTCCTGCATGCATGTATCCACAAACTTTTAACGATCAAACTTTCATCATTAAAAAAGTATAAAAATGCAGACTTTAATTTGCTCTCCAAAACTGAAGCCTTTTTTTATTTCATTATGCGCTAGTACTTAAGTACTGCATTTTATTGTGTCCATAAATCCCAGCTCAAACTGCTTTTGTTTGCTATTTTAAGTGTTTTTTTTTTTGTTTTTTTTAAATGTTCCTTTCTGGCACTCAACTCAGTATTGCATGTTGCACCCGCAGGGTAACAAACCCATTTCTTTGCTTTTCGAACACACATATAAAAGGCTTAATAATAACAATAAAACAAACTAATAAAAGCTTTATCTTGGTATATATATTGTACAGCTCTTAGCAATGCATATTACTAATCAAAAAATAATTTTTGATTTATTTACTGTAGAAAATTGACAAAATATCTGCATGGAACATGATCTTTACTTAATATCCTAATGATTTTTGGCATAAAAGAAAAATCTATCATTTTAGACCCATATATTGTATTTTTGGCTATTGCTACAAATATACCTGTGCTACTTAGGACTGGTTTTGTGGTCCAGTGTCACATTTATTGTTTATTTGAATTACATTTAAAGATTATTTTTGTAATAAGTTCCACACAAGAAATAAAAAAATGTAAACGTTTTTAATACATGCACTAGAGGGTTAAGTAAACCAACATTTCACCTTATTTAAAACTTCACAGTTCATTTTTAACTAAACAGTTAGGTTTGCTCAGATATATAGATTACATTCTTTATAAAGAAATATATACTGCCATTCTTTTTTGTCATTTTAATGTTATTTTTTTTAAAGTCTCTTGTGCTCATCAGAGTTCCATTTATTTGATCAAAAATACAGTAATATTATTATTTATTATTGCAATTTAAAAAAACAGTTTTCTAATTTATTACACTATTAAAATATTATTTCTGTGATGCAAAGCTGAATTTTTATCAGCTGTTACTCCAGTCTTTATTGTCATTTATTATGTTGGCAACAGTTTATATTTTTTTGGAACCTGTGATACTTTTTTCCACAATTCTTTGATGAATAAAGAAAACTGCATTTATTCAAAATAGAAATATTTTCTAATAATATAAGTCTTTGCTTTCACATTTTTAACACATCCTTGCTGAATAAAAGTATTAATATCTTTCAAAGAAAAAATTCTGAACCAAACTTTGAACGGCAGTGTATATTGTTACAAAAGATTTCTATTTTGAATAAAAGCTGTTCTTTTTTCAGTTTTATTCATTCAAGAATCCTGAAAAAATTATCACAAGTTCCAAAAAAAAAAATTTAAGCAGCACAATAGTTTCCAAAATTGATAATAAATCAGAATATTACAGTGATTACCAAAGGATCACCGGAGTAATGAATGATGCTAAAAAATTCAGCTTTGCATCACAGGAATAAATTCTATTTTAAAGTGTATTAAAATAGAAAACCAATTGTTTTAATATTTTGTATATATTTTACAGTGTATATAGATTACATCCTAAAAGATCAAGAGTGTTTTTTTATTGTCACAGATCTGTGTCAGCAGCAGTAGTGCTGTGAGTGCCAGAAAAACTCTTAACAAATTACATCACTCACAGAAAAAAGCTTGAACTCTGGGTGTTAGTAAGTCTGAGTGCCTCGTGTGTGACATGCAAGCGCTGTACCTGTCCCAGTGGGAGCTGAGTGCATGAGCGTGCTCGGTGACCAGACTGTCCTCTAGCTCGTCCTCTATACGAAAAGGCTGCAAGGAGACAGGCTCATCACGAGGACACGAGTATCTCTGCAAGTATGGATGAGACAAAGCCGCTTCTGCTGTCAGTCGGTCCATGGGATTAAAGGTGAGGATACACTCCAGGAAATCAATGGCTGAAATGTGGAGTCAGTGAATAAAACTTGATATATCACAGTACCAAATATTAAAAAAAAAATATATATATGCTCAGCTTACCTTTGTCCTCCACCTCTGGTAATAGTTTTCTGAGTGATCTCTTGACCTCCCAACCCTGTCCTACAAAAAAGGGCATGACCTTCAGCAGTTCCTGTCTGTCCTCCTCTCTAATAACAGGCACAGTGTCCAAAATCAGCTGCATCTGCTCCAGTTCATGAGCACCTTAGAGAAGTGAAACCGAGATTTTATTAACACAGTTTTTAAATGTAATGTTGCATGTAATTATGCTTTGGCAATACTGAATGAACAACAATCATACCAACGTGTGAAATCGAAATCAAGTGATATGTCAACTCTAACGTCTATTTTTACTTTACCATCAATAGCCACTAGAGGACGCTCTAAGACTAAGTCTGGATAATGAAGATTGATGTTCTTGTTTCTCAGGTGAACCGCAGGATCTATACAAAACCAATAGAGCTACAGAAACACTAATGACGACCCTTTGCTCACTACCGAGCACTGTTTTAGTCTTACCTGCAAACAGCATGCGTCCTGTGAGCATCTCAGCCAGAATACAGCCTGCGGCCCACATGTCAATTGCTTTAGTGTAGTTATTTGGAGACAGCAGCAGTCTTGGGGAACGGTACCATTTAGTGACCATTCCCTCTGACAGATATCCCTGCAAAGAAAACATAAAATGCCAACTTTAAAATGGTGTACTTAGCCATTTTATTGTCGCTTTTGGAGGTTGACGATCTGAAAAAATATATAAATAAATATTAGGGTGTAAAAAAGCCATGTGATTCAGCATCTGATGATGAGGCAGCTGATACAGTAACCCTATGACTCCCAATACCCCCCTCCTACAATCTCCTTCAGCTCATCCTTCCTGCTGTCCTTCATCCTTTCCTCCTCTTTCTCACCTCCCACATTCCCCCTGGGCCCAGGTGATGAATTATTTGTGAGATTTTAGAAGGCAGCCTCAGTAGGGTGGATCTGAAGGGTGATGGTGACACAAACGAGAATGATATTTACATATCCTGCTTACAAAGAGAGCCTTTGTCTTGTCACTGGAGCTGATTCACTAAGACCTTTGAAACTGTTCACAAGCCAGACGAACACAGACTGAAAATGAGAAACAATAATAAAAAAAAAAAAAAAAAGTGACATAAATCAGGCATCTTGACCAACGGATGTCAGTGACGCTGGTTTCACACTGTCAAGAACTGACAGTGCAACTTACACGCTGAGAAGGACTCGACACTGAGGATTTTCTGCTGCCAACATCTCACATTTTACTGGCCAGAAATACACAAATATAATATTTTTAGAATTTATATTATTTGAATGATTTTCATATGTATTATATTTATTAGGCCTGTCACGATTTTTCGATTCAAGTGCTTGATTTAAAAAAATCCTCGATTGGACTTGGATTGCCCGTGTCGAGTAACCTGCAAAATACTGTAAATAGCGCATTCCACTAAAGAGAATCCATGAAACACATTATTAGACCGTTTTCCAAGGCTGCATGATATATTAAACCCATTTAAAATCATCATAAAGCCTAATGCGATGCAGGTTTTTATATATATATATATATATATATTTTTTATTTTTTTTATTTATTTTTTTAAAGGCTATTGTTTGCAAAAATTATCTGATTACTCGTTTAATCGGCAGAATAATTGCCAGATTACTCGATTACCAAAATAATCGGTGTATATTTACAAAAAAACAAAAAAAAACAAAACTGTAATATACAGTACCAGTCAAGCATATAAAAATAATTTATAACAATTGAGCACCTAAGAAGCATATTAGAATGCAGGATCATGTGACACTGAAGACTGGAGTAATGGCTGCTGAAAATTCAGGTTTGCCATCACAGGAATAAATTACATTTAAAAAAAATATTTGAATAATAATAATAATAATAAAAACAAATTCATTGTAATAATACTTTTAATCAAGTAAATGCAGCCTTGGTGAGCATAAGAGAGTTAAAAAAAAAAAAAAAAATTATGTGATGGTAGCGTATCAAAATGTATTCTAGGTCTGGGTTTTGACACATTTTTACAATTTAATTCAATTCTGATTCACAAGCTTGCAACTAGATTCAATTTCTGATTCAATATTGATTATTTTAGATATATGTGACCCTGGACCACATAATCAGGTCTTAAGGGGTGATTTTTTTTTTTAAATTGAGATTTATACATCATCTGAAAGCTTTTCACTGAAGTATGGTTTGTTAGAATAGGACAATTTTTGATTTAGATACAACTATTTGAAAATCTGGAATCTTAGGGTGAAAAAAAAAAGTAAATACTGAGAAAATCGCCCTTTACAGTGGGAAATTTACTAAATATCTTCTTGGAACAGGGTCTTTACTTAATATACTACTTACTTAAAAGTTAAATTAATGATAAAGTTAAAAATACATAAATATATTTCTACTCCATTTCGTTTATATATATATATATATATATATATATATATACACACACACATATATTGGCTGTCTAAAAAAAATATATGTGTATATTTACAAAAAAAATATAATGTTATTGTTATATGGTGCATATATATTTAGCGAAATGCTCCTCTCTAGAGGCTTTTCTAGCTGGCTAAGAGTTTATAATCACCAACGTTACGTTGTTTACAAGCTGTTACATGATAGGCTATGGCGTATTCTATGTTCGTGGTTAAAACACTGATTGAGCATAGGACAGGATACGGATTTCGGTAAGTTGACATACTTTTGGATGTTTATTCGTGTTTATTTCATGCTAAAACTGGTATTAAAGCAGAGGACGTGATCAGTTTATATTCACTTCGCGCTGCCGCTTCTGAACTGAGGTGCTAGAGCGATCTCTCGCTCCACATTAAACAGCGCCAAAACGGCATTTATTGCTTGAATATTGTAACAAAACTGACAGAATTTGAAATATGAGACTGTTTAATATCAAAACAAAGAAAGCACAAAGCTTAATGTGATTTGGGAGGTGCGCTGCAATATTCTGTCCATTAACTGAAAACAGGCTAGACTAATCGATTCTTAAGATTTAAAGATCGATATAGTTTTGTAAAAATAAGAATCGCCTAAAATAGAGAAATCTACCCAGCCTTAATGTATACAGATTTTCAAAAACAATCTTAAGTTAATTTTATTACAAACACAATCACCAGTCATTAGGAAATATAATTAGGCCTAAACAATAACTTACAGTATTATTATTTTTTTTTTGTATCTCGTAATCTAAAGAGTACCACCAGCAATTTAAAATTGCTGCCTACACTGGTCAAGCCATCTTAAATAACCTACTGAACAGGACAATGGGCCCATTGGTACCTTATTTAAATTATGGATGACATTCAGTGTCCACATCATTTTTATTTTCCATGCGGTACTGAAGGAGCTACAGCCATCTGGGGCCCTCTCAGTCCCCTGCCTGCACTGCTAGCATATGTGGATCCAGATGCTTCTGTGAATCCATAGTCCACTTATCAGTGATCCTCTAGATTTGGGAACTGAATGTTCCCTCCATGCCGAGAGGGGAACAGACGCTCTCAGCACTGAGTGGCAGAGTTGCAGGAACTCTCTCAGTGAATGGGTGAAAGGAACTACTGCCCTTAATTCACTGAAGCGCACTTCATACTCAGAGGTACAATGGCACAATAATGATTCTTTAGAAGAATACAACCAGGAGTATCATGAACCTGTATTTTAAAGGGGGCACAGGTAGTAGTGCAGACTCATTTGGTATATCCTTGGTATATGAGACATGACCAAAGAATATATATTTTATTTATATATATTTATTTTTCTCATAAGCGTAACTGTATATAGGGAAACACCCTAAAAAGTTAAACCACACTTAAAATCTATAACATTTTCTAATATTGCATTAGATTAAAAGGTAACACTTTACAATAAGGTTCATTAGTGAACTACTTCAGTTAACATGAACTGAGAATGAACAATACTTACACAGCATTTATTAATCTAATTAAGCAAAGTTAATTTGTTAATTTCAGCGTTTAGCTACTAATGCATTATTAAAATCACAACTTGTGTTTGTTAACATTAGTTAATGCACTGTGAACTAACATCAACAAACAATTAACGACTGTATTTTTATTAACATTAGCAAAGATTAGTAAATAGTGTAATAAATGTATTGTTCATTGTTTGTTCATGTTAATACATTAACTAATGTTAACAAATGACACCTTGTTGTAAAGTGTTACTGATTAAAAATATATCCATGTGGTATCAGGAAATAAATACTACGGATTTTCTTATTTTTATTTCAAATAAATGTATAAATTTAGCATAATAAAGTTAATAATAAAGTGTGTTTTTCCTGAAGAAATGGCTGCGAAAAATCCAGAATTGTCAGCACAAGAATAAATTAAATTTTTTATAGAAAATTTTTGAATTGTAATAATATTTAACAATATTTTTTTTCAAGTTAGTTATTTATTTTGTACTTTTATTTTACTAGGTTTGATGTTTCTGTAGCAAGATCTAACAACACTAGAGGTTTACACACAGGTATCCTGCACATATCCAATCATTTCTATATAAACATGTCTAATTTACTTGAAATCATGAAACAATTTAACCGCAATTTATTGAAAGAGGAACTAAAATTTCAAGGCCCTGTGAGGAACTTTTTTAAAATCATGTTCTGCTTTATTTTTACCAAATTTTAATAGTTTCATTAAATTTTAATAATCAAATGCATCTTTAATTAATTGATTTTTTTTATAAAAAAATAATAAAAAAAAATGTGTTTTTTTTTTTTTATTATAAATTCTGGTAAATATTCAAGTAGAAGTAGTATATTTCTGTCACAGTTTCTTCAAGTTAAACCAAAGTTTTTTTTTGGCGGGTTACTGTAAAGATCTTTAAAGTTATGTTTGTGTATGAAATTGAAGTAGTTTTCTCCCCCACCCCCCAAAACAAATCAGTCTGAGAGTCGCTTCATGAGCATTTAACTGTTTTTTTTTTTTTTGTTGTTGTCTTGGAGCAGTTCTACAAATTATGTTTATGTGTTCATCTACTCACATATTGAGGTGTCAGTGGCTAAAAACACAGTATTCATATTTAAATAGTAAAATAGTATTTTGTGGCTTAATATTCACAGACACCTCCATAAACTGCTTTGATATAAATCTACTGACCTACTTTTGATTATTCATCAGAAATTTGGCAAATTCCGTGACATTCCGCATTATATGGTAAATTCCATTTTTATGACAGAATTCCGCGATTCCGTCCACATTTTCCGCATCATAAATATCTGCCTGAATGTTTGTGCAATAAGTGTGGCTAAAGTGTCCAAACACTTTTGAAGCCACTGAAGAGAGAGCAGCTTTGACATTTTAATAATATATGAATATTTTGAGTGACAAGAAAGAGCACTGGGATGCTGCTCTTATAGAGTCTGCAATCTCAGCTATCGTCCTATCAGTGCATGGCATTTTAAACAGGGCTCCTGAAAGAATAGTCCTACTATAATTTCCTGGGCTGTTTTTATTCTAGCTGTTCCTTCCATTCCAAACTGTGACTATCCCCCTTCCCTGATCATTCACCCCACCTTGTCCTGTCTGACACAAAGCTCTCCATTCATGCTGTCCTCCCGGTCTGCTAGTGTTACACTGAGCTCTGCTAAATAATACAGAAGCACAATGAGACAGTAAAGTGCCACATTAATCTTTCAGCTCCCATAACATCAAGATAATTGTTCATAATTATTGTGTAACGCAATAGTATAATGTCAAAGTTTGAAAACATCTATGTGCAATGCACGGAAATATGAAGTAACTATAGATTGTAGTTTTTATTATTTTAATGAAAGGTCACCAGGATCAAGCAGGCAGTATTATTTGCATAAAACCACCTGCGCTGTGCCAAAAAAATGCTTCAATAAACTATTTTGACATTTTAGTTATCAAGACAAGCATCTTGATAACTAAACAGTTTCAGTTCCCAAAAATTACAATTTAAGTCAATGGGAGCTAAAACAAAAAAATCAGTCATAGAGTTTTGGAATGACAGAATTTTTTGGATGAACTTTCCCTTTAAGTCTCATTTGTAGCTGCCTAGACTTGTGACAATGAGAACCATCAAAAGATTGATTGAAAGTAGACAATCTAAAGTACTTGTGTTTCTAAGGAGGTTACAGTGAGGATGAAGCTGTAAATGGAATAATATGTCATTATCTTAACAGCCTGCAGCTTACAATAATTGATGTAATTCTGCTAATCAAGGCCAGACTGTAACTGCAGGGTGAAGCACAGTGAAAGCTTGTAAGGCAGTACATAATATAAGTATGGCAGTACTATACTAACATCTAAAAGTTCCCTAAAATGAACTAAAATAACTTCTTCATAGTATTATTCTGTGTGAACCACAGTGGTGTCGATACCATTACACAAAGGCTGAATCAGATTGTAATACCCTTGTATTTTCATATATATTTGGTAACCTAATGATTACAATGGCATTTACAGAAGAATACACTTCCAAAATTATAGTATTGCTATGGTACAAATGGCTATACAAAAACATTCCACCAAAACTACACTGACCAATTTTTTGGCCAATAACAAATATACAATATATAAATTATTTCCATGTTAAAGTGAGCAATAGCTATTGCAGAATTGATTTGTAATTAATGTTTTTCTGTTTTAATTTTTTAATAATAAAAAATGTATAACTCTATTATCTTCAAACAACAATAAAAACATATTTAAAAACATATAAATTATTATTATTTATTTATTTATTTTTTTTGTCTTCATCTAAACATCAAAATTTGTACTATTTTTGGGGCAATGTATATATTTTTTTTCTTGCAAAGTTGCTAATTCTGCATTACCAGTCTTGTAGTTAGATTTTTTAGGTTTTTCAAATTTATTTGATCCAAAGTACAGCAAAAACAGTAATAATTTGAAATATTTTTACTATTTAAAATAACGTTAATAATGTTGTTGTAAAAAAAAAAAGCTGAGTATAATTTGTTCAGTTTTTTTTTTTTTTTTGATGAAAAGATAGAACTACTGATGTCACATGGACTATTTCAACAATGTCCTTACTACCTTTCTGGGCCTTAAACATGGTAGTTACGTTGCTGTCTATGCAGGCTCAGAAAGCTCTCAGACTTCATCAGAAAATATCTTAATTTGTGTTTCGAAGATCAACAAAGGTCTTATGGGTTTAGAACGACATGAGGGTGAGAAATAATGACAGAATTGTTTGGGTGAATTATTCCTTTAAGAAGGAATGAATGTTAAAAAGTTACTTTAACTGTGAATACAGTTGATAATTTATTAGTAGACCTGCATTTACAGCACTGATAACAACTATCATTCATATATCTCTAATAGGAACCACTGTAGCATTTCTGTACTTATCTAGATGTCTATTACTCTTTCTAGTGAGTGAAGCAGTCACTCCTGCCCTGCTTCTGTGACTCTTACCTTGTGCGAGTAATGTGGGTCAACAATGCGAGCCAGGCCGAAGTCTCCGATCTTCAACAGCATTTGCTCAGTGTTGATAAAGATGTTTGCTGGCTTAAGGTCACGATGTAGCACGTTGGCCGAGTGGATGAACTTGAGCCCACGAAGCAGCTGATAAAAGAGCAGGGTGGCGTGTTCTGCTGGCAACGGCCCTTGCTCGAGTAACCGTGCCAGGTCAGTTTCCATACACTCTTGCACAATGTATATTGCTGACACATGGGTCAGGTCACGCGGTAAAGGGTGACCGGACTGCCCCAAGACATCATACACCCTGACGATGTTCTCATGCTGCAGGTGGCGGGTGATCTTCACCTCTCTCAGAGCGTGTTTTACGCTGACGGCATCTCGCATGGCAAGCTTCTTCACCGCCACACGCAGGCCGCTGCGCCGGTCCACCGCAGAGAGGACGAGGCCGGACGCTCCCGTGCCAAGAGGACGCAGATCCTGGTAATGTCCCCCCAGGTCAAAGCCATATCGGAATGGGGATGTATTGTGCCAGGCCATAGCTTAAAGAGGAGCAATCGGGCTTTGCCTGTGAGAGGCTGCAAAGAGTGAGGAGAATAATAAATGTCCAAATAATGCAATGAACAGTTTTTTACAAAGCTATAAAAAAAATTATTTTCTTTTATTACAATCTACAGTTTACCCTACAGCCGCATGAAGCCAAACTTAATGCTTATTCTTGAAGAGAGAGATTTTAAATCACAGTTTATCACACTATCAAAGCAATGGGGGCACAGTACTGGGCGGAATACAACTCAACACCCTGGTACAGGGCAAGTGTTTCCATAGCAACATCCCACAGTCAGTCAGTGCCTGCTGCACACAGCAAACACTCTGAAACGCAGTCTCCAAGGATTCATCTCTACCCCAAAAACACTCCATGTTATATTCAAACTCAATTACACTCCGGCACTGGAGTTGGAGGTTCTCTGATGTCTGACTTTTACGTTAGCAGCAGGTGAGTTTCATTTATTATCTAAGAGCTTTCACTTGCCGTCTCCGGCTCCAGGCTGTCCTGTACCCTCCATGCTCCTCACGCAGCTATGTGTCATGCTCCTCATGCATTCCCTTCAGTGGAAAAAAAAGAAAAAGAGAGACATATCATTAGATACTGAGCACAATTACATTTTTTACAGTTCATACGTTTTTTAAAAAATTTTCAGCTTGGTGGATTTCTACATTAGTATGTAAATATGCATCTAGTGTTTTTCCACTAGACTTAATAGTTTCTTGTTTTCCAACTCAGTTCCCTCAGTTCCGGTTCTCTGTACCGGAAGTTTTTCTCCCATTCATTTTCCCCATAGGGATTTAAAAAAAGTTATTGTTGAAGTCTGTGTATAGCAATATTAAAGGGGGGTACAATGGTGTTTTGTGTTTTCAGAGTTGTTTACAGTGTTAAAGATTTGGGTTCTCATGCTAAATATGGCCAAAGTGAAAAAAAAAAATTGGACAAATGACGGAGAATTTTCTGTGCCGAAAATCTTACTTACAGGTTGGTACAAGTTTCAGCAGTTTTTTTTCGATCGTAAATCTAATGACGTAGACGCTGGTGGAACTCCTTATATGGGCATTTCTCCTGGAAAAGCGTGCCCACGCACACGTCGACCAGAGCGCCCATCAACACGCTTCATCGGGAAATCGTCGGCAGCGCTGCATAGGATTTGTTCGAGAATGTCTCCAAATAAGTGTGTTTTTGGATGTGAGGGAAAGTTTACCGTGTTCAGCTTCCCAAAGAACCCAGCGTTATACGAACAGTGGATGCAGTTTGTTTTTCCGGGGTGACGAATGCTTTATAAACAAGGCCCAGGTTGACGATGGATTTGCACATCGTTTGCTATTAAAACATGGAGTGGTCCCAGTGATAAAAGATCCCAGCCATGTAAATACAACTGCATCAGATTTCTGTCTTTTGTTGGAAATCAGCTCGACTCTATAGCTCCGCCCATGGCATGCCTCCAGGAGCTCATTTTTTTCCGGAGAGAATCGGAAAGCTGTATGTTATGTACCCTTGAAGGGATAGTTCACCAAAAAAAATGAAAATTCTGTCATTAATCTCACCCTCATGTTGTTCCAAAACTGTAAGACCTTTCATCTGCGGAACACATATATTTATAGATATTTTTGATGAAATCTGAGAGCTCTCTGACCCTCCATAGGCAGCAAGAGTCCTGCCAAGGTCAAGGCAAAGAAGCGTAGTAAGGACGTCATTAAAATAGTTCATGTGATATCAGTGGCTCAACTGGAACATTATGAAGCTATGAGAATACTTTTTGTGCACAAAACAAACAAATGACTTTATTCAACAATTCTTCTCCTCTGTTTTACCCTAGCGCCTTTTTGGAGAGACATATGCGTGCGCTTTCCTCTGAACGCTGTCGTGATACTTACCAAAATGAGGCTAGAGTGACACAGAAGAGAAAAATAGTTGAATAAAGTCATTATTTTTGGGGGGTTTTGTGCACAAAAAGTATTTTCTTAACTTCGTAAAATTAAGGTTAAACCACTGATGTCACATGGACTATTTTGTCGATGTTCTTGGTACCTTTTTGGACATTGACTGTGGTAGGACTCTTGCTGTCTATGGAGGGTCAGGGAGCTCTCGGATTTTATCAAAAATATCTTCATTTGTGCTCTAAAGATGAACAAAGGTCTTACGGGTTTTGGAACGACATGAGGGTGAGTAAATATTAATGACATAATTTTCATTTTTGCGTGAACTAACCCGTTAAATATGTGTTCTGAGTTTGTCACACCACAGAAAATGTTATTAACCACCCAACCAAATCTAACTGATAACAAAAAAGGCAAGTAAATAAAATAAGTGTTCAAACTCTTGAAAAAAATAAGCTGTATTTTCTGCTGTCTGCGGTGAAACCACACCCACTGGTGGGAAAGCTGCAGCCTCTCTTAATTGTCAAATACCACTACAACCTGAATGGAAGCTTCCTCTAGCAGCTTAATTGGATTTACACAGCTATACATTTTAGCTAATATGTATTTACGTAATGAAGGCATACCTAGCTAGCAAACTGTAGGCTGTGGTAACTAACGGTAATAACCGCGATTGAGTGGGTGAACCACTGAGCGCTAAATGCACTCTAGTTATATTATAGTGTTAAGGGAGGGCCCATGCTCAGTGGCTCCTGAAAACAAAAATAGTGAAAACGTGTTTAATGGTTTAACTCCACAATTCAGTTCTACATAGTTCACAATCTTGTTTTCAGCAATACTTTTCTATCATTTATAGTGTGTTTGGAAACAATTCTCTGAATTGCTTTACACAGACTTTTAAAGGGAACCCTGGTATTAAGACTTGTATGGCCTTATATAATGTAAATGATGTCTCTTACTAAAACATGTAGTGGAAAACCTATTAAAGAGTGTTATTTTAATAATCCACATCGTTTTAAACATATTTTGGACATTACGTAGTCCACTATCTGTTGCTATATTTACAGCACACAACTCATAATACACAACTTGGAAAATAAAATTTTGACATGATGTCACATTGTGCGGCTATCGGTTGTAATTTTCAGTCAAAGGGCAACAAGAGAAGCAATGTAAGCTTTCACTGCTTTCCTAGCAATAAGAAGAGGAAAAAAGAATGGAAAGATGCCTGTGGATGACAAAAACTTCTTAAAGACCCACGTCTTTCTTCTCTCCACTTTAACCCTGATGTCTTTGTGGCTTTTAGTAGACCACAGCAACTGAAAGAGCTTGTCATGATGCCGCAGCCATTGAAGGAGTTTCTCAGTGCAGATGTCAATTGATATCCGTCCAAACCAACCAGCTATGTATGAGAACATTCCACACTTTGATTTGAATCAAAAAATTGGACAAAAACAAAAAAGGTGCAACACAGGAAAGAACAACAATCCCATAAAGCATGGCAAATGACAATCAAATTAAAAAGATGGAGAAATACAAAATATAAAAATATTGATTTAGGATGTCAATTGCATATATAGAAACAACATATTTTATGTTACACATAAAATTTCAAATACAAGTATTTTGAGAATGTAGGGAGACTAACTTAATCTATCGCCAGATTAAGCACTCTAAAAAAACGGAACACAAAAGCACCAAAATGGAAGTCATGGCGCCATGTAACGGCTACTTAAGAAAAAGGTGGGTAGAGAAAATTAATGGAATTTTTCCTTTTGGAGCCACAATTTTTTTTTTTTTCTTTTTCTTTTTTTTTTTTTTTTTACTTTTGGCCTGAATGCATGCACATTTTTTGTTTCACCAACTGCAGCTTCTTCACTATATATATATATATATATATATATATATATATATATATATATATATACACGTCAAACTCACTAAAAACCCAATCAGAAGGACCAGTACTTACATAGAAACCTCTACATCAGAGCCTAATAAAAATGCATTTTTAAAAGAAAGATGTCAGATGGATTTAGAGGCTCTTCATATATAATATATACATTCCAGTGTAATAGACATTGGCCATTGCTTGTTTAGTTTAGATGTCATTGTATTGTTTATGCTTTGTAAAGAGCATTGAGCACTTGTTAAAAGAGTTTAAGTTAACATTATTAGTATAAGTATTATTATATATAGTAACTCGTCAATTTGCATTAAAACCACAGGTCATGTGATGTCAACATGTCAGCACCCATGAGGGGATGGACCCGTTCCTGTAGAATCATAAAGCTTTTCTTGATCACTGGTAAGTTTAGAGCACCTATCTAATTTTATCGATATAAATATAAAAATACTGAGTGCGCGGAAGAATCTAATAGAAACCAATGGACCAGACTGGGTGAGCCAAACTTTATAAATAATGCATATGACTATGGCGCTGACCGTGCAAGCGGATGCAATTTATTGTTGAACGTTAGAACAAAATGTAGCCTATACATGTATTACGCCGAATTATTTTATTGTTCATATTTATGCACACGTTTGGTAAGGTAAAATAAATACGGAGAACTTGTTAAGCCTGTGAATGAAGGTAGGGAAGCACAAATGAAGCTGTGGGTCCAGCTGAACACACAATAGGCAGCGCTGCATTCATTCGCCTTTGTGTGACAATAGTAACGCCTGTATTTGGTTCTGAAATTGAACGGATACATACACAAACCTGTGCGCATTTTACAGAATAACAGCAGTTTCACTCGCAAGTCTGTTCAGAAGTGACAAAAGATCCTATACGCGTATGAAACATAGTATAAAATCAGATTTTGACAACACTATCTTCTTATCTTCCGGCCCATCCGCGGAGAAAACTACAAAGGCAGCGATGCTCCTGGATCTCTTACCGTCGCCTGCCTTTGTCGGCTGCTCCACGGGCTTGCTCTATTTGTGTTGGAAAAAAAGAAAAACGAACATAGTTTTCCATCCGGAAAGTGATGTTTTCCTAGTTCAGAGTTTGTTATTGAATCTTGGCACTGGTGCAGTCCGGTAGACGGAGGTTTTTTAGTCTGTCAGTTTGCTGCTGCTGCTGCCGTGAGGAATTTTCCGTGTGTGTTATCAGAGAATAATATTAGATCTTACCCGCGATAGTGTCACCGGGAGAAACCGCCAAGAGAGCGTTCGTTCGAGACACACTGCATTTGTTCGGCTCCCAGTGTCCCTTTTCCACTGTGGATCTACAAGCTTTTCTTTGGCAAAACTCGTTGGTGCCCCCTTGATGACGTCACGCCCTCCCCGTCCATCAGACGGTGATCCTGACACCTGCGCGCTCGTGCAGGACACACACACACACACACACACACACACACACACACATCCAGCGCCCAGATGATGGGCCGTGGCATCGGGTCTGCAGGTGGTCTTGACTGGTCACGGCATCTGTTTTTGACATGTAAAGCGCTTCACTATTCTATTCACTATTCAAGTGCACTTACATTTTTTATTTTTATTGACACAAATACTACTAGGTTCAGACTCTAAATGCGGTCCTTTTTGTCGTATGTCTATGTATACTGTATTATTATTATTATTATTATTATTATTTGTAGGATATTTAATTTGTAAGTTTGTGAACAGTCAAATTTTGTACAAAAAATAAAAATAAAATAAAAAATTGATTACATTACTATGGTGACAAGACAGTAACAGTTTCACTGTAATACAAACAAAAACATTTATAATTATTTGTATAATAAATATAATTATTTTTAAGTTTTTTAAATTTTAAATTATTACGTTTTTTTTTAAAGAAGTCTCTTTTGCTCACCAAGCCTGCATTTATTTGATCCAAAGTAGGCTACAGCAAAAACTATAAAATGTTGAAATATTTTTAGAACTGTATAACTTAAGAACTTCTATTTTAATACATTTTAAAATGTAATTTATTTTTGTGATCAAATCTACATTTTCAGCATCATTACTTCAGTTTTCAGTGTCACATGATTCTTCAGAAATCATTCTAATATGCTGATTTGTTGTTCAAGAAACCTTTATTATTATTATTATTAGTAGTAGTAGTAATTATTATTATTATCAATATATGAAACAGTTGAGTACATTTTTTAGGATTCTTTGATGAATAGAAAGATACAAAGATCAGCATTTAAAACATTATGTAACATTCTTCTGAACTTTCTATTCATCAGAGAAACCTAAAAAAATCTACTCAGCTTTTTTCAACATAATAATAATAAATGTTTTTGAGCAGCAATTTAGAATAGAATGATGTCTGAAGGATCACGTGACTGGAGTAATGATGCTAAAACTTCAGCTTTAAAGTCACAGGAATAAATTACATTAAAAAAATATTCAAATAAAAAACTGTTATTTTTAATAGTAAAAATATTTCAGAATTTGGCTGAATTTGACTTGATTGTTTCTTCCTGTACTTTGGAACAAATAAATGGAGGCTTGGTGAGCAGAAGAGACTTAAAAAAAAAAAATCTTACTTTTCAAAAATGTGTATATAATTACATTAATTACTTTACTATATAAAACATAAATATTTTTGTTTTTTTATAATCAATACAACTTATTGAGAATAATATAAGTAAGTGTTATACAGTGAAACTTAATTGGTTTACTTTATTATTTTATGACTATATGATTAAAAGTACATTTAATTTCAGTGTGTGTGTCTGTGTGTGTGTGTAAAGCTTACTGAAATACTGTGTTCAAAAAGACTGGTAATTTCCCCAAATAATGTTAATCATTCAGCTGTTTATTTAAATATTTCCTTACAAATTGATGATCCATCTCTTTATTTTCTATCTCTCAGCTACCAAGTGCTGCTAGCTTTGACAAAATGTGTGTATCAGAAAAAGTTTTTATTCAGTCAGATCACCAATCATCTTTTTTTCCAAGATAAAGTGATCCGAGGTCTCCTGCTCTGCTTCTTTGTTCTGTACTTGCACACTTTCACTCCTCTCGCCCTCATTCTGTTTATGTGCCTTCAACTCCTTGATAAATGCCTAAAGACCTTCCACTACTAACAGAAAGTACAGCAGTTCCTGGAAATAACATGAGCACCTCGGTTCCGGCAGTGCTATGCAGTATCTTTGGATTCCTCAGCAGGAGAGACAGTGTGTTTGGCTGCCGTCCAAACGCTTCATCCTGACTGAGGTCAGGTTACTGCACAGAGGAGTCAGTGGTGAGAGGAGGAAATTAGATAAATGTAGAGCTTGTATACATTTCCTCTGTCCAAACACCTGAGTCAGCTTTGAGAGAGTGAGAGGGCAAAATAATATGCATATAGATATGTAGCACATGTAGCAGTGTGTACATTTCTTTAAAAAAATTATAGATTACCAAAGCAGTTGGGTTTAGTTACTTTCACAGCATATGCTTATCATTAATCATTTATATTGTTAGAATGCACTGGCGATTTTATACAAAGTAATATATATTCAACAGCAATGCTGTATCCTGTGTTCTCTGAAAAATTTACCCGTTTTTTTTTAGCTTGCAGCGACCTCTAATGGATAAAACTGCGATTGATTTAAAATCAAACACTCATAATAGCACGTTTAACTTTGATTTAAAATAGTTTTATCTTATTGTATTATATTTATAAACCACTGAACTAAACTTGTATCATTCTTTTAGGGTTTTCTCTGGTTAAAAATGGACAAAGTTGAATATGATAGCCTACATTCAAATTATTGTTGTAATTATATGGCGTTAACTGATTTATTTCTCCACATAATCACCAAGAACATTTTCTAGTAATGTAAACGCAGAACTGTTTATTGGTTACATTCAACTTAAAGTCATGTCCTTGTCCTTCCAAACCAAGACCTTCGTTTTCGGAACACAAATTAAGATATTTTCGGTGAAACACAGAAGAACTCCGAGTCTGAACCTTCATTGATAACAACACAACTAGAACGTTAGGCCCAGAAAGGTACCAAGAACATCGACAAAATTGTCCATGTGACATCAGTGGTTCAACTGTAATTTTATGAAGCTACGAGAATACTTTTTTTGCGCAAAAAAACTAACATAACTTTATTCAACAATTAGTTGTAACGGTTGTTTACCTGCAGATCAAAGCATGTGCAGGCATCGTGGCACTTTGCAAAATGGCGGTGGCGCAGAGGAGAAGAATTGTTGAATAAAGTTGTTCTTGTAGCTTCATAAAATTATGGTTGAACCACTGATGTCACATGGACTATTTAGTCGATGTTCTTGGTACCTTTCTGGACACTGAATGTGGTAGGACCCTTGCTGTCTATGGAGGGTCAGAGAGAGTTCAGATTTAATCAAAAATATATTAATTTGTGTTCTGAAGACAAACGAAGGTCTTACAGGTCTGGAACAACAGGGTAAGTAATTAATGATAGAATTTAAATTTTAGGGTGAACTATACCTTTAACATTACCAAGTAAGATACAGTTTAGGGATTCAGTACAAATTGTGTTGTTTGCATTTAAAAAAAAAAAGTGGGCCAACAGAGCCTTTCTGATAATTACAGTTCAGGGCTTACTTTCATGAGTGATATCGTCACAAATGTGTCAGCGTGAGACAGATAACAACTAAAGTCTACACCCACCATTTATCTAAATTCACATGTGTATTTCCTCAGAAATGGTATTGATAAACAGTCATTTGAGGATAATTAATAACAGGCATTTTTATAATCTTGAAAAATTTAGAAATACACTCAGACCAGTTTATTTCCATAATTTAATATTCTTCTGTTGAGCTTAATAATTTGAATGAATATAATAGACCACTATAAGACAGATATCATTTGGACAACAAAAAACAAAAAAAAACAAAAAACTGCACGTAAACATAGACAACTGTAAGATAGATATCATTTAGACAGCAGCAGCAGAAACTAAAGCCCATAGAAACATGAAATCCTTAAAAATTAAGTGCATCTATCTACTCCACAGTTTGATGTACATTTAAATTACATTTTACATTTGCTGAAGTGCTGCTATATAACATTTCCTAAAACATGTGTGGAGTTACACAGACATACAGTATTTAATGGCTAGCATAAACCTGTTTGGCAGGAAAACATTATTTGTCAGAACTGAGGAATGTCACATGGTGTTTTGTTATCAGTGTTTTTCTGACCACACACGTGTGTGGTTCCTGTCAGCATTTCTTCTTTAAGTTGCACTTTTGCATTCAAACCAAAAGGCATTCAAATTATTTTTTCATTAAATATTTGGAATACTGGCACACTTTCAAACCAGTGCTGTTTTTGGTGAAAGTGAGGCTGTGTTTAGCTGCACAGTATCGAAAATGTAGAGATTGTCCTTAAGAGAGGGATTTAGGAGATTTTACGATCACGCATACAGAGGCTGATAGTCATTCTTCTTGCTTCTGCAGGTAATAACACAGATGCTGAGCATCCCAAACAACTGAAAGAGAGATAGAAACACAAAAGAAGTTGCTGAAAATTCATTGTCTGATAAACAAGGATGAAGAAGAGGCTAAAATAAGCTGATGTACCTTAACAATGGCAAATCCCAGGATGACCAACAGTGCATAACTAAGCACATCCTGAAGCATCTGCTCCAGTTTAGCTTCACATCCCTGTAGGAACAACAGAGTACAGGTTTTTTTTTCCTCCCACAAAAAACAAATGACATAATTTCCACATAATATGCTTGGGATTATGCTGCTCTGAATACAAGTCACTAAAAAGTGTACATTTTTAATAGTTTCAGTTAACAGTCAAAAGTTTTTAAATAGTAAGATTTTTAATGTTTTTTTTTTAAAAGAAGTCTCTTCTGCTCATTAAGCCTGCATTTTTTCCCCCGAAGTGCAGCAAAAAAATATTTTTACTATTTAAAATAACCTTTAAAAAAGTTACCTATTTAAATATATTTTAAAATGTAATTTATTTTAATAATTCATTTTATTTAGCAACAATGCTTTAAATTGATCAAAAGTTATGAGTTATATATATATATATATATATATATTCAAATAGAAAAGTTATTTTAAATAGTAAAAATATTTCAAAATTGTACCATTTTTGATGTACTTTGAATCAAATAAATGCAGGTTAGGTGAGCAGAAGAGGCTTCTTTTAAAAAACATTAGAAAATTCCTACGGTTCAAAAACTTTTGACTGGTAGCATGAATACAATGCCCAACATCAGATGCCATTCAAACCTGTGTGTTCAGAAGATCTAGTTGGGTGATTAGGCCAGTGCATTGTGTAGCATTTGCTTTGCAGCAGGAATGTGGCACAGAGTTGTTATGTTGGCTAAACCATGGAAATGCAGTCCAGTCTGAGATGTTATTCACCCCACAGCACTCCATCTGGAAAGGTAAAAATGAAGAGTAATGATATAAGATTAGGGGGAGAATAAAGAGAATGAAAATCCTGCATGCATTGATTGCGCCTGTCATTTCCTGTGCAACCAAAAATGATTGTAATGATATGAATGAACCATTCAGCCTTACTTGAGATTGCAAATAATCCACTGCATGGGCTTCAGTGTTCACACCGTCATATTTTTCAAAGACGCCATTCATTGACTTTTCCAGGTCACCCTTAATCTGTGAAACATCAAAAGAAACCCATTTTCAATGATTAATATTTTCACTTACACTACCAGTCAAAAGTTTCTGAACAGTAAGATTTTTTAAAAAGCCTGCATTTATCTGAAGCAAAACAGTAAAAATGTTTAATATTTTTACTATTTAAAATAAATGTTTTTATTTGAATCTATTTTAAAAGGGAATTTATTCCTGTGATTTCAAAGCTGAATTTTTAGCATCATTACTCGTCACATGATTCTCCAGAAATCATTCTAATATTCTGATTTGCTGCTCAAAAAACATTATTATTATTATTATTATTATTATTATTGTTATTGTTGTTGTTGAAAACAGCCAAGTAGAATTTTTCCAGGTTTCTTTGATAAATGAAAAAAAAAAAAAAGTTCAGAAGAACAGCACTCATCTGAAATAGAAATCCTTAGTAACATTCTAAATATATATCATCACCATTTATTAGTTTAAAGCATCCTTGCTAAATAAAAGTTTGAATTTCTATAATTTCTTTCCCTAAAAAAAAATTATACTGACTTCAAGCTTTTGTGTATACCGCTTATAATGTTACAAAAGCTTTTTATTTTAGATAAATACTGATCTTTGGATCTTTCTATTCAAAGAATCATAAAAAATATATATACTCAACTATTTTAAATATTGATAATAATAACAATAATAATAAATGTTTCTTGAACACCAAATCAGCATATTGGAATGATTTCTGAAGGATCATGTGACACTGAAGACTGGAGTAATGATGCTGAAAATTTAGCTTTGATCACAGGAATAAATTACATTTTAAAATAACCAGTTTCTAAACAATAAAACTATTTCACAATATTACTGTTTTTGCTGTACTTTGGATCAAATAAATGCATGCTTTAAAAAAAACATAAAAAAATCAAAAACTTTTGACTGGTAGTGCATCACACATATTATTCATAAGTTTTATGAGAGTAACTTACCCTTCCCCTGTAGATGAAGCCAAACACAAAAGCGGTCACCTCAGCTGCGAAGATGATCAGGATGACGATAAGAAACTAAATGCAAATTCAGAGAAAGTATAAAATATTAAAACCACACAAAATCTACACAATGATGAAACCAGTACTAGGGGCTTTAGAGAAGGAACAGAAACCACCACATGGACAAGCTTACTATTTTTGATCAAATAAACTGAAACAAAGGCTTTGGGCAGAAAAGGTATATGGACAGATGGCTTATACTTACAAAGCCTAAACCGACTTTGGACTCTCTCAAAGTTGCACAGCAGCCAACGGTCCCAATGACAAACATGACCACAGCCACACCGATTATAATGGCTGCTGGGATGACGGAGTACTTATCAGACACAAAGTTTTCAAAGCTGTTGTAACTCCTTATCACGTAAGAGCCAACATAAGCGAGGGCCGCTCCAGCAGCCTGAAAAAAAAAACCAACACAACAGGTTATGCTCAGATATATTTATTTGTGGTAAAATACATTAAAAATAACTTTATTACAAAGTAAGTCATGTGGGGCAACTCCCCAAAAATCTTATTTCAATTTGTATTATTTTGTGATATTTGTGACTATTTTAGAAATTTTAATTTTTGACAAAATAAAAAGTTTTAAACAATGTTTTCTTAATGTATTTCTTTTGTTGAAATGAGGAACATCACAAAGTAACATGCTTCCTTAAATTTTCACAGTTCCACTCCATAATAGGAATGTATTCATTATCATATGATGTCATTTCATAACAAGTGCACTTTGGAGTTCTGGGTGATGTATGACTTGCTAGCGCATGATCTGTTTCTTCAGTAGTCAGTCACAATGCACAGTCACGAGACTATGAGTAACCTCCTCCTGCCTTATAATCTTTCCAGCAATGCTAGTCTTGTGCCTCAGATTGAGCAGAAGCAGGACAGCAAAACAGAAACCCTTGAGGTTTGAAGGCACACATGACAATGGCAATACATCAGCTTTGCTCAAGACAAAGATGCTACAATAAGAACTTTCAGTTCCAGATTTTGATACTTACTGCCCTATTGTTAAAAGGAAGAAATAAAAACAGTCTCACAAAACCACAAGTACATGACGTTGAAAAGAAAGGGCCAGAACAATAAGCCCCCCCAAATGGACAAGTGTGAGTTCTTTGAGTTTTACCAACAGCTATACGCACAGGAATATATACAACATTCTATGCCGAAGAGTCATGGCTTTCTACAGAACTCCCATTCATGCCTAAAATGAGTGCGCTGGAACTAAGCCAAGTCAGATGACTTGGCCTACATGACGGCACAGAGAATATCATCAGCAATCTTTGTGTTTTCCACTGAAATCAAGTTAGAAGCTTTGACAGTCACATTCAGGCTTTGAATACCTTGCTGCATTGAACACGACACTAGAACTCTTTCATAAGATTTTCTTAAGTGTATAAACAAAGAGCAAACAAATGACTCACCATAAATTAAATTACATTCTAGAGAAGAGCTCACTGTCAGAAGCGAGTAACTCTGACTAAACATTCATTTAGAGTCTGGAGGAGGAGAAACAACCGCTGGATGAATACAAACTATTGTGATGCTCATAAAGAACCCTTCTTCATACAAATACAACAGATCAATCATAAAACAAAACCAAAACCAACATTTAGGGACAGGATGGGTTTGTAAAACCTCTTAGGGTACATTTATAACATCTGTATATATTTATGAAACTAAAAAGGCAACAGAAATTATATTAAAATAGAACTTACCCAAAATATTAAACTTAAAAATAGAAGAACGGTTTTTGATGTTAGAATTCCGCAATCCATGTTTGCTGCTGAGTAATAGGAGTACACGCTGTGAATGTTTCGGATAGTTTGTGTCGTTTTCTTTTTTCCTGTTCTTTATAGTTCAGTTTGTCGGTCAGTCACATGTCTTTCACGCTTTAAGAGCGGAAACCCCCAGGTCCTAAATGCCGTAGAGCCCTGTGGTTTACGGGCAAGCGGTTTACAGGAAGTGCGTGACGCGTTTCTTCGGGGACGTGAACGGAGACGTAAAAGCATCGAGGATGTGGAAGGGTATATGTGATGGAGCACTGATAAAAGCTGTTTACTTTCAGCTTTTGAGTTCTTTGTATAATGCTACAACCCGAATGTAAATATATCAAGAAAATATTGCAAAGTAGCATAACCTAGAAAAGTTTAACTGGGACAGATCATCAGAAAAAGTGGGACATGTCAAGCTGGTTTTTGTAACATGGTATCTGGCTTGTTAATGGTACAAGGTGGCCTATTTTAATTTGTTTACCCAACAGCTTTGAAATAAGAGTTTGGAGAGCAGAATTCATGAATTAGCACAATGGGCTTGAAACTATAAAGAGGCAATACCTTCCCTGGTAGTACACATACATCTTAGAGACATCTATTTGATGTGCTTGTTTACATCTGTATCAGTATTTTTTTTATTCATCTGCAGTATGTCCCGACGTTTCCTGCTGGATGTCAAATTGACCTTTAGAAAATGTTTATTGTTTTGTATGTATGTATGACATCTTAAATATGTTTATCAGGTGTTTGTAAACAGCAGATGCTTTCCAGATGAAGCAATCTTTAACAGACATCTTGCAGATGTAAGTGTGCTGTCTGGGTTAATGCTTAGTAGTACCCTTGTGAAATCCTTAGTCTACACTATGTTGAACTTGCTGTGTATGGCACTGGCTTAATGAAGATGTTCAGTGGATACAGGGCTTTTTTGAAGCACATAACAGTTTTAAAATAGCAGTTTTAATTTTAGTTGGCCAGAAAGCTTTTTACAAATCGATCATATTAAAAGTAGTTTAATCATTCACATTTATGGGGTGGATTAGGGTAATGTGGGACACTTTTTGCAATTTTGACTTGTTTCTGATATTTCATATGAATCTAATGAATCTAAATCTTCAATCACTATGAAATCCCCAAGATGTTCCCTTTCTGTGAGCCTTCAATGCAGCAGAATTTTTTCAGAACTATTCCCCAGATGTGTGACTTGACGCAATCCTGTTTCTGAGGTCTACAGTTTTTTTTTAACCTCAGGGCTTGGTTTTTGCTCTCATATGCATTTTTAGCTGTTAGACCTTTTTTTTAAGACATGTTAAGACAAGCCTTTCCAAATCATACCCATTCAATTAAATTTGCCACATCTACAAGCAATAAACTGTCCCAGATAAGGGTATGAATAATTATGCAATGGAATCATTTATTTATTTATTTATTTATTTTTTGTTTTGTTTTTAATGAATTTGCAAAGATGTTAAAAACCTGTTTTTTGTTTTGCCATTACGGTGTATGTGTAGACTGATGTGGAAAAAAGTAATTTAAAGCAGTTTAACAGAAGGCAGCAACATAACAAAACATGAAAAAATAATATGAATACTAATGAATTCATTGGCAAGGCACCTAAATAATTTCCAATTGTTTAAGAATTTTAAAGGGTACATAACATACACAGTTTCACCTAATCTCATGTTAATCCTAAGTACCTATAGAGTAGTAATGCATCCTTAATATCTCCAAAAGGTCTTTAGTTTTATTATATTAATTTTCTCCGGAAAAAGCCGAACTTCTGGAGGCGCGCCGTGGGCGGAGCTAAATTCCACGGTCACTCGCTCTGGGATTGCCAATAAAACAGACATTTGAAGTTGTTTCACTTACCATCTGCAGTTCTGAATCATTACCAGGATCTTTTATAGCTGGGACCACTCCATATTTCAGTATCAAACAATGTGCAAATCCAGCGTCGAACTGGTCCTCGTATATGAAACATTCACTTGCTAAACTCCATTGCTGCCCCAGAAAAAGGAACTAATGCTGGGTTCTTCTGAGCAAAGTTATATTTGCCTTATAACCAAAACCACACTTCTTTAGACACTTTCTTCCCGAATAAATCCCTTGCAGAGTGCAGCCGAATGAAGCATGTTGATGGCGAGCTCTCTTTCTCACGGTCTGGCCGACGTTATCACGGGCGCCACGGACGCGCTTTTCAGGGAGAAATGCTCACATAAGGAGTTCCAACACCAGATTACGTCATTAATGCCACGATCAAAAAAATCAGCCGAAACTGTACCAACCCGGAAGTAAGATTTTCGGCAAAGAAATTCTCTGTCATTTGTCCAAATTATTTTTTTTAAAACTTTGGCCATGTTTAGCATGAGAATC
Source organism: Cirrhinus molitorella (assembly GCA_033026305.1). Taxonomy (NCBI): domain Eukaryota; kingdom Metazoa; phylum Chordata; class Actinopteri; order Cypriniformes; family Cyprinidae; genus Cirrhinus; species Cirrhinus molitorella. Next base: position 16,437,967 of record CM065125.1, on the reverse strand, counting down.
CAACTCTTTAACAATGTAAACAACTCTGAATATATGAAACACCATTGTACCCAAACAGTTGTGAAACAGTTGTAAATACAACTATGTAACACACAAAATATATTTAAAAAAATTATTTAAAAATGTCAGTTTTCTGGCTGCAACAATAACAATAAGCATGTAATGGAAGTAAAAAAAAAGTAAGTGCACTTTGGACTTAATAAAGATTGCAAAATTATTTCATAAATGTCTGTACTCTGCACATGGTAAGGATGTGGAACATATATTTTCAGTGTTAAGCAAACTGTTATGATAAACACACTTCATAACAGAAATAAGCAGTCATTGTCAGTCATGGACGCATTAGGGTCCAGGAGCATTGTGCTCTAGTCTCTCATTTTTGAATCTGGATCTAAAACAAATACTTTTGCTGCATTATAAGCCCAGATATTTAGCATAAATGCACATATGGCATTTAACTTTTTTAATGCACAATTTATCAACTGAATAACATAGCATATATGACTGTCCCACATTAGTCAAAACATGCTGTTCCACTATTGAAACACCCTTTTCTAAAGTGGAACGACAAAGATTGGTTCAAATAGAAAATATTAATAATACATTTTAACAGTATTATTGCAAAATTTGATGTACAAAACATCACAGATATAATCTGACAACAATTTAGATTTTTTTTATTATTATTATTTATAACATTTAAATCCTTAACATTAGTTTTGTCTAAATCCTATGTCACTGACCTGAATATCATAAGAGTGTTTCCTATTTGATGATTTTCATGACCACATTTATGCCATAATTTCCAGAAGGTCAAGTGATTTCAATAACTTGACATCCCTGCTTGAATTCAAAACCAATCATGTTCACTTTAATTTTGATAAAATTAAACATACATGCATTGAAGCCTTAGACACATCTAAACAAGCAAAACAACCAAAAGGGTCCTTTTAGGTCATTTATCATCCAACTGACATGGCATCAAAGATAAGGTTTTAGCGGTCTGGGAGACACCCTTCTGGTGTAATAACTTCAGAACAACAAACTGTAAGAAGTAAAATGCTTTTAGGAATTAAACTAAGAAGATTTTAGCACTATTTGAGGTTTTATATGTTTGCTACACAAGCACAATGAATGTAATGAGTGACATCTAATAGTCTCAGATCTCAGACAGTCCCACCTGACAGCTCTGTGTTAGCATCTAAATAAATAAATAAAAAGAATATATAAAAATAATTTAGCGCTGTTATTGCAGTTCAAATTGTATTTATTCAGTGTGTCAGTTTATTTGTAGGGCCATAATTTGCTAAAAGTGAGAAAAAAGAAAATGTGTTTTGACCAGCTAAAAATGCATTATTTGTTGAAAAACTCTGATAAAGATTTTATTTTTTAAATCGTGATAATATTAAATATGGTCCAGTCTCACGGAACAATGACACATAATAGGTAAATCATGTTTTTGAAAGCATGAAATTATAGAAAGTCTAGAAATTGTTCGATCATAAAACAGCATGGCACATCGATTCTTCACATTTGCAAAGAGAAAACATTTTTTAACTGTATTATTAAGAGGCTACGTACCAGTTAAATGTTATTGTGGTACTTTCTATATTTTCTGGTTGACAATTCAGGTCTTTATATTGTTTTAAAAAGCATAGAACATACTCTTTCTTTTGGTCGGAAAACACAACTTATTGCGGCTCATAAAAAGGCGCTGAAATCATGATTAATAGAGTCTACACGGTTCTCATATTGGCTATTTTAATTGGCACATGCCCGCCCTCCAACTCAGTCTCATCAGACATCTCCTTCCAGCTGACGTTCCAGCCCAAATAAACTGTCAGTCATGTCCACAGCCGCTCCAACGGCCCCATCTTCTGCTACTAAAACGCCAAGACGAAGGTCCAAGGCCAAGAAGTCAGGACCCAGCGTGTCTGATTTGATCCTCAAGGTCTTGTCATCTTCAAAGGAGCGCGGTGGAGTCTCTCTGGTCGCTCTGAAGAAAGCTCTGGCTGCTAGTGGTTATGATGTTGTAAAAAACAATTCGCGCATCAAACTGGCAGTTAAGCGGCTGGTGGCCAGCGGTCGCCTGATTCAGACCAAAGGCACTGGAGCATCTGGATCATTTAAGATCGGCAAGAAAGCTGCTAAGCCTAAGAAGCCCAAGAAGCCTAAGAAGCCAAAGGCGAAGAGGGCAAAGAGAAAGACGGCTAAGAAACCTGCTGGGGCAAAGAAATCACCTAAGAAGAGGAGGAGAACTTTGAGAAGTCCTGAAAAAGCCAGCGAGACGCCTGCGGTCAAGAAGACCACTAAACCCAAGAGAGCCAAGCGAAGAACTTCCAAAACAGGCAAAGCAAAAACTGCCAAAAAATAAGTGACAGGACAATGACTGTTAACAAATTCTTGCATCATTTTAATGCATTGTAAAAAATATATAGGCTATATTTTTTAATGCATTGTAAAAATAAAAATTCTTAATGAATGAAAACCATTTTTAGTGTCTTGTTGCATTCAACTTGGTGCTTTGTTGTTATTTTAGTCATTTGATATTATTATTATTATTAGTAGTAGTAGTAGTAGTAATAGCAGTTTTATTTTGCCCTATTATCTTTTTTTGTTTACAACAGACCAACGTTCACATTAGACTAAATCCCATAGCCTATACAGCTAATAAACAATGAATAATTGTATTATTTTTAAAGTAAGAAAGAAATGTAAAAGGGCAAATAAATCTCAACGGGTATTGAGCCAGATGTCCCGTCTGTTTAGTATAACAGGTTATTCCACTAGATGGTGTTATGGTGTTCCTAATGTTTAGACATTAATGTTAGAACATTGTGGCTGCTCAAATAACACCATCTAGTGGTATAAGGTGTATAAATTTTGTGCATTTATTTCACTTATATGAGAAAAGTCATGCTTATCTTAAGAAAGCAATTATTTTATACATCAGTGTGTCTGACGTTTCAGCAGTCTGTATAGTTTATTGAACAACTTAATAAACAATATTACATTGTGTAGAAGAACGTAAAAATGTGAAACTGTTACATTAATATTTTTCATGCACATAAAACGATTAAAACATTTAAAATTATGATTCGTCAAATTATGATGAAAGCAAATCAATGTCTTGTCTAACTACAGAAAACAGTTTTAATTCTCATATAGCCTATGCTACCAGTAACACGTTTTTGAACAGTAAGATTTTTTTTTAAAGAAGTATCTTCTGCTCACCAAGCCTTCATTTATTTGATCCAACGTTCAGCAAAAACAGTAAAATGTTGAAATATTCTGACTGTTTAAAATAACTGTTTACTTTTGAATATATTTTAAAATGTATTATTCCTGTGAAGCTACATTTTCAGCATTACTCCAGTCTTCAGTGTTACATGATCCTTCAGAAATCATTTTAATAATTTTTGCGGATTTACTGTTCAAGAAACATTTATTATTATTATTATTATTATTATTATTATTATTATTATTATCATCAATATTTAAAACAGTTTTTTTTTTCATGATTCTTTGATAAATAGAAAGATCCAAAGATCAGCATTTATTTGAAATATAAACATTATACAGTACACTATTCATATTAAACCTGGCCAAAGTTTAAAAAAAAATAATTTGGACGAATGACTGAGAATTTCTGTGCCGAAAATCTTACTTTCGGGTTGTTACAAGTTTTGGCTGTTTTTTTCGATTGTGGCTTTAATGACATAAATGATGCAGTACTCCTTATATGAGCATTTCTCCCATGGAATTGACCTTATGCACGGAGCGTTTTTTAGAACTTCCGCATAATGATAAGCCAGCTCGTAAACTTCCGGTCAGACTCATTTTATATGTGCTATATATAGATAGAGACTCTTGAGACTGCTCTCCTGCCTCGTTTTTATCAGAAACTGAGAGAAATAATAATTGCAACATCGTAAATAATGATAGGGGCATGAGCATTCAGTTTCACATTATTTAACAACATATCATTTAAATGCGGAGCCTGGTAATCCCAGGAGAGTAATAGTTACATTTAAATGCTGACAGCTAAACACCATCATAAGGTGTTTAGGCTTACGTTATGCTTCTTTTTAACGACATCTTAATAGTATTCTTGATCATCAATAACTTGCCTTCATAGTCATGAACACAAATATTACATTATTTTAAAGCTTTTATTGATTTTCAACTCTACAGCTGTGCGCTGTGCAATAAAATTCACTTCAAAGATTCACTTTTCATTCATAAACACGACATGGAAAAAAGGTAGTTTAACGGAAAACAACGAATTTTTAAGACTAATATGAAATTACCCTTATAACCAAAAGATGGCAGCAGAGGATTAGTTATTGGCTGCAGCTGTCATTTAAACTCTCCATTCTTGCCATTATTGGTTTAACACATGTTCGTACTTTTACCGCACTACAAATTGAAAAACTTAAATATTAATCATATAATAAATAAATAATGCATTCAATATGAATCAATATGAATTTGAAATATTTTAGATAAAATTTTATCTTCTATCTACATCGTTTTCTCTTGAAATGTAAAAGCTATTAAATAGCCTATATTCAACCAACACAAACTTGTTACTGCTGTAGTTTTGTTACTCTGAATTTAGTCTAAATCATTGAATGCCCAGCTCTGTTTTTGACATCAGCTTGTCAGATGTTTTGCTCCGTTAGCCTATTACTGTCAATCACAGCAACGGCTCGCGCATATTTAGCGGATTTAATCATGTAATTTTTTAAAACTAGTGTTTGTCATTCTTGAAATGGTATACATGGACGTTTGGTCCTCTTAGACAAAAAAAAAAAAAACTTTTCTTTGATTGTGAATGGATTATGTAGAGAAAACAGAGAGAGCAAAGGACAGTCCTATTACGGCTCAGTAGCTAAACAAGGAAGTAATCCGTGCATATGGTCAATTGTGTGGCATACTAGTTAAAAACCAAGTATCTTATTTGGGGATCAAAATATGTAAAAATCAAAAGGAAAGAATTGATTTAAATTATCTTCCATTATTTGATAAAGTACTTAAAGAAATTTAATGCTTGGTTAATTAGAGATTTATCTTTGACTGGGAGGATATTGCAATGGTACTGGATGCTCCAAAATCAGTTATTACGCAAGTTAATAAGAAAAATTACAATTTTATTTGGAGAAATAGGCCACATTACTTAAATAGAGATATATTAGGTAATTTATATTATCAAGGTGGTTTAAATGTTATTGACTTTGAAGATGCAAACACTATTTTTAAAGTTAAATAGATTCAGAATTGTATTAAGCCTAATAATAAATTATGGTATTATATTCCAAATTTAGTTTTTGATCAAATTGGTGGTATTAAATTTCTTCTCAATTGGAATTTTGACATTAACACAATCATTTAAAATTAAGCTTTCAAACTTTCATAGGCAAGCTCTAACATATTTTTTCTCCTCCGCAATGGAATGTAAGGAATGCTAAGGCCAAAAAGACTATGGATTGTTGTAAAGCCTTGAAATGTTATCCTTTTTAAGGACTCATATTTGTTTTGTAATTAGAGATATCAATCTGTTTTCAGTACCCCTCTGTATATAAAGGATTAAAAAAAAAGAAAAAAAAAAGCATTTCTCTTAGAAAAGCGCGCCCGCGCACACGTTGTCTAGAACGAAAGAAAGAGCACGCCATCAACACGCTTCATTCGGCTGCACTGCTGCAAGGGATTCACTTGGGAAGAATGTCTCTGAAGAAGTGTGGTTTTGGTTGTAAGATAACTTTGCTCAGCTTCCCGAAGAACCCAGCATTACGTGAACAGTGGATGTGGTTCCTCTTTCCGGGGCAACAATGGAGTTTTGCATGTGTGTTTGTTGACAAACGTTTCATATACAATGCCCAGTTCGACACTGGATTTGCACATTGTTTGATACTGAAAGATGGATCGGTCCCAGCTATAAAAGATCCCAGTAATGATTCAAAACTGCAGATGGCAAGTGAAACAGCATGAAATGTCTGTGTTTAATTGGCAATCCAAGCACGAGTAATCATCAAACTTAGATCCACCCATGGCACGCCTCCAGAAACTTGTCTTTTTCCGGAGAGAATTGGAACGCTGTATTTTTCTGTTATAAATATGATAAAACTAAAGACTTTTTGGAGATATTAAGGATGCAGTACTACTCTGTAGGTACTCAAGATTAACATGAGATTAGGTGAAACTGTGTATGTTATGTACCCTTTAAGGATGCTTTAAATTGATCAAAAGTGGTGATAAAGACATTTATAATGTCTAATTTTGTTTGTAGCGGTTGTTTAATTACAACCGCTAAGTGATAGAGAGAAGGGGAGGGGGAAGCCAGTGGAGAGCTGAGCTTTGGTGCCTCCGTTGGTAAAAAAAAAAATTGCCAATCACCATCGAGTGTTCAATAAACCTTGCAGGGAAGGCTAGCCTCCCTTCTGGTATATCAATCATCACAGAGATGTAAATTACGTGATATTAGTTTGAACGTCTCCCGCTGCGCTGATAATGTACCAAGTACTTATGATGAGTAGCGATATTGACTATTTAATAACCAAAAGATTTACCAAGCTGTCATTAATACTGTAAATTAAACATAAAGGGAGAACACGCATTCTAAGCTGAATATAAGCTACAGCAGTCGTGGCTTAATTAAATGGCACAGGTTGCTCTCTTTTAACACAGACTTTTATGGATGTTTGCTTCAAGTGATAGGCCAGGTAAGTGAAATTATATTATTCTGCTACATGTATGTCGTTTCCTTTACGTTGTGTGGCTAAAAGCAACCAAACAGCCATTTTAATGTGGTTAAGCAAATACTACTACTACTACTACTAATGATAATCGGCAGGGATCCCCAGACCAATACAATATTAGTGTGCCTCCTCTATTTTAAAACCCACGAGCCAGCACTGATTGTGTGCACTTCAGAACACACATGCTTTCTGAGAACAAAGAGAACGAACAAAACCGAAAGTAAAACGCGCACGCTCATTGAAAAGCAATTTTAATACAAGGTGTTTAGAGAGCGACTCCCCAATGCGCACAAATTAGGCTACGTGACATATCTAGGCTGTTATTAGCATGTAAACTATAATAGGTTGTGTAGTTGTCTATAGCTTTGTATCATGCTTGAAAAAGTAGGTCTCTATGGGCACTTTGAATATTAAGAGAGTAGCCTACTTTGATTATGGCTGCATTTATTGTTTGCACTTAATACGACTAAGAAAGAACTGTATTTTGGTGTAACAGAGTTAATCTCCACAGGTGATGAGGATGTTGGGTATGACAGGATCTGCCAGGGAAGAAATACATTACTGCATCAATTTTTTTTTTTTTTTGTCTGTTTGTGTCTCCAAGTTACACAATCCATGAAGAGGTCACAATACTGCATGGCAGTGTGACACACACATTTGCTGATCATAGAGTTTACAGTATTTTTTCCGCTGATGGTCCACTGTTTTATCAGTGTCTGCAGCCTTCGTTCTCTTATTTGTCCCAGTAATGGACTTAATTTGTGCTGAATAAACATAAACTGGAGACTGGGATAACCTGCGCAACATAGGTTTATACAGGCTATACACATTATTCCAGAAGATGTTGTTATTTCTAAAGCAGTAAGTGCTTTAGTCGTCTTTCAGGCTTTAAATATCTTTTCAAATAACACCATTTAGTGGAATAACGTGTATAAAGCTTGTTCATAATTACACACTTAATCATTAAAAAGAAATACTCATCACAGCACGCAATTAATTTATTCATCAACATGCCTGAACTTCAAGCAACTGTTTGAAAAAATCTAAAATGAATAAATGATATTAGACAGTGTACTTAGAACAGGGTAAACAGGGTACAAAATGATTATTTATTAGAGTAGAAATAAATGTTTCCGTAAGTATGAAATTGGTACATTCATATTTTTTATTCAAATAAAACTATTAAAAAAAAAGTAAATTAAAGCACAATCTTGTGATAGCAGTTATAACGAAAGTAAATCCCTATATGTCTGGCTGCAGAAAACACACAGATTGCCCTTGGTTCAAACTAAAAAAAGGCCAAACAGCTAGTCACATGTTAATGTGATCACTAAAATCTGTAAACTCTATTTAGTAATTCAAGCATTGAAAAGATGTATAACCTGAGTAGAATGACACACATTGGATAAAAATGAGATAACAGAGTTCAACTTTTGGTTACACAGCCAAAAACAAAACATCATGCATGCTTTAATTGTGCTTTCCTGTGTTTGCATTCATCTAAAAGGAGGCCAAAGGTGTGCAAACTTTTGAGGAGGTGTCACTGTAAGTAAACAATAGGCTTGAAGAACTTTGGATTCTGAAGTGAATATCATAAACATGATTTCACGCTCTAGGGCAGGGTTCCTCAACTGGCGGCCCGCGGGCCACATCCGGCCCGTGAGAGAAAATTATTTGGCCCGCGCTAATGTCAAATAATGTGGCATAAGAATTCAAATACAGTGACATTAGTCTGACACTGTGTATGCATCAGACGCGAGCGGCGCTACGCGCTAAACGGTCAGGACCGTGGTGCCGGCTTGCTTTGAAATATGTTTGATGATTGCGCCCGATGCGCCCGCGCCCGCTCTGTATCCCGCTCACCAGATGCTGCCTGTTCAAAAGAGAATGTCAGGGGAGGCGCGCGAGTGGAAAGAGTAATGATTATTATTGATTACTGATTTAAATCATTTCACAAAAACGACAACAATATCTTACAAATAAAGCCTCACACTCCTAACCAGACGCGATGCAACAACGCAATGCGACAGAATCCATTCAATGCCATTTAAAAGCGAAAAGCACACTGCACTCCCAACGAAATTGACAAGTTTATAATCTAATTCGTAAATATTAAACTGTTTTAACATTATTAAAACTGCATACTGAGTGACTGATACCTTCTTTGTCATGGAAAACACTTGCAGGTCCGCACTGAGTGCGCAGTTTTAATGTAGCCTACATGTTTGCTTTAATTTATTTTCAAGAGCTGCTGTAAACTTCTAATCTGTTGTTGCTTTCAGTATGGCTATAAGTATTCAAACTTACATTAGATTTTAACAACTGATAAAGCACGCAATCATTACCTGAGATTATCATTATCAGTTTGTATGTTGTTCCAGCCGCGACATCGCAGAAAATAGAAACCATTTCGACAATAGAATGCTTTCGCTTGTCACTGCGCGCGTGGTTAGCATAAAAACTAATGGAAAAGATACCTTTTATCGCGTCACGTCTGTATGGGACACGTTGATACAGTTTGATCCATAAAAGTATGAAAGTATGAAAATATGAATGCTAAAAACTAAATTTGCAATTAGGGAAAGTGGAGAGAAGAGAGCCAGCCTGAGCAGGAACAGTTGACTTGCATAGCAGACATGGAAATTGGAGAATTTTTTATTTTTTATATATTTTTTGTTTTTAATATTCAGCAGACAAAGTTCTTTAGTTTTCTGTATCCAAATAAAAAAATGTTCGTAATTGTTTGAATAAAACAAACTACTGCGGAAAAAAAATTGAATATTTATCTTGTGAATCTTAACAATAACACTAAAATAAACAACAATAAAAACAGAAGCAACAATAACAACAATCATAATAATAATAATAATAACAACAATAATAATAATAAGAGCAAACATTTTGGTCATAACATGGTTGGTGGCCCTCGACTTGGTATTGTTGGCGGAATTTGGCCCTCGGTGAAAAATAATTGAGGAACCCTGCTCTAGGGATTCAGTTTGTTATAAACAATAGATTACATATAATCATAGATTCAAAATATTCAAAATATAGTTCACATTTCCACAACATTGCAAAACCATGCAGCCTTGGAGTTTACATTCTTTTTGACTCACAAGTTGATATTTCTTCCCTTATTGGTTAACTTTTTGCTCTAGCTCATCAAACATGAACGTTGGTACAAAGGGGAAGATGAATTTGTTTTTTTGCACATGCTTGTGTTTCCGCTTTCTTTCACATACATATTCATATGCGTTTATACATATTAAGTTAAAAAGTGCAGTATGACTGCACCTCAATCTAAGAAGACCAGGACAATCTGCAGAATAACCTGTAACCAGCATTGACTGAATATTACCGTTTACATGGAATATTTGTACTTTTGAAAACACTGTTTAAATGAAAAATCTAACTAATAAACAAATACATATTTGTCAGCTACCTATACACAGCATGATTATGTGGTTTCCTTTATAAGAAGGGAGCCACTCATCATGTTTGTTGTATGTCTAAACAGCAGTAGGGTCTATTTTCATAGTTTCATCCCACATACCTGCCATATCAATTTGTTTAAGCATAAAACTGTGCCATCATGTGATAAAAAGTGATGATGAAAATGAAACCTGTTAGGGGCTTTTCATCTACACCCAAAGCAATTTATTTTAATGTTTCTCATGTAGAAAAGGATTTGAAAAAGCCTGTGAATAACATTCTGTTCTAAACCAAGAAGCAGCAAACTAATCTCATTTCCTCTTGTTTAAAATTAATGGTTAAAAAAAGCTCAACCCCTGCTATATCATCCAAAAAGTACTGGACATTATGAAGACCCAGAAAATGAGAGGAATTGCATTGACACAGTTGCCAAAAAATAGTCCACAATGCACAACAAAAATACTTGTTCCATTCAGTCCATAAAACTGCCCATAAACTAAATGCAAAACACAGGTTGAAGGTTTATTTGTCTGTTTCTCCAAGGTAGTCAATCACAAAGAGGAAGTTATATAGTCTCATGACTTTCTGACGGATGTGAAATACAGAAGTGATTTTATTGAGGAACTCAACCAAATTCTAAAATCTTCCAGATATCATTTATTGTAGGTCACATCACTGCAAGGTAGCGTGAAACACGCACCTGCTGATCATGGAGTCGAGACCCTTCTGTCTGCTGATGCTCTGCTGTTTTATCAATGTCTGCAACCTTCATCCTCTCAACCTTCGTCCCAGTAATGGACTTCGTTTGTGCCGCAAAAACTCGAGTTTACCAGCGCTGGAGGTTCTACCAGGGGGAGGCTGGGATAATTTGCGCAACATAGACATGGGCCGGGTGATGAATCTGAGCTATTCCCAGTGTCAGACCACAGAAGACGGTGTCTATCTCATTCCAGATGAAGTCTTTGTCATTCCACAGAAAGTGAGTGGAGTGGAAACAAACTCTGAGATCATCATGTCATGGCAGGAACAAAAAAGCTCAACTTCAAGCTCCATCAACGCAGATATTTCTTTCTTTTCGGTGCTCAATGCAAAATTCTCCACAGAAAACCAGCGCATGAAAACCCACCAAGTGAAAGACAGTTCTGTAACGGCACGAGTTCAAGTAAGTGCAAAAGGAAAAACTGTTTGAACAAGCAGGATGAATACAGAATATTAAAATATTTCTACTAAATAAGGAAAAATGTGACCCTGGACCACAAAACCAGTTTTAAGTAGCACAGATAAATTTGTAGCAATAGACAAAAATACATTGTATGGGTCAAAATGATCAATTTTTCTTTAATGCCAGGCTTCTTTCAGGCTTTAAATATATTTTCAGATAACACCATTTAGTGGAATAACATGTATAAAGTTTGTTCATAATTGCACACTTAATCATTAAAAAGAAATACTCATCACAGAACACAATTAATTTATACATCAATATGCCTGAACTTTAAGCAACTGTTAGAAAAAACTGAAACAAATAAATGATATTAGACAGTGTACCAGGGTAAACTATGGTGGGTTAAAGGTTGAATAATTAAAGTAATTACAAAATGATTATTTATTAGAGTAGAAATACATGTTCCTGTAAGTATGAAATTGGTACATTAATATTTTTAATTCAAATAAAACTATTTTTAAAAAATGCAAATTAAGCATAATCTTGTGATAGCAGTTAGTGTTTGGCTGCAGAAAACACACAGATTGCCCTTGGCTCGAACAAAAAAAAAAAGAAAAAAAAAAGAAAAAAAGAAATTAATAATAAAAAAAACCCCTAAAATCTGTAAACTCTATTTAGTAATACCCAAGGAATGCAAGCATTGAAAAGATGTATAACCTGAGTTGTAACGCACATTGAATAAAAATTGGTACACATCCAAAAACAAACATCACATGCTTTAATTGTGCTTTCCTGTGTTTACGTTCATATAAAAGTAGGTCAAAGTGTGAAAACTATTGAGGAGGTGTCACTGTAATTAAACAATAGGCTTGAAGAACTTTGAATTCTGAAGTGAATATCATAAACATGTGATTTCACGTTCTAGGGATTCAGTTTGTTATAAATAATAGATTAAATATAATCATATTTTTAATATTTTATTTTTTTTAATAAATAGGATATTAAGTAAAGATCATGCTCCATGAAGATATTTTGTAAATTGATAAAATAAATTTTTATGTCTAAAATAATTTTTGATTAGTAATATGCATTTCTTCATTTGGAACAACTTTAAAGGCGAAAAACAGTTGTATCTCAGCCAAATATCGTCATATCCATACAAACCATATATCAATGGAAAGCTTATTTATTCAGATTTCAGATGTTTTGATGTTATGATGTTTTGTGGTCCAGGGTCACAAATGTAATTTTAAATAACCTTTTAATATTCTAATACTAAAATAAATACAATATTTTATGAGCATCTAAAACAATATTAATAATGAATATATATATATATATATATATATATATATATTTTTTTTTTTTTTAAACCAAAATTACATTTAAAAAAATGTAAAACCATTAATGGAATATTTTCAATTGCAATGCTGACTGTCAAATATTTTCTCATATTATCAAAAAATTGTTTCTCAGGTTCGTAACCATCTGTACACAGTAAAAGCGTATCCTGACTTCACTCTGGACTCCCGCTTTGCTCGTCAGGCAGAGGAAATTGCAGATGCTATTGAAAACAATCAAACTCGTCAAGCAACTTACCTGTCAGAGAAACTCATACTTGATTATGGTACCCATGTCATCGTAAGTGTTGATGCTGGTGCCACTTTAGTGCAAGAGGACTATTTGAAAATGTCTTATATCTCTAACAGTCAGTCAGACATGTCTTCTGTTACTGCATCAGCAGGGTTTAACTTTTTTGACAAGGTTAAATTTGATATCGGTGGCAATACATCAAATGGAGCTTCAAAAACCAGCGGTTATCAGGGTAACATCACATATTCGTTAATTCAGAGCCATGGAGGGGCTTTATTCTACCCAGGCATCACTCTGCAGAAGTGGCAAGAGAGTACGCTCAATAATCTGGTGGCTATTGACCGTTCCGGTCTGCCGATTCACTATTTTCTGAATCCAACATCATTCCCAGACCTCCCAGTACCAACAGTAAATAAAATGGCTTCATCTGTTCGTCAGGCTGCAGAGCGATATTATAAAGTAAACACCATTCCAGGGTGTGTCAATCCAGATTCCAAAAACTTCAACTTTCAGGCAAATGTAGATGATGCGTCTTGTGAGGGTCCAGTGACTAATCTTAGCTTTGGTGGCATTTTCCAACGATGCACTCCATTGACGTCAGATGGAAATGCTATCTGTGATGAAACAGCACAGAAAAACCCAGCTACTGGTGATTATTCTTGCTCTCAGCAGTACACTACCACTTTATTACGCTCTGAGACAGTAGAACGAGGTTATAATCATTATGAATGCCACAGCCACTGTCACAAATGTGGTTTTTTATGGTTGTCTACTTGCTGTCCTCAAACATGTGGTGATGCTTACCGTGTCCGCCGTGCAAAAGTTGAAACTTACTGGTGCTCCTCAACTCAGAAAACCCCTGAGTACTCTGGATACCTTTTTGGAGGTCTATTTGGACCAGGCATGCAAAACCCACTGACCAAATCTAATAGCTGTCCTCCAAACTACTTTACTCAACACTTTTTGTCTAATGGCATGATGGTTTGCATGAGCAATGATTATGAGGCTGGAACAAGATTCTCTGTGCCTTTTGGTGGTTTCTTCAGCTGCCAATCTGGCAACCCTCTCGCAAAGGGTCAAAATCGCTGTCCACCTCAGTTTAGTCAACATCTTGCTGCCATTAGTGATGGCTGTCAGGTATTGTACTGTGTCCAGTCTGGTGTGTTCACTGGTGGTCAATTAAAACCTGTCCGCCTTCCACCATTTACAAGACCACCAATGGTCAGCATGATTGCAACAAACACTGTAGCTGTAATGACAGAAGGTGATCGTTCTTGGGTGAGAGTTGGAGAAACTAAGATGTGGAGACTGGCAAAGCCTGGTGAAATTAATCAAATGGCATCAGTGTTTGACACATCATCTTCTCAGATGTCTGGAGGAGAAAAGGCAGGTATAGCCATTGGTGTTATGGCTCTGGTTGCTCTTGTGGTCGCAGGAACAGTGATTATAAAGAAAAGGAGAAAGAGGTTTTCCGCCACTGGGCTTAGTAGAGGGTATGAAGAGATTCATAGTGAGGGTCAAAGTGAGAGCAGTATCGAGATTCAGAGAGAACCACCAAATGAGAATGCAAATGAAAACCCCACTCAACCCCTACTATCATAACAATCTTTTAAAGATGACTGTTCAGAGATTTACAGTTTAGCTTTATAATGTTATAAATAAATATGATTAGTAATAGCTGGCAGCAGCAGTAACAGTTAAAGCAACCTTTTTACATTTTGAATAAATGTATTTGTGAATATATATTTTTTTTGATAAATGAATGTCACAAAAATATTATACAAAACAAAAATACATACAAAATTGTTTGCTGTGAGAAAAGACTGTATAGTAAGTGTTTTAGTAGTCTATTTTACAGTTTGTTAAATAAGAATACTCTGAAAGGAATTAGTTTTAGAGCAGCTGAGGAAAAATACTTATGGTTTTATATACACAATTTTCAACTGTTTCGATTTGTTTTTACTGATATATGTGTATGTCTCTCTTTCTGTGCTTTTGTGACTAATAAAGAGTTCTTAAAGAAAGGCTGAGCATATCATTATGTCAGTTTAAATTACTACATTATAATTGTACTTGTTGCTATAGGGTAATTGTAATGTAATATCTTTCTTTTAGAAGCTACAAGACAAACATTAGAATATCATTATTAATCTCCAAATCTGAGTTACTTGTCTTCCTATATTTAAAGTTCTTTCATTTTCAAGATGTTGCCAACTATCTGTTCTAACTTGCTTTTGCATGACATGAAAGCACCATGATAGCACTGCTGTATGTAAAATATTGTTTGCCCAGAGTAATCGGTTAAACAGTCATTATTCAAAGACACTATTATAATTGTACTTGTTGCTATAGGGTGATTGTAATGTATTATCTTTATTTTAGAAGCTACAAGACAAATATTAGAATATCGTTATTTATCTCCAAATCCGAGTTACTTGTCTTCCTCTATTTTAAGTTCTTTCATATTCAAGATGGTGCCAACTATCTGTTCTAACTTGCTTTTGCATGCCATGAAAGCACCATGATAGCACTGCTATATGTAAAATATTGTTTGCCCAAAGTAATCGGTTAAACAGACATTATTCAAAGACACTATGTCTACCAAGTCTCATTTTATCTATCTCCCCACACACAAAATAACAGGAATTAGGAAAGTCAGACTATCTGTTCTTCTATCTAATTTAGGGCTATAGCTGAATATAACATGTTGACTTCTAGTAACATCTCTGCTTCTCCTAAGTTGGACTCTCAAAACCAGTGGGCAGAAATTAACAGTGGACCTAATAGGCTAGGGTGACCATATTTTAGTTTTTTTTTTTTTTAAAAAGGATGCAGGAAGTTTTGGTATCATGGTTTTTGGCCATCCTTCACAAAACTAATATCTACCACAGTTTTACCACAGGTAGAATGCAAAATGTTTCAATACAAGCATTTCAGTCAAATGGAATTTGTGCAATATTTCAAACTATTAACCCACGGGAGTAAATCAACCCGCCGCAACAGTTAAAAATCAGCCCAATTCCATGGAAAAAATGCGGATTTGGCAACCCAACATTCAACACGAGCTGCATCCAAAGCGATTTATTTACTTCATATTGATAGCAACTTTGTTAAGCACAGAAATTATATTAAATATTATATGTAATATTATCTTATATTAGAATGTTTGCGGAGTGGGATTAAGAAAACAGTCCAGTGCAAGGCTTTAATACAAAAACACACATAATGAATGACGACTGTAGAAAGCAAAAGCCGAATCCCGGACATTTTGGGCAATATAGAAAAGAAGACATGTACCGGGAAAAGAGGACATATGGTCACCATAATAGGCGACATATGACCCCACAATAAATAATAATACAAATGTATAAATTATATAAAGTGTTTTCATGACGCGATTAATCAGCCATACTGATGGCATGAATGTAAACAATGCCAAGGAACTAAATGAAACTTGAACATTTTTCTGATTATTGCTGCAGAAAACTGTCAATTATTGTCGTGTTTTGGGCTGTACTAATCGGTCGGACCTAGAAAAACAGTTGGTGTACTATAGACTGCTAAAAGTAGTGGAGTGCAAAAACTGTCTGAGGAACAAAAGGTGTTTGTGGTTTGTCAAACCGAACCAGGATTTCCATGGCAAGAATCTTGACAACATTTGTGTTTGTTTTTATCATTTCTGGTCAGGTAGGTGAAATATTAGGCTAATATGATCATACATATCTTTGCCACCTATTAACTTTAGTTTGTCAAAATATTGTGCCCTTTACTAAATTCTTCTTTTTATGATTTAGCAGCTTCCACATATTATTTTCCCCTGTGGTTTAGACAGATATAAATTAACAGAACGTATTCAATCCTGGTTGTTGTTTACATCCAAAGTATCGCCAATGTGGCCATGCATCCGGGTCACTGACGAAATTATGACGTAAATGAAAACACTCTATTAAACATATTATTATTAGGCTATTATTATTATTATTATTATAGAGTCACATGACTATGTCAATTATTATTATGTGATGTGTTACAGATCTGTTACAGAAAAATTATCATTGTGGGATGTATGGGCTACTTAGGACAGTACTGATCTGCCCTATACGCTCACTACGCAAGGTGCGTAGGGCCCCGCAAATTATGCAAGGCCCCGCCCCGCCTCCTCCTCCCTCTCAGCACACTGCGTTTACACTTTACCGCGTACATGAGAAACGAAAAAAAAAAAAAAACATCATGAGAGTGAAATGCGAGAACAGCAATCAGGTAAACGTAACTAAAACGCAACTGTGTTTGCTAAATTGCCATTCGGATAACCGCGTGACCGCGGCTTGCGTTTATGCGCGTGCATCCGTGCACAACACAATGCTCTCTTTCCAGCAGTAGGCTATCTGACTGGGGACCAGTATTAATAGCGCTCGAATAGCCCGACGTTTAAAACAAACAAGAACATGTTTTTTTTAGTCTCTCACTCTCAAACAATGTTAAAATGTGATATGAAAACAACGAATTGACTTTTGATTTATTGATTTTAAAATGCTGATTAGCTGGTTATACTGACTGGTCATGGATGTACATTTATCACCATCAAGTACACTATGAAGAATTGCTCTACATGCATAAACCAAGTTATTCTTTAACAGGATATGCATTTATATGATATCAGGAATTTAGCTGTTACTATTTATAATGTCTTGATAATAAGAGCGATTTTTGCAAGTAACAGTGCAGTTAGTTTTCTGCTTATTTTCTGTAAAATAATGTTAATATTCACTTTAATATACAACTTAATATAATATTAATATTAAAATTCAACCTGATAAAAAATTATATTTTCAATAAATACTTTTACATTTCATTCTGCATTGTTCTACTTATTCTTTGACCGATACATATTTTTCTGCCCTTGCTATGTGTGCAGGTACATAGCTATGCAGTAAGCTAAACACTCCTCCAAAAAGTACCCGGACAGAGTTGACTTCAGGCACGTTTAATGGAGGCGGTGTAAAACTGCAAAAATAACAGCACAAAACGTGTACATTTTTACATGTGAATAAGGATAAACAATATATGCCAATATCTTTGCCAATATATGACAACATAATAATGTTTATGAAATATGTCTTAAAGAAGCTTGCTAGCACTTGAATAGTTACTGAATTATCTTATTTAACTTTTCCAGAATTCACCTCCATGTTAAATAATATTGACCAGAATTAAACATTTCTAACATTACTGTTATTAGAAAAACTTACAGACAATGCCTTTTCAAGCTTAAATGAAGACTGGCTGGAGATGGATGTTGTCCGTGTGCTCTCTCAAAATGTTATACAAATAAAATGGCTGAGACGCATGTACTTTTACAAAAATAAATCAAATGACCACTAGAGGTCGCCAAGAACAAATCAAAAAAGGGGTCAGAATACTCCCCACCTGGCATCTTTAGGATGTCAAATCTTACAATTAAGATAAAGTGTCTACATGTTATAAGCTTAAGTGTCCATTCTATTAAGTTACTTACAAAGTCATCTATCGTCTTTTCTTAAGAGAAGGATAACTTCGGAGATTGGTCTCAGAAATTGCCTTGGGCTGCCTTCTTTGACAATTCTCACTTCGACCTTTCTGACCCTTCCATCATCACTAGGAATGGTTTTCGTGATTAACCCTACAGGCCAATCATGTCTTTTAGCTTGGTTGTCCTTTAACAAAACAACATCTCCCTCCTGCAGATTAATTTTTTCATCTCTCCACTTCCGTCGGCTTTGGAGACAACAGATATACTCATTCCTCCACCTTTTCCAGAACTCATTGGCCAAATGCTGGACTTGTCGCCACTGGCGTTTGTAGATATCACTGTCATCAAACTGCCCTGGAGGTACAGCATGTGCACCAATCTTTTGTGTAAGAAGCATGGCGGGAGTGAGAATCAGAGGTTGCTCTGGATCTGAAGACACTGATGTTAATGGTCTTGAATTTACTATTGCTGTAACTTCAGCCATAAGAGTTGTTAGAACTTCATGTGTGAGCCTGGAGGGTCCAAGTTTAAGGAACATGGCATCGAGAATACGACGTGTGACTCCAATCATTCTCTCCCAGCTGCCTCCCATATGTGAGGAATGTGGCGGATTGAATAACCATGTACAACCTTGTTCTGAGAGGTAATTCTCCACTTGCTGGTTGATGCCTGTTGGGCCAATCTGGAGTTCCCTTTTTGCCCCTATGAAGTTCGTTCCGCAGTCAGATCTCAATTGTTTTGCAGGTCCTCTGATTGCGAAAAATCGCCTAAGCGCATTGATAAAACTAGATGTGTCTAATGATTCAATAATTTCGATGTGTATGGCTCGTGTGCTCATGCACGTGAAGATGACTGCCCAACGCTTGGTGTTACTTTGTCCTCCTCTTGTTCTTCGTGTAATGACAGACCACGGGCCGAACACATCCAAACCTACATAAGTAAATGGAGGATCAGTGCTCAGACGGTCAACTGGTAATTCTGCCATTCTTTGTTCCTCTCTTCTACCACGCAGCTTACGGCAAATGACACAGTTGTGAATCAGGCTACTAACACACCTCTTCCTGCCGACAACCCAAAAACCCGCTGCCCTTACAGCTCCTTCAGTAAAATGTCGGCCTTGGTGACAGACTTTCTCGTGGTAGTGTCTGATGAGCAAGGAAGTAACATGGTGCCTTCCTGGAATTATGATTGGGTGAGTCTCTTTTGATGGAAGTTGTGCTCTTGACAACCGCCCTCCAACTCGAAGAAGACCTTGAGAGTCAATATAGGGACAAAGTTTGCTTAGGGAACTTCGTTTTGCAATAGGTTCTCCCTTCTTGATACTCTGAATTTCTTGCGAATAAACCTCTGTTTGAATAACACGAAGGATGTTAATCCTTGCATCATTTAGTTGCACCTCATTCAAAGGTTTCTTGCAAATGTGCCAACCATGGCAGGAGTCATGTTCAGCTCCTTGAGTGAAAGACTGAGCTATGTGAGAAAGCCGTGCCACGGCTCTGGAAGCTGATGTCCAACTTGAAAACCTTTCGAATCGTGCACTTCCAAGGTGTGGTGAAACATCCGTTTTGCATGTTGTTACCTCGGGTCGTAATTCTGCATCTGCCTCAGGATGAATGAGCTCATAGGTTTCCTCAACTGGCTGACAGATGTGTGGGAGCGAAAGAAACACTGGCCCGCTGAGCCACGTTGAGATAGCAAGCTGATTAGCTGAAACAGCTCTTGTTCCCTGATCGGCTGGATTGAGACCACTTTGAATATAGTGCCATTGATGTTTCTGAGTTGAGCGTCTGATTCGCTGCACTCTATTATTAACATAAACATAGAAGCGCCTTGATTCATTAAATATGTAGCCAAGCACTACCTTGCTGTCAGTGAAGAATTTCATGTTCTTCAGTTCCAAATCCAACTCTTCTGAGATCACCTCTGCTATTTCTACCGCCAGGACAGCAGCGCAGAGTTCAAGTCTTGGAATGGTGAACTCAGGTTTTGGAGCCAGTTTTGTCTTGCCGAATATGAACCCCACTTCAATCTGTCCTTCAGGATTTGTAGTCTTTAGGTAGGCGACAGCAGTGATGGCTTCGGTTGATGCATCGCAGAATATGCAGACTTCTTTCTCTCGAGCTTGTGAGAAAGGAATTGACGTGTAAGCTCTTGAGATCCTCACCCCTTTCAAATCCTTTAGAGAAGTACACCATTTTCTCCATTCCTCAAATTTGTGCTCAGGGAGTGGTGCATCCCAATCACAGACATCACTGGTCAGATCTCTTAGAATTTTTCGCCCTTGGACGCTCACTGGAGCAGCAAACCCAAGTGGGTCGAACAGGCTATTAATGGTAGAAAGCACTCCTCGTCGAGTATATGGTTTCTCAGTATTGGCTGCTTGGAAGGTGAGTGTGTCAGCAGCAAGATCCCATCTGAGGCCTAAACTTCTTTGCACAGGGGGAAGACCTTGGCCAACATCAAGGTCCTGTAAGCCTTTGGCGAGGTCGGCAGTTGGGAATGCTCTCATCACCTCTGTTTTGTTGGATGCAATTTTATGCAACTTGAGGTTAGACTGAGCCAGCATGTTTTGAGTTGCTTTTAACACACTGATGGCCTTTTCTTCTGATGGGAACGATTTGAGGCCATCGTCAACATAAAAATGTTTCTCAACAAACTGCCTCACCTCAGCTCCATATTCATTTTCTCCTTCTATGGCTGTCCTTTTCAGGCCATAAATGGCCACCGCAGGTGAAGGACAATTTCCAAATACATGAACTCTCATGCGATATTCCACAATTTCATCGTCAAGTTGATGATTACGGAACCACAAGAAACGGAGATAGTCACGATGGTCTTCCCTCACCAGAAAACTGTGGAACATCTGTTGGATGTCGGTCATCACTGCAACTGGCTCAGTCCTGAAACGCATGAGAACTCCCAACAAGCTATTATTAAGATCTGGACCTCGAAGGAGAACATCATTCAACGATACACCACCAAAACGTGCACTTGAGTCGAACACAATTCGAATTTGGCCAGGTTTTTGTGGATGGTACACTCCAAAACTTGGCAAGTACCAGCACTCTTTACCTTCATCAATGGGAGGTGCTATTTCAGCATGCTTGTTTTCAAATATTTTCTCCATGAAATCTATAAAATGGCACTTCATTTCTGTGTTCTTCTTCAATGTGCGACTGAGAGACATGAGCCGGTTCAAAGCATGTTGTCTGTTGTTGGGTAAGCGCTGTCTTGGTGTGCGGAATGGTAGAGGAGCAATCCAACTGTTTGAATCATCTTTACAGAACCCCTGGTTCATAATCTGTAAGAAACGTTCATCCTCTACAGATACAGCAAGTTTATAGTCATTCTCTGTCTGGCTGAAGATCAGTTTACCCAAATCTGTGTGTGTTGACATATGTTCGACAGGAGGCTTGTGTTGCTCACTTGAAATCTGCACCTTCATATGTATGCTATTCTCACATGGTGTCAAGTAGCTGGGACGTCCATTCCATAGAAGATTGGTTTTGTAAGGACAAACAGTAGGCCTGTGAGCACCATTGAGACAGACATTCCCTACTATAACCCATCCCAAATCCAACCGTTGGGCATATGGTGCGTTATGATGACCATTGCAAAAACCTCGTACCTTATGCACACGGATAATGTCTCTACCAAGCAACAGGAGAATTTCTGCAGAATGGTCCAGAGGTGGGATCTTGTCAGCTATAGCTTTAAGATGAGCGTGACTGCGTGCACTTTCTGGTGTTGGGATTTCATCCCTGTTGTTTGGGATTAAGTCACATTCGGTGAGAATGGGCAGTGGTAGTTGAACATCCCCATCTGCTGACTCTATAATGAGACCACTAGCTCTCCTCCCTGCAGAACTTGTCGTTCCAGAGCATGTCTTGAGTATGTAAGAACAAGTATCACTTTGTATTGCAAATATGTCAAAGAAAGCTGATCTGGCTAGTGACACGTTACTCTGGTCATCCAATAGTGCATACATTCTCACCTTCTTTTCAGGATGTTCTTTTGGATAGACATTCACTAGGCAGATTTTAGAACAGGATTTACCATTGAGTCCTCCTCCTCCACAGATCTCGGTACACATCGAAGTCTTTACAGCTGATGGCTGCTCACATTGCTCCCCACCATGCTCATCCATCTGTACAGTGGAATCCATCATGATCCATGGTGCTGGTCCTGCATGAAGAGCTGAAATGTGTTGGTTACTTTTACATTCCTCACAGTGCACAACCACCTTACAATCTTTTGCTTGATGTGCCGTTGAAGCGCAGCATCTAAAGCATATGTAATGCTCTGACAGAATGCGTTTACGCTCTGCAAGGGTTTTTTCTCTGAAAGCTCTGCACCTTTTTAGTGAATGAGGTTTTCTGTGGAGAGGGCATTGCTTATCTGGATCCTCACTTGTTCTTTTGAAACGCTCTGAAGAAGTATTTCCTACCTCTGTCCTGTTGACTGTGAAGGAAGCCTTAGGTTTCCACAGTTTGGCTTGATGTGGTTTCTCAACTCTAGAAAGAGTGGCACTGGATGTTGAAAAAGAAAAACTGGGGTCATTCCTCATTTCTGCATGGTGACACACAAAGTCAACAAAGAATGAAAAAGGAGGATATGGTACACGATTCTCCCTTTTATAGTAAGACCCTTGACTCATCCACTGTTCTTGAATACTGTGAGGTAATTTCTCTACAATTGGGTTTATTCCTCGTGTGGTATCAAGGAAGTTAAGCCCTGGTAAGTAACCCTCTTCCTTTGCTGCCAATATCTCAAGAAGCAAATCACTGAGCTCTCGCAGCTTTTCACTGTCTTTGATTGAGAGTTTGGGGAAGTCATGAAGCCTAGAGAACAGGAAAGCCTCGATATCTTCAGGAGAACCATAACATCTGTCAAGCCTCTGCCAGACCATATCCAAGCCATGAGCTGGATTGTTAACATAAACTGCTCTAATACGTTTGGCATGCTGTAGTGACTCCCCACCAAGCCACTTGATGATGAGGTCTAGCTCCTCGGTAGGTTTGAGATTCAACCCTTCTACAGCATTGTTGAAACTGGATTTCCAAGACAAGTAACTGGCAGGTTGGTTATCAAAAACTCTTAGCCCTGCTGTAATAAGATCTCTACGAGATAAATATTTTGCCAGCTCTGAAACCTCTGTAGATTTAGGTTTTGCGTTGAATGGAGGCTGCCCGACAGAGTCTGAATAGTGTTGAGTGTTACTATTTTGGCCACGTATAGCTTCATCAGTAGGAACCTGATAGTCCGGTTGCTGTGGTCTCTGATTCTCGTAATGCCTTTTAGCATACTTTGAGGGAGAGTGAGCAGTCTCTTTGCTGCCATGATTAGAGTTATCGTCACAAGAAGAAAAATGTTTTTTTACATATTCTTCTGTTTGTTTGATTGAATGCTGGATTGATGTAGAATGACTTCTTCCACCTTGGGATGCGCAGCTCTCGGATTTCACAAGTGCCTCTAGCACCTCGGCTTCTGCTGAGGCAGCTTCAGCCTCACACTCTTCTTTAAGAGCATTCAACGTAGCTTCAATGCGTGCTTTTTCCACTTGCATTTCAATTTCCCGCTTGGCATGGTTAGCCCTTTTGCGTGCCGCTTCGGCTTTGGCACGAGCTTGTGCTGCAGCTATACTACTTGCAGATTTACTCGATCTTTGTGAAGACGAAGTGGATGCAGCACATTCTGATCTTACTTCTAGGTTTGCAGAATGAGAATCTGACATTCTGATGAGAGCGGAAGACGTATCTCCAGTTCATTTGTAGTCTTGAAGTTTGCTGTCTTTTTACTTTTCTGCCCTTGCTATGTGTGCAGGTACATAGCTATGCAGTAAGCTAAACACTCCTCCAAAAAGTACCCGGACAGAGTTGACTTCAGGCACGTTTAATGGAGGCGGTGTAAAACTGCAAAAATAACAGCACAAAACGTGTACATTTTTACATGTGAATAAGGATAAACAATATATGCCAATATCTTTGCCAATATATGACAACATAATAATGTTTATGAAATATGTCTTAAAGAAGCTTGCTAGCACTTGAATAGTTACTGAATTATCTTATTTAACTTTTCCAGAATTCACCTCCATGTTAAATAATATTGACCAGAATTAAACATTTCTAACATTACTGTTATTAGAAAAACTTACAGACAATGCCTTTTCAAGCTTAAATGAAGACTGGCTGGAGATGGATGTCGTCCGTGTGCTCTCTCAAAATGTTATACAAATAAAATGGCTGAGACGCATGTACTTTTACAAAAATAAATCAAATGACCACTAGAGGTCGCCAAGAACAAATCAAAAAAGGGGTCAGAATACATATAGCAAATTGTTTTGTTTAAAGGAGTGAATGGTTTACATGACTCATGTCTTAGGTAGAAGGGTCCCTTAGCAGAATTTTGCTTAGGGCCCCAGGGAGGCCAGGATCGGCTCTGACTTAGGAACACAGTAATCCAGATCAGTGCAAGGCCAACTGTCTGTCACTATTCCACTTACTTCATGGCTATTTAAATAGAGAGATGGATTAATTTAAACTGTCAAATTAAACACAGCTAACAGCAGTGTTAGCATTGTTTAGGCTTCGTAAACCAGGTACTGTTCTCCAACAAATACTTTTACTTCAAACTCGCTAAAATTCCACCCACAGCCCAAGTACCTTCAGAAGTACCAGGACTTACATAGAAAACTATACATCGGAGCCTGATAAAAATGCATTTTTTAAAGAAAGATGTCAGATGTATAGAATATAGATTTAGAAGCTTTTGCATCTGAACTTTTCATTATATATATATATATATATGTGTGTATATATATATATATACAGTCCTCCATTAAATCACTGTATAAATAAATAAATAAATAAAATAACAATCATAATAATAAAAATGTTATTTTTTAATAAAAAAAAATGACTGTTAGTAACATTAATACTGTTTTCATATATCCAAAATCTTATTACTAACACTTTCCCATGCAATGCGCTGATGAATATGATTTTCATTTCATGATATCCATTGTCTTACATACAACTGCAAGTGAAAAAAAAAAAAAAGTATGTCATCCTGTTTGACCTTGCACTTCATCCTCAATTCCCTCATGCAAAGTCTCATGAGAACCCTCCCCCACTGCACAGCTGGTATTCACTAAACAAAAAAAAAATCAAAACAAAACCAGTCAGCGGATGAAATCTGTCCAGCACAGAAGAAAAGGCCTAAACGGAAGACACTCCCTTTCCACAAATGCCACAGACACAGGCTTTCATACAGTGCTCCTTTTCAGCATTAGCATTCCAGAAAGTGACTCTACAGGGAAAAGATTTCATGAAGAAACTAAGATTTGGAAAGAAGAACAGAGAAAAGGATTTTTCCTGAAGAAGGTCAATATAGTGGTGTAACACAGCTGGAACATACTGCTGCATGAAAACTACTCTTGGTGGGTGAAATTTGACTTGGCATGTATATTACCTCATGAATGTTTTTCCATCTTAGAAATAATGAAATATTGCATTTGAACCCTCTGCGTTTTCCCTTTAGACATCATCATGAAGACAAATCACTGTGTTTTCCTTGTGTTTTCCTGCATTTTTCTGATCTTGACACAGTGGCACAAGGGTTCTGCTTGCCACACAGGCTCTCAGGTAGAATGTGAGAAAGCCCCATTTGTGCCTGGTTACAACCTGGCGGGCGAAGGCTTTGATGTTGTCAGGATGCGACGTAAAGGTGCATTTTTGATTAATGTCAAGTCGCACACAGACAATGGCACTTGTACGGTCTGCAAAAACCGCTTTCAGGGAGGGCAGATGCAGAAACTTCCCTCAGCCGTACTGGACTGGCGTCCTTTTAGCCGCTGCAGCAAACAGCTTTCCAGTGCTCTTCATCATTCTGTTGACTCCCTAATGAAGAGTTCAACCTCACTCATCAATAACAACTGGGAAATGGACCTTAGCCTGGATGACATAGGAAAGGCGATTTTGGGAGGGAGCCGTTCAGATATCGCTAAATTTGCCCAATCTCAGAATGCAATGGATAAGGCAACATTTGCCCTTCATGAGATCAGCTGCACATATTACAGGTAAGTCCATGTGAGTTTCTGACTCATTTTGCATTATATTTGTAATTACTTTTTTGGTATAACTTGCCCACAGAATAACAACAATCTTACCCATAATAGGCAGCCTTCTGTTATTATTTAAGATATATATATATATATATATATATATATATATATATATATATATATATATAATGATACATTTTGGCAACAAAACACTACAGGGATTCTTGGAAAATGTTTAGCCATGTTGCATGTATGCACTACAGTAGCCCCAAACTTATCTGGACATTTGTAAGCAATGTAACTTTTAATTAAAAAAAAAAAAAAAAAAAAAAAAAATCATGTCTTTAACCAAATACTCTTTGAAACTATAATAGTTTATATTTTAGAACTGGCAGAGCAGATTTTGCAGGAAATTGCATGCATATGTAGGCTAATTCATTTAGGAGTAGCATGTCATATTCGCACACATAGAAAAGTCGTGCCGGCTGTGGGAAGCTAAAAGTTTGTTGTGATAAACAATAATTGACCGTGGATCATTAAAAACGGCAAGCCTCTTAAAATGTTATTTATGTGTCCATCTGCTCTAATGAGATGGTCTGTATCCATGTGTACACTTCTAATCATTCATTAGCACAGAACAGCAGAGTCAAAGCATAACCAAAACAAAGTGTATACAACAGTTCTTTCTGGTCCTCAAATCTGATAAGATGTGCAATATTAAAGTGATACCAGAGCTCCTCCAACCGCTTCACTGTTTGTATAATGTATCAATCAGCTTACAGTATTCCTCACAGCGAGTGTCATGGCAGATGCCAAATCCACTATAATTTAAGAATAATACTGTTTTTTTGTGTCACAGAATGTAGTTTTAAAGGTGCTGTATGTAGTTTTTTCTTAAGCCAGAAAATAACATAATATGTTTGTAGATATTTAGGAAACATGTTGTTTACATAACTGTTTCTCTGAAAACTAATGCTATAGGCAGTAATTCTACTCTGAAATGTGCATTTCGGGCAGATTCCGGAACGGAATTGCAGTACCTATTTCAACCGCTAACTGGCAATATTACATACTGCACAATGATCTATGAGCAAAAGAACATTAAAACACAGTAAACCAACTCATCAAATTATAATGCAAGGCTAGTCACATGTCCTCAATCTGGCAAACCTGTGTGCGTGTCGAGTCTGAGTAAGAGAAAGCAGTATACTCCAATATTTTGATTTCGGACTGCAGTACCCATTTCAACCGCTAGCTATCAATCTTACATACTGCACCTTTATGAATTTTTTAGGCAAGAATGTACTTGTCTGGACTTCATATATGCAGTTTATTAATAAAGATAACGTAAAAATTTGCTCCAGGGCGTCAGCGCCCGTTCAGGGCTCGTCAACCCGCCGAGAGAAGCCTCAGCCCGGAGAGATCTTTTGGAATTTAACACTTTCTCTGATGTCTCTAGTGGTTAAACATGAGATATAATTAGTTTCGGTCAAATTTAAAGGACAGTCTTTGGTTTTGTTAATCTATTATTTGTTCCAATAATCAATTCAAAACTAAATTGACTTAAAGGATTAGTTCACTTTCAGAACAAAAATTTACAAATGATGTACTCACCCCCTTCGAAAATAACCGATTGTTTCACTAAATAAGACCCTTCTTCCTCGGCTGGGAGCGTTTAGAGCCCTTTTAGAGCTGGATTTAAACTGCATTTTGGAAGTTCAAACTTGGGGGCACAATAGAAGTCCATTATATAGAAAGAAATCCTGAAATGTTTTCCTCAAAAAACATAATTTCTTTACGACTAAAGAAAGACATGAACATCTTGGACAAGGGCATAGGTTTGCTTTTGACATTGGTGGGGACACAAACCCAAGTGAACCCATAAACCCCCACTTTATGTTGGCCAACTTAACTCCTTAACAGTTTTTTATTTATTTATTTTTGTTAGTATGTTTAACAGACAAAAATTACACAATTTTGATTTTGTGAACCAACAACATGCAATGCACTGGGTGTATTTTAATCACAAATCACTTTATTTTAATAGTAATCGATTTGGAACCAGGATGATTCTGAAAGAATACTTTGCTGTTGCTGTAGTAACAAACACAACATTTACTCAAATCTGATTTACAGATAAACCGCACGCTCTTATTTCAGTGTTGTTGCTTTCATATTAACTGTTTTTTGGACTGCTGTCTTAAATTGGGTGCAATACCTGTGAGTTGTTCTAATCCCCTGAACTAATCCTTTAATGAGAATTGGAACATAACCAAATCTCTACAGTGGGTGTGACATCACCCCAATCCTTAAGAAACCTGGTCTTGATAACACAGTTTTGAACCATTTTAGACCAATATCAAACCACTGCTAAAATACTTGAGATGGTAGATGTAGCACAACTGCAGTCTCATTTAGAGAAACAATTTTTTCAATAGTTACACTGATGATACTGAAATTTATTTTATGGTTCAACCCAGCTGAGTTATATTGTTTCTTTTTTTCAAGCTGCCTCCTCTCTCTAGACCTTTAAGTCTCAACGTAAAACTCATCTACTCACCTATATGCTACATGATCTTTTTTTACAAATAATTGAAGTTCATTATCTGATCACATGACTGTTTGTTGTTAATTATCTGTAGTTATTTGTTAAACCTTTGTTTGTCTGAATGCCCCCTCTGATTGTCTGGTGTATTTTGTTGCTTGTATATTTTGTGGTGTCCCTAGGTTCTTAAAAGGGTGCTATATATATATATATATATATATATATATATATATATATATATATATATATATATATATATATATAAACATATCAAGTCTCATAAGAACATAAAACATATTTCAAGGCTCATAAGATCCTAATGTAGTTAAACCAACCTTTAAAAGCAAGCTGCAGTATGGGTAATTAATTAACATAAGTGCATCTTTTCCTTGTGAGGTTTAGGAATGCGCATTATGAGGAAGAGACATGATCTCAAAGATACTTCGATTAGCATGTAATCCTCATCTGACCAAACAATTTAGTCATAAAACACTTGTAAGGTCAGCCAAATCATGATTTTATCTGAAAAGCAAACCCAAAGCGTACTTTAATAAGTACTTTCTTATCACCACCATTGACCAAAAAACAAGTGAAAAATAAAGTGTCAGGCAAATTACGATTTTATTTATAAACCACACTTGGAATCTGCTGACGGATAACATTTTTGTTGTTCATTTACAGTTACAGAGTTACAGATCAGCCAGAACTCAGCACTGAATTCTCAAAACATCTCCAGCGACTTCCGACACAATATAATGAGGTAACAAAATCCATGTACCGAAGGACTATAGATACTTATGGTACTCACTATATACGTCAAGTCCATCTGGGAGGGCGAGTGAGGCGGGTCACAGCTTTTCGAACTTGTCTTGCAACCCTGAAAGGCTTCTCAGAGACCGAAATCAAGAACTGCCTGAACATTGAGTTAAAGATGACTTTGGGGTTCCTTCCAGCTAACGCCTCGCTTTCCAACAAATGCTCGCAAATCCTTAAAGATAACATGAGCATAGGATTCTACCGAGGCTTCATGACACACAAGATAGAGGTGTTGGGAGGTGAGAAATACTTTCCAGACCTTGTTTTGAACCAAAGCCCAGCTGAAGCATACTCAAACTGGATGATCAGCTTGCATGACAATCCTGATGTTATATCATATGCAATTTTCCCACTTCATCATCTGGTGGATGATCCTGATGTTAGTGCCAATCTGAAGAGCGCAATAACAGAGTATATAGAAGAGAACATGCTTTCTGTAAATGACAAGGAGAATCAAGGATGCTCACAAACTCCAAATCTGGACCACAACTGCTGTCCTATGCGAGCTGGTCGTGGCAAGTTAGCAGTGTTGGTACAGAGAGCCGCAGGACTGAAAGCAGATCTCTTCACACGTACTGACGGTTATGTGAAAGTTTGGTACAACCTCATGTATGAGGAGACTGAGGTGGTTATGGACAATAATGATCCTGAATGGAACATCAGCTATGATTTTGGATCAATGGAGTTTGGTCATGAACTCATATTTGAGGTGTGGGACAGTGATGTCATTTATAATGACATGGTGGGGAGATGTGTGGTCAGCCCCGAACGTGGAACTCATTCACACAGCTGTAAGTTAAAGAAAGGCATCCTGTATTTCACCTACAGCGCTTCTTGTGATGCTCACCTGACAGGACCCAGGTGTAGCAGATATTCACCCCAAACATAGAACCTTATAATAGAGCAAACAATAGATTGTAAACAACATAAATGTATGGAAAATAAGGTATAATATCAGCAACACTCACATTTTCAGTATTATTTTTATATAACTGTAATGTTGAAATGTAATGTGTAAAAATGTATATGTAAAAAAAGTGAAAGTAACAAAATCTTTTGTTGTATTGTGTTCTTTTACAGAAGAAAAGTTGTGTTGTATATTGTTATTGTTGTATGCATGTCACAAAGCAGAGGATCCCAAAGCATTCAAATATAATTTTAATTAATCTGGCTCCACTTTGTGATTGTGACAACTAGAGGACTGCACTGGGTTTGTAACGCAAATCTTGCAGGTGCGGGCGGTTTGTACCTTTGGTTGCTGCTGTGGTCAGAAAACCCGAGGGGAATGGTGAGATTTGGCTTGTAAAGGCCGGTACACACCAAGCCGACTTCAAAGAACTACGAAAGCCAACAGTGTTTTCGCCTCACATCGGCAGCATCTGGACAAAAAGCTGTGCTTGAAGTTCACGGCACAAACTATACGGCCGACTGTAAACTATAAAAGAAAAGTGCATTCTGCGACCACGTGAAAAGAATCAGCTCTCTATATCAGCAGCTTTTATTAATAGTATATATTCGTCCTTCAGAAAGAGAAACCGAAACAAAGATAATCGCGGGTATCCTATATGAAACTAAACAAAGCAGCGTTGCTTACCATTTTGAATTTATGTTGATAACTTTTATTTTAAGTGCTCATGTTGATATCAGAGGCATAGCAATGGGGCAGGCAAATGGGGCCCCGCATTTTAAGAAGGCCCCTGATGGCCGACCATGAATGTTGGGCGAATTCCAAACGGAAGTGAGCATCCCTGCTTTGAAGGTCAGAGCCCTTTAAAGTGTGTTCTTTTGAGGGAGTAGGGCATTTCTGTCTCTTATAAACTCCCTTGGCGAAGGGAATGACGCTGCTCGTGCGTGGTGCATTCAGCGTTGATCAGGTGTTGCAAATAAACATACAGTCAGGTCCATAAATATTGGGACATCGCCACAATTCTAACATTTTTGGCTCTATACACCACCACAATAGATTTTCAAATGAAATGAACAAGATGTGCTTTAACTGCAGACTGTCAGCTTTAATTTGAGGGTATTTACATCCAAATCAGGTGAACAGTGCAGGAATTACAACAGTTTGCATATGTGCCTCCCACTTGTTAAGGGACTAAATGTAATGGGACAGAATAAATAATCATAAATCAAACTTTCACTTTTTAATACTTGGTTGCACATCCTTTGCAGTCAATTACAGCCTGAAGTCTGGAACACATAGACATCACCAGATGCTGGGTTTCATCCCTGGTGATGCTCTGCCAGGCCTCTACTGCAACCGTCTTCAGTTCCTGCTTGTTCTTGGGGCATTTTCCCTTCAGTTTTGTCTTCAGCAAGTGAAATGCATGCTCAAACGGATTCAGGTCAGGTGAATGACTTGGCCATTGCATAACAGTCCACTTCTTTCCCTTCAAAAACTCTTTGGTTGCTTTTGCAGTATGCTTTGGGTCATTGTCCATCTGCACTGTGAAGCGCCGTCCAATGAGTTCTGAAGCATTTGGCTGAATATGAGAAGATAATATTGCCCGAAACACTTCAGAATTCATCCTGCTGCTTTTGTCAGCAGTCACATCATCAATAAATACAAGAGAACCAGTTCCATTGGCAGCCATACATGCCCACGCTATGACACTACCAGCACCATGCTTCACTGATGAGGTGGTATGCAGTTCCTTTCCTTCTCCATACTCTTCTCTTCCCATCACTCTGGTACAGGTTGATCTTGGTCTCATCTGTCCATAGGATGTTGTTCCAGAACTGTGAACGCTTTTTTAGATGTCGGAATCTAGCCTTCCTGTTTTTGAGGCTCACCAATGGTTTACATCTTGTGGTGAACCCTCTGTATTCACTCTGGTGAAGTCTTCTCTTGATTGTTGACTTTGACACACATACACCTACCTCCTGGAGAGTGTTCTTGATCTGGCCAACTGTTGTGAAGGGTGTTTTCTTCACCAGGGAAAGAATTCTTCGATCATCCACCACAGTTGTTTTCCGTGGTCTTCCGGGTCTTTTGGTGTTGCTGAGCTCACCGGTGCGTTCCTTCTTTTTAAGAATGTTCCAAACAGTTGTTTTGGCCATGCCTAATGTTTTTGCTATCTCTCTGATGGTTTTTTTTTTGTTTTTTTAGCCTAATGATGGCTTGCTTCACTGACATCTCATCTTGAGAGTTGACAGCAACAGATCCAAATACAAATAGCACACTTGAAATGAACTCTGGACCTTTTATCTGCTCATTGTAATTGGGATAATGAGGGAATAACACACACCTGGCCATGGAACAGCTGAGAAGCCAATTGTCCCATTACTTTTGGTCCCTTAACAAGTGGGAGGCACATATGCAAACTGTTGTAATTCCTACACCGTTCACCTGATTTGGATGTAAATACCCTAAAATTAATGACAGTCTGCAGTTAAAGCACATCTTGTTTGTTTCATTTGAAATCCATTGTGGTGGTGTATAGAGCCAAAAATGTTAGAATTGTGTCAATGTCCCAATATTTATGGACCTGACTTTATATTCTCATTGTTATTATTTTATTTAAATATCGTCCAACTGTGTCTAATTTACTATTAAACTTTTTAAAACTAAACGTGCTTAAGCCTGCTTACACTACCGTTTTAAAACATAGGCCCTATTTCTATCACTAAAAAAATACTTTGTATTATATTAAAATAAAGACACATTTAAAATTAGCCTATTCTGCTTAGGTTTGTATGTGAAGTCAATATCAAATCCAAATTTGCTTTAAAGGGTACATAACATACACAGTTTGACCTAATCTCATGTTATTCCTGAGTACCTATAGAGTAGTACTGTATCCTTATTATCTCCAAAAACTTTTTAGTTTTATTATATTTATAAAAGAAAAATACAGCTTTCCGATTTTCTCCGGAAAAACCCGAGCTTCTGGAGGCGCGCCATGGGCGGAGCTAAGTTCGACGATCACATGCGCTGGGAATGCCAATAAAACACACATTTGATGCTGTTTCACTTACCATCTGCAGTTCTGAATCATAACCGGGATCTTTTATAGCTGGGACCGCTCCATCTTTCAGTATCAAACAATGTGCAAATCCAGCATTGAACTGGGCCTTGTAAATGAAACGTTTGTCAGCAAACACACACTAAACTCCATTGCTGCCCCGGAAAAAGGGAACTGCATCCACTGTTCACGTAATGCTGGGTTCTTCGGGAAGCTGAGCAAAGTTATCTTTGCCTTACAACCAAAACCACACTACTTTAGAGACATTCTTCCCGAGTAAATCCCTTGCAGCAGTGCACTGAGCGCAGCGGAATGAACCGCGTTGATGTGCACGCTCCTTTACTTGCTGATGGTGCGTTCAAGTCATGTCGGTTAGATTGTATTTATGAGTTGAATGCACATGAATGCCACCACAAATTCGTTATTACGAGTGGCAAACTCAAAATTTTCTATAAGCCCAGAGTTTCCGAGTTGGGGGCGAGTTGGTCAGTGAAAAAATGTGCCAGATGCAATGGACGCAGCCAAAAACAATAGATATGCGCACACATTCATATGTTGTATAATTATATCACTAGGCAACAAAGATACATTTAACAAAACAAAACAAAACAAAAAAAAAGGGCCTCACTAATTAATTTGCCCGGGGCGCCCACGTCATGTAGGTATGCCTCTGGTTGTTATGATAATATTCACATAATGGAATGCTTGGGTAAGATCATGTAACAGACCAGTCTTTTGTTTGTGACTGCTTCATTTACTTACTCGTTTTTATCACTTTCGCTTTTATTCTCCGGCATTCACTTGTTTGCAAAACTAGGCGCTATTTATTTTCGTTTCTGCAATAGCCTGTTAAGCAAGCTATTGTGAATGTAAAATCTGTGATATTTTTAAGGCATTCTATTTATTTATTTTTTTCGTTTTGTATTTAATTTGTTCCAATTAACCTATATCTAGCCTATTTTATAAGTTCTATGTGTTTATTAGTTTAGCTAGTTGTGAATGTAAAATCTGCGATATTTTTAAGGCATTCTATTTATTAATTTTTTTCGTTTTGTATTTAATTTGTTCCAATTAGCCTATATCTAGCCTATTTTATAAGTTCTATGTGTTTATTAGTTTAGCTAGTTGTGAATGTAAAATCTGCGATATTTTTAAGGCATTCTATTTATTAATTTTTTTCGTTTTGTATTTAATTTGTTCCAATTAGCCTATATCTAGCCTATTTTATAAGTTCTATGTGTTTATTAGTTTAGCTAGTTGTTGTTTTAATGGTTTATGTTTTATAACACTAATAAAAAAATACCCAGTTTTTGTCACATGGTTTGCATTACTTCATCTTATGCAAACTCAGTCATGTTTAAAGCCTGTTATTCTGGATGTTAACTTGAACGAATATTTATCATATTTCACAAGCTCTGAGAGGAGCGGGTGGGAGTGGATACAAACATTGCGGGCACGGAAAACGCAGGTTGCGGAAGCAGGCGGTCCTGGTCAGAAATTCAGCGGGAACGGGTGGGTGTGGGTGTGGGTTTAAGAAAACATTCACGCCCAGGGCTCTTGTGACAGCCATTCCACTTAAACAGCAGAGGCGGTGATTTAGACAGAGGCTGGAATGACTTGTATGTATGTACATGTACCACACTGATAATAAAAGTACACTTAAAAAAATCTTTCTTTCTGTGCTTTTATTATTACTTATGCATCTATATACTGTTGTAGTGAACAGCACATTCCAGGGCCAATGTTATGGCGGGGTCCCTTTCTGACCACAACAGATCAACAAGGTTCTGGGCCCTATTGAAAACCTCAGATGAACAACAATACATAACGTATTGCCCCATGTCATTATTTATTAAAAAAAAAAAGCCAAAATGGACAAGCCATGTGTGACCAAGTTAGGCTACCCTTACTCTTAACATAGGATTTAAGAGGGTAAAGGCATTGCTAATCAAGTGCCTTTGATTAACTGATCATCGGCAAGAGTTAGCCTTTAACATCTGTCATTTGGTAACATTATTTTTTCAACTGTGTTACGGACAAATGATGTGTCAAATGAAACATGAATGAAGTACCATATATTAGATAACACATTTGTTTGAAGGTTTTTGAGTCTATTCACCAGAGTTTTTGAGTTTATCTGTCTAACTGATTTAAAAATATGAATTTGGGGCTTCATAATGGGTGTTTTGTGGGCAGAGGCGTTAGTACATGAAGTAGGGGCCCCAGGCAAAATTAATTAGTGAGTCCCTTCTAATTTAATTATTTTTTGTTGCTAAATGTTTCTTTGTTGCCTAGTGATATAATTATACAACATATGAATGTGGACAAAACACATCTAATAGTATATATTGCACAAAACAGGACAGATGCAGTGAGCTCAAGATGTGGCATGGTAACTTTACTGGAGCAACCCTTGCCTTACCAATAACAAAAGCACAATGTTGGTTACCTCTGTGATTCTCCATGAGCAAGTAAGACACTGTGCCATAACCCAGCTCTCTGGCATCTGCAAAATGATGCAGCTGCGCTGAAGTGACTTCACCAAAGTTAAGTGGCTTCATGCATCTCTCAACCTGAAAGTCATTTAAGTTCTGAAGACTAGCCAACCAATCCACTGATGTCTGAGAGTTTCTAGAATACTTTAATCCCATTCATTTTTTGTTCTACAAAACCCTTGCAGTATTTGTTTTGCAGGAAGAATGAATGGGGAAAGTATTCCAAGGAGATCATAAATGGAGCTAACCATGGACAAGATACCCCTCCTGGTAAGGGGCCTTTCCTGATTACTTTGAACTGCAAAGTATCCGTCTTACACCACTGAACCCCTAGGGCTCTTTCCAATGGCAACTTGTCCTTCTCCAGATTCAAGTCCTTCACTGTCTTTGCTTTGCTCTCCTCACTAATAGATGCAAGTACAGTGCGACTATTAGATATCCACTTGGTCAAATTAAACCCGCCTGATGCACACACCTCCCTTAACTGATTAATACCTATTCACTGCCTATTCACTTAATTTAATTTTGGTGTGAAAGGACTTTTACATATGCTAAGAATCAAACTTTTTTTATATTAAAAACAAACAAGGAAGCCCTGTCCAAATTTGAAAGTAACGCAAAAGTAATGTAGCACATTACTTTCCATAAAAAGTAACTAAGTAATGTAATTAGTTAGCTTTTTAGGGAGTAATGCAATATTGTAAAGCATAACTTTTAAAAGTAACTTATTAATGTATTTTTCTCATTCAGATTAAAAGTAGTTTCTATTAAATTTTGTAAATCAGTCAGGAGATTTGACTGTTATATAAACTCATCTGAAGCAGAATAATATGGTACTATTTCAAAGTTCTGTCACCCCGGGTGCAGGTATGATGATCAGTAACGTTTTATAGGAAAATATGTTTGAACAGAAAATAGTTTCATTTTCTGTTGTCTGAAATAAAAAAAAGTTTTTTATGTAATACAAGCACGCAAATTATTCACTCAAAAACAAAACTGCCTAAACTGGTTCAGTGAAGACCACACACCCTGTACTATAGCTTTACTATAAATAAGAGTTGAAATTTAGAGAAACTATCAGACAATCATGGAGTCGAGCGCCTTCTGTCTGCTGGTTCTCTACTGCTGTATCAGCGTCTGCAACCTTTATCCACTCATTCGTCCCAGTAATGGACTCAGTGATTGTCATAAAAACTCACCTTTACCAGCGCTTGAGGTTCTACCAGGAGGAGGCTGGGATAACCTCCGCAACATGGACATGGGTCGGGTGATGAATCTGAGCTATTTCCTGTGTCAGACCACAGAAGATGGTGTTTATCTCATCCCAGATGAAGTCTTTGTCATCCCACAGAAAGTGAGTGGTGTGGAAACAAATTCTGAGATCATCATGTCATGGCTGGACCAGACAAGCTCTACTTCAAGCTCCATCAACGCAGATGCTTCCTATCTTCCGGTTCTCAATGGAAAATTCTCCAAAGAAAACCAGCGTATTAAAACTCATCAAGTGAAGGAGAGTTCTGTAACAGCACGAGTTCAAGTAAGTCAAAACAACAGTCTAACAAAATTTATATTGCAAAGCATTTTGGAATTTACATAGGTTGAATACATAGCTAAAAGTCTGACTCAGTTTGTACTACATTTATTTTTAAGATAATACTGATAATATTCAATATGACAATCTTACATTTTTTCACTCTTATTTTTATGAATGTTAAGATTAATTTAGAAGACCTAAACATTATATATTTCCATTATGACTGATCATTTAATGTCAAACTTAAAACTAGACCTTTGAAATAAATACTTTTTATTAAGTCATGTCATTTTTCTTTTTTCTTCAGGTTCGTAACCATCTGTATACAGTAAAGGCGTATCCTAACTTCCCTTTTGACTACCGCTTTGCTCAACAGGCAGAGGAAATTGCAGATGCTATTAAGAACAATCAAACACGTCTAGCAACTTATCTGTCAGAGAAACTCATACTTGATTACGGTACTCATGTCATTACAAGTGTCGATGCTGGTGCTACTTTGGTGCAAGAGGAGTATTTGAAAATGTCTTATATCCAGAAAAATCTGTTAGACTTGACTTCTGTTTCTGCATCAGCAGGTCTTTCCTTCTTTGAAAAAGTTAAATTTGATTTTGGTACCAACAGTTCCCAAAAAACATCTCAAAACAACAATTACCAGGCAAACATCACATATTCATTACTTCAGAGCCAGGGAGGAGCTTTATTCTACCCAGGCATCACTCTGCAGAAGTGGCAAGAGAGTACTCTTAATAATCTGGTGGCTATTGACCGCTCTGGGCTGCCATTGCACTATTTTCTTAATCCATCAACATTCCCAGACCTTCCAGTACCAGTAGTAAATAAATTAGCTTTGTTAGTTTCTCAGGCTACAGAGCAATACTATAAAGTAAATACCATTCCAGGTTGTGTAAGTCTAGATTCCAAAAACTTTAACTTTCAGGCAAATGTAGACGATGCATCTTGTGAGGGTCCAATCACAAATCTTACCTTTGGTGGCATTTACCAGCAATGCACTGCACTCACATCAGATGGAAGTACAATCTGTGATGAGACAGCACAGAGAAACCCAGCTACTGGTGGTTATTCTTGCCCTTTGCAGTACAACACCACCCTGTTACGCTCTGAGACAATAGAGCGAGGTTATACTCGTTATGAGTGTCAAAACTCTTGTCATTCATGTGGTTTCTTATGGTTGTCTACTTGTTGTTCTCAAACATGTGCTGATGTTTACTATGTTCAACGTGCAAAGGTGGACACCTACTGGTGTTTCTCAATTCAGAAAACCCCTTTGAACTCTGGATACCTCTTTGGGGGGCTACATGGACCATCTCTGCAAAATCCATTTACCAAATCTTACAGCTGTCCTCCAAATTTCTTTGTCCAAAAATTTTTGTCTAGTGGTATGGTGGTTTGTCTGAGCAGTGATTATGTCACAGCAACAAAATCTTCTGTGCCTTTTGGTGGTTTTTTCAGCTGCCAATCTGGCAACCCTCTCGCAAATGGTCAGTCTCGCTGTCCACCTCAGTTCAGCCAACATCTTGCTGCCATTAGTGATGGTTGTCAGATATTGTACTGTGTCCAATCCAGTCTATTCAGTGGTGGTCAGTTAAAACCTGTGCGTCTCCCACCATTTACAAGCCCACCACTGGTTGGCATGACTGCGACAAACTCTGTAGCTGTAATGACAGAAGGTAATGTGTCCTGGGTGAGATTTGGACAAACAGGGTCATGGCAAGTGGCAAATCCTGTTGAAATTAATCAGATGTTTGAGAAATCTGGAGGAGAAAAGTCTTGTGTAACCTATGGTCTGATGGCTCTAATTGCTCTTGTGGTATCAGGATTAGTTGTTTAATGAAAATAATGTTTTTCCTCCCTAGAGGTTCAAAGTGTGAACAAACTCGACAATGGCTTAAAGAGTCAGGAAGAACAAAAGAACAAAATGAAAATTATAATAATTCTCAGAATTGTAATCAAATTATACAGTGATTGACATTGCAATGGATGTAATGGATGTTTTTAGTTTAGAAAGAAAAACAAAAAACTCCACAATGTTTTACAGTTTCTTTCTTTCTGTCTTTTTTGTAATCATTATCATTTTCAGTTCAATATGGTAGTGGTGGTAGTAGTACTATATTATTTGCAAAGTTAACCAATTACATATGCATCAAATAATCTGCAAAAATAAAATGATTTAAACTTTGTACTGATTTAAACTACATGCAATAAAACACCAATCAGCAATGTGTGATTTGTTGTAATTCCTTACTGTTCTTGATCTGTATTTATAATCTTTAAAAACTTAAATTCTTATTTTGTGCATCATATGCTATAAAATTATAATGATATGTGCTAAAAGCTGGCCAGCACTCATGACAAATGTTTAAAAAAGTCACGTCTTTAACCAAATTTACCATGAAACTATAATAATTTAGATTGCATAGTATATTATATTATATTGCATGCAAGCATGATTTGTTGAGTATCATGCCATTTACAGTTTTTTTTTTTTGAAACCATCACTTATTTTCTCAAAACCTTAACCACAATTCCAAATGTTCAAACTAAATTCACAGAACTTCTGACTCTTCTGGCAAAATCAAACAATCGTTTCAAAACCATTTCATCTGTACTTAAAATTAAACAACTCTTTCAAATCATATACAAATTAGTCAATATTATACACACTACAGATCATTCATTAGATACTACATCAAAAATGGAGAACACAGTGTCCAGTGCATGTAGTTACAAAAAAAAAGAATGTTTACTGTACACAGTATCTATTTTGCAATAGAAAAGATACATAAATATACACACACTAAAAAAAAAAAATAAAAAAATAAAAAATACACACACACATATGTATTAGTGTATAAAATGTACAGTGTAAAGAAAATGTTCTTTTCCATTCTTCTTTTGAACTTTCCAACTAATTTTGGGGGCCACAGACAATCTGCTAATATCAGGCTCTTTGAGCTGCCTCTCTCATTCCATGCACAATAACATAGTTCAGCTGGCTGCCTCTCATGACAAATGTTAAAAAAAAAAACAGAAATGTGCCTGGTTCAACCTGTCAACCTGTCAATTTACAAAAAATGCATTCAAGGAGAGCAGATGCAGAAACGTCCTTGTTTCCAAGTTGTGCAAGACTTGTAAACTATGTAACTCTTTTGGTAACACTTTAGAAAAATGGTCCGTTGTTAACAAGTAACTATGTAGGAAGTAACACTGAGCTTGTTACTGCTAACTAATATGGAAGCAATATTAACTAAGCAGTAAATAGCAGCAAATATAGGACAAACATAGTTCCTTGTTAGGTATTCTGTGATTACTACTACTATAAAAAAAAAAAATTGCACTGAGAACTAATTGCTAAACTATGATAAGTTAATAAAGAATAACCACTTACAGTTTTTGCCCATTGCTTACACACTAAAACCGAATGTTTAGACCAAAGCCTCAATACCAAAACTTCTTGTAGCATACCTTAAGCACAGTGTAACCATAGCTTACAGTTTTTTACGATTACTCACACACTAAAATTAAAAATAACATACAGTTAGTGAAACCTGACACCCAAGGAGCAAAACCTCAGCCCAA
This sequence comes from Cirrhinus molitorella, assembly GCA_033026305.1. Lineage (NCBI taxonomy): Eukaryota > Metazoa > Chordata > Actinopteri > Cypriniformes > Cyprinidae > Cirrhinus > Cirrhinus molitorella. Next base: position 16,396,490 of record CM065125.1, on the reverse strand, counting down.
ATCTACACAACTATAAGCACATTCTCATCCTCACACTTTCTGCAAAATACTATACACACGTTTTGCAAGACACTAAACACACTTCTCTACATTAGACACAGAAATCTAACATGATGTCACTTTTTTGCCATTTTAAGTCACTTCTTTCCAAAATACTACACACATGAACCAATTGATTAAGCACGGCCATCAGGTGTGCAGACACTTAGGTGCTTATCTGTAAACTCAACAACCAAGGTGTAAGCACTATAAAAAGGCAACAGGTGGATTTTTGTCAACAAAAATGAAAGGCAGTGTTGCAGTAAGAGGAATGGGGAGAAACATCTTTTGTCACAGAGCTATTTTGAATGTCCCGGGCCAACATGGTGATAACACCACAATATATACTACAATCACGCAGAATGAGGTCCTCTATCAGCATGACAAAATAGGTCCTTGCAAGTCAGACCACATACTCACATTTTGTACAGACTAGGTATTAGACTAATGCAACCAGAAACTGGTTCCATTATTCCACTCTATCTTCCTATACCTCTCTTTCAAGCTATAGAGAAGGCCTGTGTGACCTAATAGAAGCTTAGTCCGGGCAAGAAAAGAGTCGCAATTTGAGAAGGTTTTTCCGTTGCTGACTTGTAAGTGGTTCAAATTCAAAAAATTCAACCTATTTCACTATTACTTCCTACATAGTTTCTTGTTAACAATGGGCCATTATTCTAAAGTGTTACCACTTTTTTTATCTGAACTTTAAAAAAAAAAAAAGCCACGTCTTTAACCAAATGCACCTTGAAACTATAATTATTTATAATACATTATATTATATTGCATGCAAACATAATTTGTTGAGGAGTATTGTGCCATTTACAACAAAATTCAAAACCATTTCACCTGTACTCAAAATTAAACAACTCTTTCAAATCATATACACATTAGTCAATATATATAGTGTCCAGTGCATGTAGTTACAAAAAAAGAATGTTTACTGTATATAGTATTTATTTTGCATTAAAAAGATACATAAATATACACACACTCAAAAAACAAACAAACAAACACACACAAGAAATCACACCTAAGTTTGGTGAATATACCAAAAAAAAAGGGAAAAATACACACACATATGTATGAGTATATTCTCTCTCTCTCTCTCTCCCTCTCTCTCTCTCTCAATGCCAATGTGGCAAGCCAAATATATATTAAGGACCGAGATACAGTGTATAAAAAGTATAGTGTAAAAAAATTCTCTTTTCTTTTCTTCTTTTGAACTTTCCAACTAATTTTGGTGGCCACAGACAATCTGCTAATATCAGGCTCTTTGAGCTGCCTCTGTCATCCCATGCACAATAACATAGTTCAGCTGGCTGGCTCTCATGGCAAATGTTAAAAAACCCCCAGAAATGTGCCTGGTTCAACCTGTCAAGCCACACATGGTCGCTTGTACTATTTACAAAAACTGCATTCAAGGAGAGCAGATGTAGAAACTTCCCTCAGTTGTGCAGGACTTGTAAACTATGCTTACTAACCTTTTTTTTTTATCTGAACTTTAAAACTTAAAAAAAGCCACGTCTTTAACCAAATGCACCCTGAAACTATAATAAGTTATATTACATTATATTATATTATATTGCATGCAAACGTAATTTTTTGAGGAGTATTGTGCCATTTACAGTTTTTCTGAATTGCTAAAACACATTTTTTCACTAATTTTCACCATCACTAATTTTCTCAAAACCTTAAACAATTCCAAATGTTACAAAAAAAAAGTTACAAAAAAAAGAATGTTTACTGTATATAGTAATTATTTTGCAGTAAAAAAGATACATAAATATACACATACTCAAAAAAAAAAAAAAAAAAAAAAAAAAAAAACACACAAGAAATCACACCTAAGTTTCACGAGTTCACCTTACAGATAATAGGGCTGGATAAATAGTATGCATAGGGCTCTGAGCTCAGTAATTCCTCCTGAACCCAGGGGTACTGTCCCCCCTTCTGAGGAGAGGGGTCCGAGCTCAGCATTTTAGCCCAGAGCACTCCCCCCAAAGGCGATTTAGTGCAGGACAGCAGCCAGAGCATTGATTACTCCCAAAACTTGCAGAGCTTAAGACTTGGAGGGGTGCTGGTCGTCGCTTCTAGTGTTGCTGTGGCATCTGAACAAAAAAAGTGGCTTCTGTGGAAGCAGACGCTGCTGCGGCAGCGGGAACTAAGATGTGTGCTTCTGCGGAAGCGGCGATGCTGTGGCATCTAGAAAGGGTGTGGCTTCTGCGGAAGCAGATGCTGCTGCGGCAGCAGGAAGTAAGATATGTGCTTCTGCGGAAGCGGCGATGCTGCGGCATCTAGAAAGAGTGTGGCTTCAGCGGATGCAGACACTGCTGCGGCAGCGGGAACTAAGATGCTTCTGCGGAAACGGCGATGCTGCGGCATCTGGAAAGAGGGTGTGGCTTATGAGGAAGCGGACGCTGCTGCGACAGTGGGAACTAGGATGCTGTGATGGTAGATGTGGGAATGTTTGGCTGGGGTGTATTAGTGGGGAGAGCTGATCTTAGATGACTCGGCTGATGAGGGTTCGGTGAGCTTCTTTGATATGGAAACGGTCCGACTGGATGTAGGACTTGAAGGCCTCTGATGTCCAGTGGCCGAGTGCCTGAATCTGGGGATGGGAGAGGCTTTTTTGGTTTTTGGGCGGCTGTTGTAGCTGCACCTATACAGAAGGACTCTACTTCTTTTTTGATTAACAGATCGGGTTCAGAAAGGGCGGACTGGAGGTTGGTGCAAAAGATGCTCTGGTTTGGAAAAACTTTGACGCCGAGTTAAAGCCGTGAGTGAGTAAAAAATCTTTGAAGTTTGTGTCAGGGTGATTAGACAGTTCAATAGACAAATGGAAAATATTCAAGTAAGGTTTAGTAAGGTTAAGTAAGGTTTTTCATTTTTGTTTGCAGATTTGTACACAGGGCATATGATCTGTGAGTGGGCGCCGCCACAGAAGCTGCAGACGTGCAGAAAACGTCAGTGCTGCCTTGAGCACTTGCCGGTGTTAAAGTTGGAGCAGACGCGATTTGAGGAAAAGGAGGAGTGACGGTGGCGGGATTTAGAATGTGATGAGTCAGATGGCGAGTTTGAATGGCGCGGGGCGTAGCTGGTGGATTTAATTCGAAAGGGTTTGGAGCCAGACGATGTGACGAAGGGGCATGCTGCAGTGGAATGGGCGATGGAGAGGCAGACGGTGCACAAATATTGCGGCAGCCCAGGAAGACTCTGTTGTGGAGCTCAGTGTCAAGTGCCCCCCATTAAGGGCACTGGTTCCACTGAGCTACCTGGATGGCGCATTTTGCTGAAAACAATTTATGGTAAGTGTAGAAGTGGGTGCCTCCATATGATAAAGTCTCCTGTGTGGGAATGCTGTGCAAATTACTTCCAGATAACGGGTGATCGTGAACTCCGAAAATGATATTATACGTGACGGATTATGTGCTGTGTTTTTAAGGGTGACGGAGAACTCGCCGCAATCAATTTGGCGATCTGTAGACAGAGGTCTACGTCTGCACCTGCTAGCATCTGAGCCCTGATGCTGCTGGCGACAGGAGGTGGTTCCAGGGTCCAGGCCGTTCGGTGGGATGGGCATCAGCACTGCGGAAGCCAGCGTGAACGAACGTGAGAAAGAGAGAGAAAAGAGAAAACAGTGGCCGCCAGAGGCAGCTTCACGCTGACATCGGGTCTGGGGGGCGGAGATAGAAGGAAGTGGGGAAAGAGCAGGAAGCATGGAGGAATAGTGGGCCTGCGCCGCTAACGGAGGCAGCCTCATGCTAGAGTTCGGTGGTGGGGCTGTGGGCCATGCTTCAGGCAGAGGATAGGGGGAAAATTTTGAGTGGGCCGGGGCTGGCGGAGGAATCCGCCGTGAGTAGTAGACATCTGCTTTTCTCAGCGCCTGTCTAAGGCACGCAACTGTCCACTTCTGGATGGCTGGGACGGAGTGAAGGACCCAGGTGTAGGAGGATGCTGGAGAAGGTGGTGGGCGCCTAGATGGAGGAGGCGTGGGCGAGCCTTGTCGTCTCGGGATACGAGGGATGGCTTGCGAGGGACGGCGGCCCACGGACTCGATTTCGGAGATCTGACGGCCGTTAGTATGCTGAGCGCCGTCGAGGGACACAGAGGGATGCTGAGCATCGCTTGGATTATTGCTTAAGGGCGAGTTTGACTCTGACATGCTGGCGATATGCTGAAACTGCAGAGAATGAAGGCAGGAAAGCTTAAGATATTTATAGGAGGTTTTCTCTCGAACTGGAAAGATGTGTGATATGATTGCTGATGGTAAATTGGTCATGTTGATTATCTGAACGTGCTCCTCCCAAGCTTTGTTTAGTAAACATCATTTGGTGAATAAAAATCACATCTTAGAGATCAGAGGACAGAGCCAGAGGACTTCATCTACATCAGCAAAAAACCTTCTGGTGTGGTAACCTTGTAGTTCTACAGGATGATATATTGAAATGACCAGTGTGACCAAAATACAGTGTATAAAAAGTACAGTGTAAAAAAAAAATTATTTTCCATTCTTCTTTTGAATTTTCCAACTAATTTTGGTGGCCACAGACAATCTGCTAATATCAGGCTCTTTGAGCTGCCTCTGTCATTCCATGCATAACAACATAGTTAAGCTGGCTGGCTCTCATGACAAATGTTAAAAACCCCCCAGAAATGTGCCTGGTTCAACCTGTCAAGCCAAACATGGTCGCTTGTACTATTTACAAAAAATTCATTCAAGGAGAGCAGGTGCAGAAACTTCCCTCAGTTGTGCAGAACTTGTAAACTATGTAACGTTTTTTTTTTTAATCTGAACTTTAAAAAAAAGTCACGTCTTTAACCAAATGCACCTTGAAACTATAATAATTTATATTACATTATTTTATATTACAGTGTAAAAAAATTTTATTTTCCATTCTTCTTTTGAACTTTCCAACTAATTTTGGTGGCCATAGACAATCTGCTAATATCAGGCTCTTTGAGCTGCTGCTTTGTCATTTCATGCACAAGAACATAGTCTATAAAAGTAGCTCTAATTACATCTGAAAAGACTGTTCTTGGTTTTGCTTCTCCTCGTCCTCCTCTTCCACCACCTTGTATTCGCACTCTTGTGTACCTCTCAGAATAAGAGGTGTAAACAATGACAGCTGCGTTGTAGTTGTACTTAACTTTTGCTTTCTTGTGTTTAAGATTTTGCATTACAAGTTCATCACAGAGCAATTTGTGTCTTAGTGAGTAAGAATGTGTTTAGAGCAAAAAGAGTGCATGAGATTGCAAACAGAGTCTAAACTATCTGAACTTGTTTAAGGTTTTGCAGAATAAGTGATTTATTTGACAAATTGGCTTAGGCTATTGAGAATTTAGTTCAGAGAATGGGGTTTAGTGTTTTAGAAAATGAGAAAAACTGTAATGTGAAGCATGAAGCTTAAAGGTTGTTGTCACAAACAGTAATTGACCTTGGATCATTCAAAACGGCAAGGCTTTAGGGAATCACATTTTTTTTTATTTATTTGTCCAACCGCTCTGATAAGATGTGTATCCATGTGTACACCTCTAATCATTCATCCGCACAGAAGAGCAAAGCCAAAGTACAACCAAAGTCCCTTTCAAGGAAAGTCAGTTCACTCGGCCGCCATATTTGCAGCGCCTCCGGGCAGTTCAAACAAGACCAAGTCCTATCTAAATGAATGGGGGAATCCTGAGATCTCAAAAACTACTCGCGGAACTCACAATTAAATTACATATTTCAAATCAGCGATAAAAATCTGACATGACCTGTCCAATTAATTTTGTTGCTTAAACTCTAATTACGTTTAAAACATGTTTTTCCCTGTTTGCTCCACCTACAGCGCATGCGCAGACTGGTGTCGTGAAATACTTGCCAATCTCCTTGGCAAGTATTTCACGCAATTACAAACACTGTTGGAAGAACAGACAGAAGCCTGAGCAAATACCTGAGACACTGGAAGGATGATATGTGATGGGATGTGATGATGTTATTAAGCAATCTAGCATTTCTCATGTAAACAGCAGCGCAGACACATAGTAGTTGCCAAATGACAATGATTGTCGTAAAGAACAAGCAAATCTATACAGAGCCACGCCCCCACAGAACCGCCAGTCTGTAACGCTTGGCGATTGGCTATTTTGACTTGTGACGGCCATATTGCGCGTTGCAGTTTTTCCCATTCATATGTATACAAGTGAACTGTCTTTGTATTTCTATAGTCTTTGGTACAACCAAACAGCTATTCCTCAAGACACATGCAGTTTTCTTTTTTAACCGCTAGAGGTCCCAAAGTTACAGCTGATGAGAGTACCAGCTTGATATGATATGATAGGATATGATATGTGATAGGGGAGAGTGGGGTAAAATGAGCCATTTTTTACTTATGTAATCCTCAAGATAAAGGAAAATGGGGCAGAAGTGCAATTAACGTATCTACAGTAATTTCAGGATGCCTCCTATCATTTTAAATTATCAGAATTTATCTATGACAAAGGGTTCTAAAATTATGGCTTCTTATAAAAAAGTGTTCCTGTGGCTCAATTTGCCCCAGGTTAGGGGTAAGTTGACCCAAGTCAGTGGGTATGATGACCCATCTGATGAGTGAAAACTGACCATCTGACCAAATCTGATTCAAACACATGTGACATTTTTAAAGATAATTTATCCTTTTTAACTAACTTAATAATCAAATTTAATTTTACAAACAGTCATATTTCTTATCTTAAAGCTAACTTAACATAAAACCAATCACATCTTTAATTGTTTGCATTTCTGAAACAATACGTAGAACACCAAAGATTTAACCTTCCCTAAAACAGACTAAACAGAGTTTTTTGAGTAAAATTAAATAAAAACATAATTAAAAATGAAAGAATGAATGTCGCTGAAACTAATAAACATTTTTGTCAAAAGATTCTTGGCATGGTAGCTTTTTTGCAATAGCGAACAGACCATTAGGAACTATAGGTGGAAAGATATATTTTATTATAATGTGATGAAAAGCATCTTCTGGTTCTCAGAGAAGGATATGGTGCACTTGTACACTGTCCCTATCAAATAATATGTATATTTACCATAAACTAATCCAGTTTTGTAATATCACATTAAAATACCAGTTTATACTTCAGAGATTTAACTTAACTTCAGTGCTTTATGGTGGGGTGTAAGTTAAAATGTTGGCTCAACTTACCCCACAGCATTTGGCTCACTTTGCCCCATAGCTGGCATTTTGGAAAAACACTAGCTAGCTTACCAATTCAGGCTAATATTTAGCTAAATGATTTGCATGGTTTTATATGTTGCTAAATCACCTATATGCATCATAAATATTTTTAGACCTGGATAAATTAGCTATGATGTAACAGCCATTACATCTGTTACGCAAAAATTTTACTTTGACAAGCCAAAAACTATTTTTAAAGTAAACAGGTGCCTTCCACTCCTTCCATGTGTTTCTCCATTTCACAGTCTGGCAGAATTTATGTGTGATTCCAAAATACAGGGTCACATGACAGTAAAAGTGTACAGTAGCCAAGATACAAGGGGTGGGTCAACTTACCCACTGGCTCAACTTACCCCACTCTCCCCTATGTGTTAATCTGAAGAGCACAATAACAGAGTACTGTAAATAGAAGATGACATGCTTTCTGTCGATCGCAAGGATTATCATGGATGCTTACAAACTCCAAATCTGGACCACAACTGCTGTCCTATGCGAGCTGGTCACGGCAAGTTAGCAGCGTTGGTACAGAGAGCCGCAGACCTGAAAGCAGATCTCTTCACACATACTGGCGGTTATGTGAAAGTTTTGTACAACCTCATGTATGAGGAGACTGAGGTGGTTATGGACAATAATGATCCTGAATGGAACATCAGCTATGATTTTGGATCTATAGAGTTTGGTCAAAAACTGAATTTGAGGAGTGGGACAGTGACGTCATTTAAAATGACATGGTGGGGAGATGTGTAGTCAGCCCTGAATGTGGAACTTATTCATACAGATGTAAATTAAAGAGAGGCATCCTGTATTTTACCTATAACGCTTCTTGTGACACTCACCTGACAGGACCCAGGTGTAGCAGATATTCACATCAAACATAGAACCATATAATTGTAGGTTATAGAACAATACATTGTGAACAATGCAGAACCTGATTTTACCAAGTGTGACATGTTCATGGATCAACATCTTTGTTGAACCTGGAACAACATTGTGATTAACCAGATCAGATTTGAAAAAACATTTTATAGTTTTAGGCTGTTTTATAATCAGTGTTTGGTGCTTGTACATCAGTGTCATTCATGAGGTTAGGTGAGGTTAGGTTGGGTTAGGTGTAGGAATCAAGACTACATTTTTAAATTAAAATGTTGTTCCAGGGACAACAAAATATGTTGACCCAGGAACACATCAAACTCAGCAAAATCAGGATCATGCTGTAAGCAACATAAATGTAAGGTATACTATTTGCAACACTCACATTGTCATTTTATCATTTTTTATGTAAATCTAATGTTGAAAAGTAATAACAAATGTTGATTTTTATATATATATATATATATATATATATATATATATATATATTTGCATGTAATTTTTTTTTTTTTTGTGATCTGATGGGTTTGTACTTATTATGTAACAAAGTGAAAGTAACAATAAAATCTTTTGTTGTGTTGTTCTTTTACAGATGTGAGCGATAAAATATGAAAGACTGTGTTGTATTGTAAATACAATCACTGTTGAAGGGCATTGTTAGGCACGGCACAAGAGAGACCCAAAGCATTCAAATATAATTTTTCGTATCATCACAATTTTTTTTCTTTACATTTCTCTTAGGATGACTGTACATTGTCAAATGGCCAGCATGAAAATAAACTAGACTTGTTTGCTATATGACATTTCTGAAAACAAATACTTGTGATCATGGAGTAAAGAAACTATTGTGTCCAGGGGTGTAGAATTAGGGGGAGGGGGGGACACACGGGATGTGTCCCTATCAATATCCAGAGGTGGGACCAAGTCATTGTTTTGCAAGTCACAAGTAAGTCTCAAGTCTTTGCATTCAAGTCTCGAGTCAAGTCCCGAGTCATGACAGACAAGTCACAAGTCAAGTCCCGAGTCAAAACAGGCAAGTCCAAGTCGAGTTGCAAGTCCTCAACTTTAAGCTTCAAGTCTCAACAAGTTGGCGTTTGCCCAAATTAGTGTCTCTGTAAATTTTAAGTCGATAATAGTCTATAGTAAGAATAATTGCAAAGATACAATAATTAGTGGTGTTTCACTGAGGAATTATTGTTTGTGAACGAATATAGGAATTATTGAATGAATTAAGTCCACTGTTTCATTTGTTTTCCATACCAAAACTACATATTTTACAGTTAAAGCTATGCAGATTGATCATAAATACAGCTAAAAAGTAGAACGTAAAATGTTTCAATACAAGCATTTCAGTCAAATGGAATTTCTGCAATATTTTAAAACTTTTAACCGAAAATCAACCCGCCGCAACAGTTTAAAATCAGACCAATTCCGAGGAAATAATGAGGATTTGGCAACCCTACATCCAACACGAGCTGCATCCAAAGAGATTTAAATACTGCGCACATTGATAGCAACTCTGTGATGCGTGAAAATTATATTCAATATGTTTGCGGGACCGGTATAAGAAAACAGTCCCGTGCAAGGCTTTAATGCAAAAACGCATACAGTGAATGGAGACTGTAGAAAGCAAAAGCCAAATCCCGGACATTTTGGGGTGATTTAGGAAATTCCGGCCAGACGCAAGTCCAAAAAGAGGATGTATGGTCACCCTAATTATGTGGATAAAAACAATACAAGCGCTCACTTAGCCAGTCCCTCTCTGGCTCAGTGCCACAAGCTGTGCTAATTATACGCTACAGTAACCAGTCTATATCGATCAGAACAGTTTTTTTTTTTTTTTAGAATATATAGCCATAAGACTTGCCGAGTCACAGGGTTCAACTCCAAGTCAAGTCTAAGTCGAGTCTCAAGTCTTCTTTGATTATGTTTAGTCAAGTCACAACAGAACCTAATAGGTAGCCAGTGCAGAGACTTTAAAATTGGGGCAATATGATCATATTTTCTTGACCTGGTAAAGACTAGCAGCTGCATTCTGGACTACTTGTAGCTTGTTTATTGAAGATGCAGGACAACCACCTAGTAATGCATTACAATAGTCCAGTCTAGAGGTCATAAATGCATGAACTAACTTTTCTGCATCAGAAACAGGTAACATGTTTCGTAGCTTGGCAATGTTTCTAAGATGGAAAAATGCTGTTTTTGTAACATTGGAAATATGATTTTCAAAAGACAAGTTGCTGTCTAATATAACACCCTTTTGACTGTAGTGGAAGTAACAGTACATCCGTCTAGTTGCAGATTGTAATCCAAGAGATTCTATGTATTGTTTTTTGGTCCAATAAGTAATATCTCTGTTTTATCTGAATTTAATAGGAGAAAATTATTGGTCATCCAATCTTTTACATTTTTAACACACTCTGTTAACTTTGATAATTCAGAAGTTTCATCTGGTCTTGTTGGGAGATATATAGTTAAGTATCATCAGCACAACAGTGGAAACTAATCCCTTATTTCCTAATAATATTGCCAAGGGGCAACATGTATATTGAAAATAGCAGAGGACCTAGGACAGATCCTTGTGGCACTCCATACTTTATTGGTGATAATTGAGATGACTCCCCGTTTAAATAAACAAAGTGGTAGCGATCAGACAGGTAGGATCTAAACTAATCTTAAAGCCTGCCCTTGAATACCTGCATAGTTTTGTAGTCAATCTATTAGTATGTCATGATCTATAGTGTTGAACGCAGCACTAAGGTCAAGTAAAACTAGCAATGAGATGCAGCCTTGGTCAGACGCAAGAAGCAAGTCATTAGTGATTTTAACAAGTGCAGTTTCTGTGCTATGATGGGGCCTGAAATGTTTCATAGTATAGTACTTTTTCTAAAATTTTAGACATAAATGGAAGATTAGAAATAGGTCTATAATTCCTTAGTTCATTAGGGTCTAGTTGTGGTTTCTTAATAAGAGTCTTAATAACCGCTAGCTAGAATGCTTTTGGGACGTGACCTAAAGATAATAATGAGTTAATAATATTGAGGAGTGGTTCTTCTGCTACAGGTAACAACTCTTTCAGTAATTTAGTGGGTACAGGATCTAATAGGCATGTTGTCGGTTTAGACATAGTGATAAGTTTAAGAATAAGATTAAGAAAACAGTCTAGTAACAGTCCAAAGAGAAAGGAAACTTGAAAACTCATTCAACAACCCCTTTAAAGGGTGGCTAATGAACTCAGACAGGTGTGGGTGATTAACTAAATTGACTTGGAAAGGATTAGTTCACTTTTGCCCCTTTCACACAGAGATTCCGGAAAATACATGGGTAATGCGTTCCGGGAATTGTCCCAGGAATGTTTGATTTTGGTTCATTCACACTGCCAGTGATTTTCCGGAATCTGTGTGTGCATTCATACACAAACCGTAAAGATCACATAAAGACACGTGACATTAGGACATTAGGCTTTAATGCGACACGTACCGTTACATTAAACTGGCAAACGATCTCCACTTCAGTGTGGATAGTAAGAAGGTCTGCCTTCAAAACATCCAGTAAAAAAAGTTTCACAATAATGTGCGTCGTCACTTTTACACAGACTTTATGGTATTGGTTCTGGCTTTTGTTCACACAGAGCTCATTCTGGGACTGATCCCGGCAATGTTACCAAGTCTCCAACCCGGAATCGTTCCCGGAATCAATCCCGGGACGTGTTTACGTTCACACAGAAGGCATAGTCTGTGTGATCTGGGTCAATACAGTTAGGGTATGTCGAAAAACTCCCATCTTGTTTTCTTCCCCAACTTCACAATCATCCTACATCGCAGCAGAAGTACCAACCCAGTGTTTACAAAGTGAACATACAAAGAATATCATACACCCATTACAAAAAAAGGTAAAACAGCGTTGTAGGATGATTTTGATGTTGAAGATGAAAACGAGATGGGAGTTTTTGAGGTTAAAAAGTATAGAAATGGTCAATTTGTTTCGAAACATTATTGGTCATTTTGCTAGATAAGACACTTCTTCCTCAGCTGGAAGTGTTTAGAGCCCTTTGAAGCTGGATTTAAACTGTATTTTGGAAGTTCAAACATGGGGGCACAATATAAGTACATTATATAGAAAGAAATCCTGAAATGTTTTCCCCAAAAAACATAATTTCTTTACAACTGAAGAAAGAAAGACATGGATGACAAGGGGATGAGTAAATTATCTGTAAATTTTTGTTCTGAAAGTGAACTAATCCTTTAATGAGAACTGGAACAGGAACATAACCAAATGTCCACAGGGGGTGTGACATCACCCCAATCCTTAAATGGAGGGTACAATGGTGTTTCGTATATTCAGAGTTGTTTACAGTGTTAAACAGTTGGATTCTCATGCTAAACATGGCCAAAGTTTAAAAAAATAATTTGGACAAATGACAGAGAATTTCTTTGCCGAAAATCGTACTTCCGGGTTGGTACAGGTTTCGGCTGATTTTTTTCGACCGTGGCATTAATGACGTAATCTGGTGGTGGAACTCCTTATATAAGCTCCCGGAAAAGCGCGTCCGTGGCGCCCGCGATAACGTCGGCCAGACCGTGAGAAAGACAGCGCCCATCAACGTGGTTCATTTGACTGCACTCAGTGCATTGCTGCAAGGGATTTACTCAGGAGAATGTCTCTAAAAAAGTGTGATTTTGGTTGTAAGGCAAAGATAACTTTGCTCAGCTTCCTGAAGAAGCCAGCGTTACGTGAACAATGGATGCAGTTCCTTTTTCCGGGGCAGCAATGGAGTTTAGCAAGTGTGTGTTTGCTGACGAATGTTTCATATACGAGGACCAGTTCGACGCTGGATTTGCACAACGGAGCGGTCCCATCTATAAAAGATCCCGGTAATGATTCAGAACTACAGATGGTAAGTGAAACAACATCAAATATCTCTTTTAATGCCAATCCTAACGCAAGTGATCGTCAAACTTAGCTCCGTCCACGGCGCGCCTCCAGAAGTTCAGCTTTTTCTGGAGAAAATCGGAAAGCTGTATTTTCTTTTATAAATATAACAAAACTAAAGACTTTTTTGAGATATTAAGGATGCATTACTACTCTATAGGTACTCAGGATTAACATGAGATTAGGTCAAACTGTGTATGTTATGTACCCTTTAAGAGACCTGGTCTTGATAACACAGTGTTGAACAATTTTAGACCAATATCAAACCACTGCTAAAATACTTGTGATGGTAGATGTAGCACAACTGCAGTCTCATTTAGATAAACAATTTTTTACAATAGTTACACTGATGATATTGAAATGTATAGATTTTTATAGTTCAACCCAACTCAGTTATATTGTTTCCTGTTTTAGCTGCTTCCTCTCTCTAGACCTTTAAGTCTCAACGTAAAACTCACCTACTCACCTATATGCTACATGATCTTTTTGACATAATTGAAGTTCAATATCTGATCACATGACTATTTGTTGTTAATTATCTGTAGTTTGTTATCAGCCTTTGCTTGTCTGAATGCCCCTCTGATTGTCTGGTGCATTTTGTTTGTCAATTGCTTGTATATTTTGTGAAGTGTCCCTAGGTTCTTAAAAGGGTGCTAAAATAAAACATCATATCAAGTCTCATAAGAACATAAAACATTTCAAGGCTCATAAGATCCTAATGTAGTTAAACCAACCTTTAAAAGCAAGCTGCAGTATGGGTAATTAATTAACATCAGTGCATCTTTTCCTTGTGAGATTTAGGAATGTGTATTATGAGGAAGAGACATGATCTCAAAGATGCTTAGATTAGCATGTAATCCTCATCTGACCAAACAATTTAGTCATAAAACACTTGTAAAGTCAGCCAAATCATGATTTTATCTGAAAAACAAACCCAAAGCATACTTTAATAAGTACTTTCTTATCACCACTATTGACCAAAAAACAAGTGAAAAACAAAGTGTCAGGCAAATTACGATTTTATTTATAAACCACACTCGGGATCTGCTTACGAATAACATTTTTGTTGTTCATTTACAGTTACAGAGTTACAGATCAGCCAGAACTCAGCACTGAATTCTCAAAACATCTCCGCGACTTCCAACACAATATAATGAGGTAACAAAAACCATGTACCGAAAGACTATAGATACTTATGGTACTACATACGTCAAGTCCATCTGGGAGGGCAAGTGAGGCGGGTCACAGCTTTTCGAACTTGTCTTGCAACCCTGAAAGGCTTCTCAGAGACCGAAATCAAGAACTGCCTAAACATTGAGTTAAAGATGAATTTGGGGTTCCTTTCAGTTAACGCCTCGCTTTCCAACAAATGCTCACAAATCCTTAAAGATAACATGAGCATGGGATTCTACCGGGGCTTCATGACACACAAGATAGGTGTGAAATACTTTCCAGACCTTGTTTTGAACCAAAGCCCAGCTGAAGTATACTCAAACTGGATGATGAGCTTGCATGACAATCCTGATGTTATATCATATGCAATTTTCCCACTTCATCATCTGGTGGATGATCCTGATGTTAGTGCCAATCTGAAGAGCGCAATAACAGAGTATATAGAAGAGAACATGCTTTCTGTAAATGACAAGGAGAATCAAGGATGCTCACAAACTCCAAATCTGGACCACAACTACTGTCCTATGCGAGCTGGTCGTGGCAAGTTAGCAGTGTTGGTACAGAGAGCTGCAGGCCTCAAATTTCTTTGCCCTAAAATTTTCGACTAGTAATGATTGCATGACAGCAACAAAATCTTCTTAGCCTTTTGGTTGTTTTTTTTCAGCTGTCAATCTGGCAACCCTTTCTCAAATGGTCAATCTCGCTGTCCACCTCAGTTCAGTCAACATCTTGCTGCCATTAGTGATGGCTGTGAGATATTGTACTGTGTACAGTCCGGTGTATTCAGTGGTGGTCAGTTAAAACCTGTCCGTCTCCCACCATTCACAAGCCCACTGCTAGTCAGCATGACTGCCTCAAACTCTGTAGCTGTAATGACAGAAGGTAATGTGTCCTAGGTGAGAGTTGGACAAACAGGGTCATGGCAACTGGCAAATCCTGCTGAAATTAATCAACTGTTTGAGAGCTCTGGAGGAGAAAAGTCTTGTGTAACCTATGGTCTGATAGCTTTAATTGCTCTTTTGGTGTCAGGATCAGTCGTTTAATGAAAATGATGTTTTTCTTACGTAAAGGTTCAAAGTGTGAACAAACTCGACAGTGGCTTAAACAGTCAGTAAGAACAAAAGAAGGAAAATGCAAATTATAATAATTCTCAGATTTGTATCAAATTATACAATGATTGACACATTATGATGGATGTAATGTTTTTAGTTTAGAAAGAAAAACAAAAAACTCCACAATGTTTTACAGTTTCTTTCTTTCTGTCTTTTTGGTAATCATTATCATTTTCAGTTCATTATAGTAGTGGTGGTAGTAGTACTATATCATTTGCAAAGTTAGCCAACTACATATACATCAAATAATCTGCTACACAAAATTTCCCTTTTAATTACATTAAAAGGGTTTAAACTTTGTATTGATTCAAACAGCATGCATTAAAACACCAATCAGCAATGTGTGATTTGTTGTAATGCCTTACTGTTCTTGATCTGCATTTTTAAAATCTTTAAAAACTTTGATTCTTTATTTTGTGCATCATATGCTATAAAATCATATGTGCAAAATGTTTTTTTTATCTGCCTGTCCAAATGTCTTAATCTAATTAACACAAGGTCAGCTTGCCTCCAGGCTCTCATGACAAATGTTAAAAAAACACAGAAATTTGCCTGGTTCAGTCTATACCATAAAGGTGCATTTTTAATTAATGTCAATTTTTTATTTGTCATTTAGTATCATGCCATTTAATGGGAAACATGAAGCTTAAAGTTTGTTGTCACAAACAGTAATTGACCTTGGATCATTCAAAACGGCAAAGGCTTTAGGGAATCATAAAAAAATGTTATTTATTTGTCGAACCGCTCTGGTAAGATGATGTGTATCCATGTGTACACTTCATCCACACAGAAGAGCAAAGCCAAAGAACAACTAAAACAAAGTTACTCAAGACACATGCAATTTTCTTTTTTAACCACTAGAGGGCCCAAAGTTACAGCTGAAGAGAATACCAGCTTGATATGATTAAGTTCAACAAATGCTCTCAAACAAGAGCATGGGATTCTGCCAGGGCTTTCTGTAGATCACAAGGGGAATCAAGGATGCTCACAAACACCAAATCTGGGCCACAACTGCTGTGCTATGCGAGCTGGCCATGGCAAGTTAGCAGTGTTGATACAGAGAGCCACAGATCTGAAAGCAGATCTCTTCACATGTACTAATGGTTACGTGAAATATTGGTACAACCTCATGTATGAGGAGACTGAGGTGGTTTTGGACAATAATGATCTAGAATGGAACATCAGCTATGATTTTGGATCAATGGAATTGATATGAAGGGAGCCATATTTGAGGTGTGGGACAGTGATGTCATTTATAATGACATCTTAACATGGAACTTATTCACACAGCTGTAAATTAAAGAGAGGTGCTTCTTGTGATGCTCACCTGACAGGACCCCGGTGTAGCAGACGTTTACCACAAACAGACCTTTGTGTTTGTAGGCTATAATACAAAAAATACATTGTAAACAACATAAATGTATGGAAAATAAGGTATACTATTAGCAACACTGACATTTTCAATATTATTTTTTTTATAATAATCGAATGTTGAAATGTAATGGCAAATGTTGATGTTTCTTGTTGAAAAATGAAGAAAAAGTATATTTGCATTTGTAATTGTTTTTGTTGTGTGAATCTGGGTACATATTCACAAAACATCTTAATGCTAAATAAAAAGCTCATAATTTGCAGATTTATGAGAATTTTTTTAATAATTTGTAATTTTTAATAGTATCGCACTCCACAATATTTCTATGAATAAATCTCTGACAGAGACAGTCAGTAGGCTCGTTTGAGATGTGCCTTGCCTCGCCTGAAATGTAGGCGACAATAGGCGGCTGCAGTATTGGGAGGAGTGAAAGAAGTGCAGTCAAAACGGACAGCTCTGATCAAAGTCGGATATCGCGTTATTCACACTCGCGTGCTGTGTTGCTGATAAACATGGTATGAGGCTTGTTTGAGATGCACCTCGTCTCGCCTCGCCTGAAATGTAGGCAAGAGTAGGCGGCTGCAGTGGGGGGAGGAGTGACAAAAAGTGCAGTCAAGATGGACAGTTCTTGACTGCACAGACACCTATGAGATCAAAGTCGGATATCGCGTTATCACACCCACATGCTGTGTTGCTAATAAACCTTATATAATTTCAGCTCTGTTGTTTTTATATTAAAATAAATATGAAGAACAAGACACTAAAAGTACTTGCTATTTATTTCCATAAGAAAGGCGTATCCATTTTTTACATTAATACAAATATGTATTTTAGATTTTTATAGAAATATGACAACAATCACATATCTCACACAGAGTACGCACTATAGTATTTGGGAATATTCATGCATAATTTAAACACATAACCAAATAATATTAGATTTAAAATAAAACAATGGCAATGCCACATCACAGTTGTCTGAACCAATGAGCATTAAGCTGTGTCTTCAGCCAGTCGTTTCCCATTGTGGTTTTGGTCAGCGCAGTCAGTGGAGAGCTACTGCGCCCGACTGCTCAAACTGACACAGCCGCCTCGCCATCGCGATAGTTTTTTGGCACACATCATGACATCCGTATCCATTTTTTACTTAATACATACGTGTATTTTAGATTTTTTATAGAAATATTATATCAATAACATATTTCACACAGAGATATAGTGTTTGGGAATATTCATGCATAATTTAAACAAATAACCACATAATATTAGATAAAAAAAAAATAAAACATTTTAGAAAATAATAGCAACATCACATTGTCTAAACCAATGAGCATTAAAGGAACACTGAAAATAGGCTCATTTTCTAACTCCCCTAGAGTTAAACAGATGAGTTTTACCGTTTTTGAGTCCATTCAGCCAATCTCCGGGTCTGCTGTTAGCACTTTTAGCATAGCTTAGCGTAAATCATTGAATCTGATTAGACCATAAGCATCTTGTTCAAAAATGACCAAAGATTTTCGATATTTTTCCTATTTAAAACTTGACTCTTCTGTTGTTACATTGTGTACAAAGACAGACAGAAAATTAAAAGTTGCGATTTTCCAAACTGATATGGTGTAATAATCAAACTTTGCTGAAGTGCAAAATTATGCAGCGCCTGAATATAGTCCCCAGCTATTTTACTATTAGCTTAGTGGCTGTGCCATTCACGTTGGAAGTTACCTAGCTGGGGACTATTTTCAGGCCCTGAGTAATATCATTGCGCCTGCTGCACCCATGGTACAGCAGCAAACTTTCCTGACTATTACGCCAGAATAAGAGTATAGTTCCTATACATATCAGCCTGGAAAAATCGCAACTTATCATTTTCTATCGGTCTTTGTACACGATATAACTACAGAAGAGTCAAGTTTTAAATAGAAAAAATATCAAAAATCTTTGGTAATTTTTGAACTATTTGCTAATGGTCTAATCAGATTCAATTATTTATGCTAAGCTATGCTAAAAATGCTGACATCATCCATAGCAACAAGGTCAACCTCTCCCTTTAGCTGGCCGCACACTAGGGGATTTTACGCAAAATTTGCATCCCCGATTGGCTTGATTCGCAGCTTGTCACAAGCATTTTTTTTGTCCAAAAGATCATTTATTGTGTGGTGTCATTAGGATTATTTAACTGCTCCTGATCGAGACGGAGCTTCCCCAAACTCAAATCGCAAATATCAAACGTTTGGATTCTTGATCGGGCTGCCTCTGATGTCATACTTGTGATAGCCAAATGAGAGCAAGTAAGCGTCACTTACCAGATGTTGTGTGTTTCTCTAGCTAAAACCTAGCAGCCACAAACATATATTGATGGGAAGTTTGGATCATTTTACTGACTCGGACCTTTGAGTCTCATTCAGCAAAATGAACAAATCTTTTTTCGAGTCATTTCGTTCATTTTAGCAAAATGTAATTTAAATGTTACGTGTTACTTCCCTAACACATCTATGCTTACACAAACGTTGATCACACTACAAACAGGAAAACTATAATGCTATAAGAAACAGAAAAGATGAATTAATTGTTTACCTGGGTCTTTTGTCTATGCTTAGTTCACCTCACCTCTTATTTGATAAGTTTTCGGGTTTGAGTCGTTCGTTCATCACGTGACAGCCCCATTCGCTTAGCCTATGCAGTCTGAGCTGGAAAGAGAATTGATTAGTTCATCTATCGAGTTCAGGTTTGAGTCGTTTGTTCTGAGCCGGAAAGAGAATTGATTAGTTTGTCTCTCGAGTTCTGGTTCGAGTCGTTCGTTCATCATGTGACAGCCCCATAAGATGAACGAACAACTCGAAAAACCCAAACTAACAGGTGAACTAACAGAACCTATAGGATGTTGCGCATGCACGACTGAACGAATCGCTCCCCGAGATGACTCATTCTTCCAAAAGATTTGTTCAAAATGAACGAATTGTACAAGAACGACCCATCACTTGCCACAAAAGCAGAATACATCACAACATCCCCCGTATTCTTTTTAATACTTTGTTTTTCACTGTGAATATTATAAGGCTAAAAATTTACTGAAACTGTCTTCATGTCTGTGGTCTCCCATGGCTTGAAAATCGTCTAGTGTGCAGCCAGTGTTACGTAAATATCGTCTTGATCGGGAGCAGTTAAATAATCCAACACAAACCTCGAATTGGGCCACCCCCCGAAATCAGCCTTAAAATCCTCTAGTGTGTGGCCAGCTTTAAGACTTCTCTCTATTCCTTAGTAAAAGTTTGTCTCAGCAGCTTTATGAATAGGTTTTAAGAGAAAACTAAGCTAAAACCTCAGCTAAAGACTTTCACTGCTATTTAGGAGAACTCTTAGTGGTAAGATAAAATGTTTTGTGAATACAGGCGCTGATGTGTTTGTGCTTGTTATGTAATAAAGTGAAAGTAATGATAAAATCTTTTGTTGTGTTGTGTTCTTTTGTGTAAGCAATAAGATATCAAAAAAAGATTGTGTTGTATTGTGAATACAATCACTGCTGAAGGGCGTTGTTATGCAGTGCAAGAAGTGGTGGAACCTAAAGCATTCACATATAACTTTTACTTCCAGCATTAATTTTTTTCATCCACACATTCCCTTAGAATAAGCGGTATCCAAGTATCTCGAATATGGCTATACATTCAGGTAACTGACCAAACCGTGACATAAGTGCAAACCCTCTACAAAGCAACAAGGTGCTAGACTTGCTATGAGAAAATGTAAGATAACAATGACCTGCACAACCTGATTGCAAAAAGAAGGGCTATGCAATAGAATGTATTTCCTTCGTCAAATGGCCAGTACACATGGCTGAGACTGTAAAAGTGACCAACTAGACTGGTTCTCTACATCGCATTTATGAAAACAAATGCATTTGATAATGGGGTCAAGGGACCATTGTGTCTTTTTAACTGAAAGAAGTGCAGTCAAGAAGGACAGCTCTGATCAAAGTCGGATATCGCGTTATTCACACACGTGTGCTGTGTTGCTGATAAACATGGTATGAGGCTTGTTTGAGATGCGCCTCGTCTCGCCTCGCCTGAAATGTAGGCGAGAGTAGGCTGCTGCAGTGGGGGGAGGATTGAAAAAAAGTGCAGTCAAGACGGACAGTTCTGTCGTCTCGAAGTGGAAGAGACACCTATGAGATCAAAGTCAGATATCGCGTTATCACACCCACATGCTGTGTTGCTAATAAACCTTATATAATTTCAGCTCTGTTGTTTTTATATGAAAATAAATATGAAGAACATGACACTAAATAGGGAGAAGGTGACTGAACTCTCAGAATGGTGCATCAACAACAACTTGGCCCTTAACACCTCCAAAACAAAGGAGATCATCATTGATTTCCGGAAGCAGAAAGAGGAACCAACCCCACTATACATTGGAGGAGAAATGGTAGAGAGGGTGACCACCTTTAAATTTCTCGGCACATACATCTCTTAAGACCTCACATGGACTGTCAATACAACATCTCTGGTCAAAAAGGCAGAGCAACGGCTGTACTTTCTGAGGATGCTGAGGAAAACCTACCTGTCCCAGCAGCTGCTTGTGTCCTTTTACCACTGCTCAGTTGGAAACATTCCCTTTTATGGCATTTTGGTGTGGTATGCTCGCTGCACTGTGGCTCAGAAAAAAGCCTTGCAGGGAGTCATGAACTCAGCACAGAAAATCACCGGAGTACAGCTGCCTTCACTCGAGAACATCTATAGCACCAGATGCCTACGACGGGCTAGGAAAATAATAAAGGACTCTTCCCATCCTGGTTACCACCTCTTCACTCTGTTGCCTTCTGGAAGGGACTCTCAGGACACGCACTTCCAGATTTCTGAATGGTTTTTATCCACGTGCCATTGTACAACTGAACTCCAAACAATAGGGCATTGTTTACACTTTTCAGGGGTGTGGGGTACTGAGGACTATTCCTCACTACCTGTAGCTACTGAGTGTACATTATACTTAATATTAGTCAACTGTATCCTCTTTATCTATTTATAATAATTCATTATTACTGTTTACTTTTGTTCATTTGCACTTTGTATTTATAACTGTTACTATTATTGTATTTTATTTGTATTGTCTACTGTACCTACATTGCACTGTTAATTGTTTACATTTTTTTTTATGTCGTTTGTGTGTATATGAGCACTTTAATGAGGGAGTATAATTACTGAGCATAATTACTTATAATTACTTCGCATAAATCACTGAATCAGATTAAACCATTAGCATCTTGTTCCAAAATGACCAAAGATTTTTGATATTTTTCCTATTTAAAACTTGACTCTTCTGTAGTTACATTGTGTACAAAGACCAACAGAAAATGAAAAGTTGCGATTTTCCAAGCTTATATGGATAGGAACTATACTCTCATTCTGGCGTAATAATAATCAAAGATCTTTGCTGAAGTGCAAAATTACGCAGAGCCTGAATATAGTCCCCAGCTATTTTACTATTAGCTTAGTGGCTGTGCTGGTCATGTTGGAAGTTACCTAGCTGGGGACTATTTTCAGGCAATGAGTAATATCATTGCGCCTGCTGCACCCATGGTACAGCAGCAAAGTTCCCAGATTATTACGCCAGAATAAGAGTAAGAATAAGAGTGTGTTACTTCCCTAACACATCTACTGCTTACACAAATGTTGATCACACTACAAACAAGAAAACTATAATGCTAAAAGAAACAGAAAAGATTATTGTTTACCTGGGTCTTTTGTCTATGCTTAGCTCACCTCTTATTTGAAGTTTTCGGGTTTGAGTCGTTTGTTCATCACGTGACAGCCCCATTCGCTTAGCCTATGCAGTCTGAGCCGGAAAGAGAATTGATTAGTTAATCTATCGAGTTCAGGTTTGAGTTGTTCGTTTTGAGCCAGAAAGAGAATTAATTAGTTCATCTCACGAGTTCGGGTTCGAGTCGTTCGTTCATCATGTGACAGCCCCATCAGCTTAAACTATGCAGTTTAAGCTGGAAAGAGAATTGATTAGTTCATCTATCGAGTTCAGGTTTGAGTCGTTTGTTCTGAGCCGGAAATAGAATTGATTAGTTTGTCTCTCGAGTTCTGGTTCGAGTCGTTCGCTCATCACGTGACAGCCCCATAAGATGAACGAACGACTCGAAAAAACAGAAATAACAGGTGAACTAACAGAACCAATAGGATGTTGCCCATGCACGACTGAATGAATCACTCCCTGAGACGACTTGTTCTTCTCGAGTCACATAAAAGATTCGTTCAAAATGAACAAATTGTTCAAAAATGACCCATCACTACAAATACGCCACGAAAGCAGAATACATCACAACATCCCTCGTATTCTTTTTTATACTTTGTTTTTCACTATGAATATTATAAGGCTAAAAATTGGCTGAAACTGTCTTCATGTCTGTGGTCTCCCATGGCTTGAAAATCGTCTAGTGTGCAGCCAGCGTTACGTAAATATCGTCTTGATTGGGAGCAGTTTAAAAATCCAACACAAACCTCGAATTGGGCCACCCCCCGAAATCAGCCTTAAAATCCTCTAGTGTGTGGCCAGCTTTAAGACTTCTCTCTATTCCTTAGTAAAAGTTTGTCTCAGCAGCTTTATGAATAGGTTTTAAGAGAAAACTAAGCTAAAAACTTTTACTGCTATTTAGGAGAACTCTTAGTGGTAAGATAAAAAGTTTTGTGAATACAGGCGCTGATGTGTTTGTGCTTGTTATGTAATAAAGTGAAAGTAATGATAAAATCTTTTGTTGTGTTGTGTTCTTTTGTGTAAACAATAAGATATGAAAGATTGTGTTGTATTGTGAATACAATCACTGCTGAAGGGCGTTGTTATGCATTATTTTTTTCTTCTTCTGTACATTCCTTTAGAATAAGCGGTATCCAAGTATCTCAAAAATGGCTGTGCATTCAGGTAACTGACCAAACCGTGACATAAGTGCAAACCCTCTACAAAGCGACAAGGTGCTAGATAGACTTGCTATGAGAAAATGTAAGATAACAATGACCTGCACAACCTGTTTGCAAAAAGAAGGGCTATACAAAAGAATGTATTTCCTTTGTCAAATGGCCAGTACACATGGCTGAGACTGTAAAAGTGACCAACTAGACTGGTTCTCTACATCACATTTATGAAAGCTAATGCATTTAATAATAGGGTCAAGGGACCATTGTGTCTTTTTGACTGGTTTATCATCACGGTCTGTTCCACTTTTGTGATTGTGACAAACATTCCACTGTAACAGCAGAGGTGGTGCTACAGATGGAGATTAGGATGACCTATGCAACATGTACCACACACCACAAAGGGCGATTAAACAATCTTGTGCTTTCATTATTACTTATGTCCCTATAGACTGTACTCTATAATGTTTAAAACTGTGTGAGACTAAAGTCAGGGTCAAAATGATGATAAAGATAATAATTATAACATTTTACTCCAGTATTGCCCAGGATTAAATGAATGATTAACTGAATCATCAAATGAATTAAACAATGAATAATTCTCAGTGGTGGACAGTAACAAAGTAGTTTAATTTCGTTACTGTACTTTACTGGAGTAGTTTTATTTTGATTAACTTTTAGTATTATACTTTTAACTTTTATAATTTTCAGACGCAGAAGCATGTCTGATTCATGAACAAACTGATTCTTTTCAATGAACCTGTTAAATCCGTTCGCAAATCGCACCAAAAGATTCATTCACGAACTGGACTGATCCGATTGCAGCTGTTCTCGAGTCGACAACTCACTGATTCAAATGAGCCGTTTAGAGCGAGTCTCTAGCGAACTAAATTCATAAGTAAGAACCGGGAGATTTTGTGAGTGCGCGTGCACGCGCGCGACTGATGCTGCGGAAAGTAAGTTAGCTACTAATGTTGAGTTTTAGGATTAGTTATTGTAACTGTCAGTTGTTTGTGAACTAAATCTGTTTTAAAGAGTGATCTATTTAAGCCCACTGAAATGCTTGAATGCAGACAGATCAACATCAGTGATTGTTTTAGGTCAAAAACCGAAACATTAAAATAACACAGATTAAATAAAATAACTAATACACGTTCATATTCCCCGTTGTTGAAACGTTAGTAGTTTTATTAAAATGGCACGCATAGCCCTATAGTATAGTATATAATCTGTTTTTATATTGTTTATTGGTATCAATGTTTATATTGTTTCGATCAACTAGCTGAGTAGACAGATATGAATGTTTATTCATAACCATACTGAAAATAAGTAAATATTGTTAGCTAATGCTAACTATCTAGATTGCTGGTGCTAAGTTGAGGTCATTTTTGGATCTAAAGTCCAAAAATCTTTATTCAACCACCTAGACAGATTACATATAAAGGAAAAAGAAAGAATGTGATGTTCAGAATATGGTAACTATCAAGTGATGCCCTCTGGGGGCATTTGGTCAGGGGTGTTTTTACACCAGAGACAAGGTTTAAGAAGAAAAAATATATATATATTATTAAAATATAATGATATTTTCCTATAATGTTCTTCCTAACGTCAGACCTTATTCTCATATCATATATAATTGTGATATTCTGCAAAACAAGCTTTAAAACACTTTTTTCTTACTGGTGAAAATTAGATTAATCAGTAATTATAGGTCAAATCTGTTTTCTCTCAGGTGCAGTATAAGCTTCACAGTAAACATTACTACATCACTCTCGTCAACGTAGTCCATATCAACAACAAAAATATATCTAGACTTCCATATAGGCTAGTGGTTATTTTGGAAAAATTCCAGGTATTTTGAAAAGTATGATATTAAATATAATGCTAATATGAAATAAAGTAAAGTGCCTATATAAAAGTGCAAAATAAATTAGTACTTTTTCACTTAAGTATGTAAAAAAAATCAAGTACTTTTGTACTTTCACTCGAATAAAATTTAAAACTGAGTAAAAAGATTTTTACTTTTACTGGAGTGATATTTTATTATGTGTACTTTTACTTGATTTACTTGATTTGGTTACTTCGTCAACCACTGATAATTATAATGATTGTATGGCTAGGGTATATTTGCACTCTTAATAATTTCAGACATTTTTCAGATATCAAAAGCAAAACAAAAACCAAACCTTTTATCAGTTCTTCAGTGTCAATAGGGAAAGAGAGATCAATACTAATATTTAAAATGATAGATCAATAGGTTCCTGGAATGTAAATGATACAATTGTGTTGAACTGCAATATATATATATATTGTTGTTGCTTTATTTAAATGTTTTAAACTGAGAATGATGATGGCGGATATTATTATGAAATCAAGATTAGCACAGTAAAGCAATGTACAAATTGCTAAATTTTAAACATACTTTTATTCTATTAGTTGCAACTAGTAGTCAGATTGTCAGCAGTCTGCAACAGCATATTATTCATATATTTTTTTGCTTTCAGATTGTAGTAGTTTCTAGTAAACTTTATATATTAGAAAGAGGTTTGCAGCAGAGTAATGTTGTAATAATTCAAAGTTTTATCACTTTGAGTGGAGGTATGATGATGGCTCATTTTGATAGCAAAATAGTTTCATTTTCTATTGTCTAAAACAGAGATTCTGTTGATAGTTAGTTTTTTATCTAACACAAACACGCAAATATTTTAATCATTAACAAAACTGCCTAAACTGGTTTACTGAAGACCACACACCCTACTATAACTTTACTATAAATAAGAGTTGCGGTTCTGAGAGAGAACTGCATGTTTACACAGCTCACCAGATGATAATGGAATCGAGAGCCTTTTGTCTGCTGATGCTCTGCTGTTGTATCAGTGTCTGCAACTTTCAACCACTCATTCATCCCAGTAATGGACTCAATGAGTGCCATAAAAACTCACCTTTACCAGCGCTGGAGGTTCTACCAGGAGGAGGCTGGGATAACCTGCGCAACATGGACATGGGTCGGGTAATGAATCTGACCTTTTCCCAGTGTCAGACCACAGAAGATGGTGTCTATCTCATCCCAGATGAAGTCTTTGTTGTTCCACAAAAAGTGAGTGGAGTGGAAACGAACTCTGAGATCATCACGTCATGGATAGACCAGATAAGCTCCACTTCAAGCTCCATCAATGCAGATGCTTCCTTTTATCTGGTGATCAATGGAAAATTCTCCAAAGAAAACCAGCGTATTAAAACTCATCAAGTGAAGGAGAGTTCTGTAACAGCACGAGTTCAAGTAAGTCAAAGCAACAGTCATAAAAATATGATTAAAAAAATTATATATATATATATATATATATATATATATATATATTAAAGTCTGTTTTTTTTTTTCTAGGTCCGTAACCATCTGTACACAGTAAAGGCGTATCCCAACTTCCCTTTTGACATCCGCTTTGCTCAACAGGCAGAAGAAATTGCAGATGCTATTAAGAACAATCAAACACGTCTAGCAACTTACCTGTCAGAGAAACTCATACTTGATTATGGTACCCATGTCATCACAAGTGTTGATGCTGGTGCCATATTGGTTCAAGAGGAATATTTAAAAGCATCTTATGTTACAAAGAATCAGTTACAGTTGTCTTCTCTTTCTGCATCAGCAGGTATTTCCTTCTTCGAGAAACTTCAATTTGATTTTAACAGCAATATGTCCCAAAAAAACGTTCAAATCAGTGGTTATCAGAGTAACATCACATATTCCCTAATTCAAAGCCAAGGAGGAGCTTTATTCTACCCAGGCATCACTCTGCAGAAGTGGCAAGAGAGTACACTCAATAATCTGGTGGCTATTGACCGCTCTGGGCTGCCGCTGCACTATTTCCTTAATCCATCAACATTCCCAGACCTTCCAGTACCAGTAGTACATAAATTATCTCTGTTTGTTTCTCAGGCTGCAGAGCAATACTATAAAGTAAATACCATTCCAGGGTGCATAAGTCCAGATTCCAAAAACTTTAACTTTCAGGCAAATGTAGATGATGCATCTTGTGAGGGTCCAGTCACAAATCTTACCTTTGGTGGCATTTACCAACAATGTACTGCACTCACATCAGATGGAAGTACAATCTGTGATGAGACAGCACAGAGAAACCCAGCTACTGGTGATTATTCTTGCCCTTTAAAGTACAACACCACCCTGTTACGCTCTGAGACAATAGAACAAGGTTATACTCGTTATGAGTGCAAAAAATCATGTCATTCATGCGGTTTCTTAGGGTTGTCTACTTGTTGTGGCCAAATATGTAATGATGTTTACTACGTCCGTCGTGCAAAGGTGGACACCTACTGGTGTTTCTCAACTCAGAAACCCCCTTTGAACTCTGGATACCTCTTTGGGGGGCTACATGGACCATCTTTGCAAAATCCATTTACCAAATCTTACAGCTGTCCTCCAAATTTCTTTGTCCAAAAATTTTTGTCCAGCGGCATGGTGGTTTGTCTGAGCAATGATTATGTCACAGCAACAAAATCCTCTGTGACTTTTGCTGGTTTCTTTAGCTGTCAAGCTGGCAACCCTCTCGCAAATGGTCAAAATCGCTGTCCACCTCAGTTCAGTCAACATCTTGCTGCCATTAGTGATGGCTGTGAGATATTGTACTGTGTCCAGTCCGGTGTATTCAGTGGTGGTCAGTTAAAACCTGTGCGTCTCCCACCATTCACAAGCCCACCGCTGGTCAGCATGACTGCCACAAACTCTGTAGCTGTAATGACAGAAGGTAACGTGTCCTGGGTGAGAGTTGGACAAACAGGGACATGGCAAGTGGCAAATCCTGTTGAAATTAATCAGCTGTTTGAGAGATCAGGAGGAGAAAAGGCTTGTGTAACCTTTGGTCTGATAGCTCTACTTGCTCTTGTGGTATCAGGATTAGTTGTTCAATGAAAATAAAGGTGTGAAAGTGTGAACAAACTCGACAGTGGCTAACGAATCAAAGAACAAAAGAATAAAAATGCAAATTATAATAATTGTCAGAATTGTAATCAAATTATACAGTGATTGAAACATGGTGACGGGTGCAAGGGATGTTTTAGTTAACCAACTACATACATACTACATAGTCTGCTAAACAAAATGTTACTTTTAATTACATTAAAATTATTTAAACATTGTATTGATTGCATGCATTAAAACACCAATCAGTAATGTGTGATTTGTTTGAATGCCCTACTGTTCTTGATCTGTATTTTTAAAATCTTTAAAAATTAAAATCTTTATTTTATGCATGATGATTTCATGCAAAATGTTTTTTCAGCTGCCTGTCTGAATGAATTTCCTCAAATCAAATCAAATCAAATCCAAAAAGGGCAATTATTTTATCACACCCTAAACAGACTAGTCTGTAGGGGCTGGATGAAGCAAACCAGTGTCTCACTAGTAAAGTTTTGATGGATGACAATTGTAATCCAGGAAATGATAATTACAGTGATTGTGGATCTATTATTATTGATGCGCAAACAAACTGTATGTGCACTCTCAGCTCATTGATCATTAGAATTATATTTTTACATGAGCACATTGCTGTTTTACATTGAGTGCTCACCGATTTTGGTGTTTATGTACATATGGGCATCAGACGCTTCAAGCACAGACATGACAACCAAATCATTTGTTGAGGAGTATCACATCATATTTACACACATAAAAAAGTCGTTCCAGCTGCGGGAAGCATGAAGCTGAAAGTTTGTTGTCACAAACAATAATTGACCATTGATCATTCAAAACAGCAAGCCTATAGTGAATTATTTATTTATTAACTATTTATTTTTATATTATTTATTTATTTGTCCATTTGCTCTAATAAGATGTGTGTATCCATGTGTACACCTCTAATCAGTGCCGGCCTGTTTGTGGGGTTCTAGGCAAGGCCCTATGCTAAATATATCCTATACTTAAAAATATTTAAACAAATAAAAAAGGGGTGCAAGTGAGATTGAGTAAACAGATACACATGAAACAAAAATAAATAAAATATAAATGAAGAGTACGCAAACAAATAAAATAAACAGAGCATAAACAAAATAAATAAAGGCCTACTAATATTCATAAATGATAAGAAATGCAGGCTATTCTGCTTGTTTTTAAGGATTGATTGATAAAAAAACAAACAAACAACCAACCAACCACAACAACAACAAAAAAAACATATTGCATTAAAAATTGTATCCGGGTCTGTAAATTATTATGCTGTAACATGCTAAATGTGGCTCAAATTTCACTTATATAACAAGTCTGTCTGTGATCATGGGCATAATTGCATGTATAAAACAAGTACTACAGCAATAAATATTATTTATATAGCAGTCAAAACCTCCTTTTTTCAAGCTCTGGAAAGATATAATTCCATTTCTACCACAACTTCACTTTAATCTCTCTATCATTTATTCATTTCAAATAATTTAAAAATAGTATTAATGTGTAACATGGCTTAATTTCGAGATACTATTCAGAGAAAAATCTGAACCACAACAACAAAATCTGAACTGTAACAAGAAAGGTTTTCAGACTTCTGTTACCAAAATTTATAAAGAACACAGAGCTTATTGTACCTGTTTGTAGGGCTGCACAAACTGTTGTTTTTATCAATATGACTAATTCTGATATTGTTATTACTAAATATAAATATTAAACAACTGCAACATGACATGTTAACATTCAGGAGGCCTGACTGTAAATGTTTAGAAAGGTATAAGGATTTATTATAAAATAAGTTATGATTATAAAATAAATTATTTTCTTTATAATTTATTATAAAATAATTTATGATTATAAAATAAATTATTTAAAAAAAAAAAAAAGTCAGAAAATTGAATGCATTCACTGAGAGAGAGGGAAAACTTAGAGAGAATATTATTATTAATATTTTTACCCAGTGTTGTGAGATTAGTGAGTGCATACATATAATGTTTCATTCATACAGGAAATCCCTGTTATGGACAAAGGTATACACTTTCGCATAGACGAATAAAACTCAGATAGAGACAAATCTGTACAATTACGACAAAATGGTTTACTCCGTTCTTCAATCTATATTGGGTATTTGTTTGTATATGAATAAACTATAGATGCAATGCAATGCTAATCAACAGCCTTTATCACTTTATAGAATACTATATAAGATAATGGTTTTGCCTCATTCTGTGTTGTGAAGCCACGTCAGACCACAAAAAGTTATTATTTATTATTTCAAAAACTTGACTGATGTTATTAAATGAATTTTGAGCAAAAACATGTCATTAAAATGTTCTCAATAGACAACAGGTTTGTAAACAGACTCAAACCAAATCCATGCACACATTCTATTGAGGTAAATTTGAACACAGACTTTTTTTTTCATACGTTTGACACATATTCCCCACTGTACAGCCCTGGTGCGTCACCCTAGTTATGTAGTCAAAAGGTGTGTGCGGCTTGAAGTTGTGCTGTGCACACCGATTGGTGTATGACACTAAAGTACCCCAAAAGCGATTTGAAAGCATGCAGAGCTGTCTGCGCTCTATAGCTCTTGCAGTAGGCTACTTTGATTTTAAACACGGATCTTTCTGCGAAGCACCACCAGTAGCGCGTTTACCCACCACGCAAAGCACGCAATTTTTTCCTGATTTATCTTTTACTTTGTTTCTTTGTTCATGTTCTTACTGCATCTTATAAAACACACACAAAAAAAGACTGCAAACTGGCTCATAATTTTATTTTTTTTTTATATATAAAGATAAAACAAAAAGTAGCCTACTGATAAGAACACCATTAAAGTACCAGATCGATAAGCAGTATCGGTAAGACTAGTAATACCATTAAAACCCTAACGATACCTAGGTGTAGCAGATATTCACCAAACATATAAGACCTTATATTTCTATAGAGCGAGTTATACAAAAAGAATATAAAGAATGTTTATAATTAACCCTTTAAGTGTTACTATCTTTTTTAAACAGATGTGAAAATGCAATAGCCAAACTTAAATTTTTATAATTCATGAATGAAAACATTTTGCAAAATGATTTTGATGTACATTTTCCATGGTAATGCAATGTCTGATTTTAAAATGGTTTTCAAAGGATGAATTTTGAGATTGAGGTTTTCTACTGATATATAATTTCTTATGATTTCTAAAGCTGTCAGGTTTCTGTATGTCCGTGTCATGTTTTCGCCTCAGCTTTAGTTCCGTCTTGTCCTTATATAGTCTTGTTTCCGTTTCTAGTTGGTTATCCCACGTGTTTCCTGTTTGATGTTGTAGGATTACAAATTTAAGAACCGGTTTAAGATCTGAAGATCCTACATCCTGATGTAACATCATATGAAAAACTAAGGTGATCTACATTGTATTAGGCATCTGAAGTGAACATAATGGCGCCTGTTTACTGATTAGATTCCATATAGTATCTAGTGGGGGTTAATCTGCTGGTCACTGATCTTTTTACTGAAAGTCAACTGAACATGAATTTCACACACATTTGTAGTTCTTGTGGCCAGGTGCAGCTTAAACCATTTGGGTACTGTTAAGTAAGTTTGTTCAAACTCACAGTTGGGGGTTGATTTTCTGTATTGTCTTTAGAAGTGGTCATTTCAAGTGGTCATAAATAAAAAAAAAAAAACTACAATGTGTCATTGCTTAGAGGGACATCTTGATGACTACAGCAATGTGCAGTGCGTCTCAAAGAACTCTGCGAAAGCTACCCAAGAGTCTCCTGGTCTTTGCTTCAACAAAGAAAAAAGTTTTCTACAGTTTATAAATACCCCATGTTTCCCAGTGTGTGATTGTCCACTGTTATACATGTTATGGTGTGTTTGTGTATCTCCGTGTTTCTGCATTCGTTATTTTGATTTATTAAAGTGTTGAATTCAAGAGCTCCTCGTTCCCTCGCTCTCTACTCCAGCACAACACCGTTACAAAAGTGTGATAGAGAAAAGGGCAACAAAGAAAGTCTTTTTGTGATAAAGATCAGAACTCCTATTATGATGTAGATTTTTTGAGGTGCACTTATGGCATAAATTAATCTATTACTTTTCCTACATAATTTTAAACACAAAACAGTAGTCAAATATCTATTTAGGAGTCTTAGACATTTTCATCGATATACAGTTTATTGTGATTAGATTAGGATTTATTGTAATATGTGACCCTGGACCACAAAACCAGTCATAAGTGGCTGGGGTATATTTGTAGCAATAGTCAAAAATACATTGTATGGGTCAAAACGGTTGATTTTTCTTTTATGCCAAAAATCATTAGGATATTAAGTAAAGATCATGTTCCATGAAGATATTTTGTACATTTCCTACTGTAAATAAATCAAAACTTAATTTTTGAAAAGTAATATACATTGCTAAGAATTTACCTAATCTCATGTTAATCTTGAGTACCTATAGAGTAGTACTGCATCCTTAATATCTCCAAAAAGTCTTCAGTTTTATCATATTTCTAAAAATACAGCTTTCCGATTCTCTCTGGAAAAAGCCGAGCTTCTGGGGGCGCACCAATAAAACACAGACATTTGATGCCATTTCACTTACCATCTGCAGTTCTGAATCATGACCGGGATCTTTTATAGCTGGGATCGCTCCATCTTTCAGTATCAAACAATGTGCAATACCAGTGTTGAACTGGGTCTTGTATATGAAACGTTCGTCGTTGTTGTATCTCGGCCAAATATTGTCATATCATAACAAACTTTACATTAATGGAAAGTTTATTTATTTGGCTTCCAGATGATATATAAATCTTAATTTCGAAAAATGTACTCTTATGACTGGTTTTGTGGTCCAGGGTCACATATGGTGAAGTAAACTTAGGCGTCCCACTGACGGGACGGTGACAATTAAAGGGTTAAAAATACTTCTGCATATTGCTTTTTAGTTAAAGCCGAGACATCAGTATTTCCAGTAATTAGTGTTCAAATGTAACGTCACATTTTGATATTTCTTTTGAACTTGTCGACTGAGGTCAGAGGTTTTTCATTGTTGGTGTTTGTTTTCAAGACTAATAGATTTTAGAAGATTACTTTATTTGTTTTGCTACTGCAGGAAATAGTTTTGCTTTCTGTGGTCTGATCTCTGTGCGTGCTTGTGGTTATGTATTGCAAAGTGAAATGTATAAAATCTTTTCATGTTCTGTAACAGGTCATTCAATAAGGCAAAACTGTCTACTGGTTCAATGAAGACCGTGAACAATGACTTTTCAACACATAAGACATACAATTTTGTGCTGTGTTTATCACGCCAAGGTCACTGGTTCATAAGGCTATAAAGTGTATGCACAAAGTTTCTTTGGAAAAAACAAGTCTTAAATGCAACTGGAAAATAGTGGTCTTTTGTTTTGTTATTGTTGTTTCACAGACAGGGCTGTGTTTGCAAAAGCATGTCTAAGTGCATCATAGAGACTGCACAAAATTCTCCAGACAGGTGTCCCAAAGAACACAGAGGCTGGATACATGCATATAATCTTATCTTTCTGTAGCAAAGATAGAAACTAGAAAAATTAAAATCCATTCTACCATAACTTTAAATGAATGTAATTACTACTAGAAGAACAAATAATACACAAAAGGACAGAACATAAACAGAAAAACAGATGATGAATGGTTTTAATTGCACCCAGGTGAACAAACAACACAAAACAAGGCTTCAAATAAAAAAATTGCATGCATAACATTGATTTAAGTTTGATCTTACGTAGGTTTGTAGGTCTTTTTGAAGGACTGTCAACATTATTGTGAACTATGAAAAGAACTTTTGTTTCTTTTAGGTATAGACTCTAAAATCATTTAGCGTAGAAAATTTTTAAAGCTCCCCATAATTTAATGAATATGTAATAGCCTTTTTCCAGCAAGAGAGTTGGATATGGATATTGATTAACAAATCAAACACCTGTATCATTTTTCTAGGGAACATAAGAGATGAGCATTTTGGGAAAAAATAAATAAATAAAACCAATCAAACATGTAACATTTTGTTTTGTCCAAGACCTTAGGTGGGTATGATATGCAGCTATTTTACAATTTTTTCTTTTATTATTATCATTTGTCTAATCA
The DNA here is from genome assembly GCA_033026305.1 of Cirrhinus molitorella. NCBI lineage: Eukaryota > Metazoa > Chordata > Actinopteri > Cypriniformes > Cyprinidae > Cirrhinus > Cirrhinus molitorella. Next base: position 16,361,803 of record CM065125.1, on the reverse strand, counting down.
AACGGTTATTAGTAGTAGACCAGTATCCCTTCTCCCATTCATCGCTAAGACACTTGAGCGAGTAGCATTCAACCAACTCTCTATCTTTCTTGCACAGAACCATCTCCTGGACATAAACCAGTCTGGCTTCAAAAGTGGCCACTCAACTGAGACTTCCCTGCTCTCAGTCACTGAAGCCCTAAGATTGGCAAGAGCAGCATCCAAATCCTCAGTACTCATTTTACTGGATCTGTCTGCTGCATTTGACACAGTCAACCACCAGATCCTCCTGTCCACCCTCATGAAGATGGGCATCTCAGGAACCGCACTCCAATGGTTCAAGTCTTACCTCTCAGGTAGGTCCTTCAAGGTGGCTTGGAGGAGTGAAGTTTCTGAGTCACAACTTCTTGCTACTGGAGTTCCTCAAGGCTCAGTGCTTGGACCACTGCTCTTCTCCATCTACATGTCATCGTTAGGTTCTGTCATTCGGAAGCATGCTTTTTCCTATCACTGCTACGCTGATGACACGCAACTCTACTTCTCCTTCCATCCAGATGACCCCACGGTTCCTGCTCGCATCGCAGCTTGTCTGACCGACATCTCTGGCTGGATGAAAGAACACCATCTTTAGCTCAACCTTGCTAAGACTGAACTGATTGTGATCCCAGCCAACCCCGCGCTTCATCACAACTTCTCTATACAGCTAAATTCATCAACCATAACTTCCTCTAGGACAGCCAGGAATCTTGGAGTTGTGATGGACAACCAGTTAACCTTCACAGACCATATTGCTGCTACAGCTCGATCCTGCAGATTTGCCTTGTACAACATTAGGAAGATCAGATCCTTCCTATCAGAGCAGGCTACACAACTTCTTGTCCAAGCTCTTGTCCTCTCCAGACTGGACTATTGTAATGCACTCTTGGCAGGCCTTCCTGCATGCACTTCTAAGCCTTTGCAGATGATTCAGAATGCAGCAGCAAGAGTGGTCTTTAATGAGCCGAAGATAGCCCATGTCACACCTCTCTTCATCAGACTGCATTGGCTGCCAGTAGCTGCTCGCATCAAATTCAAGGTACTGGTGCTTGCCTACAAGACAACCACTGGCACTGCACCAGAATACCTAAACTGTCTAATCCAACCTTATGTCCCCTCCAGAAGCTTGCGTTCTGCAAATGAACGACGCCTTGTGGTGCCATCCCAAAGAGGCTCAAAATCACTTTCACGTACCTTTTTATGGACTGTTCCCAGCTGGTGGAATGACCTACCCATCTCAATTCGATCAGCTGAGTCATTGGCCATCTTCAAAAAACGTCTGAAAACCCATCTTTTTCGGCAGAACTTGACCAATTGACACTAGCTCTTTCCTACTCTTTTCAGTTTTCTATATTTATATTTAAAAAAAAAAAAAAAAAAACCCTTGCAAGACTTATCGTGTTTATCTAACTGAAATTTGCCACAGCGCTTATACACTGTCGCTCTCTTGTTGCTCTGATTGCTTCTATTGTAAGTCGCTTTGGATAAAAGCGTCTGCTAAATGACTAAATGTAAATGTAAATGTTATTAGTAGTGTAGGTAAAGTTTTCATGGTCATGAAAAGTTACACTGTAAAAAACAAAAAAATTGTTGAGTCAACTTAACAATTAAAATATTTTGTTACCCTGCTGCCATAAAATTTTAAGTTCAGTCAACTCAAATAAGTTTATTCAAGTTGAAATGTTAAGGCCGGGACACACCAAGCCGACGATTGGCCGTCGGGCTTCGTCGGGCAGTTGGTGGGAGTCGGTGAGGCGCATCGGTTCGGTGTGTTCCTCTCATCGGCAGAAGTTTGCCCGATTCAACATGTTGTCAACATTTTTGTGGCCGTCGGCGAAAGAGAGCGCTCTGATTGGCTGTTCAGACATCGAATCAGAGAGCGTGGAGGACTTGAACTCTTTCGCACAATTCTCTTTCGGAGAAAATACAGACTACTGCCATCTGCAGGTACGCAAAGGTATATATCCTCACGCATGTGCAGAAACCTTCAGTCGGGAGTCGTCGGTTTGGTGTGTTCGAGCTCAGTTTTTTTGCCCAGACGCCTGCAGACATAGCCGACGAGAGGCGACAACAAAGTCGGCTTTTGTCAGCGCTAGTTGTTTGGCATCGGGTTGGTGTGTCCCGGCCTTTAAGTTGTACTAAGTGACAACTTAGATATTTGAGTTGACTAAACTAAAAAAAATATTTGTTAAACTTAACAGCTGTTTGGTACACGGCTGCCTTAAAATTTTAAGTTGAATTAACTTAAATATATAAGCTGTCACTTAGTAAAATGTAACATTTCAAGTTGACTAAACTTATTTTTGAGTTGACTGAACTTAAAATTAAGGCAGCCAGGTAAATTATTTTAAACTGATTCAACAAATAGTTTCTTACAGTGTAGAAGGATAGTTTCCAACAGCAACAACAACACCGTGTTTAAAAACCATGACATTTGTATGCTTGATTAAAGAGACTTGTACAACACTGATCAGTTGTTGTAACACTTTTCAAACCACTTGTGGGGCAGTTGTGGCCTAATGGTTAGAGAGTCAGACTTGTAACCTGAAAGTCGCGGGTTTGAGTCTCAGTAACGACAGGAAATGTAGGTAAAATGAGCAGCACTCACTTCCACCCTTATTACCCACAACTGAGGTGTAAATCAAGGCACCTAACCACCAGTTGTTCCCCGGCTGGTCACTGCTCCAGGTGGGTCTCTGCTGTTTGTGCCCATTATGATGCGTGAAATGCAGAGCACAAATTCTGAGTATGGGTTTTGTTTTTTAAACGGTATGTTAAGTATTCCATATGTAGTGTGTCCTTTATGATATTTTTAAATAATTCAAATGTTGGAGGGTGTTCCTGTTTCCAGTTTAATAAAATACATTTCTTAGATACATAGGAAATCAGACCTACCCTTTTGATAAATAAAGGGTCTGATACCTTATTTAAGTCCACCCCAAAAAGATAAATTAATGGAGTCTTGTGATATTTCTTCTCCAGAACCCTCACAGAGAACTCATGTACAGTATGCCAAAACTCATTTAGCTTTTCACAATTCCAAAAAATATTAATAATGGTGCCCATAAATTTCTTACATCTCTTGCATAAAGGATATATCTTACTGAGGCGGACTGGGGTCAAGTATATCCTTTGTATAAAAGTAATTTTGTTCAATTATTTTGTTACTAGAAAATGAGAAAAAGACACATTTGTATACATCCCACTGATCATCATCATCAAAGTTACAACCAGGATCTTTTTGCCATACATTTTTTAATGAAGTTAAAGATGAGTCAGTTTGATCTCTTAAGAATGTATATGTCTCGGATATCTTTCCCTTCAACCCTGATGTATTCTCTAAAATATTTTCTAATTTAGATAATTCAAGTGAGATATGACCCTTTGCAAGAAAATCATTTATCAGATGTCTAAGTTGTAAGTACTTGTAAAAATCTTTATTGTCAATATCAAATTCACTTTTGAATTCAAAGGTGACAAGATAGAAATTTTCGAATTTGAGGTTTTCATATACTGAGGTTTTCAGTATATTATAAATCACAAATGTCTTTATGCAATTATTTACCTGCAGCGATGTTAATGATACTGGATAAATGGCTTGTTTTTCAATATCAGTCCATGCATTTTCTCGAGGATGTACCCAACTTATAATATTTTTTGTTTGTGCTGCCCAATAATATAATTGAAAATCTGGGAGCCCTAAACAACCATTTTCTTTTGATTTGCATGGAGTTTTAAAAGCAATCCTTGGTGGATGCTTATAAAAAAGTTTTGAAAAATGATTTATTTAAATAGCATGGCAAAGATTGAAAAAGATAATTATAACGTGGCAGTACATTCATTTTAACCACACTGATTCTTCCCAGGAGAGAGATGGGCAATAAAGACCAATATTCCAAATCATCCTTTTTTTATTTAATGGAAAATAATTATTGCTAAACAGCTCCTCAAGGTTAGGAGATATCACCATGCCCAAATATTTAAAACCAGTCTGATTCCAAGTGAAGGGTGATATCTTATGAAGATTTTCAGTAATTGGGGGGGATAATAAGCAGGCATTAGACTTGGTAAAGCTAATTTTGTACCCTGATATATTGCCAAATTCGTTAATAATGTGTTGTTGTTTTTTTGCTTAATGTATTTATTTGTTTTGTTTGTTAAAACGGTTCCAATGTGTACAACTAAAATATTATTATTATTATTATTATTTTGTGAATTGCATATATCTTTTGAACAAAATTTCACTGCCATATTGAATTAATACACACAATTTAAAACATTCAGCATTTGATTCTATAGTGTGGCAGATTGTAACAACAGCACTTTTAGTATTAGTATTTAAATTGCTCTTTGTAATTTAGTGAGTGTTCAGGGATAAGGAATCTAAAATTTAAAATTGAAGCAGGATATGGATATTACATCAAAGGGTAACACTTTATTTTGATAGTCCACTTTAGATATTCTACTAACAGTAATTAACTTTGCAACAGAATGTCAACTAGCAGTTAGTAGAGTATTAGTAGACTGTCTGCTTAATATCTTCTAACACTTTCTTTGTCAACTTATTCAACTAACCCTAAACCTACCCTAAACTAACCCTAAAGTCTACTCTGAGAGTTAGTGGACATGTAGTTGCAAATAATGAGATTTAGTTGATATGTCAACATGTCCTCCAATTTATACGACCGACTAAAGTCGTTTTCACAAATCCTCAAATACGTCTCTTTAAAGCGTATTCAACATTTGCTCCCTTATCAGTAACAGGTATCTAACTCAACCTTAGCATTATATGTAGGTCAATTAGTAGCGCGTTGCACTGGGGAGTGGTATAATCATATGAACACAGGTTCGATTCCAGAGAAAGCGTATGTTTTCATTGTATGTTTTTTTTTTTTTTTTAAATATGCACTAGAAATCATGATTTTGCACTATTTCTGTAAGGGGTAGGTTTAGGGTAGGGTTAGGTGTGGTCATATATACGAATTACACCTAGTAAAATACGTTTAAATTACCCTGAAATCGTATAAAAACTCATACGTCATTCGATGACGTCAGATCCAACGCGACACTGTCATTATTTTTACGACCGCTAGAGGGCGCTTAACTTTAAAACGTAAGAATGGATCGTATTTGGTCGATTCAAAAACGTACAACTGGGTCGTATTTTCTTTGAGGACAGTCTCTTCAGTAGTCTGATTGCTGTGTTTTTGTGGTTATTGTGTAACACAGATTAAAAGTAATATGATACGATCTTCTATTGTTTCACGTTCTGATTGATCATTCACCTAAACATGACTGCCTATTGGTTCAGTGAAACTACAAACCCTGACTTGACTATATATAAGAAAAGCAAAAGAAAGAGAGCATTTTTACTCAGCACACCAGACCATCATGGAGTCAAGAACATTGTGTCTATTGATGCTCTACTGCTGTATCAACATCTGCAACCTTTATCCGCTCATTCATCCCAGTAATGGACTCAATGAGTGTCGTAAAAACTCACCTTTACCAGCACTTGAGGTTCTACCAGGAGGAGGCTGGGATAACTTGCGCAACATGGACATGGGTCGGGTAATGAATCTGACCTTTTCCCAGTGTCAGACCACAGAGGATGGTGTCTATCTCATCCCAGATGAAGTCTTTGTCATTCCACAGAAAGAGAGTGGAGTGGAAACAAATTCTGAGATCATCATGTCATGGCTGGACCAGACAAGCTCTACTTCAAGCTCCATCAACGCAGATGCTTCCTATCTTCTGGTGCTCAATGGAAAATTCTCCAAAGAAAACCAGCGCATTAAAACTCACCAAGTGAAGGAGAGTTCTGTAACAGCACGAGTTCAAGTAAGTCAAAACAAGTCAAAATGTAACAAAATTGTAAAAAAACAAAAAAAAAACAAACAAACAAAAAAAAAGCAAACTGGAATTTTAAATGGTTTGAATTACAGAAAGTCATTACTAAAAAATTATTTGTATTAGTTTTACTAAGATAATTACAATATTAAATATTACATGATATTATTATTATTATTATTATTATTATTATTATTATCTCATTCTTATCGTTATAAATGTACAGAAAATTAATTTAGAAGACCTACACTTTTTTCATTATGATTCAACTTCAGCATTTATATACAATTTTTTAGGCCACAAAATATAATTGATGTGTAAATGTTGCTTAGGGTTAGAACAGACCTCTGAGTTAAACCATTTTATTAAGTCTGTCGTTTTTTTTCCTAGGTTCGTAACCATCTGTACACAGTAAAGGCGTATCCTGACTTCCCTTTTGACATCCGCTTTGCTCAACAGGCAGAGGAAATTGCAGATGCTATTAAGAACAATCAAACACGTCTAGCAACTTATCTGTCAGAGAAACTCATACTTGATTATGGTACCCATGTCATCATAAGTGTTGATGCTGGTGCCATTTTGGTTCAAGAGGAGTATTTAAAAATGTCTTATGTTGCAAAGAATCAGTTACAGTTGTCTTCTCTTTCTGCATCAGCAGGTCTTTCCTTTTTTGAAAAACTTAAATTTGATTTTGGTAGAAGTGTATCCCAAAACAACTCTCAAATCAGTGGTTATCAGGGTAACATCACATATTCCTTAATTCAGAGCCAAGGAGGAGCTTTGTTCTACCCAGGCATCACTCTGCAGAAGTGGCAAGAGAGTACGCTCAATAATCTGGTGGCTATTGACCGCTCTGGGCTGCCGCTGCACTATTTTCTTAATCCATCAACATTCCCAGACCTTCCAGTTCCAGTAGTACATAAATTATCTCTGTTTGTTTCTCAGGCTGCAGAGCAATACTATAAAGTAAATACCATTCCAGGGTGCATAAGTCCAGATTCCAAAAACTTTAACTTTCAGGCAAATCTAGATGATGCATCTTGTGAGGGTCCAGTAACCAATCTTAGCTTTGGTGGCATTTACCTACGATGCACTGCACTGACATCAGATGGAAGTACAATCTGTGATGAGACAGCACAGAGAAACCCAGCTACTGGTGATTATTCTTGCCCTTTAAAGTACAACACCACCCTGTTACGCTCTGAGACAATAGAACAAGGTTATACTCGTTATGAGTGCCAAAAAAACTGCCGTTCATGTGGTTTCTTAGGGTTACGTAAATGCTGTGATGAAACATGTGCTGATGTTTACTATGTCCGTCGTGCAAAGGTGGACACCTACTGGTGTTCCACAACTCAGAAACCCCCTTTGAACTCTGGATACCTCTTTGGGGGGCTACATGGACCATCTTTGCAAAATCCATTTACCAAATCTTACAGCTGTCCTCCAAATTTCTTTGTTCAAAAATTTTTGACTAGTGGCATGGTGGTTTGTCTGAGCAATGATTATGTCACAGCAACACAATCTTCTGTGCCTTTTGGTGGTTTCTTCAGCTGCCAATCTGGCAACCCTTTCGCAAATGGTCAAAATCGCTGTCCACCTCAGTTCAGCCAACATCTTGCTGCCATTAGTGATGGCTGTGAGATATTGTACTGTGTACAGTCCGGTGTATTCAGTGGTGGTCAGTTAAAACCTGTGCGTCTCCCACCATTCACAAGCCCACCGCTGGTCAGCATGACTGCCACAAACTCTGTAGCTGTAATGACAGAAGGTAATGTGTCCTGGGTGAGAGTTGGACAAACAGGGACATGGCAAGTGGCAAATCCTGTTGAAATTAAACAGCTGTTTATGAGGTCTGAAGGAGAAAGGGCTGGTATAACCTATGGTCTGATGGCTTTGATTGCTTTTATGGTGTCAGTAACAGTTTTTTAAAGAAGACAAATGAAGTAGTGTGGACTTCAGAGTGGCTTAAAGAGTCAGGAAGAACAAATATTGGGAATGCAAATTATATAATAATTTCAGAACTGTTCTCAATGTACATAGTGATGGACGTGGTGATGGGTATAAAGGATGTTTTTAGTTAAAAAAAAAATAATTTCTCCAATTTACATTGCTTTTCATTATTATCATTTTACGGAAAGTAGTCAAAGTAATAGTTGTGGTAGTAGTGTAGGCTACTATTTACCATTAGTTAATCAAATGCACTTACTTAACAGGTGAACAATTTCTAACCGCATAAAGTTTTTCTTAAACAGTGTATTGATTTAAACTACATTTCAAGCCAATAAATTTATGATTTGTGTGAATAGTTTCTTGATCTGTATTTTTTAAATGAAATCTTTATTTTGTGCATTTTCTTAAGGTATTATTACTAATTGTATTTATTTGTAATGAAATGCTAATGAACTTTACCTACCGGATGGAAATGCCATCTACATAAATGTGAGTTAAATCATGAAAGTGTGTTAACTTGTGTCTACAGCCATATGCAGTGTCCCACAAAAGTGAGTATCTTCTCCAGGGACACAATATTACAGAAATGAAACTTGATTATATTTTAGAGTAGTCAGTGTGCAGCTTGTATAGAAGTATAGATTTATCGTCCCCTGAAAATTTACACACAGCCATTATTGTCAGAATAGCTGGCAACAAAAGTGAGTACACCCTAAGTGAACTTGTCCAAAGTGTCAATATTTTGTGTTAGCACCATTGTTATCTGGCACTGCCTTAATCATTTTGGGCATTGAACTGGCCAGAGCTGCACAGGTTGTTGCTAGGATCCTCTTCCACTCCTCTATAATAACATCACGGAGTTGCTGGATGTTAGACACATGGCGCTTCTCCACATTCCGCTTGAGAACGCCCCACAGGTGCTTAATAGGGTTCAGGTCTAGAGACATATTTGGCCACCCCATCACCTTCAGCTTGCTCAGCAAGGCAGTTGTCATTTTGGTGGTGTGTTTGGGGTCATTATCATGTTGGAAAACTGCCGTTCAGCCTTGTTTCTAGAGGGAAGGCATCATGTTCTGCTTCAGAATGTACAGCACATAATGGAATCCATGTTTCCCTTAATGAACTGCATGTCCAAGGTCTTAAACACGCCAAAGTGCAGTGCCCTTAACGCACACTAAATCCACAATCTTGAATACTATCTTCATGTACTGGAAACAACTTGTGAGACTTTTTGCCGAGATCTCGTGAGAGGTCACGGAAACCTTTCAACTGCAGTTGAAATATTAAATTAATATAATACTTATAATACTTCGATATTACATATAATTTGGTAGAAACACAAAGTGTTGCACGTTTTATTGGTGCAAAGATGAGTAGTGGTGATATTTGATTTATACAACATTTGCAACTGCTTTTTATCGCTTAATTAATAGCACCACAAATTGAATTGTAATTCAAGTAAATCACGCTCTTGGACAGGTTGTCTTCAGCAAACTGTTTGCGTCCTTTTTTGTGAGCCAGCTTCAGAAGAGGCTTCCTTCTGGGACAAAGCCCATGCAAACCGACTTGTTGCAGTGTGCGGCGTATGGTCTGTGCACTGACAAGCTGACCATCTACTTCTGCAACCTTTAAAGCAATGCTGGCAGCACTCATGCATCTGTTTTTTGAAACCAGATTCTGCACCTGATGCACAGAACAAGTACTCAACTCCGTTGATCGACCCTTGCAAGGCCTGTTCTGAATGAAACCCATCTTGGAAAACCTCTGTATGACCCTGATCACTGTAATGTAACTGAACCTCTAATAGCCTTGGCTATCTTTGTGGAGAGCAATTCTAATTCTCAAATCCTCAGAGAGTTCTTTGCCATGAGATGCCATGTTGAACATCCATGATCTATATGAGAGAATTGTACTTAAAGCACCAAATTTTAACTGCTCTAATACAAGATACACAACTACTGCAGACAAAAGGCTATCACATATTCTGTAAATGAGAGCCATGGAGGAGCTTGATTCTACCCAGGCATCACTCTGCAGAAGTGGCAAGAGAGTACGCTCAATAATCTAGTGGCTATTGACCGCTCTGGTCAAGTCAAGTCAAGTCACCTTTATTTATATAGCGCTTTTTACAATACAGATGGTGTCAAAGCAGGTTTACAATATCAAATAGGAAGGTAGTGTGTCAATAATGCAAAAAGAAACAGCTTTTTCAGTTAAAAGGAGTTAATTATTGAATTAACAGTGATGTTATCATCCAACTCAGTTCAGTTAGTATAAATACTAAAATACAGTGAGTGAGTCTGGTAAATCGTGAATTAGCTGTCATCGGGAGCGTGTTGTGCACCCACCGGCAGAAACATAAATCAGCGGTATGTAAATATGAGACAATATCTTGAATATATATCCCATATCTTGAATTTTAGGGACAAAGTTCTTTAGGCTCTACCACACAGTAAGTTGTTGCCCTGCCTCATATTTGTCATCAATCAGCTGTATGAAATGTCAGATGACCCACGTAGGTCTGGGGCGGGGCAAGTGCATTAAATGCACTTAAATGCACTTTAAGAGAACATGCTTTCTGTAAACGACAAGGAGAATCAAGCATGCTCACAAACACCAAATATGGACCACAGCTGCTGTCCTATGCGAGCCGGCCGTGGCAAGTTAAAAGTGCCACAGGCATGAATGAAGATTTCTTCTCATCCACTGATGGTTTTGTGACAATCTGGTACAATGGCATGTATAAGGAGACTGAGGTGGTTATGAACAATAATGATCCAGTATGGAACACATTCTTTGATTTTGGATCAATTGAGTTTGGTCATGAACTCATATTTGAGGTTTGGGACAGTGATGTAAAATTGAATGACTTTGTGGGGAGATGTGTGGTCAGACCTAAATGTGGAACTCATTCCCATAGCTTTCAGTTACAGAGAGGCATCTTTTATTGCAAATACTCCGCTTTTTGTGATGCTTACTTGACTGGCCCCAGGTGTAGCAGATATTCACCACAAACTTAAGACCTATATTGTAAAGAATAATTCTGCATTTTACTTGTACCTAACTAAATGTAGTGCATTTATGGACAATAGGATTACCAAGCAGCAACAGTGCCTGAACCTATGGAATTTGCAAGGATTTTTCTTTTCGTATTTTCTTATAAAGAGGGGTCAAGCACTGAAGAGGCGAAGACTCCTCTTCTCATATTATTTTTTTTTTTATTCTTCTTCCTCTGCCATGGATGTCTATGATAGCTCACAGCCCAAACTCTATAGTGCCAACAACTGACCAAAAAGTATTTTTTAGGCTAATACTTTTGAACAATAAGTGCTAGAAACAAAATATATATTTTTGTAATTTCAAAATTATTCTTCAAACTCATTTTACACCATGGCTTTTATATTCATGAAAATCTGCACACAGTAGGCGCAGTGCCACCTAATGGTCAGCAAATATGAAAAACATAACTTTTATTTACAATTTTAAGACCCAAGATACTATTATCTTAAACTACAGTATTCTACAGAATTATTGCAAGCCAATTTACTATCATGTATCACATTCTGAGCTGTACAAGCTAATAAAATAATTGCAAAATGAATGTTTCATGATCATTTATTTCAAAAAGTAATTTTGTATTGTAGTGTGATAATGAGCAGGGATAACAGAACAAAAGCAAAAATATACAATTCCTTTGTTATCTTGTAGTACATCTGTTCTTCAAGAGACTCTGCAAAGCATGTGATCTATCACCAGTTTCACATTGGACATGTACGTAAGTTTGTAAGGAATTACTGATGAGAGGCCATTGTCACATGCAGATTGAATTCCTCCAGAACACTTTCATCCCACGTTTTCACAACCATGCACTATAGAAATTATGTTACAATAGGTAAACAGCATTTATACAAGATTTATCTGACTCAAGTGGTTCTGATGCAAAGTTTGATTAGATACATTGGTTTGCTTGCAAACAAACTGACATAATGCATAACATGCTCTCTGTAAATTTCTAATGCTCTTAATGAGCCTAGCCAAATAATTTCAAACATTAAAATGCCTTAAAATATACTATTCTACAAAAATAAATTTGTTTTCATTTTATTCCTGTTCTTGAATACACTCACCTAAAGGATTATTAGGAACACCTGTTCAATTTCTCATTAATGCAATTATCTAATCAACCAATCACATGGCAGTTGCTTCAATGCATTTAGGGGTGTGGTCCTGGTCAAGACAATCTCCTGAACCCCAAACTGAATGTCAGAATGGGAAAGAAAGGTGATTTAAGCAATTTTGAGCGTGGCATGGTTGTTGGTGCCAGACGGGCCGGTCTGAGTATTTCACAATCTGCTCAGTTACTGGGATTTTCACGCACAACCATTTCTAGGGTTTACAAAGAATGGTTTGAAAAGGGAAAAACATCCAGTATGCTGCAGTCCTGTGGGCGAAAATGCCTTGTTGATGCTAGAGGTCAGAGGAGAATGGGCCGACTGATTCAAGCTGATAGAAGAGCAACTTTGACTGAAATAACCACTCGTTACAACCGAGGTATGCAGCAAAGCATTTGTGAAGCCACAACACGCACAACCTTGAGGCGGATGGGCTACAACAGCAGAAGACCCCACCGGGTACCACTCATCTCCACTACAAATAGGAAAAAGAGGCTACAATTTGCACGAGCTCACCAAAATTGGACAGTTGAAGACTGGAAAAATGTTGCCTGGTTTGATGAGTCTCGATTTCTGTTGAGACATTCAAATGGTAGAGTCAGAATTTGGCGTAAACAGAATGAGAACATGGATCCATCATGCCTTGTTACCACTGTGCAGGCTGGTGGTGGTGGTGGTGTAATGGTGTGGGGGATGTTTTCTTGGCACACTTTAGGCCCCTTAGTGCCAATTGGGCATCGTTTAAATGCCACGGCCTACCTGAGCATTGTTTCTGACCATGTCCATCCCTTTATGACCACCATGTACCCATCCTCTAATGGCTACTTCCAGCAGGATAATGCACCATGTCACAAAGCTCGAATCATTTCAAATTGGTTTCTTGAACATGACAATAAGTTCACTGTACTAGAATGGCCCCCACAGTCACCAGATTTCAACCCAACAGAACATCTTTGGGATGTGGTGGAACGGGAGCTTCGTGCCCTGGATGTGCATCCCACAAATCTCCATCAACTGCAAGATGCTATCCTATCAATATGGGCCAACATTTCTAAAGAATGCTTTTAGCACCTTGTTGAATCAATGCCACGTAGAATTAAGGCAGTTCTGAAGGCGAAAGGGGGTCAAACACCGTATTAGTATAGTGTTCCTAATAATCCTTTAGGTGAGTGTATATGCAACTGAACATTTATTCAGTGGCAGAACATCTAAGTTAAACAGCCAACAATTCATCATTAAACAGAGGGTGAAGTGAAATCCTTACTCTTAAAAATAAACTTTTTTTTTTTTGCCTGAAGAGGGCACTACTACATGTGGAACAAAAAACATAGGTCAGATGTGATGCACATGCAAGCTATTTAACATGTTTCAACTGTCCCTCTGTTCCAAATGTACTCTGTCTACTTTATATTATCTTTAATGACTAAACCAAATAGCGTTATGTTAGATGAAAGTCCAACTAAAGCATTCTAGAATGTTTCACGAACAATGTGTAGTGTTTTTCTGCTTCTGTTTTGAGAACATTATAACAACTTTTAACAAATGTTCTATTAACATTACTGGAAGAACATTTTGACTTGAAAGAACCTTGTGAGAACATGTATCAAAGTTCTAAGAATACTCTAAGAATTAATAGCCTATTCATTTACACTATAATGTATGTGGCCTTGTTTGATAAATGCATTTAAAAGTCAGGAAACAGAAGCTAATTTGATGAGCTCTCCAATTAGTAAAATGATTTGAGCAGTGTCACTGGCCTACATTATGGCACTGGGATGTGAAAGTATTAAAGAGATGCCTCTGCTTGTTCACATCCTGTTAGAGGTTTGAATCTAGGGCTGTATTATACACTTTTTTCCATGAAGTGGGCACATGTGGAACATAATCAGTGACGTATATCCGAGTCAACAACATTTTTGTCAAGCAGCCTATACCTTGTGAGAGTCATGTGACTGGCTGCTTTGGGATCTTCCAAAGTGCTAGGAATCATTTCGACAACTACAGAATTTCCAGGTCTGAAAAAAGGATGTTCTTTCACTTAGTGGCAGGTTACACAACACCCATGCCACAGCTGATAATACTGAACTGTCACTTTTTTGTGTGTGTAAACTGAGTTAACAGTTGTGGTATAGCATCAATAGGGTATATGTGAAACTTCATCTGACCAAACCAGGAAACAGGTCTCAATCCAACTGCTTGTCTGAAAAAGTGTTAACAGCAGTATGAACTGATGGTGATATCTATGGACATTTACGGTAATTAGCTAACTTGGCTAGTTTATTGTTGGATAGTTGCACAGACAAATAGCCTTTATAGCGTGCTCAAATAGGCAGGACAATTTGCCTATATAAGTTGGCTCTTAGGGCTCATTTACACAAAGCCAGAGCTTTCCCTATTCAACCTTTTTTTCCTCATTATTCCGTTAACACGGCGTTGTCTCAAGAATTATCTGCATACGCACAAAACTACTTAGGCTCAAAACAATACAGTATACATGCCAGAACAGTATGTGTTGCTGTAATTCTGCCACAGAGATACACTAAAAACGGAGAAGGAGACTTGGAGCAAGCACATAAATCCTGCATGCTTTATACAAACCCAACAAAACAAGAAGATGATGAAGACGAACATGGAACAATACATTTATTACACCATTTATGGATTTGTGTTAATGTTAGTTAATAAAAATACAGTCGTTCATTGTTTGTTCATGTTGATGTTGCTGTTACGTGACGTAGCGGTGTCTGACTAGGGTAGAGACGTGGGGTGATGAAAACATTGTTTTACAAAATATACGGATTGGCTGTACACAAGAAAATGCAAGGGTGTCGTTTTCAGATTTATCTACTCTGCGACCCGGTTTCAGTTTCCCAAAAGCTGGATCTATTTGGACGAAATGCCGATACGATACAAAATTTCTACATATCAATTGAAACACGTCTCAGAGTGGATGGGCCCTAAATGCCATTTCATCAGGATACTCACATTGTATCAGTTGTTGACGTCTTTGGTATCGCAATCCAATAGTGCTGTTCTACCAGCACAGAGCAGAGGACCTATCTAAAAATAGATGAGAGTCAAAAAAAAAAAAAAGAGTTTGCCCAGCGTAGTAGACCTGGTTCTGTGAGGATGAAACCTTAGGAGCCCTCATGTGGCAAGCACTCAAACTGACCAGACCATACAGGGTTTTGGGTCAGCTAAGTAGACAAGATTCGTGCCTGAAGGGCAGGAATGTCCAGGTTATAGTACCTGACAAAAGGTGGATTGGAAGGACCACACAGATGTTGCCAATGAACACTCCTTCAGACCACACTCAGGAGGAGGCCATTCCCCTAATAGAGCGAGTTCTCACTCCAATAGGATGCTGCCAGTCCACGGAAGCATAGGTTAGCACTACTGCATCCATTATCCACTATGAAAGTTTTTACTTTGTAACCAGCAGCTCCTTAGTGTGGACTCTGAAGCATACAAAAAGGCTCTCCTGATTGCCTGATCTGGCTAGAGAGCTCTACATACAGGTGCTGGTCATATAATTAGAATATCATCAAAAAGTTGATTTATTTCACTAATTCCATTCAAAAAGTGAAACTTGTATATTATATTAATTCATTACACACAGACTGGTATATTTCAAATGTTTATTTCTTTTAATTTTGATGATTATAACTGACAACTAATGAAAATCCCAAATTCAGTATCTCAGAAAATTAGAATATTACCTAAGACCAATACAAAGAAAGGATTTTTAGAAATTTTGGCCAACTGAAAAGTATGATCATGAAAAGTATGAGCATGTACAGCACTAGTACATGCTTATGCAATTCTTATTATGCAATACTTAGTTGGGGCTCCTTTTGCCTGAATTACTGCAGCAATGCGGTGTGGCATGAAGTCGATCACTGCTCAGGTGTTAAGGGCCATCTGACCCTTTGGAGGACAAAATTTCTCTGTTAAATACAGCCCTCTCTTTTGGTTTAGATGCATTTGCACCTATGAAATCTCGTACAGTGACCTTTGTTCGCTCAGCTCCTTGGTATACTGATGAACTGCGCTCAATGAAGGCAGCCTGTCGTAAGTTGTAGCGTAGGTGGCGTCACTCTGGGCTTACTCTGCACAACCAAGCTTGGAAGGAGCACTTGCATGACTACAGGGCAGAAATAGTTTCTGTCAGGTCCAATTATCTTTCTCAAATAATTCTCAATAATGAAAGAAACCCTCATAAACTATTTCTATTTCTATTCTCTCTTTAACATATAAGACACATTAAAAATAACAGAAGCAAGAAAATTGATCATATATTGATGTGGATATTTTTATCCTGCAATTTGTCAGACAAAAATGTCTGATCTTGATGGAATGAGTGAAGAAATGAACCTGAAAAGATTTCCATATAAAAGAACATGGAGGCCCAGAGCACACTCACCTAAGTAATCATCATGTACAAACAGAAGATCACAAGCGTTTAACAGAGTTTTTTTCCCCCCAGAAATTTTTAAAACCACTGAAACAAACTCCAAAATACTTTTGCTTCCCCGTTTCTTTTGTTGCAAAATCTGGTGCCCCTCCGGTCATAAAAATAAATGAAAAGATTCCAATCATGTGACTTTGACTAAAGGAGCTACCATTAAAAAAAACTGCTGAGCTTGACTTTCAGTATAGGGTTTTTATTGTTTCTGTCTTCTTAGTTGATCTACGTTAACTGATTTATAGTGTTTTTTCCATTTAGTATGGTGCTTATAAGTTGTACAGTTTTAAAACTACAAAACTTCTCACACATTTGTAACAGTTAGACATTCATTCATTTAAAAATATTCTACAAGTTTACCCAGGTGAAAAAAAATTTATTTAAAGTGCTCTATTTAATCTATGCATTTAGAAAATGTATTTAGTTACTACTTGTAGTACACTTGAGTGTACTAGTGTATGAAGGATGGGTTCAACACATTTTAGTTCCTATTTATGGTGTCCCAAAATAGCACAGTTGAGTACACAGACGGTTTTAAGTTTATCTTATGAAATACAAAAAAATATTTTAGTATATTAAGTACAAAATTACTGCGTGAAAAAAGAGCACTTAGAGTACATTATGGAAGTGCACTTTTTACACCAGTGGCGTCGCTAGGTGTTCTGGGGCCTGTGCCCTGAATTTGCTATGGGGGGCCCTTCAAAATTAAGAATCAGCAGAATTTAGCCATAAAATTTCACCCACATCATAACGTATGTCCTGATTGAGATTTCTGAATTAGTTGATAGCTCACACAATAATCAAAACAGCTAACTCAGTGCTGTAAACAATTGGCTGACTAACCATTCAGAGTATATTAAGTAACTATTTTAAAATTAATAATAAAATTAAAATACTGCTTAGGATTACTGTAGGCATGTATGTTTAGATATTAATACTTTAGTACTTAATACTATTTAAAGCTTTTAAAGGGTGTTAAGAAACATATCACAGCCTTAGGCCTAATGTGAAACCAAAAAAGAGAAGTATTTTAAGGAAACATCTTAAACACTGAATGTAAAAGTAAAAATGTACATGCTTTTTGAAGTCACCACCCCCTGTTACTATGGTATAAATAAGGCATTCATTCAGAAGAGCACTGCATCCACACAGAAAACGTCCGTTGATCATGGAGCCAAGAGCATTGCGTCTGCTGATGATCTGCTGTTTTATCAATGTTAGCAACCTTCGTCCGCTCATTCATCCCAGCAACGGACTTGGCATATGTCGGAAAAATTTAAGTTTGACAGCGCTGGAGGTTCTACCAGGAGGAGGCTGGGATAACCTGCGCAACATAGACATGGGCCGGGTGATGAATCTGAGCTATTCCCAGTGTCAGACAACAGAAGATGGTGTCTATCTCATCCCAGATGAAGTCTTTGTCATTCCACAGAAAGAGAGTGGAGTGGAAACACACTCTGAGATCATCACATCATGGCTGAATCAGACAAGCTCCACATCAAGCTCCATCAACGCAGATGTTTCCTTCCTTTCTGTGCTCAATGGAAAATACTCTGAAGAAAACAGACGTATGAAAACTCACCAAGTGAAAGATAATTCTGTAACATCACGGGTTCAAGTAGGTCAAAACCATATTGCATATTTTCCATTTATTCCCCTATTTTTTTATTTTTTAGATCATGAAATGCATTAAATCATATTTATATACAGTTGTGGTCAGAATGATTGGTACCTTTGGTAAATATGAACAAAGGAATCTGGGAAAATAAATCCTTTTGATATTTTATTTTAAACATTTACCAAAAAAAAAAAAAAAGCAACCTATAAAAAAAATAATAAACTTAAATAATTAAAAATTACAATAATACATTATTATTTATAATTATTAATAGCATTAACAATAAATTAATTATATATTTTTTTATTTTCAAATGTATTGGTACAGAGAACCTTTCATTTTACTACTTTACTACTTAAGACCTAAAGAAAATTGTCTTTTCTTCTCTTGGTTATTTTTCTCAGGTTCGCAATCATCTGTACACAGTAAAGGCGTATCCTGACTTCACTCTGGACTCCCGCTTTGCTCAGCAGGCAGTGGAAATTGCAGACGCCATCGAAAACAATCAAACACGTCTAGCAACTTACCTGTCAGAGAAACTCATACTTGATTATGGTACCCATGTCATTACAAGTGTTGATGGTGGTGCCACTTTGGTGCAAGAGGACTATTTAAAAAAGTCTTTTGTGTCCAGCAGTCAGCAAGACATGTCTTCTGTCTCTGCATCAGCAGGCTTAAACTTCTTTGACAAACTTAAATTTGATATTAGCAGCAAGGACTCTCAAGAAAGCGCTGAAATCCGGGGTTATCAGAGTAATGTTGCATATTCTTTAATGAAGAGCCACGGAGGGGCTTTATTCTACCCAGGCATGACTCTGCAGAAGTGGCAAGAGAGTACGCTCAACAACTTGGTGGCCATTGACCGCTCTGGTCTGCCAATTCACTATTTTCTTAATCCATCAACGTTCCCAGACCTCCCAGCACCAACAGTAAATAAAATGGCTTCATCAGTTCGTCAGGCTGCAAAGAAATATTATGAGGTAAACAAACGTCCAGGGTGTGTTAATCCAGATTCCCCAAATTTTAACTTCCAGGCAAACATAGATGATGCTTCCTGTGAGGGTCCTATCACTAATCTTAGTTTTGGTGGCATTTACCAAACATGCACTTCATTGCGATTAGACGGAAATGTAATCTGTGATGAAACAGCACAGAAAAACCCAGCTACTGGTCAATATTCTTGCCCTCCACTTTATTATCCCACTTTATTACACACTGAAATAATACAACAAGGTTATAATTATCATGAATGCCATATATATGAGGAAGATTGTGGTTTCTTTGATTTGTCTACTTGCGACCATAAAGTATGTAATGATTTTTACTATGTCCGTCAAGCAAAAGTGGACACCTACTGGTGTTCCACAACTCAGAAAATCCCTGAATACTCTGGATACCTCTTTGGAGGTCTATATGGGCCATCTTTACAAAACCCACTGACCAAATCCAACAGCTGTCCTCCAAACTACTTTGCTATAAAGTTTTTGTCTAATGGCATTATGATTTGTCTGAGCAATGATTATGAGGGTGGAACAAGATTCTCTGTGCCATTCGGTGGTTTCTTCAGCTGCCAAACTGGAAACCCTCTCGCAAAGGGTCAAAATCGCTGTCCACCTCAGTTCAGCCAACATCTTGCTGCCATCAGTGATGGCTGTCAAGTAATGTACTGTGTCCAGTCTGGTGCATTCACTGGTGGTCAGTTAAAACCTGTCCATCTCCCACCATTCACAAGCCCACCGCTGGTTGGCATGACTGCGACAAACACTGTAGCTGTAATGACAGAAGGTGATCATTCTTGGGTAAGAGTCGGAGAAACCAAGATGTGGCGACTAGTAAAGCCTGATGAGATTAACCGAATGAAAATGGCACCAGTGTCTTCACAGATGTCTGGTGGAGAAAAGGCTGGTGTAGCTGTTGGTGTAATCATTCTGGTTGCTCTCGTGGTTGCAGGAACAGTGTTTCTAATAAAAAAAAGGGGATCTTCTGGCCTCAGGGTAAGCAGAGGATATCAAGAGCTTTAGAATGGGGCTCAAATTAGTTGGTGTAGATTGAACAAGACAGAACAGTAAGAGGAAGATTAATTAAAACACCTCTTGCATAGTTTTTTTTCTAAATAATTTGTTTACCATTAAAGAAGTACAGTTCTTTAAGATCCATGTTGACCCATGATCTACGTTTCTAATCAGCTGAATTATAATCTAATAAACAGTCTGTAATAATTTATTCTCATGATTATTATTGTTTTATTATTTGATCAAACCATCTGTAAATAGCACATTTGTACATTCTTTTTCTGTATATTTTTATTACTATTGTTATTTATAATTTCATTACCTTAATTTCATGCATGTACGCACTACTTTCTGTACCAGAAGCTCCTAACACCAAGACAAATTCCTTGTGTGTGTAAACACTTGGCAATAAAGCTCTTTCTGATTCTGGAGTGGTAGTGATTGTATAAATATCCAAACGGTAATAGGTTAAATAATTTACATAACATTTAATTTATTAATAAACTCAGCTAACCAGAATTTAACTGGTCTCAATTACTGTAATGTATATGAAAAATGCTAATATTAAATAAATAATTACTGCTGCTTTTTATTATCTTTTTCAACTTCATTATTTGTTTTTGTTTTTAATGAAAATAAACAATTACAAAATGAAAACAATTAAATCCCTGTGTGTGTCTGCTCTTTATCTTCCAAAACTAAAATGAAATTACATTATGCCATACAAGTAACTAGTTACTCCCTAACACTGCGGATCAGTAACTAAATGTAAAGAACGCTGCGTAGGAACAACTGAAGTAAATAAATAGAAGAAAAGGCAGCACAATTACAGCGAGCTGCATTAATTAAGATGAATCGTAATGAAGGTGTGAATTACAATCTCGAAACTTTTCTTGCTTAAGAAAGGCAATTCACTAAACGCTGAAGGTGATAAAAGCTAGAACCAACAATTATTTTGTCACGTTTTAGGCCACTACCTAGAATAAAACCCAGATCCCAGTAAGGGCGTACTCACACTAGAAACTAATGCCTTGTATCGAGCACAGTTCCCCCCTCCCTACTCTCCCACTGGCCTGCACTCACATTGCATTTAAGTGCTATGTTACACTAGCCCCCACTCATATAGCACTTACATTTTTTTAAAATAGGAAGAAAATCGCTTTTGCCACTAGTCTGTCTGATAGATTCATCACTTATTTATTATTTATTTATTGTCTTTTTTTACGCCATGCCAGCACCAGGGCTGATTCATAACTTATGAAGTGAAGTGATTTTTATTGTTTTAAATATGTTGTAAGTATCAGAATGTTATTACAGAGGCCGATGACACTGATGAGTTCAAGAGTACTCAGCTCCATTTTCTTGTTTGACCCAAACAAAACGTTTTGTGTTATGTCATTATTTAGGTGCAGAAATAATAAAATCCATGTTTTCAGTTCTTTCAATTCTTGTTTTATGGCAGAATACTTGTCACTTTATTTTAATAGTATATAGAGTTGGGTATCGTCAGCATAGCAATGATAAGATACACAAAAATTTCTTAAAATTAAACCAATAGGTGTACAATGAGAACAATTCTGGTGCCAAAATTGAGCCCTGAGGAACACTGCATGTAAAGTGACCTCGAAAAGAGGAATGCAACAAGACTAACTGAGAATCTCAAAACCAGGTCAAGTACAGTGCCATGATGCCATGATCAATAAAATCAAAAGTAACGTCTAAAAGCACCATCATATTACCAGCATCAGCTGTCATTATTGTAAAACACTGCAGAAACCACAAAAGAGCAGATTCAGTGCTGTGTAGAGTTTTGAAGCCAGACAGAAAAATATCAGAAATGTAATTTGAACTCTACTTCAAAGAGTTTTGCAACTGTATTTTTCTTTTTCTAAAGTTTTGGAAATAGGCCTAAAAATTGAATAGAGTGTAGGATCAAGCAAAGGCTTCTCATGGTGACACTGCCATCTAGGTGCTCAAATATTACTGTTCATCCATGGCTGGGATTTGCGTTTTAAATTAATAAGCTTACGAGGTGCAATAAGATATAAAATATTCTCAAATAATGTTTATAGTTTCAGTAAACAGACTCAGTAAACAGACTTTTTTCTGTCTAGTATTTTTTAAGGAAAACAACACAAGGACATACACATAGTACACCAAAACAGTTTTGTGAACAGTTCAAATGAACAGCATTTAGCCGCAACAGAAAGCTCTTGTAACATTATACACTACTGCTTCAAACTTTGGTTAGTATTTTTTTTTTTTTTTTTAATTCAGCAAGGATGCATTAAATTGATCAAAAGTAAAAGTTTATTCATCAAACAAATAATTCTGAGAAAAAAAAAAAAAAAAAAGGTACACAAAAGTACATTAATAATGGTAATAAGAATTTCTTGAGCAGCAAATCAGCCTATTAGAAAAACTTCTGAAGGATTATATGACTAAATTACTTAAATTTAAATTTAGCTTTGCCAACACAGGAATAAACTGCATTTTAAAATATATTTTATTTTACCTCTAGAAGATAAAAATTATGACAATTATGACCTTGGCATGGCTGTGTAACTTTATACATTCTTTATGATGGCAGATGAAACAACATATCTCTGAAAAGACAATTTCCAAAAGAGAGAATCCCAAATGCATAATTATTTGATAAACACTTTTAAACGTCAGGAAACAGAAGGCGTTTCACTTTTGAGCTCTCCAATCAGTAGACTGTCACTTATGCATATGCCCCTGCTTTTTCATATCCTGTTAGAGATTGGAATCTCGATCTTGTGAGAGACATGTGACTGACTGTTAGCTAAAGGATCTTCCAAAGTGCCAGGAATCATTTCAATGACAGAATTTCCAAAAAAAAAAAAAATGATACTCAATGGTCACACGATACTGACAAGACCAAAATGGGCAGTGATAATTCATTTTACAATACATTTTAATTTAATAATTATTTACGTTTATTTACCTGTTTGTAAGCACTGTGCTGTGTTAAAGTGGCTGACAACAATAAATATTCTTATTAAGAATAAAACTACCTCGCTTTTGAACTGTGCAGAGTTGTAGTTGAATAGTTAGGCCTACTACACTACTGTATTTTAATGCTGGTCATTATGGTGATACCTGGAGAGACAAATATTTTCTGAGGTGGCACTTGGTATAAAAAGTTTAAGAACCACTTGCGTAACACATTCAAGTACTTAAACCATACATTTTCACAAAATGTAGAACGTAGACATGTTATTATAATTAAGCAAATACAATCTGATCAAAGTGACACAGCCATTTCCAAACACTCGGAAGTCCATCATTCCACAGTGAGGAAGATTACTCACAAGTGGAAGACATTCAAGACAGACACCAATCCTCCTAGGAGTAGACTCCCAGGAAGTTCACCCCAAGATCAGACCCTGCAATACTCAAAGAATTGGCAGACAACCCAAGAACTTCACCACATACTCGACAGGCCTCAGTTAACATTTTAAATTTCATGATAGTCTAATTAGAAAAATATGGGACAACTATGGCATTTTTGGAAGGCCAGAAGAAACCTCTTCTATCTAAAAAAGCATGGCAGCATGGTTTAGGTTTGCAAAGTTGCACCTGAACAAACCATAAGAACAATGTCCTTTGAACAGACGCCAAGTTTGGTGAAAACCTGTAGAGCATATCAGCACAAACACCTCATATCAAAAGTCACACATGCAGGTGGAGGGCTGATGACTTTGAGCTTGTTTTGAAGCCACAGGACCTGGGGACCTCACAGTCATAGGCAACCATGAACTCCTCTGTATACGAAAGTATCCAAAGTCAAATGTGAGGCCATCCATCCGACAGCTAAAGCTTGACCAAAATTGGGTCATGCAACAGGACAATGATCCAAAGAATGCTAGCAAATCTACAACAGAATGGCTGAAAAGAAAAGAATCAAGGTGTTGCAGTGGCCCATTCAAAGTCCAGACCTCATCCTGACTCAAATGCTGTGGTGGGAGCTGTCCATAAACAAATGCCCATGAACCTCAATAAACTACAGCAACGTTGTAAAGAAGAGTGGGCCAAAATTCCCTCAGAACAATGTGAGAGACTGATAAAGTCATACAGGAAATTATTACTTCAAGTTATTGCTGCTAAAAGTGGATCTACAAGCTATTGAATCATAGGGTGACCTAACTTTCTCACGGCTTTTTCATCTTGGCTTTATTTTTGTTAATTAAATAAATGACTCTGTGTGATTTGTCATGTAATTTTGTTTATCTGAGGATTTTTCTATTGTTTTTCTTCTTTCATTTTTCTGCCTCCATTTCTCCCTTTCCCTCAGGGTTTGCATTTAGTCGTGCCTGACATTGCCTTTGTCTCTCTAACTGGAGCCATCTAACTGCAACCTCCATGAATTGGAATAATTACAGTCATCATTGCTCAAAGCCAATATAAATGACAATTATATCTATATATGTATTGAAATATTATTCATATACAGAGCGCATCCTCAAAAGCAGTGCTACATAGGTCTAGGTGTCAATAGGCCTAGAGTGTCAAAAGGGCTGCACAATTAATAAAATTTCTAATCGAATCGAATTTCTTGCAATCACGATTAGAAATGCCATGATTACATAATCGTTCAAAGCCACCATTACAAAAAACAAAAAAACAAACAAGCAAAGGAATACATACATTATTCTGCATAGAGGCTTGTTTAGATATGCACAATATTGTTATCGTGGGCACATCAAAATACCAAGAATAATTACAACCAGTGTTGGGGAAGTTACTTTTAAAAGTGATGCATTACAATATTACTATAATGCATTACTCCCTAAAAAAGTAACTAATTACATACTTACTAATTACATTACTAATTACATTACTTTTGCGTTACTTTTTAAATCTGGGCAGGGCTTGCTTGTTTGTTTTTAATATAAAAAAAGTTTGATTCTTAGCAAATGTATCAAAATGAAATTAAGTGAATAAGCCTAAGGCTGAAGGAAAAGTACATTCACATCTGTACAGTAGAACTGCAGCAAAAGGAAGTTCAGAACACTCTTCAGCAATGAGAAAAATAATGCACAAATGTTAATTAATCTAAAGCAAATTTTGTTTATTAGTACACTGCAAAAAAATGTTTTCTTACTTAGATTTTGTCTAGAAAATCCTTCTTGATTTAAGAATTGTTAGATATTTTGGCTGAAAACAAGGCAAAAAAATCAATAAAGGTCAGCAGCACAGTCAGTGGTTAATAAAATGGGATTAAATACATAAAGAAAACAAAAAGTAACTGGCGTTACTTTTTTGAAAAAGGGAATTAAAAAGTAATACGTTTCTTTACCAGTTACTTGAAAAAAGTAATATTATTATGTATCTTGCATTACCCCCTACACCATTTATAACAAAATCTTCAGAATTCTGAATGCACAATACCGCTGTATGCTGAACTCTGACGTAAACAAGCAAGTGTGAGAGAATCTCTGAATGAAACCGCACTTCCATTCTCTGACAGCAGATGGCGTAATATAACATATTATAAACATAATGCAGAACTTACCCGGGAAACCTGTAAACAAAACAGCTTTCCGTTTCTGAAAAGTGTTTAAATGATTTAAATAGCCATTCAGATGTGTATTTGCTATGGTGTTCATCACAGCACAAAATACTTTATTTTCAAACTTTTCTTACGTTTTAACCTTGACTACAACATGCCCTAGATATTGTTTTAAAGTGTTTTTACTAGGGATGCACCGAATATTTGGCAACCGAAATTATTTGGCCGAAAATAGTAAAAAACAAGCGAACCATCGAAAAGACAGAATAAATTATACCGAACAATAACGTGATGCGATCAAATAGAGGTGCGCACTAATGTAGCAAACACGTCCATAGTGTGGAAGCATTTAAAACTGTCAGAGAAAGACGCAAACATCATTATAAGCACCAATTGTATGATTGACTGAAATCACAAAACGCCCTTAAACCATTAGTAAATAAACTACAGAACGTATTTTTTTTCTAATACACGCACAAACTGTATGCATTCTGACAGCACTGCTCATTAGCCAAGGTTCAAAGTCCAAAGCGCAAGGAAAATCTGCACTGAAACAGCTTAATGAGAGAAACATTCATAAATCTGCTCCTGTCACCAAAAAGATGTACCAAAGTTTTATGCGGGTTTCCACCAAAAGTCAGCATTCATAAACGTTAGTACTATAATTTTACTGTTGTTCTGTAACATAAAATACAAAAGTAAGACAAAAATAATGGCAAAATACATGTGGGGGAAAAAAACAGAGCAAAAAAAAAAAAAAAAAAAAATTTACTCTGTAATCAGCCTTCAGCCCAGTGTTTCATTTTGTTCAGTTTCGGCTTCAGCCAAGTATTTTCATTTCGGTGCATCCCTATTTCTTATTATCAGTGCTGGAAACAGTTGTGCTGCTTAATATTTTTTTTGGAACCTGTGATACATTTTTCCAGGATTTTTTGATCAATAAAAGGTTAAAAAGAACAGCATTTATTTAATGTAAAAAGGTTTTCTAACAATATACACTACTGTTTAAAAGTTTGGGGTCAGCACATTTTTATTCTTTCTTTTTTTTTTTTTTTTTTTTAAAGAAATTAATATTATGCCAAGGATGTGTTAAACTGATAAAAAGTGATAGCAAAAACTTATATTGTTAGAAAAGATTTATATTTTGAATAAATGCTGTTCTTTGTAACCTTCTATTGATCAAAGAATCCTGGAAAAATGCATCACAGAGTCCTGACGAAAGCTTTGCATCACTAGAACAAAATAATATTTTTAAATATATTAAAATAGAAAATTATTACTTTAAACTGTAATATTTATTTCACAATATTACCGTTTTTTCCCCTATATTTTTGATCAAGTAAATGCTGCCTGGATTAGCATTAGAGAATTCTTTAAAAAAAAAAAAAACATTACAATTCTTACTGATCCCAAACTTTTGAACAGCAGTGTATATTCACACAATTTTTTTTTTTTTTTTTTTGCCTTTCATATATGTGACCCTGGACCACAGAACTTGAGTCTTGAGTAGCATGAGTATATTTGTAGCAATAGCCAAAAATACATTATATGGGTCAAAATGACTGATTTTTCTTTTATGCCAAAAATCATTGGGATATTAAGTAAAGATCATGTTCCATGAAGATATTTTGTACATTTCCTTCTGTAAATATTTCAAAACTTAATTTTTGATTAGTAATATGCATTGCTAAGAAATTTATTTGGACAACTTTAAAGGAGATTTTCTCAGTATTTTGATTTTTTTTGCACCCTCAGATTGCAGATTTTCAAATAGTTGTGTCTTGGACAAAAACTGTCCTAACACACCACACATCAATAGAAAGCGTATTTATTCAGCTTTGTATACCTCAACTTAAAAAAAAAAATAAACTGACCCTTATGACTGGTTTAGTGGTCCAGGGTCACATATTTAAACCCAAGAAAACACATTCATACAACACATTTTTCCAATAACATTTGACTAAAAAAATAATTTACAATGTTACAAAAACAAGGCTATTACAGTAAATAATAATAAAAAAAAACCATTAAAATTATTAAATCATTTTCATCTACTTTTGTATTTATCCTAAATGTAGGCTACTGTAAAATAGGAAGTGTATGTTTATGCCCCTGAAATATACTTTGAAATATATTTTGCTATATAAAGGGTGAAATTAAATCAATTTAGAATTTTAGAAATATATGCCTCACTGTTATTTATCATATATTTATACATATATACATATATTTATCAAATATGCTATTATGACCTTATATTTCACATAATTATATTCAGATGCATATCTTGTGATGTCTAGTGTGGGACATTGTTAGTATACAAATTAAATTACTGAGAGTGGGAAGTGTGCTTTAAGCATTTATTTTATTTTATTTTATTGTGTTGTTAACATTACCTTGCACTTTACATTTTTTGGTTTGTTTGTTTGCATATATCTAGTTTTTTTATTTGAAAATTGTCAAAAGTATTCATCAAAGTTCTTTTTGTAATTCTTCTGTGGTATTCAATCATGGATCGATCATCTTCTGCACCCTGATTGGTAGTCGTCACATCGATTAGCTGCTTATCTGCAAATATATTTGTAATAATTTTTGTAGTCAACAATCTCGTGAGAAACTGTCTTTGACACCATCCGTCACCCACCGAGCGATGCCTCACTATTGGTCTCTCACTGTCAGTGGGAGAATCTAAAGCAGCGTCTCGCTATGGTAAGAGTGCTTCAGGTGAGAGTTGGGCGAGTGAGAGAGTCACACCACCTGACGCCGTGGTCATTCCCATAGATATGGTGTGAAGAGACAGCACTCACCACCCAACGCTGTACACCGCCATCCAAGACAGCAACATCACGAAAAGTTGACTACAGAGGCCAATTCATCACCCACTGAGCTCTGTGATAAGGGAAGATGCAATCCTAGCATTTATTTTTATTTTCTATATTCATAAAAATTCTATTGTTGTTGTTTTAATTTTGTGTTAATTTATATTGTATTTACTGTGTATTATTATTAGTTATTTTCATGTCATTAATATATAATCAATTTTATTTTTATTATTAGCTACTCTACATTATATCATTGGTATTATTTTATGGATCATCTTTACTACTTATTATACATTCAATATTAATTAATTGTATTATTGACATTTTAAATTCATATTGTAATTATTTTTCTTTTTTATTATTGTTGCTGTGTTATTTTAACTCTACTCCATCCCCCGGTTTCACAACCATAGTCATTTTCATGTTGCTATTTTATTATTAGTTACTTTATCTTATATTATTGGTATTATTTAAGGGCCCATCTTAGCTAATTATTTTATTGTGTATTTGTTTTATTATACATTTAATACAAATAAATTGTCTTACTAGCATAATTTTAGATTCATATCTTAATTTTTAAGTTACATTTTTGTCGCTGTGTTATTTTAAACTCATTTTTATCACAAATATTCTATTATTACTTGCTACTCTATCCCTTGGACTCACAGACAAGGCATTAAAAAATAATAAAAAAACAAACAAACAAACAAACAAACAAAAAAACACGTCTAGACTGTTTTAACTGAAGAAGAAAGAAAAAAAAACATGTCAGCGCCATTCTTTTGAAAAAGATATGACCGAATTGAGGTATGATCAAATCCTGACTTAACCTGAAGGCCTAAATTACGGCTATCACTACTATTACGACTACTTTTGCTGCTGTTGTTGTTGTTGTTTACAGTTTCTCACTCACCTCCCAACAGTAGCGGTTGGCTCTTCTTCTTCCATCAACCCGCGAATACGAATCCGTGAGTTGCTGGGCTCTAGTTGTAGACTCTCGTTGCTTTGTGTACTTATCAGCCGCATGGCATATGTGCACTTGCGGTCTTACGGACTTACAATGGCTGCCGCGTGCGCGTGTCCGTTAAGTCCACGAGACCGTAGGGTGTCCCATTCGTCATTTTAGCGTTCAGAAGGGTGCTCGCGAGCGCCCCCTTTGCGGCCGTTTTGCGCTCTCGATACGCACTTCTGTGGAGCCCGCAATGGTGCGAGCTCGCAGCAGACTTATACCCGACAGTCAAAGCGGCATTTACGTCACGAAAGTGCGGACTCAGAGGAAGACAGCGAGGGTTTTAGGGTGCCATAATCGCTCGTTTGCAGCGTTGAGTCGGGCGTCTTTCTTCTCTTCCTCATAATCATCGTGTAGTGTGCGGCGAAGAAAAGATTATCTCAGTCGGTAACACTACACTTTTCGTTGCATTTACTTCCATTTAGAAAAGCAAGTACGTACGAAATGTTTGGCGTTCTGCTGAGCTTCGAAGTTCAAGGTTGGAGAACTCTGACCTTCGAACTTACATCACGTGAAACAGCAGATCGATACGTCACATCGTGACCTCGCAGTTGATGGGAGAAGCAAACCTTTTCGAAGCTTCTTTGAAATTCCTTTGTATTTGTGGAAACTGAATTGTATTATTCTAAAGTTGTTTTGCAACCCGCCATAAAACCAAAAGAAGAAGAAGAATTGTATTAAATGTTTTGGCACTGTTCAATAAAAAAATGTTTTATCTATTAGTATAATACACAAAATGCAGTACAAATAATAAAATATGTTAATATATGCAGTCTGGTTTCAGTAAAATTCAGTGTGGTTTTTATTAGTTTTGTTGAAAAATTTGGTTAATTTTCGTTTTAGGCTATTTTGTGAGCAGATTTTATTTCGTTTTTATAGTTTAGTTTCAGTTTTAATTTTAGCTTTAAAGAATTTGAAAGCTGACACTTTGTTTTATATTAAAAGCACCAAAAGCACGAAGCTTATTGCTGTTATTGGGGTGGCTGGCATTTTAGTAATTAAAGTTTAGCAGAATTAACAGAACACTTCCAAAGCACAGACCAAAGACATTTTAATTCAAGATGACGAAACCTCTAGCAACACAAAATGAAGGCACGCTGAGATTGATTAGATGGAAAAGGTATACAAATATTATAGGGCAAAATAAAGCAGTAAGCCTTTTTACTCTATAACTAAACATGTTGCGCTTGAGGGTCCCTATATTTCGTTTCGTTATTTTATTAAGTTAATTTAGAAAAAATGTTTGGAGCATTTTTGTTTAAGTTTTTTTTTTTTTTAAGTAACGACTAAGTGGCCAGCAGCAGACAGTAAGTTGACCATAGCCTATCAATTTAGCCTTCTCAAATCATCACGACTTGCCTAAAATAGAATCTATAGGCCTAAATATAAAACAGCTTAAGCATATCACAATGTTAGTTTAAACGCTTAACCTATATAAATGTGCGTTGTTGGACGCATATCTAATCGTTTGTGCGGAGAGTGGAAGCTGAAGAGCGCTTTACAGGACATGGGGGCGCCAGCGCGATCACTTGCATTGGAAACATTTTTTAAGTCATAATTTTTGCTCATAAAGGTAAAATAACAGCATTCGGATCTGTAAAGGGTCTATTTTTATTTGTGTGATCGGTAGCCTACAAAATCAGCACTCGCATCATATTGCTCTTGCCCGTGTGCTATTCTGTGATATGTGGTAGCCTATATTTAAATATGATGGGAAATTTTTTTTATCTTTGCACCAATATTTAGAATTTTAAGTCATAAATGCATTCAGAGGCGCCGATCCACGGAAAAACACGAGATCCTCGGTTCATTTTAACCAATAAGAAGTGGATTGTACCACAGTATTTGTATACCTGCGTTTCAGCACCCACCAGCAGAAACATAAATCGGCGCCTATGACTGCATTTATAGAGTTGTTGCCCTGCATTTCAACTTTGATTTCAACGGTCAGGTCTAGGTCTGTGACGTAATGTCCTATGGCGTGACACACATAAAAGAACCACAGATTTGTTTTATCTCAAAATATCTTAAAAAAAATTCAGTTAAGTATTGCAATAGGGGATATATAAATATCACTCATCTTAAAATGGTATAACTTTCAGCAGTTATGAACGGATGATAGCAAAGCTTGTCTTGTTGTCAAAGTTTGTTTTGAAATTGTTTGTTTGTTTTTTGTTAATTGTATAATAAATAAAAAGAAACATATAGAAAATATATAAGACATAAAAAGTAGAGAATGAAACGTTTGTAAGAATAGAAATAGAGACTGAGTTAAAGGGTCAAAAACAAATACATTTTCTCAAAGGTCAGACTTCACACTACACAAATGTATGCATTTTTCCTTCAAAAATTATTTTACAAAAAAAAAAAAAGATGTACTGCCTTGTCAACTACACATAAATACACAACACAATATTGGCCCCTCTGTATTTATTGTGGCCCCTGCTTGAAGTTGAAAAAAAAAAGAAATCGCCCCAGAAAAAGTATACTGTTTAAAAAAAAAAAAAAAAATGTGCATTTGTAATTGTTTTCGTTGTGTGAATCTGGGCCTATATTCACAAAACATCTTAAGGCTAAAAGTAGCTAATAATTTGCAGATTTATGAGAAAATTATTATTCAAATATGGTAACATAATATCGCACTCCACAAAATGTCTATGAATAAATCTCTGACAGAGACCCGTACTGGTATCAGTCATCACAAGAATGACCTGATGGTACATGCACAGTAGGCACAGTGCCACCTAGTGGTCAGGAAATATGAAAAATTTATATTTTTACGTGTGAACTGTTTGACACGAGATACCATTGACATTAACCTACAGTATTTTCAAGACTATTGCAAACTATTTTACTGTCATGTATCACATAGCGAGCTGTACAAGCTAAAACAAATAAATGTTCATTTATTTTGACAAGTAATCTTGTAGTGCGATAAATGAGCAGAGATGATAACAAAAGCAAACATATACAATACCTTTGTCTTGTGGTACATCTGTTCTTTGGGTGACTCTGCGTGTAATCTTTCAACACTGGACACATATATGAGCTATATTATAATAAATCTAACATACTACGTGCTGCATACAGGTGCAGCTCAAAAAAAAATTGAATATCGTGAAAGTAATTTATTTTTTTCAAAATACTGAAACTTTCATATATTCTGGAAAATATTAAAATATTTAAATAAAAAAAAAAAAAAATAATAAAAAAAAAATTATATATATATATATATATATATATATATATATATATATATATATATATATATATATATATATATATATATATATATATATATATGGTTCAAGATTTTTGGTCAGCAGCACATATTACAGTAAAGGACTTGTGGGATGGAAGTGATCAGCCTATGTGGCACTGCCGAGGCACTACTGAGCCTTCAGATCATCTGTATACTGTTGGATCAATTGTTTCTCATCTTTCTCTTGAAAATATCCCTTAGATTCTTGGAGTTCAGGTCAGGCATGTTGGCTGGCCCGTAAAGCACAGTGACATCATAGTCAGCAAACCACTTGCAAGTGGTTGTTGCACTGTGGGCAGGTGCTAGAGTCCTGCTGGAAAAGGAAATCAACATCTCCAAAGCTTGACAGCAGGTCATTACTGACTTCAGAAACTTCACACCGGACTTAAAGCAGCTTGGATTCTCTGCCTCTACATCTTCCTTCAGACACTGGGACCATGATTTCAACATGAAATGCAAAATTTACTTCTATCTGAAAAGAGGACTTTGGACCACTGAGCAACAGTCCAGTTCTTTTTCTCCTTAGCCCAGGTAAGATGCTTCTGACATCATTTCTGTTTCAGAAGTGGCTTTGTGTGGTGACTCTTGATGCACTGACTCTGGCTTTATTCTACTCCTTGTGAAGCTCTCCCAAGTGTTTGAATCGGCTTTACTTGACAGTATTCTCAAGCTTGGGGTCATCCCTGTTGTTTGTGCACCTTTGCCTACCCAATTTCTTCTTTCCAGTCAACTTTGCATTTAATATGCTTTGATACATCACTCTGTAAACAGCCACCCCATTCAGTAATGACCTTATGTGACTTACTCTCTTTGTGGAGAGTGTCAATGATTGTCTTCTGGACCACTGCCAAGTCAGCAGTCTTCCCTATTGGAGTGGTTTCAAAGAACAAGAGATACCCAGAATTTACACTGTATGAAATGAAACTCAAATGTAAATATTCTAATATTTTGAGATACTGGATTTTTGACTTTCATAAGCTGTACACTCTAATTATCATCATCAAAAAAAAAAAAAAACACCTTTTGAAATGTTTTATTTTACATGCAATAAATTAATAAGTTACAATTAAAAAAATAAATAAATAAAAAAAACAATATTATAATTTTGAGCTGCACCTACACTAAGTATACGCAGAGCGAATGTGGGCAGCCACACCATAATTTTCAAAAGTCTCCATTTTGGTAAATTATTTTATTGGCTTGTACATATATATCCCAACTACTAGGTAGCACTGTGCCTATATAGTCCATGTACACAAACATTGTAGAGACCCCAGTAAGACTAAAACGTAAACATTGACTACTGTAGTTATTAATGATGTTACGAGATGCACGCCAATGTCCATGTATAGACGTCAGTTTTGGGAGGGAGTTGTGTTCCGTACACATGGAACAATTTACAGAACATTTAAATGCGGTTGCCACTCCTGAAACTAGCAGTGTGTATGGGACCAGATACTATTGGCTGAGAACTCAACTAAGCTAGATTATGACGCCAGATTTGCTTTATACATAAACTAAACATTTCATAATTGCACTTTACAGTATTTGAACTGAATCAACAATGAACTGATTGCAACTGAATAATGACTGTTTACTATTGTCTTAAGTAAATGACTGTATTATCTTTATTTAGAAAACAATACAAGGACATACACATTAAACAACAAAACGGTTACAGTACAAGTATAACCAGTTATTTGCAGCAGTGTCTTCAGTCTATAAGGTCACAAATCTGGAACCAACTCACCAGTTCTGTGTAGGCTAAACCAAGCTGGGTAGGCGAGGTACAGCCTTTCAGATGGCACATATGACATGGATCTCCAGTGTGGAATATTAACATGAGTATTTCAGGTGTTCCCTGAGTAACACAACTTCCTCTACCGCCAGTACATTGGTCCAAGATTAGTGCGCATTTATGAACCGTCTTCTAACATTTGGACGTTGGAAAAAAAGTGCTTATTCTTACCAAAACCACACCAAATTGTTTCAAGTTGCTTTGTTTGTACTTGAGTGGAGGAAAAAAGCACAGACAACTACCACTCTCTTTGCCATTGTTCAGGTTTCAAAGGCCCAGTGAGACTTTGAGAAGTGCTGCCATTTGTTCAGTCATAGCACCATCCTCATCTGAACAGAAAAAAAAATAATAATAAAAAAAAAAGAATATAATATAATAATAATAATAATAATAATAATAATAATAATAATAATAATAATAATAATAATTAATAAATAAATAATATATATATATATATATATATATATATATATATATATATATATATATATATATATATATGTATATATATATATATATAGTAAAACCACCACAATGAAAGTCTAAATTTTAATGCACTGGATTACCCAAAAATGTGAACTAATCAATTATTTAACATACAAACCATTTTGTAAATTGTGACCTGTAGGTTTGATAGATGATGTGTGCTGACACTCACCTCCATCAGTGGTCATGTCCTGTTCCAGTTTCAGCTTCTCCTGTCCCACACGGAGCATGCAGGCCTCAATCGTATCTCTGCTGATGAGCTTGATCACCTGCACTGTTCTGTTATGCAAACACATTACAATGAACCAAAATTCTCTTCTTTATGGTGATCTCAAGTTCCTTTTAATTATACTAACCTGGTTTGCCCCATTCGATGACAGCGGTCCTCTGCTTGTTTATCATTAAATGGATTGCAATCAATGTCATGAAGAATCACTGTGTTTGCAGAAGCAAGGTTGATTCCCTGCCCCCCAGCTCGGGTCGACAGGAGGAACACAAAGATCTCAGGATTTGTATTGTATTTATCGATGAGGCCAATCCTAGAGAAGCCAAGAGGTTGGAAATAGATTTATTCAGACAGGCAGCTTCCTACTTGAATCTGATAAGTAAACTTTGGGGACATCATACACGATAGATTAAATTGGATATTGGATATTAAAATAAAACACACTGTCTAAATGATTGCTCAATTGCATTTCATTACTTGCAAAGCAACAGTGAGGATAGTTAGTCCCAAATATAAAATCTGAAAAACAAAACAGAATTGAGTGACGAAGTACCGAGAAGGTAATAACCAATTCATGCCCACCTCTCCGCCATGGGAGTAGAACCATCCAGTCGAACAAACTGATGGTCAAGGTGTTTGAGCAGAATCTCCACAATGTCCAGCACCATGGTGAACTGACTGAAAAGGACAACCCTATCACCCTTGAGGAAAAATAAAGTTGTTTTAAACACATCAGCAACAATAAAACAAACTAAATTCAAAATGACTCATCAGGAGACTGTTAAACAATGTAGACAAACCTTTTCTTTGAACCTGGTGAGTAGTTTTGTTAAAAGTGCAAACTTCCCAGAGTCTAAGAGGAGCTCTTTTTCCAGCTGAAAACAGCTGATGGAGCTGTACTGCTTACACAAATTATGCAGCTCAAAGTCAGACATCACCTCCATGTCCTCTTGGATCAGCGCAGGGTCTGCATCAAAATGTGTCGGCTCCTAATACAAGCAGAACCATATCAGCTCAACAATATGCAATATAGCAGTGATTCTCTTTCATCATTTACTTCCCTCAATTTGTTCTCCTAAGGTTCTTGACCCCCAAGTTATTTTGAAAAATGCTGATAACTAAACAGCTGCTGGTCCTCATTTGAATTCCATAGTATGGAAAAGGGAAGAAACATACTATGGAAGTAAAGTCAGTGGGGATCAGAAACTATTTGGTTACTCGCATTCTTCAAAAACTATTGTGTTTTCAGCAGAGGGAAAAGAAATTCATAACAGGTTTGGAACAACTTCAGGACAAACACATTTCACACTTATTTTCAGGACAAATAAGTTCCCAGGGCTGGATTCATGATAAACAATTTTGTTTTTAAACGCACAGTTCAATCTCTATTATTCAGCCTGCTTAGCACATTAATCTCCCAGTCCTCACCTTAAGCATGGCTTTACTCATGGCAGCCAATTTGTCACTGGTGTAGTACTGGCGGTGCAGCAACGGATGATTAGCCATCTTTCTCAGCTGCATCATCACATTGCAAAGCTCCCGCTCTGGGGACAAATAGGAGATAGGAATTGTGGAACAGACGATCAGAGTTAGAAAAATGGTTTTGAACATCTCCACTTTGTTTTATCAGATCCTCCAGCTTAGAAGGGATGTTTTCTTGACAGCCCATGTATAATTTGTCAGATAAATCAGAAAACGCATAGGCCAAAAAAAACAAAACAAAACAAAACAAAAAAAAACAGAGTGCAGTACTCATAGACAGTACATACTGTCTCCATTTGGAGCCTTCTTGAGTCTTTTGAAGAGTTTGTCATACAGCTTCTGCTGGGCATCACTCATGGGACACATTTCAATATTCTCCACTTTTGGTGGAAGCTGTTTCAACACCTAGAATGACATTTGCAAAGTCACAGTCAGGGTGGGCAAAAATATCTACTGTAATTTACTTTTAGCAATCACCATTTCTGTGAGATTTTCTCAGTAGTAATTCAGATCATAATCACACTGAAAAAGTAGTCTACCTCACTCTTGACTCGTCTCAGAATAAATGGTTTCATGATAAGTTTGGCCTGGGCAATTCTGTCCTTGTGAAAACTGCTTTCTTCCTCTGATGACCTCTGAAACCAAGCAAATGGGCAGAAAACAAGAGAGCATTGAGTTTAGGTATATGATGATTACTCAAACTGGATAACATTTAGATACAGTTTTAAAATATGGCACATATAGTATTATAATTAGACAATCTGTGCAGTCTGTACCGTAGAAAACATTTTGGATATCTGTGAGGTGCTGCTGGAGAACATAGAGGGCATGATGAAGTTCAGGAGGGACATGAGCTCCAGCAGGTTGTTCTGTAAAGGTGTTCCAGTCAGCAGCAATCTGTGCTCAGCCTGTAGATGACAAACATTTGACGACCAAGAGATATAGATAAGTAAAGCATTTCTACTCTCTCTATTAAGGACTTCCCAAACTAGCCAAAAGAGAAAGAATAGCAGTGAACAGCATTTCTTTAAATTGTATTTACAAAAATGCTTATGACGCATGAGAACTACTTGTACTGACATTGATGGCCATGAGGTGGCGGTAGCGTAGAGAGTTCATATTTTTTAGCATGTGGCCCTCATCAAACACAGCATACTTCAGCCTCAGTTTGCGGAACAGACTGCGGTCATGGTCATTCCCTATTGTGAGATTGTAACTAAAACAGATGAAAGAAGAAAGGAAGAACAGTCAAGTGTTAACACCACCGAATGCAAGTGACTTTCATAAATACATAGTGCAACATTATATTGTAAGTTCTGTAAAACAATATGGCGCGTCGTTTTATTCTTACGTGGATACTATGATGTTGAAGTCAACTACACCACTGAGGATGTCTTGTCGCAAGTATCTGCGGTCTTCCACAGACCCTACAAGTATAAACAAAAGAATGGAGAGGGGGGAAAAAAAATATTGCGCTGGGTTCTGACATAACACTGAAAATCTGGGATTAAAAATCCAATTTAATTGAAAATAACCACAAAAAAAAAAAAAAAAAAACACACACAAACACACAAAAGTTTAAATTAGGGATGTGCCTAAACAGTGAATCCGTATTCAGAAAGCTAATTTTCAGCATCATTACTCCAGTCTTCAGTGTCACAGGATCCTTCAGAAATCATTCTGATATGCTGCTTTGCTGTTTTTAATATTATCACCATTTAAAACAGCTTAACAGGCTCAGGGGTGGCATGACTGTAAATAAATTCATAAATTGTTGAGATTAATGTTTTAAATATAAAATGTTGAATATAGAAGTATTAAATTATTTAAATAACTGAAATTATAAATCTGACCACCATGTGGAGTCAAGAACACAGATTTTATCACTGAATAATTCAACTGATTTATTTGAATGGATGATTCATTTGGGAATGAAGCAAGTGACTGTCTTAATGAATGAAAAATCATGAATCACAGACTCACAACATTCATTCAAAAACACACTTTAACTCACAAATGAAACACCACTGTGTTTGCTTAGAGATGTACAGCGACTGAGCTGTTACTTTATTTGGAACTATTTTCGTTGATGAAATGGAGTAAATATTAACTTGTGTATTGAACTGTTGTATTAATTCAATATTACATTTGCAATAACCCTTAATTATTCAAATCTGTCATTCTCCTTATCGCGATCTGTGGGCGCACAGAAAATGGTCTATAAAAGAGCGCGTGATTCGCTCTTGATCGAGACTCAAAAGCACATGCAAATGCTACATTCCAAAGAGTATTATTAATACCCGCGTCGAAATGATGCGAGCGGTGTCACAATGTCGTCACTGAGAAGCTGCAGCTGTGGTGGGGATTTGTGTGCCAGCAGAACAACAAGGCGCTATGCGTTTCTTTTCCTCTCATTTTCTCTAATTGACAGAAATACATTGTAGACTCACTGTAATTAACGGAAATCCGTTGCAGCAACAGAGAAATTTAATCTCTGAAATAAGAATAATTTTTGAAGGATCATTTGACTGCAGTAATGATGCAATGATGCAATACACTTTGGATCAAATAAATGCTTGGTGATCAGAAGAGAGAGAAAAAAAAACAACAACAAAAAACCCACTATAAATCTTAATGTCCAAACACTTTTGACTGGTAGTGTATATTTTTCTCCTCTCATCTTGTGTTTATTCCCTTTAGGGGCTTTGTAGTACATGTAAAACTAACTTACCATAGTAAATAAGAACTTTAAGACTGGGACACCAAAGACCCAGCTCACGAACCCAGTTATCTGCAAAGAGGGAAATGCATCATCTCAATCAACACTATAAGGACAAGTTCATATGCTACACTCCCACTAAAATAGGTGTCTCTTACCCAGTGTGGATGAGGGTACGGTTATAAGATGAGGGCCCTTGATTCCTTTTTCATACAAATGAGCCAGGAAAGAGATGGCCTGAATAGTTTTACCCAGCCCCTGTAGAAAGATCAAATCAAAATCCATGATAATAGCCCTTCAGGAATCAGTAACCTTCTTGGATTTCACACCTTTGAATTCAAAATGACAGTGACTCACCATTTCATCTGCAAGGATGCCACTCAGCTTGTGCTGGTGCAGAAGAATCAGCCACTTCAAGCCAATCAGCTGATACGGCTGGAGTTTGAAACTAAGAGAAATCAAAAACAAGTTAACAAAAGCATAACCTGATATTCCAGGTGTGCAGAATAAGAACAGATAGACTCACTTGCTGTTGAGGACTTTGGGTTGCTTGATGGAGCCCATGCCTGCTTCTATGACCTGGGTAACATCTTTAGTCATTTTCTGTGCAATCTTCTCACATCTTCCCATAAGGTCCCTAACCACCTGCCTCTCCTTAAGCACAACTTTGCAGCCATGTACCAGATCTATAGACAGGCCATTATCCTTATAGAACTGCTCTTTCTGAAAAGAAGAGAAACAAAATTAACACTTCCACTATGAACTGAATGGTTAATAAAGCTAAAGAGTGCCGTTCTGTACCAATTAGGGTTTGTTAACAGTTTTTGCTAGCCATGCCAGCCAAAGCCTTTTCACCAGCATGGTTCACCTGTCTGGTCTAACCAATAGCTAATGTCAGAATATTAGAATGGTTTGTAATTTCCCCATTTTGATAGCAAAACATTTCAAACTACTGTGACAGTTTTTAACACCTCATTTAAACAATTAGATACAACTGTGCTCAATCTGTCAGCGGGCATGAATACAAATCTGCCAATTGTGAAACACTGCCTTCATAGCCAAAAGAACTAATCCCCTTTGAGCACTTCAAAATTCATTCAACCACAACAACATAATTCAGAGTGACAATTAACATGGCAGCGTAGAGTGCACACATTAGACTCTTACCACATCGTTCCAAGTGTTGAAAGGCCTCAATGAAATGATCTTCTGGGCTTTTTTGATTGAGCAGCCAGATATTAGAGCAAGCTCATCTAGGGAAGCCTCTTGGAGAAACTGAATGATCTTTTCCTGGAGATTTGCAGAGATACTGTCCTCATCCTCTGAATCCAGATCATCAGAGACACTCTCAACATCACTGTCAATCTCATCTTCATCCTCAGAGGCGCTGTCAACATTTAATGGCGATTCATCACCCCTCTTCCGCTTAAAGGATGCGTTCTTTGTCGTGCTTTTGCTGACTGCTGATTTTTGTGATTTTGGAGTAGACACACTAGAGACTTTTGGCATAGGAGATGTCGCTGATGTCAGCCATCTTGACAGACTAGATGAGCTCTCAGGCTTCTCAGGCTTTTTTTCCCTGGAGTGAGATGATTTTGACTTTTGTTTTCTCTGATCTTCTGGTGAACTTGAATCTGAATTTAAAGTGATAAGACATGGACAGCTTTAAGGCAGTTCATTTTCACACAAAAATGTTTATGTGGACTAAAACTTCAACTGTAGCCGAAATGCAGTAAGTGTCACCTGTTGATGAAAACACAAGCAGTGATCCCAAGGCATTCTCATAGTCCCAGTCATGCTCTCTCAGGACATCCCTCAGGACCTGTTAGAGAAGTCAAAGACATAAACTCTCCAGAACATTCCAGAGCTCTTGCATCAACATACTGTAGCTTTAAACCTTAACCATACCTCTTTTTCAATATCAGGCAGTTTCTTCCTCAGCTTCTTCAACAGAGCCTCCTGCCTCTCTCTGCTTGGCTCCTGACCCTCCTCATCATCAGAATCATCTTCATCCTCCTCCTCAGATTCAGAATCTGACCGCTAATTTAGAGTCAACAGGCATTTAAACACAAATTTACCATATTAAGTCCTTGGGAAAGATGTTGGGTTTATAACATTGATATAAATGAATCACTCACCACAATTTTTCTCCTCTTCTTTGGCTGATCGTTATCATCATCATCTTCACTATGTCCTGTTTTGCTTTTGCATCCAACTAAATCTGTATATTTAAAACAGTTTTTTTTAATTATGTGTTATAGTTTTGTATCTTAATTACACATCATCTTATTATTAACTTGCACAGTTTATAAAATATTGGTTAAACATTAAAATGTTTGACTGCAGAATGCTGTGACTGAGAATGCTTTTAATATAATAATTGCCTTTGTATGGGGTCAATTAGTGTAATATTAGCGCATTTCTGATTTAAAGTACAAATTTAAAGGGAAAGTTCACCCAAAAATGAAGATTCTGTCATTAATTACTCACCCTCATGTCGTTCCGAACCTGTAAAACCTTCATTCTTCAATACTTAAGATGAAATCCAAGAGCTTTCTGATCCTGCATAGACAGCAAGATCCCTAACACATTCAAGCCCCTAAAAGGTACCAAGAACATTGACAAAATAGTCCAACCGCAACTTTATGAAGCCACAAGAATACTTTTTGCGTCAAAAAAAAAAAAAACTAAAATAACCACTTTATTCAATAATTCTTCTCCCCAAAGTTCCCGTCTACCGTCATTATCAAGATAACCACAACACATGCGTGTGGTGCTGCTGATGTAAAACATGCATGAGCCGCACCTTGTTTATGAGCAGAGGAAAACAAGTGCAATGCATTGTGGTGCTCTAAATAACGGCAGCAGAAAGCAACTCAAGGGAGAAGAATTGTTAAATAAAGTAGTTTTTTTGAACAAAAAGTATTCTCACAGCTTCATAAAATTACAGTTGAACCACTGATGTCACATGGACAATTTTGTCAATGTTCTTGGTACCTCTCTGTATTTGAACATGGTAAGACCTTTGCTTTCTAAGGAGGGTCAGAAGGCTATCAAAAATATCGTAATTTTTGATCTGAAGATGAACAAAGATCTTATGAGGGTAGGTAATTAATGACAGAATTTTCATTAAATCAATGGCTGAATGTCTAACACGCAGACATATATATTTGTCCATGCAAATAATAAAAAAAGTGCCTTACTGTCTTCTCCATAAATCATCAAACAATGTGCTATAGCTCCTTCCAGTGTGCTGGTGCTTTCAACTACCTGTCACAATATAAAGTGAGACAACATGATAAAATCCACAACGTCCAACTGCTTTATTAAGTACTGATGTTACATCATTGAGAAACTCATTACCTCCAGTAGATCTTTTTTGCTTTTCTGAGGAAAAATCTCCAATAGTTTGATGATTTTGTCCTCCACTTCCTTGCTTATCTGGTGCTTGGACTCTGATGTTGTATCCCTGTGAAATAATGCACGTTATCACTTATTATAGACTATACAGTGTGTTTAAAGGATAAGTTCACTTCCAGAATTAAAATTTCCTTTTAATTTACTTATTTACTTTTGCGACTGAAGAAAAAGACATTGGATGCCATAGGGGGGTAAGAAAATTATCAGGAAATTTTTATTCTGGAAGTGAACCTATCCGTTAAACGTGAACATTCAAATAGTAAACAATTATCATAATGTAACAAGAAGCTTGAAATTTATAGAAAATGTGTGGAGCAATGTGTCATACATACTACAGCCTCACTTCTGACAAAACTCATAGTCTCGCTTACTTGCCCATCCTGACAACTTTGTCATCGGCAGAAACATTGTCTAACGCATGTCTTGATGCCTTGCCCGATGCACATCGATCATCGGGCTTTCTTTGGTGGGCTGGAGAAAGAAAATTTTAAGACGGAATCAAGACATTTTGGCATACAACATCTTGTGACTACATCTATGTGACATGACAACTGCTAATGGCATGCTGTAAATGCGGTCTGATATACTGATAAACAAAAATACTGAACAGGTCATTTCGAAAATTAGCGTCAACCCAAAACAAAGATGAGAAGAGAAACATCTTCAAACTGGCCACCCACACCAAGAACATGAAAATGGGCTTAACATAACCACAGTACAACATAATCTCACAGCCCATCTCTTATCAATATAATCACAGATCAAAACAAAAGCGTTTACGGCACCCGGCATGCTGTCTAAGCAGAAAGCTCACTAGGTTTTGAGAAACATCCATCCATTATGAAAACTGAACAAAGCCCTTGCTGGGAAATGGCAGTTTTTTCCTACCCCTTTGATTTTCCTTATCAGAGTTGGATCCGTCCGACGATTTACGGTGACTGTCGACTGCACTGTCCCTTTGGTAACGAAACCGGTCTAGGTTGAAAAAGCTCATTGTAATATCAATATTTTCCGTTATGGGAATCCTCTTTCTCACGCGGTCTTATATCCGCCGGTGACGCTCGCGCATTCGATAATAAAAGCTTCAGGACAGCCTCATAGCACCATCGATTTCTGATACAAATACAACACCAAGCAACGTAAGTGACTCAACTATTAACTCAATAATATATTTAAGATTTAAATTCTCGAAAAATGACAGTACAGTAATTCCTCGATAAAGCGAATAACACGTTCCCGCCACCGGCTGGCAATGCGTCACTTCCGCTTTTGACCCAATAACAACACAGCGGCTTTTCCCTTTAAATGGTCAGTCAGGCTTATAAATATTAAACTTCACGATTTTACAGGTCAAATTATTTAAAATAGAAAAGAAGTATATAAAATATACTAATATATAAAATGTATAAATGAGGATAGCTAAATACCAAATACATTGTAAAGTGTATTATAGATGTAAATGTATTGTTACTATGTATTGTAAATGCAAAAAAATAAATAAATAAATAAAATAAAATAAAATAATAAAAGAAAGAAAGAAAGAAAAAATAATAAAGATAAAAAAACGTAATCATGAAACATTTAGAATACTTCTGAAAGAATTTGGGTTATTAAAATAATGTGGAAACCTTTAAAAGGCTACAGAAGTGCATATACATGCTGTGTTTGATAGTTCTTAATATATAGAATTTTTTTTTAGCAATATGCTAGCTTTTCAGTAAGATGGTGACAGAGAGAACTAATTACCTTGATAAACAGCAGTCATTTTAGAGAAAGATTTAACAAAAGTTAAATGTGTCCAAAATAGTTACAGTGACATAGTTTTAGT
The DNA here is from genome assembly GCA_033026305.1 of Cirrhinus molitorella. Classification (NCBI taxonomy): domain Eukaryota; kingdom Metazoa; phylum Chordata; class Actinopteri; order Cypriniformes; family Cyprinidae; genus Cirrhinus; species Cirrhinus molitorella. Next base: position 16,317,130 of record CM065125.1, on the reverse strand, counting down.
GACAATAACATAAATTATAGACCAAGTATGTTATTAGATTTTTATCAAAAAAGAAGTTTGTACCAAGGGGCTGTTTTGCTGCACAGGTGTGAGGTAAAATGCCCCCCAGTTCAAAAAGTATATAATAGATAATTATAAATTACAGAACTATATATATGACCCTGGACCATAAAACCAATCTTAAGTTGCACAGCTATATTTGTTGCAATATCCAAAAATACACTGTATTGTATACACTGTGTCAAAATTATTGATTTTTCTTGTATGCAAAAAATCAGGACGTTAAGTAAAGATCATGTTCCGGGAAGATATTTAGTACATTTCTAAATATCTTACAAAAATATTTAGTAATATGCATTACTACGAACTTCATTTGGACAGCTTTATAGGTGATTTTGATGTTTTGCACCCTCAGATTTCCAGATTTTCAAATAGTTGTATCTTGGCCAAATATTGTCCTATCCTAACAAACCATACATCAATGGAAAGCTTATTTATTCGGCTTGTATTGTTTCAGATGATATTTAATTTTAAAAATTGACCTTTAGGACTGGTTTTGTGGTCGAAGGTCACATATAGCCTATTTGAAAAATACTGCTGATGCTAACTGGTTGGCTAACTAGCTACCTGATGCTAACCTAACATAATGTTTTAATATAAAGTCCTTTTTTTTTTTTTTTTTTTTTTTAAATTCAACCACCTTGTTACAAAAAGATTTATGGAAAAACAAAGGATTTGATGTTCAGAACAGAATAATGATCGTAATTAAGCCATGCCCTCATGGGGGCATTTTACCACACAAACTATAATACGTAATTTTAAAAATATAATTATATTTTTCTTAAATAACACCTTACTATTATCATATCATAACTGTAATGTTCTACAAAACAACAAGCTTTGAAACGCTTGTTTTCTCTCAAGTAACATTACCAGTGTAAGATTCATGGTGAATAGGCTACTTCTACATCGCGCTTGTCAACAAAGTCCATAGCAACAACAACAAAAAATCTTGGTTTTACCCCAAGGGGGCGTTTTCCCCCACTCTATCATACTTTTAGAATTCTAACATTTTATCATTGCACAACAAATTTTAGATTAACATAATCACTCCATCCATCCACTAGGTGACACACTTGTATTACAAAGCTGCAGTTAAATCTCTTGCCTGTCCGTAAAGGGGCGACACAGAGTTTGTTTCTGTCTGAATGAGAATACGAATCCTTGAACACACTGGCAACAGGTTTTCAAAACCCCTGTGTCACGGAGATGATTACAAAGCTTTTGTGAGATCTTTTCTTCTTTTGTGAGAGACTGTGCATATAGACTTTTCAGACTTAATCGCTTTTTCATCACTTTCCTCCTTCCATTTCCTAAACACCATTTTTTATTTATTTATTTATTTATTTATTTATTTATTTATTATTTATATATTATAACCCATTTTGATTCATAAACTATAAAACTTTAATGCAATGGATTAAAGAGGGATCCTTTTTATCTCAGAATCACACTCACTAAACCAAAACCAGTCGTAAGTGTCAATTTTTCGAAATTAAGGTTTATACATCATCTGAAATATGAATAAATAAGCTTTTTGTTAGAATGGGACAATATTTAGCCAAGATACAACTATCAGAAAATCTGGAATCTGAGGGTGCAAAAAAACCCCAAAACAAAATATTGCAAAAATCGCAAATTCTTAACAATGCATATAACTAATCAAAAATTAAGTTTGATTACAAAATTTACAAAATATTTACTTTACAAATATATTTTTGGCATGTAAGAAAAATCAATAATTTTGATTCATACAATGTATTTTTGGCTATTGCTACAAATATACCTGTGCTACTTAAGGTTTTGTGGTCCAGGGTCACATATGATTATAATCCAGTGTTTACTAACTGTGTTACAATTAGATGCTGATTTTAAACATAGATCATATTTCATTCTGCATTTCCACAATCCAATTGGTTACTTTAGTTGTTGGAATCTGGACAAAAGTTTAGAACAGCACTATCTGATCATTGTTATTAATAAATTAGATTTTTCAATATAATTAATTGTGAATTTATAGAAGGAATAATAATTTACCTTGATAAACAGTGGTATTTACAAGAGGAGTTGGCAACTTTCCACATACTACTGTAGAATCAATGTCAAAAGTACATGTACGCAGTATGCAGTCCTGAATTGTGCTGAGTATTCCATGCCGCCACTCTGTCTCCCTTTCCTTGTCACTATGGAGATTCCTATAACTTACACTAGTGCCATGTACACAATGGGCACACTGACATTGAGTTTGATCAGACTCCTGACCCTAAACAGCAGGGAACTGAATCAGGGACCCCAGTTAGTTTTACTGCAGTCTCACTGGAACATTAGCAAAGTAAAGATAGTTGCAGCAGTAGATAATATACTACAGCAAAATGTGTTGAAATGTTATTATAACGATATTGTGTGAGTCCCAGGGATGTTTATGCAAAGTTCAAAAAGCTCTGCAGAATGGATGTTAGCAGAGACAAGACACTATCCATGCTCATTCTCATCAGCTCACTGTGACTTACATTACATGAAGTGCCTGACATCCCTATGGAAGTTTGAGGAATTGAGCTCAAGGTTGACCTACCATCTCTGTGGACTTGTCACTTTGTCTGTCACTATCCAGTCGCCATGGCACCCTGCTTGTCCGAGACCCGACGGCGGCAGGGAGTACCTTATCACCGTGGCAACATGTCTGCGATTTGGCTCCTTCCCACCCTCTAAAACAAAATACCCACCCTTTCTAAATGGCAAGATCATCACAAAATTAATTGCCATTGTCTCATTCCACATTCATTAGACATTATCCAAGAACTGTCAAACAAGGCTTGCGATTCTAGGATGGATGAAATGTTTAGATTAATTATGATTGGATAACTCTCACATACAGTTGACATGATGCTGGTTGCCTTAGATATAATGTATATGGTAGCCACCACAATCAATGGGCATGAGAAGACTTTAATATTACATTGCATTGATTAAAAAAGAAATTTGTGGGAAATACGAATTTTATCTTAAAATGTTTTACAATTTTTCAGTTTTAAAACTGCATGCATTCTTGGCTTATTAAAAACGTTATTCAGAAAAGCATATGAGAAGGCCTTCTGAACAGCAAAGTGCTTTTTAATTGAGTAGCGAAGTTTGAAATGCCATCCTGTCAGGTCAATGCATCATGTTTTTCAGGAATGGATTACCTTCTACTATTGGAAAGCTTAGGCTTGAACGTGTATGTGTGTGTGTGTGTGTGTGTGTGTGTGTGTGTGTCTACAAGCAGTAAATGGCAATGTCTCCCTGCGCCACAGCTAGAGGTCCCACCCTGGCGGGTGAGGTCCAGGGTGGTGCTGCTGAGTATTTTTAATTAAATCAGCCTACAATGAGGAAGATGGAAGTGGAGGGAAGTCCGGGAGAAGGAGGTGGCGGGGTGGGGGGGAGAGAAAGCTGGGGTTAGTGAGGGGGATCTGACCATCTCCAGGGTAAAGGCAGTGTGGGAAGAGAATGTGCTCCTCCTTGCTGTGTCTTCTCTTTGTGTCCCGCCACTTCTTATATACTGTGGGAATTCCCAAGGAATGAGAGGTGAGAGACACACACTTGATTTGAAAGTCATGTCATATTGCTTTTTTGATGCATGTCATGATATGATATGATATATGATAGTAATTATTCCCAGTTTATAATTTTGGAGTTCAGATCAGCTACTGAGCTATATTTGACTGAGCAGACATCATTCATTCAGTTTGCATACTTCAGTATTGACTTGTTGATGTTAGCAACAGACAGCTAGAATGAATTCTGTTTGACCAGTGATGCAGCAAGTTCTCAATGAAAATGTAGAATAATAATAATACAAAAAATAATAAACATTAATATATTATTGTATATACGCATTAGGAGTTTGCTGAATCACTGGTCAAAACCAAAAAACGGTTAATATTTAAAATTTGTAAAATAAATGTAAAGTATTAAATATGCTTATATATGTTGCATATTATTATATATTTTTAATTTTATAAAATTGCTGGTAAAATTACAATTGTTCATTGTTCATGGTAGTTCACCATGCATTAAATAATGTTAATAAAAACAACTTTTGATTAAAAAAATATATATTAATAAATGTTGAAATTAGCATATGCTAAAATAAATGCTGTTGAAGTATTGTTCATTGTTAGTGCTTGTTAACTAATGTAATTAACTATTGTTAACAAATTAAACCTTATTGTAAAATGGGTAACACTTTACAATAAGGTGTCATTTGTTAACATTAGTTATTGTATTAACTAACATGAACTAACTATGAACAATACAGTTATTACAGTATTTATTAATCTTTGTTAGCATTAGCTAATAAAAATACAGTTTATTGTTAGTTCATGTTCACAGTGCATTAACTAACAAACAACTTTTGTTTTTAATAATGCATTAAATAGTGAAATTAATAAGATTATTATATGCTGTAGATGTATTGTTCATTCTTAGTTCATTCGTGTTAACTAAAGTAACTAATGAAACCTTATGTGAAGTGTTACCGTAAAGTGTTACCAAATTACTCAATATTAATTATCATTGACTGTTGCTTGATCATCACAGTCCCATAGATGTATGATAATAAAAAACAAGTAAAAAAAAAAAAGATAATAACTGCACATCTTAAAAACAGGTACAGGAACTGAAAACTTTTGGACAAGTAATGATGACATACAAAGCATCAAGGCCCTCACTCTCATTATTTCCCACTGGAGGGGCGCTGTGATGGCTCGACTGGGACTGTGACGCAGGGAACACACCCCTGCTGGTTTGGACTGGTGGGGTCAGTCTGAGCTGGGACGGGCCCAGTGGGGAGGTGGTGACAGTCACAGTGGAGGAGGAGTAAGGAAGAAGGGCCCCACCATGGGAGTCGATGTCTGACATGACCCTTCCCAGCATGGCCCCTGCAAGGTCTCCAGAGGCCATCATCATACTCTGGACCGGTCGTCATGATTCTCAGTCCTTTTGCCATGAGCTCTCCCTTTGTTCATCTACTTTGCTAGTGGACTTTATTGCAGTAGTGCTACTATGTTTCTGATGTTGTCTTGATTTTAATGGGCACCAAGCCCATTTGATCAGCATCCAAGCCCTGGGCCAAGATCATTCGACTTTTTATAATTATTAAAGTGTTCTATATACAATACAATTTTGGAATATGCACCCCTATCTGTGTCTTTGTGTCCCGCCAAGTCTGATAAACTGTGAGAATTGCCAAGAAATAAAAAGGGTAGCGAGACACACTAATGTCTGTAGAGATGATTGCTTTTATGATAATGATAATTACTATTGCCAGCTAATAATCAGTCCCACATGGATTGGAACATCCATCCTTAAAGGGACAGTTCACCCAAAAATGAAAATTGCCTTTAAGGCATCCTTGGTGTATATGACTTTCCTCTTTCAGGCAAATACAGTCAGAGCTATATTTAAAAATGTCCTGGGTCTTTCCAGCCTTATAATGGAACTGAGTGGTTGTTATTTTTCAATAGTCCAAACCATCCATCATAAAAAGTTCTCCACATGGCTTTAACTTAAATTTCTAGCTTCTGTTAATCGTTATACGCATGACAACAAACTTCCAATTAAAACTTCAGAAAGAAACATTTTATGAAAGATGTATAAATAACAATTTTGTAGGTTATTAAAAACCAGATAACTTTGAACAAATATTCTATTAACATCACTGTAAAAAACGTTTTTCACAACTTAGTTCTAACCTTTCTAGAATGTTCTGAGAATGTTCTCTGTTAGCTGGGTTAACACATTTTACCATGTTTAAATACATTTTGCAAAAACTCAAATGTCATTTATTAATGCTAATGTTAATCATTTCACATTTAAAAACAACTACAGACCTACATTTGACTGAGCAAATGAGGACTGAGACTCGACAAACATTCATAAACAACATATTTTATACTTATTGAATTTTTGTTGATATCAGCGCAGCTGTATGAAGAACTGAAAGTTCCAGAAACACTATTCAAGAACTCAGATTTGTATATTTAGGAGGCAAACAGTTTTCTACAAGGTCTAGTTTATACCACTGCTAAGAATTACCTCAACATAACTTACATTATAGCTGCTATTTACAATGTGATTAAGTAGTTAAAAACAGCACAAACATTTTAGAAAGTGGGTTTAGAAGAAAAATATTTCAGTGAACAGTTCTTAAAAATAACCTTTTTTAATTATTTTTTTTTTTTTGTAATAAGAAGAACAATCTAAAAATCTAAAGAACCTTTTCCACTATAAAGATCCTTCTCTGGAATGAAAAGTTTTCATTAATGTTAAAGGTTCCACAGATGCCCATAAAGAACCTTTATTTTGAAGAGTGTATTTGTTTAGTAAGTTTGATATTCTGAATGGTCCTCAGTGTGTCCTGAACATGTGTATTGTGTTGTAGCTCTCTGATGTTTCCCTGGTTTTGAGGTGTGATATTCAGCCCTGCCCACAAACCTGGGAGAGGAAGCAGCCCAGACCCATTCTTTCTTTTATCTCTCATTGACACTGAGCGGAAAAAAGAAATTGATGGACATGACAGGCGTGCTCTTGTGTAACCTAAGATTAAACCCCACCCCCTTTACCTTCATCCCATTAACCCTCCTCCCTGTCAGTGATCTGGTCAATCTCAAGGTGTGCTACGATTCTCCACAACAGCGTCCACCTCGGATTCCCTTCTTCCTCCTCATCTTCCTCTTGACCTTTCTAAGTGACTCTGCTTTTCTCTCTTGCTCTTTCCATACCTTTCTCTTTCTCACTCTGTTTTCTAAACCAGGGGGCCGTCTGGGCTGCTCCCACAAAGCCTCCACTGTGTCACCGGCAGGCTCTCTCCCCGCGTCTCCATCCGCTACTGTGGGAGTAGCAGAGCGTGAATCAGAAAGGAGGAGCCACTTATCTCCAGCCTGCCCCCCTCCACCTCACCTCCCGCTCCCCCTGCCTCTCAGGCACAAAGGCTGTGCCTCTTAACAGCGCACAATGATGCTGATCTAAAAGGTTACTTTGCTCCGTTCCCCCTTCCCAGCACCATCATCCTCCCCCTGCCTCCCCTCCGGTCGCCGGCCCCTTCCAGCAGCATGCATGAAAAGAAAGTCTAATGGCCGCTTGTTAGCCACTCCAGTGGCTGCACTGATCCGGCTTATCTGCACCATCGGTTGTACCCGAGATGTCTGCATGAATGTCGGTGAGATTCAGGCCAGGGTCATGTTTTCATTCGCCCAATCGGCCTCAGGGCTGATAAGACAATTTGTCAGAAAGTAATCAGAGAAGGGGGCTTCGGCCATTAAAGTTCACCGTGAGATGGAGACCGTGGAGAGGAGACGTACCACACCTTGTATTTCTCCTCTTGCATTTTGAGTAGGCTGCTTTGGGTCGCGGAGTTCATAGGTTATTTTGGTTCCTTAGACCTTGTGCCTTTATCTTCCTCCATTTCAGCTGATTTGCATTAACACTCAAGTTCTATGGGGTCTCGGTGTCTCCAAGGGCATTGTAATGGCTAAAAAAATTAGATAGTTGATCCAAAAATTAAAATGACATTTTTACTCACTCTCATGTTGTTCCTAACTTGTGTGATTTTCCTTCTCCTGCAGAACACAAAAGATATTTATAAATGCCTCAGTGATTTTGATACAATGAAAGTCAGTAGGGATCAGTGTTGTTTTAGACTCCACTGACTTTCACTGTATGGACAAAAGCAGTAGAAACAAACACACATAGTTCTGCCAGTTTAAAGGGATAGTTCACCCAAAAATGAAAATTCTGTTATTAACTACTCATCCTCATGTCGTTCCAAACCCGTAGGACCTTTGTTCATCTTTGTAACACAAATTAAGATATCTTTGATGAAATCCGAGAGCTTTCTGACCCTGCATAGACGACAACAGAACTACCATGTTCAAAGCACAGAAAGGTAGTAAAGATAACCTTACTTTTATGAAGTTGTTCAACCTTAATTTTATGAAGCTACAACAATACTTTTTGTGCACAAATAAAACAAAAAATTATGACTTTATTCAACAATCCTCCGTATCAGTGTTCAACGGACATTAACAACAATATCATGACACATACGTGCTGACGCAGGAGCCGGCTTTATACCTTCGTAAAATTAAGGTTGAACCACTGATGTCACAAAAACTAAACTAGTAGTCTTTACTACCTATCTGAACATGTCAATTGTCTTGCTGTCTATGCAGGGTCAGAAAGCTCTCACATTTTATCAAAATATCAAAATATCTTTATTTGTGTTCCAACCTTTGTGACTAACAAAGGTCTTATTGGTTTGGAATGAAATGAGGGTGAGTAATTAATGACAGAATTTTCATTTTTGGGTGAACTATCCCTTTAAATTTGTACTTTAAATTAGAAATGCGCTAATATTACACTAATTGACCCCATACAAAGGCAATTATTATATTAAAAGCATTACAATGCTGGAAACCAGTCACATGTCTAAGTGAAAGCCTATTTTGTGGTTAAATCCATAATATCTGTCAAATGGATTTTTAATTAGGCACTTATTATATGCTTGTTGAAGAGAAAATAAGAGGTTATTTTTGAAATTACCATTATGTTTATAAATACATAATTGGGTTATTTCAAACCATTTTCAATTCGGTTACTATGAAAATGAGCTTTTTTTCACTCAGATAGTACTTTTATTGACCCCAGATAAAAGCAATTATTATACTAAAAGAATTACAATATGTTGTGATAAAATATGTACAAAATAATAACAATAAGACGCTTACTGAAGAACAAATAGGAGGGTAGACCCTGTAAAAAATAAAAATAAAAAAAATAATAATAATAATAATAAAAATCTGTAAAATTGTCGTAAAAAAAGGAAAAAAAAAAATGATCTAAACATTTTTGGTTTTATGTATTTAACTTACATTTACATTTAAAAAACTGATATAATGTTAATATACCAACCTATTGAAGTGCTGAAATATGTTTAGTACCTTTGTAATACTCTGATAACCACCAAAAGCAGGTGGTGAGAAAGTCAAATGATGAACCAAAGCTCATCACAAGCAGTTTTTCCACAATCTGAGAAGGAAAACACTAACGCATATTGAAAGTGCACAACATCATTCATGCAAATAGTAAACACCATCATGGTAACACACAACACTAATGCAATGCAATAAAACTTGAATTCAACAACATTAGATGTTATGCTGCATTCACACCATTTCGCAATTACCGTAATTTCGAGATGACAACATGTGATGTTCTACTCGCAGCTGTTCACATCCTCAGACTCGGAATTATGCTTTTCACACTATCAGCGCCTAAACAGAGCCTTTGTTGGTCAAGTGGTACAAGTTGTAGCTCTCAGAACACTCCCAGTTCACATGTTGTAATTGCAAGTTTTTACAAGTTGGAATCTTGCAATTACGGGAATTATGATATGGTGTGACACACGTTTCAAAGAAGCATAGTTCTCTCATGACAGCTCTGAGAAGATTTTGGATTGGTAATGGATATCACAATGTTAATGTATTTGGTCTTGACGGAATAGATCTGCTATGCTGCTCAATTGCTGCTGCTGTTGGTTATTGCTGTTGCTGCAAAACAAGTACAGGAACTTGCTACTGCCAATACATACGCAAATACGCTGCTGTATTTAGGACATACTGCTGCTGCACAGATACTGTAGCATATAATAACACGTAGCAGATCTATACAGGTGGAGCTGAGGAGGTGGAGGGTTTCAGAGGAACTCTGAAAGCATGCTGCGAAATGCTCTAGTGAATGCTAACCAGACATGTAAATGCAAAGCAGTTCATTGGCTGTGTATGCAACATGAACCAATCAGTTTATGGCAAGTAGTTTAACTCTGTGAATATCACCAGTTTGCGTTAGCGACCCATCAGCCTGCACCATCTAGAATTTCATGACAGAACTTGAAATTTATTTCAATTAAAAAACGTTCAAGGTGAAATGTAATGCAGGGAATTCTGGGACTGTCTATTTAATTTTTTTCTTCGCTGTAAATTATGTGCTCCTTTTATAAAAGCTGTGTTTTACTGTAAAATTGCATGAAATGTCCATGTTTTTATTATATATAGTAGGGAAACCGTTAATCAATTAATAGGTTTTAATAGCAATTTTACACAGATTTAACATTAAAAGCATGATCATTTTAAGGGTTATTACAACTTTATAGGAACTTGGGACAGCTTTGTACCTTATTTACCATTTAAAAAACTGCAGATTAGTACTTTGGTGTAATAATGCACCCATTAAGAGATAATATCATTTTTTTAACAAACTAAATAAATAATGTAAAATACATAGCACATTCTTTAAAAAGCTTTCTTTATAGCTGTAATCTTCTTTCTAAAGCTTGCTGGATGTGTTCTTTATGCCGCTCCCTCTCACCTCCTCTCTGATCAGTATGCCTCCCCTGTGGTCACTTTCCTTCTCTGGCCCTTAATCCAATCCTGCCAAGTCCCCATAGTCACAGTGGACTTTTGAATTTTCTCTTATACCCACGGAGTGCGCTCTTAATCGTCGGTTATTGCTCACGATCAAATTTGTAGAGAGAGGGCAAGTCTTTAGTGATGTGATTTCGGGAACCCTAACCCAATCTGCTTCCAGAGCCTTTCTTTTACACTCTCCCTTTCATCTTGCCACAAAGCGATGGCATTTTAATTTTCATTCTCATGTTACACTTTATTCATTTAGCCAGCTGTTTTTTTCTCGCTTTCCACACAGATCCAGGTTGGTATTGATCACTGGAAATGATATTATTTTCCTCAAAGGAATTGTAGAGAGTATGTTTTTCTTTGAGATTCTTTTAAGGCAGACACGGCTCTGGTTAATCTGAGCTGCAGTGAAGAAAAGACAAGCTGGTAATAAGTGTTTATGGATGTGCGAATGCTTCAATATGTGATATTGACTGTGTGCAATGTTGTTTCATGACTGGTTGTGGTGTACAATAATTTTAAAAAACAGAAGTAGAATTTGTCTCAGATATGTTCTGGGTGAAACTATTTTATCAGTTGTTTATTCTTTAATGGATACAAACATTTTTACACAAGGTGAAGAAAAAGTACCTATAGATACACAAGGATGCATGTTTTGCTTGATTATATGAGCATTTTTGATTATTTTTTGTTATTTTATTGGAAGGGAAGCTCCATAGACTATTTAAGAAAATACTGTCAAATTCCCTGTTTCACTTTAAAAAAGTAACTAAGCTTTTTGAGATCTCAAATATGTGTGATAACGCTAAAGAAAGGAAAACTGACATATGAATGTAACAGAAGCTTATTTTGGCAGGTTTATCAGTTATATGTCCTTTTAAAAGGTTTTTAAAAGTTAAAGCACTGCTCGCAATCATCCAAACGTTACCATTTTAGTCATTATTCCCATGCCAGTCAGTCTACTAATTCAATCGTAGGTAAACAGTGATTGATCAGATCTTCCTTTAGCCGCATTCCCGAACATGGATGTCTGGCGTATAGCCTGTGGGATCAGGGAGAAGAGACGGGGGCAGAGACGGCATTAACAAGCTTAATGAAACATGTCAGTGTGTTATTTTCCGCCTCCTGCCTTAGTCACAGCGAGTCAAAGCCCTCCCGCCAGGAAAGCCCATTGTTAGGATGCTGGATTAGCTTTAAGTCCCAGGAGTCCTGCTCCTCTTCATCTCCATCCGTCACTGTCAACACCCAAAGAGTTTTCACACACACATGCACAATCATACATTTATCTCTTGACCTTGCTGACATGCATTGGCTCTGCTCTTGCATAACATATTCTCATATACACACGTAGGTGGACGTTTGCCCATTAAGGGCCAGCAGTGCGTTCTGTCAGGTGGTCAGTGCTGAGTACGTCCTCTGTGGCAGCACCTCTCCGTCCGTAGACAGGAATGGAGGGGGCTACGGCTCATGAGGTCAAAGTTCTTGACATAGGTTTTCACACAGTGGGCACAGGCAGTAATTAACTAGCTGATTGACAGGAGTATGACGGCAACAGGGAAAGGAGAATAAGCAGTCACATTGCTGCCACAACAGATAGACAGTTGGAAGGCCTTCGTTCATTTCGCTGTGGACAAGAGTGACCCTCTGGATTTTGACCCTCTGTCAGGAATCACAACTACAAATTCAAATTAATCCGCATCAGTTCAGTTTAAAGCATGTAATACTATGGTGTGGGCAGAGCTGGGTAGACTTATTTACAAATTGTAGTCTGTTACTGATTCCAAATTACCTGACAAAAATTGCATTAGTAACGTAATCCGTTACATTCCACATTTGTGACCCTGGACCACAAAACTAGACTTAAGTAGCATTGGTTTATTTGTAGCAATAGCCAGAAATACTTTGTGCGGATCATAATTGATCATGCAATCGATTTTATGCCAAAAATCATTAGCATAAGTACTGAGTATTACATGAAGATATTTAGTAAATTTCCTACCGTAAATATATCAAAACTTATTTTTTTATTAGTAATATGCATTGCTAAGAACTTCATTTGGACATTTGATGATTTTGATATATTTAGATTTTTTTTTTTTTTTTTTTTTGGCACCCTCAGATTCCAGATTTTCTAATATTGTCCTATCCTGACAAACCATACATCAATTGAGATAATGTGATATAGATTGAAATATAAATATCAGTTTCAGAAAACTGACACTTATGATCGGTTTTGTGGTTCAGGATCACATTTTAGGCAATGTAATCAGACTACTTTTAGATTACTTTTTAGATTACTTTTTTTTGACCTAACTTGTTTATCACATTGATTTTAATAGGATAATCTTGTACCAAAAAAAGGCAAAAAAAAAAAAAAAAAAGCTAAAGAAAGAAAGAAAGAAAGAAAGAAAGTATATTACATTCATTGTTATTGACAACATAAGTGCATTAAAGACTGTTTCCCAGACTGGGATTCGTAAATAAATTGCAGCGGGTATGTGAATTTGACCATTACCTAAACAATGTGCAAATATGATACTTAATTATTAAAATATTTATTGTAAAATTAAATTAAATTAAATTAAATTAAAGGACTCCTTTCAATTTAACATATGAAAAAGAATTAGGGAGAATCTATAAATTACACTCAAGATCAAAAGTTTACATACACCTTGCAGAATCTGCAAAATGATAATTATTTTACCAAAAGAAGAGGGATCACATAAAATGCATGTTATTTTTTTTAATTAATACTGACCTGAATAAGATATTTCACATAAAATACATTTACATATAATGTAAGTTTACATACACTTGAATACTGTGTTGTTACCTGAATGATCCACAGCTGTTTGTTTGTTTGTTTAGTGACAGTTGTTCATGAGTCCTTTATTTGTCCTGAACAGTTAAACTGCCTGCTGTTCAACAGAAAACTCTTTTAGGTCCCATCAGTTATTTGGTTTTTCAGCATCTTTGTGCACTTAAACCCTTTCCAACAATGACTGATGATTTTGAGATCCATCTTTTCACACTGAGGACAACTGAGGGACTCATATGCAACTATTACAGAAGCTTCAAATGCTCACTGATGTTCCAGAAGGAAAAACGATGCATTAAGAGCCAAGGGTGTCAATTTTTGAACAGAATGAAGATGTGCAATATCATATTTTTTCATTAAGTACTGCCCCTCAGAAGCTACAGAAAATACTTACATGTGTCCTAGAAGACAAAATCAGTTAAATTTACCCTGGTCTTCCATTGCAAAAAGTTCTTGATGCATTGTGTTTCTTTCTGAAGCATCAGTGAGTGTTTGAACCTTCTATAATAGTTGCACAACAAAATTATATTAAAACTGTACATAAAAAAGTTAATTAAATGCATAAATATATGGATAAATAAAAAAAAACATAATATTAAGGAGTATAAATAAATGCATATATAAATGCATAATTGTAATATATTTTATATTAGAAGGAAAAAACAGATAAATGAAATATTGTAAAATTTAACAAACAAACAAACTTTCTCTGTTCTCTTGGGCAATTAAAAGAGTTTTTAAATGTAAAATGAAATTATTTAAGAAAAAAGTTTATGCACTTGCTGTCTGGTCTAAAGTGTCTGTCTGGCCCATAAGACTAGGATGCAGCCTGTCTATCATCTTTACATCTAACAACCGCGGTAGGGTTTGCCTCTTCCCGAGAGGTAACATAGCTCTTTAATAGTTAACATGTTCACCTTTGAAGAATACACTTAAAAGGAGAAAATCAGAGGAATTAAATGGTGTGTCTCCCCCTTGCTTCTGAGGGGACATTTTCTACTGCGGCACAAAGGGCTGGGGATCACATTGCAGGGCTGCATTCAGTGGGCCACTTTGTTTTCAAATGGTTTTGTTAGTTGTGACACTGCAGACATCCAACACCTTCCAAGAATCTGAACCGCAAAAAGCTCTTGTTCTCTGGCTGGTAACCCAGAAACAGACCCGGGGGGCCAAAGGCTGTGCTGTGCTGTGTCACAGTAAAAAGCTTCCCTCAGGTGATCTTCCTTCCCCTGTTCCTGCCTCCAGGGCTTCGGAAGCGTTTAAGCAGCTTAACACAGCTGCTTAACACTTCCATCTGACGAGAAGAGTATCTTAACACCTCCATCTCACAAGAAGAGTATCTTGGTACCTTCATCTGATGTGAAGAGGTTCTTACTGTTTCACATTTCCCACTCAAGCCTTCTTCTTGACCTCTGACATGTCTGAAGAATCGAACGCAAGTGGACATAAACCAACTTAAAGGGACAGTCTATCCAAAAATTAGTCATTTAATTACAGATTAGTCATTTGTTGTTCCAAACCTGTATGTCTTCTTTTAAATTTAAACATTCTTCAGAACATCTTCCTTTGTGTTGTGTAGAAGAAAGAAAGTCATACAGGTTTTGAACGATATGAGAGTAAGTAAATAATGGTAATTTTCAATTTTGGGTGTACTGTACCTTTAAATGGACATTCATATTATTTTTTTTCTAATTTAAGAAACTTCTAATGACACTTTAAAGTATCAAAGAGCTCAAATAAAATATGCTCATAAATTTGAGATTGTCTTAGTGTGTGGTTTGTCTTGACTTTTGCTTTAATCAAAGAAGCACTTGAGCAGCATAAACTACGCAAATTTGTAAAAAATGTGATTAAGTTCTTCAACATGATTTTATATGTGACCCTGGACCACAAAACCTTATTTAGCATGGGTATATTTGTAGCAATAGCCAAAAGTTAAAATATAGATTTTTCTTTTATGACAAAAATCATTACAATATTAAGAGCATGTCCCATGAAGATATTTTGTACATTTCTTACAGTAAATATATCAAAACTTAGTTTTTGATTAGTAATATGCATTGCTAAGATCTTTTAAGGCGATTTTCTCAGTATTTAAATTTTTTTGCAACCTCAGATTACAGATTTTCAAATAGTTGTACCTTGGCCAAAAATGGTCATATCTTAACAAACCATACAATGGAAAGCTTATTTATTAAGCTTTTAGATGATGTATAAACCTAAATTTCAAAATGGACCCTTATGACCGGTTTTGTGGTCCAGGGACACATATGATCTATGATCAGTCTGTAAAGACAGTCACAATAATTTCTTAATTAAAAAAAATAATTCTTAAATATTTATTTTAAAAGTCCTAAGGAAATTAGCAAATCTTATTTTTTTACAAATATTTTTTTCTTGTTTTAAATTTTTCAATATCCTAAAACTGTCCATTTCCTGTTTTAAACTGAAAACATCCCTTGTTTTCATTGAGGTGTTGCGTACTATTATTTATTATTATATAAAGTGGGTTGCAAGTGACTTGGTCCTAAAAGTCCTGAGTTTCAGAAGGTCAAACACCTCCACAAAGACAGAATGTTTTCAGTCAGAGCTTATACGTTGGGCAATGAAAGTATCTTTCTAGACAGACACATAAACAGACAGATAGACAGACAGAAAGTTTAGTGTGGGCCATGGACGCAAGCAGCAGAAAGACTATCCACTGCATTAACCTTCTCTGGTCCTGCCAGAACTCTTTCTGCACTCTTCTTTCAGCAAGACCCAAGGGAGGGTAACTCTGAGCCCGGCCCATTCTCCGTGAGAACTTTGATTTCCTATTAGGTTCCTGCAGCGGAGGGGGGACCCGCTCGTCTCACGTTCGACGGCAGGCTCTGCACAGGACAATGGCTAGCCTCGGCCTGGATACAGGCCCTTTTGTTAGTCGTGCCATTTTTGTTTTCGCCCCTGTCTCCCTGGCAGGGCAGAGCCTTCACATCTCATGCTCTTCCTCAAAGTACACACTTTTGCATGGGGGGAGAACAGGGAGGGGGAAGAGCTAGACTGGTTGTCTGTACATCAAGACAGAAGAGCAATGCCGCTGGTATAGGTTTTGACGCGCTGCTCATCATCATCTCATGAGGGAATCTACAATGGTCAGTTTACCCAGCATCAAAATGATGTAGATCTTAGTTACTACCTCAAAAGATGTTAATATTATGTCAGTCTATGTGCTGTTTTCCTGGGATTTTCCAGTCTAATACATTTTGAATAAGATTTTTCCTGCATGTCAGTTGTTTAACATTGATTTTGGGCCTGTTTGCATTGGCTTTGACTGCATAGTGATCAAAAGTTAGGACATTTGTGACTAATTGAACTACAAAGTGTCACATATCTCATGCAGAAAGATAAAACAGGGTGGGAAGGGAGGGAGAGAGAGAGAGAGAGAGAGAGAGGCAAAGAGACACTGATTGACAGGTGCAGTGAGGCAGCACTGATCTGTGGAGGGGAAAGCAACCCTCAGGAGAAGAGCAACTGGATGTGGATTGAGTCTGATGATGTGAAAACGAGGGATATAGGGATAATCTGCTGGGAGGGAAGATGAGCTCAAGTTTGAGAGACACCGAGAGTTTTTCCCATGCTTACCTGAACAAACAGCTCCACAACAATCAACAGAGATCCACATGACACTGTATCCATCGCCCATCATCTTCACTTCCTCCTAAAAAATGTAGAACAGGGACTATAAAAAACATTGTTAATAATCATAAAATGCTGATAAACAGAATATACACTACCAGTCAAAAGTTTTTGGATTTTTTTAAAGAAGTTGCCAAGCCTCCATTTATTTGATCCAAGGTTTAGCAAAAGCAGTAAAACTGAGAAAATGTATTTCTGTGATTTCAAAGCTCAATTTTTCGTCACCTTAGAATTATAAGGTTCTATCTGCATTCTGAGCACTTTTGAGATATTGAGCTTAAAAAGTTTTTGCATTCCATAGACATCTGTAGATATAACCACTCTTGTTTCTAAAAAAAGGCCCAAACTGTACACAGCTTACAAAAGAAACATCACATAATGCAAATATGTTGTCACAGAATAAGAATATGTGAATAACTCAATTTTGACAAAAATGTCAGATAGAACCTTATAATTCTAAGGCGACATTTTAGCATCATTACTCCAGTCACATGGTCCTTCAGAAATCATTCTAATATTCTGATTTGTTGAACAAAAACTTATCACTGTGATAAAAGAATAGCATTTATCTGAAATAGAAATCTTTTGTAACATTATAAATAATGTAACATTATAACTGTTTTAAATATTGAAAAAGAAATAATAATAATAAAAAAAATAAATACAATTAATAATAATAATAATAATAATAAATGTGTTGAACAGCAAATCAGCATCTGAAGGACCATGTGACACTAAAGACTGGAGTAATGATGCTGAAAATGTTGCTTTGATCGCAGAAATAAATTACACTTTAAAATATATTCAAATAGAAAACAGTTATTTTAAACAGTAAAAATGTTTCCCAGTCTTACTGCTTTTGCTGTATTTTTGATCAAATAAATGCAGAAGAGAATTCTTAGAAAAAAAAAAACATTAAAAAACTTTTGACTGGTAGTGTAGGTGGAAACATAATTTTGATGCGGCTCTTATGCATATAATGACAAGCTCTAAAAAGGAGAAAAAACAACTTTAAAGGTGTCAAATTTCCAAATACCAAATATCAGAATTTATCTATGTAGTGAATTCATAATAAATAATAAATGTTGCTTCAAAGGAGCTTTATAGAAAATAGTGTCATACAATCAGTGAAAGCTGAGGTGAAACTCCTTAGAAAGATACTGTTTATCTACACATGTAAGTTGCGATAACACTTTTTTTTAAAAAAGCTATACTATTCAGATTTTTTTTTTTTTTTATTCATTTACTACTGTTGTACATTTTATATTCTGTCAAACTTTTTACGGACTCTATAGCACCCCCTTGAGGTCCCTCAGGAGTTCATCATGGACTGCTGTTTTATAATCTGTGCTATGGATTGCTCTTGCTCTTATGGTATTGGATTTTCTTGTTGACAGATGCAGCCCCTTTATAAAAAGATTCTTCCAAAATTCTAAAAAAAATAGAGTAAAAAAATAACAGGTTTGGAATGACAGTGAGCAAATTATGACAAGCCTCAAAAAGGCAGAAAACAGTTTCAATCTTGGCCGTTTAGTGGCTAAAAATAAATCAAAGGTTTGCTGAGTAATGTTTTGGAAGAGGGGAATGTGTGATAGTGTTGAGAGGCTTGAGTTGCTAAGAAGCCTGCTGGCTGGTTAACTAATTACTCAGCTTCCTTTGTATCTTGAGTGAATCTGGGCCGTATTAATTCAACAAGGAAGTTTCTCTGTAAGTGTTGGGCACAAACTACTTAGAAAGGGGTCACGTTTTCTAAGTACACCCTGCAGGCACCAACTCCCTCCCCTCCACTCCTCCCCTCACACTCATATTGCATGGATGCTCACAAAATACTGACAAGTACGCTTACTGAGGGACTAGGGAACTCAGTGTGACTGTATATCCCAGTAATTTAGTGGGTCAATCTGTGAACTTGGAGCAAACCATGTTTCAAAGAAGGTGTGCATGTTAAACTTGAATAGTGATTTTGACTGGAGGACATTCAGCTCAGCTTATACTCTCTTTTACTTGTAGTGAAAAACTGAAACCTTGTATCTGGTGACTCATCTGTGATTCAAACATCTTTTTTTCTAAGAGACAAAAGAAAAAAAAAACATTTACACAAACTCATTAGTCATGACTCAGCCATTCTAACCCACATATCTATCTATCTATCTATCTATCTATCTATCTATCTATCTATATCGTCTGTCTACCCCAAAACACAACCCTTCTACCTTTTCCATCTCTCTGCCCTGCCTGACACTGTGCGATTTGCAAAGTTGCTTTCCACAACTCTCTATTGTCAGAGGCTCCTCTCGGAGTGCTGAATAGATGAATGGAAATGGGGAGGAAAAAAAAGAAAAGGGGTCGGACATGTATCCCTAATTGGGAGTGGGAGGGAGAAAAGGTGGGCGGGGGGCATGGTTGTCTCTGCGTACAGCTGAAAACGATATCCTTGTCTCCCCCAGCTTGCCCCACTCCCCTCTGCTCCACCCACAGGATACCTGAGAGTGAGGGTCTCTGGGGAACTGGACTAGGGGAGGCTTTCAGCGGCCATGAAAGGAGAGCGGAATAAAACACAAGAAAACTCCTGACAATATACAGTATCCCTCCCTAGAGCATGGCTCACAGCTGAAACACTATCTGTGCAGCCACTGTACAATGGGGGCAAGAGTCCCTTAATAGATGCGTGGCCTTCACAGGTGAGTGGGTGGGACAGCCAGTGCTCTCCAAGCCTGGCAGAGTTAAATGAGTTCAAGGCATTGAGAGAGATGAGAGGGGCAAGAGAGGTCCTGGTGCAGGACTTCAGTATGCTGTCCTAAAGAAAGAAGTAGACGTCATGGACAATGAATTGAATTAATTTAATGCATTTGTCTATCCCTTATCTTCTTTTAAACATCTTACCAATTTTTAAAACAAATTTTCTGTCATTTTTGACTGGTTCTATACTGAATAAATAAAAATGTACATTTTTGAAAATAATTGCAATAATTTGGACCAAAAAAAAAAACTGCAACTGTTAGTAAATTTCACACCAACATTGCATACACAGCAATGCAACTACTACGGTCAAGGGCCAAAAAGGTAAAGATATCGATAAAATAGTCCATGGGAAGTTATGAACAGCATTGGGGAAAGATACTTTTAAAAGTAATGCATTACAATATTGCATTACTCCCTTAAAAAGTAACTAATTACATTACTTTGTTACTTTTTATAGAAAGTAATGTGTTACGTTACCTGTGCATTACTTTCAAATCTGAGCAGGGCTTGCTTGTTTTAATATAAAAAGTTCTATTTTTGGCTAATATAAATACCCTCTCACACCAAAAGTGAAATGAATAAGCCCCAGGGTGAAGGAAAAGCAAAGTCACATCTGTACAGTAGACCGCAGGAGAATAAAGTTCAACACACTTCCATAAAAACAAAGAAGCACAAATGTTTATCTAGAGTAATTTTTGCTTATTAGTATGGCTGAATTGAATCATTGATGCACTGCGCAAAAAAAAAAAAAAAAAAAAAAAAAAAAAACTTACTTTTCAGCCAAAATATCAAAAAATCTTAAATCAGGAAGGATTTTCTAGACAAGTAAAAGTATTGTCTTGTTTTGAGAAAAAATAAGTCAAAACTAAGTGAGTTTTTGCTTAAAATAAGTAAAATAATCTGCCGGTGGGGTAAGCAAAATAATCTTATTAAAAAACTAGATTATTTTGCATACTCCATTTGCAGATTATTTTGCTTGTTTTAAGCAAAAACTCACTTAGTTTTTACTTTTTTTTTCTCCTCAAAACAAGACAATAATGTTTACTTGTCTAGAAAATCCTTCATGATTTAAAATTTATTAGATATTTTGTCTGGAAACAAGACAAAAATCTAAGTAAGAAAATCATTTTTTGCAGTGGATTGATGATTAAATTCAGCCATACTAATAAACAAAATTACTTTAGATAAACAATTGAGCTTCTTTGTTTTAATGGAAGTGTGTTGAACTTCCTTCTCCTGCGTTTTACTGTACAGATGTTAATTTACTTTTCCTTCAGCCTGAGGCTAATTCATTTCACTTTTGATGTAAAAGGGCATTTATATTAGCCAAAAATAGAACTTTTTTATATTAAAGTAAAGTAACATAACACATTAATGTAATTAGTTACTTTTTTAGGGAGTAAAAAAAAATCTAAGTAAGAAAAGCATTTTTCGCAGTTTAATGGGATTAAACACATAAAGGATATTTCTGTAATTTCACTTTTAATTATTACAGGTTTGAGTCATATTCTGAGTTACATTTACTGAATGTTTGGCGAGTGAGATGAATTAGTGCATGTTCACACTTATTCTAGAACTACAGTAACATCAGATTTGAAAAAGTAACTCAGATATTTGTTTGTAAATGAAAAAATAATGTGTTACTTTACTAGAAACTTGAAAAAAAAAATCTGATTATGTATGTTACTTGTAACGTGTTACCCCCAACACTGGTTATGAAACTACGAGAATACTTTTTGTGCACAAAGAAAACAAAAATAATGACCCACATCGTACGCATGTACATTCCTTTGCTTGTAAACAAGGTGCAGTGCATCCGGGTTCTATGTCAGAACACCAGCTCCTGCGTCAGCAGCATCACACACATATGTTGCGGGTCTCTCGTGAATGCACGTCTACTGACACTGAAGAAGAAATTGTTGAATAAAGTGATTATTTTCTTTTTTTATATTCTTGTAGCTTCATAAAATTATGATTGAACCATAGACTATTTTAATGATGTCCTTATTACCTTTTTTGCACTTGAACGTTGTAGTTGCATTGCTGTCTATGCAGTGTCAGAAAGCTCTTGGGTTTTATCAAAAATATCTTAATTTGTGTTCTGAAGATGAGAGATGGCCTTACAGGTATGGAACAACATGAGGGTGAGTAATTAATGACCAAATTTTCATTTTGGGGTAAACTATCCCTTTAATATCTCTTGTCATACTCCAGTAATCTTTAATGAGCAATTTGGGTTTATGAGTACATAAAACGGTTTTATAGACTTTCTATCATGAAGTTAAAAACTACATATCAGTTCTGCATTCAAAGAAAAACCCACACAGGAGGGTCTTAGATGTGGTTTACACCACAAATCCACTCATTCTCTGTGCCTGCCCTTGTAATCTATATAAGTCAAAGCATTCACCGCTAGTTTTAAAGAAAGAATTGCCCCTCATGTTCTGAGGTGTGACTCGAAAAGTGCCTCCAGCACTACGAGAGCCAATTTTTTGACCTCAACCATTCACTAGCGCAGCCTCTCGTTCATCGGAAAGGGAACGGCACGCTGGACGTAACCCAACCCATGAGGAAGTCGACAAAAAGAATAAATGCCCCTACAGTTTAGGTGTTTCCTATACATATGCACACACATCCATATCCTCACAATGAATGTAACTGATGCTCAAAGGGCATTGAACGTCAATATAATTGGCCTCACCATTGTGCGCCTTTGAATGGGACGGTTACCCAAGAAGCCTCATGTTGGTGTAGGTACGTCCACTTTGAACATTTTGCAGACACAAAAGGGCAGCCACAGGAGGAACAAAGATGTGAAGAATCACCACTGCCCTTTCAGTTTCTTTTTACGGTGTGCTGAAAGACACTGAGATGAGGTGGACTAGGTTAGTTAACAAATGGCTAATCCTTCCAGTTTTTCCTGCAGATTACTTTAATAAACTAATGTGACATATGATATAACATCACATATATGTTTACAAAAAATATACTCCATGTTAAGTTCAGTCAACAGCATTTGTAATAAATGCTGATTACCACTGAAATTAATTTCAAGCAAACACTGAAATACAGTCAGACACTTACAATAAAAGTGAATGTGGCCAATTCGTTTTACACACAGTTTTATTAGTATTCACCTTATTTTGCAACACTGAAGTAGGCTATTTTCTGTGAAGGTGCGAGACTTGCAGTTCAATAGCCGCTATACTGTAGGTAAATAACTAGAGGAATAACAGTGTGCAGTAAATGGTCAAACTATCTTTGCTACAAACCAGTGTGTTTATTATTACTGCAATATTATAAAAATATTCTAGAAGAAAATTGCTAAAACCTTAAAGCAGACATATCACACGACATAATCGTAAGTACCTATAAAGTAGTATCGCATCCCTCATATCTCCAAAGAGTCTAGTTTTATCCGATTTATCCACTTTATTCTTCAACACAGAAGTAAGCCTATGGGTGAGACTTACGGTTCATTAACCGCTATAACGAGAAGAATAACAACAGTAAATGGAAAAACTGTTTGCACTACAAACCAGTGAGTTCATAATTAAGATAATACATTAAAATAATACAGTAAGACACACCAATTTGCAATATCAAGCAGAAAAATGAGTTGTTTTGTAAAGCTAAAAATAGCTGGAAGCAGATAAGACCAGAAGCCAGACTTATAAAACCGCTCTACTGGAAAAATAAGGTGGATAAAAGACAGATATTGCTGTACCGCTTCTCTCTGAAAACAACATAGAGATCCTGGAGGTGTGTTGTGGGTGGAGCTAAAGAGTCAGAATATGCACAGTTGTGTAACGATCACCTGCATTAAATAAAACAGGAACACAAACTTTATTGGCTTAAAATTAACTATGGTTAATAAATTAGCAAATGAAGCACGTTGATGGGCGTAACTTATACAAAGCCTAAAGGAGTTTTTCAGCACAGACATTTGGAGACTTTGGTCATGTTTAGAGTGAGAATCCAACTCTTTAGCAGTGTAAATAAGTCAGAATGCATGAAATAGCACCCTTTAAAATCAAAACTTTAAAGTAATTAAAATATCAGAAGAAGGGCTGTGATTCCTTGATTCAATTTGAGAACTAGACTCAGATATTAAAAATTAAGTGTCATTTAAATTACAGTGGGTACAGAAAGTATTCAGACCCCCTTAAATGTTTCACTCTTTGTTATATTGCAGCCATTTGCTAAAATCATTTAAGTTCATTTTTTTTCCTCATTAATGTTTACACAGCACCCCATATTGACAGAAAAACACAGAATTGTTGACATTTTTGCAGATTTATTAAAAAAGAAAAACTGAAATATCACATGGTTCTAAGTATTCAGACCCTTTGCTCAGTATTTAGTAGAAGCACCCTTTTGATCTAATACAGCCAGAGTCTTTTTGGGAAAGATGCGACAAGTTTTTTACACCTGGATTTGGGGATCCTCTGCCATTCCTCCTTGCAGATCCTCTCCAGTTCTGCCAGGTTGGATGGTAAACGTTGGTGGACAGCCATTTTCAGGTCTCTCCAGAGATGCTCAATTGGGTTGCTCAATAGGGCTCTGGCTGGGCCATTCAAGAACAGTCACGGAGTTGTTGTGAAGCCACTCCTTTGTTATTTTAGCTGTGTGCTTAGGGTCATTGTCTTGTTGGAAGGTAAACCTTCAGCCCAGTCTGAGGTCCTGAGCACTCTGGAGAAGGTTTTCATCCAGGATATCCCTGTACTTGGCCGCATTCATCTTTCCCTCGATTGCAACCAGCCGTCCTGTCCCTGGAGCTGAAAAACACCCCCAACAGCATGATGCTGCCACCACCATGCTTCACTGTTGTGACTGTATTGGACAGGTGATGAGCAGTGCCTGGTTTTCTCAACACATTCTGCTTAGAATTAAGGCCAAAAAGTTATATCTTGGTCTCATCAGACCAGAGAATCTTATTTCTCACCATCTTGGAGTCCTTCAGGTGTTTTTTAGCAAACTCCATGCGGGCTTTCATGTGTCTTGCACTAAGGAGAGGCTTCTGTCTGGCCACTCTGCAATAAAGCCCCGACTGGTGGAGGGCTGTACTGATGGTTGACTTTCTACAACTTTCTCCCATCTCCCGACTGCATCTCTGGAGCTCAGCCACAGTGATCTTTGGGTTCTTCTTTACCTCTCTCACCAAGGCTCTTCTCCCCCGATAGCTTAGTTTGGCCGGACGGCCAGCTCTAGGAAGGGTTCTGGTCGTCCCAAACGTCTTCCATTTAAGGATTATAGAGGCCACTGTGCTCTTAGGAACCTTAAGTGCAGCAGAATTTTTTTTGTAACCTTGGCCAGATCTGTGCCTTGCCACAATTCTGTATCTGAGCTCTTCAGGCAGTTCCTTTGACCTCATGATTCTCATTTGCCCTGACATGCACTGTGAGCTGTAAGGTCTTATATAGACAGGTGTGTGGCTTTCCTAATCAAGTCCAATCAGTATAATCAAACACAGCTGGACTCAAATGAAGGTGTAGAACCATCTCAAGGAAGATCAGAAGAAATGGACAGCACCTGAGTTAAATATATGAGTGTCACAGCAAAGGGTCTGAATACTTAGGACCATGTGATATTTCAGTTTTTTTTTTATAAATCTGCAAAAATGTCAACAATTCTGTGTTTTTCTGTCAATATGGGGTGCTGTGTGTACATTAATGAGGAAAAAAATGAACTTAAATGATTTTAGCAAATGGCTGCAATATAACAAAGAGTAAAAAATTTAAGGGGGTCTGAATACTTTCCGTACCCACTGTATAAGCTGTTATAAACAAGGATTAGATTGCGCAGAAAAGTGTAAAAACAATCATTGAGCCGTTAATGCATAATGTACATTAGTTCTATTGTTTATAATGCATTATGTATTTTAACAGTTTTGTTCAATAAAACCATATGATTACTTGCTGTTGATACTTTATTTGAAATAATTATTATTGCCTCACTGCTATTATATGTGTATTTTAAGTCATTTTATAGGCTATTGTTCGCTTTGATCTATTTTTGTTAGGCCCCCCAAAAATAATAATAAATAAATAAATAAAATATTATATGATTACTTGATTAATCATCAGAAAAAATGACTGATTACTTGATTACCAAAATAATTGTTAGTGACAACTCTAATCAGAAGAATGAATGGATTAACAGGAGAGTTAGTTTTTCTGGTAATCAACATTACACAACAAATGTTGGCTGAGTTTAACTTGTATTGAACTTGGAATATTCCTTTAAAGGAGAAGTTAACAAAATTTGTAATTTATATAACTTTTTAATCTCAAATGCTTGTTTAGCTCTGCCATGAGCATGCATACTCTGTACACTCCGGTTCAATACAGTTAAGGTATGCTGAAAAACTCACATCTCATTTTCTCCTCCAACTTCAAAATCATCCTACGTCGCTACAGAAGTACAGGCCCAATATTTACAAAGTGAACATACAAGGAGGGTCAAACACCCTTTACAAAAAGGTAAAACAGCGATGTATGATGATTTTGAAGTTGGAGGAGAATATATGAGATGGGAGATTTTCCGACATACCCTAACTCTATTAACCTGGATTACACAGAGTTTGCATACGCATCGCAGAACTAGACAAGGCGAGCATTTGAGGTTAAAAAGTGCATACATTTTTTAATTTTTTTTAGAAAATAACCAATCATTTTTCTAGATAAGACCCTTCTTCCTCAGCTGGGATTGTTAGAGCCCTTTGAAGCTGCATTTAAACTGCATTTTGAAAGTTCAAAATCACAGGCACCATAGAAGCCCACTGTATGGAAAACATTCCTGAAATGTTTTCCTCAAGAAACATAATTTCTTTATGGCTGAAGAAAGAAAGGCATGAACATCTTGGATGACAATTATGTAAAGTTGAAAAATTGAGTAAATTATCTGTAAATATTTGTTCTGGAACCTTTAAGTGCATCAATATCTGTTTATGTTGAACGGATACTTCTACAGGTGTTCCCAAAAGCTTTTTTCCAAACTGTTTCAACATTTTTTTTCTTCTCTTGTTTGCAAGTTAAGAGCAGTCATGGATAACATTATCTATGTTTTCACAATAATCCTGGCTATCTGTGTTACGTGGATACACATCATCAGAGACTGCAGACTAGTGTTCACAGGAAGCCTATGCATTATTCATACCTCTTATTCAGAGGCTCATGTGACGTTTTCTATTATTTTGCTCCCTTGCTCAGATAATCTTTTTCAAACACCACAAAGCTTTTTTTTAACCATGTAGTTGTGCTACATGCACAGGTGTATGCGTATGTGTCAACAAAGGCCTCTAATACATTACTTGACATTAATATTTCATAGCGTTGTCTCCATAAGCTGACATTCAAATGCTCTATTGACAATAGCTGGATGGGTAACAGTTACCTGGCACAAGTCTCTCAGATCAGTGCTTAGTTGAAAACGATTCTCTGTCTAAATCCTTTCTGCAGTTATCATCCATTTCTGCACTTCATCAAAAGTTGTCTTTTTTCCCATCTCTTTTCAATGGCTTGTACACCTCACCCCCACATGCCCTCTCTCTCTTTTTCTGTCTTGCTCTATGGTTGTTGCTACAGTCTCGAAGCAGATGGAGAGTACGGCCCAGTTTTAGCTTTTGTTCCAGCATCCCCAGAGAGTCCGAGCCCTTTCCTTGGCTCCTCCCACTCCCCTTATCTTCAATGAAGTTTAGGAGCCTCACTATTCAACTAAGCATAGGAATGAGCATGTGCTCTGCTGGCAGTTTACATTGTTTTACTCGCTTATAACACTTTACCTGTTCAGTAGGCTGTGTATCCATGATGTTCTGAAATAAAGTTTGTCCTGTACTGAACAAGGTGGAGGTTGGGTTGATCTCCACGGTGGTGGTTTTTCATGACCTGTCCATCATGTTGAAAAATGGTTGAGGAACTAGGACAGTAAAAGCAAACAATTCCCTGGCACCTCAAACACAAACACACTAGGGAAATGTGGAGAAAGAAAAACAAACATTTCACAGCATTGGAGTGCATACAAAGCTGAAAAAAGTCATGTTATGATATTCTATTTTGTCACTGTCAACCAAACAGCTGGTTTGAGCCTATCCAACTTATTTTTCCAAAGTGGAGGTAAGCTATTATCTGGTTATGTGTTAGACTTCAGGCTCATAAGAAGCCTCATGGAAATAAAGAGAAGAATAACCAAGTAAAGTAAACTGTAAAACTGTTTGCACTACACCACTGTGTTCATATTTAAGATAATACATTAAAATAATATGATAAGACACACCAGTTTGCAATAACGAGCAGCAAAACTAGCTGTTTTCCTCTCAAGGGAAAAATAAGGTGGATAGTGTGAAGTAATTTTCTGCTTAACATCGATAAAGGTTTTAAACAAGACACATTATGTTAACATAGTTACCACAACTGTTTTGGAATCTTTACTGAACACGTTGTTGGATTTGTAGATAAGTAAGTCTACTATAAAGGTTAGCATGAAGTTGAAAAGCAACATTATAGCGAGCCCGCGCATTGCGTAAGGGAGGGGGTATTTGTTTATGTTTTTTCCTTCAACGCTCTACCTCAATATTTAATGAGATGTGAAACCTCAACTCAGGCAGTCTCCCAGCTGTTGTCAGGAATACTCTATGAGTAAAACGAGAAAAAAAAAAAAAAAAAAAAAACAGTTGATATCAGTCGCTCCTGAATTGCTGCGGTATAAGGGCAAGCTAGGGTCAACAGACAGTTATATATAGCTATTCAAACAAACATGGTAATAAAAAAAAAATATCTCTGTAGACTAACACATTATTTTTTCTTTTATTAGCACCTTTCTCTTTTAAATAATCATATTTCTCTATTGTTGATGTAGATTAATTCGAATCAATGAAAAAAACAACAAATCCAACAAAAAAATATGAAACTTCTTTCCCAGGCTTTTAGTAAAAAAAACTTCAGAATTACATAAAATGAAATAAATACTAAAATATATATATATATTTTAATAGATTCGATTCATATATAGAAGGGTTTTCAGCATAACGCGAGTAGAAACGATCAAAATGATGTAAAACATTAATGAGGAATGAGAACATTGGACTATAAAGTTTGTCAGATACAAAACTTACATATATGTCGAATATTTTAAATGTTATAAATATATATAAAACTCTGTGAGTTTTCTCAGGCTAAAAGAAGCACAGCCAAGAAAATGACTGAAGAGTCCTCCAAAAAGATTTCAGTTTAATGACTTTAAACTTTTTTTTTCTGTGTTTGTAGCATTTTCCACGCTATTTTTGTGTTGCAGAAACAAACTGGACCTGTCGGCCAAGGCACTGGCATTAATTCAGCACGACTGGACCTGAGCTTCTGTAAATGCCCGCTCTAAGTGCTACTTTGGGAATAGGCAGTAGCCTATCCGTTGTAAAATAGGCTACCGTAAGAACGAAATGGTTAATAATGAGAATTGTCTTATTAAATGTGACTAATAAGTGCAGGTGTCAAACTTTTCACCTAGTTTACAGTTTGGTAGGCGTCGTTACTCTCTATTTACAGGCGTGTGGTCGCGAAATTTGAGCGCGTTAGTCGTTTGAGGGTCGCATGTAACAGGACTGCACAGATGGTCGCGCGGT
Organism: Cirrhinus molitorella; assembly: GCA_033026305.1. Classification (NCBI taxonomy): domain Eukaryota; kingdom Metazoa; phylum Chordata; class Actinopteri; order Cypriniformes; family Cyprinidae; genus Cirrhinus; species Cirrhinus molitorella. The sequence continues at coordinate 16,287,771 of CM065125.1, read as the reverse complement.
TCACTGGAAGATAAAGGTATTATGGATAAGGTTGTGAATAATTTAGCGTGCTGAGCGTGTGCATGATATTGCCTATTATTCTCGATGTTAATCTGGGATAGGGATCGCAAACACACAGCTCAAGCGATTGGTTAAACGCAGGGGTGGAGACACAAAAAAGCAGGTACACAGCGTCCACTTTCATTAATAATTCCTGAGCAATTCCAGCGAAGTCTGTGAAGGGAGCGGACAAAAAAAAGTTTTGGAAAATTACTTATCCCTTCTATTCCTAAAGGGAACTCTCTCAGTAGCTTTTGTCGTTGTTGAAAGCATATATCAGTGTTTAAAGAATAAACAAATATAATGTCGCTAACAGATTAAAATTATTTTGTAATATGCATAATAATTTACCATGGTTTTATAATGATGAAACCTCATTTTTGGGGAGGTTCTGAAATAGAAAAAGTGGTTCATAAAGTAAAAATGTTTTAGTTTGTATTTAAAAGGTGTGTCGTTATATCAGTTTTATTTGAAACCAGCAGCAACAACAACAACAAAGGAAGGCTATTTGTAAGTCCCCTTTTATTCTAAGACATACGAGTGCGCGTGTTTATGTGTGTACGTCAGCATGTGTACTTTGGTGCGTGCTGGCGGGCGTGTGCGCGCGTGTGTGGCAGACTCACGGAGCGAGTGTATAGTCTCTCGAGTCAGGTCCTATGGGACTCCACTCGTTGCGCTCACCAGCTGACAGCGCGTGCTTCCAGGAGGACACCCAACACCCCTTGCCACGGGTCGGCCAACAATTTTGTAAAAGTTAATAAAAGCCTCAATTACAGTTAAAACAATTCCTTTAATAAACATGGGGCTGCTTGTAGATAAGAAGACTATTAAAAGCCATTCATACGCAAAATGAAATAATTCATGATGTTTGTCATGGCTCGAGGGTAGAGAAGCTGACAGTTGGCACGGGGGCAATTGGCAGCATACCAGCACGCATATGCACCACATGAAGAAAACCTTAACGTGTTCTCTAAACTTCTCTAGAGAAGTGCTTCTAACTAAAGAAAAGACTAACTAGAGGTTTAAATTTTTCGCTGATTTAGAGTGACAGCACTAAAACAGCTGTTGAACAAAGAAATTAAGCGTCTAAAGACATCGGGTTATTAATGTTTGAGTCTAAATAGCGTCTAAATAGGCTAACGTTTTCGTACATACAAATCATATGCAATTTGTACGAAACAGCCAACTTGTAAAACAGTTGTTGTTTAGGTGGCTTTGAGCCATCATTTTAAAACCATGGTAAATTATTATGCATATTACAAAATAATTTTAATCTGTTAGCTACATTATATTTGTTTGTACTTCTCTAGTGATATCGGGTTGGCTGTAGACTTACTGAAATACAAGCAATGTTATTAATTTAAAGAAGACGATTACACTTTGACAACTAAGTAAAACTAAAAAAAAAAACTCAGAAAAACCGTATAAAACATTAAAATGAACACACTAAATGGGAAAGGATGCTGAACTGACATTATGTACTGTACAGTAGGTGATTGGCGAGTGTTTTTTAATTAAATGTGTCACTGAATACTGTGTTCTTAGTTCACTGCTATAATGGCGGTGATTTTGTGTAGCTTAAATAACATTTAAAGGTTAAACTGGCTAATTATAGCCAAATGTTTTACAGCCTATAATGCCGTATACAGTCTTAAATTATTTTTAAATTATATATGTAAAAAGCATGCTGTTGCATTTAAAATACCCCAGAAACCAAAACACTGAAGAACCTATAAGTAAAATTAAAAACTTTATCTAAATAACCAACTTAAGAAAATATTCTTTAAACGATGATGGTTCACTCTTAAAAATGTTATATTTTACTTTGGTGGTACATAAATAACCTTCAACATTCATAGAGCCATAGTGATTTTTTTTCTAATTATAAAAAAAATACTGACATCTACAAAAAGTTAAGAAAAAAACATAAAGAAAAAAGTTTTTCCATGGAAGTGTTTACTGAACGTTCTTTGAGGAACCAAAATGGTTCTTGCATCGCTTTGGAAGCGTTGTTTTGCGAAAGTACACGCTTAAAATAAACGTTTGTTTTATGTATTACTGGCAAGTAATACTTCACTCTATGTTTTGATACAAAATTTTAAACATTACAGTAAAACTGAAATGATTAATTAATCGATCATGTCACATCGCTTTCAACCATGAAGTGTTCCACACCTCAGTGGTCGTTAAAGGCTAAACCGAATTCAAATGAAATAACATTTAATAAAGTTGGTGCCCATTTGTTGTAAAATGAACATATTAGGATTACTTCATTTAAAAAGTAAGATCTAGATTCTAAAAAGTTCTGAGATAAAAAAGCATAATGAAAAACTGATAACGACAACCACACAGAGACATAATCATGTTAATTTTCGTTTTTTATTTCTACAATAAAACAAAACATACGAGTAGCAAAACTCATTTTCAATAACGCAAAAAATGACAAGGCAAACAGAAATAAATAGCTTACTTCAGCTACAGAAGAAGAACACAACTTCTTTGCATTGAAATCAAATATTAAAAATGAACGGACGTACAAAATCTAATGGCTATATTAAATATATTCATCAAATTGGCATTACTTCTACATAAACACAAAATTTCTTGTTCCATGACAAAAGAGTGTTTCTCAAGCCTATGGCCCGTTTTTAAAGTGCACGTAAACTTTAGAAGTCGCAAATTCTTACAGGGTTCAAAATCAATCGTATCTATGAAAATAGGCCCATGACAATCACGTCAATGAACGGTGTCAAAACAGTTCATGGAAGACAGTTTTATGCATGACATTCGAGCCCATGGCACTGCTGCACGCGGCAGTTCACATGGCATAGGGGTCTGGTCAATGTCACGAGAAGGCAACTAAATCTATTGGCGTCAGACACAACAACATCATTGTCAAAAAGATCATACAACAAATGGATAAATAAAGCCACCCATTACAAAGCCCAAATATGCGATTGACACGATTGATGGACAGTCCGGTTGGTGTGTTGTCTAAAAAGCGCGGTGCTTGGGCAGTTTCAGTTCCGACAGCTCGTCTTCGCTCTGCATCTCCAAGTGCGTTTCGTCTGAGTCACTGAAATGCGAGTGAGGGGAAAACTCTCCGTCGCTCCGGTTCGACCGAGGCGAGTCCTTGCTGGCCTCCGAACCAGACTTACTCGTTCCCGAGGGCGACTGGAGGTCTTGCTCCATGAAAGAGGCGAACGTCCCGTCTTCGTACTGGTACTGGTAACCCGCGCTCGAGCTTCTCCGACAGACGCTCGGCGATCCTCTGGGAGAGCGCTCCTCCTCGAACACGTTGGCAGGCAGCAAGTCGCAGTTTGGCGGGTCGGCTTTAGCACCGGGGCCCTGAAGCAAGTCGGACAGGGCGTTGATGTAGATCTGGGCCATCTGTAGGGTTTCGTACTTGGAGAGCTTTTTGTCATTGTCTAAGGCTGGGATGACACTGCGCAGCTCGTCAAACGCGTGGTTCAGTCCGTGCATCCTTCGCCTCTCCCTGGCGTTGGCAGCCATTCGCCTCTGTTTCTGCACGACGTTGGTCGCTTTGCTGGACGGGGCCCGCTGTCTGCCCTCATCTGCACCCACAGCTCCTTTGAGCCGGCAGAGCTCGCGTACTTTGACAGGACTCTTGCTGCTCTTCCTGAAGTTTGAGGCAGAGGACACGCCTTCCGCACTCGAGCCGGGCGAGTGCAGCAGGTATTCGGCGTGTGCCGCGCAGGTGCCAGCCTGCACGGGAGCCAGCCAGGCGCGTGGGTCACTGCTGGCCATGAGTGCCAAAGCTGGTGGGTACTCGCGCTGCTCCCCCCGCCCCAAGCTCGGATGCTGGACGTCGAGTTCAACCACCTCCCTCGTATCCGTGCTTACGCCGTCCACGTTCATTCCATCCATTTTGGTGTTTTGTGCTTTTTGGAGGAAAGTGGGTGGCTATGGATTTGGGAACGGGATTTTTGCCGTGGAGGATTTCTCTTCTTACACCTGTGGTGAAGGGAATTTCTTTACTGATGTCTCAGGGCGACTCGTCGGTTTTAAAAGCGGCACGCGCCGGGGAGCCCCCCTTCTCAAGCTGGTCGCGTGGCGCTTTGACCAATAAGAGCACGCGGGGCAGGCGCGTGTAGGCGACCAATGAGAAGTCGTAGTAAACCCGAGAGAGGTTATTATGCCCAAACTTTTTTTTTTTTTTTTTTTGCTAATGTCCCGCTTCAAACCTGTTTAACTAGAGAATTATTATCACAATGGGTCGTCCCACAGGACGCACTTAGAACCTTAGAGACTGAATAAAGTTATGTGGCGAGTGCGAGCCTCCTCACACGCTATGTTTAGGAAATTAGATCTAGTCTATAAAGTGCAACAGGAAGGAAAAAAAAAACGAAAACGAGTTATCAAAACTGTTTATTTGAGAACACCGCGCTTTGAACTCGCTTTTGTCCAATAGCCTAAATGCTCCTGAACATGTTCAAATGAATTTAGCCTCATTTTCTTCAAGTATCCTTTTGTTCTAGCTCTAAAGGAGAAAGAAAGAACAATTAGCAACATTGCTTTGACAGATTAGGCACTTTCTCATGCGTAGTTAAAAATGAAAGAAATAAAAACACGCATTTTAGGTCAGTTATTGGAGAAGGTTAATTACAAACACGTCTTATTAATTTAGCAATTTATCATCTAGCTGTTTCTTAGTTTACGTAATCGTACATATAATCTAATATAATGTAATAAATACGTTTATAAATAAGTACCTCTATCGAAAACAAATAAAAATCTCAGTTGCGCAACATAAACATTACATAAAATCCAATAATTCGTTCTTTTATTGGCACAGTTAAACACGTTCAAAAATAAGTGTTAATACCAGATTGAGTTTCGTTTTCTTTTTGAACAAGTTCAAAACCTTTTGATCCGATTTAAGGAACGCCCTTTCAGCAACAGAGCTTCCCAAAGATCAGAAACTTGATCTGGAGGCGCGACAGTCCCTTGCTGTCACGAGCTTTAGAAAGAGAGCAAGTGCAAAAAAACAGTAAGATAATAATGAAAATGGATTATTATTAATAATAATAATAATAACAATAAACTATAATAAAACTATAATACAATAAATAACATTAACTAGTTAAGCATTTAAAAGATACCGCGAAATTAAGAAAATGCATTAATAATAGGATTTAAACAGACAACAAATTTTGCATTATCACGCAAACTTTTATGACAAGGTCTACAGCTGCGCTCCCTGGTTAGTCACTGAAACAAGTTTTATTTAGTGCAAGCCAGTGATGCACAGGACCTTAATTCCTGCTTTCTGGCATTAAAAACTTCACATGAATCTTTTTACATTTATTCATGAATTCATAGAGCGCAGAGGCTTGCGGACTGGCGCCTGAGCTCACCCCAACTGGAGCCTCATCCAGGCGGCTTGTGTGTCTTGGAATAGGTCCTAAAGCAAACAACAGGTTGGGATTGCTGCCGTCGATTATTAAAGTGTCCCAGGGACAATAGAGACTCAATGTTCCATTCGACACGCCTGAAGAACTCTTTGGAAAAAGGGCACAAAATGTGTCTCGATGGGGGCTTCCACCGCGATCGAGTCTGCGTGCTGCTTTCTTCATTCCTGTCTCCCGGGAAACCCAGAGATATCGCGTGCTTGATAAAAGTCGATAAAACACACCCCAGGGCTCCTCCAACCCACATATTAATATTGTTATTAATAATAAAAATGTTAATAGTAATAATGAATTCACTTGTCACAGCTACTTTATTAATTGTTTAAATATGTAATAAATAACAAATAGATAGATCAAAAATAATTGATATTAAATGTAATAATTTAGATGTAAATTAAGGTTTTCATTATCCAGTACAATAACGCCCTGTTGTTACATTTGTCTATTTACACGAGTTTAACTTGATGTAATGTTTTTCATAATACATGAAACCTCAAATAATATCTCTGATTTTCTAAATATCAGAACAGGTGCACACTTTAACATGCATCTCTTTACAAGTGTGAGACTGAAAAAGCCACAAAGGCGACATCTAGTGGACTTACAATGCACTTACCGTAGACCAAGTGCTTAATTTTTCAAAACTTTTTAGAATTAGAATTTCAGCCTCAAGATACAAACTGCCGTTTCCTACAGTTCGTCATACAATGACAATTTGCCATCTTTAGTTGAAGAGAAAGCCTTAAGTTGATCTAATTGGATTTACAACAACTTTTCCTCTGTTTTCATGCAGAAAAGCCATTTTACATGGAACTGTACATTACTATTTAAACATGAGCTACAGATCGCAACTGTCTGGATGTCAGCCTTTTTCCTGGGTAGCATATATGTGCTGTTACTAGTGTAGGCTTTTTTATAGTTTAAAGGGATGGTTTACACAAAAATTAAAATTCTGTAATTAATTACTCACCCTGATGTTTTTCCAAACTTCATCTTCGGAGCACAAATTAAGATATTTTTGATGAAATCCAAGAGCTTTTTGACCCTGCATAGACAGAAATTTACCTGAAATGTTCCCAGGCCCAGACTTTGTTAAAAATTGTCCATGTGACCTCAACAATTCTTCTTCTCTGCCTCACCGTCCACCGCCATTTATAATACCACCACTTGTTTAGTCCTTATTTTTTGTATTCTTTGCACACAGAAAATATTCTCATAGCTTCATAAAATTATGGTTGAACCACTGATATCACATGGACTGTTTCCGGTACATTACAATTACATTGCTGTATATTGCAGTGTCAGAAAGCTTTTGGATTTCATCAAAAATATCTTAATTTGTATTCCGAAGATGAACGAAGGTCTTACGAGTTTGAAACGACATGTGGGTGAGTAATTAATGACAGAATTGTAATTTTTGTGTGAACTATCCCTTAAGATAAAATAATAATAATAATAATAATAATAATTCTGGTGCATCAGGGTTTGGTAAAAAGTGTAGCAACATTACAACCCATGTGTAAACATTACAGACAACAAATAGCATGAACAGACTCACGTACAAGAACTTGGCCTGGAACACGACAGGTTCAGGGTTAGACTTGTGGCGACAAACTCTCCAATCACTAGAGCATGACTTGAAATGCTGTGGTGCCTTTCACTTTGACCTGTAGTGCATGAATCTGGATCACATAGTCAAAAGCCAACAGTGGCTAACCTTTGACCACAACCTTCATTGTGTTCAAAGCACTTAACTTCATGAAAGGCAGAAGAGACAAAATAGTGTTCCTCTTCACGTGTCCAACTGTACTGCTCGGGAAGTCTGTATGCCGTTTTTGATGATACAGACAACACAGCAAAAACCACTGTAGAAAACATGTTTATTAGACAAATTATACACAGAAAGCTTTGCCACTTGTAACAGAGGCCTCAGTTTGTTCCATTTGAATAATATGCAACACATACAACAAAATAGGCCTATATTAAATACTGTACATTATAATCAGTTGAAAATGATGTCATCCTGTACAATTCTATGTATGAAATTAAAAATGTTACAGGCATAGCAGGTTTTGCATGCTTCTTTTACGGAAAAAAACCTTGCCTCCTTTTTGACAGATTTGGAAATTAAAATGAAATGACGTCGAATGAGAATGCCTTACCGTCAGAAACCGTGGAGAACTTCTTGTAATGTGATAGTGGCTAACTGAGCTTTACAGACTCAGATATTATACTCTATATCTTCTTTAAATCCAACAAAAAAATTATCTGCATGTAAAATATACACTTTAATGTCTCTTCGTTTACTCTAAATAAAAATCTTTAAACTGATACTAAATAAAATTGCTCCTATAGTCTTTCAGTAATCATATCTTAAGAAAAGTACATCTAGAATGCTTGCGTCAAAACACTGTTGCTGTTCTCTACACACAACATTTGCGAATTAGTCAGAGGATAACAAACTGAAAGCTCATTCTAAACGACTAACATTAGTAGTAAATATTAATACAGTTTATGTTAGTGAAAAGGATTGGTTTGTTTTCTGTCCTCAAAATGTGTATTTTTTTAAAACTCCCACCACGCCTCGATGGCCTTGTTTAAACAATTAGCACTTTAAAAAAAAAAGTTAGATAAATAGTGCCCCTTAACATTTATGAAATTAAATAGAAAGATATTTCAAATAACCCCTCAAAAGTCACCACCGTGTCAGCATTTTCAGGTGGAGGACCGACACTTGAAAAGTAAAAAAAGCCCTGTCTCCTTAGGCTTGTGTTAAGAATTCATTTAAAAACCCTTTCACTCTTTGATTTCCAAAATCTATGACGCACAGCCGCAAGATTGTGGCATATACAATGAAGCTATTCTACAGAATGTTTTTGTCGAATCCTGGAGTACGGCTACAGAAGTGAATACAAACTCTTGACGGTTTAATGGTGCAAATCAATGTAAGATGATGGCACTGAAGCAATTTCAAAACTAATCATTAAAAAAAGAGAGAAAACTAAAACTACAGACAGCTCTGAACTTTTTTTTGTTGTTGTTAAAACTCTCTGACCAGACACATTCCACGCATTAAAGATTTGTTATACTTAAAGTCAGTAAGAGACATTTAGTAGCATTTGTTTCATCCCCCCCACAGTATAATAACTTCATTATTTATTTATTTTGTTTTATTTTAAAGTTCATTCGAGTCTTTTCCACAGAGTGTTCGTTTAAAGACTCAAAGTAGATCTCAACTTCAGGGAGATGGCAGAGAGGATGAGAGGTCTTTAGAAACACAGTCACTCACTGTGAAGCTTTAGTTTAGCAGCGCTATGTTGAATGCTTCAGCTAGAAGGAGTACTGAACGTTAACTGAGCGCTGAGATGAAGCAAATTCAGTTGATAAGTTGACGAGATTCTTCCAAACTGAGTTATTGCAGATCTGGGAAACACTTGGCAGAGTCTTTTTTGTTTTTGTTTTGTTTTTTCTCCCCCCCCCCCAAAAAAAAATTCCAAAAAAAGTAAACATATCATTGCAACAGTTTTTTTTCTTTCCACGAAATCGAATGTGGCAAACAAAAGGCAAATTCATTTAGTTCACAGAGAAAATCTTCCGACAAACCACAATGACAATAATGATCATTTTATTCCACCCTCGTCCTGTCGGCGAGTTCGGTTGGGACGAACAAGCTCCATCGCGAAGAGCAAAAGCCAAGAGAAAACGACAACCGAAAAGGAACATTTGTATTTACATATATCTCTTTTTTGTTTCCAACTCACAGGCCCAAGAACCCCTGTGGTCTATATGGAGGTGCCCCTGTCCGGGTCGTTGCCATAGCTGAAGTTGGGGGCCGGGGTGGGCTGATACGGGATGCTGGACATTGTCTTGACGGGGCTGCGAAAGAAGCCGCCGTTGGGGGCCCGCTGCCGGAAGGGCCCCCCAGTCCGGTGGTCCTGCACGGCCCCGAAGGCGAAGCCGGCTGCCGCTTTGGCCGACAGGCTGCGGCTGAGAGTCTGGATCTGCTCGGGGATGAAGGTGGTGGTGGTGATGTGCGTGTTGCGGAAGTCGCTGATCTGCTCCAGGGCCTGCCGGGCGGCCGGGAGGGAGTCCATGTCCAGGGGTGTCAGGTCGATGGAGGAGGTGGAGAACTGTTTGTGGGGGCTCTCATCCTCTGTGCACAAGCTGTTAACCCGGTGATGAAGGTGCTCCAGGTCGATCTCCTTATCGTCCTAGAGGAGGGGAGAACGGGACGAGGAAAGTGGAGTGGGGAGGGGTGCGGGAAGAAAATAAGGAAGGAGAGAAGAACAGGAGGAGGAGCGAAGGTTGTTACAGGATCAGAGGAGAAAAGAGGTGTAAAGTGAAGAGAAGGGGTGTGTAATCGTAAGAGCAGATACAGCGGGATGGGTTAGTGAAGCGGGACGGCGTGAAGTGGTTAATAGGGAAACGGATGGGCGGTGGAGGAAGAAGAGGAAACGCAGGCAGGTGAGAAAAGGAAGAAGGTGGTGAGCGAGTGAGATGGAAAGGAAGTATTTGGAATAGATGGAAACATCAAGAACATTTAAAAGAAGGTTGGGGTAGGGTATTGATGGAGAATCAGCAGGCCCGATGAGGTTTTAGCATTTGCATGGTTAGCAAGACAGAGAAAGAGGGGGGGGAGGTACAAAAAAGGAAACATGAGCTGCGGTAATGAAAACACATCAGTCTTAACTAGTACTGTCCTTGGACTTATCGAGAATAACCAACAACATAAATGCGTGACACATGGATCTTTGAATATGCAGATACAGTCTACAAAACCTTTCCACTTTCAAGCCATCTGAAACCACGCTTGTGACAGAACTGGATCTACTCTAAAATATGTTGAACTAGCATAACCATTAAAATATGTGGATTGCTTAAAACAAAAACAAACTCACGGGGTGACGTGGGCTGACATTGTGGCTGTAGTGAGATAAAATGGCCTCTGGTTTGGACCAGCGTAAAGCACTTTGTTGATCACAGCCACTGGCAGCAGGCAGCGTGGCCCTGAGTAAAAAAGGGGCTGCAGGGAGACCTGGATGGACCGAAGGGGGCAGAGGTCGGGGGGGTGGGGGCAGCTTGTAGGTAACCTGTCCTACCACCAAAGTGGAGGAAGGCAGTATAAAAGGCGTGTAGGAGTGACGGGAACAGGGATTGTGGGAAGGCTATTACATGACAGAACACATTTGTGGTGTTTTCTTGAACTAGCAAGGGACCTTGTGCTTTTCGGAATATTTTGTTGTGTTTTGAGGATAATACCACTTATGTTTTTTTGTGGGGCAGGACGAGATTGCTCTAAGTATGATTCTAAACCAAGGCATTTTAACACCGTGTCTACACCGGACACAACACAACATTGCGCCACAACATCTAAAGGCTGTCTACACTGGACGTGACAATGCAAATGTCACAAATTTTTGAATTTTGTTTAATGCATAAGGCAGAATAAGGCATTAGTTCACTGTCGGGGATTTGTCGCATTCAGTGTAGACAGCAACACTGCACATGATTGGTTTGATAGTCTTTTGTCAAGTTGCGTTGCGTTGTGCCCGCTCGTGTCCGGTGTAGATGCGGTGTAAGATTTATAGATATGGATGAGACACTAGTGTGAAATCTTTAAACCAGTGGTTCTCAACCTTTTCAGCAGAGTTATAATGGAGCTACATTCGGCATCTGTCCAACTATATATGACACAATGTGTAACTGAATATCTGAAGGATTAAGTACACGCGTATCATCTTTGTCTTCTGAAGCATGCACAATGCAAAGGCCAATTGTTGTCTGAAACTGCAATCATTATTCAGACCTATTAGTCTGACTTCACAAAAGCCTGAGTGGTATGATTTCAGTCAGATTGAAGTAAACTATTGCTCTAGTTTGACTAAAGGTTCACTTATTTGAAAAAATCATTTGAAATTATAACAAATGTGCTTGTTTTCAAACGTTTTATTATTAGAAAGTAGGTCTGTCAATACCTTAATTATTAATGATAAGGACTTATTAAGTGTTATTGTGGGCTCTCTCTCTAAACATCTCTGTTATATTTGTCATAAGGGCAATTTTTCTTTTTAAACTGAGAGTTAAACATCATCTAAAAGGTGAATAAATGAAGAGTTCAGATGCAAAAGCCTCTAAATCCATCTGACGTTTTTCTTTAAAAAATGCATTTTTATTACGCTCCGATGTATAGGTTTCTATGTAAGTAGTGGTACTTCAAATTGGGCTGAGGCTAGGATTTTAGTGAGTTCGAAGCAAAAGTATTTGATGGACATATAAGAAGTGTCAAGAGCATCTCATTTTGCATCTGAACTCTTCAAATAAGCTTTCCACTGACGTATGGTCAGGATACAACTATTTGAAAATCTGCATTCTGAGGGTGCAAAAAAAAAAAAAAAAAAAAATCTGCCTTTAAAGTTGTCCAAATTAAGTTATTAGCAATGCATATTGCTAATCAAAAATTAAGTTTTGATATATTTACGGTAGAAAAGTTACAAAATATCTTCATGGAACATGTTCTTTACTTAATATCCTAATTATTTTTGGCATTAAAGAAAAATCTATATTTGGACCCATACAATGTATTTTTGGCTATTGCTACAAATATACCTGTGCTACTTACAACTGGTTTTGTGATCCAGGGTCACATTTGTCTTTAAAATACATTTATATATTAAAATATATAGTTTTTTTCTGCACTACTGGAAGTTAACACATTGTTAACAACAAGATTTGGTTAAAAATTTTAACATTTTAAATACATATCTTGCAATGTGCTTCATTTGAAGTTTGCTGAGGCCCCCTAGTGGCCCTCCTTATTGAGAACCACTGCTTTAAACAACATCTTACCCACTGCATTGACTGTATTGGGATTGTGGGATTGAATACTGAATTAGGCACTTAGTCTGGCTATGTAAGTTTTGCAAATGCCAGCTCGCATATGGGCTTCTCCTCTCCAAAGCTACACAGCTCAAATAACTGTTTGCGCTGTCATTTCTGTATTCTTTTATCCAATTTTATCTAGTCTCTATGCAGCTTGGCAGTAATCTCTGTGGGCTACAGATCAAAAACGGAGATTGGTATTGAAAACAGACAGTATTATTGCAGATCTCAAGGTTTTTGGAAATAAATGGTAATGACCTTCCTTGTAGCACCCTGCCGGACTGTCACTCAGCAGCAAACGTGCGATCGCTTAAGTTCGTAAAAAACGTATTGTATTTGGTGGCGAGGGTGATTTCATAACCTACGTAGGCTCGAGGCTTGGAGAAGTGTGGAAAGAGTGTAGCTCAGTGCTGGCAGAAGACAGTTCGCGACGGGATGGCGAACGTGTGCCTCAGCTTGGAGTCGAGGGGTGTGGCGCAGCATGCAGGTGACAGGTGATTGGAGGAAGGCCTGAGCGTGAGCATGATGTCAGTCTGCGGCTCATGACACGGCTCGTCTTGCCTCACAGACGGTCCGTCTGCTTGTGTCTGTGCGCGTGTGCGAGCGCGTGTGAAAGGACAAGAGGTATGACCGAACAGATGAGGCAGGCAGATGAGAAGATGGGGAAGAGGTTGTTTTCAGAGAGGTGGGGGAATGAGTAGAAAAAGACAACAAACAAACAGTCAGCACACAGACGTTGTTTTTTTTCTTTTTTATGTCCAAGGAGCCAGATACCTGGAAGTGTGAGATGGTAAAAATGGCATTTTGCATTTCTCTCCCACGCCCGCTTTAACCCCTCAACACAGAGTACTTATCTATAAAACAAAATCAACAAAATAAAAGTTGTTTCAGGCTTTGACAGCAGAATAACATGATTTTTTTGTCTTTTCTGAAAAATAATCAAACATTTTCAGAGTAATGACTGACACAGAATGCTGTTTGGTGTTCGGCGGCCTCGGTTTATTATGCGGCTATGTGAGGTCTGACTATCAAATACCCATTATTAAAGCCACTGTGAATGTAATTTCAATACATTTTCTCTTTTGTACAGGATTAAAAGACAGCAACATATATTTTTCCTTTTTTCTTGCTTTTCAGATTGAAACACAGCCGGGTGTTTGAATGCAGACCTCATACTGTGGCCTAGAAACGTAGAGGCACCGCAGGACTCCAGACAGCCACAATATCAATGACACAGCAGACATCTGAGGTGAAGAACTTTTCATCATTTAGTTTTTCAGGAATGATTAGGACACAAAGCTTGGCATGTGAAATGGCTTATTCACACAGCAAAACCTCCGGTTCTCTGGACCGCCTGCTCGTCCGCTCTGGATTGGCAGGTGGTGCGCTATGAAAACTTGGGTGGCAAAGCGTAATTCATCACTATGAGTTTGAACTCGTTTTGACGACTTGTCATATCGAATTATTTCAGATCGATTGCGACACCACAGAAGGAGCCGTGACGGCGAGATCACAGAGAAACGGAGAGGAAACAGGGACAAACTAACACCATGGCATATGCAACGTGTGTGTTGGTGTGTGTATGCATGTGTGTGAGTGTGTGTCAGACACAGAGACACAAGCACAAAGTCATTCTATTGTTCTGATGTGCAATGAACTCAGTGTTAGCCAGGTGTCAAGAAATATTACAAAGAAAAGAGGAAGCAGTCAGGAAGAATTAAAGATGTACCAAGACTCGTAGACACACCAAACAGAAAGTTGCATCATGCTGAAAGATGAAAGAATGGTTTTTAAGGATGTGCCAGAATGACAATTAGGAAAGACAAAATGACAACAAATACTGCAAAAATTATTTCTTAATCAGTTTTTTTTTTTTGCTTTGTTTTCCAGTAAAATTATCCAAATATCCTTAAAAGAAGACAATTTTTCATAATAACTTTTTATTAAATACATACATCATTTTACTGGAAAAAAAGTTAAAAAAAAAGTTTTTGCAGTAAAGGAATGTGAATAAAACCCTGCTACAAACTAAAGAGCTTTAATTGTAGGATCGAAAACATCTGTGACATGAGTGTGATATGTGCTAATTTTTAGTGTTTGTCTTGGTCGCTTTTGGCATTAACACTTGTGGCTCGCTGAACCGTGCGTGTTAAAATACGTGCTTATCTGCATGTCAGTGTGAATATTTGCGCAAAGCTCTGCCAAGCTTCTACTCTGATGGAACCGTCTGGAAGAGCGCTCCGAGGAATGAGCCCAACTCAGCATGATCCAACCACTGGGGCAGAAAGGAGCGGGGTTCAAGTGTGACCAAAGCCAAAGCGCTCCACCCTACTTAAAAAAATCCTCAGAGAGAATCATCTCTGTGCTTAGTGTTATATCTTCAACTACAACACTATGTTAGCTATAATTAGTGACTAAACATGCTTTATGTACAGAACAAGGTCCAATGGTAACATTCTGGAACAAAGGCCAATGGCAGGGGAATTTACAGGCTAAAATATTTAAGATACAAGTTATTAGTATTTTGTATTATTTTTAACTAAAATATATTTTTTTGTCCTAAAACATTGAATGTAATATTATTTTTGTATGATGCTGCACATTACCATTCCAAAATTTGAGGAGGTCGATACAATTTTTAAAAGAAATTAATAATTTTAATGAGCTAAGATGCATTAAACTATGGAAGCTGCGAGTGTTTCACGGAATTCTGAGAAAAAAAAGTCAGATTTGCAAGTTTGTATGATGGAATTTTGAGAAAAAAGTCAGATTTGTGAGTTTATATCATGGAATTCTGATAAAAAAGTCAGAATTGCGAGTTTGTTTCACGGAATTCTGAGCAAAAAAAAAAGTACGAATTGTGAGTCTGTATCATGGAATTCTGAGAAAAAAGTCAGAATTGTGAGTTTGTTTCATGGAATTTTGAGGAAAAAATTAAGAATCGTGAGTCTGTATCATGGAATTCTGAGAAAAAAAGTCAGATTTGCAAGTTTGTATGACAGAATTTTGAGAAAAAAGTCAGATTTGTGAGTTTGTATCATGGAATTCTCAGAAAAAAGTCAGAATTGCGAGTTTGTTTTACGGAATTCTGAGCAAAAAAAAAAAAAGAATTGTGAGTCTGTATCATGGAATTCTGAGAAAAAAGTCAGAATTGCGAGTCTGTATCACGGAATTCTGAGAAAAAAAGTCAGATTTGTGAGTTCGTATAAAGTCAGAATTGCGAGTTTGTATGACAAAATTTTGAGAAAAAAGTCCGATTTGTGAGTTTGTTTCACGGAATTCTGAGAAAAAAAGGCAGAATTGCGAGTCTGTATCATGGAATTCTGAGAAACAAAAGTCAGATTTATGAGTTTGTATTGTGGGATTCTGAGAAAATGTTGGAATTGTGAGTTTGTATCATGGAATTCTGAGATAAAGTCAGAATTGCGAGTTTGTATGATGGAATTCTAAGAAAAAAGTCAGATTTGTCAGTTTGTATCATGGAATTTTGAGAAAAATCTAGAATTGCGAGTTTGTTTCACATAATTCTGAGAAAAACAGTTAGAATTGAAAGTTTGTATAAGGGAAAAAACGACTGTTACCTGTAATGTCACAAAATATTTCTATTTATTTTCTATTTTTATTTAACGAATGCTGTCCTTTTGAGCTTTCTATTCACCAGTGAACCCTGACAAAAATATTAAGTAGCACTTTTTTTTAAATTTTGATAATAATTATATATGTTTCTTGAACATCAAATCAGCATATCAGAATGATTCCTGAGGGATCAAATGACACTGAAGACTGGCTGCAGGATATTCAGCATTGTCATCACAGGAATAAATTACATAAAAGTTATTTTAAATTGTTATTTTAAATTCACAAAATTTTGAATGGAAGTGTATTATTTAATGACATTAAAAAAGTATCTTAAAAGTAAAAAGTAAGATATGTTAGATAAAGCCCTGATACCAAATCTTTCACATACAGAAATAGACTATTATTATTACAATTTGCTTTAAACTATATAATGTCACAGATTTCTGTAAAGTTCCAGCCATTATAATACAGTGTTAATTTGGACCTTGTTCATATGCAAGTCATTCAAATTCTTATAAGACTTAAATCTGCTATTTGTGGCATAATCCTGTTAAACCAACAGATGAGTTACACTAATGTCGGAACATTATGATGACCAGCAGAGTGGACAACGGCCTTGTCCAGAGGAACAGGGATGAAGGAGAGGCACTCTCTCTGTGGGGTCATGAGCGGCCTGCTGCTGCTCCTGACAGATAAAAGCCGCTTCATGGCGGGAGGACGGAAGACAAGAAAAAGCCCCTGACCACTGATCAAAAGCACTACGGAGATTGTTTTTCAGGTGGAACGCTGGAGATGAAATGCTATGTTTTTTGGCCTGTGGAGAGTCTGATGACATGGACCAGAGGGGTGTGAGGAGAGGTCAGGTGTGTGTGCTGGGGGGGTGGGTGATGGAACTCAATCAGAGTAATGAGGGAGATGGGGATGTGATATCAGGAAAAGAAGCACCCACAATATGACAGCTGCAGAAGATAACAAGGAGCTATAAACTCATCAAAATCAAAGAAATGCGTCAAGAGCAACATCACAAAGGTTCATTCACAGCCATATGAATGTGCTGTCACTGTTACGAAGTGTTGTCACATGTGAAATGCAGGCGTTTAACTGAGTGTGAGCTCATTTGTTAATTATCGTTAACTGGATGCCAAAGAACCATATGCAAACAGTTGGAAGAACAAGAAAAACAATATGTGCAAACACATTAATCTAAACTGATCTTCACAAAATGAAGGATGGGGTATTAAAGAAAAATTAGAGCCTTGTCTTAAAGTAATTATCCAGATATATGCAGCTTTTATCAGCACATATATTTCCTAGCACCTGTTTATTTATTTATTTATTCACAGCAGAGCTCTATTACATTTAATGTACTTGGCAGGCAATTGAACAACATTGTGTTCTTTTTGGAGAGGTTCGTTTGTTTAAGTGCGCTATCAGAAAAATTAATTTGTTGAAAAAGTGCTTTGTCTGCTGTTTGCAATGCTGACTATTTCTCATTTTAAACTCTTGTCTTTTTTGTTGATGTTAGTAATATCCTCCCAGGGCGGGGTGGTATGATAGTATATGACCAGTAGAGATTTCAGCTTAACCTCTTTTTACAGTTAAAAGTGATGAAGAAACGTATTAAGTTGTGTCTGTTATATTGGTTACAGTGCCTGAGCAACTTTGCAATTCTATTACAGAATGATTTGAGCTCACAACAGCTTCAAATGTTACTTCTTCTAATTAAAATTTATTATTATTATTATTATTATTATTATTATTATTATTATTATTATCTTTTAATTTACAACCATCAAGTTCTATAAAAAAAAAAGAAAAGAGCAAATAAGATTAATTATCTTTAATTTGTTAAGTATACAATTCATTGCATTATCTTAAAATTAGCCACACTGTTATTTATTATAACTGTAATAAACATTAATATTTTATATTAATCAAATTTAACTTATTTCATTTAATTATTTACATTATTTTCATTGTATATCCAGCAAAAGCAACAGTTAACTTGATGTAAACTCATATTGTCATAAAACTTTGGTCATACTGCTCTTTTTATGCTCTTTTTTTCTCATCGTCCTCCATTAAGTGGAGATTCAGTTGAACTTGAAAATCTCCATATTTATTGTATTTAAACCTATGCCACACTCTTCTGTTAATGATGTAGTTTATGATTAACCATACCCCTACATCAACTGTCGAGACTCTCACCTCCTTCGACGGCACTCTGGAGCCCTTCCTTCGCGTCCACCAGGTCTCCACAGTGGCAATAAGACAGGAGAGCACCACACCGGCTGCTAGTACAAAGAAGACCCCAGCAAAGCTGTGGATATCCAAGGCGCTGCCACTCTTTCGAGTGCCCACAGGAGAGTACAGATCACACGGACTGTCTCGTGGCCACCACTTCAGCTTCAAGATGTCCATGTCTCCATTCTGCTGGAGCTCCAAGATCCTGGACACAAGACAAACTGATTTTTAAGTAGGGGAACTTCTCAGATCTTATGTTTCAACATTTATCCTGGAATACGGATAATAAATAATCCATACCATCATATATTAAAGGGATAGTTCACACACAAAAATTTAAATTATGACATTATTACTTGACCCTAATGTCGTTCCGAAGGCATAATACCTTTGTTCATCTTTAGCACACAAACTAAGTTTTTTTTTAAAAATTAAATCTGGGAGCTTTCTGACCCTACATAAAGACAACAAAGCAACTGACATGTTCAAGGCCCAGAAAGGAAGTAAGGACATGATTAAAATAGTCCATGTGTCATCAGTGGTTCAACCTTCATTTTATGAAGCTACAGGAATACTTTTTTGTTCTCAAAGAAACAAAAAATAGCAACTTTATTCAACAAATTCAAAACAAAATGTATTTTCGTTTTTTCACATGGATTATTTTAACAATGTCCTTACTATCTTTCTGGGCCTTAAACGTGTTAGTTGCATTGCTGTCTATGCACAGAGAAAGAGAAAGCTCTCGGATTTCATCAAAAATATCTTAATTTATGTTCCAAAGAAGAACAAACGTCTTACAGGTTTGGAATGACTTGAGGGGGAATAATTAATGACAGAATTTACATTTATTGGGTGAACTATCCCTTTAAGCCAAAACGGATTTCAAGAAAAATTTGGTTGGAAGTGTGATGGTGTGGATTTCTGATGTTGTGATGGTAATGGTAATTGACTTTTTGGAAGACTTAGACTTAGCAGTTTATTAACTTTCAACAAATGATACAAAGACAAAGAATTTTTCTTTTTTAATTATTATAAATTGTCATTGCTTTCAACCAGGGGGTTGAAGGCCACTAGGCCACTCATCAAAGCTTCAAGTGGGGTCTCACGATGACTTGAAAGTATTTAAATAAATAAATTATTATAAAAATAATAAAATAACCAAACTAGGAAAAAAAATGTAACAACATGATCAACAATCATATTCTCCTCACCCAACACAACTAATTTAAATAATAAAATAACTAATAAAATACAAAATGAATCACGGTTAATTAATTTGATGTATCAAAACTCCCAGTTTCTCTTCACAAAAGTCAACAGTTTTGTCATAATTATAGCATAAATACCAAATCTTTTTCATATATAAAGTACAGTAATAGATTGAATCAAAAAAGGTTGAGAAGCACTGATATACAGTTGAGGTCAAAAGTTTACACCCCCCTTTCTGCAAAATGTTATTTTACCAAAATAAGAAGGATCATAAAAATGCATGTTATTGTTTATTTAGTATTGACCTGAATAAGATATCTCACATTAAAGATGTTTACATGTATGCCACGAGAGAAAATAATAGTTGAATTTATAAAAATGACCCCGTTCAAAAGTTTACATGCCCTTGATTCTTAATGGTGTGTTCTTACCTGAATGATCCACAGCTGTTTTTTTTATTTTTATTTTTTTATTTAGTGAGTACCTTGTTCATCCTGAACAGTTAAACTGCCCGCTGTTCTTCAGAAAAATCCTACAGGTCCCACAAATTCTTTGGGTTTCCAGCAGTTTTGTGTATTTGAACCCCTTTCCAACAATGACTGTATGATTTTGAGATCTATCTTTTCACACTGAGGACAGCTGCAACTGGAGTGAAAACTAATAAAAACAAAACATAGCTATGGATCATTCAGGTAAGAACACAGTATTAAGAATCAAGAGGACGTAAACTGTTGAACAGGGTCATTTTTATAAATTCAACTATTATTTTCTCCTGTGGACTATAGGTAAATGTCTTTTATGTGAGATATATTATTCAGGTCAGTACTAAATAAACAATGACATGCATTTTGTATGATACTTAATTATACTTTGGCAAAATAATTAACATTTTCCAGATTCTGAAAGGGGGGTATAAACATTTGATCTCAACTGTAAATATATTCATTTACATTTAACCTCAATAACATTTCAATTACAAATGCTTGATGACAGCAATTCATTAAATACTTCAGGTCAGTAATAATAAAAAAAAAAAAAAAAAAAAAAAAATGCACATTCAAATATAACCTGATTGAACTTGAACATGTACAAAGCTGAATTTTACTGATGTTAAAACTTTTTATACAGTTTGAAGTTAAAAAGTGTAGGCGGACAAAATGCTGCCAATTTCTACACTTTTAAAAAGAGACTAGAGTATTTTTCTTAAAATTACAGGAGACAGATACGCTCCCCCAACTGAAGAATCATCCATTTGCTCAGAAATAACTTGGCGGCTTTAAGTCAGCTAAAGCAAGACAAATAAGCTTCATTAGATATCTGAAGTGCTGCACTCCATGCCTGGACATTTACTACTGGCCTAAATATATGCACAATTATGTGCAATTTTATTGTGTGTCGCATTACAGAAATGGACTGTGTTATGGATCGAAATTTAATGTCAGATTGCTTCATTCTTACACATTAATTGAGCCACTGAGATGTGTGCAACACCCTATAAATAACTCGAAATGGTCCCAGTCTGTTCAGTGGCATCTGTTACTGCAGTGACTGACTTTTTTTTTTTTTCAAACACCAGGGGGCAGTGTCTCCTCAGCAATAATGGCTGACTACAGCATCCACCTCACCATAAAAAACGAGCGTGCTCTGATGTAGCGATGGCAGTTTGTACTAATGCCAGTCCAGCGGCTGCAAATGAATGATAATGAATACGGGACACAAAGGTTTAGGAGAATTTGCCTCATTGATTGGCTGATCTGTATTGCGTGGCGGTCTCTCTCTAGCCTGATCGTCTGCAGTCAGGAGTCACTGCACAGTTTCATCCCCGAGGAGGAGACTAGCGAGCTTCCAAGAGCCCATATTCACATCCAAACTGCAGCTGCTGCAAACACTTACCCAAACATCCACGTTCAGTATTCATACTAACACACAGGACTAGGCTATCGAAAACACTGTTCAACATTTATTCAGAAAGCGATCCTTCATTTTTATATCTGTATCCCTGTCTCATAACATAATACAAGAGTAAAAAATGCCTTATTGCATTCAACAGATGGAGAATGACCCATCCACATTCTGCTATGGACACAGCTCACAGGACTCACAACAAGGTGGGCCAATGTTGAGAGATTTGCTTTATAGACCACTTTTTAAATGTGCCAACAGCATTTAGCCATGCTACACTGCCCACATATGTTGCTTCAGAGGTTTCAGAGTGTGATAGCAGGGACCTGAAAGCACAATGAGGACAATTCAAGAGAACAGCACAAAACATAACCGGGGAGCCGTGATCTGGCGCCATTACAATGCCAAGTACTGTGACCGAGTAAGCAAAGATGTAATCAATGTCCCACTGATCTTCACAGGGCATAATAGAAAATAAAAAGAATTAGTTCACTCAGAAATAAATGTTCTGTCATTATTTACTCACCCTCATGTTAGAGTACTAGCAAAAAGCAGCATGACTAATTCAGTATATTCCAGGTCTAAAAAAGCCATACATTATATTTGTATTGTTAATATTCACAAATAGCTGTTACTAAAGACCAGGGTATCTCATAACACATTCATCACCAGTAAGTTAATACCATTGGAAAATAAAAAAATGAATTGCAACATGCACCAATGTTAAAATTTCTAAATGTACGTATCAGTATCAGTCATATTAGTCATTTTAATAGGAAAGGATGACGAATACAAAAAAAAAAAAAAAGCATTCGAACATTTCTGAGTGTGCAATGACCTTAACTGTTAAAAATAAAACTAAATCATATTAGATAATATATTAGAACATTTTAAATGTTGCCATGGCAAAATAACTGAAATAAAAATAAGTTGAAGCAGTACTTAAATTAATAAAACAAATAAATATCAATTAATAATAATAATAATAATAAAATAATTAATTCAAGCTAAATAAAAGTATATATGAAAAAATAATAAATAAAAATGTCATATTATATTTCTAAAAATCTTAAAATCTGCATCCGAATCATTTTTTGCAAATACATTTAGTGAAAATCTACTAACATCATAAGTGAACCTTAAGGAACATTAAAAGATAAAAAGGAAAAAAAAAAGTCATCATGACTGATTTAATGATAATTTTGAGACTAGTGTAATACACAGTTTCTTTTAGAAAAAATTGTTAGAAACTATTTTTACTCAGAAATTAATTTCCATATAATTACAAAGAATTGGCAAGTAACACGCATCGTCTTGTAAAACCTACTCCAATAATCTGTCTTACAACTTATAATTAAAAAACTATAATTTTTTATAGTGTAGAAAGGATGCAGATGGTGTATGACAGCAGTGATATTTCAGTTTTATATCAAAACTATTCTACTATTTATTAACATTTTGAATTCTTTTACTTTTCGATTTGTTTTATTTTTTAATTGAGTTTTAAAAATGTTATGTGCTTGACATTTTTATTTTATTTATTTATTTAGCTTTAATTTATTTTTGTTTCAGTTTTATTCAAGTACTTCAACTTGCAGCATTATTTCAATTACCATAAGTGATTTTGGTAACACTTCACAATAAGGTGTCATTTGGTAACATCATTTAACGTATTAACTAACATGAGCGAACAATGAAATACAGATTTTAATAATGCATTAGTAAATGCCAAAATGAACATTAACTAAGATTAATAAATGCTGTGGAAGTATTGTTCATTCTTAGTTAACTAATGAACCTTATTGTAAAGTGTTACCGTGACTTTTAACAGCACAAACACTGTTTTTGACTGAGGCTAGATAAATGTTCCCACATCATGGTGACATGCAGATATGTACATTTAGCCATTTTACCATTGGTGCATATTCCAATTCCAATGTTTTCATTTTCCATGGTATTACTACTGTGATGAATGAGTTCTGAGATGAGATGTCTTGGTCTTCAGTAACAGCTATTCCTTTAAGACCTCATTTCCACTGGAGGTCACTGCAGAACATCTCCTATCAGAGGCAAATGGAACAGCCTACCCTTGAAAAATTAGTCTGTGGCATTTATGAGCGTTGCCATGATGGATGTGTCAACACTTGGTGGGTCAACATGGCGTCTGCTGCTTCAGGGCTCAGATAATAGGTTACATCTGACCACACTGATGGGATGACAAGGAAGAAGCGAGCATGAATTTAAAAGAATGCCTTGTCTAACCATTCCGTATCTGTTCTATTCTTTCTGTGACATCTTTCGACCCAAGTCTATAATAAGTCTCAGCCTTCAAGGACTCACATTAGAAAGCCTGTTTCTGACCTTGTGGTTTTCCGGCAGCTGGTCCTGGGCAAATTAACAGTCTTGGTGCTTAATGAATTAACACCCTGGTGTTTTTAACAAATGAGGAGCGCTGTGATCCACAGGAATTAACACCAGGCACTTTTCCTGCAAGAATCAACTGTCCAGTTTTGCCCTTGAGGATAACGCCACATGTTTGTCTTCAGGAGTCTCAGGAGAGACATGACAGGAGACATCTCAGAGGGGACCAGATTTTACCTTGTTTGTTGAGAAGATAAGCCCACTGATGGCCATATGCTGAAAGTAAGTTCTTTTTTTGGCACACTCACTTTTGATAAACTTCTCCAGACAAGTTTTTGTAACTTGCCATTTTTTTCCATCAAAAACTTATATTCTTTTACAAAAACCCTATGAAAACAAATCAGGTTTATCCAGCTAAATAGTTATCTAAATAGTTGAACACACATTTAATTTGAAAAGCACTTCAATCTAATTTTAATCAAATGTAAATTCATGTCACATTTTCTTGGTTAAATAAACATTACTTACATTATCAGAATTTATATATATATATATATATATATATATATATTTTTTACATTAATAACATCATCAATATTCTATTTATTAAAGCCAAGTATGAATCTTATCAAGTTAGTGTTTTTAAGCAGTTTACCTTAATTAAAATTATAACTCAGACAGTAACAATTTAATATATTTTCTTTATTTTTAATTTAATATATATTTTTTAATCTTTCTATCTATCTTTTTAATAGTTAACTTTTAACTATTTTTTAATTTTTTGGATCATCAGTCATCAAAGCTCAGTAAATACTGGTCACAGACATGGAGATTTAATCTAAATACTCACTAAAAACTCCTTATTCTGACGCAACAAAGTAGATATATCTGTGTGTGAGTTGTTACTTTTTTTAATTAGTCTTCCCATTAACGTCAATATATTGTTCATTCAGACTCATTCGCAAATGTTGAAAGTGGATGAACACAAGAGGTGGGATTTATCACATGAGTCAATCACAGCCGAACAAAACCAGTCATACCACGACGGAGGCATTGCCTTTTCTCATGTGATATTCCCCCATTCCCCCAAACTCACCGCATTTTTTTATTGGGTCTGTTAAATCTCAATGGACTCAGGGGAGACGAGAGAGAGAGAGAGAGAGAGAGAGAGAGAGAGAGAGAGACGCGTACTCCCACTGTAACTTTACCTGTTGGTGTTGCTGTTGGACAATGTTTTTTTTTTGTTTTGTTTTTTTACAAAAACAAGTGATATATACTCCTTTTAATGTTATATTTTTGTAATATTGGCATTGTTTTATTTTTTTACTAGTAATTTTATCTCATCCAATATTTTGAGGAGACATTTCCTTGCTTCCTCTGAGGAATTGCCCCTGATATACAGTAGTCAACATTTGAAGTGGATCAAAAAAGTTGATTGAAGTTCTTGCTAAGCAAGAACAGGTATTGTTTTGGTTTTAGGACAACTTTGATGAAAGGTTTTGATCTACTTCAAATGTTAACTATTGTATACAGTCAAACCAAAATTTATTCAGACACCGTCAACATTTCTCACATTATAACAGTTTATGCACTACAGTTTAGAAAATGTTGATAAAATAGGAAAAGAACTCAGAGTTAAACTGTGTCAGAACAAATTAATCTTTATAATGTCAGGTAACTTAGATAGAAAGGTATGTAATAGATTACAATCAACCCAAAATTCTGTTAGTATGACAATATTTACACAACTATCAATATTTTGTTGACCAATTACCAAGCAATGCTTAATTTTGTTCAGCAAAACGTGGTCAAGTCAAAGTCTGAATAATTTTTGGTCCCAAATTTGTAGCAATTTTACTGGTCCACAATGAAGATTTTTTGGGTTTAATATGTCATAGTTTACTTTTTTTTTTTTTTTTGCTATCCTCACTTACATAAATTAACTATAGTGTCCTGCACCCACTAGTTAAAAAAATATATAAAAGATCTAAATCATTTTTGGTTTGACTGTACATATTTCTGATAGCGTAATCATATTTACACAGGAATCCTTGGAATTAAAAAAAGACAAAATCTCTGCACTAGAAGCTAACAAAAAAAAATGATAATTTTGATTTCATGAAGTCTTCAAAAAAATGCCCTTTTACCACTTAAAAACTGTTGCTTTCCCTTTAGGCTCTCACAGAGAAACAACAGCTTCACAACAGCAGACATTTTATTTGTTATTTATTCCCTCTCCTCTCAAAACGGAGAAATAAATGGATGGATGAGGAGAGGGAGATAAGCTTGCTGAACAAGTTGTGCTCGACTGACAGGCCAGGGCAAAACGCAAGCAACAAATTCACCTGCTCGGCTCTGTGTTTTTGTCTTTGGATTGCCGTATCACTGACCAGCCAGAGTCAGGGGAGTTCAGCTGGCTGTGGTCCATGTTCAATATCGGGGGGCTAAACACAAACACTTGGCCCTGTTAACAGCCCAAGTCCAGATCAACCTGATTCTCCATGACAACTGGGTGATCTGGTAACTGCAACAAGCTTTTATTTAAGACCTCAGGATGACACTGAGCTTGATTCTCTGTCTCCCGGTGCGCCGGGTTGCGGTAGCGCTTCAAACTCATTTTTCTGTTCTTCAGGGATAATGCGGGTGGGGATTTGCGGTTCTCTCTTCAGGTCTGTCTGTCATGTAGTCTCCTCGCTCGCCTCTCGGGCCCTGCGCACTGATTCGAGTGTGGACTGCTGGAGCTGTTGCTATGGCAACCAGCTGCGGCAGAAATGATCACGTTATTAGATGTCTCTGACTGCGGGGAGACAAACTACTTGATAAGAGCTGGGAAAACACGATGAGAAAAGGAACGAAAAGACAAAGGCAAGCAGCTTTTTTTTGTTTGCCTTGGAAATACAGAGGGAATTTCTTCTCAGCTTATCAATATGAATCAGAACATCTGAAGGATGCTAGACATCTCAAAAGACTGAGAAAGACAAGTATCAGTATAATAGCCGCTCATACAATTTTAATCTCTCTACGCGGACCATATATACACTATACATGAAAGAAACATTTAAGATGCTTTATTGTTTCTAAGTCTCTACAATCAATGAAGGAATATTCTGGATTCAGTACAAGTTAAGCTGAGACTGACATTGATATTTGTGTCATAATGTTGATTAACACAACAGTTTCCACAAAAAAAAAAAAATCTAGGTTACAATAATGCACTTACATAGGAAGTGAATGGGCCCAGTCTTTAATAAAAAAAAAAAAACTCACAGTTTCAACAGTACAGCCATAGGAAGTGAATGGGCCCAGTCTTTAATAAAAAAAAAAAAACTCACAGTTTCAACAGTACAGCCACAAGACAAAAACAATACACGTTCACATGATTTTAGTGTAAAACAAATCCCTTGCTAACCTTTTCTGTGTAAAGTTATATCCAATTTAGTTGCCATGACAACATAACATCAACAAGCTTAAATTTTAAACAACTGTAAAAATTATGATTTAAAGGTCCACTGAAGTGCTTTGAAACACGCAGAGTTATTCAATGTGCTGGTGTAACTTAAACTAAAACAGGAAAAGAGGGCTGGACATATCAAGCAGTCCCGCCCCCTTTTTTAATAGCCAATAGCGTTTCATTTATATCACAGCTTGAGCCAGAGACACTGAGCTCAGTAAAGTCGCATTTGGCACAATGTCATCCATAAAACATAGCATTCTGTGCAGAATTCAAATGTGTCTTATACATTTTGGTCTGCGCCAATTCACACATATTATCTGCTCTGTGCTATCATGTCTCCGGTCCGGAGCTGACTGTGTGCGCACTGCAGCAGTTTGTGTGACACAGTGTGAAACCAGACTTCTTTCTCCCCAATAGAAAGCATATTTAAACTGTCTGAATCATTCCATATCCCCAATACAGTGCACTGCGTGACATTCACCGTACAGAAAATACTAACTGTGAACAAGTGACTGATTCAGCCGCAGCTTCTGCGTCTATTTATAGTGTAGGGGGCAGGACACTTTAGATTCTAGAAAGCATATGATTGGACAGAAAATTTAATGAGAAGCTGAAGTGCTGTCACAGTCATGAACTCTTTTTGTGTTTTTGTCTTCTACATTGGTTTCGTCCTTTTTTGAGTTTGGTTGCTTCCGCTTCCTGTTTGTCCATATTTGGTTATGTTCCTGTTCCTCCACTCTTTATGTCATCATTAGTTAATCATCTCCATCCCACCGACTCTTTTGGACTCCTTCCTCCCTCTTGCTCCGCTACTGTCCTCGGTAGCTCCGTCTCCGCCACGGATCATCGGCTCTCCATCTCCGCCTCAGGCTCCACCTGCTCCGCCGCCATCGGTCGGCCCTCTGGAGTCATCAGCCCTTCCTCCACCATGGCTCCTCCCTCCGTCGTGGTCTCATCTGGCTCCTCCTGCTCCAAATCCCTCCTGTCTTCTCCCTGGCTCCTCCCTCCGTCTGATCCACCCTGGACCCTTCTGTCTTCTCCCTGGCTCCTCCCTCCGTCTGATCCACCCTGGACCCTTCTGTCTTCTCCCTGGCTCCTCCCTCCGTCTGATCCACCCTGGACCCTTCTGTCTCATCCCTGGCTTCTGCCTCCGTAATCTCCTCCCTAGACTCCTTTCGTCGTCCACCTCCTGGATGTCCGTCTTCCTCCTGGGCCCCACCCAAGCCTCCTTCTGTTTCTGTTTACGGTGCGAGGTCGCGCCTTCCGGGAGGGGGGGCGAACTGTCACAGTCATGAACTCTTGTGTTTTTGTCTTCTACATTGGTTTAGTCCTTTCTTGAGTTTGGTTCCTTCCGCTTCCTGTTTGTCCATATTTGGTTATGTTCCTGTTCCTCCCCTCATTATGTCATCATTAGTTAATCACCTTTACCTGGTTGTGTCTCGTTAACTACCCTTCTTAAGTTGTATTCAGTTCAGCGTTTGGTTGGCCATTCTCATCAATGTGTACATGTGTTCTTGCCTGCTCTTCTTGGACTACCTGTTGTGGGTTTATTAAAGGCTTCATCCTCATGACCGTGACAAGTACAGGGTGATGTCACCAAAATCGTTGATCCATATTAGTGGAAGTTAGAAGTTTTGAATGCTAATATATTATAAATGCGAATTTTGTCACTGTTTTAAAACACACTAACTTATAGATAACCTTGAGGGTAACTTATTCATACTAAAAACCCAAAAATTCTAATTTGGTTTTATGGGGACTGCTTTAAATCTCAAGTACTACAAAACTTGCAAGAAGATAATTGGCTTAATGTAAGTGCTTTTATAAACTTCACATTTGTTCTTTCAAATCTTCCAAACATTGGCCTTATTCACTTCTATTGCAAGTAGTTTGCTGTACTTTTTCTTTTTTTTTTTTTTTAATCAAGGGACAAGTTGAAATTATTTTTGTGGTAAGCAGCATATAGAGCCAACCTGATCTAATGACGAAAACCTGTGGGAACTTTTTTCCAAGACGTGAAATACGTGCTGCCGTATATGCTTTGTGACATATTTGATGTATAATGTCCACTTGAGTGGTGCTAAAAGAGTGTTTGTTTTTTCTACCTGGAAAAGATGAACGTGCATATGGTACGTTTTATGTGACATTGGTTTTTTACCATATGCGGTACATATAAACCTACCCGATAGTATGAACAAAAGTGAATGTGGCATAAAAACACAATCGCAAGAATGCTGTTTTAGCTTGTTTTTCGATTTCTCATCTTTTAGTTCTTTCATAATCATTATTTTTACTGGATTCATACCCTTTAAATTCAGTGTCAGCTGAGCTACTTAACTAGCTTGTTACGAGAATGTAATTTGCGCCTTGCAAAAAAGTTTCCACAGGTATGTTTTCTTCATGAGATCAGGTAGAGCTGGGTAGATTACTTACAAATTATAGTCTATTACTGATTACAGATAACATGATGAAAAGTCTAGGTTACTCATTTTAGCTAATGTAATCTGACAATTTTTTTTTAGATTACTTTTAGATGACCCATTAAAATGAACCATATTGACATAAAAAGTGACATATTGACAGTTTCCCAAATGTGGCTTAATGTAAAAACTAACATGGGTTTGTGAATTGATAAAAACCTAACAATTTCAGGTCAATGTGACTTTTAATCAACTTTAGAGAACTGAAAACACTTTGCTCAAAGATATTTCAAGTAAATATTTCACGTCAAAGGGGTTTGGTTGACAAAAACGTTTAGGAATTCTTGCATTACATAAACATTAATAAACATGAAAACATTAATTACATTACATGCTCAAAGTCTTTCAGAATCAGTAAATAATAATTAACTGCCATTGTGTGAATAATGTAAAATGTAATGTGTAATCAGGTAACCCATAAAAAGGCAACTGTAATCTGATTATGAGCATTATAAAATGTAATATACTCTAATTACAAGTACTTGAATCTGATTAAGTAATCCAGGTTACTACCCAGCTCTGTGAACATTATGCCACAAATGTTGTCAACTGAGCTTAACTGGTACTGAACCCGGAATATTCCTTTAAGCTTAGGGAAAATTCACTTCAATTAGTCGATAATTAGGCTAATTAAAGGTGTAATACTATGGGATATGGGATGTGTTCAATTCTCCTGGCTCTATTTATGTTGAAGCGCTCATGCGGTAGAAATCTGCAGTGCTAACACTGTATTTATTTACCAAGCTCAGCGCTTTCAATGGCAGAAGTGTAGTGCAGCTCTGTTCTAATGATTTCTATCAGCTGGACAATGAGTCCAAAATGTCATGTGTTCCCAGCACCATTTGCTAAGGGACTGACTTTGTGTAAACAGACGACATGTGGCCATAACCAGGCTGACATGGGTATCTGCCCTGAGGAGTATAAGCAAGCTCACATCTGTCCTGGAAATTGACTGGCACTGTGGGCTGCAAATGTCAGGTATAAGCGGCGATCGCTCTAGAGTGTGCCATTTTTAATAGGGTAATTGGTCTTCACTCTCAGTCTTCACTTCTCTAATAACCCAGCTGATGAAAACAACAAGATGCAACTAGATTTTTAGAGTTCATGAAGGAAATGCCAGCTGTGGTAGCATACACAAAATGCACAGCCATGATGCTACAGTGGTTGTTAACGGGTTCACAACAAAGCAGTCCCAATTAAAATCTCTTTTTGTGATATGATATTTTCCACCCATTTCTTCAATTGTTTATATCCTTAAATCTAACCTATAAATCAATAAAAAAAAATGTCGTTCTTTATTTCACACCCTTTATCTCTCTTTCCCCGTCTGTCGTTCACGTTCGACGTTGTGTCGAAGTGACGACTAGGGGTCGCTCTTGAGAGCCCGAACACCTCTGACAGCTTTGAGAAAAGGCCAATGAAATTGGTACGCAGTATTTGCATAGCCCGCTCCGCCCCGGAGATCCGGGCATAAGAGGGGGGGGCTAGGCAACACTCATTGTTCTGTTTCTTCGGAGCCGAATGCAGTATTCTCTTAGGGGAAAACAGCATTACTCACCTCTTCGTCGTTGGATCTATGGCACGAGCAGCGGTCTCTCCCTTTAACCCTTCTCTTGGTAAGCGAGAATACCCCTGGGTGCTTCGACGACGATCTCTAAAGAGCTTTTCCTCCTGAAAAGGAGTAATTTCTCTGAAAGAGCCGACACGGATGGATTGTGTTTACATTTGCCTTTCCGTCCGTGTCTTCCTGGTTGCGGTTTCCTCGTAAACAATAACAATCGGCACGATCGTTGTGCTCAGGGTTGAGCTAGTCTCACGCTGATACATCGCTTCGTTGATAGTTTGTGTTCTGCTTGCGGAAGGGAACATAACTATGGGTTGCTGCTCACGAGCCGCGAAGCCGCGGCTCACCGCGACCGCTTCCGTTCGGCCCTTCTACTTCCGGGTACGAGGGCCGCTGCGATGTGCGTCGATGGCCAGCAATAGGAAATGAGTTAGTTCCGCCGGGTTTCCCCCCGCGGATCGCTCGTTCCTCGCGACCCCCGTTTAGGTTTTTGGACAGATTATTAGTTCTTTTTACAACTTTACTCTGCTCAAAACCTTAAAAGCTGGTTGAGAGGTTGGCTGCAGCATCGGAGGGAGGACTTAAACCATGGGAAGCTGATGCTTCGACTGAGCAAGCTGGGGAGCGAGTCTCAGTTTGAGCAGACGCTGAAGTGGTGGGCGTGCTTGAACAAGATAACCGAAACACATCAGGTTTGAGTGAGAAAAAACCCTCCGCCTCATCCTGTGTGTTCATGGCTTCGGTAACGTACGAGATTGACTATATCGTGATAGGCCTTTTTTTTTTTCGGCTGAAACACGATATATCAGGTCCTCCTCCCTCATTTCCCTCGATGGCGGTCCAGCGCGAGAGGCTTCGTGGATTCTCCAGGCGGGTGGGCGCTTCAGTACAGCGCCTGCATATCTGATGCCCTGCCCCCTGGTGGGACCACATAGGCTCTCGTCCAGAGCGTGAAGGGGTTCACGTCTTCTGGACAGGCTGTGTCCACCATGCACACTTTTGCCATCCTGCTGGCTGCCAGGCAAAGTGTTATAAGATCTGCACGAGGGAGATCTCGCCTCAGAGTGTCGCAGGAACTGCGTTCAGTTCTGTGTATGCTTCCGAGCATCAAATGTCGCAACGCAGGCTCTGGGTAGAGCGATGTCCACTACGGTGGTCCAGGAGCGCCACCTTTGGCTAAATCTGGCGGAAATGAAGGACACTGAGAAAGTTCGCTTTCTTGACGCCCCCATTTCTCCAGACTGGTTCAGGGCCCGCCTCAGGCTGGTCCTGCACCCAAACCAGCCTTGCCGTCGAGTTCTCGCAAGAAGGTGGCGCCGTTAGCTCATTTTCAGGCCGCTAGGAACCCTTCGAAGCGCTCCTGAAGTGAGCCGCCCAGGGGAGAGAGATCTGCTGACCTGTCTAGATCCACACTCGGCGAGGGGACGAGTGTGGGCTTCGGCTCCATCCTGGCTGTCTGCCTCACGGCGGACAGCCACCACATGGTCAATTTAAGAGCAATTTCTTTCTTCTCTGGGCGTAAAAACCAGTGCGACTGCGTCCCTCCGGGGTACCCAGCCACTGAAGCACGTCAAAGCATGCTCGACCGCATCTCAGGCGCTTCTGCATGCTTTGACAAACCAAGTGCATCCTTCAGTCGACCCCCTGAACTCAGGCGGTCCTCCGTTGGATCCTTGTCGGTTACGATGATCGGTACACCCACCATGGTTGGGTCCCTCCGGGGTACCCAGCCACCAGAACACATCAAAGCATGCTCAACCGCAGGGCCTGCGCTTCGGCATGCTTTGACGAATCAAGTGCATCCATCAGTCGATCCCCTGAGCTCAGGCGATCTTCTGATGGATCCTTGTCTGTCGGTTCCGATGGTCGATCCTTCCATGGCTGGGTCCCTCCGGGGTACCCAGCCACCAAAACACACCAAAGCATGCTCAACCGCAAAACTTGCGCTTCTGCATACTTTGACAGAGAAACAAGCGCATCCGTCAGTCGATCCCCTGAGCTCAGGCGATCTTCTCATGGATCCTTGTATGTCGGTTATGGCGATCAAAGCACCTTGTGTCCTCCGGGACAGCACGCCCCCGAACAAAGGGCTTTCACCACAACTCAGTCACACCGTACCCACCCGAGGTACGTCGGTGGTCCCCCTGAGACCGTTGGCAGAGAGTTTTACAGCTTGGCTCGAGATACCCAACCTCTCTCGCTCGCTTCTCAGAACCATCCGACTCGGCTATGCTATCCAATTCGCACGCAATCTGCCCAAGTTCAGCGGCATCTTCTCTACCGAGGTTCGGGACGAGAATGCTGCGGTTCTTCGGGCGGAGAGCCGGTCCCCTCGGCCGACATGAGAAAAGGGTTCTACAGCCCCTACTTCATTGTACCCAAGAAAGGTGGCGGTTTAAGACCAATCCTGGATCTGAGGATTCTGAATCGGGCCCTTCACAAGCTCCCCTTCAGAATGTTAACGCTCAAACGCATTCTCACGTGCATCAGATTCCAGGATTGGTTTGTGGCGATAGACCTGAAAGACGCGTACTTTCATGTCTCGATTCTTCCAAGACACAGGCCCTTCCTGCGGTTTGCCTTCGAAGGTCAAGCATTTCAGTACAAAGTCCTTCCATTTGGGCTCTCCCTGTCTCCCCGCGTCTTTACGAAAGTCGCAGAGGCAGCCCTTGCCCCTCTCCGGGAGAGGGGCATCCGCATTCTCAATTACCTCGACGACTGGCTGGTCATAGCACACTCTCAGGAGTTGGTATGCAAACACAGGGATGTGGTTCTCAACCATCTGGCCCATCTGGGGTTTCGGGTCAACTGGGAAAAGAGCAAGCTCGCCCCGGTACGGAGCATCTCTTTTCTCGGTATACAACTAGACTCGGTTGCCATGAGTGCACGGCTCTCCCCGGAGCGTGCAGAGTCAGTGCTGAGCTGCGTCCAGAAGCTCTCACGCAGCCCGACGGTCCCCCTCAAACAATTTCAGAGGCTCCTGGGTCACATGGCATCCGCAGCCGCCGTCACGCCGCTGGGCCTGATGCACATGAGACCGTTACAACACTGGCTGCGTTCCCGAGTCCCGAGATGGCCATGGCGCCAGGGTTCATACCGGGTGCACGTCACACCCATATGTCTAAAAACCCTCGGTCCTTGGAAAGACATTTCGTTCCTACGGACCGGGGTGCCCTTAGGACAAGTGTCCAGGCGCATTTTGGTTACGACAGATGCATCCAACACAGGCTGGGGCGCCGTATGCAATGGGCAAGCAGCTGCAGGGCTCTGGTCGGGCCCTCGGCTGCATTGGCATATCAATTGCCTCGAGCTGCTGACAGTGTTTTTGGCCCTGAAGAGGTTCCGACCTTTGGTTCAGGGCAAACACGTGCTGGTCCGCACAGACAGCACTGCGACTGTAGCCTACATCAATCACCAGGGCGGTGTACGCTCCTTTCGCATGTCACAGCTAGCCCGCCATCTCCTCCTTTGGTGTCGAAACAATGTCAAGTCTCTACGAGCCACCCACATACCGGGCGAACTCAATTGGGTAGCGGACGCGCTCTCCCGACAGACTTCGCTTCGGGGCGAGTGGAGACTTCACCCTCAGACGGTTCAGCTGATCTGGAGTCTTTTCGGTCAGGCCCAGGTCGACCTGTTTGCCTCGATAGAGAACACTCACTCCCAGTTGTGGTACGGTCTGTCCGAGGCGCCCCTCGGCACAGATGCACTGGCACACAGCTGGCCTCAGGGCCTCCTCAAGTATGCGTTTCCACCAGTGAGCCTAATTGCACAGACCCTGTGCAAAGTCAGGGAGGACAGAGAACAGATCCTGCTGGTGGCCCCCTACTGGCCCAACAGGGTTTGGTTCTCAGAGCTGGTGCTCCTCTCCCCCGTTCCTCCCTGGCGCATTCCCCTGAGGAAGGACCTCCTTTCACAGGGGAAGGGCACGATATGGCACCCGCGCCCAGATCTCTGGAACCTCCACGTATGGTCCCTGGACGCGACCAGGAGGATTTCAGAGATCTCCCACTGGCAGTGGTAAACACTCTGTTGCAGTCGAGAGCTCCCTCCACGAGGCGGCTGTACGACCTCAGATGGCGCAAATTCACAAACTGGTGTTCCTCCCGGGGGGAGAACCCACGGAGATGTGGCGTCCGAACGGTGCTTTCCTTCCTCCAAGGAGGACTGGATAGACACCTTTCTGCTTCAACACTTAAGGTCCAGGTAGCCGCTATTGCCGCTAACCACGACCTGGTGGAAGGTAGATCGGTTGGGAAGCACAATTTGGTTATACGATTCCTTAAAGGTGCACGCAGGCTGAACCCCGTCAGACCGCGCCTTGTCCCCTCTTGGGATCTGTCTGTGGTCCTCCGGGGCCTACAGTCAGGTCCCTTTGAGCCGCTCCAGTCAGTCGAACTCAGTGCTCTCTCCCAAAAGACGGCTCTCCTGACTGCGCTCACATCGATCAAAAGAGTGGGAGACCTCCAAGCCCTCTCCGTCAGTGACTCGTGCCTCGAATTCGGGCCGGCTAACTCTCACGTTATCCTGAGACCCCGGCCCGGTTATGTGCCCAAAGTGCCCACCACTCCCTTCAGGGACCAGGTGGTCACTCTGCAAGCTATCCCTTCTCAGGAAGGCGACCCCAACCTCTCCTTGTTATGCCCAGTCCGTGCCCTGAGCATTTACTTGGAACGTACTGAAAGCTTCAGACGGTCGAGTCAGCTCTTTGTCTGTTTTGGAGGACAGCAGAAGGGGAAAGCTGTCTCCAAACAAAGAATTTCCCACTGGATTGTGGATGCGATTCGTTTGGCCTACCAGGCCACAGGGGTGCCCTGCCCGCTGGGGGTGCACGCCCACTCCACCAGGGGCGTCGCAGCGTCGGTTGCGCTGGCGAACGGGATCTCTTTAACAGACATTTGCAGAGCTGCAGGTTGGGCTACACCTAACACGTTTGCCAGGTTCTACAATCTGCGTGTAGAACCAGTCTCTTCGGGAGTCCTGAACGCAAGCCCAGTAACTCCTGAAGCTGACACGGTGTAGAAGCTTGCTGAAGCGTCGTTCCCCACGGGTGATGACGCTTCCCCAGTTCAGTAAGTTTCCTGGCGTGAACCCTGAACGACAATTTCCATCATGTTGCACCCGCAACGTAGCTATGTTCAGCGGAGGAACTAGCTATCAGAATCTAATATGAGGTTAGGTTGCCTCTTGTGAACTCTCATATTAGGTTGGTGCCCCACATGTAGTGGCTCCTAATGCGGCCCCATGTGTGTATCTCCACCTATACTCCCAGAGATGCGGTGTTTCCCTTAAGACAAAACTTGTCTCCGACCCTGAGCTCAGCAGTCTCTCCTCATGCGGAGCCTGCCTCAGGATCGTCCCCTTGTTGTGCTCCCCTAGTGCGAGCCCTCAAGTGTATTCTCCACACAAATACCTCCCTCCGGGCAGGGTGTGGTCTCCGTAGTGCCCATCCCCCCCCGGGGAGGACGGACACTGGCCCAATGTTCTCCAAGATGTTCAACCAAAGGTGAGGAAAGGCTGGCTGAAGCTCTTGGGCATTGGAAGGTCACGTAGAGGTGAGTGACATTTATCTAACACGCAAGACCTGTTAATATTTGCACTCCATGCACTCGTGACGCGGTCCGCTGGTTGTGGCGTTTTCAACTGGGACCCCTAGTCGTCACTTCGACACAACGTCGAACGTGAACGACAGACGGGGAACGTCTTGGTTACGTATGGTAACCCTCGTTCCCTGATGGAGGGAACGGAGACGTTGTGTCCCCCTTGCCACAACCTCGGACCGCCTCTGAGTGTAGCCGGGTGCTTCGGCTCCTCAGATCAGAACAATGAGTGTTGCCTAGCCCCCCCCTCTTATGCCCGGATCTCCGGGGCGGAGCGGGCTATGCAAATACTGCGTACCAATTTCATTGGCCTTTTCTCAAAGCTGTCAGAGGTGTTCGGGCTCTCAAGAGCGACCCCTAGTCGTCACTTCGACACAACGTCTCCGTTCCCTCCATCAGGGAACGAGGGTTACCATACGTAACCAAGACGTTCTTTCACATGCCTCCAGTGTTAACCAACACACCAATCAATAATATGTAATTTAGAGCTCAACCTAAGAAAAAAAGATTTTGCAATTGCCCATACATGCCAGATTATAAACCACATGTACTCAATAAACAATAAACTCCCTGATCTTTTTGGATTGGTGGCAGACTACATCAATGTATACATTTACACACAAAAACATAAAAAAAAAATTAAAAAATCAAATGGCAAAACATTACTCTTAAAAGCTGCTTTTCAAAATACCACTAAATAAATAACTTGGCCAAGATCAGAAAAGTGTTTCTAAAATATTTACAAATAGAAACATGCAAGAAAAAATATAGTAATATATTTGAGTTACTACTCCCTTCTTTTTCCTCCCTAAGCACTGCTTCAAAAATAAACTGTTTGAAATGCCATGCAAATTCCGTCTGCATAATATTGGAAAGAAATAGCATTACAATATTTTTCTGTGAAATATATCGAGATATGACAAAATACAGAAATTATCGCCAAATGACTTGAATAGCTCAATTTGAAAGTAATTAACCATTGTAGAATGACTGGGGTTTGTAGGCGAGAGCATCAGAAAAATAAAAATTATTTTAAAAAGCTGAAAAATTACTTTTTCATTGATATTATTCTTTTACTAGTTATTTATTTTGTAAACCATTTGTTTAGGGCTGAATGATTTGGAAAAGCATACAGTAAACACTTTTCCCTCACTCTTGTTTTTGGCCCATTTAAAGGGATAGTTCACCCAAAAACTCACCCTCATGTTGTTCCAAATCCGTAAAATCTTCGTTCATCTTCGGTGCACAAATTAAGATATTTTTGATGAAATCTGAGAGCTTTCTGACCCTGCATTAACAGCAACGCAACTGACATGTTCAAGACCCAGAAAAGTCAGTGCTTCAACCGTAATGTAATGAAGTTACGAGAATACTTTTTGTGCACAAAGAAAACAAAAACAACAACTTCATTCAACAATTTCTTTTCTTCCGTGTGTATTTATTTATTTATTATTTATTTTTTATTTTTTGAGCAAAATTATTGCTAGGGACAGTTTGGCAGTAGCTGGATATTGGGAGGGACACGTCCCGTCCGCCCCCCCCCCAATTCTACGCCCCTGCTCACAAGAGTACCACATCATGCGCTATTTTAACAATGTCCTTACTACCTTTCCGAGCCTTGAACGTGGTAGTTGCGTAGCTGTCTATGCAGGCTCAGAAAGCTTTTGGATTTGATTTTGATTTTATCAAAAGAATGAATGAAGAATGTCTTGCAGGTTTGGTAAGACATGAGGAATATTGTAATTGATGACAGAATTTCCTTTTTTTTTTTTTTTTTGGTTGAACTATCCCTTTAATACGACTATAAAATAAGAATCATAATTTTTGTGATTATTATAAATACAAATATATATATATATATATATTACATTTATTCCTTTTTTAATCATTAAACCATTAAAGACTGAGTTTCTGTGACTCAGAGTGGCTTGGTTCACAGTAAATGAACTGAGCTGCTGTGAGACAGCGAGCAACGTATCATGAGCACTAAGCCATATTGCGATATCGATTTTATTTCGATATATTGTGCAGCTCTATTACAAACTGTAGTTTGTCCAATAAAAATAACACTCATGCTGCTCTCATAGACTTCCCCTAAACCACAGCATCCAAACTGAAGCCCAAAAATGCAGCATTTAGATCCTCTTGGTCAATCAGCATCTATCTTTCCTCTATTAATAAAATCTATGGTTCAGATGGCTGCTATAAGCTCAAACTGAAGAACAACTTCAGTGGCACTCTATGGGTGGGTTCTGTCTACAGAACTCTATAAATATATCCATTGCATTGAATATGTCGGTTTTCCTACTAAAATGGAAATGTTTAGAGAATTATGTGCAATTTATACACACATTATTCACATATACATAACTTGACAAGTTGTCAGAGTTTTTATGAGATTTCAGGTGCATCTGTGCTTCCTGTGCGGTAAACACATGCATTCGTTCCCATGAAAACAACAGATGGAAGACGGTGATCTGTGGTTTGGAACGGTAAAAGCTCTTCAAAATCCACAGGATTTCACAGAGAACAACTGTGCCTAGAGGACAATGTAAGTGATTATGGTGCACTTTCGTTACAGCACGGTTTCGATGCATATTCCTTTTGGTACCTTATTATCATTTTAGTGTTTAGTCAAGTTTTCCTCTCTTTCTCTTTCCTCTGTGGGCTACTTTACTCATGCACTACAGCAGCTGTGTTCAGCTGCACTAGCATGTTCTCTCTTTAGACTCCTAGTGATGAGTAAACGCAGAGCATGTATCGACTTTTACCCCAACAATAGGATCATCACACCATGCT
Organism: Cirrhinus molitorella; assembly: GCA_033026305.1. Classification (NCBI taxonomy): domain Eukaryota; kingdom Metazoa; phylum Chordata; class Actinopteri; order Cypriniformes; family Cyprinidae; genus Cirrhinus; species Cirrhinus molitorella. The sequence goes on along the minus strand of CM065125.1, from coordinate 16,248,229 downwards.
ATCATATTTTTCTCAGTCTGTCACTATACTGGTATTTCAATATAGCAATCTCACTCAGAGTGAGCGATTTAACATGGCGTGGATCTCTATTCAGCTCCCTGTATTGTAGCAGCGGAGCGGGAAAAACATGTTCCTGCCATTAAGAATCACATGTTGATACGTTTGATCTCCATTGGTGCTGTATTTACTCTGCAGAAGTACTCCCTCTTAGGTGAGGTGAAAGAGTTTGTCTTTTTTATTTAAAGAATTGAGCTCAATTGACTGGCTAAATCTGAAAGCCTTTTATGAAACTCTCTCATAATTCTGCTGTGCAATTTCCTCTCCATTGTTTCAGAAACCACAGGAAAACTTTTTAAATTGCTCTGTTAAAATTAAAGTTGATTGCTGTCCAAGACCACAACAATGACGGGGGGAAAAATTAAATGTGCAAGTCAATTAATAGCCTGTTTACGTTAATAAGGATCACACACCTTTAGTAGATTTCAGGCAACACACTGCTCAGACAAAAATAAATAAAAAGAAATTGTGAGGCCCCAACAGAGTGTTTTTAAAATCACAGACGCAAGACCTATTCTTAATGAACTTTGAGGAGACTGTGATATTTGTAACACTTTTTACATAGTTTTTTTGTGCAATTTATGAAAATATGGTCTTATTAAAATGTTGCATATGCATTTATTATTTATATTAGTGCTAAAAAATATATTTTATTAGTGCTGTCAAAATTAGTGCTTTAACTCAGGCGATAAATTGAACCAGTTTAACAACGTTAAAAATATTTAACTCAGCTGCTGGTTGTCTCTTTTTTTTCTGAGAAGAAGTGTGTTTATTTAGTCGAAGAATGTCTTTACGACCACATCAAACTGGAGATTTTTCAGATGCGCACTCCAACTTCACTTCATCACCAGGCGCTAATCAAACAAGCTTGGAAACAGTACAGGTGATGAGGGGATTCAGTAGAACATCAGTGAACTTCTGATGGTCAGATGAGATACTGTCAGGCCATATGTCAGTAAACACGAATTTACCTTTCTTGTCAGCTGTAATACTGTGTTCACAGCATGCGCGTTTCAATTGCAGGCACAAATGAGGTGTGCGCTTGCTGTAGCCTGTATTATTTTATATTAAAGCGTGAATGAAACTACGTATATGCGTGTCAGATCTGCGTCACGTTCAGCAGTGGCAGCTCTTAAAGTAATAGCAGCCAAATAACCAAGCTACTGTGAAGTCTATTAATCAACAACAACAAAAAAAATTATACCTTTTGAAGCTTTAAGGATTCATCTTTAATATTTAATTTAGTATTTAGCATTAGATAACTTTATTCAATTTCTGTATATGCCCTTCTTGCTGAAGGGCACAGGTAAATAATGGGTTTATGTGAAGACATGAAGCCTTAAGTTCACTTAAATTAGAAGTTATTATTTTTAAAGTCTAATAAATGTCGATTATACTATAATGCTGAATGGCTATAGTTAGTTGTTAAATATTAGGAAAAAAGAATTTCACCTTCAGTCTTTCAAATAAAATTAACAAGTATTAAAAATATACTGTCTTAATGTTTTTTCTACATTAAATAGAAGATTGAATGTGATATTATTGCACTATAACAGTATATTTAAAAACTTTAATGTTAGGTGGGAATAATAGTGATTAATTTCAGAAAAAAAATGTGTGATTAATTCGTTTTTTTTTTTATCTATTGACAGCACTAATTTGTATATTATATATTTATATTAAAATTAAAGGGGTAATATGATGCGATTTCATGTTTTCCTTTGTCTTTGGAGTATTACAAGCTGCATATATAAGATCTGAAAAATTGCAAAGATTAAAGTCTCATATCCAAAGAGATATTCTTTATAAAAGATTTGCCAAACACCAACTGTACACACAAAGAAAAAATGCGTAACATTTATTTTCACTGTAGTATTGTTGCAGCTGCCACCATGTTGTGGAGATGCTGCGGAAGCGAAAGTACTTTGTTTGGCCTTCCAAATGTGTACACAACTAGAAATCGGTGGTCAAGTTATTTTTCAAAACACTGTTCCAGAACAGTACAACACAAATATTTGAGTGTGTGCAGCGCATTTTATGGAGGATTGTTTCCTGTACCAGGGAGAGAAGCCTACAATGCCAGCTGTACACAAAGGCTGTTTCTACAAAGTGGGGCAATTCCAACTTTGCAAGAACAGTCTGGCGCTTCTGACTCACAGCCTGTAAGTACATTTTCATATTTAAAGAGTTTGCTACTGACTATTTAAACATTTAAATGATATGCTTTGCAAAAATCTATAAATATATATTTTTTGGACCTCAAACCTATAGTAATTTTGGTTTTAAAATTAATATATGACTTATTTAAAATTAACCCAAAATAGGTTGTAAATTAAAATTCTGACTTATATTTACAAGAGACATCAGCAATTATCAAAAGGTGAACATTTATTAAGCAATTAAAAAAAAAATGTTTATTTTATAATTATTGTTAATTCAACTTTTAATAAATGTTATTTTACTGAACATATTAATAAATTTAATTTCCAACCTATTTTGGGTTTATTTTATGCAAGAAATATATTTTTTTAGAGTGTAGTTGAAAAATATTAATGAACAAACACATTAAACATTTGTCCCACTTGATTTTCCATTTTTTGTAGGTCCAGTAGAAGTAAATGAAGAAAACAATTCAACAAGCCTCCCTGTCTGCTTAGGCATGCTATTTCTAGTTTTTTTCCTACATTTAGGTGAAAGATTTAAATAAGTGTGAAATTTCAAATAAAACAAGAGAATCATAAAATATAAATTAGGTACTTAATTTCTATTAACATGACCAAATTCTACCTCAAAAATAGTTCTACTGTACTGTACTTTGAACTTACACTCTCACTAAGGGTTGCACTCAATAGTGATTTCATCCCTATATCTACTTTGTAAGGGGTTAAAATGACTGTTACAACTGAACCCATGTTACATCTATTCCTGGTCTCCACTATTTGAGAAATTGATTTTAAATCACAAACTCAGATTTGAATTTAAATTGAAATTTCTTTTGAAAAATCACTTTATGTATAACAGCAGGGTTGACTAGCTACACATGGATAATAAGAGTCTCATCATACAGTACCTCTGAGAGAAGATGTCCCTGTAGGGACTCCCATGCTGCATCGCGATGCCGTAGCCCCTGTCAGCCACGTTGTTGCTAACGGTGTAGAGCGAGCAGTCCTCGTCATTAATGGCCACATACTCCAGCACAGCTGCATCCCACACAAATGCAAAACGTCCGTACTTCACCTAAGAGGGTGAGAAAAAAGACATACATATGTACACAAAAGAACAAGAGAGTTATGAGACATGCGATTGAAATCACGCTCAAAGAAAAACAGAGAGGGACATGAGGACGAATTCAAAACCAAATCAGGTGGGAACAAACTGTCCATAAATAATGCGACCAGGTGCTGGACTTATTAGCAAAAGTGGCTAGCCTAAATAAAGCTGAATTAAATAACATCCCAGACGGTCCTTGCTACTATTTTATTATTCATTGTTTGTTAAGTACAGCAGAAAGGTGATGCACAAGGACATTTAACATCTTCTAATTTTTTTCTGTGAATTTGCCGTTTCTAAATTTGATTTCTAAATAGTACTTCAGCAGAAAAGACCCTGGCTACAATAGAGATCTCTAAATACTTGCAATACTTCCTCTTTGAGGGAAAATGAACATTTGAATGGCTTCAGACTTTTCTCTTAAGCTCCATGAAAGAATTTCATTCTAAAAAAGGCCTGTTTATTCACAACTACAGACAAAAAAGACATCCTTGAACAAGTCAAGTGAAAGATGGCCTCTATCCTCTGAGAGAACATTTCAAGGTTACGAAAGCCTTGCATAAAAAAAATCAATGTGCTTTAATGAAAACCAAGAGAGCTTTCTTTTTTTCCAACTCCAGTCGATCTGCAGTTCAACATCCAAGGATATATTCTAAAGCGAGCTCATGCTAAGATACGGTAAACTGTTGATGTAAAATATGTACACGCCTCTGCGTCTGTATTTTGGCGGTAGACAAGTCTGACTTTTTAGGCAGAAACATTTTAATAGCCTGCTCATGAAATTTTCAGGCATTTCAAAACAGTCTGCAACAGGACAGAGCTAGATCAGAGAGACTGCCTTCAGAGAAATTCACTATTAAATGAGTAAACATCTTATTTACTCCAAACGGCTTACCAGACATAGCGTGTAACTACAGGTCAGTTTGCTAAAGCACTAAAATAGGCTTCAAGTGGCTCCTGGCTTCAGAAAACACTGAGAATATTCTCACATCGAGAGCTTATTTTGATAAGAGCAGCAGTCATTTCACTGCAACGAATGCAGATGCAACTTCACTGCTTACAGATATGAAGCTGCACCGCAGGCTTCCACCGATAACTCTCGCCCTCATTCAGAGTCCCTTCAAAAGTGGTCAATATGCTTGGGTGCTTGTTTTAAATGACTGCATATACATAGAGCTTTAGAAATGTGGCAATTACAATTTTTAGCAATATTAATTATATATGTCTTAAGAAAAGTATAATAAAAGCATATGCTTATATGGCTAGCTCCCATTTGGCTGCTTTTGAGCAAATCAGTAAGTATTCATGAGCCACACTGATTTTTTATTTTATTTTATTTTATTATTATTATTATTCTTTTTTATAAAGATGCATGATATATCAATACTACTGGTCATTATTAGCATTATTAGATTTTTGTTTACTGGTTTTGATTGATATTATTTAACTGTAAAGATAAACTCACTTAAAATGTATCTTTAAAAACAACGATTATTTTGGCAATCAAGTAATAGGTGTTTTAAATTTGATGATTATTTGAGTAATACCTAAGCAAACAAGAGCTTTTAACATTACTTACTTACTTATAGCAATGAGGTAATAATATTTGGTTCAAATAAAGTATTTTTAAATAGTTTAAATACATAATGCACTCACTATGCAGTATATCAAAACCCTGCAGTGGGCGCCAACGGCCTGAGATCGTTTTTACACCTTACATCACGATCTAATGCTTGTTTAATATTGACTAAACAACATTTATTTCAAAGATCCACTTAATCTTTAATATTTTGGCCATTTCTTTATGACAGAATTGATATAGGGTTTAAGCTTTTATTTTGAAATCGCGATGAACAGTAGGGATAATGAAAAAGATACTGATGCATTCTCCTGTGTTTGCTTCGGTTTGTAAATGATTTACCTTACAAATCCGATGAAATGGTGCACCGCGCGTTCCCAGATGAACGTTATAATAAACCCAAACTCACAGCAATATGCAGGGAGTTTGAGACGCTCCATGCATGTAAATGATAACTGTGTGGATCAGAATGTATTGTGAATGGAGCTCTGAGACACACGTATCTAACCTACGGACATGTAAATAATAAAAGCGCATATATTAAACCTGCATCGCATATATTTATTCAACTAAATCATAGCATTTGTGAATTCACAATAATACTATGCTTTATTATGATTTTAAATGGTTTTAATATATAATAAAGCCTTAGAAAATAGTCTAATATAGGTTTTTACTACACGTCATCAATTGGCTATATTGGCCGCACTGAATGTAAACAATGCCACTGAACGAATGATATTCACATATGTGACCCTGGACCACAAAAACAGTCATAAGGGTCTTTTTTTTTTTTTTGAAATTGAGATTTATACATCATCTGAAAGCTGAATAAATAAGCTTTCCACTGATGTATGGTTTGTTATGATAGGACATTTGACCGAGATACAACTATTTGAAAATCTGGAATCTGAGGGTGCAAAAAATGTAAAATATTGAGAAAATCACCTTTAAATTTGTCCAAATGAAGTTCTTAGCAATGCATATTACTATCAAAAATGTAAAAAAATTAAATTAAATTAAAATTTATGGTAGGAGATTTACAAAATATCTTCATTGAATATGATCTTTACTTAATATCCTAATGTTTTTTGGCATAAAAAGAAAATCAATAATTTTTACCCATACAGTGTATTTTTGGCTATTGCTACAAATACACCCCAGCAACTTAAGACTGGTTTTGTGGTCCAGGGTCACATATTTTGCTGATTATTGTCATGTTTTGAGCTGTTACAACAAATCAAGAAGAAGAGTGCAAAAAACTGAAGAACAAAAGGCATTTGTAGTTGGCAAACTGAACCAGGATTTCCAGGGGAAGAATTTTGACAGCATTCGTGTTTGTTCTTATCATTTCCGGTCAGGTAGGTCAAATATTTGACTAATATCTTAATTAATACTGCTCGTACATATCTTTACCACCTATTAACTTTAGTTTGTCAAAATATTGAGCGCTTTCCTCCTTGCTAAGTCCTTCTCTATATGATTTAGCAGCTTCCACTTGTTTTTTCCATGGTTTAGATGGCATAAATTAGCAGAACAACGCATGCAGTAGTACATTTATAGTGCAATCCATGCTGATGTTTACATCCGAGTATCACCGATATGGCTGCACATCTGGGTAACTGACCAACTTGTGATGTAAGCGCAAAGCCTCTTTAATGCATTTCATGGATTCTTGACATGGGCAAAATGCAACAGATGATTTTTTTTTATAATCGAGTGCTCAAACTAAATCGAGTAATCATGACAACCCTAATAAAAAACACTAATAATGTGAGGCCTAAATGCACTTGCAGCATTTAGAATAATAAAAACTGTGTTGAATTTAAAACCATAACAATAACCGAATATGTATAAACTGCTAAATATCTTACAGAATGAACATGCAGATGCTAACAGATGTCTAATAAGTTACTGAATGTTACATTACCTTTAATATTGAGCCACGAATATCTATATAAATGATGCATATTATATCAGTACTATATCAGCTTTTGGCCAATATTGGAGAGTTTATTTTTTTGTATTGGTTCTGGTTGATATTGAATATTTAATTAAATACATCTAGATGTTGATAGATGCTTTTGTCAATAAACTAAAATCATAATTATAAAAAAATAAAAGGTTTCTGTAGAAGTATTCATCTTTCTTTCTTTCTTTTTTTTTCACAGACACAGACAAGACAAAAAAATAAAAAAAATCACAAAGTATCTCACCACAACATAAGAACATTAAATTGAGAAGCTGAATGAAGATTGTTCTGTTATACCGGAGGCCTTTTCTATTGATTCTAATTCAATTCAACTCAGGCAGCAGAGGAAAAATTGCCCGTGGTACAATTGCAATTGGTAAAATTGCCACAACTGCATTATAATGGGCAAATGTCACAAAAGGTGAGAGACAGAGAAAAACTTCTTGACCCGGAGCACATTACAGACAGGAAAGTGAAGCATGTTTCACAGTCCTCCAGCCCTCCAGCCATAGCAATCAAAGGGGCTGTGATTTTAATTGTGCCAAGGTAATTATTTCAGGCCATTTTCCCTAAAACAAACAATGCTCAGTGCATCCTAATCAGTACATTGTTTTTAAAGGAGGCATCAAGCACATGCCCTCATTAGATTCATATTCACCCATACATATTCAATGTTTGCTCCTAACAACAGTGCACTGAGTTAAAGTTAAAGGAACACGCCGGATGCAATTGTATTGGAAATGTGGTTCTCGCAACGCTCTCATGGTTTCAATGGCTTGGGAAAATGACAACACTCTATAAAACAGCAGGATTCCTCTGATGTTTAGTGAGAAGTAAGCCCTATAGTATGAAACGAATCAAAGCTTTTATGAAATCAATAACTTCCAAAAGGACACAGCTGCATATTTTGACGAGGTACGAGGTTGTTATTTTCTTCCTTTCTTTTATTTATTTATTTTTTTAAACCTAGTTCATTCTAAGTTATCCGAGTGAATCATGTACACACTAATACACCTTTATTGCAGGCACATATTTAATCTGGAAAGAATCGCTCAGAGAAAAATACCTTCCCCAGAACAGCAGTAAATGTGAGTGCTAAAAGGATATATAGATATTGCTCCAACGTTATCTAAGGCACGATACAGATTCCCCAAAATGCAGCATAGTTTTACTTCTTTCACCCACGTTTGTTACGGTGTAAGTGTAGTAGGCGTAAATTCAGATATTTTCCAAATGAGTTTGTCTGCTAACCATCATATACTGGCTTTCCAGCCAGATAATTTTAATGTAAGTTTTGAGATCATATTAAAAATACAGGATAGAAGCATGAAGATGTGAATACAATATGTCCATAAAACCATTTCTATTCAAGACAAATACATGTGCATAAACGATGATAGAAAGGGGATGAATTTACTAAAATTCCAAGATACATTTACATTTACATTTAGGCATTTGGCAGACGCTTTTATCCAAAGCGACATACACTTTTTGTCCCAAGTGAACACACACCCGGGGAGCAGTTTGGGGGTTCGGTGCCTTGCTCAAGGGTCTCACCTCAGTCGTGGTATTGAAGGTGGAGAGAGCGCTGATTAATCACTCACCCCACCGACAACCCCTGCCGGACCTGGGACTCGAACCTGCAACCTTTTGGTTACAAGTCCGACTCCCTAACCATTAGGCCACGGCTGCCCCTTAATGCCCACGGATGCACATTAATAAAAGTCATGTGACTGAATAATTACTCATATGATTAGCTGACTTGTCACTTAAACATAAAACATCTGTGGTGTCTAAAACTGGAAGTCTTGCTTTTGTTCAACACATGGCATAGAAAAAAGCTGCCTTATTCATGTTTTTGTGATATTCATAATTAAATTCACAACGTTGATGAAACATAGCCATGCTTTCATTTGTAGCATTCATCTGACTGGTTTTGAGTTGCAAGGCAGACTCATGTGCTTAAAATGAAATATAAATAGTCATGTTCCTATTCAAGGAAGAGGAAAAACTCTTTCAATTAATTCTAGAAGAAGAAGAAGAAAAAAGCTTTATTCTTCATTTTAGTTCTTAGTTAAAAAACCCTTTATCAGGTTCTAACTGCAAAAGGTCAAAAGCATAAGACGCTTCAGAATCTGTGCTCTAGAGAACCCGAGGAAGTGTGGATAGAGGCCCGCTTCATTTGATGAAGAAGGACATTCCTGCTGAGTGATCATCTCCCAGGATGACATTACTGAGAGCCAATCAGCTTTGTCCTCGGCTTTCCTGCTGAGACTTCTTCAAAAGGCCTGGGCTCAAGGTCCCAGAGGCCATCTTGCCAGCCCGCAAGACTTTTGTACAGAACAGCCTGACCTCCATTAAGGTCGGCTTCGTTCTGTTTCGAGAATTGGTCCCCAGCGATAAAGTGGGCTCTCTTTCTTTTCCATCCAACGCACTTTTTTTCATTAGATCTATTTATGTTTGAAAGATCCATATTCTTTCAGATTATTTTTTAAACCCATGATTACTGCCTTTACTGAAACAGGCAGGCATTTTCAAACAGATCTAAAAAAAACTGTTTGTATAATTGCTACTTGCCTCGAATGATGTTGCTTAAATAAAACAAGAAGACAAAATTCATCAATTCAAACTTTAACTGAGCTGAACTCCCTGCCACAAGAAAAAATCATTAGGAAAAAAGGAGGAAATTATATTTTAATTTATACTTTAAATTATACTTTGACTTCCTTTAGAGATGCAAAGTGGTTTGCAGTCATTTTAGGGTCTGCTTAAAAGAATGAAAATTCCGTCATAGAAGATATTTTGAAGATAAGATATCCTCCTTTTTTGCTATACAATGTTAATAGGGCTTTCATTGTATGGACAAAAAATGAATATATAATATTCCTATAATTAATGTACAATATGTAATTGCATCTCTCGCTTTTTCTATATATTTAGATGTATATTTCTTTCTCCAAAACATTTAGAGGGAACAGTGCCTCTAAGACAATATAAATATCCAAATCTGCATGCAGTAGAGAATCAGTGAAATGATACAGAGAGCACTGAGGAGTATCATTAATTAGCAGTTTTTAGAGAGGGACAGCTGAGCAACGGTCTTCACAGGCTCTTACGTTGGGTACACTAAAAGCGCACACCCAGGTGGCCTGTGCTCGAATGTGCACTCGATGGAGACAACATGGAGAGACACCAATATGTGACAACTTCCTCTCCCGTGTTTCCTCTCCTCTCTAATTGGCTTTGAGCTGTCATTAGTACTCTCTATCCTACAGAAAATGAAGGGAAAGCAATTAATAGTCCATCACAGACCATATGCAAAAGGACGTACCTCTTCCCAAAGACAGGATCTATAAGGGAGAGAGGAATAATTAGGCACAGATGTTTGAGAAACAGTCCAGGACAGCTCACTGAGCTAGAACTGAAATACTGTTGCTAATGGGATATGGCATGAATCTTGATTTTTTCACTCATCTTTTTCAATCTGTTGTTTTGCGATATTACAAATATGGTCCTTAACTCCTTACAGACTGCTCTAATGTGAAGAATAATGCGGGATGTTTTCAAAAATTCCGATTTTAAAAACAGTTTACAGAGCAGTCTCTGTAGGTCGAAGAGATCTATCTAAACCAAAACAAGCTTGGAAGACCACCTGATGCAACTTATTATTTCTTAAAGGGATAGTTCACTCAAAAACTATACTTCCAGCATCATTTACTCCCCCTCATGTAATTTCAAACCTGTATGAGTTGTAAAAAAATACTGAGACATTCGTCATAGTATCTTTTTCTGCTCTCCAGAACAAAGAAAATGACATGAGGATAAGTAAACAACTGTTTTTATTTTTTGAATAAACTATCCCTTTTCAAAACTATTATATAATAGATCATTCTAAGAAGTAGTAACAGCGTCCCATACTTTTTCTCCAATATGAAAAAAATAGCTTATTATGTCAAAGTCACAGTTGTAACATTTTGCAGTCATATACTTGTCAATTTTCCATAATGCTCCAGCATGAAAATGGCAAACAGCAGTGCGCTCAGCAGGGAGCGAACATTTGAGAGAGAATTTGACGTGTAGGCTATTGATTGCTAAAACAGATGAATTATGCCTCTGACATTTAGTGGGAGTGGTGAACCACAGAAAGAAGTGTAATTCTCATTTTGCAGTTTCATTTCTTAAAAGAAAAGCATTGACTTTAATAAAAAAATTGCTCTCCTTTGAAAAAAAAAAACATATGAAGGCCTATATTTAGCCAGGGGTGGTAAGAGTGCTGATTCCTTGACAGGAGTCACTAACACTGAATCCAAAAAGTATTGTGTGTCAAATCTCATCAATGTCACCCAACTCCCTTTCCATTTAGACGGTCTTTCCTGACTATATTGACTAGTCAATCAGTTTTGACACTAGTCTGTGTGTTTGGTTTGTGTCGACTAGTTGTGGATCAAATTACTTAATTTGCTCTTGTTTGATACATAGTGACAGCAAAAGGAAACCCATTCGTTCCACAAATGTGTCCAAGTGCATCTGCGTGACATTAGCTTTGTTTAAAGGGAACCATGGGTATGTAAAAAAAAAAAAACCACATACTTTTATACATATTTTGTACTATGAGGGTGGGGGGGGGGCATATATTCAATGGCATGAAATGGTTGCACTATTTATACCACAACACAACTTAGAATACACAATTCTGAAAAACAAAACACTGATACGATGCCACATCGTGTGGCTTTTGGTTGTAATGTTCAGTCGAACGGCAACAAGAGAAGCGATGTAACTCTTTACTGTTTTAAAATGCCAGTGGATAAATACAACTTCCTAAAGACCTGTGTCTTTGTTCTCTTTACTTTAGCCCTGATGCCTTTAAGGCTTTTATTACACCACAGCTATTGAAAGAGCTTATAAATGGCACAGACAAGAAACACTACATGCCACCTGGCAGGATGTAAACAAGTGAGTTTCTCAGCGTGGATTTCACTCGATATCTGGGGCAAAATGGTGGTACGACATTTGGTTTGAGTCTACGCTTATATCCATTGCCACCTATAAGCTCTTTCAGTAGCTGTGGTCATCATATCAGTATTTTATTTTCAGAGTTGTGTATTCTGAGTTGTTTAGCAACAGGTAGCACCAGTAGCTCACCGAGTGCAACCATTTCACGTCACTGAAATAACGACACCATCCATAGTCCAAAATATGTATAAAACAATGCAGATTTTTTAAATAACAATCTTTCATAGGTTTTCTACTACATATTTCTATTAGAGACATAATTTAGGTGATATTAAAGGAACACTCCTCTTTTTATTTAAAAAATAGGCTCATTTTCCAACTCCCCTAGAGTAAAACAGATGAGTTTTTCCGTTTTAAAATCCATTTAGCCGATCTCCGGGACTGCCGTTAGCACTTTTAGCATAGCTTAGCATAAATCATTGAATCAGATTAGACCATTAGCATCTCGTTCAAAAATGATTTTAGATATTTTTCCTATTTAAAACTTGACTCTCATCGTGTACAAAGGCTGACAGAAAATGAAAAGTTGCAATTTTCCAGGCTGATATCTACAGAACTACAGAAGAGTCAAGCTGTAAATAGGAAAAATATGGAAAATCTTTGGTCATTTTTGAACGAGATGCTAATGGTCTAATCAGATTCAATGATTTATGCTAAGCTATGCTAAAAGTGCTACCGGCAGACCCGGAGATCGGCTAAATGGATTCAAAAACTGTAAAACTCATCTGTTTAACTCTAGGGGAGTTGGAGAATGAGCTTATTTTAAAAAAAGTGGAGTGTTCCTTTAAGCCATACGAGTCTTAATACCCGGGGTTCCCTTTAAACTATAGTGGCAAAATATCTCTGGAAATGCAAAAAAAGCACATTATAAGCAAACTAAAGAGATCTGAGATGTTTTAAGTGCTCACATACAAGTCAAAATTCTTGCAAACAGCTCTCAAATTACTTAAATGTTGCACAGCGGCTGACAGGAAGTATAAGTGAAAGGGACACAACTGTTTTACACGGTTAATGACAATGGAAGCAATAAAAATCTGGCAATACACAGATTCATTTCTCATCAAACCATTTCAGATGTCTTTACTTACGCATTTGTGTCAACAGCGGTGACATAAAGGTCGTTTACATAAAGTTGTTTACATTCTGAGAAGATTGGGTAAAATGGCTTGTCAGTATTGAGCAACATGCATTTTAGATAAAATACTGCCACTTATGTCTTTGTTTGCTCTGCCAACAAGAGTAATTCCAAACAAAGACACAGTTAAATCAACCATCGTCCATGGCCTGAATGAATTAGTATGCTCTGAATAAACTGTTTGAGTGTATGACTCAATAACTCCTTTATATGGATGGTCGCTTGTCATCACCTACAGGGGCAATGATGTAACCTGTAAAAAGAATCACATTCTGATAGTTTGTGAAAGTCCCATAGTTTTGGAATTTTCTGCATTCTTTGAACACTGCTCGACCAATCGGATTTAAAGGCTCCTACAGCAAGGTCCCATCTCTCTGAATCTTTGCATACAAAACTAAAATACACAAAAATAGTTCATTTAACACTGAATTTGAAGCTATGTATAAGCTGAACTGTGCTTTTGATCATTTACTCAAACACACCAGGGTTAGACACAGCCTTCAAAAGAAAAGAAAAGAGGGTCTGTGCATATCCTTTTGAGCTTCCCACACAAAGGGCGAAAGATAAAGCAAGTAAGACAGCCATGAGACTGCAAGTTTAGCCTCAGAGAATGAAGAGATTGATTGCAAAGAAAGTCGTCTAACCTCTCTGCAACAACACTTCTCTTCTTCTCATAAAATAAATATGCAACATTATTTTAGCAATCATTCAGTTCTAAGGACAGCACTTCGCACAACTTCGTGACTTTTTGTAAGCCATTAAGTTTTAAAAACCAGAGTCCTGTCCCAAAAACATTATTCTTTCATTTCATCTAATGTGCTATACGTGCTGAAGACTGACACGGAAAAGGAGAAATTGTTGAATAAAGTCATTATTTTCTTTGCGCACAAAGTATTCTCATTGCTTTATAACATTCTGGTTGAACCACTGATGTCACATTAAATATTTTAATGATGTCCTTACTTTCTTTCTGGGCCTTGAACGTGCCAGTTGCGTTGCTGTCTATGCAGGGTCAGAAAGCTTTTGGATTTTATCAAAAATATCTTAACTGACGTTTCAAAGATGAACAAAGGACTTACGGGTTTAGAACGACATGAGGGTGAGTAATTAATGGCAACATTTTCTTTTTTGACTTAACTATCCCTATAACTCCTTGTCAAAACCAGCCAAAGATAAGAAGGAAAAGGAAGGGAGTGAGACCAAGCTAGATTCAAAGTCGGGTCACCACACACATGCTAAGACTTGGACCACAGGTCATTTTTTGTCCGTGATGTTGAAAGGTTACTGTTCTAGTCCAGAAAGTAACAGTGCACCTGCTTTAGGTTCTCTTAGTCTATTTGTGATGACAGCATGGATCAATGGATGCATCTTGTCCACAGAGCAGGAAAATACAGGCTTCACTAAATCCCTGCAAAGATGCGAGAAAAAACTGTCAAAAGTCCCTAGGACACAGACATCCTGACATTCTTAGCACTCACTGATATGAGTGCACACATGCACATCTTTGAACGCATGCATGCTCACACACCCTGCTGTATAATCAGAGTGCTCCCCATCGCTCATGCGGCTGTCATCCGCAGCGCGCCATCTCTGGTTCTCCTCACAGTTGCGACATACACACTTCATGAAGCCCCTGTCCTCTGCATCAGGCGCGCCTGTGATGTGACATTTTATGCTTTTTACTCATGCTGAGACGACAAAGATACAGAGCTCCAGCAAGCCTGTCCTCGCACAACTGACAGCATACTTTCTTCTGACTTCAGAATAATTTAAGGTTGCACACTCTGGCTCTGTTCCAAAACATAGGGAGCTTCCTCCGTAGGCAGTGGTTTAAGGCATAAAAGGCACACTCCAGATGTGAAGGCTGTTAGCATGTCGCTAAGCAAATAGACATTAGCACAATTTCACAATTTGCCCAAAAAAGGCAAATTGCATATTGTCAATAGTGTCTATTACAATGCATGATGCACAGCTCACACAGAATTTACCTTTAAACCAATCAGCCTTTGGCTGGTCAATACAAATAATCCATAAAAATCTGTGTAGGGAAATCTTTCACGTCACACAAAATTGATAATTACATGGAATCCTATTGGAATAGCTGAATTTTGCCCATGAAAATTCACTGAACTATGGCAAATATGTCCATACCTTAAAGGGATAGTTCACTAGTATCACCTTCATGTCGTTCCAAATCTGTATGACCATTGTTCATCTTCAGAACACAAAGTAAGATATTTTTGATGAAATCTGAGAGCTTTCTGACTCTGCATAGAGTCATAGCAACCACGTTCAAGGCCTAGAAAGGCAGTAAGTACATAAAGTAGTCCATGTGACATCAGTGGTTCAATCATAATGTAATTATGCTATAAGAATACGTTTTGTGCACAAAGAAATGTTTCAATTTTAATGTCCTTACTACCTTTCTGAGCCTTGAATGTAGTAGTTACGTTGCTGTCTATTCAGAGTCAGAAAGCTCTCGGATTTCATCAAAAAATATCTTAATTTATGTTCTGAAGATGAACGAAGGTCTAACTAAGGAGTAACTAATGACAGAATTTTCATTTTTGGCTTGAACTATCCCTTTAAGAGTAGTCTAATATCCATACACAAGACACAAAAATTGGTTATATTTTTCCAACTACAATGAACTATTTTTGCCAATCATCTTTAGGCTTGAATGAAATATAGGTTTATTTATGATCTTCATCCTATTATCCCATCCACCTTCTTGGATTTATTTGTGTAAATGGCCATTCACACCAAGGATGCGAAGTATAACCATAACCATAAATTTGCAGATTTGATAAGAAAAGGAAAGTTTGCACTACAACTGTAACAATGACATAGATTAACAATATTGTTGGAATCACTTTCAGAACATGTTTTCCCAGTTGATGAACATTTAAAACATTGACAATCACAAATCCACTAATTTAAAAAGCTTTAGCGTTTATAGATCCAGATGACTTGACTGCATTTATATAAGTGTTTATTGGTGTGGACAGTAATATATTTCTTATAGTAATATAATCTTTATGAAAATTATAGCAATATATAAAACAAAAAGTAATATATTTTTCCTAACACTGATAATTTTTTGCCAGTACTCTTGAGTCTTGAAGTAATACTAAGTTCTGTCATGAAACTCTAGATTAGTGCAGGCTGATGGGTCGATAATGCAAACTGATGATATTCACAGCATTAAACTACTTGGCACAAGCTGATTGGTTCATGTTGCATACACAGCCAATAAGCTTGCTGCTTTACATATAAATGGCTGGTTAGCATTCACTAAAGGATTCCACACCACACTTTCAGAGTTCCTGTGAAACCCCCCACTTCCCCAGCTCCACCTGTATAGATCTGTTACGGGTTATTATATATGCTACTCATGCAGCAGCAGTATGTCTTAAATACTCACAGCACCATATTGGCGTATGTATTAGCAGTAGCAAGTTCCTGTACTTCCTTTGCGGCAGCAGCAGCAATAATTTACAACAACATCAATAACCAACAGCCACAACAATTAAGCAGCATAGCTGATCTATTCCACCAAGACCAAATTACCATTGTCATATCCATTACCATGGTAAAATCCTCAGAGAGTTGTCATGATAGAAATGATGTTTATTTATAATCATTCTTTCACATCAGCCGCTATGTTGGGCGCCACATTTATTATGCCATCTCTTAAGATTCTCTTTTAAGCCAAATTATACAAAGCATTGCACAGCCTTCATATACAGTAAAGCATTAATAAATGCTTTAATCTAATATGGTGGATGAGAGAAATGAGAGTACACTTCGTTCAAAAAATAATTATTATTACCTACTTTTTATGAGTTATATGTGCAATAATGTCATGCTTATTAGGCTGTTGCTTATTAGACTGTGCTATTAGCTTAGCAACATGCCTTCAAACATTATTGGAACAGAGCTCCTGAGATCTGTGAAGTAGCTCCTCCTGTTTGAGGCATTTGATCTCATAAAAACTGAATTAAACAACTCTAAATCATGAAGTGCATGAGCATGTTGTGCAGGTAAGTCAAGTTATAGATGTCGGATTTGAAAAATGAGATCCGACCGGCACTTACAATGACAGAAGAAAGCAATAATGTGCGTAACACACCAGCATTCAGTGGGAAAAGGTTTCATGTTGTGATCTGCGACGGCAGTAAAGCCACGGCATTACTGTCATTTTTTCCATAAGCATTGATACAAGAGTGCTCATGTTTTCTAGGTAATGACAAATGGCTTGTGTGAATTCATGTGCATGAGACTGGGTGAGTCCCAGGTAGTATTTCTATGAATAGCCGAGGTCATTTTCTCAGATGTGTGCTGGCAAGACAGAAATATTTAGGACCACTGCCCCTTTTCTACCTCTCTTTTCTGGACCTGTGATGTATTATTTTCTTTGCTTTCCAAAAGTCCATTAAGGCCTGGCGGTGGGCCATCTTGTCTCCCGCAGACAAAGATAAAGATGTGGTGGAGGGGTGCAGGGACAAACTGAATGTGAATGAGCAGGGCATCACTGGAGTTTACCTCCAAAAATACACACATTCTCTCACCTCTTGCTCTGCAAACACATAGTCGCTACAAAATGCATGCGGCTTCTGACACTTAGATAATGCCGCCTCGTCCTTTTAATTCATCTACAATTCAATAATTGAACTCTGTCTCCTAAAAACAAACCGAATAGGAAGGTGGGTGGAGGGGCCATTCTCCTTCTCACGTCTCTGCAGGAATACAGAAGTGAAATTTAATGATCCAATTTGGGTCATCTTGCTGGCAGACCGGAGGGTTGTTGAGCTGGAGATTAAACTCATCCTTTAGAGGCTGTTTGTCTTTTGGTTTTTCTCACACTGATGTTCCTACCTGCAAATTTATGCCCTCTGCATTAGTAAGGTTCCCTCTTTTTTTTTTCCCCTGCGTGGAAGTGCTGCTGTGTGGGCTTCTAACCAGCTTTCCATTTCCCTAGTAATATAGCACATTTGTCATTAAGATTCACCGGAGTGACTCGTTAAGAGTCTGATTGAGAATGTTTATCTGCGTGAAGGAGAAACATCGCTCAGAGAAATGGCAATGTGTGCTCTAGAATTTACTTTCAAGTCAGTCGTTTCGACTTTAAAAAGGGAATTTCAGCCTTTGCAACAATTCAACCCTGTCATAATCCTTTTTTTTTTTTTTTTGGAGTGTCACACCAGGAATAAGAGAGCTCAGATGTAGTGCTGCCTTCCAAGTCCTCCTGGGAAGTTGCTACTTACAGGTTTGTAATTCTGATTTTTTGTGCATACAAGGGTTTTTGGATGTAATAAAATGTTGAGCAACGTCTCTCTCTCACACACTTTCTGACAAAAGTAGCTTTAGTGCTAGTACAGAAAATTGAAGAGGAAAATATGCATAATCGATCAATGAATTATAACATAATAGTTAAATTATACCTAAAGTATAGAGCATTATCTCATATAAGGCTATTATCAGGGTTTGCCAGGTTTCACAACAAAACCCTTAAAACTAGTCTCATGTAGCCAGACATTCAGACATTCAAACCTTGGCCACACTTCTCCCATAAATTCTGTAGAATTCAACAAATCAGATGAGAACTTCAAAACTCATGAAGTGCTTCCAATTTTGTGACATATGCATCAGATGTCTGAGGCTCAAGCGACTCAAATCTAGCCCAAAACTACCCCAACTGTGTTTCGGGGGTTGGGTTCCCCATAAAAATTACAATCTGAGGGATAAAACTGTTTTTTTATGGGGTTCCCCTGCTAAAATTTGTATTCCAGAGCCTAATTATCATGTTATTGGGGTCGCTTCAACCCATGGACATGAAAAACAACCCGCGGCAACAGTGTTAAAGTAGCCCAATTCTGTGGGAGATTTGGCAACACTGGCTATTGTTCCTCATTAGTACACAAAATGTGTACAAACTGCACAGTCAATATTTATAAATGCTAATTACGATCAATATAAAATTGGCTTCAGTGTCAGATTCTTTACCTCACACAAAAAAGGCACCAATTAATTTCCAAGACTATTCAAATTGTTCATGATTATGGCATACATATTTTAAAATCAATTTAATAACACTGCTGTTTGTTTGTCAGACACAAATCCTTTCAATTTAGCAATTTAAACAATTACAGAACACTACAAATTTTATTAGAGAATTGAGAATTCAAAGAAATTCACATAACATATAACTAGAGCTGTAACTAACAATTATTTTGGTAATCGAGTAATCAGTCGATTATTTGGACGATTAATTGAGTAATCGGATAGCATGAGGCAATACAAATTTGTATCAAACGCACGTAATCATATGGTTTTACGAAACAAAACTGTTAAAATACACAGTGTATTAAAGCTGCAAAGTGACTAATCGCGATTAATCGATTCAAAATAAAAGTCTATGTTTGCATACTATATGTGTGTGTGTGTTGTGTATATTTATTATGTATATATAAATACACACACACATGTATATATTAAGGAAAAATATGTTAGATTTATATGTAAAATATTTATATTTATATATAATATAAATTAGTATTTACATACAAACACATACAATACATAAAAATATTTTTAAAAATATATACTGTATATATATATATATGTGTGTGTGTGTGTGTGTGTGTAAATACACGAACATACAGTATAGTATGTAAGCATAAACTATTTTTAATCGATTAATTGCGACTAATTGCAGCTCAATATATTATAAACAATAGAGCTAATGTTTAATATTGACTAAAAAACATTTAATTCAACTGTCCAATTAATCTTTAATATTTGGGCATTTCTTTACAACAGAAATGCTGTAGCCACTGTAATTTCTTATATATGTGGACACCAAAACATGTTAACTCATAGTGAGGGAAATCGCAATGAGGAGTTAGCATATTGAGAAAGATATTGATGTATTCTCCTGTGTTTGTGTAGATTTATAAATTATTTACCTTTGTATTTCATTTCTATTTTTCATCCTATTTAACTTTCGCAGACCATGGTAAAAGAACTCTTTATTTCCCAGAATCAATTACCTGAGTTGAATTCCTTTGAACTGCATTTCAATGAATTCCTGGCATTCAGGTGCACTGATCTGCTATATACCTGCATTCTGACATGACTTCCATTCATTCGACAGCATTCTGTAGGTGCCATATGGAAAGGACATGCCAAAGCTCAGAAAAAAGCTGTTGACTGCATGACATCAGCACCGCACACCCATGGGGTTTCTCAGCAGATCTGGGTTTGAGTCTGTTTTGTTACCACTAACAGCATTTAGCAAGTTTCCTCGCAGAACGACAGACGCACAGGGAGCCTGAAAAATGACGTGATGAGTAAAAAGTGTTTTGTGAAAACATCTTCTCCATGCAGACAGATGTCCTGCCAAGTGGATTCAACACTCTGAGCTTAGTTCCTTTCCCCATGTTGAGATAGATAATGGGGCCTAATTTCCTTTTAGATCAACCCTCCTCAATCTGCTCTTATTTTAATTTCAGTTTCACTCGTCAAATTGCTGCATATGGATACGGGTGCACAGAGAAGTCATATACATATCAGGCCCCTTAAATACAGCTTCACAATTAGCACCACCTCTTCTATCTCTCTTTTTTTTTTGCAATCCTCTTATCTTTTCTGAACACTTATCCTCTCTCTTTGGGTTCTTCTGTGTCTCTCCCCGGTCCGCCCCTTCTCTTGAAGCTATAACACCAGCTCATTCCGTCAGATGCCTAGCAACAATGCTGGACTAAATCTATCAGGAAGAAGAAGATAAGTCCCGGCTAATTCCTGTTAAAGCAGCACTTTCATTCTCACTTTCCTCCTCCTCCTCTATTTGTATCTTACCTGTGATGTCCAGTCTCAATTATCCTCCCTTCCACATTTCCTATACTATCTCTCTCTCTCTCACTTCCTATTTTGGTGTCCAAAGCTCTTTTTTTTCTGTACTGTCTTCAGATTTCTCTCTCTCTACGAGTGTTGCAAGTGGAGAAGGGTTGCTGTAGTATAAGGACTAATATAAAATATATTTACAAAGTGTATTATTGGATCAAACAAGCAAAGAAGAGTTTATATGTTAAGCTACATTTTTTGTTTAAGAAATTGCTAGTTTTATTCAGCCAGGACACATCAAATTGATCAAAAGTAGTATGTTTATAATGTTACAAAAGGTATTTTAAACAAATTGTGTTCTTTGGAATGTCATCCTGAAAAAATGTTTTGTGGAAAAGTGCTGGGAAAATAAAAAAGAAATGTCTCTGGAGCAATAGATCAGCAGATTATTTTTTTAGAATTATTTCTAAAAAAAAAATAATGTAACAAAAGACTGGTGTTATATATATGCAGCTATAAAGCTATGGTTTTAGTTAGAAGTGTTTTAAAAAGATTATTGTTCTCGTCAATCTGACTTTTTCGAACACATTTAGTGATCTGACACCTGACATACCAACAGCGCAAGAGTTTTGGTGACCTTTTTAAATCACAGGCGATTAATTCAAATCAATTTAATCATTCTCAGTTTGAAAGCTCCTTTAACAAATAACCATTAAACATTCTCTTTCTGCACAGTAGTGTTTTGGATCTAAATTAGAGTTTAATGCAGCTAATAAAACACTCTCGGTTTCTGATAAAAATTAGATTAGCACAAACACATTCACACTGCTATTACTCAAAGGTCTAAATATCTGCAAATCAACAACAGCAATTTCTTGTAATAAGTGGTGAGCAGGTGCACATGATGAGTGGTGTGACTCTAAACACAGTTCTACGCAAACACCGCAGCTCATTTTGAGCTTTGTGGAAATTTCTCAAACGCACCAAGCAGGTGTTAAAGAGTTTTAATCTTTCCCATAGAGCAGGCCTCCTCATGCGTTCACGTTGCCTCAGCTGGTGATGACTCAAATCTCATCATTACGCTTTCTAAACAATCACCGTCCGACTTCCCACATGCACTGCACTGTTTTGTGCTGTTCCGTGTGACAACACGCTAATGAGCAAGCTGAGAATGAAATGATAAATAAGTGTTTGTGTAATGAGAGGAGAGCGTCTCTTTGTGTAGCGTGTTTGTCTGAATCTGGGGAGGGAAGAACGAATGAAAGAAAGATCATTAGATGCCCTCTATAATGAGAATTCACTTCTAAAAAACAATTTCACCCAAATATGAAGATTTTGTCATCACTGACTCACCCTCTGATCGTTTCAGATCCATATGACTTTCTTTCTTCTGTGGAAAACAACAACAAAAAAGTCTTTGTTGCTCTTTTCCATTTAATTACTGTACAATGACAAGAGACTAAAGCTTTCAAACTTCATAAAGAACACAAAAGCATCATAAAATTGGTCCATATGACTCATGCTAAATATTTCAAATCATCTGAAACTATTTCATATAGTTGACAAAAGCCATATGAAGAAAAAAAATACTGCAAGAATGCATTAAATTGAATGCCAATAAAGACATTTATATTGTTAAAAAAAAAAAGTTCATTTTTTATTAATCATAAAATAAGTAAAATTGATTAATCGTGAATAATCACAATCAAAATAAAAGTTCATTTTATATATATATATATATATATACACACACTGGAGATTAAAATTAGAGGACAATTTATAAACAAGTGAACAATTCTGAAATAATGTCATCTTCACTGCTCAACAGTTGAAGGAGTTTTTGTCCTGTCTATACCATGCTACCAGAACACCATTTCCACAAAATAACTAAGGCATTTCAACAAAAAACATTATTTTGCAGAAAACACACTGATCAAAATTAGAGAACACTTTCAGATACCTCCCAGTTATTGGTGTTAATCTGGCACCTGGTGCTAATTTCCTTGATTATCTGTCAACCCCTATTTAACTGGCAGCCTAACTTCCAGTTTCACTGACTCTGCAAGATGGTGGGCCGTTCTAAAGTGACTGAAAGCCTCCGGCAGCAGGTTGTCCAGATGAAGGCCAAAGGGATGACCCTATCAGCCATAGCAAGACAAGTTGGTTGTTCCAAATCTGTGATTTCAAGAATATTGAATCTTTACAACATCACAAACTCATTCAAGTCCCCCAAGAAGGCTGGTTGTCCACGGAAGACAAATACAAGAGAGGACAGGATACTGCGGAGGATCTCAATGGGCAATCGTTTCCACACTGCAGCTGGAATTGCTCACCAGTTCAGCGCTGAACAGGGTAAGGATCTCTACAGTGTCTCGACGTTTAAGAGCATTTGGACTGAAAGCCCACTCTGCAGTGACCAAACCTCTCATTAGCAGAAAGAATCAAAATGTTTTCTGCAGCAGGAGTTGGGCCTCTTATACAGCTACATGGCAGAGTGAATGCAAATGTTTATCAGAACCTTCTTCAACAACATATGGTTCCTTCCCTGCGTTCATCACCCAATCAGCCCGCAGTGTTCATGCAGGACAACGCTCCATGTCACACAGCAAAACAGAGAGCCTGCCCAGAGTCCTGATCTCAACCCAACAAAGAACCTCTGGAAAATCCTTGGCGACAAAGTTATGGCCAAGAAACCCACAACAGTCACCGAACTGTGGAGACTGGAAGAAGAGTGAACCAAAATCACACCAGAGCAGTGTGAGAGACTAGTGCTGTCCTGTGGCCGCAGATGTGCTGAAGTCATTCAGAGCAGAGGCCTGTACACTTCCTACTAATCTGTAACCTTCAGAAAATTTTGTTGTAATCTTTTTCCATTCTACAGCCATTGTTGTTCTCTAATTTTGATCAGTGTGTTTTCTGCAAAATAATGTTTTTTGTTGAAATGCCTTAGTTATTTTGTGGAAAAGGTGTTCTGGTAGCATGGTATAGACAGGACAAAAACTCCTTCAACTGTTGAGCAGTGAAGATGACATTATTTCAGAATTGTTCAATTGTTTATAAATTGTTCTCTAATTTTGATCTCCAGTGTGTGTGTGTATATATATTTATATGTTTGTGTGACTAATCACGATTAATCAATTTGACAGCCCTAATTTTTAAGCTCAAAGGATCGTTCAAAAACATTCTTACAAACCTTCAAACAGTAGTGTACAGTTGAGGTCAAAAGTTTACATCTCCTTTCAGAATCTGCAGAATGTTTTACCAAAATAGGAGGAATCATACAAAATTATATATATATTTTTTTGTAGTGACCTAAATACAAATATTAAACATGAAAGATGTTTACATGTAGTCCACAAGAGAAAATAATAGTTCAATTTGTAAAAATGACCCCGTTCAAAAGTTTACAACCTCTTGATTCTTACTATATATATATATATATATTTTTTTTTTTTACAAAAAGTCCCTTGTTTGTCTCTTTAGAAAAATCCTTCAGGTACCACAAATTCTTTGTTTTTTCAGCATTTTTGTGTATTTGAACCCTTTCCAACAATGACTGTATCATTTTGAGATTCATCTTTTCACAATGAGGGCAACTGAGGGACTCAGTTTTTTCATTTAGTTCTCAGTTTTTTTTTTTTTTTCTCCATTTAGTACTGCTTTTCAGAGGCTACAGAAGATAGTTACATGTTTCCCAGAAGACAAAATAAGTTAAATTTACCCTGATCTTTAAATTTGAAATGTTTTCTCCTTCTGGAGCATCAGTGATCGTTTGAACCTTCAGTAATAGTTGCATATGAGTCCCTCAGTTGTCCTGATTTCAAAATCATACAGGGTACAAATACAAAAAAATGCTGGAAAACCAAAGAGTTTGTAGGACCTGAAGGAATTTTCTGAAGAACAGGCAGTTTAACTGTTCAGGACAAACAAGGGACTCACAAACAACTATCACTAAACAGAAAAACATGGATCATTCAGGTAACAACACAGTATTAAGAATCAAGTGTACGTAAACTTTTGAACAGGGTCATTTTTATAAATTCAACTATTATTATCTGAACGACATGACGGTGAATATATAAGTACAGAACTTTCATTTCTGCATAGAATCCTTGTTTAATCTGTCTTTCTTTACATCTACCTCGTTCTTTCCTCCACCCCCCTCTGTGCCCGAGTCGTCTTCACTCTCTCAGCTGTGCCCTCAGTTGCTTCTTCCTTTCTCTCTCAGGCGATGGACATGCTGGTCATATAAGCCTTGGATAATGAAGTCTGTGTATGGTGAAATATGATTGAAATCCTTTTAGTGCTGGCTTATATCGACTCTCTTGTTTGCAGTCAAAGGCACCTCTCTCTCCTTCTCCATACCCCTCCCGCTCCCCTCTTTCCATCATGTTTTGATGTCAACTAATGGTCTATGTACAAAATTCTCCTCCGGTGGGTACTGAGCTAGACATAATGGGGATATCTCATCTTATGACCTGAAAAATGTCTTCCTAGGACACAGACCTTCTCATGTCCTTCTGCAAGTTCTACAGTTTCCAGGTGAAAGACTACTTCATACATCCACGTTTGCTGAAGATGATTTACAAATTGTGGACAGGAAAAAAAACACTAGAGATGTAATATGACTTTGCTTACGATCAATTTTAGGATGCAATGTCACTAGAAAATATTCACAAAGGTATATAAAGGTACATATAACCAATAGTTATATTATGTGGAAATTATTTTTTTCTGTGGTTACTTCACATAAAAAGATAATTGTTACCATGATGACAGTCA
The DNA here is from genome assembly GCA_033026305.1 of Cirrhinus molitorella. NCBI lineage: Eukaryota > Metazoa > Chordata > Actinopteri > Cypriniformes > Cyprinidae > Cirrhinus > Cirrhinus molitorella. The sequence goes on along the minus strand of CM065125.1, from coordinate 16,222,573 downwards.
TGGCAACTTGTTATTCTTAGTTTAGACATTTACTTAAAATAGTTATTAAGGGAATCAATTCAACTATAAGAAAAAGAAAGTCATGCAAACTGTTGCCATCCTTTGTCAACTTCAGTTCTAGGGACACCTCATTTTTTACACTTTATAAGACCTATGAAAATTCATGAAACACATTCATCTTGAGTGAAAGTATTAATGTTTTGCAATGTGGGTGAAAATGTGCCATAAAAATAGAAATCTTGTATGCTCCGTTCATGAATTATGAAAGCATCTTCCTTAGCACTGAAATGAAATTCCCAGTCTGCTCCTATTATTGAAAAATGAGACAAACAGGGGCTCTCAGCATTAGCACATGACTAGCTCAGAGAAGAGATGAATACAATTGAGAATAAACATCGTAAATATTTGCTGGGGAAATCAGAGCAGATGTTTGTCCAGTGTAGCAGATACTCCTTTATTATGGATCTCACAAGCTGCGACAAGTCCTGCTGTTACACAATGAATTTTGCGGCTGTTCTTTGATTCTTTAAAGGGATAGTTCACCCAGAAATAAAATTCATCATCATTTACTTACTGCCATGCTGTTCCAAACCTACTTTTTTTTCACCCATAGAACACAAATGGTCTTATCTACAGAAGAATGTCCAAGCCGCTATTTTCCATAAAATAAAAGTGAATGATGAAAAGGTTTTATTTCAAAGCATTAAGCAATATTTTTCAAAACCAGACTTTAAAGGAGAAGTTCACTTCCAGAATAAAAATTTCCTGATCATTTTCTTACCCCTATGTCATCCAAGATGCTCAATGTCTTTCTTTCTTTAGTCACAAAGAAAAATTAAGCTTTTTGAGAAAAACATTCCAGGATTTTTCTCCATATAGTTGAATTCACAAGTTTACATACACCTTGCAGAATCTGCTAAATGTTAATTATTTTACCAAAATAACAGGGATCAAACAAAATGCGTGTTATTTTTAAATTAGTACTGACCCGAATAGGAAATTTCACATACAAGATGTCTACATATAGTCCACAAGAGAAAATAATAGTTGAAATTAAAAAAAAAAAATGATCCTGCTGCTTTTCAGAAAAATCCTTCAGGTCTTAAAAAGTCTTTGTGTGTTTTTTTTTTAACCCTTTCCAACAATGAAGTGAAAGACGAGCAATGTGGTTAAAAAGTATCTAAATTAGTATTTTTCTTAGAAAATGACAAACTGTTTTGCTAGATAAGACCCTTATTCCTCAGCTGGGATCGTGTACAGCTCTATGAAGCTGCACTGAACCTGCATTTGGACCTTCAACCCATTGGCCACCACTGAAGTCTACTATAAGGAGAAAAATCCTGGAATATTTTCCTCAAAAACCTTCATTTCTTTTTGACTAAAGAACAAAAGACACAAACATCTTGGATGAACTGGGGGGTGAGTAAAGTATTAGGCAAATTTCATTCGGAAAGTGAACTTCTCCTTTAACAAAAGCTATTGTATGGTTTCGGAAGATTTCAAATAAGTTATATGGGCTACTTTAAGGTCATTTTTTTTTAAGCTTGAAAGCATCTGTTCCACATTCAGTTTTACTCTGCTAAGTGTCTCTTTTGTTATTCAATGGAAGAAAGTCAATGAGTAAATGGTGACAGAACTTACTTTTTTTGCTAAAAATGATAAAAAGAACATTTGCCTGTGCTTGCGAAGGCGATTTATGTAATAAATGAGAAGAGAAAATGTCAAAGAGAGGCAGAAAGGCTTTTCTGTTACTAAGAATCTGCCACTTTTCTCCACTTGTTCTTTGTTGAGTATTCTTAAACACTTGTGCATCACAATGTGCATCTATCTGCCAAAAGTCAGTTCATGACTTATTTTAAGATCATTGTTTTTATTCTGTTTTCTGCACATAAAAAGTATCTGCCAAAAAATCAACATGGTCTCTGTTGGGAACAGAATTTGTTTAAAGTCAATATCGCATTTAAGAACACAAAACGGTTTCACCTCTACAGAGTTATACAATATTTGAAATGTTGTTGGAGCATTAAAGATATAGTTCACCCCTCCCAAAAAATTTAGATTCTGTTATCATATAGTTGGCCTTGTGTCATTCCAGACCTGTATGACTGTCTTTCTTCCGTGGAACATAAAGTAAGATATTTTGAAGAATGCTGGTAACCACCTAATTAGTAATTAGTAATGCTGGTTCCCATTTTTTGTTTACAGACCACTTTCGTGCAAACAGTGACGATGTGGGTGGAGCCTATGTGGTGGCAGAAAATTAGTTTTCAAGTGGCAGTCTACGGAAGCCATGGAATTAAAAAAATAAAAAAAGTACATTTGAATTTATATTTCAAAATTCTGGCATTATTTCTACAATTCTGAGATTAACTCTCACAATTTTGAGAAGATAGATCATTCTTGTCATTCTCTCTTTTTCCCTTAGGCTCAGAGTCATGAGTTTATATCCCACATTTCTGGCCTTTTTTTTTTTCAGAATTGACAAACTCACTATTGTTGAGTTAAATAGAGTTATAAAATCCGAGCTAGGCGATATAAACTTGCATTTGCAAGGAAAAATAGTCCGAATTGTAAGAAAAAATAGGTAAATATTATGTAAATTGTTTAAATAGTATTTCATGCTAACTGTAGATCTAATACATTATGTCCTGTATGAATTGCATATGTGAATATTATGAAGAACTATTGTTTCACCCAAATTTATGCTTTGACGGTAGAGTAATCATAACAGGTTTCATCCATAGTCTGTCCATTTAAACATCTGCGTTTACAAAGTATCGTTCTGATTCTGACATCCAAAGGCACAACGATACATTTTTTTCTTATTCCATGGATTTTACCCATTTCCCTCCACTTGTTACCAGTGTTTTTCTGTAAAATGGAAACAGTTTGGCTATGACATTCTTCAAAATCTTCTTTTGTGTTCCACAGAAATTCAGTCACACAGATTTTGACCAATGGTGAGCAAATAATGACAGTTTTCATTTTTGGGTGGACTATTACTTTAATATTCTTGTAATATTCATGCACAACTGCAAGCAGAAATGCTATTATCCTTAGAAAAAATACATCATGTTGGCTTGTTTATTACAGGTTCAAGATTTTCATGGCTACAATCTGCTGACAATAATCTAACCAGCATTATACGTAAAGCTGAAGCACTTGGATAAAAGCATCAGTTAAATGGCTGAAATGTAAATCATGTTGTGGTCATAAACACTGAGAGAAACTCCAGGAGTCAGTCACAAGGGGGCGCTCTGAAGCCTACATGCCACAGAGGAAGACAGGCAGGCGAAACAGAAGAGTCAAAGGAAGGAGAGGCTGAAGGAGGGTGACGCCTCTGGCAAGACAGAGGTGTCACCTTGTCATACAATATTTACCCGAACACCTGTGAGATGATATCACATTAACAAACCACTCTAGTCAGCCATTTACTCTTTAGTATTCTCACAAGATCTGAAGGCGGCAAAGACTCTGCCTTCATACTTCACTCGCCTACCAGCCTTTTTAATTGCAGTGCTCAAGCTCGTTTAAAATTCCAAACGAAAACACGCTTGGAAGAGAGGAATAAAATATTGTGGGTTAACAAATAAGGCATTAACCCGCACCTAATTAGTATGGGAATTCAGTGGGGGAATTTTCAGAGTTAAATCACTCATAACTCAAGCACCATTAAGCCACATTAGCGCATTTTTGCTTTGATATCTCTATTCAGAGAACATTAGCGCTATCTTCACAAACCGTTGCTTAGTTAAGCACCATAATTAGATAAACGATGGCGGCAGTCATAGTGCCCGGAGCACCCTACCTTCCGGATGCCTTCTTTCGATTCCTCCACGTTGTTTTCGGCGCCTCCTGTCCGGTTGATCATCCTCCACATCTGGGAGTACATCGGGTCCCTCTCAAAAGGGTTCATGCTTTTACTGCGGACCTGGTCGTAGACGGCGGAGTCCAGAACCGTGCCGTATGGCAAGTCTGTTTGCTTAGCCAAATCCTGAAGAGACCTGGAGGGGAACATTGAAACATATGACAATCAAACATTCTGAGAAACAACATTATTGGGTTGATGCCTGAAGGCATAATAGTTTAACGATTAAAACATTTTTATTTATTTTTTTCAAAACCTACACGTTTGAGCTTAATTGTACCAGCGCAAGAGAGTATAAATCTATCCAGCAGCTTTGTTGCACAGACGCACACCCACTTATATTATGTCGAATACTGTTTATTCAGCAATTTGTGTTAATATCTTACATCTAATTAAAAGTTACCCAACCAAGGGACACTAATTCCCCGCAGTAATATTTATATTAAGCAAATAATTGGAAAACACAATGAAGATGAAGCCTTCTCTGTTTCCTCTCACACCATGATCAAAATACCGCAGTTCATCAAAGCGTTTCATTAAGTCGCACTTCATTTAGAAAACTGATAATGATTCAAATTATTGCTTTCGCACTGTTAATATTCAACATGATCGACTCTATAATAATATTTCTATACATTTGATGAGCACGCCAACGACAGCAGATAGCGTGGGTTGGTGCCGTTGAGATTCCAGCAGATAGTCGGACTGACCTCTAATTTATCAAATATTATTACATCAGACAGCTGTCGCCTTCTTCTAGTACTTAACTCTGCCAGCACCCTTTGAAGGTTTAATGAACTTGCCCACAAATGTTAATCTTTTATTGCTCCCAATTAATCTCGGCACTTAATCCCCGCCCCTCCCTAAGAATTGTGGTTATGTGTCGATGTCATTTGCATGAAGAATTGCCTTAAAACTGACCCTGCGAATACCCTGCAGTACTATAAAACTACACCGCAGGAATACTCAGGAAATCAGGTACGGTCTGTCCTTTGATTTTATGTTATACTCTGTGGGTCTAAAGCACTAAAAGCAGTTTTCACTCCTGTGTTGACATATTTCTTATTAAAATAGAAAGTCTGAGATGAACATACAAAAGGACTTTCCTCCCCCTCCTTGTTTAAAGGCACAGTATGTATGTTTTCGCTGCCAGAGGTTGCATTTTCAAAACAGTAACAAAAGCAAAGCTTGAAAATGCTATGAAAGCGAGTGGAACGATAGGAGTGGTCGTTTTCACCATCCAGAGGTGTATGAAATTACTGTATCGTGTTCACGGATAAGGCAGTGAATTGAATTTGTATTAGGTTACAAATTCAAAAAAAAAAGGGAATTTCTCAGGATTTACAAATCCTTGGGAACTTCTGGGATGACGTAAATGCACAACTGCTTAATAGATTACACTGTGCAAGTGGTTTTGGGATTTTAATACAAAAATTGTACATGCTGTATTGAGCCTTAAAAATAGCCAATAGGCTTTCGTTATGTCACAATCATAAATAATAAAAACTTTGTTTTTTAAAAATTATATTAGGAATAACAAATCATAAAGCATTATGATAACTGTTTAAAGAATGATATATTAAATCATATTAATAAATCATATTAATATTTTTAATATAACATACAATACCATTTAAAAGTTTGAGGTCAGTATGATTTTACATTTTTAAGAAATTAATTATTTTATTCAGCAAGGATGCATTCAATTGATCAAAAGTAACAGTAAAGACATTTACAATGTTAAAAAATAATATCTTTCAAATTAACGCTTTTCTTTTATATTAATTTATATCCTTTTATACTCTGTTCATCAAAGCATTTTGACAAAAAGCTATTAAACAAATTAGCATATTAAAATGATTTCTGAAGGATCATGTGGCACTGAAGACTGGAGTAACGGCTGCTGAAAATTCAGCTTTGCCTATTTCTACTCATTTTACGATTCTTTTTAGCATTTACATTCTAGAAAATCTGGAGAAAATCTGTTTAGTGCAGGGTGAGTCTTCAATGTTTTAAGTTTGTTTTCCTGAAAGAGAAGAACTGCATATTTTAAAAGCATCCATCTACATTTCTGAGTACACTAGCATATAGATGACCTCACAGTTAAATAGCTTGCACTAAAAGCCAGAAAATGGGATCTTCAAACAAGGTCAGTGCTGAACAAGTAGACTGACTGTTGTAGATTTGCCCTAGATTGCATTATTTATAGATTCAGTTGACTGCAGTTAAATCCATCTCTGTAATTTTTAATACGAGTGCAACATTTGCAATGCAGCAATGTGTTACTGCAAAATTCAGTTAGCCTCAAGAATAGCAATCTATCTGTGTATACACTTTTTCACACCCTTTATAGGTGACCATCTGGCGGCATTCAAACGCTTCGGCCGCTTAGCTGATCTCTTTCCTTTGCCCAGGAAAACTGTCATCTATGGCACAGAGTGATTGTGACTAGCCAGACCGCAGGCAAACTGGCACGGCTGGCAAACTGAGAGTGCAGGAAAAAAAACAAATCTCGAGAAGCCTGTAACCTGGCCCTCCTTCACCTTCACAGATGGATGCATTTCACAGCCATGTTGAGAACTGACACGTATGGACCTGCATTGTACAATCTGTTTTCGAAACCATTTTTATACTTCTAAACCCATTTAATGATATACATGAATATTCAAACACGCTTCCTCACAAGGGCACATTGTAATGCAGATTTACACATTAAGGCTGCAGTACAGTCTTTATTACTTTTCTCAGTAAAAAAGGCAAATTGGATGGCATTTTCACGCTGCTTTGGGATAAAAGTGAACATCAGTGATGTTTTCTTTTTTGCTAAGCTGTATTACATCCAGCAAATCAGTAGCACAGTCTTGCAAATCATTCAAAACAATGGCAATCAGCACAAACAACATCCATCTGAAGTGTTTTCCTCACTCACAAGATGATAAATCCTTTCTCTGAATGTCTACAGCTGAATCTGAGCCATCCTGCATGTGCATAATGTAAAACAAAGCTAAAAAAAAATGTTTCCACAGTTAAATTTTACTCTGCAGGCATTAATTTGCGCTTTTGGTACTTCAGCCTTGCTGAAAAAGTTTCACATAAATGCATTCGATATCAAATAAGTACAAAGCGTTCGTCTGAATTCCTTGAGGACCAGCCTGATGAATGAAACGAGGGAATGTATAGATTTTGTGTTTACTGGTTAAGAGCTATGTGGGGTAAGTGAGAGTTGTCGATAAGTTGATGTTGCCCTGATTTAATTAACACTGGGTTAAGATCAGTAAAGTCGATAAAAAGAGACTGATGAACTAACGCTCCTCCTTTCTGTCCCCTATTCGTCTGGCTTAAAATTCTCACAGCAACAAAAGAATGATGCAAAACAAACTGTACCGACTATAAATCTATTAAGTCATGATTCTCCTCTCAAGACTAAAAAAAATGTAATTGTGAACTCACCCCAACACCCAGCTGGTCTCATAAATCTTTCAGCTCATCCTGACTGAATTGTGTATTTTAAATACAACAGACCCCTGGGAGTGGAGTTTAGGCTGTAATTATTTCTGTAATGACCCTGCCATCGTCTACACATTAAAAGATAATACATTTAAATTTATGGAAATCCTAATTAGGTGCATAGAGCTAGAATCAAGCGATCTAAGCACAAGCTCATTAATGATAATCTAATGCAAAGAAAAATAAACAAACTGAGATCTTGAAAAAAAGAAATACTAAACACTCTCATTTTCCCTAGTAACGCCCCCTCCCCAAATCGCCTACATGGGTATATGACGAAGGAGACGAGGATTGTTACAAGCACAATTAACTCTATCACTGCTAGTCATCGCTGAATTTGATTAACTGCAAGTAGGGCACTAGAAATCACAGAGTACATGTTATTACAAAACACAGTTTTCACACTCTTTGACTGCTGGGCACTGGTGAATCTGATTAGTCTAATTACTGCACTTGATTAGTGACATCTCATAGTGGGTCAGTCCTTTTTTTTTTTTTTTTGTAGTGTAATTCTAAAAATGGGTTGTCGCAGCATTCAGCATTTTTTTAAAGTAATTTTTATAAATATAAGTAAACATAAGATAAAATATCTAAGTTATATTGCTATATATTCTTAGCAGTATTTAAAAATGAACATGTATGAAGATTATTTTTTTAAGAAATGTTAAAATGTGAGTTTGAAATATGAAATATCAGGGTTTTGAGGAATGTTTATTTGTGCATCTCTCAATCATCATTGTATTTTACAGTATGTTTTGCCCCCACAATAAAAAACGCTTTTATTGTAACACTAGGCATTTAAATATCATCTTACTAAGAACTTCAATTCACTTTTTATCCATATAAATATCAGCAACTGCACCAAATTTCTTATTTTTGCTCAGTTTGGACCTAAAACTGAGGTGTTTTTTCCATGGACCTCCATATTATATATCACACGTTATACAATAGTTCTTTCTGGTCCTTGAATCTGATTGGCTGATAGAAGTGTGATATTAGAGCGGTATCAGAACTCCAACAGCTATTTCACAGTTTGTAATCTTATCACTCTGCTTGTGGTACTTCTTACAGCAAATGTCATGGCGGACACCCGAATCCAATATCATTTTATAAATATTACTGTTTTTGTGTCACGGAATGTAGTTTTAAGAGGTTTTCATGCGAGAATGTACTTTATAGCTCAAATATACTGTAAAAAATTTGTTGAGTCAACTTAAAATAATTTGTTACCTGGATGCCTTAAAAAAAACAGTGAATGCACAATATGCAGTTTGTTAATAAAGATAACGTCTATTTGAAAATTGCTTCAACGTTTTCGGACATGTGGGCTCCAGATGGTCATGGGGCTTTCATTGCTTGTGAATCCACCCGAAAGCAACCTCAATATGGCCAGATCTTCTGGAATTTACCAATGGCTCTGATATTTCTGTAGTAGTTAAACATGAGATGTAATTCGTTTTGGGTAAATCTAACGGGCAGTCTTTGGTCTCATTAATCAATTATTTGTTCCAGAGAACATATAAATCTTTATGTAAATGTACTTTTTAACTGAATTGCCTAGCAACTTTTTTGTTGTTGTTTATTCATTGGTTTATTAAATCCAATGAATAAAATTTTATTTAAATAATATATTTAATAATAGTGTTTGATATTAAGAAACAGTGTTTGTGATGGTGATTTTAGTTACATTGCTTCGCCATTAAATGGTGACAAGAGACTGTTTTTATGATTGAGTCAGCAGTAAAGATGGGACTTTGGTAAAGACTTTCAAACTGAAAAGTTATAAAGGCTTTAAGCGTAAGTTATTTTTAGCTTCAACAACGGCTTGATATGAGACAAGACCGATCTAAATGCTGTATCAGATGCAGGTATGTTAATCACACTCGCTTAGTCCATCTCTCTCTCTCTCTCTCTCTCTCTCACACACACAATATTCTAATACAGTGAGCTTTTACTGCAGTAATACAATAAGCTTTTGATAAAGCAACTAAAAATTCTTTTGTTACTAGTTCTAAAGTGACGTTTTGGAATTGACAACAGAGGCTTTAGGATCAGCTGTTCAAATGTCAAACTTTGATTTGAAATGTGGTGGAAGGAAGTAGTTAGCACAAAAGAGGACTCCGTTGTTATTTTGTTTATTTACACACTCGGGCAGTCAAACTCTTATGTGCCTATGGCCGAATCACAGCCATGCCGCTATACAGCCATAACTCAAGTCTATTTGTGTGATATTGCTCATATATGAGCCATTAATGCCTGATAACTCAAATATGGCTATGTTCACACTGTGAGCCTTAGTGCTCAACTTAGTGCTGAACTGACCCACTTGCGTAAAAGAACAATACGAACAGGTTTGTCAGGTTTTCACAATAAAATCTGACTAATTACTTCTCAAAACTAGTCCAAAACTAACCCAATTGCGTGGGGTTCTGAGGGTAAATATCGTGCTTCAACCCACAGAGTTTAAAAACAACCTGCGGCAACAGTGAAAAGTAGCCTAATTTTGCGGGAGAACTCTGGACTTGGCAAGACTTGCGCAGTGATAATGGATTTATTTATCATGTGATCTGAATCCAGCGAAAATTAAAAGGATGTGACAGAAGAGAGCAGAGTTGTCAAGTTTTTATTATATGAGCCCTCATTTTGCTTGTATATAGAGTTGTCACTGTGCTTAGGAGCTCTGAAGCATCAATGTACTGACTACCTTTCAATAACTTTAGCATGTACAATTTTTGAAGTGACTCCTATGAGCGCAGAATCATGACGAAGGCTGATCTAGAGTGACATAAAAGTCACATGAATGCCGATTTGACTGTTCAGACCTGTATCGAACTTAGTAACGAATATGGAAGTGGCACAAATTGGAATTGAAAAAAAATAATAATTGGGCCACATTTGCCTGCAGTGTGAACGTAGCCTATGATACTTAAAAAAAAAAAAACGGACTATTATTACATAAGATATAAAATGAATTAATTGATATAGCTAGTTAAATAAACTATTTAAAAATCAACAATACAAACAATTTTAATTAAAACAGAACAATTAATCTCTGATTTACTCATGATTTACACTCAAACCACCACCTCAAACTAATAGGAAGTGACTTCATTTGAGTCTGTTTCCAATGTTCAAAACTTCTACTCTCATATAACATTCAGAATTTGTTGTTTTTTGATGCTTGACAGGATTCGTCACCAATTATGCATCCACCCGTCACTTAGTATTTATAGAAATGACATATTCTTGACTTCGGAATGCTAATAATAGAAGGCCATGATCTTCATAACAAGAAGAGCTGCAGCCGCTCCGGTTTGAAATGTACCACTCATCACAAATTAAACTTATTTTAGAAATACAGTTCAAAATATCACCCTTTCAAAATGGAAAAAACACTGTTTTCTGTATATCTCTGTGCACTCAACCAGGCGGTTAAATGAATCACTGGTGCAGAGATGTCTGACGTCATTCTCACTGGAATGATAGATCTAATTTGTGCCACAGGAAATTAAAACAAGGAGTTTGCATGCCCCCAGGAGATCTTCTACACACACACAGGCACATAGTCAGGTTTAACTTTTAACAGGTTTAGCCTCTGGGTACAAATCTGTCCCCCAAGATTGGGGTAATGTAGGTACACACATACATGAGTTAACTGATTTGTGAAGCAGGAGAAATATGTGTTGAGGTCTTGTGAGTTTTTAGTCACACTGAACACACATTTTGTGTCTGGACTATATTAGACACATTCTGTTTTTTTTTAATTTTGTGTAGCCTAAGAACAGGACAGAAATTTTCACTTGAAGAATGCTGCTTAATTAATACCGTTCCTATCCAAACAATAAAAGCCAGAAAATCCTGTTTTTGTTAGTGATGCTTAGACTATACAACAGCATATTTAACTGAGATGAAGATCGAAAGCTAAAGAAAGTTGTTTGTTGTTTTGTTATTGTGCGGATGATTACAGTGTTTGATGCTAGCTGCAAGAGTGACACTTTGAATAAATGTGTGCACTCACTGAATGGAGTTCTCGATGCGGGAGATGGTGAGGAAAGCAGCCAGATTCGCCGTGTAGGAGGAGATGACTATCAGAGCAAAGAGCCACCAAACCCCCATCATCATCCTTGTAGCCAAAGTCGTGTAGGGCACCTCACCACCTGTAGAGGAGCAGGAGAAAAGAGTCAACAAAAAGGCTGATGATTGTGCCATCTTTGAAATGACATCAGACGTGTGAGCTTTCAAAATATCTTTAAAATAAAGACCCATCTGGCAGCCAAATCTAGTTTAGTTTATCATATGATGGATTAAAAGAGTCATTCTGGTTCCAGTTTTGTAAAAAAAAACAAACAAGCAAAAAAAAAAAAGTAAAAATGTATATATTAATAATATATTTAATATGTTCAAATTTTAATAATACATATTGTAAATATATCTACCTGGTCTCATGACAAAAACATCTCATATGCTCATCAAAGTTTCATTTATTTTTATTAAAAAATACAGGGAAAAAAGTAATATTATTGCAATTTAAAATAAGAGTTTTCTATTTACATATACTTTTAAATATAATTTATTTCTGTGATGCAAAGCTGAATTTACATCATCCATTACTACAGTCTTGAGTGTCACATGGTCCTTCAGAAATCATTCTAATATGCTGATTTATTATCAACGGAAATAGTTTCATATTTTTGGGAACTTGTGATACTTTTTTAGGATTCTTTGATGAATAAAAAGTTAAAAAGAAATATAAATCTTTTCAAACAATATAAGTATTTACTACATTATCAATTTAACACATTCTTGCTGAATAAAAGTATTAATTTCTTTTAAAGAAAGAAAGACAAAAATTACCGACCCCGAACTTTAAACAGTAGTGTATATTGTTACAAAATATTTATGTTTTAAATAAATCCAGTTCTTTTTAACGTTTTATTTATCAAATAATCCTGAAAGTATCACAGGTGCCCAATAAACAAATAAATAAATTTAAGCAGCACAACTGTTTCCAACATTGATAATAAATCAGCATTTTAAAATGATTTCTGAAGGATCATGTGACACTGAAAACTGACGGAATGGTGCTGAAAATTCAGCTTTGCACCACAGGAATAAATTCTCTTTTAAAGTATATAAAAATAGAAAACCACTATTTTAAATTGTAATAATATTTTACAATATTACTGTTTGTCCCTGTATTTTTAATCAAATAAACAAGGCCTTGATGGGCAGAAAAGTCTTTAAAAAACATTCAAACTTAAAAACTTTTGAATGGCAGTGTATAAACACTCACACACACAAGTACACACAAAAATATATCAGAAATATTATAAATATCAGAATCTTGAGTGTTTATATATATATATATATATATATATATATATTTTTTTGCTGGGAAATAGGCATTGTAAACATTGCCAGCATCTCCTTAATGAAATAATATATAGTAAATAATAAGAAATAATATTTCATGGTTGACCCCAGTCATTTATATTGTTAAATGCACATGGTAATATTTCTGTATGTAGCCTGAATAAAAAGGGCTTCATCTTTAGTAGTGCCTACTCTGACAGACTGGAAACAAATGGAGGTATCCGAGTGTGCAAGATCCAAACAACTGAGACTTTAACGATGGAAAAAAACTCCATTTGAGTCAGACAAAAAAGGCCATCAATTATAATGTCAAATCTACATTTCCCCAGTCACCACAGTCAGAGCAAAAACATGTCTGTTTATTCTGCAATTCAGATCCCTGCTAATTCAACAGCCAGAAAAGACAGCGGCTCCTCTGAAAAGTATCACACTCCACAATAATGATGGATCTGCACAAATCAAGGCTCGCAGCTACACTGAAAACTGTTAAAAAAATTAGTCCCATCTATCCTCGTGGCTTCCCATATCATTCTAGCCTTGTGTGGTAAGTGCCAAGCATTTCAGCACTCAATAAGGTATCTGACAACTCTATTTCTGTAGGGGGTCCGCTGAGATGAGCTGTCTTATTAAAGAAAGTTTTTAGATGACTCACATACATACGTCCCGCAGGCTGTGTACTCCGCTCCACACAAACTTTTTGCAATTTTAATTTCAGCAAACAAGTCCACGAGAGCACATTTCTCATAAAATCATTCTTGGGTTATCAGACTTTAAGGTTAGGGAGTGTCCTATTTAAAGAGCACTGCTTCCTTCATCTGCTATGTAAACCTCAGAGATTTTGGACTTCAGTTTAAGCAAATGTCAGTGAATCATCAACAAGCTCTATCTATCTATCTATCTATCTATCTATCTATCTATCTATCTAGAAAGTCACATTTTGTGCAGAATCGTTTAACCAAAAATGTTGAATCTCTAAGAAGCTTCTGTCGCCTTTCTACTGCAATCTTGGCCCAGACCGTGTTTGAAAAAGCTTCCAGATCACTAATAATCTCTGGTTTTCATGCTGCCACTGCTTTCTTCAAATTCCACTTAATATTTTTAGTGAGACTAAATCTGAAGACTAAACAGGCCACTCAAGAACATTCTATGACCGATCTCTCAACCAAACTTAAAGGGGTTCTTGATTATGATTGCACTTTTTTAACTTTAGTTAGTGTGTAATGTTGCTGTTTGAGCATAATTTGATGTATGATAAGTCTTTATTATAACTTTTTATCATTAAAGTTATAATTATTGTTATAATTTAAATTGGTATTATTAAGTTATAATTGTTATAATTTAACACATCCTTGCTGAAAAAAATATATAGTTCAAACTTTGAACAGTGTATATTGTAAAAGATTTCCATTTTAAATAAATGCTGTTTTTTTTAACATTTTATTCATCAAAGATTCCTGAATTTTTTTTGCCAAATTAACCTAATTTGCCTGATTAACCTAATTAACCTAGTTAAGCCTTTAAATTGTTTTTTAAGAGGCTCTGAGGATTAGTATCTTGTGAAACAACTAGTAAAATAATATGCACTGTCATCATGGCAAAGACAAAAGAAATTAGTTTGGACTTGAGAGAAAGAATTGTTAATGCTCATATAGATGGAGAATTATACACGTTTATCAAAGCATTTTCTAGTGTCAAGAACTGCAGTGAGATGCATTATCAAGAAGTTTAAAGAGACCAACACAGTGGAGAACAAGACGGGCAGAGGCAGGAAGTGAAAACTTTGGAAAGAAAACTAGTGAGAGAGGTTTCTAAAGACCCAAGAACAACTGCCAAGACACTAGTAAATGACCTAGCCAAGTCTGGAATTGATGTCTCAATGAAGACAGTCACTAGAGCCCTGCATAGGAATGAACTGTGAGGTTGCCGACCAAGAAAGACTCCACTTCTGAAGAAGAGACACCTCCAAGCTAGAATGAACCTGGGAGAATGTGATGCATGGTGGAAACGTGTCCTTTGGTCAGATGAGACACAACTAGAGCTTTTTGGCCATAGAGATGTTGCCTATGTTTGGAGAAAGAAGGGAGAGGCATTCAACCCCAAGAACCTAATAGAAAATCTGTGGGGCAAACTAAAGTCCAGAGTTTGTGCCAGAAGACCAACAAATATGAGGAGCTCGAGAGATTTGCTAAGGAAGAATGGGCTGTCATTCCTCAGGAAACATGCTTGAAACTTGTTGAGAACTACAGCAAACCACTAAAGGCTGTTATCAAGCAAAAGGGATACACTATTGACTAATAACATCAGAGGGCTAATAATTTTGACCAGTAGACTTTTTAAAATTCTTGGTTATACATTTATTTCTGTTTGTATTACAAACCCTAAAAGCTTTCTGAATAAAAGTATTATGTTTAAAAATGCTGTGTTGATAAAATCGTCTTTCTGTTAAACAACACTTGGGAGTTATTTGAAAAATAATCAAATATTTTATAAAGAGTTAATAAATTTGTCTTCAACTGTATATATATCACGCAGCAGCAGCACAACTCTTTTCAACACTGATAATAAATCAGCATATTAGAATGATTTTTTAAGGATCATTTGACACTGAAGACTGGAGTAATCATGCTGAAAATTCAGCAATCACAGGAATAAATGACATTTTAAAGTATATTAAAATTGAAAACCACTATTTTAAATTGCAATACTATTTCACAGTATTACTGTTTTTCTGTATTTTTAATCAAATAAATGCAGCCTTGATGAGCAGAAAATACTTTAAACTTTAAAAACATTAAAAGTCTGATTTCAAACTTTTGAATGGCAGCATATGTGTTGTGTTAACCACAGAACGAATACAGATGAATAATAATCATTATATATATATATATATATATATATATATATATATGTCCATCAGATCTTGGTTTTCACATAACAAACACATGCATCCTTCAGGCAGAACAGATTTTTTTTCCTGAATAATGAAACTTTAGTTTAGTTTAGTTGACTGATTATCTTCATACCCAAGCACATCTGTGAAATGAAAAATAATCATACAAACAAAGCCAACATCTGTAAGAGTTCTTTGTGAGAACATTTGTTCAAAATCGAGGGAATCGACTAAAAAGCCGATTTCCCTGATGATGATAGTAACATCTGAAAGGTACTGCAATGAACCTGGTCTCATGACAAAAATGTACCTGGGGGCACTTTTTTGCGAGATGCGAAATATGTACCAATAAGTTCTGCAGAAAAAAAAAAAAACACTAGAGGAGTAAAACTGACACCTTTTATTCCTTTTCACGCAAAGTATGATTTCCAGAGTTTGTTTTAGTACCACTCAGTGGACATTTCTTTTTGAAACTGCTGTGAAACGTGCAGTAAGGTACCTAAAAACGGTGCTGCTAAAAAGTACCCAGAGGTATGTATTTTTATGAGACTGGTTTGGCAATGAAATATACATTTTTGTGAAGACAGGAGATCTAACAGAGGTTTGTAACATCTAGTATTTTCATATCCTGAAGCAAATATGATGCAGGATAAATGAAGGAAAACTATTTTCTCTAACTACAGTTTAGGTTTTTAGTTGAGTGCTCATACTGGAGCAGCAACTCTGGCCTGGAGCCTGCTAAAGCAGATGAATGTACAAAATAATGAGTCTGAGACTTCATATAAATTAGACTGAACACAGCTACAGGAGGCCAGCTAAATGTGAAGTTTGTAGCTGCCGCTTAGGGAAATATTACTGTAATGATATCTAAAAAAAATAAGAATCTAAAGTCATAAAGAGCCCAATCTCACACTTGTATGGATATGTGAGCAATGCTAAGCTGCAGAAAGGGAAAAGCGAAAGTGTCAAAATACTGTGCAGTTAAGGATTAATCAGAACATTTTATGCTAAAATAATTCTATGAGCTGAAGCGAGCTGGAAAAGTCAACTACAACCAACCTCCCAAAAGATTACGTGCTGGTGTGTAAAGATACGAACCCAAAAATGTGTTTCTGTGCATGATGCAGCATAGCAGAGGTTGAGTATATGACTATTTCAAATACAAATACTAGATTGACTCTGAGCAGGGCTGTGCGAATATGACAGAAAAATGTCGTATTCTCTGCCCACTTCCACTGGACTACTTTAGCTGTTTCATGCAACTGCAAATCAAAACAGTGCCTAAACAGTCAATTTCACCCTGGCCCTCTTATCATTAAAATACAAAACTGTTATTCAAATTTTAACATGAAAAACAAGCAATGTGACTATGGCATTACTGCAAGTTCACACAGAGCAACTATTTGAGCCCTGACTTCCGAACTCTCATCATAATAAACAAAGCTGGCTATGCTGCAGAAACCTCTTATTTACACCATGTCAACACCTTGTTGATCATAGCAGTCATGTTCTCAAGTCAGTTACTTGCAGTTTATATTGGCTGCCATCTACATAATCCGGCCATTTGTAAATTGAATGTGTCTCATCCGTGTCCAGCTATTTTGAGCTGTACGAAACTATTTTGCTGCTTGATATTGCAAACTGGTGTGTTCTACGATATTATTTTAATGTATTATGAACACAGTGGTTTGTTGTGCAAACAGTTTTACTGCACTTCGTTATTCTTCTCGTTATTTTCCTACGGTGGCTTATATCACATTACAAATACGAAATAATTCCAAAATACTCTTCATTTTGATTTTAAATCATCTTTACTTGTTCATGAGTTGCTTTTCTTTCAAAAAAAAAAAAAAAAGCATATGCTGGTTAGGTAGGTTTTGCAGCATGGGTGCTGGTTTATGCTGGTCATGTGCTGGTCCTAAGCTGGTCCAACCATTGCAAAAGGTTCAAACGCTCAGGGTTAACTGAACTTATTTTGTCTTCTGGGAAACATGTAAGTACCTTCTGTTGCTTCTGTAGGCAGTAATAAATAAAAAAATAAAAAAAGATTTAGATGAAATAAGAAAAATGTACATATCCTTATTCTGTTCAAAAGTTTTCACCCATGGCTCAATGCGTTTTTTCCCCTTCTAGAGCATCAAAGAGTGTTTGAAACTTCTGTAATGGTTGCATATGAGTTAATCAGTTGTCCTCAGTGAGAAAAGATGGATCTCTAAACCACACACTCATTATTGAAAAGGGTTCAAATACACAAAAATGCTGAAAAACCAAATAATTTGTGGGACATGGGACATTTTTCTGAAGAACAGCAGGCTTCAGTACTAAGAATAAAGTGAATGTACAGTGTTTAACAGGGTCATTTTTTATAAATTCAACTATTAATTTCTCTTGTGGACTATATGTAAAGGTCTTTTATGTGAAATATCTTATTCAGGTTAGTGCAAAACAAAAAATAACATGCATTTTGTATAATCCCTCTTATTTTGGTAAAATAATTATCATTTTATGTGACATTGTTTACAAGCTGTTATACTGACATCTTTCCACGATTGAAACACTATTTTTGTTTTTTTGTTTTTTTCACATGAGACATAATACAGACTTTAGTAAGCTGTACTCTTTATTTTAACATACTTTTGGAGGTTTATTCATGTTTATTTTGTGCTGAAAATGGTATTAATTAAAGCGGAGGCGCTACAGGGATGTCACTCAACATTAAACAGTGCCAAAACGGCATTTATTGTTTGAATACTGTAATAAAATGGACAGAATTAAAAATCTGAGACTTCATTTCATATCAAAAATAGCAAAGCTCAAAGCTTTTTGCAATTTACTGGATGAAATTTGTGCTACAATGTTCCGTTGGTGAACTGAAAACAGGCTAGCTAGACTAATCGATCCTTGGGATTTAAGAATCAATATAATTTCGTAAACATAAGAATTGATTAAAATCTATATGTTTTACCCAGCCCTAGTGAACATTCAAATGTTGTGCTGAAATACTAAAATATTAACTTAAAACCTCAGGGGATATTTTTTAGTAAATATTTTAGGTCAATAGGGTTCAGCTGACTAAAAAAGTTTAGGAATCCCTTCCATAGGCCATGTTGATGATGTTCAAAATGTTCAGTCCTGCACTGGTAATGAGCTGTGCTGAAATGTGACCGGCAGTAAGCAGAACATTAACAGGAGGTAGGACTGCCAGAGAACAGGGTTCTGTTATCAGATATGATTGGCAATGAGTATAGAATCATGGCATGTCGGTGCTTTAGCGCGAGCTGATTGCACGCCATTCTCTGTGGCTGCAGGATGTTGATCTTTAGAAAATGAGCAGGACGGTAATGTAGCTTTTATCTGCACACCCAGCAACTGGGGTTCAAAGCCGCCCTGCCACGCACATCAAATCAGAAAGCCCCATTTCCAGCAGGTTTCTTACTGCTTGCTTTTGATTCAGCAGCAGGCCAGGGGCTACACACTCCTCTCAACCCCTTGCTGTGAGCTAGCACCTACTGAGAGACAGAAACAGAGACAATGCGTGTATGAGGGAGACAAAAAGCTTATAAAGATGGGAATGTGTCTTTTGGTATGCTGTAAAAAATGACTGTGAATTTAACAGTAAAAAACTGTAAAAATGCTACAGTAAAAACCTGTTAAATTGTTAACGGTAAAAGACTGTACAATTTACAGTGAATGACATTCCCTGTGCTACATTTTTTTTTAAATGTGATGTTTTTTTTTGTTTTGTTTTGAAAAAACTCAGTTTCATGTGTGTTAACATGATGGTGTTTAGTGTTTGTGTGAATGACACTGTGCACCTCCTATATATGTTAATATATCCATGGTTTTGGTGGTTATCAGTGTATTACAAAGGTACAAAACAGATTTCAGTACTTCAATAGGTTGGTACGTTACAATTATATCAGTTAATGAAATTACAGTATTTACTTGTAAATTTAACTGAAAACCGCAAACTGTAAAACGTTGCTACTGTATTTTTTATGGTAAAATTCTGGCAGCCACAGTTGCCAGTTTTCTACTGTAAATTTTACAGACTTTTTTTACAGTGTAGTGTTTAAGAGGTTTGTGCATGAAAGAAACTGTTCTTATATTGTTATTTATATGTTTCAATAATAATAATAAAAAAAACATCATATGTTTAAAGGGCTTCAGATGTTCAAAGTGTCAAATAACTTTGGCGGTGTGTGCTTGGACTCTGATTCCCAGTAGTAGGATCTGAGCAACCAGGACACTCCGAATTAAGTGGATTCCCAAGTGGCACAAGTTGCCATGAAACAGTCAAGAGCCCTTCATGGCTGTTAGAAGCCTTGTAAATATAGCTGAGGATGAGTGCATACACATCTCGTCAACACACTCTACTGGAGAGGCTGAAGAAGGCCAAGAATGTCACAAGGTTTCTTTCCAAACATCTTGACTGATGGGATGCGAAGCACTTGCCTGCTGACTTTTCCTTCTTAAAACTGAACAAATCCTAGCATTAATGTTATGATCACAATACATAATCACTGCATCATTCATTTTTATTATGACATGTTAAGGAAATTCTCCCGGATATTAAAGAAAGTGCTGATATCATTAACTAAAAACAAAATGAATCCCAGTTGCTGGGTGTGCAGATAATGGACAGACTTTAAATTCTGTCCATTTATTACAGTATTCAAACAATAAATGCTGTTTAATGTTGAATGCGACTTTTTCTCTCAAAATTCCCCCTTTTTCCTCACAATTGCAGGTTATAAAGTCACAATTCTGAGATATAAAGTCAGAAATGCTAGATATAAACTCACAATTCTGACTTTTTTCTCAGAATTGCAAGTTTATATCTCACAGTTGTGACTTTTTTTTTTTCTTGGAATTGCGAGTTAGGTCAGAAATGTGAGATATAAACTTGTGATTCTGAGAACATATCAGTCTTTTTATTCCCCTCAAAATTGGATTATATCTCACAAATTTGAGAAAAAAAAAAAGTCAGATTTGAGTTTATATCTCACAAATCTGACTTTCCAACTTGCAACTGCCAGTTTACATGATGCAATTCTAAGATAAAAGTCAGTATTGTGAGGTTGTTTCATTTCATTCAGTTGTGAGTTTACATCACATCATTCTGAGAAAAAAATCAGTATTGCGAGTCTGACTTTATACTCGTAATTGAGAGTTTATATGGCAATTCTAAGAAAAAGGTCAGTATTGCGAGTTCGTATCTCGTAATTCTGACTTTATAACTTGCAACTGCGAGTTTATATGACACAATTCTAAGAAAAAAGTCAGTATTGGGAGTTTTTATCTCGCAATTCAGACTTTATTTCTCTCACTTGTACAAAAAAAAAGTCAGAATTCTGAGATAAAAGTCACAATAACTTTTTTTATTGTTTATTCAATGGCAGAAATGGGCTTTAATATGCTTGTGACAGAAACTGTGATAGAAATCGTTTTCATTTGAGAAGAGAGAGAGAGAAAAAATGTTATACCAAATTAGCAGATTTGAGGAAAAACATCAAACAGTCCCAGATTTTGTTGTTGTTGTCGATAAGGCATAAATTTCTATGATTTACAAAGAACAAAAAAGTTAAAAAGAAAAAAAAAAACGTCTTTAGTTGGAAATGTTCTAAAAAAAAAAAGGTGAAATAAGGTTGTTAAAAATTCTTGTATTTTTTTTTCTCTCATGTTTGAAAACTCAGGCTTCTTCAGAGCCACCTGAAAATTTACCTCTCCAGTTCGTCGTTTCTCAGCAGTTAAAGCAACTTCAAATAAGCCCTTTGAAACCACTGGTGCTGAACATTCAAAGGTTTATACATTGCTACCTTGTAAAGCTTTAAATCTCTGCAGCACCTTGAGAGCTGGAGATTGTAGCTTCTGATGAGTGCTGTTAGTTTTATTTATTTATTTTCTTTCTTTCCAAAAGCACTCTGGCGATAAATAACTTAAGGAAAAACATGTTACTCGTTTCGCTGGAGCGCGGCTCTTTGCAGCATGCCACCTTTATTTCCCTTTCACCACACCAGACCTGCCAGGTTTGGGTGCGTGTGCGCATATATACATGTGTGTGTGTATGTACAGTATATGACTGCTATTTATTTAAGCCATCAACTATCCCATTATGAGGCTCGCTGGCAAATATTGCCATCAATTTGCATACAGTTTAATGCTCTGAAGCGCGACCCTGAGTGCCGAACCGCTATCGCAGCACGCAGCCACTCTGGAACTTTCAACGCTGTAAATCATCAAAATAAAAGTAAATAAACCACGAGGTGCACCTCCGAACACATCTCTTTAGTCACAGCTTACCAGATAGCAAAGCTAGCATGCTGGGTTCAGACATATGGTACGGGAAACATATACACGCAGGGGTTGAAGATAAAAAAGCAAAGAGGGAGAGCTTAGGCGGACAGTACGCCCCCCAACGGACCAATATTTTTAGAGAGAAATCACCAACATGTACCTTGCCTACAGCGGTACTTGCTAGTCAAACAGGATTTCATTAATTCACAGAAATATAGAGATATTTCTGTCTTGTTTTCCTACAAGAAATACATTTTTTAATTTATTATTTTTAAAATAATATAAATGAAAAAATACAAATTTATGATTAAAAAATGTCTAAAAAAGCAACTTAAAAGTAATTATAAAAGCATTTTTTTTACATTTTGACAAAAAAAGCAACAATTTTAAATGTGTATACACACACACACACACACATCACTACATTGTTAATATTATTACATGTTAAAATGCTTAGAGAAAAAAAAATGCTGATATTGTTTACTGAAACCAAAATGATTAAAAAATTAGTTTTTAGTAATTGAAAGTAAGCTGAAATAAAATATTACTTTGAATTGAAAAACTTAAAAAAATGCAAATATTGGCTTGCTTGATAAATAAATAAATAAATAAATAAATAAATACATACATACATACATACATACATAAATGGGTAGGTAGGTAGGTAACTTATACACAGAAATCTAAAAATGAAATATATATATATATATATATATATATATATATACATATACATTCAAGGGCCAGTGTGAATAAATACAGATTTAAATTCAAAGAGACAGGATAGTCTGTGCATGACCTATTGTTTTATTCGTAACCAGACTGACGCAATATGAACATCACGGAGCGCTAAACACTCCATGCAGTGTGTGTTACGTTCATACTCGGAGGGCGCTCTCGCACAGAAAGTCGTACAAGGAAATCCCTAATATGGTCAAAAGCGTCCAGCTATCAATATATGAAATGTTCACAGAAAAACAGAAACGTTTGAAAACATGAAGACATTAAAGACACGATTGCGACAATATATGGTTTATTTGTGTTTTTCAAGTCATCTTCAGGTATGATAATGTATAAATGAAGTATATAAACAATGTTAATTGCCATAGCATTTATTACAGTATAGAAACTATTCTGCTTTATTATGTGATAGAAATGAAAAAAATAAAAAATAAATAAATAAATGTTTGTAGTATATAAACAAATCACTAATATAGGTTATTGTCCAGCAGTGTATCTGATTTCGTAGCCAATTAAAAGCTAGAAATAAGAGAAAAAATTAAGTTGCCTACATACTACCAGGCAAACAATTTTGAACAGTAAGATTTTTTTTTTTTTTGTAATTGAGGTATCTTCTAATTACCAAGCCAGCATTTATGTGATCCAAAATACAGCAAAAGCAGTATATACTACATACATTTTCTCTCTCTCTCTCTCTCTCTCTCTCTCTCTATATATATACACTTTCAAATATTATTTATTCCTGTGATCAAAGGTGAATTTATAGCATCATTACTCCAGTCTTCAGTGTCACATGATCGTTCAAAAAAATCATTCTAATATGCTGATTTATTATCAATGTTGGAAACAGCTGTGCTGCTTAATATTTTTTTGGAATCGGTGATACTTTTTCAACATTCTTTAATGAATAAAAAAATTAAAAGAATAACGTTTATTCGAAAAAGAATAAAGTTTCCACTATCACTTTTTAGCAATTTAACACATCTTTGCTGAATTAAATTGTTAATTTCTTTCTAAAAAAATTTACTGACCCCAACATTTTGAACAGTAGTGTATATTGTTACAAAACATTTCTATTTAGAATAAATGCTGTTGTCATGACAACTCTTTGAAGGATTGGCACTGTAATGTACATGACAATATTAATGTATTTGGTCTTGGTGGAATAGATCTGCTACGCTGCTGCTGGTGCGCAGAGCAAGTACTGTACTGTAAGCATGTAAGAAATACTGCTGCTGCACATATAACATATATAAATAACCCCCATAGCATACATGAATCACCTCATAGCAGATCTATACAGGTGGAGCTGGGGAAGGTGAAGGGTTTCTGAAGCATGCTGCAAACTGCTACATCTAGCACTAGTCATATATTTGAATGTTTAGCAGTGAGCTCATTGGCTACTGATATAGGAGAGAACCAATCGGCTGTGGCATGTGATTATGATGTCATGTTGTCAGATTAAGTTAGACCCATCAAACTGCATTCTAGATTTTCATGCCAGAACTCTGTATTTCTTTTAAACTTTTTATTCCTTAAAGAATCCCAAAATAAGTATCCGAAAAAACATTTATTTTTAACAATTAATTAGTTCTATAGAACTGAAAAACAAACTAAGAAAGGATTTCCATCTGAATAAAATCCACTCTATCTGTGATACAAATAAAACAGGAACGTGAATCCAAACATGTTTTACAACATCTGATGCTTCAAATTTCATTTTTGATATAAATAAATAGCCTCGTGCCAAGTGAAGCGCGGGGAACCCTGAACGGACGGAGGTGTTCACGATGCATGTCAGAATGAGAGAAAGTGCTTTAGAAACGCTGTTGTCTGATAAATGTGTCAGAAGAGCCAAAATGCTGCACGTAAACTGTTTTCTATGTTCCCTTATCAACCCAAACATTCTCTAAAAGTGGCCACATTTTTTTTTATCTTGTCATATCTGGCTGTCATATTTTTTTTACACTACACTGGGGTGAGGACACATTGTCACGGCTTTCTTTATGACTCCATTTTGGGCTGAAAAAACAAAACAAACAAACAAAAAACAAAAAAACAGTAGAAGATGTTGAAGAAAAAAATAAAAACAAACTTTTTAAAATATTCTATCTACTTTAGAAATTGGATACAGAGGTCCTCACTAGATCATGTAAAATTTTGACTTGCTTTCGAAAGGCTGCAACCTTCCACTTTGCTTCAAGTTAAATGCTGACCTAAGGTCATATAAGCACGCACACAGATGTACACACACGTTATCATGAAATATGTATGTACGCCCACAATCCCAGTAAATCTACATGATTTGCTGGGAGGTATTGTGATGGTACTGTATGGAATGCAAAAAGCAGAGCAGCATGTGACAAGTTTGAACAAAAATATGCAAATCGCACACATTAGCTTGTCTTTTCCGAGCTAAATCATTGTTTCACCAGCCGAGCAGGCCAAAAACTAGCTGAATATTATGTTAGAGTGCATGAAGTTTACATTTATACTCCTCAATCACTTATTTTTTATACGATATTACAAGAAACTGTAATGGGCCAGACAGATATAAATGTTCTTCTTCCACACACACTCTCGAAATAATAAAATCACCTCCCTTTCTTCTGAAGATATATTTAGTAAAATGGAAATATAGCTTTAAAACAGATTCTCCAGTGTGACGACTGGAACTACGCTAACAAAACGTCCCACAGAGATGCCTGTCTATAAATTGACGACTTGAATCCACTGCACATTTTCTTGAGTAATCCATATGTAATCCCATATGAGTGCTCATAATGTGATTTAATTCCATTAGATATTGTAGGAGTGTGTCGTGACGTGCTTCACACAGTCGAAGGCAACTTGTGGGTTGTTTGCCTTCTGTTGCCCCCTTGATAGATAAAATGCACAGCGAGTGTCCAAACATACCCTTTATAGATGATTTGGCTACTTGAAAGTGTCTGCATAATTACTGAGTCATCAGAGTGTGGCTATATGTGCTGATACAGACTTTGTAATGAGCTTAGACTATAATTAAATACATTCTAGGCTGTATTTTAATATGATGACAAGTCCAAATCTGACCTTATTCAAGAAAGAATCCCTTCATGGTTAGGTTACAGCACTCACATCTAGACATGGCTGTTTACTAAACACATGGCTGACCTGCTAACCCACGCAAGCTGTCAGGAACAATATAGTCATCTAGCTCGGTTACAACAGACCTCAGAGGACATGAATTTCATATTTAAGCATGTTAAACAGTGGTTTCTAATTCTGTACAAAGGACATTTGTGTCATGGAACATCTTCATTACTATTCATGTGCCTCAAAATATGTAAAACATGCCCATACTTTTCAGTCTTTAGTGTGACAATTAAATAATAAATGTAAAAATAATCGATAAAAATGGTGATGTAACTCCTACAAGATATGAGTTGAACAGGGCTTTAAAGGGCTATTTTTTGGTAATTGAAATGAAGCTGAAATAAGTTAAAATATAAATGTTAAATGAAAAAGTTTTTTGTACAAACAAACAATAAATAAATAAAATAATAAAGGGAAAGATGGCCAGTGTTAAATTAAAATATAAATGTTACATGAACAAGTTAAACTTTAAATTGTCAAGGCAAAATAAACATTAATAAAATATATATGTATAACAAAATAATAATAATAATAATAATAATAATGAAAACTAAAAAAATAATTGAAATGAAGCTGAAATAAATGAAAATAAAATGTTGCATGATAAAGTTAAGTTAGATAAAAGACTTAAACTTTAAATTGTCAAGGTGAAATTTCTAATTTTTGTATAAACAAAACAGAACAAATATATAAAATAATACAATAAAATTAAATAAAATTAAATTAAAATTACAAATGAAAAATTAAAACATAAATGTTAGATGAAAAACTTAAACTTAGACTAAAACTGTAAATTGTCAAGGCTAAATTTCAAATTTTTGAATAAACAAAACAAAACAAACAAACAACAAATAAATAAAATAATAATAATAATAATAATAATAATACATATAAAAATAAAATAAAAATTACAAATGAAAAATGTAAATATAAATGTTAGATCTTAGACAAACTTTAAATTGTCAGTGCAAAAGTTTTTTTTTTTTACTTTTGGATAAACAAAACAAATAATAAAATAAAATTAAATAAAACTAAATAAAAATTACAAATGAAAAATTTAAATATAAATGTTAGATGAAAAACTTAAACTTAGACTTAAACTTTAAATCGTCAGGGCAAAAGTTCTACTTTTTTATAAACAAAAATAAAATAAAATAAAATGTGATAAAAAAATGATCACATTACTTCACATAAAAAAAATGTGAAGCTGAAATTAATGGCTGAAATAAATTAAAATATATAACTGTTACATAAAAAAGTTAAAGTTAGACTTAAACTTTAAATTGTCAAGGCAAAATTTTTTTTTTGAATAAACAAAACAAAACAAAAAAATAATAAAATAAAATAAATTAAAATAAAATGTGATAAAAATAACTTTACATAAAAAATGTGATAAAACAAAACGAATGAATGAATGAATGAATGAAGACATACAGGCATATATAAAATAACTAAAATAAAATAAAAATAACAAAGGCATAAAAATCTAATTTAAATAGCAGCACCTGTTTGGGTGGGGGTTGTGGGAGAAATGTAAATTTCTCATTAAATCCATATTCTTATGCAATTGCAATTTCAGAATTTCTGCCTTTGCTCGGAATTATATGATTGTGAGAATAAAGGGATGTTGTGTTATAAAGGCATAGGCACTTGACAGAAGTAGATATTGAAATTCATGGAAAAACAAGTGAGCTTTCACAGAAAGAGATCTCTTTCAATGCATGTAGTGGGTACTCAGAAAAGAGATGCAATGCATTATGCATGCCTACAACACACCAGACAATCTAGCGTGATACAATGCACATCTCTGACGAGAGAATGCGAGACGTGTCATCTAGAGCTTTGTCTTAAAAAAGCACAGTTGAGAGCATTGACTGTGGATTACATTACAGACAAATGCTCTCACTCTTGCTTTTCATCAAAAGTCATTGAAGTTCTCTGAGAAAAAAAAAAAAAAAAAAGTAGAGGACTTCAAGTTTACTCGGAAGCTGCATACAAATATCTAAAATTTGGAAGGGGGGCAAAAACACTAATTTTCTTTCACTTTTTGATGACTTCAGCAAAATGAAAAAAACCTTTTAAGGAAAGAATGACTGATTCAGCAGATACTCTACTTCCACTGGTTTGTTTCTCATTTTCAGAATCAATAAACGTGATATAATTTGAGAGTCTGTAGCGACAAGAAAAATGACTTCATTTTCCCATTTGAGGAGAAACATTGGTTATTGTGCTTAATACAGATGGGAAAGGTGTTAATGTATGCTGAAAAGGCCACAAAACCCATCAGCCAGGCTGTTTGTTTATTTTCTATATCATTTATGTTTTCTAGGGGCATTTTCTTTATACCAGTCCACAGGGACCCATATAAAAGCTCAGCATTAATTCTCTCCTATCTTGTGATTTATAGATGCTCTAAATAAACACAAAGACGGCATGGATGTTGGGCAAATTTCGGGCTCCTCTCACCATCCTTTGCTGTCATTGCACAATCCTATGCTTGAGTGTACCTTTGGCAAATGATGCGGTACTTTTCACCAGCTCGAAACGGCATAAAAAACGACCACCTGTCAATGTCACATAAAAAACTTGGTGCAAAAGTAGGACATAAATATAAACTTGGAAAAACTCTGCAAAGTTCCTTTAAAACTGCTGCTTTATTTTTTCGATGCTGAAATACTTCCTATCGGAGTCTAATGTGCAGAGACATTAAGTCATTAGCAGGCAGATTTCCCTGAAAACATGTAAACACTATGGCTCTGTGGTGCTTTCAACATTGCTCAGTTTGCAAGAGTTTGCCATTCAGCTCTGGCAGAGACATGTGACTGGGAAAACAGGAGCCAGTAGAGCCAGTAGACATGCAGTCCACTAGAACAAGAAATCACATGCCAATAAAAGCTGAAAGCTTCATGCACTGCTGTAATGCTGGATCTCATAGTTCCTCAGGCCCCATAAAAATCTTTAGCATAAGCTTTCTGTTTAATAAATATTTTCTCCTGTTCTAATTTAAAGGTTTTCATGTTTAAGTGCTAGAATTGGGTCCCTGGTGCATCTACCAACCCCCAAAAAAGCCCGTGAAAAAGAACAACCCAGTACATTTTGTTTTGGTAAGCCTTTTTGCAAGCTTGTGAAAAAACAAGCCACTCAGATTTCGTTCCATCTGTGACGTAGAAAAGGGATCTTTTTATAATATTACAGCCCCTTAATCTACACATTCCACCCACGGCGCTGCCACTGTGTTTTTGTCCCAGCCTCAGAGGAGACAAGAGAGCAGTGGATTTATTGATTTGTTTTCTATTTATTACGCCGCTGCCACACAGATCTAATATAAACATGCAATTTGTTTCCCAGCCGTTTACCTTCACAGACATAAGCGTGTGTGTGTTTTTAACATAAACCTGTGTGTATTTGACAGTTTAAGCGCAGTAAGACATGAAAGAGAACTTAGTTTAGAACTCACATGCCATGTGACAGACGTTTTCTGTGTGCATACTTCGGATGTGTGCGCTACCGTAGTTTAAACTAAAGCCTCTTTCACACAGAGATTCCAGAAAATACATGGGTAATGCGTTCCGGGAATTGTCCCAGGATCGTTTGATTTCGGTTCATTCACACTGCCAGTGATTTTCCGGAATCTGTGCGTGCGTTCACACACAACCTGTAAAGATCCCGTAAAGACATGACATTAGGACATTAGGTTTTAATGTGATGCATACCGTTACAATAAATTGCCGAACGATCTCCGCTTCAGCATGAATAGTAAGAAGATCTGCCTTCGAAACATCCGGTAAAAGTGTCGCACAGTAACGTGCGTTGTTACTTCTACACAGCCTTTACGGCATTGGTTCTGGCTTTTGTTCACACAGCACTCGTTCCGGGACTGATCCCGGCAATGTTACTAGGTCCCCAACCCGGAATCGTTCCCGGAATCAATCCCGGGACGTGTTTGCGTTCACACAGAAGGCACTCCGGCAATTTTCCGTAATCAACGGGCAGTGTGAAAGGGGCTTAATATGGTTTAAAACAGATGTTTTTTTGGCAGAGTACCTGAGTTACAGCCCTGTTCTGGAAAAGGGGATGGGGAGCAGCAGCTCATTTGCATTTAAAGAGAAATGCACAAAAAAATCAGCGTGTTTCTGCTTACACTCAAAATAGGCATTTTCAAAATTATACAATAAATGATGATCTGTGGGGTATTTTGAGCTGAAACTTCACAGACACATTCTGGGGACACCTGAGACTTATATTACATTTTGCAAAAAGGGGATAATAGGTCTCCTTTAATGTGTAACTTAAAGTATGAAAAGGTGGGACTAAATGTTTGTCCAAAGTATGGAAGACAGCTGTTTGGAGAGTAATTGTTTTTGCAACTGTGTTCAGTGCTGCTAGTGGTGCAGAAATTGTACACCGTGATTAGTTCACACCAACTAGTTCTCTTCCTTGACAGTCTTCAATGAGCATTTGCAA
The DNA here is from genome assembly GCA_033026305.1 of Cirrhinus molitorella. Lineage (NCBI taxonomy): Eukaryota > Metazoa > Chordata > Actinopteri > Cypriniformes > Cyprinidae > Cirrhinus > Cirrhinus molitorella. Next base: position 16,192,298 of record CM065125.1, on the reverse strand, counting down.
CTCTGAAAAAAATATTTAGGAGCACCAGCGCGACTGACCTAAATAGCATATTTGTGTTTCCGCTGAGGGGAGCAACTTTGAGTAATGTATCACAGACATATCTGACAAATCCTTTAATAAATAAAGTGTAGAGAGAGTGTAAATAAGAGATTTCTTATTCATTGTGCAGTGTTGATTATAATGGAACTTTGTGAGATCGCGATGAACTAAGATGAGTGACGGATTTTAATAATTTTTTAAGGGCGTTTGTAAAGGAGACATTTAAATAAACAAGAAGTTAACATTAAGTGACTTACATTATTTGACTATAACATTTCCTGAATTTGCGCTATTTCAGCATCAAAAATAGTTTGAAACAAGTCATGACTGAGCAAGTGTTTCGTTTATGAATGAATGTGTGTCAATCGATTAAAGATTCATAAAGACAGTCACTTGTTTATTCCGAAATTAATCAGCCGTTCGAACAAATCAAATGAATGAATGATTCAGTAATTAAATCAGTGACTTGCCGCCACCTACTGGCAGTTTTATTTTTATTTTTAAAGTACCGTTTTAGTTATTTAAATCATTTAATATTTCTATATTAAAATGTTATATTTAAAACATTAATCTCAACATGAATTTATACATTTGATTGCACGCATGCCACCTCTGAGCCTCATTAAACATGAAAATACACCTACAAGCCACTTTTGTTTTCTCAGTCGTTGACCATGTGATTTTCCTTGAAATCGGTCAACTCAAATCTGCAGATTGGCTGATTTTTGGCAACTACTGTTGATTTATTCCGACTGTGATTCTGAACTCTTCTTATATATATATATATATATATATATACATACAGGTCCTTCTCAAAAAATTAGCATATTGTGATAAAGTTCATTATTTTCTGTAATGTACTGATAAACATTAGACTTTCATATATTTTAGATTCATTACACACACCTCGAAGTAGTTCAAGCCTTTTATTGTTTTAATATTGATGATTTTGGCATACAGCTCATGAAAACCCAAAATTCCTATCTCAAAAAATTAGCATATCATGAAAAGGTTTTCTAAACGAGCTATTAACCTAATCATCTGAATCAACTAATTAACTCTAAACACCTGCAAAAGATTCCTGAGGCTTTTAAAAACTCCCAGCCTGGTTCATTACTCAAAACCGCAATCATGGGTAAGACTGCCGACCTGACTGCTGTCCAGAAGGCCATCACTGACACCCTCAAGCAAGAGGTCTGTGGGAAGGAAAAAGTGTGGCAGAAAACGCTGCACAACAAGAAGAGGTGACCGGACCCTGAGGAAGATTGTGGAGAAGGACCGATTCCAGACCATGGGGGACCTGCGGAAGCAGTGGACTGAGTCTGGAGTAGAAACATCCAGAGCCACCGTGTACAGGCGTGTGCAGGAAATGGGCTACAGGTGCCGCATTCCCCAGGTCAAGCCACTTTTGAACCAGAAACAGCGGCAGAAGCGCCTGACCTGGGCTACAGAGAAGCAGCACTGGACTGTTGCTCAGTGGTCCAAAGTACTTTTTTCGGATGAAAGCAAATTTTGCATGTCATTCGGAAATCAAGGTGCCAGAGTCTGGAGGAAGACTGGGGAGAGGGAAATGCCAAAATGCCTGAAGTCCAGTGTCAAGTACCCACAGTCAGTGATGGTCTGGGGTGCCATGTCAGCTGCTGGTGTTGGTCCACTGTGTTTTATCAAGGGCAGGGTCAATGCAGCTAGCTATCAGGAGATTTTGGAGCACTTCATGCTTCCATCTGCTGAAAAGCTTTATGGAGATGAAGATTTCATTTTTCAGCACGACCTGGCACCTGCTCACAGTGCCAAAACCACTGGTAAATGGTTTACTGACCATGGTATTACTGTGCTCAATTGGCCTGCCAACTCTCCTGACCTGAACCCCATAGAGAATCTGTGGGATATTGTGAAGAGAAAGTTGAGAGACGCAAGACCCAACACTCTGGATGAGCTTAAGGCCGCTATCGAAGCATCCTGGGCCTCCATAACACCTCAGCAGTGCCACAGGCTGATTGCCTCCATGCCACGCCGCATTGAAGCAGTCATTTCTGCAAAAGGATTCCCGACCAAGTATTGAGTGCATAACTGAACATAATTATTTGAAGGTTGACTTTTTTTGTATTAAAAACACTTTTCTTTTATTGGTCGGATGAAATATGCTAATTTTTTGAGATAGGAATTTTGGGTTTTCATGAGCTGTATGCCAAAATCATCAATATTAAAACAATAAAAGGCTTGAACTACTTCGAGTTGTGTGTAATGAATCTAAAATATATGAAAGTCTAATGTTTATCAGTACATTACAGAAAATAATGAACTTTATCACAATATGCTAATTTTTTGAGAAGGACCTGTATATATATAGACAGCATTCACTCAGTATCATATATATATATATATATATATTTGCTTAAAAAAACATTGGACCCCATTAACTTTCAATGTATGACCAAAAAAAAATCACTTTTCAAAACATCACAGATTAAAGTCAGTCATATAGGTTTGAAATGGGTGAACTATCGCTTGAGGCAGTAAAAAGGTAGATAAAACTCTGCCATAAAAATCTCCAAAGTTATCTTGCACTGCCTGACCCCATAAAAGATAAAAGATCTGTACTGGATGCTTTGTAGGCAATTATTTGAGACCTTAAAGTATCTGTTGAAGCGAATGGTGGAAGCTGCCGTATTAAAAGATTCCTGCAACACGCTTATTTGGGCTTTTCCCCTAAGAAGGCAGTGCAAATCAGCGTCCTTAAGTTCAAGGCGTCTGCGCTGTCAGTCGGTGTGCAGTTAATATTTAATCCTCTCGTTGTCACTGTCAATTTTTCTCATTTTATTTAATCAGAAACTGGAGGGCAGGGGATGCAGAGCCTCATGAATTAATTTCAAAAGGGTTTTCATTTAGAGTGTCTGATTATTTCATCATGATGAGTCATTTGTGTCATTCATGTTCTGGCTGGGCAGAATGAATTATGAACTCAAAAGGCCAAGGTTACAGCAAACACGCCCAGCTCTTCACGCAAGCGCCAGGCCTGGGAAAAGCTGTGTGAAGCGAAGCGTGAATGAAACAAAGGCTCCTGTCCTCCCTCGGTGGAGGTGGGCTTACGATCCTTTCAGAAGGAGGCGCAGAGGCAGTGTTGAGTTCGCCTGACTCTACACTCCCACATCTGAGTGAATGCGAGTATAATTGCAGAGATGATTGACAGATAAATTATCTTTCTAGAAAGGCCAGCTGTCACTGACCATTTTCAATCTTCCTGGATGGTGTTTGGATCTAATTCACTTAGTCACACAGTGCTGATGTGACAGAATTCATCAACAGCCAGTTTTGCCAATGGCGTACACTTTCAACTAAAATAAAATACAGTGAATAATTCATGGTTTGTGACAGTAACACTTACACATAGCAACTTACACATCTGAGGTCTGACTCTGAACCTTAAAAGGGTCAGGCAGATTAACATTTGGTATACGTACTGAGCCTATGAACAGAAGACCAGCTTATTAATTCAGCTCTTTGTTTAGGCCATTCATTTTTTTTTTTAACAAATTAATACTTGTGATCAGCAAGGGCACAGCATATTGATCAAAAGTGTCAGTAAAAACATTCAAAATTTAACAAATATATATACAGTTGAAGACAAAATTATTAGCCCCTTTCAAAATATTTGATTATTTTTCAAATAACTCCCAAGTGTTGTTTAACAGAAAGACTTTATCAACACAGCATTTTTAAACATAATACTTTATTCAGGAAGCTTTTAGGGTTTGTAATACAAATATAAATAAATGTATAACCAAGAATTTTAAAAAGTCTACTGGTCAAAATTATTAGCCCTCTGATGTTAATAGTCAATAGTGTATCCCTTTTGCTTGATAACAGCCTTTAGTTGTAGTTCTCAACAAGTTTCAAGCATGTCTCCTGAGGAACTACAGCACATTCTTCCTTAGCAAATCTCTCAAGCTCCTCCAGATTTGTTGGTCTTCTGGCACAAACTCTGGACTTTAGTGTGCCCCACAGATTTTCTATTGGATTCAAGTCTGGGCTTTGTGCAGGCCAGTCAAGTACATTCACTTTGCTCATTTGGAGATATTTCTTCACCAGAAGTAAGGTACGCTTTGGGTCGTTATCATGCTGGAAGACAAAATGTCGACCCAAACCAAGTTTTCTTGCAGACTGTCTGAGGTTGCCTTTCAAAATCTTCTTATAGTCTTGATTTTTCATGTTTCCTTTAACCCTGACGAGATTCCCAGTTCCAAACGCACTGAAACATCTCCACAGCATTATACTCCCACCACCATGTTTCACTGTGGGAACGGTGTTCTTGGGGTTGAATGCCTCTCCCTTCTTTCTCCAAACATAGGCAACATCTCTATGGCCAAAAAGCTCTAGTTTTGTTACATCTGACCAAAGGACACATTTCCAGTATGCATCACATTCCCCCAGGTTGTCCTTAGCAAACTTCATTCTAGCTTGGAGATGTCTCTTCTTCAGAAGTGGATTCTTTCTTGGTCGGCAACCTCGCAGTTCATTCCTGTGCAGGGCTCTAGTGACTGTCTTCATTGAGACATCAATTCAAGACTTGGCTAGGTCATTCACTAGTGTCTTGGCAGTTGTTCTTGGGTCTTTAGAAATCTCTCTCACTAGTTTTCTTGAAATTTTTTAAATCTTTCGCTTCCTGCCTCTGCCCGTCTTGTTCTCCACTGTGTTGGTCTCTTTAAACTTCTTGATAATGCATTTCACTGCAGTTCTTGACACTAGAAAATGCTTTGATAAACATGTGTATCCTTCTCCATCTTCATGAGCATTAACAATTCTTTCTCTCAAGTCCAAACTAATTTCTTTTGTCTTTGCCATGATGACAGTGCATATTATTTTACTAGTTGTTTCGCAAGATACTAATCCTCAGATTAAAGGCTTAACTAGGTTAATTAGGTTAATCAGGCAAATTAGGTTAATTTGGCAAATCTTTGGACAACAGTGGTTTGTTCTATAGCTAATCAAACAAATAAATATCAAATAATTTTGTAAGGGGGCTAATGATATTGACCTTAGCAGTTTTTATTTATTTATTTTTTAATTATTTTATTCAAGCAACTATAAGAAATCAGACTTTCTCTAGAAGAACAAAATAATAGGAAATAATGTGAAAACATTCTCTTGCTCTTTTAAACATCACTTGGGAAATATTCTAAAAACAAAATGTAAAATTTCACAGGGAGGCTAATAATTTTGTCTTCAGCTGTAAGAAAAAAGCTAATCGTTTAAACATTCTATTTATCAAGGAATCCTGCAAAAAAATAAAAAATAAATAAATAAATTCAAAATGTAAAAGTTTGTGCAAAAACTTTTGATTGGTACTGTATATGAACAGAATAAATATATAATTTACACACTTTGAATTCAAAATAGATGTGGAAAGAAATATGAGATACTCATAAACAGATATACAGCAAAGCTGAGCACCTGTGTGCATCAGTGAGAATCTCTCTTCTCTTCTTCATTTGAAGTTGAAGAGCTGTATGCCGCTGAGTATTCTCTCATGCACGTATCTTGATCATGCAGATCATGACTCATTTAGACAACATATAACCTCAAAAGCTCTTTGCTAATGTTACAGCACTCACTAACTATGCTGCACTTTACAACATACTCCTCATCACTCCGTGGTGGAAAACCACGTTTTGCCTGTTTCTCAAAGACATGCAATAAAGTTTCAACTTCAGATTGATGTCAGGAAAGTTGAGGAGGTTGACTAGGTAGGTGTCATCTATCTAGCATTATATAATATAAAGTGACGCTTGACTTTATCTTTGTGTCTGTGTGGCTTTCTGTGGAAAGTGGCTTGCTACTAAAGACAAGGGTATAGAGCAGACATGCCACAAGTGTAATGGTTATTTCCAACTATAGTAAAAATAAAATCAATTTTGCACAGCTATAAGTAGACCTCAGCATAATTTAAGAAAAACCAATTATATTAAAAACAGAGGTTATCCTAAAGACAGCCTTGAGTTTCAAATATTACTTTAAGGAGAACTGCATAATTGTACATATAGTATGGTAAATTTAATTAAATTCACGTAGGTCTTTTAGTATTCATGTTAAGAGCTCGGAGGCAGGCTGGATAAAATGCAGAACACATGAACAAGCTAGTTTTACAAGGGTACACCATTTTTAAAAAGCTGAAATATTTGCTTTGACAAGATTAAAAAAAAAGTTTCACCCTTAGGGGGCTTCAGGAGAATGTTACAGGAATGTTCTCCATACCTAAAAAGGGACATCCTATTTATTCTATTTATTCTATTCCAGAATGTTCTGGAAACCAAAACTAGTCACGTGAAAAAAAGTTGGTGTTGAATTTACTTTGAAATAATTTTCACTCAGAAATTGCTAGTAAATTTCACGAAGAATTACAAAGAAACAGCACTGAAATAGCACTCTCTCGTAAAATTACTCTAATAATCTTTATTTACAACTTGGATTTTTTTTTTTTTTAAACAGTGTAGCTGTTTTTTCTATTTTTTTTTTCTATTTGCATGTGCTTTCTTAAATTGCAGCACACTGAGCTCTCTTGGCCATCGTAGGCTAGGCTTTTAAAACCAGAAATGCTAGAATGTCTTTTCTGGAACATTTCTGGAACATTCTCGGAAATAAAACTTGTAAAGTAAAGAAGGTAGGCTTTTGAGGCTTGAAAACTAGTTTTGAAATGAAAACATTTCATTTTCATTCATTCACTTATTTTTGTGAAAAAAAAAATCTGTCATTTGTCAGGTCAAAGAATGTCAGGATGTCTATTCTGGGAACATTTTGAGAATTAAAAACTAGCATTCCTAAAATTGTTAGGTGAGTAGGCTTTTAAAACTAGACAACAACAAAACAACAAGTTCTGAACTTAAAACACTGACGGATTAGAAGTGAACCTTCTACCTGTCAACAGTTTCTTTTGTCAGGAGAGGAAGTCAAAATAACTAATTATGCCCCCTTGCCCCCTGTGTGCCACCTTTTTTGAAGTGCCACCCACAGTCTGCAACAAATAAGATGTCAGGGCTGAGATGGGTTTGCGGTCATACGGTGTGATGGGTCGAGTCGACTCGCCCCACCACAATGCTCTAGATGAGGTCAGCGGGGAGGCAGGGCAGGCTGAGCGTGTCAGAGTATAGGATAACATGCTCATGTGAGTATTTTCAGCATGTTTCTTTATTTGGTTGCATTTGAGTACTTGTAGCGTGTTTCTGTATTTGGCTGCATGTGAGTATTTGCAGCACGGTTCTGTATTTGGTTGCGTTGTGAGTATTTGTGGCGTGTGTCTGTGTTCGGTTGTGTTTGAGTATTTGCAGCGTGTTTCTGTATTTGGCTGCATGTGAGTATTTGCTATGCATTTCTGTGTTTGGTTCTGTTTAAATATTTGCAGTGCGTTTTGTGTTGTGAGTATTTGAGGCGTGTTTCTGTATTTGGTTGTGTTGTGAGTTCTGTATTTGCAGTATTTCTGTATTTGGTTGCATTAGAGTATTTGCAGGATATTTCTGTATTTACAGCACGTTTTGGTACTTGATTGTCATGTGAGTATTTGCAGCGCGTCTGTGTAAATACAGAAACACGCTGCAAATACTCAAACGCAACCGAACACAGACACGCGCCGCAAATACTCACAACGCATCCAAATACAGAACCGTGCTGCAAATACTCAAATGCAACCAAACACAACCAAATACAGACACACACTGCAAATACTCAAACACAACCAAATACAAACGTGCTGAAAATACTCACAACGCAACCAAACATAGAAACACACTGCAAATACAGAAACATGCTGCAAATACTCGCAACACAACCAAACACATAAATGCACTGCAAATACTCACAATGCAACAAAACACAGAAACACACTGCAAATACTCAAACACAACCAAATACAGGAATGCACTGCAAATAGTCAAATGCAACCAAATACAGAAACGCACTGCAAATACAGAAACATGCTGCAAATATTCTAACACAACCAAATACAGAAATGCACTGCAAATGATCCAACACAACCAAATTACAGAAACGTGCTGCAAATACTCACTAAGCAAACAAACACAGAAACGCACTACAAATACTCACAACACAACCAAACACAGAAACATGCTGCAAATACACACTGACCACATTGGAAATGTTTAAGGGAACACTGATGAAGATGTTTTCTTTTTTCTATTTGCATGTGCTTTCTTGCAGCACACTGAGCTCTCTTGGCCACCATAGGGTAGGCTTTTAAAACCAGAAATGCTAGAATGTCTTTTCTGGGAACATTTCTGGAACATTCTTGGAAATAAAACGTAAAGAGGGTAGGCTTTTGAGGCTTGAAAACTAGCTTTGAAATTAAAACATTTCATGTTCATTCATTCATTTAAAAAAAAAAACTGTCATTTGTCAGGTCAAAGAATGTCAGGATGTCTATTCTGGGAACATTTTGAGAATTAAAAACTAGAATTCCAAAAATTGTTGAGTAGGCTTTTAAAACTAGACAACAACAAAACAACAAGTTCTGAACTTAAAACACTGATGGATTAGAAGTGAACCTTCTACCTGTCAACAGTTTCTTTAGTCAGGAGAGGAAGTCAAAATAACTAATTATGCCCCCTTGCCCCCTGTGTGCCACCTTTTCGAAGTGCCACCCACAGTCTGCAACAAATAAGATGTCAGCGCTGAGATGGGTTTGCGGTCATACGGTGTGATGGGTCGAGTCGACTCGCCCCACCACAATGCTCTAGATGAGGTCAGCGGGGAGGCGGGGCAGGCTGAGCGTGTCAGTAATAATTACAACTCCACGCAGCCGAGGGGCTCGCCACCTCTCGGGCTGTCTAAACGGCCCAGACTAATGAAAGGAGAAGAGTGAGGTGAGGCTGGAAATGAGTAATCTTTCGCATGGGCTGCGTGGGGCTCCCTGTGAGAGCGGAGAATGACTGAGGACGAGTCTCGCCTCCTTCGAACAGCTTCAGTCAACTGCTCTTCACTTTTCATCTTTGTTCTCACCACTGTATTCTCTCATAGCTGTGTAACAGTATCCACTTGAAATAGATCTGCCCCAATTATACAAGAAACAGCCCTGACAAGAGACTCTACTGGGAGTGAAGAGAACTGCGGATTTGTGTGTGTGTAGTTACTGTATATGCAACGATTTTGTGTCCTAACCAATGGTGAGGAGAAACGAACAGAAAGTGGTGGTGAATTTTTCAGTAGATTCAAAGTAGTTCAGTTGTTTGTCAAGTAATTAGTAGTAGCTTTTCTAGTAACAAGCAGTATAGTACAGTGTTCTCAAGTGATAATCACTACTAAACAACAACAAAAAACATGTCTAAATTAAGTGATTACTGTAACATTATAACAAAATGCTGGGAACTTGCACATATCAACAGCTTTTAGTATGCGTCTCATGAGTGTTCCATATCAGACAGAGTGTGTGTGCAAACAGATTCTGTTTGTGTGAAAGCATATTTATGCTTATAGCGAGTGGATCTGTGTACTGTGGAAGCACTGCTGTGCGGCGGCTTACATCTCGGATCCCAGTGGCGATTCGCAGCAAGGTCTGAAATTATACACTAATCTCCCTTACGCATTCACGATGAATCATATAGTGCTGAGTTATGCTCCAATATTGCATGCATTACATCTCCTCTATGCACAGTAGGGTTGGAGGATGATGAAATCAGTTTCATGTACAGGAAAGAGGAAGGTCAGTGAAGGCGATATGTTGCTCAATGACCGTGGTTATTCGGCAGTGGGCCTGCAGCGGTACGGCAGGAGGTTTGGCAATTACTGTTTGATCTGAAACTAATTTTTGACTAATGCATGGAAATATGTATTTAACAAAAAGTTTAAGAAAGCTTAAATGTTAACAGTTTACAACACCTTTTTGTTAACATTAGTTAACTACATTAGTTTGAGGGATAGTTCCCCCCAAAATGAAAATTACCCCATGATTTACTCACCCTCAAGCCATCCTATGACTTAGTTAAAAAATGTCCTGGCTCTTCCTAGCTTTATAATGCCAGTGAACAGGGGTTGAGATTTTAAAGCCCAAAAATCCATCCATCATAAAAAGTACTCCACATGGCTCCAGTGGGTTAATAAAAATATCTATATTTAAAATTGTATATAATATTTTCATAAACCACATCATTGAGGGACTTAATATAACTCGTATTGTATTCGTCTGAAAGAAGAGAGTCATAAAAACCTAGGATAGCCTTTGACTGTGAGTAAATCACTGGGCAATTTATTTAAGATAAATGTGCAATAAAAAATATTCGAAAGCATTTATTAATCTTACCTACATGTTAATTTCAACATTTCAGTAAAATTAAAAGTTAGTATCTCTTTAATATTACTTAATGGACCTAAGCTAACATGAACATTTGTATTTTTCATTTACCAATATTAACAGATTAATAAATACTGTACAAATAAATGTATTGCTCAGTTTTAGTTAATGTTAAAGTTAGTAAAGCATTAACTAATGTTAACAAATGGGAAATCATTGTACAATTGTCCCTCCTTGGTTAATTGCTTGGTTAATGTCAATTTTTACATTTTCTAATACATTTTACATTCCAAGTTGCATAAATTATCCGGAATGAACACAAATTGACAATGAAATGTAGTATTTTTAAATTAACATTAACCTAGATTAATATATGTAAAAATGTTAATTGTTTAGTTCATAATACTTAATGCTAATTAGGCAATTCTGTTTCATTTAAAATTACTGTAATGTGTGCCAGTGTATAGATTAAAAATATATTAGTTAAAATAAATATAATAAATATTTTAAAATGTATTAAAAGTATATGACTGTGAATTTTAATTATTATTTTAATGGATCTGGAATGCATTAAAATATTAGCAAAATTCATTAAAAATGTACGGAAATACATTAATATGGTACTACATGCATGTTACCAGACCAGGCTTAAAACGTAGTACCCAACAGGGGGATCTTTGGCTTGAAAAAAGTTGAAGACCTCTGGAGAAGATGAAAAAATCTCTGAAACATTTCAAAGCTTGCAGCCCCTCAAGGGTGATATTTGCGACAGGATTTCATGCAGTTCTTGCAATGTATGTCTTCTCGGTTTGTCTAATTTTTGACTGAAGGGTCATCTAGGGCTCGACTTTTCCTGACCACGTCTGTGAGCACCCGCCTGTAAGCTCAAATGCTGGAATGACGAAGACCCGCAAGCCATTGAGAGTGTTTGTGTGCTGGTTTGCCCATGGTTGTACAGATTAAAGCTAATGGTAGTCAGAGCAAATCCTGCACCGTGCTGAGGAACCCAGCGCTGGGTCTCTGTGTGTCAGCGATAAGGCAAAGGACATGTGGTATGAAGAAAAAAAAAGATTGAAAAAGAAAAAATAGCTTGTTCTGTTCTCCTCTCTAAGTGCCAGACAAAAACAGGGTTCTTCAAAGCCATTATAATGTCTCTCTCCAGACTGACGTATGACGCGGCTGAAAAAAGCGAGTGAAATCTACAACACTAGAGTATGCGCTTTTCATATTTCAGACTTGATGGTGGAACGAGGGGGAGCTCAGTCAGAACGAAGATGAAAGGAATAAGAGAGAAGAGCAGAGATGAAAGCGCTGATAGGGGCCTGTGGCCCTCATATTCATTGTGACGCCACACTTTTTAGTGTGTGTATGCATGTAAGGGTTGGTTTGAGGAGTGGGGGTTGAGTTAAACAGATGTGTGAACACAACCTGGGGGAAATGGAAAGAGAACCGAATGTTTGTGTGCGTGTGTGTGTTTCTGTGTGTTTTCAACATATTGAATTGTGTTTGCGTCTATGTGCCACAGAAACCCATCTAATTGCAAGACACTTGAAAGATAGAATGATTGAACCTGTCACCTATCACTTCTTCTATTTTTTTCCACCTTCCTGTAGCCTGTTTCACCTCATTCTCTTCTGATGCCGTACCACTTCGAATTAACCTCTTAATCTCTGTGACGACTTGTGAACCGCAAGAGAAAATGCCCTTGAGATCTACTATCAAACATAACCATGACTTTTTCAGTGGATAAACTTTATGTGGAAGAAAACTAAATTTTTATATTTTCCAAAGAAAATGTATGTGCCCAAACCTTAAAAGGGGAAATCAGATGAAATTTTCCAACCTGATCTCATGGCAAAAACGTATCTGTGGTTATCAATTAGAACATATCACTGCAGTTTCCAACAGAAATGTCTACTGAGTGGCTCTAAACAAGTTTTTTTTTTTTTTTTTCTTTTTACCCAGAACAGATAAACATATTTTATGATAAAGGCTAGATAATATACAGATGTGCTGTACAATAATTACTAGGGGTGTAACGATATTCAAACGCATATGGCGATGATGGTTTTGAATTGCTTGAATCACACTGAAAAGGAAGGTACCACCAAGGGCAGCATGTGCAGAATGCTGTCATATAGGCTACACAAAATTGTGATAGAGAACACAACTGTAAAAATATGCCATGTTTCAGCGTGTTGTTATGGAAAGAATTCATCCACAGTTTTATATCTTAATGACTAGCACAGTCAAGTTCGCTTGTGCAGCCACTCATAGCCTTTTGTGAAACTGCAAGTTGCAATATTTTGTTTATATACATATACATTGTGTATATATTATTTATCTTGTATAAGACACATTTGGTTGAGTTACGCTGACTACAGTAAAGTAAAAACAACAATGCAGAATATTAATAACTGACTTGGACTGTCATATACTTAAAGAGGGCATAACACAAACACAGTTTCACCCAATCTCATGTTAATCTTGAGTACCTATAGAGTAGTACAGCATCCTTCATATATCCAAAAAGTCTTTAGTTTTATCATATTTACAAAATAAAGATACAGCTTTACGATTCTCTCGGAAAATAGCCAAGCTCCTGGAGGCACTCCGTGGGCGGAGGTAAAGATAGACGAGCACTTGCACGGCAATTGCCAATAAAAACACATATATTTGATGCCGTTTCACTTCACCGGGATTTTTTATAGCTGGGACCACTCCATCCTGCAGTATCAAACAATGTGTAAATTCAATGTTGAACTGGGCCTCTATAAAACGTTTGTCAACAAACACACTTGCAAAACTCAGTTTCTGCTCCGGAAAAACAAACTGCATCCACTGTTCACGTAACGCTCGGTTCTTCGGGAAGCTGAGCAAGCTGCACCTTTGCGCTTTCTCTAGTCGATGTGTGCGCGGGTGTGCTCTTTTGGGAGAAATGCCCATACAAGGAGTTCCACCCTTTAGGACGTCATGAAGAGTCATGATCGAAAAAAACTCTGTGTATTTGGCACAGAAATACTCTGTTGTACGTCCAAATCTTTTTTGAAACTTTGGCCATGTTTAGCATGAGAATCCAACTCTTTATTGCGCTATCTTAAATTATAATTTATAATATTATTAAACTAATATTATAATCTTTATAGTATGAGCAGTATTTACAGACCAGGGTTCAAAAGTTGTGCTTTTAACAGGCTGTTAAGTTAATGTGGATACTTGTGCAATAAATAAAGACTTTTTTGCCGGTTTTGCTGAGACAACAGAAGGCTTGAGCAGTAATTTAAATGAGCTTTCATTTTTCTGCAGAATAAACTACAATTACAAATACGTCTGATTTCCAGAACAGATTGCAGCTTTGAATGATTTTATTTGTGACTGGGCTTGAAACTTTTGGGGAAACATAAGGCAATAATAATAATAATAATAATAATAATAAAAACAATCAGGGCTGTACTAAAAACATTTGTGGCTTAAGCCCTGGAAGCCCTCCTGTAACTGCCCATGCCCATTCTGTAAAAAGAAGATGCTAAAATAAAACATACTGATGCAATGGCGAATTTTTCACAGGTAAACATCTGTGTGGTATTGCAGCAGGCTATCTATAGTGATACAGTACTGTAAAAAGTACTCTTAGTTAAAGCACTTATCAAGAGTACAGGCCATTATAAATGAAAAAACGTGAAATACAGTTCATTACAAAACTAGAGTACACGCAAGAAAGGTTACCGAATGATCAGTGGTCGGCTTCAAAGACCTTCTAGCACAAATGCCTTTTCTCAGTTAATTAACATGGTTCCTTTAGCGAGCTTAAGACATCAGGGAGCTGGGCATTAATTACAAATCTACATGTTTTACTTACAAATGCACACAGATAAAGAAACATTTTGGGAAAATCTTGTGGGATTTACAAGATGTAAAAAAAAAAAAAAGTTAATTTAATTCAAAGCCATTCAAAACCAATTGGGGCTTAGTTTACTCAGCATGTGTTACGTGCGTTACAGGCTTTACAAATCTTTGCAACAGTTACAAACAAAAAAATAAAAATAAAAAAATAAATAATAATAATAATATTAATAATAATTTAATGCAGTGGTTCTTAGCTGGTTTCGTTTCAGGTTTATTAAATTTAAATAAATAAATAGCATTGGGATCAATACAAATTAATCCTTTTGAAACATTTTTGGAAACATGAAACATTTGCAAAGGAAAGTTAATGAGGCCCATTTGGGATAAAGCAGAAATGTGAATTGTTTTTTATAAAATATCACTTAAAAATAATAATAACAATAACAACAACAACAACAACAACAACAACAACAACAACAACAACAACAACAACAACAACAACAACAACAATAAATATTATTATTATTATTATGTGTAATTTAATAAAATGGAAATTAAATTTTTAATTGAAATACATGTAAAGGTCTCATCAATTTCACTGTGATTTTAGGTTCCCCGTCTGTCGTTCACGTTCGACGTTGTGTCGAAGTGACGACTAGGGGTCGCTCTTGAGAGCCCGAATACCTCTGACAGCTTTGAGAAAAGGCCAATGAGAATTGGTATGCAGTATTTGCATAGCCCGCTCCGCCCCGGAGATCCGGGCATAAGAGGGGGGGGCTAGGCAACACTCATTGTTCTGTTTCTTCGGAGCCGAATGCAGCGTCTCTTCATTGAGAAGCAGCGTTACTCACCTCTCTCGTCGTTGGATCTACGGCACGGGCAGCGGTCTCTTCCTTCTCGAACGCAGTAGCAGTGAGAGTCCCCTGGGTGCTTCGACGGCGAATCTTGAAGAGCAGATTTCCTCTTAATAAAATCTAAAGAGCAAATTTCTCTAAAAGAGTGCAGACACGGTGGGTTTGTGTGTTTACTATGCCTTTCCTTCCGTGTCCTTCTGGTTGCGGCTTCTTTCTCTCCCAAAACGATCGGCACGAGCTCTGTCTTCAATGTTTGGGTCGTGACCATGCTGAAGCAGCGTTCGGCGAGGGCGGATGTCCTGCTTGCGAGGACATGCCCCTCAGCACACTTCGTTCGCGAGTCGCGTTCTTTACTAAAAGACCGCGGCTCGCATCAACCGCTACCGCGGCTCGTCCTTCTACTTCCGGGTACGAGGCTGCCGCGGCGCGTGTTGATGAAGAGCGAGAGAGCGCGAGCGTTTCGCCGGGTAATTCCCCGCGTCCCTCGCGCTCTGTGTGTCTGCCGGTCGAGCTTTCGGATGACTTTGAAAACTCGTCTCAGTACGGGTTGGATTGGTTATTCGGGGCTCCTGCGGGGGAGGAAGAAGTGTCTGCAGCATCGGAGAGTGGGCAGCCATCTGAAGCAGACGCGCTATCTGAGGCACCCGCTGCGGGGGCGGGTTCTCAGTCAGTAGCAGACGCGGAAATGGCGGCCATGCTCGAACGGGCGGCCAAAGCAATCGGGATTGAGTGGAAGTCTCCGCCCCATCCTGAGCGCTCACGGCTGGATGATTGGTATCTGGGTAACGACCGTGGTTCTCGGCCACGTTCTACCCCAGTTCCTTTCTTCCCGGAAGTGCATGAGGAACTGACTAAGTCGTGGAAGGCTCCTTTTTCAGCCAGAACGCGTCTTAGCGGTTCTTCCTCTCTCACCACCCTCGATGGAGGTCCAGCGAAGGGGTATACGGAGGTTCCCGCCGTGGAGCGTGCGATCGCGGTGCATCTTTGCCCGCAGACCGCCGCCACCTGGCGGGACCGCCCAAAACTCCCGTCCAGGGCATGTAAGGCTTCTTCCGCTCTCGTGGGGAAGGCTTATGCTGCTTCTGGACAAGCTGCGTCCGCCCTTCACGCTATGGCCGTCCTGCAGGTCTATCAGGCCAAGGTTCTTAGCGAGTTGCACGAGGGTGTTCCCAAACCAGAGCTTTTGCAGGATCTGCGCTCGGCGACTGACTATGCTCTACGAGCTACGAAGGTCACGGCGCAGGCTCTGGGGAGGGCGATGTCCACTATGGTGGTCCAGGAGCGCCACCTTTGGCTGAATCTGGCGGAAATGAAGGACGCTGAGAAGGTTCGCTTTCTTGACGCCCCCATTTCTCAGGCTGGTCTCTTTGGCGACACTGTCGAGGAATTTGCACAGCAGTTCTCCGCAGTGAAGAAACAGACGGAGGCTATCAAACACATCTTGCCTCGTCGGGCGCCGCCCCCCGGGCCCGCACCCCCGAGGCAGCAGCCTCCGCCTGTTTCACGCCGAGGACGACCGCCTTCCAGACCGGCTCAGGGCCCGCCACAGGCTGGTCCTGCACCTAAACCAGCCTTGCGGTCGAGCTCTCGCAAGAAGGTGGCGCCGTTAGCTCAGTCTCAGGCCGCTAAGAACCCTCGTCAGGCTTCGAAGCGTTCCTGAAACGAGCAGCCCGGAGGAGAGAGATCTGCTGACCTGTCTGGATCCACACTCGGCGAGGGGACGAGTGTGGGTTTCGGCTCCACCCCGGCTGTCTGCCTCTCGGCAGACGGCCACCACATGGTCAATAAAAGAGCAATTTTCTTCTCTGGGCGAAAAAATCTATGTGACTGCGTCCCTCCGGGGTACCCAGCCACTAAAACATGTCAAAGCATGCTCAACCGCAGGGCCTGCGCTTCGGCATGCTTTGACGAATCAAGTGCATCCATCAGTCGATCCCCTGAGCTCAGGCGATCTTCTGATGGATCCTTGTCTGTCGGTTCCGATGGTCGATCCTCCCATGGCTGGGTCCCTCCGGGGTACCCAGCCACCAAAACACATCAAAGCATGCTCAACCGCAAAACTTGCGCTTCTGCATACTTTGACAGAGAAACAAGCGCATCCGTCAGTCGATCCCCTGAGCTCAGGCGATCTTCTCACGGATCCTTGTATGTCGGTTATGGCGATCAAAGCACCTTGTGTCCTCCGGGACAGCACGCCCCCGAACAAAGGGCTTTCACCACAACTCAGTCACACCGTACCCACCCGAGGTACGTCGGTGGTCCCCCTGAGACCGTTGGCAGAGAGTTTTACAGCTTGGCTCGAGATACCCAACCTCTCTCGCTGGCTTCTCAGAACCATCCGACTCGGCTATGCTACCCAATTCGCACGCAACCCGCCCAAGTTCAGCGGCATCTTCTCTACCGCGGTTCGGGACGAGAATGCTGCGGTTCTTCGGGCGGAGATCGCGACCCTTCTGGTGAAGGACGCGATAGAGCCGGTCCCCTCGGCCGACATGAAGAAAGGGTTCTACAGCCCCTACTTCATTGTACCCAAGAAAGGTGGCGGTTTAAGACCAATCCTGGATCTGAGGATTCTGAATCGGGCCCTTCACAAGCTCCCCTTCAGAATGCTAACGCTCAAACGCATTCTCACGTGCATCAGATTCCAGGATTGGTTTGTGGCGATAGACCTGAAAGACGCGTACTTTCATGTCTCGATTCTTCCAAGACACAGGCCCTTCCTGCGGTTTGCCTTCGAAGGTCGAGCATTTCAGTACAAAGTCCTTCCATTTGGGCTCTCCCTGTCTCCCCGCGTCTTTACGAAAGTCGCAGAGGCAGCCCTTGCCCCTCTCCGGGAGAGGGGCATCCGCATTCTCAATTACCTCGACGACTGGCTGGTCATAGCACACTCTCAGGAGTTGGTATGCAAACACAGGGATGTGGTTCTCAACCATCTGGCCCATCTGGGGTTTCGGGTCAACTGGGAAAAGAGCAAGCTCGCCCCGGTACGGAGCATCTCTTTTCTCGGTATACAACTAGACTCGGTTGCCATGAGTGCACGGCTCTCCCCGGAGCGTGCACAGTCAGTGCTGAGCTGCGTCCAGAAGCTCTCACGCAGCCCGACGGTCCCCCTCAAACAATTTCAGAGGCTCCTGGGTCACATGGCATCCGCAGCCGCCGTCACGCCGCTGGGCCTGATGCACATGAGACCGTTACAACACTGGCTGCGTTCCCGAGTCCCGAGATGGCCATGGCGCCAGGGTTCATACCGGGTGCACGTCACACCCGTATGTCTAAAAACCCTCGGTCCTTGGAAAGACATTTCGTTCCTACGGGCCGGGGTGCCCTTAGGACAAGTGTCCAGGCGCATTTTGGTTACGACAGATGCATCCAACACAGGCTGGGGCGCCGTATGCAATGGGCAAGCAGCTGCAGGGCTCTGGTCGGGCCCTCGGCTGCATTGGCATATCAATTGCCTCGAGCTGCTGACAGTGTTTTTGGCCCTGAAGAGGTTCCGACCTTTGGTTCAGGGCAAACACGTGCTGGTCCGCACAGACAGCACTGCGACTGTAGCCTACATCAATCACCAGGGCGGTGTACGCTCCTTTCGCATGTCACAGCTAGCCCGCCATCTCCTCCTTTGGTGTCGAAACAATGTCAAGTCTCTACGAGCCACCCACATACCGGGCGAACTCAATTGGGTAGCGGACGCGCTCTCCCGACAGACTTCGCTTCGGGGCGAGTGGAGACTTCACCCTCAGACGGTTCAGCTGATCTGGAGTCTTTTCGGTCAGGCCCAGGTCGACCTGTTTGCCTCGATAGAGAACACTCACTGCCAGTTGTGGTACGGTCTGTCCGAGGCGCCCCTCGGCACAGATGCACTGGCACACAGCTGGCCTCAGGGCCTCCTCAAGTATGCGTTTCCACCAGTGAGCCTAATTGCACAGACCCTGTGCAAAGTCAGGGAGGACAGAGAACAGATCCTGCTGGTGGCCCCCTACTGGCCCAACAGGGTTTGGTTCTCAGAGCTGGTGCTCCTCTCCCCCGTTCCTCCCTGGCGCATTCCCCTGAGGAAGGACCTCCTTTCACAGGGGAAGGGCACGATATGGCACCCGCGCCCAGATCTCTGGAACCTCCACGTATGGTCCCTGGACGCGACCAGGAGGATTTCAGAGATCTCCCACTGGCAGTGGTAAACACTCTGTTGCAGTCGAGAGCTCCTTCCACGAGGCGGCTGTACGACCTCAGATGGCGCAAATTCACAAACTGGTGTTCCTCCCGGGGGGAGAACCCACGGAGATGTGGCATCCGAACGGTGCTTTCCTTCCTCCAAGGAGGACTGGATAGACACCTTTCTGCTTCAACACTTAAGGTCCAGGTAGCCGCTATTGCCGCTAACCACGACCTGGTGGAAGGTAGATCGGTTGGGAAGCACAATTTGGTTATACGATTCCTTAAAGGTGCACGCAGGCTGAACCCCGTCAGACCGCGCCTTGTCCCCTCTTGGGATCTGTCTGTGGTCCTCCGGGGCCTACAGTCAGATCCCTTTGAGCCGCTCCAGTCAGTCGAACTCAGTGCTCTCTCCCAAAAGACGGCTCTCCTGACTGCGCTCACATCGATCAAAAGAGTGGGAGACCTCCAAGCCCTCTCCGTCAGTGACTTGTGCCTCGAATTCGGGCCGGCTAACTCTCACGTTATCCTGAGACCCCGGCCCGGTTATGTGCCCAAAGTGCCCACCACTCCCTTCAGGGACCAGGTGGTCACTCTGCAAGCTATCCCTTCTCAGGAAGGCGACCCCAACCTCTCCTTGTTATGCCCAGTCCGTGCCCTGAGCATTTACTTGGAACGTACTGAAAGCTTCAGACGGTCGAGTCAGCTCTTTGTCTGTTTTGGAGGACAGCAGAAGGGGAAAGCTGTCTCCAAACAAAGAATTTCCCACTGGATTGTGGATGCGATTCGTTTGGCCTACCAGGCCACAGGGGTGCCCTGCCCGCTGGGGGTGCACGCCCACTCCACCAGGGGCGTCGCAGCGTCGGTTGCGCTGGCGAACGGGATCTCTTTAACAGACATTTGCAGAGCTGCAGGTTGGGCTACACCTAACACGTTTGCCAGGTTCTACAATCTGCGTGTAGAACCAGTCTCTTCGGGAGTCCTGAACGCAAGCCCAGTAACTCCTGAAGCTGACACGGTGTAGAAGCTTGCTGAAGCGTCGTTCCCCACGGGTGATGACGCTTCCCCAGTTCAGTAAGTTTCCTGGCGTGAACCCTGAACGACAATTTCCATCATGTTGCACCCGCAACGTAGCTATGTTCAGCGGAGGAACTAGCTATCAGAATCTAATATGAGGTTAGGTTGCCTCTTGTGAACTCTCATATTAGGTTGGTGCCCCACATGTAGTGGCTCCTAATGCGGCCCCATGTGTGTATCTCCACCTATACTCCCAGAGATGCGGTGTTTCCCTTAAGACAAAACTTGTCTCCGACCCTGAGCTCAGCAGTCTCTCCTCATGCGGAGCCTGCCTCAGGATCGTCCCCTTGTTGTGCTCCCCTAGTGCGAGCCCTCAAGTGTATTCTCCACACAAATACCTCCCTCCGGGCAGGGTGTGGTCTCCGTAGTGCCCATCCCCCCCCGGGGAGGACGGACACTGGCCCAATGTTCTCCAAGATGTTCAACCAAAGGTGAGGAAAGGCTGGCTGAAGCTCTTGGGCATTGGAAGGTCACGTAGAGGTGAGTGACATTTATCTAACACGCAAGACCTGTTAATATTTGCACTCCATGCACTCGTGACGCGGTCCGCTGGTTGTGGCGTTTTCAACTGGGACCCCTAGTCGTCACTTCGACACAACGTCGAACGTGAACGACAGACGGGGAACGTCTTGGTTACGTATGGTAACCCTCGTTCCCTGATGGAGGGAACGGAGACGTTGTGTCCCCCTTGCCACAACCTCGGACCGCCTCTGAGTGTAGCCGGGTGCTTCGGCTCCTCAGATCAGAACAATGAGTGTTGCCTAGCCCCCCCCTCTTATGCCCGGATCTCCGGGGCGGAGCGGGCTATGCAAATACTGCATACCAATTCTCATTGGCCTTTTCTCAAAGCTGTCAGAGGTATTCGGGCTCTCAAGAGCGACCCCTAGTCGTCACTTCGACACAACGTCTCCGTTCCCTCCATCAGGGAACGAGGGTTACCATACGTAACCAAGACGTTTTACAGCTCTACGTTGCCATGGCAACAAAAATTGATCTATATTTGTGAAAACTGAGTATTTTACCATTCAGCGGTCTGGTTTTTGTAGTAATCTACATTATGCCACAAGTGCAGTCAACTGACTTTGAACTGAAAATATTCCTTTAATATTACTATGAACAGCAAAGGTCCAACAACATGCAATAGCTCACACATTCATTATCTCTGTATAAGACATACAGAAAAACACAGCAAAGAAATGAATATGAAAATGATATTTATTTAAGGGTGATATATAAAACAAAAAGTCCAGAAGCATCAGAGAAGAGAGGCAGAGGACTTTGTGAGGCAGATGAAAGTGAGTCATCAAAGAAAGCGACTCGAGCTATGCCATTCCAGCTATGTCCCTTCTCTCCCCATTCCCTTCTCTCTTGTTTTAGAGATTGGGTGTATTTGTACAACCAGCTCTCTGCAAAACATCAAACAGGGGTGCAAGACAAAGGATGATAGTGATGTTTTAAGTGGTTGAGGGAATGCATGTAAGCACACAGCGCGATTGTGCGTATATGTTTGTGTCTCTGTTTGATTCTGGTGCCGTTGCCTGTTCCGCAGCATGTAATCAGCTCCATTTAAACAATTTCATCCTAAAAAGCCAGCGAACTCGGTTCAGTGGTCTGATGAAAGTGCATTAATAAACTGATTTCTCACCATAATGAGCGTGTTTCAAAAAGAAGCATAGATTGCAATTAGAACAGAAATGGACCCAGATACAAGGGAGCAATTAGGCTGTCTTATTATAATTATCATCATTATAACCAGCTCATGTAAATTTACTGATTTTTGGTTAAGTACAATTCCATGCAAATGTCAACCTTTCCATTGGATAATGAAGTGTTTACCCAAGGAACGTAACCTCGTTTAGGTCTCAATTTTACTGTATTAATGCTTTCTAACAGACTTTTTAAAGGAAATTTTATTGCTTATCCCCCACACAAGGTGCACAACGATAAACAAATGAAACGCGTTTGATGACTTCAAAAATAGATATTTAAAGGGATAGGTTATCCAAAAATGAAAATTCTGTCATTAATTAATTGTGTCATTCCAGACCAGTAAGTATTTCGTTCCTCTTCAAAACACAAATTAAGATGCTTTTGATGAAATCCGAGAGCTTTCTGACCCTGCATAGACAGCAACGCAACTGACTCGTCCAAGGCCCAGAAAGGTAGTAAGAACAATAGGTGTGTTCGACTTAACGCAGCACTGCGCAGCTCGATCAAATTCTGACTCGAAGCAGTGTATGCCGGTTCGAAATTTTGTCTGACTTGAGATGGCGCAAGCGGCACGTGACTGTCACGAGTGGAATCAAAGTACCGCGATAGTGATTTGAGACCAGCTGTCTAACGCAGTTTCTTCAGAGCGGCTGCAGGAGCTTTGATGACGACACAGCTTTTTCAGGATTGGCCAGATTCACGGCATGACAACAATCATGAGTGTTTCATGTTTATTCTATCCTTTAAAATTTCAATAATGGCCACAAATCTGTGTTTTTAGAACAGTATAAGCTTTTTTACTGTAGTCGCAATGTTATATTGAGTCACATTTATCATAAAACAAGGATAAAAGCATATATACCCCCACTTTATTAGTATTTAAATAGTATTTTTATGCTGAAGTTTATTCTTGAACAGGTGGCACTGTATTAAGCAGTATACAAAAAGTGTTGAGCTGTTGCTCATGAAAACATTTCTGAAACATCCGTGTATTTGACAAATATTGCATTTTATTTACTTCATCTGTGATAGAGTACGCAAACACGTGTGAGTGTCACTACCGAAAGCAGAAAGTGTCCGACTTGACATGCACGCCCCCGACTGCAACCGGCTGATCTTGCTGACTGCCGTCTGTAGCCGTTTTCACAGGACACATTATTGCGTTTGAAAATTTCAATAGGAAACAAACCGAAGGCACATGTACAGGCACATTTTCTCCTATACAACACTTGCAATTAGTTTTTATTGTTTACATGTAGTGCAAACACTTGAAATGCTCAAAATGATTATCCTGCCTCTATATTCATCTGATTGTTCCCTTGTTTAAAAACTAAAGGCTGGAATATACGACATGACTTAAAATCAGAACAGATATTGCTAGACATTGTATATTTGCCCTTTTTTTTAAATGGAGCCTCATACGCTGAACAACTGAGGATCACATACTACCAGACTTTCAATTCGTTCAGAACAGAACAAATTTATGCAGAAACATTAGCCCTGTTGCTAAAAGATGCATGACACAACAATATGTGTTCTAAAAACACATACTTAAGAGTACTTAAGACATATATCTGGCACATATAGTTCAGCCAAAAATGAAAATAACCCCAAGATTTACTCACCCCCAAGCCATCCTAGATGCATATGACTTTCTTCTTTCAGACAAATACAACTGAAGTTGAATTAAAAAAAAATATATCCTGGCTCTTCCAAACTTTATAATGACAGTGAATGGCTGTTGAGATATAAGTCCAATAAGTGTATGCGTCCATCATAAAAAGTACTCCATACAGCTCCAGGGGGTTAATAAAATCCTTCCGAAGTAATTCGATGCGTTTATGTAAGAAAAAATATCAAAAAAAAAAAAAAAAAAGAAAAAGAAAAGAGCCAAGACATTTTTAAAAAAAAAATAAAACTCACTTAATTTATTTGAATGAAGAAAGTCATATACACCTAGGATGGCATGTGGATCATTTAAATTTTTAGCTGAACTATCCCTTTAAATAAAATAACTGATTGAGAACACTTACTGTGTCAACAGCCCCTTAGAGTTTTTACAACTAATCATGTCCATATTTCCCTAAAAAACGATAATCACAAGTAATCACAAACGTAATATCTTCCATGGACAGCCAAACCTTCATTCTGTAGGTCTGCTGTTATTGTTTTATGAAAATCACAGAGTATATACAAACAAATTTTTGTCCATACTGCAAGTTAACCTCCCTAAAATGAGAAAGACAATCTACAGCGAGATCTGCAGGGGTTTAGAAAAATGCACACAATTGGTTTGCCATAATTAGTACTTTCTCTCAGAAGCTCCATTTCACATTGTGACTGCAAATGTCACAACCGTAACACTAGAACTGGCCTTAGAGCTTTCACAAACAGTCTACAGCAAAACATGCCAAAATATTGCTCGTAATTAATGCCATCAATTGATGTTCACTCAACATGCTGAAGATACAAAACCCTGACATCTTTCTTTCTTTTCTCTTGTTTCCCTTTTCTGAAGATTACCCTTTCCTGCTCCCATTTTTTGATTTTTCCATCTTTTGTCCAAAAACAGCTTTTGACCCTTTAAGAATTTGAAAGAAAAGCAGAAAGTGCAGATACGGTTTGCGTATAATTGTAACTTTCCCTTGACTCCTTCTATCTCTATTTTTCCTCCTTTTGTCACATATAATCTTTGGTGCACAAAACACTCACACACATCTACCATTACACACCGCCACACTTTAAACAGTAAGTGAGCACTTCAAATTATCTTTCTGCCCTGCTGTTCTTTATATCTCTACTTTTCTCACTCTCAAATCTCTTTTCTTCTTCCAGCACAAAGCATATCATACGCTGACGCACAAACTCACCCTGCTGAACGAAGGATCCGTAGACAAACCACATGGAGTTGTAGAGGGTCGTGGAGGAGACAGAGCCCATCGGCAGTCTGGGAGGGTTTAACCAGTTGAGGAGATACACCAGAGTGCCCACCAGCAGCACTGTGCCGGCTATACAAGCCCACAGAGACAGGTCGAAAGGGGCCAGGCATGCAAACATATCCACCGTCCTCTCCGCCTTCCTCAGCAACACACCGACGGAGTAGTCCATGTAGCGAGTGGTGAAGTCTACCACGCTCTCCCGCTCAGGAGTGATGGTCAGGGCTGACAGACCTACATCTGCTCTCTGCCCAGCAAAAAGACACACAGAGAAGCGACATTTAAAACCAGATCACACAAAGAAAAGATTTGTATGTGCAGCACACTTATAGCATTAAAACAAGAAAAATACTGGAGCACTCAGAATTTCACAGAAAACACATATTAACAATCATATTAAAGGGACAGTTAAAGGGACAGTTCACCCAAAAATTAAATTTCTTGCATTAATAACTGACCCTTATGTTATTCCAAACTCATAAGGCCTTAATTTTCAGAGCGCAAATGAAGATATTTTTGATGATACCCTGCATAGACCATGTAAGGTAGTAAGGACATTGTTAAAATAGTCCATGTAACATCAGTAGCTCAACCTTAATTTCTATGAAGCCGCGAGAATACATTTTGTGCACAAACAAAAAAAAATTTTTTTTTCAGCAATGTCAGTCAGTCTTTGATAGAAAGCTCTCGTATTTCATAAAAAAAATATCTTAATTTGTGTTCTGAAGATGAACGAAGGTCTTACTGGTTTGGAATGACATGAGGGTTGAGTAATTAATATGAAGGCAAAACAGTAGCAAAACTCGAGAGCTTGTTGATCTGAATGTGAGAACTTGTCATATTAACATTCGTAATTGTAAGTTGAAATTTACACTCACAGCTCTGATGTGAAAAGCTGAATCTTTCAATTTTCACAGTGGACAGTGATCAAAACACTTGTGTTTTTAAGTCGAAGTTGCAGATTAATAGTTATAAATGTGTAAAATGATATTCATGTAAAGAAAATGACACACAAATGTGTACGACATATTTACTTTTGCACTTTACTTCAATTTCGCATTACAACATGAAGCCAGCACTTATAACCTCTCAGATCTGGCAGTATAACTTCAAATTCTAGCGCTTTGACTTTTGCTACTCCTTTTTCACTATTCCTGTTGCAAGCAGAGAGCAGATCCGGGGAAGGGGGTGCGGTGCGAATGAAGACATTTTATTGATCGATGCCTGACCAATGAACAGCGTCAACCAGCGTGACTTGCAGTGCAGAAAAAAATTATTATCATGCATATCAGTTATTTGTAAAACATTGCAAACTATTTTCATTTAATATCCTTAGACACTGCATTCATCTTGTCATTCAAGTATTATCTTCAAATACATCTTTCAAATCGGGTGCAAATCGAAAGATTCAGCTTTTCGCATTAGAGCTGTGAGTGTAAATTTCAACTTACAAATATGAATGTTAATATGACAAGTTCTCACATTCAGATCAACAATCTCTCGAGTTTTGCTACTGTTTTACCTTCATAAATTAATGACAGAATTTTCATTTTTGGGTGAACTATCCCTTTAAATGCTAAAACTATTAAATGATTTTAAATAGTTTTAAATATTCACATTTTAATATATATTCGTTTAATATTTATAACAAGTATTGCTGATGTGAAAAGTTTGCAGTAAACACTACACAAAATGGATGCAACAGAAACACAGGATGTTTTCTTGCTACTGTGTCTTTACAGAAGTGTGTAAATGCACTCTTTCAATGTGAAATTACCTTTTTGCGTAAATTAAGATGTTTTTGCAAGTTAGCGTCAGGTAATCTCTCTATGAAGAATGTTTTGAGATCCCTGATTTTTTGTACACAATAAAACACTTAGCACATAATCAAGGAAAATTGGATTTGAGCACTTTAATATTTCTTCTGATTTAAATTTCAGTTGCAAAAATTTCACTGCTTTGATTAATTTGATTCACTAAATTAGTTCAAACTGTCTACATCAATGAAACCTTCACTGAAGTCCTTGTTTGTCATATTTTCAAGTAAAATGGTTCAGTAAACTATGGAATAAAGGTTTTATGTTTCTTTAAATTATAATTGTATATAATTATTATAATAGGTTGTAAACCTTAATTTTGATTCTATTATATTTATTATTTTGTACTGGTAAATATCGCTCCAGTAGCTGGATTTAGGGAATAAGCTGATAAAATATACACCTTGATCCAATGCAAGTTGTTTTGGATAAAATAAAATGACTCCTTGTGTTTATATGGAGAAACACAGTATAACGAAACATCCATCTCCATTATACGTGAATGCAACCATATTGAAATGTAAAAATCTATTTCCATTTGCCATTTCATCTTCACAAAGAAATCAAGTTGATGATAAATGATCATTTCCATTATGTTCAATCAGTAAACGTGCAAATACGCAGCACTCCTCATTGTCCCCAATCACAATGTAAATAAATAAAAATATCCACATCTTCCTCCAGTGAATACTGAGGCTGCCAAAATCATAATGGTTTCTAATGCTTTTACATGCTAAACAACATCTAATTTGTGTTTTCTTTCTGTTTTGGCAGTTCTGGAAATTATTGTGACTAGGTGCGCACCGCAGCGGTGAGACTAGACGAGACCTCTGCAGGCTGAGAGAGTTCCTGTCAAGAGACATTACCATTGGCAGAACAAAGGAATGTCATTATCATAGGGCGAGAGCTAGTGTCACCTGTCTGACTCCCATTAACCTGCCTGGCCACCTTCAGAGATCAGGGACCCCCACAGGACCTCTGTGTTTGAGCAGGGTTAGAGAAGCATCCAGCACCCGGATCACTTCACAAATGTTAATCCACACAACAAGTGCCACTCTGATTGGCTCGACCTAGAAACTTGGTAGTACCAGACTGCCAGAAGTGGTACACCTGACAAAAATGTTTTTGTTAAGTTATGGCCTTAATTTAAAATTTCTGTGATATTTTAAGATTAAATAGTTTGATAATAGTATACATTTGTACTCAAAATTGACCTCAAAACTCTTTTCCTAGTTCAAAAAGAGCATTTATTGAACCAAGCTGAAATGTGTTTTGATTTAGTCCTTTTTCGTTCAGTTTAGTAAATGTTACTGTATTGTAATGCAGAGCCATCATTTGAGAAACAGACATAAAATCCATAATACCTGTAATATTTATGTTAACAGCATTATAATTATGATTATTTGAAATGAAGGCTATGTATTGATGAAACACTTTGTTTCGTGAATACTTGGTGAATATTGTCAATAGCAAATATGCTATAATATTTTACAAAAAAAAAGACCTTTTGATGAGTTGTCGGGAGAGTACTAAAAGCTTTGAAACAATTTGTCAAAATAGCACCAAAAAAAGTAAAATGCTGGCTTTATAAAACATCTAAATGCAAATTGAAACAGTTCAACATTTTCAAAGAAAAAAAAAAATTATATATACATCAGCTTAGCTGACAGGATTCTAGACAGCCAGCAATGGCTTTAAACACATATTGATGGTTTTGCAAATCAATAAAAAAAATGACATCTACAATTGTGTAGCAGGAAAAAAAAAAAAATGTACATAAAGCAAGTGCTATGTCCTAATGTCATTTTATGCCACCTCGCACACACATAATTAACTCACAGCTGACTAAACCTGCTAATTTCATGGTCCGTCAAGTAAAAAATGCTTAGAAAAGCAGAAATGGTTATATATGCTGTGAAAATAACCGACTGTATTGGTATACAGATTGATAATGATATTCCAAGCTCGGCACAAGAGAAGATTGTTTTCTATTTTAATACATTTTAAAATATAATTTATTCCTTCAATGACAAAGCATTTTTATAAATAGATTTTTTCTATGTAACAATGTAAGCCTGCACTGTCACTTCAGTCATCAGTTCATTCAATGTTTGCTGAATTAAAAACATTAATTTCTGAATTAATTTCTGTAAAAAAAAAAAAAAAAAAAAAAACATATGTAGAGTAAAGAACATTTTTCCCCCTTCTGAAATACCCTGGCCTTTTGTATTATTATTATCATTTTATTTACATTATTAGAACACATAAAGAAAACTAAAAATCAGAAACTCCTTTGCTGAAACACTGAACTGCAATAAAACATCAAAGGTCTTGTGTATCATGAAAGCACACAGATGTGAAGTTGCTGGAAAACAATGTGTCAACAGAGACCGTGACAATGGGATTAGTGCTCCTTAATATTTTCCTTGCATTTTGGTCTATCTCTCTGGAAATGAAGATAAGCAGCAGTACACTGTGGCTCGTGATTCTGTTCCTCTGACCGAACAGCAGTGAGGAATATTCTCAGCGCAGGAAGCAGTAGGGATGGAGGTGTGTCGCAGAACTGAAAAAGCTGTGGAATGGAAAGCAGCGGGAGGTTTGGAGTAATGGCCCTGAAAATGTGTATCTGACCTATCGCTGCTGTGAGATTTGCCTTTTGTTTATCTGCCAACGGACAACATTTCAGTATGAGGTTTTCCCTCATTCACATGTAAAAAAAAAATCTGCATTCTTCTTTATCAAAGTAGTGCAGACTGTTTGGGAATACCAGGGAAATTGAAAAGCCCAAGATAGTTTGAGAAAGCCAATGGAAAGCACATAAGTCTGCAGCATTCAGCCAGACTGTATTATGTTAGTGAAATCAAAGGCAGTGCTGACTGAGCTAAAATAATTCTGCATCATTAAAATAGTTTGAAACGGTCCTTCCAGCTTTAAATAAGTATTAACACTGAAAATATCATCTTTTGCATATATAATATGTGGACTTTTTCAATCTACTAAAAAGTACATTTGTCTAATGAGATTGTAAGGGTATGTTAGATTTTTGGTTTTTTTTTGACAGACAGACAGGTAATAGATAGATAGACAATTCTACATGTTGTACATCCCAGATAAACATGATGTCTTACCTTAAAAACCAGTTCCCCAATAAGACCATTCCAGGTCCCATCAGCCTGCTGACTGCCATATTTATGATCAGGAGCCACGTAGATCTCATATTTGAACCCCAGGTAGTTGGCCAGGGCATCCAGTACATCAATTGAAAATCCTTGATACTTCTTAGGTTTCCCAAGCACATTTTCGGAGACCATCACAAATGGCTCTTCCTGGAAAGAGCAATAGCAGTGAAATCATTATGTCAGCTTATAAAAGGAACTAAATCATTGGGCTAAAAGCAACAAAAACATTCGCAGAGGATTAAGAGAAACACACACAAAAACAGCCCGAATGGCAATGCCTATGGACATTGAGGTAACTGAGGGCACCGGTTTTAGAGTCAGCAGGGTATCATAAATAGTCTACTGAGAACACAGCTTGACGTTCATGATTCTGAGGGTGGCAGATCCGTTCCTGGAGCTGACACAAGTGTTTACCTGAAGCAGACGCATAAGCTCCTACAGCGGCTTAGCTAATGCTCATAATTTGATTTTATTTTCAGCAGGAGGCAATGCTGCTGTATATGGGCTGAAGCTTAATGTCACTTGGCTTTAACCTCCTCTTATGAGCTGTGGCATAATTCGGAGAAAAAAAAGTCAGAGGGGAATTAGTGCCACGTCATATCCAATCAAGAGCAATGTGAGGAAAGTAAATATGTAGAGCTTTGTTTTCAGGGTAGTTGAGTGAATGTTTACAAAGAATATAGGAGGATCTAGGCTGACCTCACTAAGACTACAGGTTTCACTGTCAGGACAAGACCAGGACAAGATTGGCCTTAACAGCACTTCTTCAGTAGTGAAATTATTAGCATTTCAACATTATCATACTAAAAGTAGTGAAAGTAGAGTTTCTCCAGACATTTGCACGGTTCACTTCAAACGCTTTACGTTCGTAATTTCTTGGAATGAAAATGAAGGCAATATACTGAAATAATAACAAAAACGTCAAATCCAATAGAAAAAGGGATCTGAACAAATCATTTTCTCTCAGATATATAAAGATTCACATTTATCAAAACATTACTTAACTTGATAATGCTTGTCAGTCATACATTATTCATTGTGGGTTCTGACTGACTCATAAGATCCCTAATGCTCAATTAGGGATTTAAGGTTTTACTGTGCTCACATCAAAGAAATTAAGTCTTTACGAAAAGGATTTTAAATGAAAAATATATACCCGGATTCACACTCATCATACAAGCATTAGCTCTGGCTATGGCTGAAGAAACGGTTCTTCTGAAGCAGTGAGACCGGCCGCCATTTGAATTGATTAGTCGTTCTCCACCGATAAAGACGAGCGGAGTCTCCATGGATCTCCAAAACCAGCTTGGCAGACTATTGTGGAGGTGGATATGATGCGATTTGGATTTAGTCTGAGCCTTGGGCCTACTGGTGTTTCATAAAAGGTCTACAAACATTGTCATACACTGCCAAACTGGCTCTGGAGAGTTTCTGAAGGTCAAACAGAGAAAATGCTTTTTATAAAGAGGAAGTTTAGAAAGAGACTCTGTTTGAGCAATGGAAACATTCTTAGTAATGCTGACAACTGCATGTTAGACAGAAATGTGGAAAAGACTCAAGGACAAGCAAGTTCTCAAAACTATGGAAGCAAAATTGCACTATTCTTTCCCAACCCTATCAGCTGAACTCGTATAGAAGGGGAGGAGGTGTAACTTAAAGGGATAAAAAATGAAAATTCTGTCATTAATTACTCACCCTCATGACATTCCAAACCTGTCAGACCTTCATACATCTTTGGATCATAAATTTAGATATTTCTAATGAAATCCAAAAGCTTTTTGACCCTGCATAGACAGCAACGCAACTACCACGTTCAAGGCCCAGAAAGGTAGTAAGGACATTGTTAAAATGGTTCAACTGACAGTGGTTCAACTGTCATTTTATGCAGCTACGAGAATACTTTTTGTATTTTTGACATTTAACAGGTCTCATGTAATTTCAAACGTGTATGATGTTAGCATTTCTATGGAACACGAAAGGAGGAATTTTAAAGAAATGAAAGACTACTTTTTATAGAACTACTGTTCATGCCAACTTTGAAAACTCCAAAAGGGCAAAAAAATTCATGGTCTTTTGAAGCCTTATAATCTGTGTGAGGAACAGGTCCTTATTTTGTGGAAAAACCTCCCTGCCCTTATCAGTGAATGCAGGCTTATATATTTTAGTCTAAATGCAAAATAAAGAAATAAAAAAGTAAAAATAAATGACATTTGGCATTTCTACTGAAAAAAAAAAAAAAAAAAAAAAAGAATTTCTACTGTTTGGAACAGAAATGGATCAAAAGCTTACATAAAATAATAATAATAATAATAATAATAATAATAATTATAATAATAATTTTATTTCGCTTTAACATCAAGTAGTACGGGTGTACACTACCAGTTCAAAGATTTTTGACTTTTAATTTTTTAAAGAACACCACCAAGCCTGCATTTAATTCATCCAGCAAAGCCAGTACAATTTTTTAAATATTTGTATTTGTATTTGTTTTCTATTTGAATATATTTTAAAATGTAATTTATTCCTGTGATTTCACAGCTGCATTTTAGCATCATTACTCCAGTTACATGATCCTTCAGAAATCATTTTACTGACTCCAAGCTTTTGAACGGTATAGTATATAATGTTACAAAAGCTTTTTATTTCAGATAAATGCTGATCTTTGGATCTTTCTATTTATCAAAGAATCCTAAAAAAAAAATGTACTCAACTGTTTGAAATATTGATAATAATAATTTATGTTTTTTGAACAGCAAATCAACATTTTAGAATGATTTTTGAAGGAATTATGTGACACTGAAGATTGGAATAATGATAATAAAAATTTAGCTTTGATCACAGGAATAAATTTCATTTTAAAATATATTCAAATAGAAAGCAGTTATTTTAAATAGTAAAAATATTTCACAATATTACTTTTGCTGTATTTTTGCTGTATTATATCAAATAAATGCAAGCTTGGTAAGTTTTAAAAAGCATTAAAAATTGTACTGTCCAAAAACAGTTTTGACAGGCAGTGTAGCTGAATTCCTAGTTTACGGAAAATCACAAACTATAACTTTTTGTTGAAGTCTGTTGTTGACAGCACCAACGAGTTGCATACCCTTGTTTATTGCACAAATTTATTTATTTATTTTTTTTCTTTTTACTGAAATCAGAAGTTGGAGGAGCTCAACTTGGCAAGAAGCTTTCACAGGCCTGAATGGCTGTATTCAACACACAGCTGCTAGCTAAAGGCCAATGACCAACGATCATGTGAACGGCAAACATCTCTTTCCAGAGTCTCCAGCAACTCCGCTCACGAACCATTGCGATCCAATACCACGCTAGCGTGGCGCCGGCGGCCCAGTGAAAATAATAGCCCACTGTTTATTTTTCATATTCTCTTAAACAAATCCCTATTGATGTCTGAAGTGTTTCTGGGAATATGTCAGGCAGATTTATCATGGAAGGAGCGTTATTGACTGCATGCAGCCTGCACATTAAGCCAGCGCTTTCTAATCCTTACCAGACCCCCCTCGCTCAATAAGCTATTAGAGGAAGTGAGGATATGCATGCCAACTCGCACTATAGCCAAGAGGTGCCATCTATCAGACTTCCCTCCGAGGGGCCTGTGCGAGACCCCTGCCGGATTCTCCGGGCCCAATTGGCCATCAGCACGATCTGAAGAATATCCGTAGCACTTAGACTGGGGGCAAAAGCACGGTGACAATGACCCTTTTAACAGGATTCCTCCAGTGTCGTTTTTTATCTACATTGAGATGTAGTCTTGCTCTTATTGAGCCGGCCCAGAAGGGGTACGGCTTCCCACATCTGTGTTCAACCCATGTTGCATCGATTCCCTCTCTCATTATACGGCCATCCCTTCCACACAACTACACATGCAGTGATTCAAATTCACACGCATCTTGTGGACAATCTCTGCCGCTACTATGGAAATCAATAGCAGGCATGGATCAGGTGATGCATGTTGCTAACATTAACATCATCCTGTAAGTATTGTTGCTGTGTGTATGCATTTGGGTTTGTATACGCTGTACGCTATTTGTTGCTCATCCAAAATTGCGGACAATTTACTCACCCTCAGGCTATTCAAGAGAGAAGAGTTTGTTTCTTTATTGAAACATTTGGAGAAATTTACCTTGAAATCACTTGCTTACCAATGGATCCTCTGCAGTGAATGGGTGCCATCAAAATGAGAGTCCAAACAGCTGATAAAAACTTAATAGTATTTTACAAGTAATCCACATGACTCTAGTCCAGCAATTAACATCTTTCTGTGTTTGTAAACACATTTATCAAGACGGGGAATTCATCATTAAAAGTGTAGTGGACTTTTCCACTACAGAAAGCATTATTCTGGATTATGGACTTAACCATGGTTTAAAGTAAATACTGATTAATAATGGATTTGTTTCTTGCAAAGACACAACTTTTCACTTCACAAGATGTTACTTGATGGACTGTCGTGTGAATTAATTGCGTGTGTATTTTTTTTAATCAGCTGTTTGGACACTCATTCTGATGGCACCCATTCACTGCAGAGGATCCACTGGTGAGCAAGTCATGTAATACTTAGTTTTTCCAAATCTGTTCCAATGAAGAAACAAACTCATCTACAGTTGAGGTTAAAAGTTTACATACACCTTGCAGATTCTGCAAAATGTTAATTATTTTACTAAAATAAGAGGGATCATACAAAATGCATGTTATTTATTATTTAGTACTGACCTGAATAAGATATTTCACATAAAAGATGTTTACATATAGTCCACAAGAGAAAATAATAGTTGAATGTATAAAAATGACCCTGTTTAAAAGTTTACATACGCTTGATTCTTAATAGCGTGTTGTTACCTGAATGATCCACAGCTGTTTTTTGTTTGTTTGTTTGTTTTTTTAAATCGATAGTTGTTCATGAATCACTTGTTTGCTCTGAATAGTTAAACTAACTGCTGTTCTTCAGAAAAATCCTTTAGGTCCCACAATTTCCAACAATGACTATGATTGAGATTCATCTTTTCACACTGAGGACAACTGAGGGACTCATATGTAACTATTACAGTAGGTTCAAACACTCACTGATGCTCCAGAAGGAAACACAATGCATTACGAGCCGAGGGGTGAAAACTTTTTGAATTTAAAGATCAGGGTAAATTTAACTTATTTTGTCTACTGGGAAACATGCAAATATCTTCAGTAGCTTATAATTAAAATAAATAAATATGATGATATTTAGGCAAAATAAGAAAAATATACACTTCTTAATTTGGTTCAGAAGTTTACACCCCTGGCTCTTAATAAATTATTTTTCCTTTCCTTGAATCATCAGTGAGCATTTGAACCTTCTGTAATATGAGTCCTTCAAGATGGATCTCAAATCATACAGTGATTGTTGGAAAGGTTCAAATCAAGCGGCAACCTCCCGCTCTCTATTGAAACCAACACAGAAGTGACTTAAACTGCAATTCATCGAGACTGGCTCCGAAAGGGAGTCAATCCTACAGACTCAGATACAGCCAGGTACAAAAAGTGTTTTTGGTCTATATAGCTAATTTTGCCCTTCATGTGAACTGTGAGGGGGATGAATTTTTGTATAACTCAGCCGTTTAAATTATATTAAGCATTAAAGTTCTGCATAATTAAGGGAGTGGCCACTTGAGTGACAGGTGGATTACCGCTGCTGTCAATACTGTCGCGCTAGGCGGGTGTGGTTTCAGCAACCAGCTCTACCCATGTCCCGCCTCTTTGCCCATTTTCCATTATCCAGGAGTGACGTGCGATGCCGCAATTCCAAGATGGCGAAGGCCAACTCCCTCCCACTATGAGCTTCAAAAATGCTCATAAGAAACCTATGGGTGACGTCACAGACACTATGTCCATATTTTTTTACAGTCTATAGTTCAAATACACAAAAATACAGAAAAACCAAAGAATTTGTAGGACAAGGATTTTTCTGAAGCACAGCGGGCAATTTAACTGTTTAGGACAAACAAGGGACTAATTTTTATAAATTCAACTATTATTTTCTCTTGTGGACTATATGTAAATGTCTTTTATGTGAAATATCTTATTCAGGTCAGTACTAAATAAAAATAACATGCATTTTGCACGATCCCTCTTATTTTGGTAAAATAATTCACATTTTGCAGATTCTGCAAGGTGTATGTAAACTTATGACTTGAACTGTACATATTGGATGGTGAGTACAGATTTTTATTTTTGGGTAAACTATTCCATTAATAACGAATTGCGATTCTATTCTTTTTTTGCATTTTTTTTTATATTGGTAGCATAAAGCCAAGCATTTATAGATTATTGCAAATGTCCTGATAAGAAAAACAAAAATCTAATTGAAATCATGATATACTTCTTTATATTTTTTTCTTAGAAAAAAATACAATCTAAAATAATCTGCCAAATCCAATCATACGGTTCAGGAACATAGAACAGGAAATTATATCATTACCAAAAAAACACAATGATGTTTATAAATTTACAATATTTATTACAAAATGTTTTTGTCTATATTAGTATATGTACTCATCAATAATTCATATTAATTCATATACTGGATTAAAAATTCATATAACTTTATTATTTCATACGAATATACTATACTACTCAGTCTTCTTCCATCTTCTACAGACATTTTGAAAACTCTCTCATGCATGCAGCTATGATCTGCTGGTGAGTGAATCAAAAACATGTGTCATGGTGCGTTGAGACTGCAAGGTTTCACGGCAGATGTGTGTGTGTATTCTCCGTCAGTTTTAGTGTTTGGAACAGCACCAGCATTTCTTAGACTGGTGAAGAGCTGTCAGAGCTGGCACGTCGCATATCCTGACATGCCTGCCACTGGGGCGGCTGAGAGCAGCGGGGAGTTTAAGTTGCAAGGAGCCGGCGGGCTGCTACCAACTAGCTGTAAGACCGAAGGGAGCGCTCCATCAGCCACCAGCAGGGAGCATGCGCCTTCCCCATCCACCTGAAGGTTTACTTTACAAACGACAACATATCCCATGGTTCCAAGCTCCCCACTTCCCTAACCATATGTTTCACCACAAGGCTCTATGGTACTGAACTGGCAGTCTATCTTTCCTTCTTTTTTTTCTTGATTCATCCTGATTTTAATACAATGTTTGAACTAGAAATTAGAATTTTGCTCTCTAAGACATCACAGCTTCAATTAGTCTCTATGGAAAGAAGGTAAAATAATGCCTGTCTGGTAAAACTGTGAACTGCAAATAAAAGTCCTCATCTTATTATCCCAGGGTCTTTGAGCAGAACATTCAGTGCCAGTGTTACAGATAAGACAAACTGTGCTTCATTAGATAGCGAATACTGATAATGCATCCACAGTACATTGGCCTATAAATTAACGCGTTAAGCACTGATTTCAGTGTCTTCCATGTTTAAGAACTTTAAGGTCCATGAACAGTTCATACTCGAATCTGATACTGGCCACATTATAAAAAAAAGGATCTGAGCAATAAATAGGACCTTATGATTTCTGCGATGCGGAAAAAGCAGATGGAATTGCGAAATCCAGTCATAAAAATGAAATTTACAGTACAGCATAGAATGTCACAGAATTTGCCAAATTTTGGATGAATAAATCAAAAGTAGGTCAGAACACCAAAACGTGATATGGCATAGTGTCTTTGAATAGTAAGCTGCAACAATACTACTAGATATGAATACTACTAGAATTCATACTAGATATGAATCTGCACATCTGTGTGAATGAATGCTGCATATGTGTGGTTTAATTTTATAAACATAATTGCAAGAACTGCTCTGAGAGTCATTTCATGAGCATTTTACTGTTTCTTTTTGAGAACCATTGCCATATCATATACAAACAGAAGCTTTAAGGTCCTTACAGCAACCCGTCAAAATAAAAGTTTGTTTTAACTTGAAGAAACTGTGACAGAAATATTTTACTTAATGTATGGATAATACTATTACTGCTACTAAATAATTATTAAAACATGATTTTTAAGGAATATTGGCCAGAATTGATTTACCAGATTTACTTTATTTACTTTATAAATTAATAAATACATTTAAAAAAATCTGATGTTTTTGATTAATCAAATTAAATGAAACTATTCAAATGGAATCCAGAAAATTAATGGAAAACATAATTTTGGCAAAAAATAAAACTGAATTTGAAAAAAACAAAACAAACAAACAAACAAACAAACAAACAAACATATTTTTAGGGCCTTAAAAAAAATAAATAAGGCAAAATAAAATGGAAAAACTGAATTTGGTGAAAAAACAAAACAGCATTTTGGAAAAAAATAAAAATGGATTTTATAGGGCCTTAAATAAATCAGAATCAAGCACTAAGCTTGCAGATATCAGAGATTCTACACAAGATCAATATGTCTTTGAAATATTTCAACAAATAAAAAAGGCAAATGTAATTATATTTAATAATTCATGATATTTGTTAAAAAAATATTTTTGCTCTGAAAAACTGAAAAATGGAAGAAAAATAAACATTTCTTCCTCCATCTTTAATACATTTATTTAAAACAAATATTACTGTATTTTTTTGTGTCAACAAAAATAATAAAAATAAATATACTACTGGAGCTAGGAAACGTATTTATACTTAATAAAAATTGAATCACTCATCTTTTATACATCCACAGATCCACCAAGCGCTAGTGTGTTTGTTTGTTTGTGAAATATTTGATCTACTGTATTTTGAATATGCAGTCAGTGACCAGTAATATGATACACAATATACCATAAGTCTGCGGATACTATTTGGGCCACACAATGTTTCAACTCTCAAATTAAATTGTGAGACCATCTTACTGTCCTCCAGTATCTACAGTTTGCCAACGTGCGCATGCGTCCATTCAGTTCTAGTCTCCAGCCTCATCCGCCACTAGGGGGAGTGCATGAACACGACAGCCTCCGCCGATTGCTCATTGTTAGCGACTGTGGACGCAAGTTATTCACAGAGCATTCTGTCACGC
The DNA here is from genome assembly GCA_033026305.1 of Cirrhinus molitorella. NCBI lineage: Eukaryota > Metazoa > Chordata > Actinopteri > Cypriniformes > Cyprinidae > Cirrhinus > Cirrhinus molitorella. The sequence goes on along the minus strand of CM065125.1, from coordinate 16,153,401 downwards.
TGAGAAATCACAGAATAAAGGAAAAAAGAGGGGTAAAGCGAGAGAGAGAAGAGACGCAGAGAAGCAGCATCACCGCTTTCTTCTCCGACCGACTTCAAAGCAGGGATATGAAGAATTTAAAGCTCTGAATCTTTAAAGAACTCCAGGGACTCACTCAAATCAGCGCTGGAGGGTAGATAGCAAAACTCAAATCTCAATATAACCCAGCTCCCCTGGTCTACGTTCATCGCACCCCAAAATTCACTCTTAATGAACTTCGAAACGGGCGACTTGATGTGAACAGACCTCTGGAGCTCTCTGGAATGAATATGGATTACTCTGGGGTTACTTCGACCTTATGAGGTCCAGTCAAACAGAGGAACTCCGAGACATGGGAAGTCCTAATTAAGTCAGTTTGATGTCATTTATATTAGAGAGGTAAAGGGAAAGACATCTGTGAGCATCAGTGAATATTAAAGCACTGACATCTTGTAAAACTTTGTAGTTATGAGAACTACTGTAGCTGTAAGATGCCGTAAAAAGCCCTCGACTTGACATTTCTGGTAAAGCTGTAACGGTACGTACCAGAACAGTGACCACCCGTAAGACGACCCCGCGCATGTTGTTCTCCAGCTTTCGATCTGTCAGTGTCCCGTTCAGTCCGTGGATGGGGTCCCAAGTGGCGAGCTGAAGAAATGCAGAAAGTTCACAGTAAGTTCACAGAAAGAAGTATTGATTGCACTAACAGCCTATAGATTTTTACACGTAAATGAGTTTATTTCAGAACACAGGGAGATTCTTTCAGATTTCTTTTCCTTTTCACTTTCATCTACTGATAAAAAAAGAAGAAACATAAATCTGAACACAGTTAATAACAGTTGCAGTCTTCTACACATCAATAATATTAAATGGTGATTAAACAGACAACGCTTGGATTTGCTCTTCTCAAAAAAAGTTCCACAAAGATCTCAATAATTGCCTCAAACTGTTGTCAGTTATTCCGCAAAGACTCATTCAATTGATCAAAGACATTTACAATGATAAAAAAGATTTAAAACAAATCAAATATCTACCGTTAACTGCCATTCAAAAGTTTGGATGGCAGCTTTTTGGCGCTTCTTTTATGCTGATCACAGTTCCCTTTATTTAATAAAAAATACAGAAAATAATATTCTGAAACATTATTGTGATTTAAAATGGTGGTTTTCTATTAAAATAATAATAATAATAATAATATCATTTATTTCTGTGATACAAAGATGAATTTCACCCACTAATACTCCGGTCTTCAGTGCATTCTAATATGCTAATTTATTATTACTGTTGGAAACAGTTGTGATGCTTATTTATTTATTCATTCATTTATTATTATTGTCATACAGCATTTTTTCAAAATAGAAATCTTTTTTAACAATATAAGTCTATACTATCACTTTTTATCAATTTAACACATCCTTGCTGATAGTAAATCAGCATGTTAGAATGATTTCTAAAAGGATCATGTGACACTAAAAATCCAGAAATTTGCTTCACAGGAATAAATGTTAGTTGAAAGAATATTAAAATAGAAAACCGAAAATAAAATAGAAATAATATTTCTGTTTATTACTGTCTTGATCTGTGCTGCTATGGCTCCCTCTGTCTGCCTTTAGAGGGAGTCTTCAATGTATTATGGACTTTTCACTACATTACCCATAACCCCATTCTCGTGAACTTCCTGTCACCTTTCACCTCTCACCCCAGTCGGCCATCTTGCTTTTCTGTGTATAAATAGACTGGTTTGTTCACTGTTCAGATGGCGAAGTATTGCATAGTTTTCTGTGTCAATTCCGAGCGTTATTTCCTGGTTGCCCTCCCGTTGCCGAGCTCCTTTGTTCTTGGTTCCTGTGACTGTTCTCCGCCCGCCTATCGACCCCTCGCCTGTCCCTTGGATTATTCTGCTCGCTGCCGGCCCCAGACCTTCACGCTCGGATACTGACGCTTCTTTGTTTTGTCCTACGTTGCCCATGTTTGTTCCCGTCTGACCCCTGTTTGTGTGACTACGAGTTCAGTTAATAAAGCTTTGCATTTGGATCCACCCGTCTTCGTCATTGTTACAATTACAGAATATTTCTGTTTTTTTCTGTATTTTGAATCCAATAAACAAGCCTCGATAAGCAGAAAAGTCTTCTTTAAATCAGCATATTAAAATAATTTCTGAAGGATCATGTGACACAGAAGACTGGAGTAATGATGCTGAAAATTCAGCTTTGCATCACAGGAATAAATTACATTTTAAAGTATATTAAAATAGAAAACAGTTATTTTAAATTGCAATAATATTTCACTATATTACTGTGTTTTATGCTATTTTAATCAAATAAATGCAGCCTTGATGAGCATAAGAAACTTCTTTCAAAATATAAAAAAACCCAAAGCATACCAAAACCACACTTCCATACTTATAATTTGTTTCCATTTTAAGTTTTCCTAAAGAATTTTGAAAGAAAATCTGAGACAAAACATAAAGGAAATTTCCACTAATTCAGATAATTTTACTGAGCAACTTCTGAGCATTCAAATATTCCTCTGGGAATTACTGAATTAATCTTTGTTGTCTTTGTGAAAAACAAGCCTTTGTGAAAACTAATAATTTGATTATGTTGCATCTGTTCAATTTATGTTATTCCTTTCATGTGACAAAAGTCTCTGATGTGTTTGGTTGGTGTCGTTTGATAGCTAGTTAAGCTTGCAACCCATACACTGTCCTCTTAGAACTCAACTCTCTCCGGATTCAATGCAAAGATGCAACCATTTTCTCATCCAATTGCATCTGAATTTAATGAGACCAGCTGCTCCGATTGGAATGCAGTCAGTGAGTCGATAGATTTATCCATTGGCCTTTCCATGTGGTGTTATTGTTAATATTTATTCTGAAAAGCCACGACACATTTTAGTCTAACAATGCTTGGCAACACAGCTCATTTGGCTATTTTTAAACCACAGAAAGTTGCAATCAGAATATAAAACACCAAATTTGCTGAATACCTCATATTTTAATGTTAAACAAACATGAGTTAGAACGGCTAAAAAACAATGTGAAAATCAATTATTAAAACAATGAAACAGGAACACACACTCACAAACAAGCAACAAAAAGCACGTTTTTTCATAGAAACACAGCAAGGAGCAAACAATAATTATTTAAACGAGTAATTTAGGGCTATGCTTTAATACCCAAACAGAAATCTGTTCACCAAACTCTAATTACACTTAGCTAATGTGTGCCGCATAAACAAACAATTCGTTGCCCTACTGTGCTCATTTTTCCTCTCGAGTCGGATAACAACAGAGAACAACTATTGATTTATTTGCCCAATAAAACAACAGCGTTGAGAAGAAAGCAATACTTCCTGAAGTGCGTCAAGCTACCTGTGGAAAAAAAAAATCCTCTCCGCAGAGATCAAAATTTTCCTGGTTCCCTGTAAGAGACTGTTGGAAAATGATTTTCCTGCTCAATCAAAACATGATATGAAGGGGTTCGGAGGGCGGGAATGTAAAAGACTTTGATGCTTTTGAAGTTTCCCATGAAAGTACTCTTATGACAGAATACAAACTGCAACAAAAAATATATGTGGAATAATAAAGTGCCATATAGACTTGCATGGCTGGTTTTATACCAAAACAAATGTCACGCTTTGTCCGTGCAATACAAATGCCATCCTTTATGCATTCATAAACATGGCAGCAAAACAACCTTCAAAAAAAAAAAATCCCCTCTTTGGATCTTGGAGGAAATGAAGCTCACCTTCATACACAAGAGAGGTCTGAAACACGTCAACTCAACATTTCACTGCACACTATGAGTCGTGTTATCGTGGGCTCCGGCTAGTCATTAGCATAATATTTAGACTGGGATTAGACAGGGTACACGCCATCCCATGGAGGCTGGGATGACAGAGCCTTTACATAACTATCCACTTCAGAGGCGCCGAGGCCTTTTTTTTTTTTTACCCAAGGCAGCCATTTTAAGTTTATTCTTATCAAATCTGTCTGAAGTAAAAGTCTACTATCATTATGTAATCAAATCATCTAAAATATTAATGGGCTGGAAGGGGTACTTGTGTGTAAATGTGTGTGTATTTTGTTTGATGTGACTCGAGAATCAATATCGATTAATATCAAGCCGCATCAAAGAGCCAAAAGTTGTGTGTAGAAAACAGTTTGTATGCTAACATTTGAGACTGTTTATTCATTCTTATCATAGGTTTTCTGCACTTAGTGGTTTATCATCAATTCAGCCAGGTAGTCATGTCAGGTTAGAATATAAAAACAGAAATTCAATACACCCAAAGCCGAAAGTGCAGTTCTAAAACCCATCTCTTCCAAGTTTTATAATGGCAGTAAATAGTGGTCAAGATTTTGAAGTCCAATAAAGTGCATCCATTCATCATAAAACATACTCCACACAGATCCAGGAGTTAATAAATGCATTCTAAAGCAAAGTTTTATAAGTGTATAAGAAAAATATCCATATTTAAAACTTCATAAACCATAATCTCTATGATGTAGGACGTAGGAATACCTTAAGCTCATGTGAGAATATGCTAGTCTCGCGGGAACCATGTTTTGTTTGCAGCAAAGGAAAATCAGTCTCCTCTTGGCTTATATAGAAATTCTCAGTCATTTTTCTTTACAAATCCTTGTTTTGTACTTGTAATTCATGACCGGTGTTTTGTTTTGCTTTTTCCTCTGCACTTCATCCGCTGGAATGCCACTTTCTCATGTACGTGTGCACAACAGTTAACACAAGTTAGATATTAAATATGGATTTTTTTTTTCTTATACAAACGCATCGATTCATTTCAGAAGGCCTTTACTAACCCCACGGAGCTGTGTGGAGCACTTGTTATGTTGGATGGATACACGTCAAACTTCAAAAATTTCAAAAATCAGAATCTATTCACTGCCAAGCTTGGAAGAGCTAGAACAATTTTTAATTTAGCTCAGATTGTATTAACCTGAAAGACTAAAGTCATATACAGCCAGAATGGCTTGAGAGTGAGTTAAACTATCCCTTTAATCCTGTCCACCATGTTGGATTTTTTTTTTAGCTTGTTGCAGTGCTGTTTGAGGTTAGGAAGGCTATATAGGCAGGATATATGATTATATACAGTTAAGGTCAAAATGTTAATTGTTTTACCAATATAAGAGGGATCATACTAAATGCATGTTATTGTTTATTTAGTACTGACCTGAATAAGACATTTCACATAAAAGACGTTTACATATAGTCCACAAGATAAAACATTTCAGTTGTTATAAATTTAATTTATAAAAATGACCCAGTTCAAAAGTTTACATCCCCTTGATTTTTAATACTGTGTTGTTACCTCAATGATCCACTGCTGTGTTTTTTGTTCAGTTATAGTTGTTCATTAAACTGCATGCTGTGCTTCAAAAATAATAAAAAAAAATCCTTCATGTCCCACAAATTCTTAGATTTTCCAGTATTTTTGTGTATTTTAACTCTTTCCAACAATGACTGTGTGATTTTGAGATCAATCTTTTCACACTGAGGGACTCATATACAACTATTACAAAAGGTTCAAATGCTCACTGAAGCTCCAGAAGGAAAGAACATGCATTAAGAGCCAAGGGGTGAAAACTTTTGAACTGAATGGAGATGTGTAAATTTTTCTTATTTTGCCTAAATATCATATTTTTTTCCTTTAGTACTGCCCTTCAGCTACAGAAAATACTTACATGTTTTCCAGAAGACAAAATAAGTTAATTTATCATGACCTTCAAATTTAAAAAGATTCTTAACAAGAATATATAATAAGAAGGTATCTTACAATGCAGCATAAAATGTTTTGGACCGACCTATGATGCCTTAAAAAGTTTCCTATGAACAAAGCGTCTGCAACAGAACTAATGTTTCCTTTTTAGTCAAGCTAACCAGACAGACACTTTGATTTCAATAGATTGAAAGCATAAATGTGATAATTAATGGAAAGACGAGTCTGACTCATGATCATACATTTAAGCTATTCATTCACTATTTCAAGCAAATTCAAGCCATATATAAAGTAATTCACTTGACCTGTATGTCTATGTAGCTAAAACATGAGAATTGTCTAGAATGTCAGTCCATATATTGGTATCTGGCGCAAATAAAAGCGACAGAAAATGCTGTTTCTGTCTCTTTTACTCAGATGCACTTATAAAATGGCATAATTCAATAGACAATCAACCTTCACTTTCAGCCATTAAACATTTATTATCAGTCCATTTCCTATCCTGCGGGAGCAGGTGGAATGTTTTTATGATGTATGATTGATTGATTCGCAAAGCTCCATTAATTAAAATGAACCTTTTTGTGGTTAAGGACACTGCTATGCTTTTAAGTGTCTCTGTATTGATCTCAAGAAATAGACTGGGTTTGAAGAGCGGCCCTGGAAAGCAGACCCAAAGCAAATGTGAGTCTAAAAATCGGTAATTATGTTTTGATTGCGAAACAATGTAATATAAAACCTCGGCACTGGCCGCGGAGGGCGAATCCGCAATATCCGATAAAGGTCTTCTTGAGCACGTCTACGTAAACTCATAACAGCTATATTTACAGCAAGCGAGGCATGCTAAATGCCTGTGAGAAATTTCAAGCCTTGTCTAATCGATAAAATATTATCCACCGTGGGAAAACATGCGGCCGTATTGCTGAATCGCTGCCGCTGACTGCGTCAGCATGAATCGACACATCCATCGACCTCTGGACTCGTCGCTCATCATGTAGACTTCTGGGAACGGTGAGAAACCCACAAAGCCGAAGTGCTAACGTTCAAAGCAGAGTATATTCTAGGAGGTACCGTTGTCACAATAGCTGGAGCACAACTGTCAATCTTCGGTTGTTTAGTGTGTAGTTTCAAGAGCTTTAGCAGGGGTATTTCGGAGGCCGTGGCTAGACAGGAAGTGCTTCTGTCATACAAAATTTGTTTTGCATGCTGAATCTCAAACTAGCGGTACAATGTTTGTCATCCTCCAACAGTTGGGGTGAGCTGCCTCATCTCAAGAGACAGTACTGTAAATTTCAAGTCTGAAAAAACAGAAGCAGAAAAGGGGTGTGTGTGAGAGAGAGAGGTCTGTCTCTTATCTTCAGAGGGACAGATAAGAGCTCATTTCCCACTGCGGAATGGAAACAAGCGGGCCTCTCCGGGCTCTCTGGCAAGAGAATGACACCATTAGCATCCCATAATGCCTCGCTCTATTCTGCACATTCCCATTTTGTGAGCGGGCGCATCGCCGACTGCTCTCGCCGTTTCTGCACTTCACGCACGGATCTGTTCACCTTGATCAGATGCGATTGCCGCCAGTCTGCCGCAGAGCCGGAGTTAGCAGACAGTTTCAAAGGTGATGCCTGGATATGAGTAACCGCACAGCTGGTAACGCCAGGGTTTCGATAACCTCTAAGGATGATGACGTGACACTTTGTTGTAGTGCAAGGTGGAAGAAAGTCAAAGCCAAGACCACCACCACAAAGCTTGCCCTACTCCTATTTGCCACCCACACATTTGACTAGTGACACTTTTTTTTAAGGTCTTAAAGGGATAGTTCACCCCCAAAATGAACATTTCATATCATTCAAAACCTTTATGATTTTCTTGCTTTTTGCTTCTGCTGGGTTTGGAAGAACATGAGAATGAGTAAATGACAGAATTATCATTTTTAGGTCAGCTATCCCTTTAAAAGCCTAAAACAGACATACTAACCTGTCAAAATAAAAGCAAAATACCCTTAAATACAATATAACACAAATAAAATATGGCTAAAATAAATTATTATTAAATTGTAATTAGACTTTTAAGTTATTAAATTATTGTTTTTATTATTGCAAATTAAAAACCTCAGTACTAATTTAGTACTGAAAAGTTTACTATTTACTTTTTTTTTTTACTATTTTTTTAAAGAAATTACTAAAATAATTTATTTTGTAATATTTTGCATTTATTTGATCAAAAGTGACAATTTGACATTTGATAAAATACATTTATATTATCACCAACAATTTGAGTTCAAATAAATTCTATTCTTTTGAACTTTCTATTCATCAAATAATCCTAAAAAAATATGGTTTTCACAAAAAAAACAAAAAAACAAAACTATATATATATATATATATATATATATTAAGCAGCATAACCATTTGCAACATTGATAATAATAACCAAACCAGCGTATTAGAATGATTTCAGAAGGATCACGTCACAAAATTCAGCTTTGCCATCACAGGAATAAAATACATACATTAAAAAAGATTTTAAATTGTAATAATATTTCACAGCATTCATGTTTTATTCATTTAAATATTTAAATGCAGCCTTGATGAGAATAAGAGATGTTTTAAAAAATATCTTACCAACCCCAAAGTTTAAAATGGTAGTGTTAGTAAGTACTTTAAAAAATATAGCTTTCTTTATGATATATACAGTATAAATATGGAAAACATATCTAATTTTTTAAGCCTGTTCTGTTTATTTTCAATTAAAATCACACCATCCAAGCGCTTAACATGCTGCCTATACTGACCTGCACTTCTGTTGAGTTCTCCACTTCACTGCATTCATGTTCACAGGATTAGCAACTGTGTCTAGCAATTAATTTTAGCAGTTATGCCCTCCTTCGCCAGGATGCTCCACTGGGACCTTATGGGACGTATCGCTATACTAATATATTGCAGGCCAGGTCATATCAATAGAGCCCTGCCTCAGGCAATTTGTAAACAGTACCTCGCAAAGTAGTTCGGAAATCAATCGACAGAAACAAAATGCTGACGATGCAAAGCAGCACCTGTCATGCAAATGGCCGAAGTATGACTGCCTACACATGCTTATTTGACCACAGAAACAGCGTCATCACGACAGTCGCCTTAAATCAAAGTCAACCCGAGCATCTCTGCATGCATATTTCAAAAACACCTCAATACGCTGGCTGATGTGTGGTTGTGCTGTCAAATATAAATGAGCAGGCTTTAATTTTGCAGCAAACTTACAATTATGCGCCAAAGTCCTCCTTCAAGAGTCAAACGAGGTTACATTTTATGGTTATAGGACATGCCATCTTCTACAAACACTCACTTATAAATTTAGCATCAGAAGCTTACCAAGGATGTGGCACCAAGCAAACATCTTAGCAACAAAATTACAAAATGTTTCCTTAATGTTTTTGTGATGTGCGGTTTTAAATATCACATGGAAGGCCGTTTTTGCCAATGAATAAAAAATTTAAAAAGGTAATTGCGACTTTTTATCTCACTTTTTTTTCTCAGAATTCTGAGATTTAAACTCGCAATTGTGAGTTATAAAGTCAGAACTGTGAGATATAAGCTCACAATTCTGACTTTTTTTCTCAGAATTGCATGATATAAACTCACAATTGCGAGTTAAAAGTAAGAATAGCGGAATATAAACTCAAAATTGTGAGAAATAAGATCCAAAGAGTTTATATCTTGCAATTCTGACTTTTTCTCAGAATTGTGGGTTTAAATCTCGCTATTCTGACCTTTTTTTTATTTTATATCTTGCAATTCTGAGAAAAAAAAAGTCAGAACTGCAAGTTTTTATCTCAGTTCTGTCTTTATTTCTCAGAATTTTAACTTTATATCTCGCAATTCTGACTTTTTTCTTTGAATTGAGTTTAAATCTTGCAATTCTGACTCGCAATTGAGTTTAAATATCGCAATTCTGACTTCTTTTCTCGCAATTGAGAGTTTATATCATTCAATTTGGAGAAAAAAAAGTCAGAACAGCGAGTTTATATCTCACAATTTTGACTTTAATTCCCAGAATTGCAAGTTTATATCTCACAATCCTGATTTTTTTCCTCAGAATTGTGTTTATATCACAAAATTTGGAGAAAAAAGGTCACAACTACGATTTTATCTCTCGCAATTCTGAGGATAAAGTCAGAACTGTGAGTTTATATCATGCAATTCTGAGAAAAAAAGTCAGAACGAGTTCTACTTCATTTCTCAGATATTGCTAGTTTATATCTCACAATTCTGACTTTATTACTCGCAATTGTGTGTTTATGTCACAATTCCGTAGAAAAGAAAAAAAAAGTCAGAATTGCAAGATAAAAAGTTGTGATTAGCTTTATAAAAAAAAAAAAAAAAATATTCAGTGGTGGAAACGGGCTTCCATAATATCATCAACGATTGTGAAAAAAAAAAAAAATAATAAAATAAAATATAATAATAATAATAATAATAATAATAATAATAATATATATATATATATATATATAGTAAATATTTTACCATATTGACTTTGTTTCTTAGAATTTGCCACTGCATTTCTCAGAATTGCTAGTTTATGTTTTACAATTCTAACCTGACCACTCGCAATTCTGTTTATGTCACAATTCTGAGAAAGAAAAAAAAATTCAGAACTGCAAGATAAAAAGTTGCGATTATCTTTATATAAAAAAAAAAAATAATAATAAAAAATTCAGTGGCGGAAACAGGCTTTCATAATATAATAAATGGCTGTAAAAAAAAAAAACAATATATATATATATATATATATGCTGTAAATATTGTAACATATTGACTTTGTTTCTCAGAATTGGCACTTCATTTCTCAGAATTGCTGTTTATGTCACAATTCTTAAAAAAAAAAATAAAAAAAATAAAAAAAAAAAACAAAGAAAGAAATCAGAATTGCAAGATAAAAAGTTGCAATTAGCTTTATTAAAAAAAAAAAAAAAATGTAGTCAGTGGTAGAAACGGGCTTCCATAATAACGGTTGTGAAAAAATTATATATACTGTAAATACTGTAACATAAACAGAACACATTTTCTATACCAGAAGAACTGACTGTCTAAGTAGTAGACAGAATCCATTAGCAGATGCCTCCACTCTACCTCCAACACAGCTGACATCTGAACTACCAGGCGGTCTGTTGGTTCCTATCAATGGTATGAATTGATTTTACCCACAAACACACATCAATGTCTGATAATGAGGTTGTCTAATGAGAGGAAAAGATTCAGCTAAGGCAAAGTCCCTTTAGGGTTTCCAGTCTATTCTGTTTCGTTCAAGAGAAACCACACTGAGGTGTACCACAACCGCCCCCATGGAAATGAAGTACAAGACATGTACAAATGTTCAATAAAGTAACATTTTCTCTCTGTGTGTGCTAAACTAAAGCAGAATTAAGGCTGGGAGACTTCAGGGTTGTGACACAGCACGCTAGAGATTGCTGAAAGGAGTGAGGAGCTCCAGGCTGTACATCAAAGATCAGTCTGCACTCTTAGCAGGGCAGATCTTGTGTGAACGGAATAAAATCACACACAAATGGACTAAAACTACTGAGCTCAGTCTCTCTGTACAAGCGACCTAATGACACCTGCAGATATTCTGCACCCGCATGCAGAAAAGCCTTTTCTTAATGACTATTTTTCTTGCTCACCAGTAAAAATATTTAAACATCATTAAAGTAAGATGCTTGAAAAGCAATATTGTGTGAGATAATAAGTTTCTACATAATATATCTGGTTAGAAGCAAAAACTGTGTCTATTACAAGGTCACTAAACTGTTCCAAAAAATAACTGGCAACACTTTAGTTGCGGAACCAATTCTCATTATTAACTAGTTGCTTATTTGCATGCATATTTACTAGCATATTGGCTGTGCACATTTTAATTCCTTATTCTGAATTAGGGCCGTGATTAACGATTATTTTAGTAATTGACTAATCAGTCGATGATTCTGTTGATTCATTAAGTAATCGTATAATTATAATTATATTTTTGGGGTAATTAAAATAGACCTAAGCAAACGACAGCTATTAAAATGACTTAAAATCCATATATATTAGCAATGAGGTAATATTAATTAGTTCAAATTAAGTATCAAAAGCAAGTAATCATATGGTTTTACTGAACAAAACTGTTAAAATACATAATGTATTATAAACAATAGAACTAATGTGCATTATGCATCATAACAAATGCCTGCAAAGGGGGCCAACAGCCTGACAATAGTTTTTACACTTTACACCGTGATCTCATCCTTGTTTAATATTGACCAAACAACATTTAAGTCAAATGTCCATTTAATCTTTAATATTTGGCCATTTCTTTACAACAGAAATGCTACAGCCACTGTAATTTCTTAAATATGTAACATCAAACGTGTAAACTCAGAGTGAGGGTTTGAAATTGAGATGAACAGTTAGCATATTGAGAAAGATATTAGATGTATTCTCCTGTGTTTGCATAGGTTTATAAATGTTTACCTTACAAATCTGATGAAATGGTGCACGTTGTGTTCCCAGATGAACATTATAATAAACCCAAACGCACAGCAATATGCAGAGATGGAGTTTGAGATGCTCCCCACATGTAAATAATAGCAGTTTGTGTGGAGCAGAATTTACTGTGATACTTAACCTACACACATGTAAATATTTAAAATGCATTAAACTTGCATTGCACATATTTATTGAATTTAATTGTATTGTTTGTGAATTCACAATAGCATTATCTACTCCTGGTATTTTGCTATTTATTCACAAACAAACTCCCACTAACATTTACAACAAACCTTTCCAGTGCAGACATATAATTTGGATAAGAGGAATTATAAACCGCTGTTTTTATGTAACTGCAGCTGTTTTCCTACAGACAAACAGACCTTCTTTTGTTAATTGAATTAGGATATGGTTATGTCAGAGGTTATTCTGTTTTACCTGAGATAAACTATAATTAAACTATGAAGAGTAAAACTGCTGTAAGAAAATTCAGACTGACAATTACCGATGCTTGCAAACACATTCGTGAAATAATTACAAAGTGAAAAAAAAAAATAATGAAAGTATGTTTCCGATTAAAAGAGTTTTGTAAACACAATTATCAGTTCAAATGAAATATTCATTTGAACTAATGATTGGATAAACAATAATGAATTTGACTGTAATGCTGGACTAAAGCCAATCTATTTAATATTTAATCTTCAGACAAAGCACAGGGCTTCAGAGAGGTGAACGCGCGTGCCATTTTAATAAAGCTTTGTGAACAAAGTCAATTAGTTCATACAAAAGATTAAAAACAATTCTAAATCGAGATTGAACAACTGCGAGCCTGTGTTTTTCAGTATAACTGCACTAAAGTCAAAGATTCATCACCTGAAGTACTCACTGCGTCCACTAATTAGTTTCTGAAGTTCCCAGAAAGGCCATGTTTCAGTTTACAGCAAGCATTATTAATAATTATTTCTTAGAAATTGAATTATCTGAGAGAAAAAATAAAATAAAAATGTTTGTAATAAAATAAAGACAAATCTGTATTCACTGTCTTGGCCAAAAGACTGTCTGTTTGTAAAAGGCCAGATCTAAATAATGTTTTTCTGCAAACCTAAAGTAAATACAAACAGGGAAATAAACAGACATACAGTATGACAAATATGATGTGTTATTATAATCTATATTTCTTCATAGTTTATATAGCATTATGTGTTATACTAAAGTTTTTATTTAAAACATTTTTATTTAAAGCATGTTTATACTATAAACTACCATTCCCTTCATTAATATTGGCACCCTTGGTAAATATAAGCAAAGGTGGCTGTGGAAATAAATCTGCATTATTTTTTTTAAACTTTCATTCAAAAAATTTACAAAATTCTAACAATTCATTTAAGTAAAAAAGTGGAAAGTGGGGGTAAATCACATTATGACGTTAATGTTTTTCTCTAGCTCATGTTGGCCACAATTATTGGCACCCAATTATTACAACATCCTTTTTCCAAGGTAACAGCTTTGAGTTTTCTCCTATAATGCCTGATGAGTTTGGAGAACACCTGACAAGACATCAGAGACCATTTTTTCATACACAATCTCTCCAGATCCTACAGATTGTCCCAGCTCTATGTTGGTGCTTCTTCTCTTCAGTTCACCCCACTCATTTTCTATAGGGTTTAGTTCAGGGAACTGAGACAGCCATGGCAGAAGCTTCATTTTGTAACACAGGTTTAGATTTTTTATCTGTTGGTATTTGACAGAATCCATGATGCCATGTATCTGACCAAGATGCCCAGGACCTCAAGCAGAAAAATAAGCCCATAACATTAAAGACCCAGCAGTATATTTAACTTTTTATCCCTGTTTGCACAACCCATTTGGTGGGTTTGCTGCCAAAAAGCAATGTTTTTTTTTTTTAGTTTCATCTGACCATAGAAGCCAGTCCCATTTGAAGTTCCAGTCGTGTCTGACAAACTGAAAATGCTGGAGTTTGTTTTTGGATGAGCAAGGAGGATTTTCTTGAAATCCTCCCGAACAACATGTTGTGATGTAGGGGATGTTTGATTTTTTTTTTTAGGCTTTCTGACCGCAAGACTCAACTCATCTCTGCAATTCTCCAGCTGTGATTCTTGGAGAGTCTTTGGCCACTCAACAGATTTGTAACATCTTTAGTTGATTGGAACGTCTTAATTATTGCCCTGATGGTGAGAACAACAATCAACAATCTTGTTCTGCACATCAGAACTATATTCTTTGGTTTTACTCTTTGTGATGGATGATTAAGAGAATTTGGCCTTTGTGTTCCATGTATTTATAATCCTGTGAAACAGGAAGTCATGGCCGGACAATTTCATGCTCCTTATCACGCTGGTGTGCTAAAAGAAAATGTTAATATAAATGGGAATAAACTTCAGGCAGATTTTACTCATAAGAATTTCTAGGGGTGCCAATAATTGTGACCAACATCCATTATTTCATAATGAGATTTCCCCCTAACTTTTAATTGTTTTACTTCAATGAAAAGTTGGAATTTTGTGAACTGTTTGAATGAAAGATCAAAAAGACAAACAATGCAGATTTATTTTCACAGCTGCCTTTTTTTCATATTTACCAAGAGTGCTAATATTAGTGGAGGGCACTGTATATAATATATAATAAAAAAATATCAAAATGGTATATTGTTTTGTTTTGATTTATTCGAATCTTTTTGCCTGAAGCAAGTAATGAATAACAATATTATATGCAGAAAAATAAAGATATCTAAAAAGAATAACATTGAATCATTTAGAAGAATCTCAAAACAGTCAATGAATTATGATTAGAAAGTTTATAAAGAGAATGACACAAAACTGAACTGAGTAAAATGAAAAATAAATGTGCTTTGTTGAAATTTTGATAGTATCTTCATCTAATTCTGCCTGTATATGCACATTTGCATATGTACAGAACAAAAATGTGCTTGCGTCCATATGATGTTTAAATCAGTACATATCTGATGTAAAATCGCTCTTGACAAAACCCAGGATTTTTAATGTAGTGTACTTCCTTCTTTACCGCCACGTTAAAAATTAGAGCTGGGTACAGACTATCATCGCCTTCAGCAATATCTAGGGCAACTGTGAAATACTTCCCCCTCATCCTATTAAGACATTGACAGAGTGTGGACTGACTCAACCTTCTCCAACAACATGCCTCCCAGGGAAAGCGAGGGAGCGAGGGAGAGACTGACAAACAGACAGGAATAACAGCGAATGCCTCTCTCTTTTATATTTTAAGTAGTTTTAAAGTTGATGCTGCCCTTAAGTCCTGCCCCAAAACAGTATTATGAGGCCGCTGAACTGGGAAAGACCAAAAGACTTGCGCGATCCTGACCCCGGATCCCTGCATCCTCTTTTTATCCGCTGCTCAAGGCCTGAGGCGGTGGGCTTCAGGGACACACTAATTCAGTCATGAGGAAACGTTCTGTATATGGGATTAGCCCACATCATAAAGCCTGTATGATGTAGCCTCACTTTCTGCCAGCAGATAATGATGTGGCCCTGCTGAATATTTCAGGCTGTGGATTGTTAAGTGCTTTTTCACGGGGGAACGCTGTCGTGAGCTTTTGCTGTCTAACTGTGGCGTGATGCTCCATCTCTTCCCGGGGGAAGCACCTGGAAAGAGCACTGACCCTGATTCCAAGATGCATTTTAATTAGCTTTACTACAGGGATGGACGGGGATGGTCATTATTTGATAGTGGGACATCTTATTGTGAATGTTTTCTCTTTTTTGCTTCTCATAACATAAAATTACAAGCATTAAGAAAGTGATGATTAAAGATATATGGGATTTAAAGGGACAGTTCAGCCAAAGTGAAATCTGTCAACCCTTATGAATTACGGAACCACTTTTATGATGATTTTGCATCCTTTTTTAAAGCTTGGCAGGGCCAGTCCTCATTGACTTTCATTATATGGAAAAAAAGCAGCCAAGATTTTCTTCAGAAAATCAGCAGAAGAAAGTCATATGGGTTTAGAAAAACATCCTAAATAAAATTAAATATCTTTGTAAAACGAGTTTAAAACAAATGTGGCAACATTTTTCAAGGTAGAAATTACTTAAAAAGAAAATAGAAAAAAAACACAGATACATTTCGAATGAATGGACATTATACTTAGAAGACTTTACCTTGTGAAACAAAAGAATAAATAATACAAATAATAGTAATAAATTAAAATAAAAATAAATGGAAAAAAAAATATATTTTTTTTTAACAGTAAGATTTTATGTTTTTTTTAAGAAGTCTCTTCTGCTCAACAAGCCTACAACAAAAACAGTACAATTTTGAAATAGTTTTACTATTTAAAATAACTGCTTTCTATTTGAATATATTTTAAAATGCAATTTATTCCTGTGAATTCAAACCTGAATTTTTAGCATCATTACTCCAGTCACATAGTCCTTCAGAAATCATTATAATATTCTGTTTTTCTGTCCAAAAACTAAAATAAAGTTATACTGACTCCAAGCTTTTAAATGGTATGGTGTATAATGTTACAAAAGCTTTTTATTTCAGGTAAATGCTTTTTATTCATCAAAAAATCCTGAAAAAAAAAAGTCAACTGTTTAAAAAATATATAATAATGATAAATGTTTCTTAAACAGCAGATACGTATATTAGAATGATTTCTGAAGGATCATGTGGCACTGAAGACTGAAATAATTTTTGCTTTGATCACAGAAATACATTTAAAAATATATTCAAATAGAAAGTAGCCATTTTAATAAGTAAACATTTCACAATATTACTGATTTTGCTGTATTTTGGATCAAATAAATGCGGGCTTGATGAGCAGAAAACATTAAAAATCTCACTGTTCAAAAACTTTTGACTGGTAGTGTATGTATATATATATTGTACACTATAAAACTGCTTCCCAAAAATAATAAAGTTTAAATGCAGAAATTAAAAACACGCCAATCACAGAAGAAACTCGAGGCCTGGAAGGACACACGATTCTTGCCTTTTTGTCCAGCACAGACAATAGCCTTGGGCATTACATTGAAGAATGTGGAATCAACAGCCATGTTTCTCTTTTATGAATCCTTCTGACATATGACACTTCTCATGTCTGAGTTTCAGAGCTGGCGTTGAATCAGCTATTTTGATAAAAACACTTGGCGATTCCACACCTTTGCTTGACCTTTAGTAAAGCAGACACAGCACCTGTGGCACACACTAGGGTTTTTTTTTTTCTGACGGCTTCATCAGCACCTGGTAATTACCAGCAGGCAGCAGAGGAGCCTGCGGTGATCAAAGCATCAGACACTGAAGAAAGAGGAAAAATGAGAGCGAGTGAGAGAAAGAAGGTGAGAGAAACAACTGGCAAGTCCAGGCGCTGAGGTATGGAGAGGTGAGGACACTATAGACTCGCTGGGTTGTGTTAATCTGCCTGGAGCGGAACAGGGGAATGTGCTGATCCGCAGAGGCATGGAGAGTCTAAACGGCACTGTCTGGGTAATCCTCGGGTTTACATGCTGTAATTCCACTGGAAGACGGCAGGAGGGCAAACTGGGGGTCTGACCTAGAACCCCCACCTGCGGCAAAGCATTCAATACATCCTCTACTAATGAACAGGGTTTCTCCAAGTTTTATGAAGGTGAATTTAAGACTTATTTTTAAGACCTTTGGTAGACTAAATGAAAGAGTACACAATATGGCATCCAAGCTATTTGATATAATTTTTTTTTTTTTTTTAAAGTGACACAATAGTTACTTTCCTTACTTTATAATGATGTAACTCAGTTACTAACTAAGAAGTAACTAGTAACTACAACAAATTACTTTTTTTAAAGTAACATGCCCGACACTGCTAAGGAGAACACAATAAGGTAAATTGGGTTCACTTCAACTTCAAAGTGAAAATACAGCTTCCAACCAATCTATATTACTTTTTAATTACTTTTACAAACAAAACTTATGCACAAAACTTATGTTCTTCCACAGTATTTTTGTCTTATTTACCAGCCTGCAGATGTTTACGAATGCTTCAATTAAAGTAAATGCAACGTAATAATGTAAGTGGTCTAGTTTCCTGGGAAATTTTTCAAAAATGAAGTGAATGTATGATACAAGTCAATTTATGATGCATTTTTAATATGCACTTTTAATTGTGGGTTCTAAAATGTAATTTATTTCTGTGATGGCAAACTTACATTTCAGCAGCCATTACGTCAGTCACCAAAAGAACAGCAATTATTTAAAAGGGAAATCTTGTGTAAGATAATAAATGCCTGTCACTTTTGATCATTTTAAACGGTCAGTTTACCCAAAAATGAAAAATACCCCATGATTACTCACCCTCAAGCCTTCCTATTTGTGTATGACTTTATTCTTTTAGGTAAATACAGTTGGAGTTACATAAAAATTGTCCTGTCTCTACCCTTCTTTATAATGGCAGTCAATGGGTGTTGAGATTTTGAAAAAGTAAAAAGTATTCCACACGACTCCATCTTCCGCTAACTGTCGTTAGTGCATTTACGAGAGAGTGTCATTCCAATGCAGGGTTGCCAGGTTTTAACAACAAAACCGCCCAATTGCTACTCAAAACTAGCCCAAAACTAACTCAATCGCATTTTGATGGGGGTTCCCCATTAAAAATCACATTCCCGTGGTGTAAAACACACATTTTTTTGAGGTTCCTCTGGTAAATTTGAATTCCAGGGGCTAAATATGCTGTCGTTGGGGTTGCTTCCATACATATCTACGGTTTCTTCAACCCGCGGACATCAAAAACAAGGCATATTTGTAGGGTAAGCTCTGGTGAGAATATGCTAGTCACATGAGAACCAAATTTTGTTTACAGCAAAGAAAAAAACAGTCTCCTCTTGGCTTATATCAAAATCCTCTAGCATTTTTCTTTACAAATCCTTGTTTTGTACTTCTACTTGTGTTTTGTTTTGCTCTCTCCACATCATCTGCTGGAACGCCACTCTCTCGTTAAAGAACTTACAACAGTTAGCCGAAGCGAGAGATTACAGTTTGTAAAGATTTAAATGTGGATATTTTTCTTAAACAAGTGCATCAATTCTCTTCAATAGGCCTTTATTAACCCTTTGGAGCCATGTTTATGTTGACTTTCTATGATGAATGGATGCACTTTATTTTGCTTTAAAATCTCAATGGCCATTTATTGCCATTATAAAGTTAAGAACCAGGAGATTCTTTAATGTAACTCTAATTAGTATTCGTCTAAAAAAGAAGAAAGTCATATACACCTAGAATGTTAATTTTGGGGTGAACTATCTCTTTAACACATCCTTGCTGAAAACCATGTACATATATACATACACACAGAGCTGGAGTGTGTTTTTCTGTCACCGCTTTGTGTAAAGAATGCTGATTTAACCCTGTGTTTTCACTCTAGGTCTCTTTTTCTTGGTAAAGTTCTCGGCAAAACAGCATCATGAATAAATAACAATCACAGGGTACTCTATAATTCCTCCTCCAAATAAAATGGATGTTTCGCTCACTACAAGTCTTAAGATGTTTCCCAGTGCCAAAACAGATATTTGTTCCAGCAAAGTCGAGGCAGTGACAGGCACCTCTGCTTTGAGGACTACGCTTCTCTATACTGAGGGACATTCATCCTGCGGGAGAGCAAGAAATGTTTATCTCTACGACTATTTACAGCGTGCAGCCACAATACAAACACTAAATACGCAGCCATAAATAAATAATGAACAAACAGATTTCAGATTTCTGAAACACTGCAGAAGAATATGTGAAGAGCATGAGATCACATTACAGAAAAAAAAAAAAAAATGTTACGGAGACAACAGCACGATCATAGTATGGAGAAATGTGTTATGAAAAAATAACTTGTTTGTATTTCCTTGTAAACATCTAAGTTACATTTTGTACATTTGAAAATGAGGTTAAAAAATCTGTTATTGTATTGTTTTGTATGACATTTTGGTTGAATTGTTTTTAAAACAACCATACACCTTGCATTGTATTGCAGTGGTGTTCACAAAAATGAACCACAAAGCCTTGAAGAGGACTTTTTATGCAAAAATCACATTTATAAGGTGTTTGAACACAGTTGTGTGGCTGCAGTGTGTGAAAACAACCAGCATATAATAGTAAAAATAGTAAAAAATCCACCCACTATTTTTTTTTATAATCCCAATAAAGCATAAGTCTCTCAGAAGAAGCGATTCCACATTTCTCTCTACAACGATGTCGTAGGGAAAAAGCCCCACCCATTTGTGACAATCTCTGCCCTATACAGGCCTGAGTGAGAAGCACCAGTCCACCATTACTGTTTATTGCCATAACGTTAGCTGCTTACAATGTCAGCTTTAAAGAGGCATTAAAAGTGTTGAGTTTTGAGATGCACCAATGAACATAGAAGTCTCCATAGACTCCCTTTATCTGCGCCGATGAGGACTCTCACTTTGGGAAATTTCTCGGAAAAAAAAGGAGAAGTCCACTATATGTTTAGTGATCAATACCAACGCTTTGTGCGTGAACGTAAGTTCCAGACAAAGTAAGTATCACGCGTTTGTTTTTCAAATTGCCTTTCTGAAAGAGCTTCTTGGTGCTCTGTAAAGCTCATGTTGATAAAGCTACCATTGTCTCTAACTGTTTTCACTGACGCTGTCTTCACACGCTACCAGAATGATTGTAAATAGGAATGTGGCAGTTAAAAATTGCATATGAAAGCAATGTTTAGTCGACTGCTTGAAATGGTAAAGCTCATAATCACAAGTGAGACTTACAAAGTTTGTGATAGCATGCGACAGCACCATGACACCAGCTATGCGGTTATTTTTATTGTGTTGTGCTCCCTGTTCATAAATACACATTTATTATGCACAGTACAATCAGATGGCTGACTTTTAAACCGATTCTGGTTTGAAAATATAAGGCTGAACACCGCTATTGTGAGTTTCTGACATTTATTAGTGTGTGAGATTTGCTGTATTTGCTGGAGCATTAAATCTTAAAGCTCTGCCCTCTTCTGAAAAGGGGGCCGGTAGCACAAGCTCACTTACATTTAAAGGTACAAACAGAAAAACTGTGCTTTTTGGCTCATACCTTAAAAGTGGCAATTTTAACAAACTATACAAACTTCACAAGACATCAGAGACTTATTTTACATCTTGTAAAAAGGGGCATAAAAGGTCACATTTAAGTCACCAACCCAGGTTAAATTTTAGTTTTTCAATATGCTCTGAACAAACCATGTGCTAAATTATTGTAGAGTAGTGGTGGTAGAAGATGATCAGTTAAGAAACTTGGTCAACCTCCCCCCCACTAGTTTATGGCCATGGCTCCAACGAGTCTACCGTCCTGACAGTTTAGAGCTCAAAAGAGGTTGAATACCCCTTGTCCTTATCTGCTTCAAAGGATGTACTAAAGAAAGGGTGGGTGCAGCCCCCACTTTCACCCATGAACACACACACACACACAGACACACATGGACATTTACATTCAAGCTAGAAAAACCATAGTCAGACTGTAAATAGCGTATTCCTGTGTTTTGTGTGTAGGCTCACAGCCACCATTTTGCAAGCACAAAGTCATAATCATGACAAAACTGTACACTAGTAGAGTTTTTGTTGCTTTTTGTGTCTAACCCTTGTGAAATTGTACAGTATCTGGCATGTTTAGTATCAACGTAATTCTCTTTCCATTTCTGAACTGACGGTGTATAGTACATGACTTTAATGTGCAAGGTATGCTTTCCATCACACCTTTGGGCTAAAGTTACACAATCTCATCCAAACTATCAAGATGCAAATCAGGTGGTCTGGTGAGACAAAGGAACTCTTCCCGCCAAAAGACCCTCGCACTGTCATTCGCCAACTCCCCAGGGATGGGTGTTTACTTTGACTGAACTTAAAAGTTGCCAGACACACCTCCGACTAGCAGAGTTTCTTTCTCCTCGGCCCAAAAACTCCGTGCTCCCCTTTTGGGGAAAAACCCCCGCCATGGGGGGGGAATTCAGCATGAGGCCGGACTCTCTCTCTCTCTATCCTGGCATCTACAACTCAGCCCTTTTGGTAACCATTCGATCAGCCGATCAATGGAACAGCCAAGGCTCCATCACTATGAAATCATCAGGACTACCTTTGAGCTGGCATCTGGACACTTGCGTAAGCGCCGCACAAAAGGAAACCAATGCAAGTAACCATTTAACTATTAGATGCAATAAGAAAGCTGTGCCCCTTTGTAGGTCAAGGAGATTCAGGTTTTTCGGACGATTTGTGATGTGAATAGCTGATTGGAAACTGCAACTCTCTCTCACTCTCCCTCTCACTCACTCACTCTCTCTCTCTCTCTCTCTCTCTCTCACTCTGTTCGTTTATGTTTAATGTGTTGTTGTTTAGTGTTCGTTATTTGCTAGCTAGTGTTTAGTTTCCCCTTTTATGTATTCAATAAACCTGCATTTTGTATTCACATATGAATTTGATGCTGTGTTCATTGCTCACAGATATCACGTCACTTAAACTGCTTTGATTTCGTTACAAAACTGATCCAGTCCTGTAACTTAGCAAATTACGGTGGGAAGGATTAATTTTCAAGGCTAGGAAATTGATTTTTCTTAGAGTTAAAATAAAGTCGGCAAAACGCTCCCTGGACGAGGGCATTAGTTCGGTTTATTATTGACTCGGCTGTATCAGATAAGTGCATAAAGTATGTGTAATTAATAAGCCTTAATTATACATATTTTATTGTGCATAAATTAATAACTTTTGTTACATTATCAACAACATTGTTGAACATTTTCTCTTTACAACTGCAGTGTACCAAATACCTGTTTCCTGTCGTCGCAAATATGTAACTAATCACCTCAACTTGTTGGGTTGGGCTTTTCATATCATAAGTAAAAGGTTCTATCAATAGTTGTTGATTTTTAAAAGGCAGCTATCTGAGATAGGAGGAACATGTTTCGTATAACATTAGCAACACATTATTAGCTGTTTAATAATGTTGTCAAGCCAAAGGCTAATGATATCAATTACCAGTTATGTGTCCAATGTTGTGCGATACATACAATGCAGTTCTTCAGAATCAGTTTCTGGTTCAAACATATATGGCTAAATTAATCCAACACTTTCGTGTTTTACATTTTTGTATTTTACACATCAGAAAAAAAAGAAGTAAAAAAGCTGTCACTGGGGCAGTATCCTTTCAAAAGATAATAATATGTACAATTTAGGTACTAATACAGTTGAAGTCAAAAGTTTACATACACCTTGCAGAATCTGCAAAATGTTCATTATTTGACCAAAAATAGGAGGGATTATATAAAATGCATGTTATTTTTTATTTAGTATTGATCTGAATAAGAAATTTAACATAAAAGGCATTTACATATAGTCCACAAGAGAAAATAATAGTTGAATTTATAAAAAAAAAGAACCAGTTCTAAGTTTACATACACTTGATTCTTAAGACTGTGTTATTATCTAAATGATCCACTGCTGTGTTTTTGTTTGTTTGTTTAGTGATAGTTGTTTATGGTTCACATGAACAGTTAAACTGCCCATTGTTCTTCAGATAAAGTACTTGAGGTCCTACAAATTCTTTGGTTTTTCAGCATTTGTGTGATCCCTTTCCAACAATGACTTCAGAAGAAAACACGACATACTAAGAGTCAGGGGTGCAAACTTTTTGAAATTGAAGATTAGGGTAAATTTGGGTAAATTTGACTTATTTTGTCTTCTGGGAAAGTATATTCTGAAGCTTCTGAAGGGCAGTTCTAAATAAAAACAATATATATATATATATATATATATATATATATATATCATATTTAGGCAAAATAAGGAAAACAATTACATATCTTTATTCTGTTCAAAAGTTTACACCCCTGGCTCATGATCATTTAAAGAGACATGCAAGAAATGGGCTGTTGTAAACAGAGCTGTTTTTGACAAGGTAAAAAGGTTGTTGTTTTACAGGTCCAGTGAGGAAAATAACCAAAGTATGGTATTTATGAATACCCTAAAGAGTATTATTAACTTGTTTTTGTAACTTTTATGAAAGTATAAGTAAAGAGCCACATTAGCTCTACAATAATTGAGTGCTTTAAGAAAAAATATTATGTTGGCAGTTCAAGTAAAAGTGTATTTTTTTAAACCTCAAAAAGAGTTATTAATATAATAACCCAAATTCAATAACACAACTAGGATTGTGATCTGAAATTTCTATATTATATTTAAGAGACAGTCTTAAATAAAAAAAAATTCTATATCCAAACAAGAGGGACTAGCTCAATAGTATAAATACATATTCGCCCAGGGGGTAAAAAAAGGTAATATATCTCTGCATATGCTACAAAGTGGAAGTGAGGACTAATGTGGAACAAAGGAGTAAATATGGGACTGCAGCGAACAAAAGCACAGCCATGCCCGGCTCTTCTTCCATATCTATTCAATCACTTCCTCCTTTAACAATATGATAATACAATTCGTGTCACACATGCGGAGGAAAATATCTTTTCTACTCTTGGAAAATTGAAGAGAGGCTGCTGTTGAAAAGAGAAACCCAGGGCATTTAACACATTGGCAATCTACAGGGAGATGTCTAGACAAAATGTGCCAAAAAAAAAAAAGTGTGCAGCTCTAAGGCAGCACAAATCAATGATAGCCTTGCTTGTTCGCGCGCTCTCTCTCTCTCTCTACCTCCAATCCTACAGGCCGAGACAGCTCCTCTCAAAGAACATCTGAATCTACCTAATGGAATGGAAAATTGGGGGAAATGGGGAGTCAGACCCGAGGGGATATCTTTCCCCACTGTACAGTTTTCACATATTTAACACAGGCGCTTCTACAACCTTGCCTTGCGCGTCGGTGAACACATTAATGCACATCACCCTGTCGTAAAGGTGCCAGGGCCATTTCCGAATATTAATATAGCACACTCAAAGTCATGCTGTACTACTCCGGCCGTACCCTGAGGGCTGCCTTTACCTAGTCACATAACAGAGTTTGTTTCAGGTCTTAAATGCTTTGTAGTTCACAGTTACAAACCGTATAAGTGAGTGAATGCAGACGCTTCTAGCTACGCAAGCTCAGTTTTGTGACGCTGAAACATGTCAAACCACAACTCATACACAAGTTGCTGCAAGCATACTGAAAGCTGTCTTCTGAGGTCAGTTTTCTCTTTCAGGTCATGAAGGAAGAGAATCTTGTTAAGCTAAAGCTTACATGGTTTAACTATAGCCAGGAAAACAACATCCTAAGTGATGGGTTGTGGCTAGAAGGGATACAGCCATGGTTGGAAGTGACGCAAAATCTCGCCATAAAATAACAATAAATTAAATTTGCTACCTGTCAGATTGTGTTTTATTAATGGCTACACCTACCCCAACCCTAAACCTACCCTTACAATAATGCAAATACAGTAATTTTTGCTGTTTAGAATGACAAAAATGACACAATATTAATGTGCGCAGCTAGGGCAATATGATTTTTGAGATGCGGAAAACGTGGATGGAATCGTGGAATCAAGTTATACAATTGGAATTTACTGTATAACATGGAATGTCACGGAATTTGTTTGGATGAACAAATCAAAAGTAGGTCAGTACACTTAAATCAAAATGCAAAACAGACTAGTGTCTGTGAATATTAAACCTCAAAAAGACTATTTAAATATGAATCCTGCATGTTGTGTCGCTGTGTGAATGAATGGCGCAGACGTGTGGTTTCCCTTACTACACACACACTGAAAAAAATATTTGTTGAGTCAACATAAAATAATTTGTTACATGGCTGCCTTAAAATTTTAAGTTCAATCAACTCAAAAGAAATTTAGTTAGTTTGAAATGTTATGTTTTACTAGGTGATAACTTAGATATTTGAGTTGATTCAAATTATAACTTTAAGGCAACCGAGTAACAAACACAGCTATTAAGTTTACCAAACAAATTTTTAGTTTAGTTAACTCGAATATCTAAGTTGTCACATAGTACAACATTAACATTTCAACTTGAATAAACTTATTTGAGTTGGCTATTTGAGTTTTAGGGCAGCAGGTTAACAAATTATTTTAAGTTGACTCAACAAATTGTATTTTTTTTTTCAGTGCATACTTAAGCGCATACTTCGCTGTGTTTTCAGCCTCTGTCGCCTCAATATATGAGTACATGAACTCATAAACAATCTCAACTGCTCTAAGAGTCACTTCATGAGCATTTTACCATTTATTTTGAGAAATGCTATCTTCATATTATATACAAACAGCAACCCGTCAAAATAAAAGTTTGGCCTGACTTGAAGAAACTGTGACAGAAAACTACTAATAAAATGATTACTAAAACATTATTTTGTAAGGAATATTTACCAGCGTTTATTAACCAGAAAAATGTAAAAACACACACAAAAACACACACACACACACACACACACACACTATATATATATATATATATATATATATATATATATATATATATATATATAAAAAACACATTTTATAATATATTAATAATAATAAAAAAAAAAAAGTAATATGAATTTGGTAAAATAGTAATAATAATAAAATGAAACACATTTCATAGGGCCTTAAAAGTATTTATTTTTTTTGTTAAACTTTTATTAAATTGCTGTTAAACTGAATAAGTTTCATGATTTCAATTAATTAAAACAATCAATTAAAAAAATATTTTTGTTTAATAGTTTTTTTTTTTTTTTTAATGCGACCATTAAAACTAGTCTAGGGCAGGGTTCCTCAAATCTTGCCCTGGAGGGCCAATGCTCTTCAGAGCTCCAGCCCTGATCAAACTCACCTACCTGTGATTTTCTAATGATCCTGAATATGCTGATTAGCATGTTCAGGTGTGTTTGATTAGGGTTAGATCTAAACTTTTCAGGAAAGTGGATCTCGTGGGCCAGATTTGAGGATCCCTGGTCTAGACCAGAATTGCATATTTGTGCAAACTACACTACTGTACATATGTCTAGAGTCAGATTTATTTTATTTTTTTTTAAATGAAATTAATACTTTTATTCCAGAAGGATGCATTCAATTAGTCAAAAGTGACAGTAAAGACATTTATAATGTTGTAACAAATTTTTTTTTTCACTTTTTAGCAAAGAATCCTGAAAACAAAGTGTCACTGTTTCCACAAAAGCAGAACAATTGTTTAAGCATTACTAATAATCTTTCTTAAGCACCAATGCAGCATATTAAAATGATTGCTGAACGATCATGTGACACTGAAGATTGGAGTAATGGCTGCTGAAAATTCAGCTTTGCCATCACAGGAATAAATTAAATTTTTTAATATATTAAATTAGAAAATAGTTTTTTAAATTGTAATAATATTTCAAAATACAACACTTTTACTTTTTGCTGTTTTACATTTTTTGGTGCTTTGGTGCATATAAGACTTCTTTCAAGAAACAAAAATCTTACCGACCCCAAACTTTCCATCTGCAATATATGTTTCCAAGCTAATGATGTAGCAGATGTTAGAAACTCCATATGTAAGTATTAACTACCTTAGTGCTTGCTGATGGTCATACATAGTTAATGAGCAGCTGATGCTTATGGGACGTTAAGCTGGCTAGTAACAGTGTTTCCTAACTCTCTATTCCCAGTGACGCCTGCCTAGCCTCTTCTTTTTCTCTACGCATTTTCCTACCTCTTTCGGCTCAGTGGTCTTTCACATTAGTGCAAACTTCATCACATATTCCCTACTGACTGCCCAACCTGCACTCTAATACGTTTTCAATGAAGGCAAAAACAAAAGAATAGTTTGTATCCCAGCAGGGATGATTAGCCAAAATGGCTAATCGAGCAATTATGCCACAGTGAAGCTTTTAGATGTTTTGATATATAGAGAGGTGAGCTGAATGTAGCCAATGGATTTAATGATGTGAAAAACTAATTCTTGCATGGTGGTAAAACTAATTATGACAGATTGCTTTGAACCATTATAATGGGAATATGGACTCAGTGTATATCTACATATCTCTGTAGTGGTGTATACACGGATGGGCAAAAAACTGTGATTTAACTTATAGCTGGAAATAATCAAAATGTTAGGATTTTGCAGAATCTACAACTGATTTTAAAACACTATAGCAGTTTCTTCAAC
This sequence comes from Cirrhinus molitorella, assembly GCA_033026305.1. Classification (NCBI taxonomy): domain Eukaryota; kingdom Metazoa; phylum Chordata; class Actinopteri; order Cypriniformes; family Cyprinidae; genus Cirrhinus; species Cirrhinus molitorella. The sequence continues at coordinate 16,125,040 of CM065125.1, read as the reverse complement.
TTCTTCCTTAAATTGCAGTATATATGATATATAATCAAAAGTGTTTTCACCAGCCACTATTTGAATCTCTGAACTGGAGACTGTAGACAGTGGAAGGAAATAAAGCAGGATGCTGAAATATGGCCATCACTTATTACCCTGGAGTCACCTTCACACCAATTACCCCACCGACAAGTCTATGTTAGGAACAAAAGCCATTAAAAAGCCTGTTCAGACGTGGCTGATAATGTTCTGGACAATTGACCATATGAAAAGAGAGCAAGGGTTTGTGCAATCCCTTGTGACACTGTTAAAATGTGGAGTGAAAAACTACAAATGGTCTTTCAGAAAGACGCTCAAGAATGTTTGCAGAGTTTTTCAGCAAGCTGGAAAAAACATCCCCCTCACAGGAGGAAGCTGAGATAACTACCGCTAATGTGTTAGCAGGGGGTCACATTAAACAGGTTTCGTTTTCCGGTCAACGTCAACAAGTGTGGAAACATATTGTGTATGTCTGGAAACACAGCGGTTAATTGGAGAGATGTTTAAAACACAAGTGGCCTCAACATATGAACAGCACTTGTGAAGAAATGCCATTCTGTTTATCTATAATAATGGCATATTTTCAATCCAGTGGAAATACAAATTCACTGCAAAAGAAACTATATGTGACCCTGGACCACTGGTCCATTTTTTGAAATGGAGATTTATACATCATCTGAAAGCTGAATAAATAAGCTTGATCTATGGTTTCTTAGGATAGGACAATGTTTGGTCGAGATTAGGGATGGGTACCGAACTCGGTACTTTTATAGGCACCGACCGAATTGCGTCGGTACCACCGAGTATCGATTCAGATCAAATCAATCGGTGCTCCATTTCGGTACCTGAGAGAACACGTCTGCGCGCTGCGCGAGTCTGGTACTTAGCGAAAGCTTGCGCGCGAGGGAGACCGTGCTCAAACACACAGGGAAATGGCTAACAGAAAGCGCTGTAATGTGTGGGTTACATTTCACAAAGGTTCATGCGGACAAATGACTGCAATATTTGTAACAGTAAGTGCAAGGCAGGCAGTGGTAATACCCAACCTGAGGAAGCACTTAGTTAAACACAACGTGCGTTTAAAAGCGCAGGAGTGCAATTTATTAGATAACCGAACCCAGGGATGGAAATATTGTGGGACACCGGGGACGTGGTTTGGGGAGTGAATTTCAAGGGAGGACGGCGTTTCAGTTCCAACTGGTTAGTTTTATTTAGAAATGAAAGTTTTTTTCTATATTTTATCCATTCAAAACACTACGAAAGCGATCTCAGTTTTGCACATAAGCATAGCGCAAGTAGACTAAAAACGTAGCAGACTATGTGTCTATGATTCACGCGGCTCACGCCAGACACACGCTAATTAATCAACTCTTTATAACAACGCCTGTAGACTCGCCTGTAGAATGCACGTTAAGTGCCGCCAAGAGTTTCATGCGATTGTTAAAACGAAACCGAAAGTTTAACGCACACACGCATTCAAAAGCAATTTTAATACCCCGCGTAATTTGCGCGCATTGGGTAGTGCAAATTAGTCTATATAACATATTAGGCTGTATTACAGGTCTCTAGCTCTGTATAATATTTCAAAAAATTTGGTCTCTATATGCACTTTGAATATTGAGAGAGTATAGCCTACTTTGATTATGGCTACACTTAATACGACTAAGAAAGAGCTGTGTTGTTTATCATTTATTTTATACTGTTTTTATTTTCATGTTCAGTATATATGTCCCCCCACTTCTAACTAAAGTTAGGTTCACCTCAATTTAAAAATAAAAAAATAGGGTCATGCTTAAAGTTTGAAAACCACTGCATTACACTATGCCCTGGATGTTGTAGGGATTTATTTATTGTAAGGATTGTGTGTATTATTGAACATTTCAAAATAAATAACAAAATGTTGAAAATGAGAGGATTGGGCTTATTATATCCACTGAAAATCACTTGAGTCGATTCGGAATCGAAAAAGGTATCGTTGGGTACCGTATCGAATTTCGGGTACCGGTACCGGTACTGGAACCGGTACCGGTAAAAATGTGAACGGTACCCAACCCTAGTCGAGATATAACTATTTGAAAATCTGGAATCTGAGGGTGCAAAAAAATCTAAAAATTGATCAAAAGTTGTCCAAATGAAGTTCTTAGCAATGCATATTACTAATCAAAAATGAAGTTTTGATATATTTACATTTGGAAATATATAAAATATCTTCAAGGAACACGATCTTTACTTAATATCCTGATAATGATTTTTGGAATAAAAGAAAAATCAATAATTTTGACTCATACAATGTATTGTTGGCTATTGCTACAAATATATCCGTGCTACTTATGACTGTTTTTGTGGTCCAGGGTCGCACACACACACACACACACACACACATACACACATGGCTTAATCATTCAAGCTTCAAGCTCAATATAATCATTAATAAAACGATGTGCGTTGCCAACAGTAGTGAGCAGAACCCAGTATAACAAGCCTTCCTTCTGAAGCAATTATCCACTCTGATTAAAGAAACTTGCTTAATGTAATTACTTTGTACTTAAAAGATTCATTTCATCTTTTGGAAGTGCAGCACAGATCTTGTTTGTGTCAGAGGCCATTATCTTTAATGAAATCTGACAATTTAATTTGTGCATGATGGCAGTGAGGATGCAGTGCTTTCCAGTGGATGAGAGGAAGTGGCATTATTAAAGGACTCTTGCCTGTTGACTGATGGTTGTCTGTGGACTTTGGCAAACCGGAGTCCTCAAGGACAACCACTGACCCTCTGATTAACATCTCATATCAGATCCAAGTCACTTCATGACAGCACGTTCGGTTGTCTGATCTATAAAATCCTTTAGTGCATGTAAAAACTTAGCAGTTATGATTTCAAAAGCATCAAGAATGGAAAAAGTTAAAAACACTTTATTTTAAAGTCCAATTATTATTATTTGCCTTCTAGTGGCATATTATCATGCATATTACTAGCATACCGGCCATTTATTAGTACTTATAAAGTACATATTAACAACTAGCAGCAAATTAAGAGTTTACTGAGGGTAAACTCTTAATTAATAGTGAATATATGCTCCCTATTCTAAAGTATTACCCATTAGCCAACAAACCCAGAGTTCTAAATTAACATCGTGCCACAGAAAAAGTGAGTGAATTGGAAAAAAAGTATTAACCTAGATGTTTATTTCTAGTCATGAGTGTAGTATTATGCTATACTAGTCTATACTAGACTGTATTATGCATTGTTTTCTGCATTATACTAGTCTATACTAGACTGTATTATGCATTCCCCCTTTTCTTCCTATAAGAGTGGGTGTGGTCATTTATAAATTTCATGGGTCTGGTTTCCAGTCTTATCCACGTCCAGCTATTATACAAAACGGTTCATTTTGTTGCTTGATATAGCAAATTGGTGTGACTTACTATGTTATTTTAATGTATTATCTATTATCTTAATTATGAACACACTGGACTGTAGTGCAAGCAGTTTTACCGCACATTGTTATTCTTCTCATATTGGATAATGAACCGGAAGTCTCACCTATAGGCTTACTTCCACACTGAGGAAAAAGGTGGATACCAGTTAAATTGCTCAGCTATTTTCCCCCTTGTCATATCCTATAAGGCACAAACATGGGCCATTCAATATGTAGATGAGCTTGTTTCTTCATCAGAATAGATTTGGAGAAATTCAGAATTGCATAATTCGCTCACCAGTGGATCATCTGTAGTGAATGAATGTTGTCAGAATGAGAGTTTACACAGCTGTTCTGATGAAGAAAAAAATTCTCTTTTCAGATTTTTTCATTTTTGGGTGAACTATCCCAAAATAAATAATGTTGCAGTTCATAAAGTGACTGACTACATTGCAAATAACAATTATATTTACTTACCAAAGCTATTTGTCGATTGTTAATTTCGGACCCTGTTTACACCAACTCTACTAGCTAGGCTCATTTGGTTCTGCTCTGATAAACTGTGCTGTAAAACTAGTCTACCAGAAAGTGGCTTTCAGTTTAATTTGTGTTTTTAACTACTGCATAATAAATAACCTTTTAATCGATTGTTTCAAAATGATAGAAGGGAATGTGAAATCTCAGATGTTTGCACCCTAAATGCTAAAAAGTGCGTCAGAGTGCTTTTGTGTAACCACAAGGAACGTATAAATGATTTCCTGATCAGCAACTGACACAAATCAATTATTTCATTTATTTTAGCTAAATAAACAAGTCCAACTTATTTCTCCAGACGGGTGGAGATTGGGGTATCCCCCATTCGAGAGCGTAGCCTGATCTGCACATTATTCAGCTCCAAAGCTGCCGTTCTGTCATGAGCAATTGATCCACATTCCGTGGGGAAGACAGAGACAGATTAGGACCAATATTTGAATGAGCAAATACACATAAATATGACTAAAGTAATTAACGACAAACGAATGGAAAGAACAGATTAATTATCTTGCGGATCACTGGGGAACGACTCTTATGTTACTGCTGCTTAACTACCTCCTCACTCCACCAAAGCCGAGACGAACAGACGAGCAAACAACAGAAAAACTGATAAACAATGCGTGCTGATGCACTGTGCTCTCTGAGGGAGGCTGATGGAATTCATTAGACTTCTGTGATTATCAATTAAAATCCAAAAGCTCTTTGAATTAAGACAATTGTGTTTCTGGAAGCGTCGAAACCAGTATTGTGTTTTTGCGTGGGATGTCTCTTACCCGGCTGACTCCACGGCCGCGGTCCTCTCCGTAGTTGGTTCCGAGGATCTCAAAGTAGATGTTAGGGTTAGAACCATTATCATTGAACTCCAGCAAGCTGGTCAGACCACTTACACCTCCCTGTAAAAAAAAAACAAAACAAAACAAAACAAAGTGACGTTGAAATCAAATGTCTGACATTGTTTTGTCATCTAATGAAAACTGTGTGAATAAAAACGTCTCATTAAGCACTTACACTTTATATGTGTGTACTTTTCACCCCACTAGTGGCACCACTGAGAACTGTAAATTAGGGCCTTGGATAGTTCACCCAAAATTGCAATACAGGCTCATTGGAAATATGTGCCTCTATATACATTTCTGCAACACCCTAACAACGTAGTGAAATGTCCAGAGAGTGGCGCTAAAACATGTTCAATTCGTGACCGTGGCACCCTGTATACAGTCATGGCCAAAATTAGTGGCGCCCTTGCAATTCTGTCAGAAAATGCAACCCTTCTCTCAGAAAATTGTTTTGGTACTCATGTTTATAATTATTATTATTCATTTGTTTTTGTTTGCATTGGAACAAGACACACAAAAAAACAAACAAACAAACAAAAAAAAACTGATGCAATTCCACACAGAACCCAAAAAATGCACTGGACAAAATTATTGGCACCCTTAACTTAATATTTAATAGCACCCCCTTTGGAAAAAATAACTGAAATCAATCGCTGTAACCGTGAATGAGTTTCTTACACCTCTCTACTGGAATTTTGGACCACTCTTCTTTTGCAAACTGCTCCAGGTCATTCAGATTTGAAGGATGCCTTCTCCCAACTGCTGTTTTGAGATCTCTCCACAGGTGTTCTATGGGATTCAGATCTGGACTCATTGCTGGCCATTTCAGAACTCTACAGCTGTCAGGATTTAATACTCTTTGGTTGTGTTTTCAGTTGGTTCAGTCCTTTTTGAGTTTGGTTTCCTCCACTTCCTGTCTGCCCTTATTTGGTTTTGTTCCTGTTCCTCCCCTCATTAAGTCATTATTAGTTAATCACCATCACCTGTCTGTGTCTCGTTAACCACCCTTCTTAAGTTGGATTCTGTTCAGTGTTTGGTTGTCCGTCTCCTTGCCTGTCATTATTTGGATTATTATGTTGTGGATTTATTAAAAGACTTGTTTTGCACCCAACCTTCATTCTCCGCTCCTCCTTCATCCTCCTCCACACGACATCCTGACAGAAGAACGGACCTAAAAAGTTTTACGGCGTGTTTTGTCCTTGTTTATTTTTCTTGTTTTTTCAGTGCTTTGTTTGTTTTTTGTTTTTTTTTTTCCATGTCATGAATAACCCTGCTGTCTACGTCCTCCTGTTGGTGCAGGGGGATCGGTCTCTCGAGGACCACACAAAAGACTTTGTAGCCCTTGCTAACCTCACACACTATCCGGACAACTGCCTCTGCGTATTCTATCACGCTGGACTGAACACCACCACCAGAGCGCAGTTGTCCGGAGAGGGTCCTCGAGAGAACCTCCCCGCCTTTATTGAGTGGGTGCTGGTATCCTGTAACTCGTCAGTGACTGTGACTCGCCAGCCCCACTCCAGACCCAGAGCCCAGCCAACCACCACCCCTGCTGTGCGAAGCTGCCCGAGCCCACCACAGACGGAGAGCCAGAGCCTGCCGCAGTCGATGAGCCATCGCCATCGCCATCAGGAGCGACCGAGTGGACGACTGCCCTGGAGCCTAAGTCCGAGATGTCTGACCAGGTGCGAGAGCCGGCAGCTGTGGAGATAGCGGGGGCTACGGAAAGCCCCGCACATGCCGCCACTGCTGGGGGTGAGCTACCGCTGGACTCAAGGGAATTGATTGACTTTGATTGTGAATTATCTCCGTCATCCTCTGAACTATCGAACTGGCAAAAAATCCCACCCAGCCTCCCTCTCCCACCTCCTCTCATTGACTTTTTCCCTTCCTCAACGCCCACTCCACTGGGTCTCACCCTCAGCTCACCATCTGTGGCGTGGGCTCGCCACGGGTCTGCCCATCTCCAGCTCTGCTCGCGTTGAGTCCGGAGGATCCCTCATCTCCGCCTCCAGCCTCCAATCCTTGGACTCCGCCTCGGCCCTCCGACCCTGCGGCTGCATCATGCCACCTAGCTCCCTCATCTCCACCATCACCCGTCGGCCCACTATCTCCACCGGGGTCCCTCGTTCCTCCGGCTCCGCCTTGGTCAGGCGTCGTCCCGCCATCGCCTCAGGACTCCACTGCTCTGGCTGTGCCTTGTCGCTCCGTCCCACCGGCTCCGTTGGGCTCCTTCCTCCCTCCGGCTCCACCTTGGTCCTCGGTCGCTCCGGCTCCACTGCGGTCCTCCGGAGCTCCGCCTCTGCCTCAGTCGCCGGTGACACCTGTTCCGCCTTGGCCCTCCGGATCCTCTGTGTCACCCCGGATCTTTGGCCTGTCATTATTTGTATTATGATGTTGTGGATTTCCTTCATCCTCCTCCACATGACATCCTGACACCAGCGTTTTGTTTGTAACAATTTCTGAGTGCTTTTTGAAGTATGTTTCGGGTCATTGCCCTGCTGGAAGACCCATGACCTCTGGTGGAGACGCAGCTTTTTGACATTGGCCACTACATTGCGCCCCAAAATTCTTTGGTAATCATCAGATTTCATGATAACATTTCATGACACACAGTCAAGGCATCCAGTGGCAGAAGCAGCAGAGCAACCCCAAAACATCTTTCAACCTCCACCATGTTAGACTGTATGGACTGTGTTCTTTTCTTTAAAGGCCTCATTTATTTTTCTGTAAACAGTGCCATGATGTCCTTTACCAAAAAGCTCTACTTTTGTCTCATCTGGCTACAGTGTGTTCTCCCAGAAGGATTGTGGTTTTGTCACATAAGTTTTGTCAAACTTCAGTCTTACTTACTTATGTCTTTGTGTCAGCAGTGGTGTCCTACCATGAATTTTGCTCTTCCGTCCACGTCCAGGAAGGTTAGGTACAGTGCCATGGGCTGTAAACCTCTTGATGATATTGCACACAGTGGACACAGGAACATTAAGATCTCTGGAGATGGACTTATGGCCTCTCAAATACACAGACAACTCCTTACACTTCTTTCTTTTCTCCATGCTCAGTGTGACACACAACACAAAAGTTGAGTCAAGTTTTTTTTTTTTTCCATTTTAACTGGTGTGATTACTATTTTGCCCACACCTGTTATTTGCCACAGGTGTGTCTAAATATAAATTACAGAAGCATCACATGCTTGAAAAGCAATTATTTCTTACAATTTTGACAAGGTGCCAATAATTTTGTCCAGTCCATTTTTGAAATTTGATTCAATTTGACCTTTCTTTCTTTGTTTTTGTTTTTTTTATTTTTTGTGTGTGTGTTGTTCCAGTGCAAACAAAAACAATAAGCACATGAGTACCAAATCATCTGCAATTGGAACTATTTTCTGAGAGAAGTGTTGCATTTTCTGAGAGTATTGCAAGGGTGCCAATATTTTTGGCCATGACTTTATGTGACGACAATGTTCAGAAGTAGTTTTTAATGACAGAATTTTCATTTTTGGGTGAATTATCCCTTTAAGGGGGGAAAAACTAAATCTTTTTAATGTCTCTAATCATAACATGGCACAGTGGTTTGTGCACATGCTCCGACAAATCAGTTTGGAGCTCATACAGCAGATGAGTGTCCAACTTGTGAAATTTGATCTGATTATACCCTTCTTGTCCCTAACATTTTTTTCTCCTGTCTCTACCATCTCTATAAGCAAAAGGGCCTCACTCTTGTCCTCCCGTTTTTTCATCAGCACTCTTAATTTGAACTCCAATAAAACTCCACAGCATCATTCCAGCCTACAAATATCCCCAGCCCTAAACCGCATCCAAAACATGTCCTGCCCAGCGACAAGCCACATGAACAGACAGATAATTGTTGTAAATTCACTCTACCAATACCAGTGCTGACAGAATGAATTAGACAGCCAATTATAAAAGCTGATGAGCGCTTTCCAAATGAGCTCACCAACTGCTGCTTTGTAAAGCCGATACACACAAACTTCCCCTAATTAAGCTGTAAAGCAATGTTCCAGTCCAAACAGTCCCCCAGGAATTGAATACAAGGCCATTATGCAGCTGATGTACAGTAAAATAAGTGTGTAACACTCCGTACCATTTGAATATATATATATATATATATATATATATATATACATATATTACATGCCTGTGCACCATTCTCCCAGACATCCCTTTGAAATGGGGTTGTTAAAATCTAGGCAGATTTCAAGGTGGTAAGAGCCAGTGTGTTCTTGCGGTCACCCAGTGTCTGAATAAATCGCCCTAGCTGCTTTAATACGACTGTCACACAGTCAGCGAGTGGAGGTGAGAGCCAGCCGAGAGGTGATATCTCTACTGTGGGATGGCAGGGAGGATCAGATACATGTGGATACAGGAAGAACAGTACATCCCTTAGGGGGTAAAGCCGTTCCCCACCAAGCACAGTGTTAAACCAGCACTCAGTCACTAGCCCTGTAACATAGACTGTCATCTCACCCCAGGCAGTGTGCCATTTCTGTAGCCCTGCTGTACACCAAGCAGACGGAAGGGAGGAGAGTTTCACTGTACCACAACATTACCCCTCTCTCCATTCGGCTCACAGATAGAGACTCATTATAGTCCTCAAAACCAAACAGTCACTCAGTTTCCAATGCAAATGCATCCAAGGTCAAACTCCCATTCAATCACATCTCTTTAATCACAGCAGGATGCATAGTTTGGACCTTTTTCTTTTGGCCTGGTCAGGTTTTACTTTATAATGCCAATATTTTCACAGGCCTTTTTAGTTTTAACAATGTTTTTATGTGCCTGAATGTCATGCCATTAAATGTCAAAGAGATTGTTCCCCAAAAATGGATGTTCTGTCATTATTCATGTTGTTTTAAACCTGTATGACTTCTCAAGATAATATGTGACCCCAGACCACAAGACCAGTCATAAGGGTAATTTTTTTTTTTGTAATTGAATAAACTGAATAACTGAATAAATAAGCTTTCCATTGATTTATGGTTTGTTAGGATAAGACAATATTTGATACAACTATTTAAAAATCTGGCATCTAAGGAGCAAAAAAACTAAATATTGAGAAAATCACTTTTAAAGTTGATCTTGATATGATCTTTCCTTAATATCCTAATGATTTTTGACATAAAATAAAAATAAAAATTGATCATTTTGATCCCTACAATGTTTTTATTTATTTATTTTTTTTATTTTTTGCTATTGCTACAAAAATACTTTTGTAGCCTGGTTTTGTGGTCTAAGGTCACATATGATTATTGTGTGTGATGAACAGGGCAAAATTGAAGTGGTTATTCATTAAAAATCTTGGCATGTGCCCTAGATCTGGCTGGAGTTCATGAGAGAAGTAGTGATGCCTGATTCATGAACGACTCATCATTTTGATTCAAATCGAAATAATAATTCATTTATCCATTTCACCAGAGTGGTCTGAATGATTCATTTGTTTTCCGCTTGAACGCTAAACATGTTTGGAAAGATGCAAGGGTAAGTGAATGATAACCAGTTTTTACATTTCAATTATTTAAGGAAATGTTTTCTTAAAACAGTCTTAAATGGCAACATCTATAATAACATAGCAATAAATAATATCCAGGTAGTGTCGCTAAAGGTTAATTCTCTATCATGTTGGATAACACATTTGTTGATACAGCCATGCTATTTTAACTTCCTTATGCAGATTTGAGCTGTTTTGTCGAACCATAGTTTCATGAGGTTCATACTAAAGCTCTTTATCACTAAAGTGCAGTGCCATATTGCATGAGCTACTGAGTAAACCTACTGAATTAGAAAACTCATGCAAATGAAGCTGTATATGCGATGACAACTTTCAGAAGCAGGCAGTTTTACTGCCTCTAGTGTTCATTACAACTGGAAACTGTAGGGATTCGTACATATAGGTATGTTTTTTTAGTTACACAGAAAAGTATATAGAGGCACGCATTTCCAATGAGCCTCTGTTGTCAATACTTCACAGAAAACCAAAAGTTTAAGTTTGCAAGGTAAAGTTTTGTCAACTAGCCTGATATTGGCCTCAGGACAGCAGGTCATGTTTATCGTGAAGCCCTGCACAGTACTGTACCTTCTTCACAGTATCCAGCATAGACTTTCCACCCTGCCAGGGTTTGGAGCCCTTGCGGATGCACGAAAGACTCGCCATGCTGTGCCATTTCCTGTCCTCCAGCTTCCTGTGGAAGGTGTTGGCCAGCAGCAGCACTGTGTCGTAGATGTAACGGTTGGTGATCTGACAAGACGACAAAAAGCAGCAGGGAAACAAAGACACAAAAAGAGAAGGAACAGACGACGTGAGCACAGAGGGCCAGAGACACCAGATTAATATTCTCTTACAAGAAAAAGATTTATGTCTGAGTGGGTACAGCTGGGATGAAAGGTCTCTACAGTGGAAATGACAACAGGCTGCACACATTGAACGAGTCCTGGAAGACAGTGGAGTTTAAAAAAAAAAAAAACACTTAATACCTGTCCTTTGTAGCATGATTTTGTCCATACACTTGTACCAAGTCAGTACAAAATTATAAAAAATATATAAATAAATAAACAATACATTTTTTATTTAATCATCTTGGAATGGTTAAATGTAAACAGTCTCAAGTAATTGTAAACAGTGTTTAGATATCAAAACATTGTGTCAAGATATCAATATATGGAATCTGTGCATTGAGTTTTGTAGCATAAATACATACTACTCTGGTGCTATTCTAGGAAAATTAAACACACTAAGTTTCTTCAAGAAAATATAGAATACTTTTCACTTCCATCTGCAATTTAAGGAAAAAATTGGTCACCAACTGACATTTTGAACTAAATGTACAGTTGAAGTAAAAGGTTTACATACACCTTGCAGAATCTGCAAAATGGTAATTATTTTAGCAAAATAAGAGGGATCATACAAAATGCATGTTATTTTTTTTATTTTGTACTGACCTGGATAAAATATTTAACATAAAAGATGTTTACATATAGTCCACAAGAGAAATTAATAATTGAATTTATAAAAATGACCCCGTTCAAAAGTTTACACTTGATTCTTAATACTGTGTTGTTACCTGAATGATACACAGCTGTTTTGTTTTTGTTCAATGATAGTTGCTCATGAGTCCTTTGTTTTTCCTGAACAGTTAAACTGCCCACTGTTCTTCAGGAAAATCCTTCAGGTCACACAAATTCTTTGTTTCTTCAGGATTTTTGTGTATTTGAACCCTTTTCAACAATGACTCTATGATTTTGAGATCGATCTCATATGCGGCTATTACAGAAGGTACAAAAGCTCACTGATGCTTCAGAAAGAAAACATTAAGAGCCAGGGGGTGAACTTAAAGATCAAGGAAAATTTAACTTATTTTCTCTTCTGGGAAACATGTAAGTGTCTTCTGTAGCTTCTGAGGGGCAGTACTAAATAAAACAATATGACATTTGTAAAAAATGTACACATCCCATTCTGTTCAAAAGTTTACACCCCTGGCTCTTAATGCATTGCTTTTCCTTCTGGAGCATCAGTAAGCGTTTGAACCTACAGTAATAGTTGCATGTAAGTCCTTCAGTTGTCCTCAGTGTGAAAAGATGGATCTCATACAGTCAGTCATACAGTCATCAAATACACAAAAATATTTTTTGGGACCTGAAGGATTTTTCTGAAGAACATCAGGCAGAAAAAAAGAAAAGAAAAAAAAGCGGTCGAGGTAACAACAGAGTATTAAGAATCAAGTGTATGTAAACTTTTGAATAGGGTTGTTTTGCGGACTATATGTGAATGTCTTTTACATGAAATATCTTCCTCAGGTCAGTACTAAAAAAATAACATGCATTTTGTATGATCATTCTTATTTTAGTAAAATAATTAACATTTTGCATATTTTTCATAGATTTTGCAAGGTGTATGCAAACTTTTGATTTCAACTGTATGTACACTGTTCAAAAGTATGAAGTCATTTTTTACCTTCAGTACTGTAATATTTCATATTTTTATTTAGCAAGGACACATTACACTGATCAAACCTGACAGTAAAGAAATATATAATGTTACAAAAAAAAAAATCTATTTCAAATAAACTCTCTATTACAAGAATCATGGAGAGAGAAAAAAAGACATCTTTGTATCCACATACCGTTTTCAACATTGATAATGACAAGAATTATTTCTTCAGCACTACATCCGCATATTAAAATTATTTCTGAAGGACAATGTGACACTGAAAACTGAAGTAATGGCTGTTGAAAATTTAGCTTTGAAATCACAGAAATAAATGACAGGAATACATAAATATTTGATCAAATAAATGCAGCCTTACTATAAGGAACCTTTTTTGAAAAAGATTACAAAATCTGACCAACCTCAAACACTTAACTGGTAGTGTCTTTTTAAAAAAATAAAGGAATTAAAGGTGAAACTATTTTAAATAGGCACACAAATGTTAGGTGTTAAACCTTAGATGCATGTTCCAATTTACACAAGACAATTGGCAACTTCACTCATACATAAGCTCTAACACTTTGTGTGTTGTCGACACAAAGGAGGAAGTTAATTCCACTCTGATCGATTGCACAGCTCTGATCTAGCCATAGTGTTGTCTCCATTTTAATGAGAAGGTAATAAATAGAGTGAAGCGGTCATTAGGTTTCCTGGGTTGTTTATTAACCTGCGCTGCTCCTGCATACTTGACACTGTATCGAGTGTAGTCAGAGTAATCCCAACCATGTTGACAAATAGCTGAGAAAAACCTCTCACTATCAACTTTGGTTTGCCATAATTGTCAAGAACGCTATCCTTTCAGGTAATCTATCTGCATACGGCCATAGCCTTGACAAAAATCTTCACCAGTAAACAGAGAAGCAAAAAGAAAAGGCTATTCTAATTATGTTAGGAGTCACGCTTGGTTGGCTGCATCAACAGGCATTTGCAGGTATGAGGCTGTAATGGCTTTGCGAGCCACCAGACTAACTGCCAATTATGCAGTATATATCTACGTTGGCTTCAAAGCAGACTGGAGAATAAGATGACGGAGTGACAGGAATGACGCTCTCAGCTCTCTTCTTGTTTTGTTCTCCAGTTTTCAAGCGAATGGGGTTCACCATCCCAACACGGAGCGGAAACACTGGGGCTGCTTGTATTTACTCTTCATGACTCCCACAAAACAGCTATCAACAGAATGGGCGAACAAAAAGAGCAATGACCTAAAGAAGCAGACCTGACAGGGATCCACAAGACTACCAAGCAACAGCGTCGAGCTGTGTGGCTTTTCCCCATTCGCTGTATTTTTTCATCTTCAAGAGCAAAAACATAAAGGGCTTACTTATTGATTTATGTTTCATGCCTTGGACACAAAGTGCATTTTTGGGCGGGCTGTTTTTCGGGAAGGCCATTTCATAATATAGCATTTGCAGGAGTTGTCGAGACCACCGAAGCAACAAAGCTGCCAGTGCCAAGGGGGTAAACAGACAAAGACGGGGTTAAATTCAGGGGGGAGAAGATCAGCTGACCAGGGAAATCCATTAAGTCTCTTTGAAGTGCAGGAGTTAGTGGGTTTCTCCAGGGAAGATGAGTGATCGGTGGTCTGAAGGGAACAGGAGGTGCAAAGGGGTATTCCAAAGGGAGGGAGGGAGGGAGGGATATATGTCGGGAAAGAGGGATGTGATACGCTTCAGTGCAGGATAAAATTTGGCTCTTCTAGGCTGGACTCCTGAATACTGAGCAGAACTGAATCCTTAATGTCAAACCTGACCTTCTTATACAGTATGCATTCAACACTAGAGAAGAGCATTTCACTAAAAACAATGGCTGAATGGGCGACCTTTTGATAAAATGTAATACATATAGTGGCCCCAAAATGCATGTGGACAGTAAGATACACAAACAAGCAAACAAACAAGGTTGAAATTTAAGATCTGATTCCCTTTTCAGAATCTGCGAAATGTTAATTATTTTAGCAAAATAAGAGGGATCATACAAAAGGCATGTTATTGTTTATTTAGTACTGACCTAAACAAGATATTTCACATACAATATGTAAACATATAGTCCACAAGAGAAAATAATTTATAAAAATGACCCTGTTCAAAAGTTTACATCCCCTTGATTCTTAATACAGTGTTCTTACCTAAATGATTCACAGCTGTTTTTTGTTTAGTGATAGTTGTTCATGAGCCACTTGAACAGTTAAACTGCAAGCTGTTCTTCAGAAAAATCCTTCAGCATTTTGTGTATTTCAACACTGTATGATTTCGAGATCCATCTTTTCACACTGAAGACAACTAAGAGACTCTATGCAACTATTACAGAAGGTTCAAATATTCACTGATGCCCCAGAAGGAAAAAAACAAGTATTAAGACCTCAAGGCAAAATAAAAAAAATGTACACATCTCCATTCTGTTCAAAAGTTTTCACCCCCTCCTTCCAGGGCATCAGTGAGTGTTTGAACCTTTTGTAATAATTGCATGAGTCCCTTAGCTGTCCTCAGTGTGAAAAGATGGATCTCAAAATCATACATTATTGTTGGAATTGGAAAAGGGTTCAAATACACAAAAATGCTGGAAAACTAAAGAATTTGTGGGACCTGAAGCATTTTTCTGAAGAACAGCAGACAGTTTAACTGTTCAGGACAAACACGGGACTCATGAGCATCTATCACTAAACAAAAAAACACAGCTGTGGATCATTCAGGTAACAACACAGTATTATAAATTAAGGGGATGTAAACTTTTGAACGAGGTCACTAATATTTTCTCTTGTGGACTGCAAACATCTTTTATGTGAAATATCTTATTCAGGTCAGTACTAAATAGACAATAACATGCATTGTGTATGATCTCTCTGATGTTGGTAAAATAATTAACATTTTGCAGATTCTGAAAGGGGGATATAAACTTTTGACCTCAACTGTAGCCTCGTTTGTTTGCACATGCCATGTGCATTAATATTTTATAAATGATCAATATTTATGTTTTCCTATGAAAAAAAGTAGAACACAGCCAAACAGCCATTGTAGCAAAGTATATTTAGAATGTGTAATGAAGGAAGTATGATAACTGTAAAAAAAATTGTGTTCTTACTATATAAATTATACACACCATTTAAAGGGATAGTCCACCCAAAAATGAAAATTACCCTATGATTTACTCACCCTCAAGCCTAGATGTATATGACTTTATTCTTTCAAATACAATCAGAGTTATAAAAAAATGCCCTGGCTCTTCCAAGCTCTATAATGGCAGTGAATGGCTGTTGAGATTTTGAAGCACAAAAAAGTGCATCCATCCATCATAAAAAGTGCTCCACACGGATCCGGGGGCTTAATAAAGACCTTCTGAAGTAAACTGAGGCGTGATTTCAATATAAACCAAGAGGAGACTGGTTTCCTTTGCTGTAAACAAAACTTAGCATATTCTCACTAGAGCTTCCGCTAGACCTATGTCCTATGTTATCCGCTGGAACGCGTGAATGATTAAAAATGTCCTGGCTCTTCCAAGCTTTATAAAGGCAGTGAATGACTGTTGAGATTTTGAAGTACAATTAGCAGAAGATTTAAAAGTGGAAGTTTTAAATATGGATATTTTCCTAGCACAAACACATTGCTGCAACCCCTGGAGCAATGTGGAGTACTTTTTATGATGGATGAGTGCACTTTATTGGTATAACTCCAACTGCATTCATCTGAAAGAAGAAAGTCATATACACCTATGATGGCTTGAGGGTGAATAAAACATTGGGTAATTTTCATGTTTTGGGTGAATAATCCTTTAATGGCCAAGTGGAAAAAAAAGGTAAAAAGGTATTAAAATCATTGTGCTGTATTGTGAATATCTAAAATATCACTTGGCCCTGCTGAAAATATATATTTGCCTTGTTGATACCAACATACACCCACGGAACTATGAATTAACATATGAGTAGGGGCTTTGAAAAAAAAAAAGTGTATTGATATACTGTGCTGTGTTTACCAGTAATTAATGTGACTCAATACACATCACATCTGCTAATTTATGTTGTCATTTGTGTAAATTTACATGTGGGAAAATACATTTAGTTGGATAAATAGCAGAAAACAGGAATGGCACCCACAGGCACACTGAAAGGAACTAACAACCCAGCAAAACAAGATTGATAATTTTCACATTGACATTTTCTAGTTTTCTAAAGAAGTTAGCTCAAAGGCTAATGATGACAGTTAATGGACACAATCAAAGAAGGAAATGAAGGCAAATGATTTATGATTAACTTGAATGCATGAGTTATGAGTATGGGGGAATGAACCACACCTCTAACATCTGTGCCTTTGGGTCTTTAGGGTCGCAGAGGGACGTGTTGATGCGATGGTTGTTTCTAACGCAGCGCTGGCTGGTGTTCTGTGGGAAAGGGAAGGTCTGTCTCACCAGGGTCAGGCGACCTATAGACTTCATCACCAACTCCTGCACATCCATGTCTGAAATCTCCTGCAGCACATGAGAGGAAAAGTGCAGACAGAGAATAATGTCAAAAGAAAAGGGATTTTCCATGTGCAGTGAAAATAGGCTAGAAAGCATTTTGCTGAGAAGAGCTGTTTTTCACACTTGAATTTGAAAAGAAAGAGCAGAAGTAGGTCCAAGAAAAATCCAATCATGATTTTCAGCTTAGTAAATAACCAACTATAACTTTGTCTCAGATTTGGGTTAAAGGAAAGAAAAAGAGGTAGAGACTTAAAAAACAAACATAGGAGTCCCTCAGTTGTCCTCAGTGTGAAAATATCGATCCCAAAGTCATGTTGGAAAGGGTTCAACTACACAAAAATGTTAAAAAAAAAAAAAAAAAAAAGTAGGAAAGATTTTTTTCTGAAGAACAGCGGGCAGTTTAAATGTTCAAGACAAACAAGGGACTCATGAACAACTATTACTAAACAAAAAAACAGCTGTGGATCATTAAGGTAACAACACACTATTAAGAATCAAGGGTATGTCAACTT
Source organism: Cirrhinus molitorella (assembly GCA_033026305.1). Lineage (NCBI taxonomy): Eukaryota > Metazoa > Chordata > Actinopteri > Cypriniformes > Cyprinidae > Cirrhinus > Cirrhinus molitorella. The sequence continues at coordinate 16,107,265 of CM065125.1, read as the reverse complement.
TTGGGGTGATTTCTATAAATTCAACTATTATTTTCTCTTGTGGTCTATATGTAAAACACTTTATTCAGGTCAGTATTAAAGAAAAAAAAAATGCATTTTGTATAATCCCTATTATTTTGGTAAAATAATTAATATTTTGCAGATTCTGCAAGGTGTATGTAAACTTTTGACCATAACTGTATATTTACTTACAAAAAATGGTAACAAAGAACAATAAAGCACATCATTGATTAATTTTCTTTCTGAGTCTCAAAAAATGACCAGAGCCACAGAATAATGCAGGGTTCAGAGCAAAAATGTCACCAAAAATACAAAAAAATACTTTGAATATTAAAAACACAAACTTTTTTTTGGTTTGTTCAAATTCAAAATTAATTTGGTAAAACTTTACAATAAGGTTCATTTGTTAACATACATTAACTAACATGAACAAACAATGAACAATACAGTACTACTGTATTTATGTTAACACAATTTTTGATTTGAATAATGAATTATTAAAGGTTGAAATTAATATTACCTAAGATTAATAAATGCTATATACGTATTATTCATTCTTAGTTTGTGTTAACTAAAGCAGTTAACTAATAAAACCTTATTGTTATCATTCATTTCAATACCAATGATTGAAATTAAGTGTTAACTGTTTTGATCTGGTAAAAAAAAAAAAAAGCTGAAAATTAGTTCCATTTAAACAAGTAATGTCCCATTCTTTATAAATGTTAGGTCCTGACACCAGTACTGACACACAAACTAACCATTCTTCACACATGGTTAAGTTGTCCTCTTTCATCAAGTTAAGGTCAAATTTTCCAGTCTCCAGTTAGCTAAAAATGGGTCCAATTTAAATACATAACTGCTTAAAAATCATCATTAGTATTACAATTATTCTCATGAATGGGTATTCACAGTGCTGCCAAAAGGCAGAAAGACATGACCGTGTGCGCTCGCCTGTCCTTGCGCAGCCTTGGGAGGAATGATTGCTAATTTTAGCCCGAAGCCATCTTTTCCACAGACGGGGAGAGTGAAGTGAGCGAGCTGGGAATGATGTGATGAGAATGGACAGGGAACGTCCCCCAGTGAAGGTAGACTTCAGAGCGGCCAAGCTGCTCCCTCTGACAGCCTTCACTTTTGAGTTTCATTCTCACCTGCAAAGCTGTGATTGCTGGTGACTGGCTCTCATGAAGTACGTCATTAAATCTGAACCTGTGGCACGCCGGCGAGGAACTTACTTGAAACGTCGAAGCCGCTCAGCCTTCAATAAGATTAAAATTAAAGTTGTCTACAACGCAACCTGTTCTCCGAAAGGTAATTTTAAGGCTTCTGATCGGACAAATCAAAATCTTGCCTGACGCACGGTTGAACACTGTCAAACGATGTTTGTGCCGATGTTAATTAACATGGTAAGAATGACGGAGGAGGCATCACGAGAGGGCACTTGAGACCTTTATAGTGTGCTGCACAACTTTCAAGAGCAAAGAGGACATCACGCATTTACAGACCTGAAAATACAGCCACTGAGTGGCTTATTCAACCCCCGGATGACAAACGCAAAGGCCCTTGATGCTTAATTAGGAGCGCTAAATTAGAATGACACAAATATGAGCCTACAGGGTTATGGCCCAATTTTAGGGTTCAGGTTTTGGCAGCTGCTTGCTTTGTCCCCTATGAGTGCTGTCAAGTAAGGCCAACCATGAGCAATGTGTGTCCATACAGAGACATGTCAAGGTAATGTCATGTGCCTTTGTGTTTAATATACGAGGATGTCAAACTTTCCTCAGATGCACCAAACGCTCCAGCTGCCTAAACTGGTGAGCTGATATTGAAACGTTACCCAAAAGTTTAATCTGAAAAGCCAAAAATATTTAATCAAAAAAAGGCCAGACAAAACTTTGTACAAATCAGACATTTTATATATATATACACTACCAGTCAAAAGTCAAAAGTCACCCTCTCATTTAATGTTTTATAAAGAAATCTCTTATGCTCATCAAGGCTGCATTTATTTGATCAAAAATACAGAAAAAAACGGTAAAAAAAAACATTGCAAAATGTTATTACACTATAAAATAATGTTTTTTATTTGAATATACTTTACAATATAATTTATTCCTGTGATGCAAAACTGAATTTTCATCAGCTGTTACTCCAGTCTTAAGTGTCACGTGATCCTTCAGAAATCATTCTAATATGCTGATTTATTATTAGAATTATCAATGTTGGAAACAGCTGTGCTGCCAAATATTTTTTTTGCAACCTGTGATTATTTTTTCAGGATTCTTTGATGAATAACAAGTTAAAAAGTACATAATTTATTCAAAATATAAATCTTTTCTAACAATGTAAATCTATGCTATCACTTTATAAATTTAACACGTCCTTGGTGAATAAAAGTATTAATTTCTTTCACGAAAAGAAAGAATAAAAATTTACTGACCCCAAACTTTTAAACAGTAGTGTATATTGTTAGAAAACCTTTCTATTTTAAATAAATGCTTTTCTTTATAAACTTTTATTGCTCAAAAAATCCTGAAAAAAGTATCACAGATTCCAAAAAAAATTAAAAAATTAAGCAGCACAACTGTTTCCAGCACTGATAATAAATCAGCATATTAGAATGATTGTTGAAGGATCATGTGACACTGAAGAATGGACTAATGATTCTGGAAATTAAACTTTAATTACATATATAAATTAAAATTTAATTTATATTAATATAAAAATAATATTACTTTTTTTTTCTGTATTTTTGATCAAGTGAAAACAGCCTTGATAAGCAGAAGAACTTTAAAAAACATTAAATGAGACTTTTGACTGGTAGTGTGTGTGTGTGTGTGTGTGTGTGTGTGTATATATATATATATATATATATATATATATATATATATCTCAACAAAAAGCGAATGTAACATAAAAACGCAATCACAAGCATGCCATTTTAGCTTGTATTTCAATCTCTCATCTTTAAGCTCTTTCATTGTGAGTCATGATTTTCACAAGATTTTATATTCAAGAAATCTGCATCCTTAAGACCAACTCTGTGCCGGCTGAGCTACCAAGCAGGCTTGTTACACCCAGAAAGCAAACATATGGAGCTGTAACCATAACTGTGTATGAAAACGATTACAAGCGCTTGCTGTTTTACCGCCTTCAGTGTTGATTTCTGTTGGAAACTGCTGTGATATGTACTTATTGGTACATATTTCACATCTTGCGGTAAAGTTCCCACAGGTATGTTTTCACCAAGAGGTCAGGAATTCCTTCTTATGCCTAAACATGACTAGATAAACCTAGTTTCTGAACACCGATTCTAGCAGACTTCAAAAAGTTGGACGGTTTTGGACTGGGAAGTAAAATTTCACAGTACAAGTTCAATGCACTGAACTCTATTATTCAAAACGACCCAAACTGAATTATATGACCATTTAAAATAAAATCAGAAAGATTAATAGAGGTTACATAGAGAGTGACTTTTAAGTTATTGAAATAGCTATAATTCAGGCAGATGGGCTCAAGGTCTATATTTCCATTGTCTTCTCCTTGTCGCAGGATAATTTCGGAAAAATGCTTTATTCGTTAAGGAAGGTGCTGAATTATTTTTGAGCGCTACTCCCATGCTTGCCAAATCTAATTTAAATCATGGAGCTGTAATTTGTCCTTATCTGGCCACCTTCATCAGGCTCCAAATGAGCCCTTGTCCGCCTCTCACTTAGATAAATAAAGATATAAAGATGCAAATATATTCAAATAAGCTTACACAAAGAATAAACTAGATTTCTCACAAAAGAGCTATGAAGAACCCACCTCATTTATGATGATCCAGTGACAGTCGAAAGCCACAAGATTTGTTTCCACCACCTAGAGAGAAAGAAAGAAACATTTAGCCAATTAGAAACTGAATAGTTTGGAAGTGAGTATGGTGAACTGTATGATCCTCTCTAGAGTACATTTTGCTAGCTGACTAATGAGTTTATGGTCACCAAATTTGTTTTTCTGAGGTAAATGTGACATTACGTGACACGTGTTTACAGGCTGTTATATTGACGTCTTTGTGCAGTTGAAACATTAATTGAGCAATTACATGAGACAGGATATGGATTTCGGTAAGTTGTACTCTTTCTTTTAACATACCTTTGGATGTTTCTTCATTTTTGTTTTGTGCTAAAACTGGTTAAAGCGCAGGAGATTATCAGTTCATGTGCGCTTCCGCTACAGTGATCTGTCACTTCAAAATGGCATTTATAATTTATGTAATAAAATGGAATAGATAGAATTTGAAATATAAGACTTTGTTTCATATCAAAAGCTACAATGTTCCCTTGAAAACAGGCTAGACTAACCGATTCTTGGGATTTAAGAATTGATATAGTTTCATAAAAATGAGAATCGATTAAAATCGAGAACTTATTGATTGATCAAAGATAACAGTAGACAAGTCAAAGGTTTGTGAAATTTGACGTCCATAACATAGGCACTTCAATATCCGAACATACAGTATGTTGTATACTCTCTCTGTCTCTCAATATGTATCTTAAACTACACACTTTTCCTCCCACTGTGTTCCATCTTAGATTCTCTATCTGCACACCAACAGGACACAAAAACGTAGTACCCTTCATCAGTGTTTCTCCTGTCCACTGTACCAGCACCACGTTTCATTAACCATAATTGTGTAGGTGACTAAATGTGGGTGTCATAAAACATTTTGGTCATAAACAAAAGGAACAGCTGGAGAATCTGACGGCTGAAGCAGCGCTAATAGTGTTTTAATCTTCCACAAACACCTAATAAAACTTTATAATTACAAAAGAGACAAGAGGCATAAAATTTTCCATCAACTGGTACAAGATGGCTGTACTTGACAAACAGAGCTCAGCGGGCTTTTTGCCGGGGGTCTCCATCACTTACTGTTAAATAGGAGAGACTGGGAAGTGTAGTAGCACTTTGCCTTTTTAAGAAATATTCTTATTTTAAATATAAAATTACCATATTTATCGGCAACAAATTCATTTGCAATTAAACTGCTTATCGCTAGATTATGTTAATTAGTGTCAAGTGCGAGTGTGGGTGGAAACCCTAAATAATTAAGTGCAAAAATAAAACTACTTGTAAAAGCCAAAAAAAAAAGCCATTCCTAATCGCCACCACTGACCAATTTAATTTCATAATTATTTCGTTTTTTAAAATAATAAACTCTATAAACATTTTCAATCAAAATAGCAAATTTAACAGGAATAGATGAATGTATTTGTTTTACATGCATACAGGATAGATGGATAGATAGAGAGATGGATATATAGATAGATAGATAGATAGATGTTGAAGTTTCTTTTGAAAATGCTAAGATCAGCTTGATATGTTAGCAAGATCGAGAAAAAACAAACAAACAAACAAAAAAACATCACAACCTTTTGACACCGAAACAGGAGTAGACATAAAGTGGCCACTGTTATTAATTACATGGTCCAATCATTTTGATGTCTGAGGCTTTGTGAGGTCATTAGAGAGGCTCATGAAAAGTGTGTGTGGCTCAAAGCAGTTGTGTATATACAGGCAAAAGTTTGGCTCTGAGGCAGATGGCTGAGCTTAATTAAAGCATTGGCTTAACTTCTACTAGAGCAAGATGAACCTCTAAGGCTTGTCTTAATGCCAACAAAAAGTTCAAGGTTGTTACAGAGTGTGCTTGACCCAATCGAATATGTCTCTATATTAGACAAGGTAAAAGGCTAAATATTTGAGTGGCTGCATCCATGCCGATGTTTTTTTTTTTTTTTTTTTTTTTCTGTTGAATATGCAATTAAAGTTGATGGTCAGAGGTGTGCTGTCCATTGCCAAGGAGGAAAGTATTGATTCTGGCAGTCAGCTGAAAGTTTGCACAGACGAGATTGAGATGCTCACACAGAAATCTAGGAAAATCCTCAAGCAAAAGATCTGTCCAAATTAAATAGAGTCATCCCCTGGGCAGAATCAGGCTCAGGAAATTAGCAAACAGACCTACATGCCTGATGTTCCTTAAAGGCATAGTTCACCATTTTAACTTTCTCATGTCATTACAAACTTGCAGGACTTTCTTTCTTTTATTAAACACGAAAAGAAAAACCCTAAAGGGATAGTTCACCCATCCTATAAATGAAAATTCTGTCATTAATTACTCACCCTCATGTCGTTCCAAACCTGTAAGACCTTCGTTTATCTTCGAAAAACACAAATGAAGATATTATTGATAAAATCTAATGAAATCCAAGAGATTCCTACCCTGCATAGACAGCAACACAACTGACACATTTAAGGCCCACAACGTATGCATCATGGTACTTCCGTGAATGAGCGGTGGAGACTGACACGGAAGAGAAGAAGCTGTTAAACAAAGGGATGTTTATTTTCTGTGTGTACAAAAAGTATCCTTGTAGCGTCATAAAATGGTGGTTGAACCACTGATGTCACATGGACTATTTTAATGATGTCATTACTACCTTTCTGGTCCTTGAATGTGTCAGTTGTGTTGCTGTCAATGCATTGTCAGACAGCTCTCGGATTTCATTAAAAATATCTTAATTTCTGTTTAGAATATGAACGAAGGTCTTACAGGTTTGAAACAATATGATGGTGAGTAATTAAGAACTGTCCCTTTAAGAAACACATAAAAGGATTAATGGTCATTGCAATTCAGTGACCAAACTTGAGCTTGTAAAATGACTGTTTCGTTATGAATATTTGGGAATCTAGTTTGACTAGCTGTTGAGCTGCAATGACATCCCTGAATGGCAGTAGGTTGGCGTAAAGTCTTACGCCTGCGAGATCAAAGCCTGTAATCGCTCAGAGACGCCCACTCTTTAGAAGTGTTGTCAGCTGTGAAGCTACCCAGAATTAGGAGGCCATGTGAATTCGCATCCAGATTGTGGTTCTTGAGTTATATTGAGAGAGCCATCACCTCAGTACTAGAGGTCTCCACCTGCATTAATGTGAAAACCCTGCAAAGAATAAGCAGCTACTGTTAACCACAATCACACATCTCTTTAATTTCCTTCCTATTATTCCCTTTCTTTGCTTTCTAATGAGCCTGAGTGGTTGCCGCATGCCTTTAACAATTCACAAATTAGAAAAAAAAAAAAAAAACATCTCTTCAAGGAGACACATTCAAGTTCTATCCACTTTCAAATACAAGCAGTTGTTTAAATTATATGGTGAAAGCAATGTCCTTCAACCAGGTGCTTTCACAGAATGATGATTATTGTTATTATCTCATATTTTCCACCTGCCTGAGCCCTGGAAGTGGAAGGTGAGATGGCGTGTATTCATTAAAGAGAGCCAAAGGGAGAGATGACCAGAATTAGACATGAACTTTGACATCCACCAACCGCACAAAGATGCCTCCGCAACACCTCTTTTACCTCGTAAGTGACCCAACTGATCAAAATGAGAACTTAAAACTTTGCTAAGAAGTTTTAGTTTTTACGCTGAGACAGAATATTTTAAAATATGTAGAATATTTTTTCATTTCATATCATTTTAGACAGTGCCTTGCGAAAGTATTCATACCTCTCCATCTTTTCCATGTTCTGTTGCATTGCTGCCACTGCTTTAACTTTTTTTAACCCCACATCAATATACACTCCATATACCATAATGACAAAGGACAAACAGAATTGTCACAACTTCGTAAATTTAGAAATAAATTGCATTGCATAAGTACTCAGCTGAAGCACCTTTACAGCCTCAAGTCTTTTTGGTTATGATGCGACAAGTTTTGCTCATCAGCATTTGGCAATTATCTGCCGTTCTTCTCCTTACCGCTTCACCTCTCAAGCTCTGTCAGCTTGGATGAGGCAGATGCACATTTTCAGGTTTCTCCAGAAATGTTTGATGGGGTTCAAGCCCAGGCTGTGGCTGGGTCACTCAAGGACATTCACAGAGTTGTCTAAAAGCCACTCTTGCTGTGTGCTTAGGGTCATTGTCCTGTTGGAAGGTGAACCTTCTGCCCAGTCTCTGAATGGACTGGGTTTTCATTACAGCTATCTTAATATTTTGGTGCATTGAGCTTTTCTTCTACTCTCACAAGTCCTTCAATCCCTGCTGACGAAAACCAGCCCCACAACATGAAGCTGCTATCTACACATTTTAATTTTGGGATGGTAGTCTGCAGGTGATGAGCAGTGCCTGGTTTCCTTCAAACATGATGCTTGGAATTGAGGTTTATCAGACCGGATTATCTTGTTTCTCAAAGTCTGAGGGTCCTTTAGGTGTTTTGTTGCAAATTCCAAGTGTGTTTTCATGTGTCTTCAGGAGAGGACTGAGTCTTGCCACACTGTCATAAAGTCCAGATCGGTGGAGCGTTGCAGGTTTCTCCTATCGCCACACATGATCATCAACTAGAATGACCATTAGGTTGTTGGTCACCATTCTAACGAAAGCATCATTTGCTTAGTTTGGCCAGGAGACCGGCTCTAGGAAGAGTCCTGGTTGTTCCAAATTTTTTTCAGTTATGGATAATGCTTCTATGAACCTTCAACTCTTCCCCAGATGTGTGGCCTAATGCAATTTCTTCAAATCATACCCATTCAATTGAATTTGCTACAGGTTAACTTCACTCGAAGTGTAGTAACATCTACAATAGATATGAATATGAATATGAATTTCAGTTTTTTATTTTTAATACATTTGCAGAGATGTTAAAAAACAGTTTTTTTTTGCTTTGCCATTATGGTGTATAAGTGAATATTGATGTGAAAAAAAAAAAAAAAAAAATAATAATAATAATAATAATTTAAAGCAGTTTAGCATAAGGCAGCAACATAACAAAAAATTAAAAGTATGAAGGGGTATGAACTTCTTACTTCTTAATATAAACTGGTTCTTACTTTCACAAGGCACTGTAAATGTACTGACAGGGGAAACGGATTAACCAAAATATAATTGTAACCAAATGTAATGTTATGATAAAAATACCTCTAATATCATGCTAGAAGAAATCCAGTTTTCAACAAAAGGGAAGCATATTTGCAGAAAAAAGTAAGATAATATTTATGAAAGATACAGTTTATAGTTCATGACTAAACAGTTTACAATGTCAATGCCATAAAAAATATTTTAATTCAAGAAACACTACCATTCACATGTTAAGAGTCTTCTTTTATGGAAGCCCATTTCCACCACTGAATAAAAAATTAAAAAGTAAATTCTGACTTTTGTTCTCATAATTTTTACAGGGATTTTTTTTCCTCAGAATTGCGAGTTTTTTGATGCAGAACTAAATTTTGAGATAAAAAGTCACAATTACTTCTTTGTATTTTTTATTCAGTGGTGGAAACAGGCTTCCATAAAAGAAAACTCTTAACATGTGAATGGTAGTGTGTCTTTAATTTAAATATTTTTTTTATGGCATTGACTTTGTAAACTGTTTAATCATGAAAAACTTTTTTGCAATATTCAAATTTTTTGAGCTGCACCTCTATATCTCACAGTTCTGAGAAAAGTCAGAATTGCGAGTAGAAAGTAAGAATAGCGAGATACAAACTCACATTTGTGAGGAAAAAAGTCTAAATTGTGAGGGTTTTTTTTTCCCAATCAATTCTGACTTTTTAATTGGCAACTGGGAGATTATATCTCACAATTCTGAAAAAAAGAGTCAGAATTGCGTAATAGAAACTTGCAACATAATTTTGAGATATAAGTTCACATTTCCGACCTTTTTTTCACAATTGCAAGTTTATTTCTAACAATTCTGAAAAAAAGTCAGAATTGCCAGAATAATTCTGAGATATAATCTCAGAATGCAAAAAAAAAATAAAATAAAATAAAAAAAAAATCCAAATTTAGTTTTTATTAATTCTGACTTTTTAACTGGCAAGTTTATATCTCACAATTATGGAAAAAAAGACATAATTGCGAGATGTAAACTTGCAATTACCTTTTTTATTTTTTTTTATTCAGTGGGGGACACAGGCTTCCATACTTTTAAGCAGAGATGCATTAAATAGACATATAAATATTACAAAAGATTATATTTTAAATAACTACTGTTCTTCTGAACTTTATTATCATCAAAGAATCACGAAAAATGTATCCACAGCACAACTGTTGCTGCTTCAATACTAATTCTTTAGCATCAAATCAGCATATTATGATTTCTGGGGGATCATGTGACACTAAATATTCAGCTCTGTCATCACATACAAAATTTATTTTAAACTGTGCAATGCTACTGTTTTTACTGTACTTTTGATTAACTTAAATGCAGCCTTAAAGTACAAAGACTTTCACAAATCTTACTGACCCCAAAAGAATAAAGCATTTTAAGAATGTTTAACATTTTTACTGGACAACAAGACAAAAAATGCTAATTATTTTCAGTTCAAATAACCCATTTAAACTTGAGAATATATATTTAAGCAATTCCATATCATGAACTACACAAAATATAGAAAATCCAAAGCTCTTTCTCATTGTAACAGCTTATTAACTGCTAAACAAGACTTTTGCTTCCCGTGCATTTATCATTTAGCATATTATTATGGATTATGAGATTACTATGTGCTGTGAAAAAATGCCATTATTGCTCTTGGCAAAGTTGACAATAGAAGATCTCATAGACAAAACAGTCTGCGCCACTAACCACAAACGCCATATGTGACAGCAAAAAAGATCCGGTACATTTCTGCGCTGATTAATTCCTCAAATGGCACATTATTCTTCGGAGTGAATTCCAGCATGTTATGTACTTAGCTCACACTTGCTCGAGCATGAGCGCTTTAAATACATCAAAACTGTTATGTGTCACAATTGCCATTTTGCTTTAATGTCAGCCAGCCTCGCTGTGAGCCGCGGCTTTAGTCATGTATAATTCATCCACTGTGTGGAGTCTGTCAGGAGGGTGGCCCATCTCACTGCTCCAGTGTGACTTTTTACAACACACACCGTCACTGACACACACTTATCATGCCATCATCTCTGAGGGTGCAACACTGTGTCTCCCATAGCGGCGGTTTGGATGATGAACGCACACAGCAATACACAAATAGACACATACAGAAACACTCAAACTTGTTCACGCTTCATAATATGCCACTTGTGTCTCTGAAAACACAGGGATGGTCTAAATTGGATGTGGGTATGCTGTGAAATCATAACCACATAATCATGGGGAGAAAAAAAAAAAAAAAAAAAAAAAAAAAAAAAAAAAAATATATATATATATATATATATATAATATTCAGCCAATAGCTAAAAAGCTATTTAGGCATCATTATAGCAAACAGACTGTACATTTGATCTGGCTCTATTCCTGACTTTTTTTTTTTCTTCTTTTTTCTTCTTTTTTGAAGCCATTTTACTTGGCAAATAAATGACATTACAGGAGAAAAAGGTGGTTTGAAATCTAATTAAAATCTGATTTTTGGTAATGCCTCTTGATCTGAGTGAATAAATGAGATTTAACATGCTACATGTAACGTTTTTTTTTTTTTTTTTTTACCATTTTGTTGTGCAATGTTTTCATGTTTGGACACTGCCAAAACTGATCTGACCACAAAAAATAAAATAAAATAAAATGGCACAAAAGAAACTCGGTCTCACCACATATAACGTGGAAATAAAAATAAAAACTAAAATAAATAAATAAATAAATAAATTAAACAAAATAAAACAAAACAAAATACAAATAAATTAAAATAAAATAAAACAGTGCAAAAGAAATCTGATGTCACCACATATGACTTAGAAATCAAATAAAATAATAAAACAAAACAAAACAAAGCAAAAATAAAATAAAATAAAATAAAATAAAATAAAATAAAAGCACAAAATAAATCTAATCTCACCACTTGAACCCGAATAGTTTGGTACTACTAAGGAATGAAAGTGACTGCGGTCTGAGCACAAAAAATAAGCACAAAAAATACAAGAAAATAAAATAGCACAAAATAAATCTGATCTCACCACATATAACTTGGAAATAAAATAAAATAATAAAACAAAAAAAATTTAATAAAATGACCAAATAAATTATTATCTCACCAGATATAACCAAAATAAAATAAAATAAAATAAAATAAAATAAACTTTTGGTACAGTTTGGTACTACTAATGCAATTCATATCTGGATAAATTATATACTGCAAAGTATGTTCATACAAGGAAACAGGTCAGAAGCCTCTTGTTTGTGAGGACAATGGCTTTATCCTTCTCGCATCCCCCCTTAAGCTTAATTACCCTGAACTGCCTGTATAATTCCGTCCTGATCTCATTGTAAATATGCTGCTGATTTACTGTGGCTATAAACTGGTGCTCTGGCCTCAAGGGCGAGCCACAGCAAACACATGACAAGCTTCAGCGTGTCATGACAAAGAGCAACCTATCAGAGCTATTGATCACCTGTGTTTTAATAGATGAATACAGTATAATAAGTGTCTGCACTCTTGACACATCAGTTGAAACAGCAAGCCCTGTCTTTGCTGAGTCTTGCTTAGTGTAAGTGACAGGATTTCCCATGTTTCTTTCCCCGAGCAGTCATCTTTGCAGCTCCTAACATGAAATAATTATAATGTAGTCAAATAATTGCCTCGCAGGCTCATGTGTTGACAGCAGAGGCAAAAAACTGTAACGGGCAACATGGAAGTAATTTCTCTCCATTACCATGTTTGATCCACACTGAGCAAAGTATGGAACAAGTGCGACAGCAGTAGATAAATAAGAATTTTACATTTTATTTTTATTCTGAACACTCACATGGAATTAATAAAAAGGTCAGAGCTGGTTACTTTTTTTATTTCTTCTTCTTCTTATTATTTCTTTTTAAACCAGGTATGTTTTTAAATAAGTACGACATGTTTTTAATGTCATAATAAAAATGACATAAAATGACATGCACACCTACACACATGCACCCATACATGCACATAAAGTCTATTAGGACTTTAAAGTATCAAAAACATAAAAACATTGGCTCTATTAATGTCCTTGTCAGTATTGTGCTATTATAAGTTTATGAGCCTGAATGTTGCTATAATGGAAGTTTGTTCTCAACACTTTTGAAATAAAGGTTCTTTATTGCTATTAATGATTCAGTGAAGAACCTTTAAAGGAAACCCCAGGTATTAAGACTTGTACAGCTTAATATAGCAAAAACAATATCTCTCATTGAAATTTGTAGTAGAAAAACCATGAAAGACTTCCGTTATTTTCAAAATCCATAGTTGTATAGATATTTTGGACTATGACGTGAAATAGTTGCACTCTGTGAGCTACTTTGTTGCTGTTTTTACCGCAAAACGACTACGGAACACACAACTTGGAAAATAAAACACTGATGTGATGCCACATTGTGCGGCTCTTGGTTGTAATTTTCAGTCAAAGGACAACAAGAGAAGAGATGTTAAGTCTTCATTGCTTTTCCTAGCAATAAGAAGATGAGAAAAGAACAGGAAGATGCCTGTGGACAAATAAAACTTCCTAAAAACCTGCGTCTTTGTTCTCTCCACTTCAGCCCTGATGGCTTTGAGACTTTTAGTAGACCACAGCTACTGAAAGATCTCACAAACAACAGATCATTGGTTGGTTTGTGTCATGTGACCCCTTTTGTTTGCTATAAGTCGCCCTCTTGTAGCCATTGTCTCTTGTCATCAGTGGTGGAAAGAGTACACTCAGGTAAAAGTACCATTACATATCCAAAAATGTAGTGTGAGTGTGAGTATGTTAAGAACAATGCAAAGAATACAAACACCATTAGAAACTCAACACAAACACAAATAAGCACTGGAGTCTGGCGTGAGGCGGCTGCCGCTTACTTTCATTATGTTGTTAATGCTTATTTTGTTATTAAAGTTACGTTTGCAATTACCCGCATCCTTCTCCTTGAGTCTTGAACTTTGTAACATACATATATACAATCTTCCTTAAATCATCCTGGCGATACATTTTTTAAGTCCCGCGCCCCACCCAGGGTTTGAAAACCACTGGCTTAGAGGAAGATGCTGATAACTCGACTGAAATGATTCCTGAAGAATGCCCTTCCAGCAGCCATTATTAACAGCAGTTGGTGCTTAAAGTTTTCTATGCACAAGCTGATTTGACTAGAGTCACGAGACCGATTACTCTCTCTCTCTCTATTCAATCACGTTGATGGATAAAAATAAAACTAAATTAAGCATGTAACGATCACAAACTGAGGGAAAATTCCGGAGTAAAAGTACCGATACATCACTTAAAATGTACTCAAGTAAAAGTAAAAGTAAAAGTACACAATTTTTAAACTACTCAGAAAAGTACAATTGCTGATAAAAACTACTTAGTTACTGTAACGTGAGTATTTGTAATTCATTACTTCACACCCCTGTTTGTCGTGTATTAATGTTGCAACCTGCTGTCGGTGAGTCAAGTCTGTTCAAGTCAATTCTGTTTCATTGTCAAGTGTTTGGATTTTTGTTTGGATTACACCTTGTTTCAATAAACTGCACTTGGGTTCATCAATTCAACTCGCCTTTAGTGGAATCTTCAGTGGAAGATGCCTGTGGACAAATAAAACTTCCTAAAGACCTGCGTCTTTGTTCTCTCCACTTCAGCCCTGATGGCTTTGAGACTTTTATTAGACCACAGCTACTGAAAGATAGACAGACAGAGACAAGAAATGCTAGATGCCATCCTGGCAGGATGTAATCTGTAATAGCTTTTCGGCACAGAATTGCACTCGATATCTAGCGTCATTTAGTCTCCTTGTGGGAAAAATTGATGGTTTAAGCCTACGCTTATATGCATCGCCACCTGTAAGCTCTTTCAGTAGCTGTGGTAACTGTATCAGTATTTTATTTTCCGAGTTGTGTTGCAACCATTTCACATCATAACGGCGCCCCCCCAAAGTCCAAAAAAACATAAAACATAAATATTTCATGGGTTTTCTACTACATATTTCATTAAGAGACGTAATTTATGTTATATGAAACCATAAAAGTCTTAATACCCAGGGATCCCTTTAACATCCATAGTGGAAAAGGCCTCCTCAGATTATTAAAATGTTCTTCACACTAAGTAAAAGTGGTTCTTTTAAGAACTGTTCAATGAAAGGCTCTTTGGGGAACAGAAAATGGTTACTCTATTGTATGGAATTGCTGCAGAACTCCCTGTTTGGACCATTTAATTTTAAAAGTGTGAAAGAACAGCATTTATGAGGGGGAAAAAACAAACAAATAAAAAAAACAATCTGCAACCCTTCAGTTTATGGAAACGTTCACAACCCCCATCCACTCAGGGCTCAGTTTCGTATTAGGGGCTTAAAAGCAGCTGACTTTTAGTTATCCCACATCCCAAGATGCCAACATGTGTTCATCCCTATAAAATCATCAGATGTTGGTTCGGTTTCATTATTCCCTATGTACCAAGTACACTTGCACCACTCAAAAACAGCACTTAGACTAATCAAGAGCTTCCTTTATAAGTGCAATAGTTCAGTCTGGTCCCCATGGGTTCACGCCAGAGCACTTGGTGCCAGCGTGTCGCCTCTCTCCCCCCCGACAAAACCGCATTATTCCAACTTTAAGCAATCTGCCACGAGAGGAAGGTCCCCAGATATTATCTAACACTCCAGCAGAGTGCTGTTTGCACCTGGCCGACGGTGGCAGAAGCAAAGTACGATGGGTGGTGACAATGCAATCGTGACCTGGTGTGTGACCCCTGCACGGGTCTTTGTGCAGCGGGTAATGGGACCACGAGCCGGAAGAGGATTATGGGAGTAATCCAGCCACTGTAAGCTTATCAGCACATACCATGTTTGTGTCACTATTCATCAAGCTCCTCTTTGGGAGACTTGCAGCATTAATAGCAAAGAAATAAATGAAAATACATGGTATTGAAATAAGACTGTCCTGAGGCAACCGCACAAAACCACAAGTAAATCCAATGCAAATTCCAAACGAGGCAGGAAATTTTTCGGTTTGAAGGAGCACAGGCTTTCTGTCTGTGCATTGAAAAGTTGCTGATGGCGGTAATAATCGTTAGAATTTCATTAATCCATAACATCCCTGTGAATCAATAACAATCAATGACATAGCGCATGCAAAAATAAATATGTATGTAAATACATCTTTCGTCATTCTGTCTGAAAAAGGTCTGCGGCGGTTCCATCTACGTCAAGGGAAAATTTATGAATTTACAAATGCACTTCTCTCACCGTTGCAGACGTCTTAGTAGCGAGCTTCCTATTTAAGTAAAGTGCATGAATTAAGGAGAAATACTAGCGCGAGTAATTTCATTCTTCATCCTTCATTCCACTTTAATCGAAAAAGCCAGCACTAGCTGTGTTATCTATTTTCCAAAGACTGCTTTATGGCAGCCTGTTTGCCCATTCAACAGGACTCCCAGGGTGATATATTGTTTCCACAGACCCATGTAAAAACGACTGAGCTCTTTGCGACTGAAATTAAACACAATGTAGAGATAATTTGATTGAGATGAGAAAATGGCCAGCGTGGCGTAATTGGCCATGTAATGTACGGGAGCGACTCGGAGGATGTGGCGAGCGACGCCGGTGCAAGAGTTGTAAATAATCCATCATGCAGGCTGAAACGCTCGCTAGCTGACAGCCGTGGCCATCCACCCCGATAAAAAAGCTGACACGTCAATCAGTGCCTCCACCCCATTTCCAAGAATCATCTCCGCTCGTAACATCCCGATCAGCCGCTGCCGTGGCCCGGTGATCACGCGAGGATGAGGCTGCCGGGCCTTGCGCTATAAACACAAGCCTTTGCTCACACAGCACTGGATGATTTACTGAAGTGTCAGCATTATGTAAAGGAAGCCTTTTTTGTGCAACAACAACAGTACTGAGTTAAATAAACAGGGACTATGATAGACATTTATTGCATCATGATGATGACAACGCTGATGAAAATTTTAGCACTCGTTGGCTGCTCTTTCATGGCTCAGAAGATTCAAAGTTTTCAATTATGTTTCAATTAAGCTAAAGTGTGTCATTTTTTCCAGTGTTAATATATTTTTTAATCTCCTAGCTTAATAAGCAGAGTCTAACATCTGTAGGCTGACTTCTCTATAATGTGCAAACATTGTGCTATTGTGCAAACATAGCTCTTTCTGAGCATCCTGACCAGTAAAATCAACTTTGTTGTAGACGTTTCTACTAGAGTTCCTATTAAAAAGAAACAAGCCAATTATTGATATATGAGTGTAAAGCCTGTAAGAGGACAGAAATGCTCATATTAAAATTGATTGGAGATGTACTGAATTGCAATAGAGTGCTACAGAGTCATAATTCCCAGAAAAAAAGTCCGTTTTTTTTTTTTTTTTTAATGTTCTTTCTCTATATAGTGAACTTTAATGGGGATCAACTGTGTATATATATATATATATATATATATATATATATATATACATATACATACACACACACACACACACACACACACACTTTTTTTAACCACAAATGCTCTGTGATGCACGTCTATGACATTTGATTTTCTTTGCAAGTTCGCTTTGTAAACCCTGGGTTGGTATTTCAGTCTACATCAAGATGAGCATTTGTGGTTAAAAAATATATACATTTTTAGATTGTTTTTTAGAAAATGACCTACATAAGACCATTATTCCTCCACTGGGATCGGTTAGAGCCATTTGAAGCCGCTCTCAAACTGCAATTTGGACCTTTAAATGCTTGAGGTAAGGTCTGTGGTTAACACAAGTTCACAATATTGTCATGTTTTATTCTACAATATGAAGTGTACAGTACATAAAACCAGTCATACCCCATTCTGGCTTATTGAAAAGATGGTTGCTAAAAATTAGCTCAATGGGAATATAGAGGTTGTTGGGGACATTAAACATCATGCCAAATAGGAAAACGTATCTACTCACTAGTCTGCTTCTATATCCTTGCTGTTTGTAATGATTCCAAATCAAACTTTCTAACTTGTATATTTTAAATTAAGACTGAAAGAGTCATCAGCCGACTAATGGTTGCAACTGTGTTGTAGTTCCTTTATAGCCTAACTTTTATCTAGAATCAGCAGGAAACTTCAAGAAGCTTCTATTCTGTTCTCACCACTGTCCAAGTAAAAAAAAAACAAGATACTAAAGATTTTCCTTTCCTATGGGAACTCTCATAATTATATTGTCACATGTGAATTTATGGATTTAGAAAACCATGCTGTCTCGCACATTAAATCTTCGTTAATTTCAATGGCAAAAGGGCAGCACTGCTCATTACAATTCATCACAAAGACTCTTTGTACCTGGTAAGACTCTCCTTGTCTGTCACCACAGCACAGGCACCAATGATGTCAGGCCAGCTATAAAACATACAATGAATCTGAGCAGTCATCATCTCCTGTCCTCCATTTTAAATAATGTAGTTGAAAAGGCCTCTCCGTTTCCTGCTGCTGTGGAAAGGATTTGTCTGAGCAGCAGAAAAGTTTCTCATGCGTCAATCAGCATAAGAGCTCAGCGGAGTGCGCACATCCAAATTGTCACCTTGAATGAACACCTCAAATACAACTCTCATGTAAATGGAAAAAAGAGAGCAGCCTGGCATCTCTATCTAAAATAATTTTAATGACATAACTACCTCGCAAAATTCCGTTTATCATAACTTTATCATAAGCGACTCTGTTGAAGAGGAAGCAATCATCGCCTCTTGTCTGTTTAACCTTCAAAGCAGATATCAACATCACCCTTTTAGTCATGTGTTATCGTGCCACGCTTCTGTAATGTCTTTCTATATCCTTTATTTTTTCCAGTGTGGATCACACAGATGCTCCAATTTCCCATTTGCAGTGTTTACCTCTTATCCAATCAGAGCTTTTAAGGTCGCAGCGAGTGCCGACGGAGTTCACCCGCTGTGTTTGTCTGCTTCTGTGAGTGTGACCTTGGTTGGTGGTTAGAGAGGCTTGTCTAAACACGTCTGCATGTGTGTTTGTGTGTGCCCGTGCGTGTTTGTGTCCGAGTTGTGTGTGTGTGTGAGAACAAGGCCATCAGTCACCAACCGTAACCTTGTGCCGGAGTGACCACAGACGTTGACAAGTTAGTGAGGCCTGTGAATCACGCAAAGTCCACGGGCTGATGAAAACAGCAGCTGCCTCGTCCTGACAGCTCTGAATGTAAATAAATGAATAAATATTTTGCTGTGGTAGCGAAAGGGAGGATTGTGGAACTAATGTGCTGATTTTTGTCAGAGCTACACGGTACAACGGGAGTTTAATATTCATTTCTAAATGCAAACTGAAAATGATCTGACAAAGCTGGTTATGCTGAAATCTTGCACACGTCAGACTAGTGTCTGTATGCAAGCCTATTTTCAGGTGGCTGATTATGACAATGTTTGCAAACGATGATGATAAAATAGTTCCTAGGTATGGCATTGACAGTAGGAAATGATCAAACTCAACTTGATGAAAAGGATTTTTGTTTTAAATATATAAAACTGGTTAAATGAACATAAGTCACACTATTACATATATATATATATATATATATATATATATACACACAGTTAAAGACAAAATTATTAGCCCCCCTGTGAAATTTTTTTTTTTTTTTAGAATATTTCTCAAGTGATGTTTAACAGAGCAAGAGAATGTTTTCACATCATTTCCTATTATTTTTTTCTTCTAGAGAAAGTCTGATTTCTTATAGTTGCTTGAATAAAATATATATAAAAAATAATAATAAAATAAAAAACTGCTAAGGTCAATATTATTAGGCCCCTTAAGAAATTATTAGTTTGATTAGCTATAGAACAAACCACTGTTGTCCAATGACTTGCCAAATTAACCTAGTTAAACCTTTAAATTGCTCTTTAAGCTGAGGATTAGTATCTTGCGAAACAACTAGTAAAATAATATGCACTGTCATCATGGCAAAGACAAAAGAAATTAGTTTTGGCGTCCCTTTGTGATGGAGAGTTTAACTCAAAAACAGTTTATCAATAATTATTGATATTCATTCTCCAGAGTTTTATTGCACTGGTTTGGTTCTAATCAGGTAAAAAAAAAAAAAACTAGGACTAGTTTGCAAAAGTTTTTTTTTTTTTTTTAAATGCTAAATATAAATATATTTAAATATATTAAAAAAATATATTAAATATATTAAATATATTAAAAAAAAAAAATTACACATTTCGGACGATGGACAGAGTTCTACAGTGTGACCATTTTAGTCACGACTATGAAAAAATATTTAGGAGCACCATGATCAGCTTATTTGTGTTTGCGCTGAGGGGAGCTTCAAAGGAAAGGTTTCTACATGTTTTTGCAATGTTGAGTAATGTATCCCGGACATACCTCACAAATCCTTTCAAAAACAAAATGTAAAGAGAGTATAAATAAGAGATTTGTTGTGCAGTGTAGAGAGCTTTGTTGATTATAATGGAACTTTGTGAGATTGCGATGAAATAAGTGATAGCTTTTAATAATATTTGAGGGAGTTGATTTAATACAACAGTTAAATAAACAAGACTTTAATATTAAGTGACTTACATTCTCTGACTATAGCAATATTTAGTTGACAAAAATGGTCTGAAACAAGTCACAACTGAGCTGCTTCGCATCTTCATTCAAACACAGCGTTGTTTCATTTATGAATAAACCTGTGTTTTTAATCAAATCTAATGAGTCAATGATTCAATTTCTGATTCATAAAGACAGTCACTTGCTTTATTCCAAGCCACTTTTGCTTTCTTCTGTGCCTATATATATATACACATACACAGTATATATATACAGTATATATACGGTGTTGGGCCTTCTTTTGTGGCCAATACAGCATCATTTTGTTTTGGGATTGACAAATACATGTCATGCACAGTAGCCAGAAGGATTTTGAGCCATTCCTTTTATAGAACAGTGGCTAGGTCACTATGTGATTCTGATGTAGGAAAACGTTTCTTGGCTCGCTCCTCCAAAACATCCCAAAGTGCCTCAATAATATTCAGATCTGGTGACTGTGCAGGCCATGGGAGATGTTCAACTTTACTTTCATTTTCATCAAACCTCTCTGTCACCAGTCTTGCTGTGTGTATTAGTGCATTATCATCCTTATACAAGTGCTCCTAAAAAGAAAAGTAAGCACAGAGCCCTGACGGATGAATCCAAGGCATGTGTTTTGTCCAACGTGAGACAAGGATTCCAACGCACTTGAGCCTGCAGTGATTTTGATCACTGTAGCGCCCCCGCCAGGCCAAGGTGAGCCTTGGTGATATTGTAGATGGTGTGAGTACTACCATCCCTCCAAGTTTCAAGTCTCTACGACATACGTTCGGTCTGCCGTTCAGTTTTATGTGCAGATCGTTGGCCATTCTAACAATTAAAAAATCCTGCTGTAACTTTATCTTCTGGTGCTGCTGTTTATCTTCAATATATTTTTAAATGTTATATTTTGCAATATCTGTGGTGTTTTATTTTTGTAGTCTGATTTTTTTTTTTTCCCTCATCCAGTATTTTAGGATACACTGCCTCTCTTGTCTCTTTGGGGAAATGCCTCTTATTAAAAAAAAAATAATAATAATAAATAAATAAATAAATAAAAATTCTCAATCTTAAAGGTGCCATAGAATGCATTTATACAATATTTTAAATTGTTGTCTGATATCTACATAGAAGGTATGTGGCTTAGGTAAGGGCAAAACATTTTTTTGAATGGTTTTACATGTCCATTTACAACCCTAGGATTTGTTCCTAGAATGAAATGGTCTGTTATTACCTTATAATAATGCAGAGCTCTGCTCTGATTGGCTGTTCCACAGTGCGGCTCATTTCAGTAGCTTCACAGCAGGAAGGAAACATAGGAAGAAAAATATATATTTCAATACTTTCTCTCGCAGTTATATTGTTGGGTAATATGTTGGGTAACTGTATAAAAATTGCGGACAACAGGGAGCCGCTATTAATACGAGTGGCATTAAAACCTGCTTTTGAATGCACAATCACTTTTTACTTTCACTTTGGAGATTTCCGATCAAATATGCTATTTGTATACTACAGCGGCAGTACTTACCGCACATTCCTGTCAGCGATCTGTAAATCATTTGCCATCGTCCTCTGTCATCTCTCATTTCTCTGTTTATATGGTCAGTGAAATCTTATGTACTTAAATGCAACAGGCTACATTACCGCTAGAAAACAGCTAACCATGTCCTTTTACATAACATTTATTTCCATGATCTGCCATTTTCACTCTTGTCCTCATTTTGTTTCTTCACAATACAGGTCCTTCTCAAAAAATTAGCATATTGTGATAAAATTCATTATTTTCTGTAATGTACTGATAAACATTAGACTTTCATATATTTTAGATTCATTACACACAACTCGAAGTAGTTCAAGCCTTTTATTGTTTTAATATTGATGATTTTGGCATACAGCTCATGAAAACCCAAAATTCCTATCTCAAAAAATTAGCATATCATGAAAAGGTTCTCTAAACGAGCTATTAACCTAATCATCTGAATCAACTAATTAACTCTAAACACCTGCAAAAGATTCCTGAGGCTTTTAAAAACTCCCAGCCTGGTTCATTACTCAAAACCGCAATCATGGGTAAGACTGCCGACCTGACTGCTGTCCAGAAGGCCATCATTGACACCCTCAAGCAAGAGGTCTGTGGGAAGGAAAAAGTGTGGCAGAAAACGCTGCACAACGAGAAGAGGTGACCGGACCCTGAGGAAGATTGTGGAGAAGGACCGATTCCAGACCTTGGGGGACCTGCGGAAGCAGTGGACTGAGTCTGGAGTAGAAACATCCAGAGCCACCGTGTACAGGCGTGTGCAGGAAATGGGCTACAGGTGCCGCATTCCCCAGGTCAAGCCACTTTTGAACCAGAAACAGCGGCAGAAGCGCCTGACCTGGGCTACAGAGAAGCAGCACTGGACTGTTGCTCAGTGGTCCAAAGTACTTTTTTCAGATGAAAGCAAATTTTGCATGTCATTCGGAAATCAAGGTGCCAGAGTCTGGAGGAAGACTGGGGAGAGGGAAATGCCAAAATGCCTGAAGTCCAGTGTCAAGTACCCACAGTCAGTGATGGTCTGGGGTGCCATGTCAGCTGCTGGTGTTGGTCCACTGTGTTTTATCAAGGGCAGGGTCAATGCAGCTAGCTATCAGGAGATTTTGGAGCACTTCATGCTTCCATCTGCTGAAAAGCTTTATGGAGATGAAGATTTCATTTTTCAGCACGACCTGGCACCTGCTCACAGTGCCAAAACCACTGGTAAATGGTTTACTGACCATGGTATTACTGTGCTCAATTGGCCTGCCAACTCTCCTGACCTGAACCCCATAGAGAATCTGTGGGATATTGTGAAGAGAAAGTTGAGAGACGCAAGACCCAACACTCTGGATGAGCTTAAGGCCGCTATCGAAGCATCCTGGGCCTCCATAACACCTCAGCAGTGCCACAGGCTGATTGCCTCCATGCCACGCCGCATTGAAGCAGTCATTTCTGCAAAAGGATTCCCGACCAAGTATTGAGTGCATAACTGAACATAATTATTTGAAGGTTGACTTTTTTTGTATTAAAAACACTTTTCTTTTATTGGTCGGATGAAATATGCTAATTTTTTGAGATAGGAATTTTGGGTTTTCATGAGCTGTATGCCAAAATCATCAATATTAAAACAATAAAAGGCTTGAACTACTTCGAGTTGTGTGTAATGAATCTAAAATATATGAAAGTCTAATGTTTATCAGTACATTACAGAAAATAATGAACTTTATCACAATATGCTAATTTTTTGAGAAGGACCTGTACATGCAGAACTTCTGATGATTCAACTATGCAAATGTTGGGGGCTTAACTATTAATGATCCCGACTAGTCGGTGTAACACAAGGTTTATATAAGAAGGAGGAAACGATGGTGTTTAAGGCTCACAGTATGTCATTTCCATGTCCAGAACTGTTATTTTTCAACTATGCCAAGGTAATTACAGTTTTCCATTCTGTGGCACCTTTAAGGTAAACGTTGAAGTACTGAACTGCAGACAAAGCTACGCAACCCATCATGTTTCCGCAAAACACTACACCTTAATTGTCTATTGGAGTGGATGGTTTCCCTCCATACTCTGACAGCTTGTCAGCACAAGTGTGATGGACATGTGTCTCAGACTGTTCACCATACACACATCACACAGACAGGCGGCTGCTCGAGCCATGTCCTCACCTCTCGCCTCATTGACATACTCCATCATGTCTTCTGTCTGTCCACTGTGAGGCTGATCTCTTCCTGTTAAATGCCTGGCCTGGGACCCTTCACCCAAGAAAGACCGTTCGTAATCTGACTTCATCACTTCAATCTCAGACTTCCTCTGACAGATTGCACACACACTGCTGGATGCATTTGAGCTTTCTTTGTCCATGTTGGACAGGACCCAGAGAGTATGTTTTGCTTGATAGCGGGTTGATAGAGCTGCCCACTCACTGAACAGATGCATCGAGTTTGAAGGTATAGGCAGAAATGATTATTGCTAGTACATTATTATCCAATGTCCAATAAACAATCAAATGTTTCCCAAATGCAAACAAAGCTCAAGATGCTTTCATAAAGTGTCTAGCAGGATCCAAAATGACGTGTTTAGAGCCATCAGTGAACATTAATCTTGACACGTGTATCTGCCATAGACTATTTAATGGAGCTCTCTGGGTCGTGCACAGAATCCGCTCCACATATTCACACACATTAAAGTTTGTCTGAGCTTGTAAAAGACTCTACAATAAGAATAGAAGAGCATCAATTATTTCAATAAATGTGACTCATCGAACTCCAGTACTGCACATTGGAGACTTAAACAATAAAGGCAAAGTCTTTTCTGATTTTTTGAGAAACTTCTGAAGGTTGTTTCAAATGAACCACATGTGGTGAAGCACAGTCCTGCAACTAATGTGATTCTTTATTTTGTCATTATTAAATACCAGCCCTAGTAAAATATGTTCACAATCGACTATAAAACACCTGAGAAGCAGCTGCATGCTGAAACATGACTTCTAATAGGAGCAATTTGTCTCTAACTATACACAGAATGTCTCTTGAACAATGAACTGGCCTTTAAATCAGCTTTATAGCGCAGACAAAAGCCTTAGATAAGCCAGATACGCTGCTTTTATGTGACAGTTCCTGAACAAACCAGAACACTGCAGCTTTAGTTCTAAGATCTGGTAATGAACGCTCACAACAGATGTTTAATAGTCTTCCCTGCTGTGGTGCTGGAAAACCTGAACACACTCACTGCATGCAATCAAAGCCTAGGAATAAGGCTACAAATGTCTACTGATTTTTTTTTTTATGTACAGTGCAGTGTTCATAAAGAATAATTTTTTTATTATTATTTAAAAATGTTATTTTATATTGCATTTCCACAGCGTGTAGGAAAATTTGTACGAATTTTGGAATGAACCGCTTGCTTTAACGCTTCCCGGTCTGCTGACATTTGTTATGACATCCGCTTTGAACATTACAATGCACATGATAACATTTGTTAACGCTACAATAAGTAAATCCACTTCACCAGATAATTACTCTTCAACAGTGATGCTACAGAGCTGCTGCAAAAACAGAAGTTCAAAGACAAAATGAAGGCTGCACACTCATTTTTCTGACGCATAAGGTCTATATATACCATCATTCAGGATTTGGGACTCGTAACCGAAAGGTCCCAGGTCCAGCAGGGATTGTTGGTGGGGGGAGTGAATGATCAGCGCTCTCTCCACCCTCAATACCATGACTGAGGTGAGACCCTTGAGCAAGGCACCGAACCCCCAACTGCTCCCCGGGCGCAGCAGCGATAGCAATATGGCTGCCCACTGCTCGGGGTGTGTGTTTACGGTGTGTGTGTGGCCACATGTCACGTCCTCTTTACCCCTATGATAGTAATAATTCAATAACTGTTTTTCAGCAAAACTGCATTCAATTTATCAAATTTGACAGGGAAAACTTTTACATTGTTCCAAAAAACATTAATGGTAATAATAAAATATAATAAAGTAAAAAGTAAATTCATTAAATACATTTGAATACTGTTAATACTGTAAATTTAACTTATTAAATTCTGGAGAACATGTAAATATCTTCTGTAGCTTCTGAAGGGCAGTACTAAATAGTAAAAACATGATATTTAGGCAAAATAAGTACACATTTTCATTCTGTTCAAAAGTTTACACCCCTGGCTCTTAATGCATTGTGTTTCCTTCTGAAGCATCAGTGAGCGTTTGAACCCTCTGTAATAGTTGCATACGTGTCTCTCAGTTGTCCTCAGTGTGAAAAGATGCATCAAAGAATTTGTGTGACCTTTTCTGAGGAACAGCAGGCAGTTTATCTGTTTAGGACAAACAAGGGACTCATGAACAACTATCACTAAACAAAAACAAAACAGCTATTGATCATTCAGGGAACAACACAGTATTAAGAATCAAGTGTGTGTAAACTTTTGAAGAGGGTCATTTTTATAAATTTAACTATTATTTTCTCTTGTGGACTAAACATCGTTTATTTGAAATATCTTATTCAGGGTTAGTACTAAATAAAAAAAATGACATGCATTTTGTATGATCCCTCTTATTTTGGTAAACTAATTACCATTTTGTGTATGTAAGTTTTGGCTGATACGAATTGGTGTGATGTCTGAGTGGCCTCCTTTCAAAACAACACATGGTTTCAAATATATTCCCACAAAATAATTTGTCCCAAAAAGGTAGCCAAGCGCACTGCGAGAATAACATTTTCCCAGTCAAATCCAATAACAAAAACAATAAGCTGCTTTAAATTTTCTGCAATGATTCCCCGGCTGAAGTGCGTATCTTTTAAGACTCTGAGCTCCCCCTGATCAACTTATCATCCCCACACCCAAGAGTCATTACAGCTGCCTGCAGTCTCAACCACTACTGATGGTTCCTGTCCTATTCCACGTTCAACCAAAATTGGATTTTGATTGCTTTTCACAGGATATTTTTAATTAAAGGCGAATGAGAATAGCATGTGAGATTAAGCAATACTTCATGGTTTAATTCCCAGAGAGAGTTATCAGAGAGAGAGCAAAGCCATTTAATGGCTTCCTTACAAATATTGCCAATTAAAACAAGTGACATTTTTCAATCAGAATGAATTACTATGACCTATAGGAAGAAAGGGACTCAGGCCAAAATGGAAAACGCTAAAGCTTTGCATTATAGTAAAAAAGTGAACGTGTCAGAGTGATGCATTGACACATACTGTATTTAATCTGTCATAAGAGTGCCGAAAATATATTCAATTTACCATGACATCATATCCTGCCTGGAGCTGGAGCTCACAGATCAACATAATGTGAAATAGTTAAATGCCGGTTGGACTGACAGATTGAAGGCCTTGCGTTAAATGCCCGCTGGCTGGATTTGAGGGCCACTACTTGCATCTGTGCAGTGCAAAGAAATCTATTAGTGTAACGGCAGCCATTTGTATGAAATGTAAGTGTGAACATTTACGGCGCTGGTGTGCGATATGTATTCATACGTACTCGTGTATGTGTGTAAATGTACCTCTGTAATGAAGGCCTTGGCAGTGGCGGGGCTCATGAACAGCACAGCACGCCTCAGTGTGTCCCTGTAGCGATGCAGCTCTTCCACCCTCATGGTGCGGAACATTCCAGTGATCATCATGTTAATATTGGATTCCACCTTCTGGAGAGACACATCCATCCCCTGCTGAGACGTCTGGTCCAGGAAGTTCTCTATGCCCCGGATATCTAAACAACAGACAATACAATTCAAACTACATTCATTTTTTACAGTATGTGACCTTTCGCAGTCTGAGACACTTAAATGTGTTTTCTTAAAGGTACAGGATGTACTTTTTTTGTAATTGTCTTAGAGGTAGTAAGAACATTGATAAAATAGTCTTGTGGTACTCTCGTGAACGTGTGTCGAAGACTGACAGGGAAGAGAAGAAATGGTGGTATAAAGTCATTATTTTTGTTTTCTTTGCCCACAAAAATTATTCTCGTAGCTTCATAACTGTCACAAATCAAGCCTCTGTGTCTCCCTCCTATCACCACCAGAGGGAATCGTCACTAGAACTCTGAACTCTATCACGAACTCCACTTCCCATAACCCTGTTCCTGGCTGATCACCTGCACAGGTGTCGGCCATTTTCCATTACTCTCAGATTATAAAAGCCAGGCTCACACTCAGTTCTTTGCGAAGTCTTGTTTTGCCGTGGCTGACAATTCTGAGCATTTATTCCCTATGTTTGTTTTCCTGTTGCTGACCTTTATTGTTTCCCGTTTCTGATTGATCCCTGCCTTTTGACCCACGACTGTCTTCGGATTATCCTTTGTTTGCTAGCTGCCTGCCTCGACCTTTGCATGGACTCTGACCATTCTCTTGCTCTGTCTACGTTGTGTGTGTACGGTTTCTCGAACCGAGCCTGTTGGATTACTGTTTAATAAAGTTGCGTATGGATCTCCACTTCATTGACTCTTCGTTACAATAATATTACAGTTGAACCACTGATGTCACATGGACTATTTTAACAATGCCCTTACTACCTTTCTGGACCTTAAATGTGGTAGTACCCTTCCTGTCTATGCAGGGATAGAAAGCTCTCGGATTTCAGAAAAAAATATCTTAATTTGTGCTCTGATGATTGAACGAAGGTCTAATGGGTTTGGAACAACATGAGGGTGAGTAATTAATGACATAATTTTCATTTTTAGGTGAACTACCCCTTTAAAGTTATTTAATCTGCAGCACACTGAAGACTGGAATAATGGCTGCTGGAAATACAGCTTTGCCATTACAGAAATAAATTATTTTTTTTAATAATTTGTTATTTTAAATTGTAATATTTTTGCTAACTAATTGAGCCTTGGCAAGCATAAGATACTTCTTTTTTACTTCTTTTTTGAAAAACATTACAAAAAAAAAAGTTTTACACAAGGATATGAATGTGAAAAGAAAAAAAGACAAAAAAACGATTTTTTAATTACTTGGTGCACCTTTTATATGCAAAAACCATAAATGTGTCCCCCATTTATTTAAAACACTACTTTATTAAAATGCAAAATAAAAAAGTACAAATCAATAAAAAGTGATTCATTATTTCTTTAGCAAGAAAATGAATGCAAATGAATGCATAACACAACCTCTGAAGCAAACAAAACCTTAGTCATATAAGATAGGAACTATTTCTGCTGCTCAACTGAAGCTGAGAAGAAATGCTGAAAGGACACAAGCATTTACAGAGTGCTCAATCACAGCGCTCATTCAATCAGACACTGGTGTTTGCCAGAGGTCATGACAGAGAGAATTATTTCACACTAAACAATGATCAAGCCTAATGTGACATTTATTAAAATGAGTTGAGACACACAACAGATACATACAGACATACATTCATTTAAAGATGGATCATATTCTGTACTTGTTATTATGAGCCTTTTAAAAGTTAAATATAATGTGAAATCACTATAATTACCCATTTTGTTTTCACCTTCACCATTCTCTGTGACGGCCGTGTAGCACAGGAACATATTAGCATGTGTGCTAACAGCGCTCAGGAGTGGGTGGCAACAGAAACCTGTGTAGAACATTTATCACTGCGGTGTGGCGAGGCAGAAGTGCTGTCTCAGGGCTGCGCTAAATAAAAGATGTATTTCACAGAGGAAGAGTTGCTGCACACTCATCCCTCTGCGCAGGCGGCCTTTCCCTACATCAAACCGTTTCCACCGGAGCGGGGAGGCGTTGAGAACGCAGGATCAAAGCGTCCCTGAAAGATGGGACTGGGGCGAGGGAACCGGAGGGAATTAAGGTGGGGGGTGTTGAAGGTGAGATTGACTGTGTGACGGAGACGTGAGCAAAAAAGAGACTTTCAGGAAAAGCATCACATGAAAGCTTCTTTACTGTAGGTAGCCCTTCAGTCATGAGCAGCTTAAAGAAGTCTTAATATCATGCTTGTGTTTTAGATGCATAACTGAAAGAGAAAAACAACATGAAATGACTGGAAAGTCCATGTTTAGCTAATTGCATTAGCTAGTCCACCCTAGTCATTAGCCACAGTAGATGCAAAACCAGAAACCAGATGGTCAATTTGGTTGTTATTTGGAACATGGTTTAAGATCAATGAGCAGCATGAATCAGCTAATGAGCCAGAAAATAAATAAACACACCTATTATTTTTTAAACTGGTGAGAATATGCTAGTCTCACCAGAACCAAGCTTTGTTTACAGCGAAGGAAAACCTGCCTCCTCTTGGCTTATATCGAAATCCTCAGACATTTTTCTTCACAAATTCTCGTTTTGCACTTCTAGTTTGTGACCGGTGTTTTGTTTCGCTCTCTCTTCTGCACTTCCGTGTTCGTCACTTCTCACCAGAGTTTACGATATGCCTACGTCCTACTGGAACACCACTCTCTTCTAAATGCGTGTACGACATTCTAGTGTTCATTTTGACAGCAAATTTTGATTTACTCTTGGTCATAGTCTTTTGGCTAAAATGCCATTTAGTTTTAGTCATATTTTAGTCATCTGAATTGTTTTAGTTTTAGTCGACTAAATATCATACAATTTTAGTCGACTAAATCTACAGTAGTTTAGTTACAGTGTAATGCATTTATTAGGCATTTCTCTAAAATGACCAAACTCGCTGTATAGGTTTGATATTAAGGTTTTATCATGATGGAAATATATTTAACTGCTGTGACACACAACATGCCTTTATATTAAAATGAAATGAAATCACTTCTCATAAAGAAACAAGAACATTGTATTGTTTTCAATATAATACCAATGGTTATATAATTACGCATTCTCTATAACATCTTGTTTACCACATTCTTATTTTTTTTAAGCAGATATATTTGTTTATATGTTATGTGATGCGATCTGGGAAAACCCATCGGATGTCGCGCTAGGTTTTCATTAAATTATTATTCTATAACATCTTGTCTATCATCTCTGAAAATATCTTGACTTTCTTTCTCTAATGTTAAGAACGTGCTGTGGAGGTGCACTTAATTAAAATAAACCACGTAACATATTTAATAAAGGTGTATCAATGCACATTTCCCAACACTCCTGTGTAAACTATGGCATGCAAAGCTGTATTTATTATTTTTTTTTTTTAATATCGTGAGATGGCAGAGCATAAGAGATCAACTTGTCTTAATCTGCTCAATCCTGGTGATTAGTGCCCTAAACAATGTTATAATGGACTATTTCACATCCAGAGATGAAGGATCGGGCGATGAAGTTACTAAAGAGGAGGAGTCCGAATGACAGTCTGTTAAAAATAGTATGCGAACAGTTGTGCTGCGCTAGCGTTTCTACATGTAAACTACATCTACAAGGTACATTATTCGTGCTATTTAAACATACAAGGGGTGATCAAAAGTTCGATGATAAACAACGGAAAACAGATGCTAGTCTTTTTGTGTAATAATACAGTATAGAGTTTCTGACAGCTTTCCTTAAACACGTAAAGTGAAAGTAAAACACGTCTCACGTTAAACCCTTTAAACCTCACTTTTTTCTCAAGATTTCATTCCTGAAAATCATAGCTACTTCAGATAGCCGTAACTTGTGTTATGTTAAGCTATGGACAAAATAAAAATGGATTTGGAAAGGTTAATAAGGTTAATTTAGATAATATATACACATTCATGTATATATATTAAGGAAAAATATTTATGTTTAAAATATTTATTTATAATCTAAATTGTATACAGGTATAAATATATATACATATAAATATTGTGTTTTAATATATACATGTATGTGTGTATTTATATGTACATAATAAATATACAAAGTAAACACACACATATAGCATGCATACACAAACTTTTATTTTGGATGCGATTAATCGCGCTTAATCGTTTGACAGCCCTAATTTAGATTAATCTTTATTAGGGCTGCTAAAGTGACTCAGCCAAGAGCAGTGAGTGCCACAGATGATAGCAACTAAATTAGGCTCCAGTCCATTTAAAACTGGATACACGGATGCGATGTACTAAAACATATTCTCCCAACTTTTTATGTTTACGTAACCTAGTGTGTTTATGTGAATTCTCCATTCATGAGACGCAAAAGAGCACTCGGTGTGCTGTGTGAGAGGCGCTGCTTCAGTGTCTGCACTCAGAAAACTGGACCGAACTGAGTTATCTTTTTGCATTGTCAAATTTATCCATATGTCTGCTCTTCTCTTACTCCCAGATATTGACATTTTTGAACATTTTATAAGACATGCAGCAAATGTATGCTAGCTTATGTCCCACCGGATAGATTAATAGGCAATGATACAGTTCAGATGCACTCATCTAACCTCCTAACCATGCAGCAGATTCATTCTGAATGAATCTCTTCCCAAATCATCCCTCCCTAACATTTGCGTCTACATCAATAACATTGTTATGAATTTTCTTCATTTTTTGCCACTGTGTCATTACATCACGTCTGTAAACATAAAGACGACGTCCCGGCTAGTAACATAATCGCATGTGAGAATGCTGCAGGTGCCTGGTCGTTTATAGCCTTTTCTCACAGCAAAATAATTAAACTTATTTTTCTGGTTGCGGATTGTAATCCAAAAAGTTTGTGTGTTTATGAAACACAACTGACTGAAATTAGATTACTCCAGTTTTAAATATGCATCTGTTTGCAGTAGGGCTGGTTCGAATACCATTTTTTGAGCTTCGAAGCTTCGGTGGTAATCAATATAGAATATTCGAAGCTTTTCGGTGGGAGGGGCTAAGTATATAATAAAGGCAGAAATCTCTATGTGTTTGTCTGCATTTGAATTATGTCAAGAATTGTTCATCCAAACGACTTCAAGCGCCGCGAATGTGTTGCTGCAGACCCAAGGGAGTTCCGGTCCCATACGCTCACACCACGAGTCTAGGGCAGTGGTTTTCAAACCCTGGGTGGGTCGCGGGACTTAAAAAATAGGTTGGCAGGATGATTTCCGGAAGATGTATATATGTATGTAACAAAGTTCAGGACTCAGGGAAGGATGCGGGAAACTGCAAACCTAACTTTAATAACAAAATAAACATTAACAAAACGAAAGTAAATGGCAGCCGGCTCACGCCAGACTCTAGTGCATTTCTGTGTTTGCATTTATCAGTCAGAATCCACTCACTGCTCAAAACGCCGGATTTTTTGTTCAGTCCTGAGTTCTGCAAGCTAATTAATCCTCTTATTATAACAAAGCCTGTAGACACGCTTAGAATGCACGTTCAGTGCCGTCAAGAGTTTTAAGCGATCGTTAAAACGAAACCGAAATTAAAACGTGCATTCAAAAGCAATTTTAGAGAACGACTCCCCAATGCGCACAAATTAGGCTATATAACATATCTAGGCTTTATAACTGTTTCTGTGAGTTCTTTATAGGATATAGGCTACTAGCGGACACATCGCGGATTTGCTGCATGTTGATTTTCCTTTCTGCACCTATGTTAACAGATTAGAGCAGCCACACTGCCTGCGGAATACGCGCAAATCAGGTGCGGTCCAACCACACCACAACCGCGGCCATGCGACAGAATAGAAGTGAAGCGGATTTTTTCCGCAGCAGTCATGTAACAAACCCGCTCCACGTCCGCCACACAGGCAGTGTGTCCCAGGCATAAGGCTTCAGTTGAAAATGGCATGCAGCTCCGCTCACATGCTCTGTTAGGATATTTGAATCTCAGAATTGAAAACTGAATGCCAACCCACCAAACGAATATTCGCATATTCTAGTCCAGCCCTAGTTTGCAGATTGCTTATGTGGGATTATACAAGTTTGTATTTTAAAGAGAACACCTGTCCTAAGGAAGAATGATTTGCTTTTTCAATTTCTTGATATGAAATTCAAATTTTATGTCAATCAGAGATTAGACTGTACAGAAACAGAAACGCTAATACACAATACATACACGTAGTTACGCAATGCTGATGTTGTTAACATGAACAATTTGAGAACAAAGTATAACAGTAATAATAACTTGCTAGTTTGATGTGATATGAGATAACTGATTGTTAAATTTAAACACTTGTAGCGTTTTTCCTCAGTTGTTCAGAACAAAAGTTTAAGACTTGCTACTTACTCTTGGATGACAATATCCAGTGAAAATTCTTATTTGGGCCATATATTTGAATCTGTTAATCTGTGATTCTTAAGTACAATGAATATCCACAATGGTGCGCTGACTGACAGCTACCAAAACATTAGATTCATCCGCTCTGGAGCCATGTTGGAGCACAGCCCACGCAATAAAGATAATTGCCCAATTAACTGCAATTGCAGGTTTTCAGACAGAGATGGCGACAAAGAGGCAAAACTTACGGACTGCAGCTTTAACCCCTGGAGCCGTGTGGAGTACTTTTTATAATGAATGGATGCACTTTTTGGGGCTTCAAAATCTCAACTATTCACTGCCTTTACAAATCTTACACCTAAGTTGACATATACACCTAAGATGGCTTGAGGATGAGTAAATCATGGGGTAATTTGAATGTTTTGGGTAAACTAACCCTTAATAATGTTAATTTTTTTTTTTTTTTTTTTTATGTACAACTTTCAGGAAGAGTTTTTAAGAAAAAGGTTTTTAAAACTAAATGTAAAACATAATTAAAAACTTCATATACACCATATTTTGATCAGGGGATTTGAATTAATAAATAACGCCAATTACAGTGTTGGGGGTAAAGCATTACAAGTAACACGAGTTACGTAATCAGATTACTTTTTTTTTTCAAGTAACTAGTAAAGTAACACATTACTATTTAATTTATAAGAACATATGTGAGTTACTTTTTCAAATAAGTAATGCCAGTTACTTTGTTGTCCTATTTACTGACTGTCCCCATGTTGAAAGAATTCAGAAGTACAGAGGCGTTGTGTGCACTGTGTAAACATGATGTAACTGTAGTTCTAGACTAAATGTGAACATGCATTAATTGATCTCACTCTCAAATTAAAAGATTCAACATTCATCAATATGAATTAAAACAGTTAAATGCAAACTCAGAATATGACGCAAACCAGCCATAATTAAAATGTTAAATAACACAAATATCCTTTATGCATTTAATCCTATTTTATTAACCAATGTCTTCACTGCTCACCTTTGATAATCTTTGATAAAGACTTTAGAGAAAATTTAAGCTTCACTGTTTTTTTTTTTTGTTTTTTTTTATTGCTCAAGAATGTTGAACCTTCTTCTCCTGTGTTCTACAGACATGAATGTACTTTTCCTTCAGCCTGAGGCTTATTGATTTCACTTTTTGGTGTGAAAGGGCTTTTACATTTGCTAAAAGTAGAACTGTTTATATTAAAAACAAACATTCAAGCCCTGGCCTGATTTAAAAAAGTATGCAAAAGTAATGTAACTTTACTTTCCTTAAAAAGTAACTAAGTAACGTAATTAAGTCCTTTAGGGAAGAACACAATATTGTAATGCATTACTTTTAAAAGTAACTTTTCCCAACACTGGCCAATTAGAATACCAAATAAAACATCTCATTTACATTTACAGCCAAAAACATACTACATAGTATAGGGACTGTTCTGTTATTTCCTCAGGTCAGACATTAAAAACCACAATGTACAGTTCTTCACCGGTAATTGTTGGATAAAGTACCTTGTTACTGGACATCTACACTATTAAAAACATAACTGAACTGCAATCTCGCTGCTGAAAAATGTAGTCATGTTAGTAGTGTCGCTACTCAAAGTTAATTACCTCCTAACACTGCTGTAAAATTGTCTTTTGAAGTACCATTTAACTGAAATCCATTGTTTTTAACTTTCAGGACACAAGAAAACTGGAATTGGAGTGGTTTAGCTCTTGGCTTAATTAGCAGGGTCATCGCCGCCTGCACCTCCACTGAAACGCTGTCACTCGATACAGCTAAAAAGAGAAGATGAGGACAACATCCACAGCACGCCGGAGGAGGGTCAAAAGCACCGGTGCCTCCATCTGTGCACTGGATCCAATTTAAAGCAAATCTACGGCTGCGGTTCTGCTGGAAATCTCTTATTGGGTTCCCCTGCTAGTGCGGAGGGCAGGGCTCCAGCAGACAGCAGCTTGTGTTTATAGCGGAGGACACATAGGGGGACCCGATACAGTCCCTGTGCTGGAGTGGCAGCTGGGTAGGAGCTGTTTACGGCAACGTTACACAGCTACGATATTGCAGGATGGGGTTGCGGAAGGCAATGGTGTGTTAATGTACACTGCTTGTTATTTCTCAGTTACGACTCTATGAAGTCGGGACATTGCAGAGCTCCCGTTTAAAGATGAGGAGCCTGCATGGCTTTATTACGTCTGTCTTAACGGGAGAGGTTATAGCGAGGGAGATTAATACAAACAGACACAAAGCACAGCGGTAACACGCCAATGAGGCCCTTTTCATCTGTCAAAAAATACACATGTAATTATAATCAGCATTAGCGTCTCCATTATTATTACAGACTCTGCCCTCACTTTCCCTGTCAGACAATCTCAGTTTGAACTCTAAGCATTACCAGCATATGCTACTGTGCTCAACTTTAAAATAATAACCTTCACACAAAACACTCTGATTAATAGCTCTGCATCTTCTTGTGGAAAAGTATGATTAAACTAATCTTACATTTTTTTCACTTGGCAGATGCTTTCAAGGTATATATTTTACCTGTGAACTGGACCCATGCTAATGAACCAAACCTTGATGCAATGATTTTGAAATGAAAAGTTGTACTGTTTTGTTCTGTCTCTTATTCTTACCAAGCCAGCATTTATTTGATCAAAAATACAGTGAAACATTATTATAATTTTAAAGAAGTGATTTTTATTTAATTCCTGTGATGGCAAAGTAGAATTTTCAGCAGCTATTTCTCTAGTTTTCTGTGTCACAAGATTCTTTACTAATCTAATATTCTGCTTTGGTGTTCAAACATGCTAAATGCTAAACATTTTTTTTTTATTATAAGTGTTAAAAACAGTTGTGCTGCTTCTTCTTTTTTTTTTTTTGTTTGTCTTTTGTAATATTATATATTAAATATATATAGGTCTTTACTGTTCCTTTTGATCAATTTAATACACCCTTGCTTAATAAAAGTATTAATTTATTTCATTAATATTCTACTGAGCCCAAACTGTTGAGCAGAAGTGCAATTTCGAAATATTCATGTCTGTTTTTCAGGAAATTAAGGGTTTTGAGCATGATCCCAGCCAAGGAACAATATGTCATTTTCTAACACAAAAAAAATAAAATAAATAAATATAAAGGTATATACTTTTTAACCACAAATGCTTGTCTTGCACTAGCTCGACTTTACACATTACCTAATCCTTTGAAAAGGTTATGCATGGTTAGTTCTTCGTCTATGTACTTCAATTAAAAAAAATCCATCTAATTTTCTCCTCCAGCTTCGTCTGACATCGTTTTTTGGTAAAGGGTGTCTTTGCACATTTTCTATGTAAACACTAGATCGGTACTTCAACCCAAGTGTAACTTTTCCAACGTGAATACATAATGCCTGAGGCTGAGCTAGTGTTTGACGAGCATTTGCGGTTAAACAGTATAGACATTTTTTTTGGCACAGTGTAGAGCCCTTTGAGGCTATATTAAAAATGCAGTTTGGGCCTTCAACCCATTGGCTCCCATTGAAGTCCACTATATGGAGAACATCCTGGAATGTTTTCCTCAAGAATCTTAATTTCTTTTTGACTGAAGAAAGAATAACATGAACATCTTGGATGACATGTGGGTGAATAAATTATCAGGACATTTTTATTCTGGAAGTGAACTAATTCTTCAAGTATATGTCTGTACTTACTTATATGCAATGTTTAGGAACAAACTAGCATGTTAAACAGAGCAAAAAAAATGCTTTAAATTAGTGTTTAACTTATTTAAACTAATTAACTAATAGTACAGAAAAATTCTTTCCAGATCATTTTTTAATCTTTCGGCTTTGATATGACAAACACAAATAATACAAAAGCCAGTTAATTAATTTTGCACACATGCTGTCTTTATAATATAACCCTTAGTATTTATCTCTCACACACACACACACACACACACACACACACACAATAAATATTACTTCCTTAATACATAAAAACTAAATTACACAGCTACTTTTATATTTTAGAAAATAGGGTCACAAGGAAATCATCATATTTAGAAGTCTGTAAAGGAAATTTTAAATAATAATTTTTAAATAAATCATAAAAACAGTTGATCTAAGATGATGGCTAACAATAACATATATAGACATCAGAACATTATATATATATATATAGACTTATATAGACACAATCGGCTAGATGTCTGTCTTAAAATATTATAACCTTATGATTTGAGGAACAAGCTGAAGCCATGATTAACACTAGAACTACCAAGGCAGTCATTTTGACCATTTTTAAATTCTGCAATGTAATAATTTTGTAGAAGTAAAACCCACAAAACTATAATTCTTTGACTTTTCTTAAGTGTGTGTATATTTCATACTTACATTGTTATTTTATTAAAATTACAAAACACAAAAGAGTTATTAGTCTTTTTTTTTTTAAATGACCAAAGCGGTCAAACTGACTGTTCGCATTACAGACGTCGTATAATTTCAAATTTGCGTCTTTTTCCAGTGGTTGAAAATGCACGTCTCTGTTGCCTAGCAACTTTTGTTATAGTTGTTTCTATATGCTATTGCTAAGCTAAAATTCCCGTTCATAAAAAAGCCAGATGGACACCTCCATTTCGACAACTGCTGTCATTCAATCTGCCACCTTCCAGGTATGTTAGGCTGATCCTAAATAACTATAGACTGGCTGTTATCAATAATAGCATACTTCAGTGTTCTGACAAAATAGTCAATATTATTATTATTATGCTAGTGTAATGCTATAGCTAATGTGCATAGGCTAATCTAATTTTAGCCCTGATGAGACAGATATCATGGAAAAAAACAAACTAATTAGCCTATTTTTTTGCAATCGTGATGATGTTTATAATCATGTACATGTATTGAAAAAAAGATATGTGTAATCATTTCCAAAATTCACAAAATGTTTTATCTACTGAAATATTCAGCTTTAGTTCATATTTGTTGGCGCTTAGACTTTTTTTTCACTGACGTGAAAAATCTTTGCTCTCCCACTTGCCAGACACAAGCAAGGCACAAACCTTCGGGAGCAGTCTAGTAGCTCATATACAATTATAGGGTATATTACAAAAAAGCTCGCATTTTAGGGTGATAACTTCATAAAATATGATGACAAATATTCAAGGCTTTAGTTTAAAACATTGATAGAAGCTTTGAATGTAAATGGCACGGCATTAAGTTCAGTCTAGTATGAACGGTCAGAGTGACC
Source organism: Cirrhinus molitorella (assembly GCA_033026305.1). Classification (NCBI taxonomy): domain Eukaryota; kingdom Metazoa; phylum Chordata; class Actinopteri; order Cypriniformes; family Cyprinidae; genus Cirrhinus; species Cirrhinus molitorella. The sequence goes on along the minus strand of CM065125.1, from coordinate 16,067,971 downwards.
GCTTTGGCTATTCTAGTAGTTATAGAATTCCGGTAATTCTATTGTTAAAGCATATTCAAGAGCATTGTCTGGAGTCTGGTTAATGCTGCGCAGCAGGTATTGTGGAGCGCTAGAGATCTTTGTCCCAAGTGATAGTGTTTAAAAGAGACTGTCCTCAAAGAAAATACGACCCATGTTTACGTTTTAAAGTTAAGCGCCCTCTAGTGGTCGTAAAAATAATGACAGTGTCGCGTTGGATCTGACGTCATGGAATGACGTATGAGTTTTTATACCGATTTCACAGTAATTTAAACGTGTTTTACAAGGTGTAATTCGTATAAATGACCACACCTAACCCCACCCTAAACCTACCCCTTACAGAAATAGTGCAAAATCATGATTTCTAGTGCATATTCCAAAAAAAAACATACAATGAAAACATATGCGTTCTCTGGTATCGAACCTGTGTTCATATGATTATACCACTTCGCAGTGCAACATGCTACTAATTGACCTACACATAATGCTAAGGTTGAATTAGATACCTGTTACTGATAAGGGAGCAAATGTTGAATACGCTCTATACAGACGTATTTGATGTTGAATACGCTCTATAGAGACGTATTTGAGGATTTGTGAAAACGACTTACGTCGGTCGTATAAATTGGAGGACATGTTGGTTTAAAAGGGACGAGATGTTGTCCAACTTCATATGCATCGCTAGAGACGCACTTGAAGTAAACAACTAGTTGCCTCACTGGAGACAAGACCCCAGGTAAACATAAGTCAGGTGCGTAGGGGAATTTCTGCCACAGGTCCTTGGTATTAAAAAGTTTGAAAGCCCCTCCTAATTGGAAATGGGCTAAAGGTGTAAGAAAAAATTCCAAACTACTCCTCTAAAGTCTTCAGTTTACTTCCACCTCCATTTATCTAACAGAGAAATCAATGACGCTGGGCTTGATTAGCGTATGTCCACCCCTGCCTGAGTCTTAAGTCACTCAAAAGCTTGACATGAGTCAATACATGCCAGTTTCCAGTTCGTTCTACTGATTACTGATTAGAGGGAACTGGCACTATTTTTGTCTGATGGGAGTTCTTTAAATCAAATTCCAGAGCTAGATAGACGCTCTGAGTGACACAGTCATATGTGGCCTGGTAGGAACTGTGAGCAGAATCCAAAGGACCGGATCTAAGGCCCGCAGCTGAGCGCTGATTGAGTGAGCTCTCATGCTGTGAATCTCCCACTAGCTGCATCCTCTCTACTGTGTTTAATGTTTCCACTAGGCTTTACGACACTAGCGAGCGACAGTGGGGGCTAAAAACAAATCTTCATGTCACCGTTCATCTTACTGAGAGAGAAACAGGCAGACAGAGACAGAGAGATAGAGGATGTCCCTGATGAAAAGACCAGCTTAGACCAGCATGAATTCCTACGCTGCTCCAGGACGGCCGTATATTCTGAAAACTATATTAAGGAAAATGTGTCGTCAATAAAGAAAAGAGGAAATGTACAATTAAATATATTTTTACTTCTGACCCATCCTACAATAAAGAGGGCGACTGGTTATCACAAGAGGATAATAGGGTCGTTGGCCTAGATCATTATTAATTATCTCCTCAAAAGAGGGACTCAATTTCCTTTAGATTTTTTCATCCACTTGTCTGTTAACCATGAAATCATCTCATTTGGACTTGCTGCACATTAAATTAACCTTATCCTGGTCTGGCAAAGTGCTGGACAGGTTATTCCAATATTATAAGTGCTACACCAGGGCTATTCAAAATGAATTTATGGATGGTGGTAATCGTAGTAGAGGTCACTGACTTCACCTTAAGCAGTGAGACAACACATTATGTTGAACACATGTCTCTATTTCCCACCTGCATAATCTCCATTTAGAGGAGGAATTCAAATTAGAACTTGACTGTAAAGTCAAAAAACTGTACACGTCATATTATACACATAAAAATTGGTGGTGTCAAAATTAGTGCGTTAACGCAGGCGATTAATTTGATCAGGTTTGGCCACCCCATTTAGAACTGCTAAGGAAATGTGTTTATTTGGATGCGCGGAGCATCTTAACGCGAGTGGAGGTTCAATAGAACATCAGTGAACTGCGGACAGATGAGAAATGTCAGTTAAAAACAAATCTTCCTGTCCTGTCAGCCGTTATACTGTGCTCGTAGCGCACGCTGTAAAGCGCTATATCATATTCAAACCCAAATGAAACTGCAATGTCGTAGTTATGTCGTCAGTTAAGACATGTATTTACAAAAAAAGCGATTAAAGCTGCCTTAAAAATGCATGTAATATTTATTATTTATAGGTCACATTTAAAGCAGTGTCAGATCAGCATCAAGTTCAGCAGCAGCAGCTTTTAAAGTAACAGCAGCCAAAATATATCATGATAACCAGCTGCTGTGATGTCTGTTAATCATACAACACAATTAAAAGAGGAAATTAATTCACTCTGTAGTTTAAAGCTTTAGAATTTTATATCATTTAGTGTTTGATAACTTTATTTATCACACAAACACACTATAAATGTTCCTTATACAAACATCAAAACTAAATTACACAGCTGTTTTTATATTTTAGAAAATAGGGTCAACAAGGAGATCATCATATTTAGATGTCTGTAAAGGAAATTTTAAATAATAATTTTTAAATAAATCATAAAATCAGTTGAACATAGATGATGACTAACAATTTTCTTTTCTCTGCAGGTTGAAATTTAAAAAATTCTTACCTTTAGTAGTGTTGCAATAATGAACATATATAGACATCATAACATATACAGACACATCATATTATATACACAAAAATTGGTGGTGTCAAAATGAGTGCATTAATTTTCTATAATTTAGTGTTTGATAACTTATAGGCTATATTTTCTTGCTGAAGGCAGGTAGCTAGTCTATATGACATTTATTATAATGGGTTTATGTAAAAAAAGGTTTCAAGTTCATTTATTTTTTTAAAGTCTAAATGTTAAAGTGATAGCTCTTAATTATACTGTAATGATACATTGTTATATTCAATAGTTAAATATAAGGGGAAAAAATCATAGAGACATCAGTTGGAATAAGTGATACTTGCCTTCAGTCATAGAAAAAGATGGTATTAAACAAATATAAAAACATATACGTTCTAAATGTTGTTTCTACATTCATCTGAAGCATGAATGTGAAATTATTGCAATACAAAAAAGTATAATTAAAATGTCAGGTAGGATTAATAACGATTATTTATTTTTTCATGAAAAATGTGCGATTAATATATACATTTTTTTTTTTTTTTTTTGATTGATTGATTGACACCACTAATAAAAATCATTTTAAATTTCCCTTATTCACTACTTTGTATATTAGGTTGTATTTTCTCTCCATTTCTGCACTGTAAAAAAATATATATTTTTCTAAGTTAGTGATAGTTAAAAAAAATATCCATTTGATCCATGTAATGCATTCTTTCTGAATAAAAGCATCAATTTCTTTCTTTAAAAATCTGTGACCCCAAACTTTCAAACGCTAATATCTTACACACACATTTTCAGTAAGAAAAAAAGACTTCCTAAATTAATTGTTTACGATGCATATAAATGTTTGTGAAGTTGCAGTTAAAATCCACTTAGCCTCAATTTATTTCAAAACCACTTCAATTTATAAAGTCACCTAGAACAACTTCAGTTATGGCAGAGGGTACTTAACATAAAAAGGGAAACCTCAGACTGCAAATTGATTTTTTTTTTTTCTGCTTCTTCTGCCAGCACCACTAGCCCTGCAAAGCAGGAGACACCAAGGCACAATAAGTTTACCAATGAACTCTCTATTGTCCAAGTTATCTTAAAAAGCCAAAGCAATTTAGGAACACTTTGTTCTCTCTGAAAGATCTCTTGCTCAGAGGCCAACTAATCAAATGTCTGAGGAGTATATCTTCGGAGTCACTGGTCAAGCTCTCCGCACACTTCAGGTGGGGAGGACGGGAGAGGATCTCTAAGGCTTCATTACATAGCTGCCCAGGGCACATGGTCCTTTGGACATGGCTGAAATCATATCCGTTTGTCTTCGGGGACAGGTACTTATTCATCCGCACCTTAACCTGCTGCAGCGGAGCGTGCCCTCCAGAGGGACCATCAACCATAGAGTTCTTTTCACACACAACTACACTCTATTCCTCCATCTTATATCACACTACCTTTCTCTCTGTTCCAAAATATAGTGAAGTACCTATGCCGGTAGGATTTTAAGGCATCATGTTACAACGGAAGCTTCCGCACGTTCTCCTCTGCACCACCAGAGGGAACTTTCACCGGAGTTTTGACATTCATTCGGACTCAATCTCCCATACTCCCGCTTACCTGGGGCTGACCACACCCACACACACCTGCAAACAATCATTCCTCATTACCCTCTCACCATAAAAGCCATTCACACACACAGCCATTCGCAAAGTCTTGATCTTGCCCCGGCTGTCAATTCTGAGCGTTTTTCTTGTTGTTTGATTACCCGTTGTGACCTGGACTGTATTTCGACCTGTGATTCTTCTCTGTGCCCCCCGTTTTGGATTGTCTACTGGATTGTGATTGTTATCAGCCTGCCCCGAACTCTGCCTGTCTCAGTTTACGGTACTGTCTTGCCTCTTACATTGTTGACGCTGGCTATTGACCCCTGTTTGTCTGACCTTCTGTTAATGGATCCAAACAATTAACGGGGTTCCTGCTGCTTATGGATCCAAACGCCTCTGACGCTTCGTTACACATCATATGTGCTCCAGAAAGCGGACATTTTAATTATGCTGCCTGCTACGATACTGTAGTTTAACATTGCATGGCTGCATCCAAAATCAAATTACTTACTCTTTTGAATAAGTCCCTTCACTACCACTACAAATCCTCACCCTTGGCTTGATGGGAGAGTAAAGTGTCCATCAGATGCACACTTCAGAATCTAATGTTTTATGAATTTGGACACACTACTCTGTTCACATTTTGTTTTTCATCTACTATACTGAATATCATGTTTATACTACACATATAATTAGCACATCTAGTTGATAATATGTGTCAGTATTACACAATAATCCCAGTTGCCACCTAATATAAAGCAAAAAGAAAAGGCGGTGACTATAGAAAATGAAACTCTCAAAAAAGTTTCCTTGCCAGTGTGAGATTTATTTTGTTTTGTTTTGAATTCTGTAAAAAAGACAGGTTTTTGTCACCCCAGCTAACAGGAAGGGGCGAGCAACCGTACATTATTTTTGTTCGCTTTTGTACAGTCCCAACAGGCACACACCATTATAAGACTTTGATATTTGGTTACATTTAGTTTGCGACATCGGACGACCAAAATTCAGCGTCTAATATTAACATTCATTTGATGATTTCTAATACTGACATCAGCTGATGTTGATATTTTTGTAACTTGTAGATTGTGTAACCAAAATCCAACGTTAAATAATGACGTCAACCTGATTTTCATGCTCAACTAAAATGCAGCGTCAACCTGACGTTATATTGACATCTGGGGCCTGCTAGGGTTGGTTCACTGATGAAAGCATTTTTCTTTTCAAACTTTCTAAAGATAATCACAATAAAATCACCATCATGAATTCTCTTGGCCACAATAATAGTTTAGTAAAATATCTGAAACTGTGACAGCCTTAGCAACATGCTAAAGAGTTAGTTCACCCAAAATTAAAATTATTAATTACTCACCGTCATGCTGTCTCAAACCTGTAAGACCGTTGTTCATTTTCAGAACACAAATTTATATGTGATCCATGCTGACAAAATTAGCTAGAATGGGAAATTGTTTTATTTTTTGGATTTTCATATAAAATACTTTCAAAATGACTTGTTGAAACTGGACAAAAAATAATGGAGCTACAGCTGTTTGAAGGCGACAGAGTCAGCAGAGTTGACTTTGAGGACAATCGAGCTTTCAAAGCAAAATTACTAAGCAACGTTGCATATTTTCCTCCAATTCTTTTCTTAATAATAATTACTATATTATTAATCACAATCAGTGCTTCCCACACATAGACTTTACCTGGGCGGGTATATTAACAGCCGCCCAAGTATATTTGGTGGTACACTTTTGTACTATTATCCTCTTACACTTTTTTTTTTAAATATGAGATTAAGCCCGAGATAATGAAACTATCCATGATCGATTAAATAGTGGAAAATCTCCCCTCGCTTTAAGCGTTTTGTAGGCTCCACAGACAATCTTCAGAATGACGTCAGTGCTTACGTTGATTTATTTGAGGCGAGCTGCCACAACATCCACATCGACTGGAACAAATACCCACCATCCGCTGCCATCAGCTCCCGCTTCTCACACACGCGAGCGTGACTTTAGCACAATATTTAGCAACTTTCAGATACTTTTGGCGGCTTTTTCCCATAACAGGTACATACTGACAAACCTAGCAACTTTTTTGTACAACCTAGCTATCGTTTAGGCTGCTGCGTAAAGCGGCTTTGACACCGAATGCGGCAAGTGTTGCGCTGTGCTGCGCTATGAAACCCATTCATTTCAATTGGTTGCTGCGTCGACCAAAGCGCACACGCAGTGGAGCGCACCACTGGCACGCAAACCGTGCACGCGGCTGTGCTGAACCCCGCGGCCAACAATTTGTCTGTTAATATGCTTATAGTTTGTTACTAAGACGCAGACGAACGAGACAAAACATTAATCTAGCCAAAACCACAGCATATAGTCATTTTTTAGTTTAAGTTAGATGTATATTGATTTTCTAAGATGATGTTGACAGCTTTATTGGGCATTCAGCTGTATTACAGTATGTGACAGTTCATAGAGTAGAAATGAACTGAAGTGCCCAAACTCGTCTGAATGCAAACTTGACGCGATGACGTCATAAATATGCAAATTAATATGTGACGTCACCTGCCGCCACAAGTATCACAAAATCCTGTGGGAAACACTGCACAATATAGCTTTTTTTATATCTTTGTTGTTAAAATAAACAGTAGTTTAATTAAGAGCAGCGAGTGATCCTGTAATTTCTTTTGATGTTTGATTAACATTGAGACAGATCTATATTACGACCTACTGCAGTAATGCATGGATCTAATATAATGTTACACATCAGATTTTTCCCCAACCATTAACTAAACGTTCCTGTAAGACATAACAGGTTATGTTTGTGTGAATCTCGCTAAGACATATTTCACAATAATGTATTTTATAGGGATACTGCACGCTCTCGGAGAGGCTCATCTTTTGGACACGCTTTGCAGATGTCACCAATCGTATTGTTTTCATCAGAATGGGTTTGAAAATCATATTTCACTGGTTTGGACTCATGTCACTGAGAAATCAATATGAATATTCACAAAGCTGGAATGCTGCGCTTTGCAACAATAGACCTACAACTTGTGGTGAAAAGCAGAAGCAGTCGTCCGGAAGTGAGAAGAGGAATGTTTAATTACTATTTGGAGCATTGTGGTCGCAAGAAGGTGGCTTAATGAACTTATTTTTGTGAAAATCGACCAAAATCAACATTTTTTACTTCCTTTGACATGTTCAAAGTCCAGCAAGGTAGTAAGGACATTGTTAAAATAGTCCATGTAACGTGGTTCATGTCTCTGGTTCAACCTTAATTTTATAAAGCTACAAGAATACTTTTTCTGTTTTTTTGTTTTTTTTTGCACAAAGAATGACTAGAAGACTATTTTAATGATGTTCTAAGTGCCTTTCTGGGACTTGAATGTGTCAGTTGCATTGCTGTCTATGGAGGATCAGAAAGCTCTTGGATTGCATCAAACATATCCTTATTTGCGTTGAGAGTGAGTAATTAATCATGAGGGTGAGTAATTAACGACAAAATTTTCATTTTGGGGGTAACTAACCCATCAATCTCAATTTGAATTAGTGAGTCAACCAAACAAAACATTACTTGCATGTCAAACAGAGTTGTAGAGCATCCTAAATCAGTCCTAAATTTCTATTATCATCTATTACATAGCGCCTATTATGATTTTTTCATTCAGTTAGTGTTTTATGGCTAAACAATCCATTTTAAAGCATGCTTTGTTTTACCGCTCATCAATCTTTTACCAGCTGGCGTGGGTAATTAGCTTTATGATTGTGGAAAATATCAGGCCCCTCGATCAATAAGAATGGCTTTAATCTGGTAGCTGGGTAACTGCCTGACTAACTGTACCCGTGAGCAAAACCTCACCCTCATCTACTATGCTCCCATCAAAACATGTCATATCAAGAAACATGTTTAACTTTAACCAGTTTGCTTGATCAGTGAAATGCATCGCAAGGCCAAGAGAAAGAGCATGAAATGCGATGTATAAAAGCTCAAAGGAAGATGTTTGCCCTAAATAAATAAATAAATAACAGCTTGAGGCCTCTTGGACTTAAAGGCCTGTGGGCAACAACCCAGTCGGCTCTGTGGTTAATCCGCGAATGCCCAGAATTTTTTTTCCTCACTCACAGTCCATGCTCTTTTTTTCTCAAACGCATACGGAAAAATTGCCTTAAACACATAATGAGCAATGGAGGTAATAATGCTGTATAATTTCCTCTTCGGGTGGTAATAAGGGGGTGTTAATGTGGGGTCACTGATTGGACACGCTGTGAGAGAGCTCCTTACGGCCGTTTACTACTGCCATCAGTAAATTGAAACTACTCACCATAGTCAGTGTCATAGAAGATAATGAACTTCTGCCAGGTATACTCCATCACCACTTGGAAGATGACATCGTTTAGGTAGACGGGAGGCCGGACGAAAAGAGTGTAGTCGTCTGGTTGGGCGCGACTGGTGGGCGGGCAGCTAGAGCGAGGAGTGCCCGCGGGCGCCCTCTGGATGAAGAGGTGCGGGATGTGCATTGCGTCAGCTAAAGACTGCAGCGAGCCCGCAGACATACAGCTGATAGAGCTGACCAAGGCTAGGATACCTCTGTTCATCAACTCGCAGGCTGTGGGCGACAGAGAGAGAGAGAGAGAGAGAGAGAGGAGATAAGATTTATAATCACTAACAAAATCTTACATTCATCTGATTTAGCTTTTCAAAGCTTTTTTTTATAGTTTCTTTTTTTTGTGATAGTTGTTTATGAGTCCCTTGTTTGCCCTGAACAGTTATACTGCCTGCTGTTCTTCATCTTCCACAAATTCTGTGTTTTTTAAGCTTTTTTGTGTATGTGAACCCTTTCAAACAATGACTGTAAGATTCTGAGATCCATCTTTTCACACTGAGGAAAAACTGAGGGTCTCATTTGCAACTATTACAGAAGGTTCAAATGCTCACCGATGCTTCAGAAGGAAACATGATGCATTAAGAGCCGGTGGCGTAAAACTTTTTTGGCGTAGAACCTTCTGTAACAGCTGTCTATGAGTCTCTCAGTGTGAAAAGATGGATCTCAAAATCACAATTCAAATACACAAAAAAACTTGTGAGACCTGAAGGATTTTTCTGGAGAAAAACTGTCATTAAAAAAAAAAAAAAAAGCAGCTGTAGATCATTCAGGTAACAACACAGTATTAAAATGAAGTGTATGTAAACTTTTGAACAGGGTCATTTCAATAAATTCAGCTATTGTTTTTTCATGTGGACTATATGTAAACATCTTTTATGCAAAATATCTTATTCAGGGGGGTACTACATAAAAAATAATATGCATGTTGTATGATCCCTCTTATTTTGGTCAAATAATTAGCATTTTGCAGATTCTGCAAGGTGTATGTAAACTTTTGACTTCAACTGTAGTTATCCCCCTTCAAATGAATGGCACTGTAGCTGGTATTCAAGCCCAATCAGGTTGGTTTTTTGGGTAGTTCTCAGTTGGTAATGCTGGGAGACCAGCTGCCAACCTAGCCAAACCAAGTAAACACCAGCTTAAAAGGACAGTTTGCCCAAAAATCCTGTCATCATTTTGAGATGCTTTTTTAATACCTTCACCCCTATGAAAATTAACCATGGTTACTATAGTTAAATTAACAATGCTTTTGCCACACTAACCATAGTTTAACCATGTTATTTGTAGTAAAACTGTTGTTATACAAATAATTAGCAATATACCCAAAAAAAACCAAAAAAAAAACAACAACAACAACAACAACAACAACTGGGAGACCATATTAAACCAGCTAAGACCAGCAAAGCAGATTAGTTTCTACAGCAGGTGAGCCAGAAATAAAAGATGCAGCTTTATGAGAGGTAGTTTATCCAAACAGCTAAAACACAGCACACTGTTAGCATGCTAATTAAACCACCAGCATTATATAAAAAATGAAGATAAACATAAATGTAGATAGGCTACAGAAAGGCAATTTACTATTGTGACCTACTCCTAAATAAGGTAGAAACACAGTTCTTTAGTTTTGCAAATAGACAGAATTTCTATGACAACAATTAAGTTCTCTTCTATTCAGTGAAGTAACCATGTGGAGAAATATATATTTTATGGCTCAATCCCTGAGCGTAATCACAGGCTGGCAGCCAAAGGTGGTGGTGATCAATATGTCTTTACCAATGGCTTTAATTACAGCTGTGCAAATATGATTATTTCCCCTCCACTTAGAGCTTCATTAACAATTCAGCACTTTTAGAGACTCTCCCATCTGAATACTGTCAGACAAAAAACATTTGGGAGTCTATCACACAGGCTAGAGTGTTTATGGAAAAAAGGAAACCAGCATTCTTCAGTATAAATATGTAGCTTTGAAATTTTAATTCAATAAGCATTCCATTCATAAGCACTTACTCCTACGGTTTGGATGTAAACAGATGCTCATCAGCACTGATGCAGCTTTAAGAGTGCTGATTGGTTACTTCATTTTTTTGTCCCCTGCATAAATGCTTTAGTGCTTGACTATTATGATTGAGTTGCTGCAGTGATTTATATAATTACACTCCACAACCTACTGCATAACTCCATTTTATAATGAAGCACAAGTCTGTTTCCAAAGAAATGAACGTCCCTCCCACGAATAACCTCACCCTTTTTGCCCTTGTTCCGTTTGTGGCTCCCGGATGTGCAGTAAAGCTGATGTCAGACATGGACATTCATCTTACTTGACTCATTTTATTTAGCCTAACTGAAGTTGGGGAAGGTAAAATGCAGTATGTCGAAGTGGCCCGTGGAGCAATGTAATTTTGCCAACTCTGGCAAAAAAATAAAAAAAATTAAAGTGTCAACCAGGGGCAGAGCAAAAGGAAAGGAAGACGCAAACAATAGTGCTGAAAAAGCAAACTGCGAGATGAAATGGACAATTGAGGCTCATTGGAAAAACATGCCTCTACCTTCATTTTTTCACAACTCCAACAATGTACTTGTACATACAACAGTGTTGGGTGATATGCTCAATTGTCATATCGTCCTATTGTCTGCCTGTAAGATGGCTTATACACAATATTATCAATATTATTTATATACTTAGTTTCATTGCCAGATGTAAACCAACTTCAGCGTAAGGCTGAAAGCAGCCTAATGTTTTTAATATGACTGAATTTGCATTTAACATGATAACAGTTTAATAGAAACATTGTAAGTTACTAATTATAAGGTTTACATTTCCTCAGTTTCAGCTACAGAAAACGAGCAAAGAACATCATCGCAGACTTTAATCTAGCATGAGTTTATGCACTTTAAAAACCACCTCTGATTAGCCATTACATTTATAAGGTCAACATAATCATGTGTGAATGGTTATAATGTGCAACACTGTAAAAATGCAGAAAACGATATATGATGGACCAAATAAGCCCTAATATTAATTAGATGGTATTACTAGCCTGATATAATAATAATAATCATCTTGCTATTGTTAGGGCTGTGCCGATAGACAATAGTATCGTGTATCGTCGATAGTCAAAGATATCGCCTGTGGCTGATGCCTTTGATTATCAGACGATACACAATACTATTGTCTATCGGCACATCCCTAACATACAAGGAACATACAATGAACACTAGTGGCAGTTAAACACACCAACAAATGTAATTCCTTCCCACACAAATTAAGACTTACTTTTGCACAGTTCCTTGCACAATACTATGTTATGATCTCAAAACACTTTTACCACAGTGATTATGTGTGGCTTTTCTGATATAGTAAACTTGCTTGGTAGCCCCCCTGGTATAGCACTGCACTTGCAAATCAGAACGCTTTCACAAATCCCATGAAATGCAGGTTATTATGACATTCAAAAAGTCGAAAGTTTTGTAAAAGCAATAGCTAAGCTAAAATCAATGGTTTTTATCTAACGTTTGCTTTGGTTAACGCTGTTGGTTAGATTTAGGGTAGGTGGTACATTATTTTCAAACACATTTTAACCTACCTTTTAATTTTTGGACTGCAGCAACATGCATCGCAAACAGTGTAATAAAATGATGGCAGATTCAAAGTTAATCTGTTCTGAATAAAGGCCTATAGTTCTATATATATAGTTCTAAAAATCATTCTCATTATTAAATAATAGCAGAGTTCACATCACAGCTATAACGATAAAGGCACAGAGAAACAATATAATTGGAATCACTTCCAATCAGAATCAATCCTGCTATAACAAGATTGAGAATTTAAAGCAGCAGACGAGCGTACGCTTAGAATAAAGAATTAGTCAATATGGCCTGCTGGTGTGGACACTAATATAGTTTAGTATAGGTAGACACTAGTATAGGTAATGGAATAAACCGTTAACGTCACTCACTGGACATGTCACTTTGAAACTGTCATGAAATACAGTGCCTTGCGAAAGTATTCATGCCCCCCTCTCTTTTTTTTGTTTCACGCCTTATGTTAAACTGCTTTTAATTACTTTTTTCCCACAACAATCTACACTTCATTAAACATAATGGCAACAACAAAACAAAAACTTTTTGTTAACATCTTAGCAAATTTATTAAAAATAAAAAACTTTATATACTTTTTATATACTTTAGCTCAGGAGCATTCGTATTGCTTGTAGATGTTACTACACTTTGAGTGAAGTTAACCTGTGGCTAATTCAATTGAATGGGTATGATTTGGAAAGTACACATCTTAATAAAAAGGTCTAACAGCTGAAAATGCATATCAGAGCAAAAACCAAGCCCTGAAGTAAAAAAATAAAATATAAAAAAATGCCTGTAGAGCTCAGAAACAGGATTGCATTAAGCCACACATCTTTATGGCAGTGTGGCAAGACTCAATCCTCTCCTCAGTGAAGACACATGAAAACACAAAAGAGCACCTAAAGGACCCTCAGACTGTGAGTAACAAGATTCTCTGGTCTGATGAACCTTAATTCCAAGCGTCATGTTTGAAGGAAACCAGGAACTGCTCATCACCTGCAGAGTAGGTGTGCTAGTAACAGCCTCATGCTGTGGGGCTGTTTTTCAGTGGCAGGGACTGAAGGATTCGTCAGAGTAGAAGAAAACCTCAGTGCACCAAAATAGTAAGATAGCCTTAATGAACCCAGTCCAGAGCATTCAGAACCTCAAACTGGGCTGAAGGTTCACCTTCCAACAGGACGTGACCCTAAGCACACAGCAAGAGTGGCTTATAGACAACTCTGTGAATGTCTTTAAGTGGCTCAGTCCTTGAGTGGCTGAGTGAAAACGTGCGTCTACCCCATCCAACCTGACAGAGCTTGAGAGGTGAAGAGGTGATTAGAAGATTGGCAAATAATTGCCAAATGCTGATGTTTAAAGCTTGTCACATCATACCCAAAAAGACTCAACACTGTAAAGGTGCTTCAGCTAAGTACTGAGTTAAGGGTATGATTATTTGCACTATGAATACATTGCACTTACATTATTTATTTTTTATATGAATTTATGATGATTTGACAATTCTTCAATTTTTGCTTTGGAATTAAGGTGTATGGAGTGTGGATTGATGTAAGGAAAAAAAAGTAATTTAAAGCAGTTTAGCATGAGACAGCAACATAACAAAATGTGAAAATAATGAAGTGGTATGAATACTTTCGCATGGCACTGTAGCCTATTTAAGAAGCATGATATTTATGCTAAAACAAGATATTTAGCAGAAATGTTGCTACTAGCACGTCTTTCCAATGAGCCTAGGTTGGAAAAGGAGGCTATGCAAACTAGGCCATTTTATGTCACCTCATATCAAAATCATTCTATGAGTGAACTTTAAACCCATCCAGGGGATTTTGTTTTCCCATCAAAATCTGGGACATGTTCAGCATGTTGAGTTGAAGAGGTTTTTGAAGCTTTGATGATGGGCATATTTGGTATCAAAGCAATCTTTGTGTGAATGCTGAATATTTAAAGTGATTTTTATGTTTGAAAGCTTTTGATCTGAAAAAAAGCTACTTGACTTAAAGGGATAGTCCACCAAAAAATGAAAAACATTTGCTTAAGATCATTCGCTCTTATGTCATTCCAAACCTGTACACATTTCGTTCTTCTGCTGAATGTTGGTAATCCAAGTTTCAGTTCCAATTGACTTCCACTGCAAGTTCTGCTCATATAATATAAATCACATTCTTTAAAATATTGTTTTATTTCCACAGTAGAAACAAATTTAGGTTCAAATTCACAACACAAGGGCTTTTAGGTGGACTACACCTTTAAAGAAGACAAGAAAGAAAGAAAGAAAGAAAGAAAGACTGTTTCAACTTATAAAACTGTTCAAACTCTGAGAAACAAAGCAACTGTCAATTATTCTAAAAATACACCATAATCAAACCTTGACATTTGATCCCACAAAATGTGTGGAATTATAATGATTAACTTAACGCATGCAACTTAATTGATTAAATGCAGAAGTTTTAAGCTGAATAAGCCGAGCTCCAGTTAATAAGATCTTGTTTAATGAGGTAGAGCGTTTTGCACTGCCCGCCGTTATGGATTGGACTGACTGAAAATGGAAAGGCAGGCTAATCCTTACTTATTAAAGCACTTCTGTGAATTAGAGCTATGATCTGTCAGTGATCCACATTCCTCTTAGGTCTTGCTAACTATGTTAGCGAAAGGCAGCGTTGATCAATCATTACAAATGAAGTCTTATAATTTAGCCATTTGTTTGATTACGTATGATCAAGTCTTGACATGGCCCGTTAAGTCTTGAATATTAAACCTTCAACTGAAGTTAAAAACACACGCATTCATATTTGCACTAATTCACACCAGGGATTGGATTATTCCTAGACACTTTAAAAACACTGTGCAATAAATGTTATATTAGAATTCAAATAGTGACTTATATTTCTTTGAAAGTAAACAGTGATATTCCATTTAAGGGCAATGAGTTTATTCTCTCAGTCGGAGCATTAAGAAGCCTTATTTATTTCAGAGAGAATTGCTTATCTACAGTATGTTGGATTAGTTAAAAAAAAAACGGTTAAAAGAATGTACTTCAAGAGTGCTTTTTATCACTGTGTTTTTGAAGTTGACTCAATTAGGACGTTTACTGTTAATTAGTGTAATTTAGAATAAGTAATTCATGTTCAGTATGTTTCTTCCCAACCTAATTGTGATTGTGTTTATTATAAATAAGTGACGCACTGTTCATTTCCATTTCATTAAAAATACAAAGCAGACAAACACTGTTTAAGTCTCTGACATATCTCCCACATTAGTACCTCAAGTACGCTCCACATACAACTGATGCACAAACATTAGTTTCCCTTTAACAACAACACAAATCTTGATCAGCAAATTAATAAATTAGAATGATTTCTGAAGGAACATGTGACACTAAAAACTGGAGCAATGAGTGATGAAAATTTAGCTTTGCCATTACAGGATTAAGTGAATAGATAATAATAAAATTCTTAAATGTATTAAAATGGGAAATTACTATTTTAAATTGTAACAATATTTTACAATATTACTGTTTTTATTGTACTTTTAATCAAATAAATGTAACCTTTGTGATGATAAGAGACATAAAAAAAAAACACCTATCCCAAACTTTTGAACAGTATTGAACAGTCCAAGAATTATCTATTTATTGATTATCTGCCCTTATTTAGATTTTAGAAGCAAGCAAATTAAAGTTCACTTCTAAAATGTCTGTCTTTCTTCATTCAAAAATAAGTTAGGTTTTTGAGGAAAACATTCCAGGATTTTTCTCCATAGTGGATCAGGCTGAAGGTCCAAACCAAATTAGAGTTTCAATGCAGCTTTAAAGGGCTCTACATGATCCTAGTTGAGGAATAAGGGTCTTATCTAGCCAAATGATCTGTCATTTCCCCAAAAAATGTCCTTCGGTTCAGAAAGGTAGGGTAGGTTCAAAACATTACTGTTTTACGTTTTTTTTTTTTTAAAGGGTGTTTGACTTTCTTTGCACGTTCACTTCATAAACACTGGGTCGGGACTTTTATGTCTCACGTGACCTTTCCAATGTGACTACAAAACACTAGTGCAAGACAAGCATTTGTGGTAACTTTTGACTGGTAGTGTGTGTATATATATATATATATATATATATATATAGGGCGTTCTCACTACTGGTTGCCTTGACAGCAAGTCAGGTTTTGTGCCGCTAAATACAAACATTTTGGAGGCAAAAGACTAAATATATTATAAATATAAACTAAATACGTACATACAAACAAAAATGAATGAAAAGCAGAGCCTTTTTTCTACTGTGTATTTTTATCTACTGCTGAGAGAACAATTACACAAGCTCTACCGTGTTCCTTCCTATTGGCTGTAGCTCCCGAAAGTCGCTCTTCATTTACATAAAGTTGAAGGATTCTCAACTCTGTCACATCGCTGGACACGCCCCACTCGGTCGCCAACGGCCACTGTCGCTCTTGTCACCTTAAGTCGCTAGCTCTCCACTGAAATGAATGGGGTCGTGACACTTTGTCGCTGCGTGTCGCTTGTAGTGTGAACGGGGCTTTATGCTTATAAAGGCTGCATTTATTTGATCAAAAATACAGAAAAAAACAGTAATATTGCAAAATGTTATTACAATATAAAATGTTTTTTTTATTATAATTTTAATATACTTTACAATATAATTTATTCCTGTGATGCAAAGCTGAATTTTCATCAGCCATTACTTCAGTCTTAAGTCTTTAGAAATCATTCTATGCTGATTTATTATTAGAATTATCAATGTTGGAAACAGTTGTGCTGCCAAATATTTTTTGCAACCCGTGATTCATTTTTCAAGATTCTTTGATGAATAACAAGTTAAAAAGAACAGCATTTATTCAAAATATAAATCTTTTCTAACAATGTAAATCTATGCTATCACTTTTTATTAATTTAACACGTCCTTGGTGAATAAAAGTATTAATTTCTTTCAAAAAATGAAAGAATACAAATTTACTGACCCCAAACTTTTAAACAGTACTGTATATTGTTAGAAAACCTTTCTATTTTAAATAAATGCTGATCTTTTTTAACCTTTCATTGATCAAAAAAGTATCACAGGTTAAAAAAATAACTGTTTCCAGCACTGATAATAAATCAGCATATTAGAATGATTTTTGAAGGATCATGTGACACTGAAGGTTGGAGTAATGATTCTGGAAATGTAACTTTAATTACAGATATAAATAAAATTTTAATGTATATTAATATAGAAAACCACACAGTATGATTCATATAACCATTAGACATCCCAGCATCTTTTTTTCTGGACCTCACATGTACTTCTGGGTTCCCAATAACATAGGGATGTGCAAGTCTTAGCAAGTCCAGAGTGTGACACACAAATCCCATCTGAGAGACATTGCCGCACGTACAGAGTGTTTCTGCAGAAAGAGCCCACTGACTCCTGACGGATCAACGTGAGCACAACCTAATGTAAATCTCAGCTGCTGCTGTCATGTTCACACTCCTTTTTTCTCCCAACATCCTCACCTCCTCCCTTGCTCATACCTGTGGGTGTATTTGTTCACTTCTAGTTTGAATAAATAGACCTTTTCGGATTTATAAATACATGCAGAAGCAGGAGAGATGGAGCTGAAGACAAAGAAACACAGGGGAACAAAATCAACAGAAATGTTGAGAGGTCTAGTTTAGCGCGTAGCTTGTGGCCTCTCACACCGGCCTATTTCAGGAGTCCTTAACGTTTCTCGTCACCACTTAGATGCACACACAAACACACAGAGACCCTTCTCTCCACTGAAAATCTAACACTGTTGAGCACTCCAGATAAATTTGTCCCAGGAGAGCACTGGCTTTTCTTTTTATAGTGGAGGCTTTTGCTCCTGTCATTTTTATGAGGAAGATCCGCAACTCATCCTTCCTCCCTCCCTCTCTCTATCTATCTTAGCCTTGCCACTGAAAGGTGTTTCATTCTTATCGTCGGAAGGAATTGGGCACAGTGCTGGCTTAGAGCAAACAGATATTAGATATCTTTAGATTTGTCTTCAGCTCATACTGTAAGGTTTTCAATTGCTTCTTTGGGAATTAGATACTTATCTGTTGTTTAATTAGAGATAGAAGTGCCGGACATTGTTCTCTAATTACCCAAAGAGCATGAAACTATTCTGGAGAGGATTGAGCATTTGTTAGCGATATCTTGCTCATGGCGTAATAGTGCCATTACATTTTTTTTCAGCAAGTTATGCACATAAAGTGAAAATGAAATCAAAACCGTCATTTTCTGGGGGCGACTAATTTGTGCGTGTTACTCCTAAATAAAAAGTTTAAAGGGATAGTTCACCCAAAAATGAAAATCCTGTCAATTCTGATGTAGGCTGACATGAAACAGACATGTTCAAGGCCCAGAACGGTAGTAAGGACATTGTTAAAACAGTACATTTGACATCAGTAGTTCAACCATAATTTTATGAAGCTACAAGAATATTTTTGTGCACAAAGAAAACGACTAAAATCAATAATTTCTCCTTTCCCTGTCAGTTTTCGATACACATTCACAAAAATACCATTGTATTTGTGTGGTCTTATGGGTTTGGAACAACATGAGGGTGAGTAATAAATGACAGCATTTTCATTTTTGGGTGAACAATCCCTATAAGTCGCAAAACAGAAGTAGCAACAGATCTTTTTATCTGTACTCTGATGCAGACAGATGTCAGTAAAACACCTGGCAGCAAACAGTCCTGTCACCCGACATTACATTTACTTCAGGAAAATAAAATGTTTAATTTTTGCTTTTGCGTAATTTTAGCTCCACTAAAGAAAATACTTCCAAACAAAGCCATCATCAAGTGTCTCGAACAACATGCCAAGGGTGTTTTGCTCCTGGATGAATCAGAGTTTTGAACGATTCAATGATTCTGTCATAAAGACAGCCACTTGTTTACTTCCTGAATGAATCAGTTTAATGAATGATTTACTGACTCACCCAGGGAAACATGAATCTATGCGTATGAATGAACTGGTTGTGTAAAATAGATGAGACGTCAGTAAAACACCTGGCAGTAAACAGTCCTGTCACCCGACATGAATCTATGCGTATGAACGAATTGGTTGTGTAAAATAGATGGTTAATCAAATATTATTAAGGGCTACAGTCCAAAACAAGTCCAATAAAGTGCATCCATCCATAAAAAAAGTGCTCCACATAGTTTCAGGGGGTCTCCTGATGTATTTTTGTAATAAAAATATCCATATTTAAAACGTAAAAATCACTTTTCTCTAGCTTGCGCTAACTGTTGTACACGGAAACCATCCCGGGCAGATGACGTAGGACATCAGCACTGCACATGCGCCTGTAAATCTTGTGAAAACCAACCTTTATTTATAGGAGCAAAGGAAGCAACTTTTCTTTATTTTAGCAAAGGTAAACCAGTCTCCTCTTGGCTTATATTCTTCAACATTTTTCTTTACTAACCCTCATTTTGTACTGCTAATTCGTGACCATTGTTTTGTTTACCTCTCTCCACTGCACATTCACATTTGTCAGTTCTGAGCAGTGCATGCGCACCGCTAACGTCATCTGCCCAGGATGGCTTACATGTATGACTGTTAGTGCAAGCTAGATTAAAGATTATAGATTATTACACTTTAAATATGGACATTTTTTCTTACACAAACGCATCGATTCGCTACAGGAGACCTTTATTCACCCCCTGGAGCCATGTGAGGCACTTTTTATTATAGATGAATGCACTTTTGACTTGTTTTGGACTGTTGACAAGAAACACCCACCCATTGCCATAACAGAGCTCGGACGTGCCAGGTTAATTTTTAATATAACTCCGATTGGATTTGTCTAAAAGAAGGAAGTCATATACACCTATACCTGGAGGGTGAGTAAATGATGCAGTAGTTTTCATTTTTGGCTGAACTAACCTTTTAAGATAATTCTGAAATGTATAACTTTACATTATACATCCCAGATAAATCTATATTACTATATTGTATGTCAGATATCAGTATATTTTGTAAGCAAATTAAGTTTTTTTTTTTTCTTTTTAACAGGTTGTATCACATTTTCAACCATATTTCTCTATTTCAGAAATCAGAACCGAACGCCAATAACTGCTAGAACCTCAGTAGGCTTCCTGCATGGCAGATGTTTGCCAGCGTGCTTTGCAGGAGCTGTTTAGAAATGTGCTACGCAGTAAGGGAAAACGAGTCAAACAGTCCCAGGTGGGAGAGTCTCCAAATGTCAGGATGTAAGTGTTTGATGAAGGGACGGTCTCGCGGCATTGACGCGATCTGTTTCGGTATGCCTGTCTGTGTAATGAAGATGCGTGCGCAGGTTAGCGCGCCAGCTGGCTGCATACGAGAGGATCAAATCAACGTGGTGCTGCAGGCACACCTGGTGCTGTGCACTTAAAAGATAGGTATAAGAAGAGCAACCACAGCCAAAGAAAAAGTCAAGGAGGATGGAGTGAAAAAAGAGCTGAGGGAAACTACTCTGAACTCCCAAATCCCTGCGGTTAAACCGAGTGGGTTCCTATTTTTGAAAGGGTGTTCTTGTGTGTGCGCCCTGCTGAAAATAACAGCATGAGCTGGTGCAGGCTGGCCCAGTTGGTGTTCAGCTGGTTTACCAAGCTGAGAATTGGCAAAAACCAGACCAGCAAATGAGATTTGGCTGGTTTGGGCGGTTTCCTATTCTTTTTTTTTTTTTTTTGTGAGCATGTACCTGCGTGTTTTCCAATATAACTGACCAGATCTGCAAAGTTTCGGCCCTAATTGAAGCATTGAAGGAGTCATTCATCACGAGTGATTCTCCACATGCTAACACGGATGGAATCAACCTGTGACTCATTAGAAATCTCCTCGGCATCCATCCTCCCTCTCCTCCTTCTCTTTCATCTAACTCCATTCATCTTCTTTAGCTTTCGCTCGCTCTCTTTCCCCTGCAAGTCTCCGTACTTACCTGCCTCCTCTTATCTTCTCTAAGGGCTGGTCTCTGAACAAAGCCCCTCTGCGGTGATTGAAGGAGAGATATAAAACAAAGAAAGGGAAGAAATCTGGGATTTCTAAATTAAAGCAAAGCACCAGATGCCACAGATCTGGTCCCTGACATCTTTATGTGAACAAAATATGCAAATCCCTCCTCCTTTGGGATTCATCAAAGAGGCAGTTGACATGATGCAATTTTACTGTATATTTAAAGAAAAAAGGCCATCATTTTCTCATAGGTTTTTATCATTAGTTTGGACAGCAGAGAATTTTGAGTATATAAAAGATATTTTCCAATTTCATGGGTTTTAATATATGTATTTGTAAAATAAATATTGGTTTAAAAAGGTATTTTGTTGTCATTAATTATGTAATTAATATTTTAAAATAAATTAATTGCCTTTAATTAAAAAGTCATGTGGTCCAGAATTCTTAAACTCACAATTATAATTAAAATTGGAATGTTTAAGAGGAACTGTACATTTTTCAGCAATGTGACATAAAAGAAAAACAATTTTCAGCATTATTAAGCATAATATAGTTTAGAGATTCAATCATTTTGTCAACACAGCATATGGCAGGCTATTGTTTTCAACTATGTGGCAAAATCATTTAATAGCTTGAAACATCCCACACATGCTGTGTTCCATATAAAAATATATTAGAATACATTTTTCTATTTATTTATAATTGTAATGCAAGCATTTCTCATAACCTCATATTAATTGAGGGCACTGCAGATTAATTTAAATGGAAAAGTAAAGCCAAATAGATTATTAAAACAGTCAAATTAAATAGAAAAAAGAAAAAGAAAAAAAATGTGACTTGCAGTATACAGAAGGATGAGATACAATTACTTTAGGGGGACAATACATCCTCTTTTTCTCAGACATGTCGTGGCTGAGATTTCTAAATTGCCTAAAATGTCCAGGTTTTGGCTTTGGTTTCCTATTGTTTTTATTATAATGACTAAAAAGTAGTTGGACCAATAGCAGGCAGGCATTGCACATAATTGAACAATTGTGGAGAAGGTGGCATTTGCAGAGAATAGCCAAAGCTATGCAAATATACGGTCTGCAGGAGGAACATAAAATATATTTGAAATCAAAAGCTGCTCCTTCCCTGAAATTAATTCGATCTTTTCAAAGAATCTCTTGATTCACATAACCAGTCTTGGTTGGACCACATTTAAAAAACATGTTTATGATGCTTTTTTGTACTTTTTGAAGCTTGAGAGCTCCTTCTATCTCTAAGTAATAGAGGGAAAATAAAATATAAATAACCTTGTTCATGACAGAAATGAGTCAACTTCTCATTCAGTCCGATGTTGTTGACATGCTTACCCTTTCTGAACGAGATAACAATACAGTGTAATACAATACATACAGTGTTTCATTACACTTTGCTTATAGGTATTCAATTCCAGCAGCTGGTGTGGAAAAGTCAGTGTGGGAAGATAATTCATGGGGCCAAAAGACTTTGACTTAACCAGAATGAGGTTATTAGAAGTGCACCTTTGCTGTAGAAGAGAGAAAAGAGATGCTTTGAACAGATTTGGCTGAGGGCTAAATTCATACAAGAAAAAAGCAAAGCTCTCTTCAAACAGAGCAATGGTTCCAAGGGACATATTTGCTCACTGATTTTAAACATTGAAAGGGCAGAGCATTGTGTGTGTTTGTGTGCGTGTTTTAATCAAAACTGCAGGTGTGAGTGTGTGTGTGTGTGTGTGTGTGTGTGTGTGTGTGTGTGTGTGTGTGTGTGTGTGTAAGGACATCTTTGTCATAAATATGGATGTAGAGTTGTGTCTTCCTTCTGGCAGCATGCCATCCTGCAGCTCAGTGCTGATTCGTCTGAAACCTCTACAGCATGTCTATCCCCGACACAAAACAGGAGGTGACATCACCACTCTGTCCACCACAGCACTCATCAAAGCGCCATCTGATCTAAGTCTATTAGTCCATTACCCTCACACATGGGTCTCAACCCCGCAAGGTGAGAGCTACTCACTGCAAGCAGCTCTGGAGCTCTAACTCTGCAGATTTTATCCCTTAAAAAGGAGATAATGTTATATTTAGGATACTAAAAGAAATAAATTACATAACATAAATTAGGCAAAATTGTGTGTGTTAGAGATTTTCGAGCATAACTCATTTTGCTATATGTATTATATGTCTTTGCAAGTATCCTCATAAACACAGTAATTTAGGTCTAAAGTGAAAGCAAACACCTGAGAAAGAAAACACATGTGTAACAGTATATTGGATCCGGGCAGCTCTTAAAGTGACAGCAGTCTAATATGACTATATTTCTATATTTCCTATAGGCATTCATGTTATGTAATAGCATTTGCTATTTATTTGTTCTACTGTAGTTTTTTTTTTTTTTTTTTTGTCCTATTGCTTGTAATTAGTTTCTTATTCTTATTTAATCACTTGTCTTCACTGAGCTTGAATTTGAACCCTTTCCAACAATGACTATGATTTTGGGATCCATCTTTTCACACTGAGGACAACTGAGGGACTCATATGCAACTATTACAGAAGGTTCAAACACTCACTGATGCTCCAGTAGGAAAGATGATTCATTAAGAGCCAGGGGGTGAAGACTTTTAAACAGAATGGAGATGTGTACATTTTTCTTATTTTGCTATCAAAAACTAAACAAAAAACAACAACAACAACAACAAAAAACAGCTAATCATTTCGGTAACCACACAGTATTAAGAATCAAGGAGATGAAAGAGGTTATTTTTATAAATTCAACTGTTATTTCCTCTTGTGGACTGTAAACATCTTTTAAGTGAAATATCTTATTCAGGTCAGTACTAAATAAACAATAATATCAATTTTGTATGATCCCTCTTATTTTGGTAAAATAATTAACATTTTGCAGATTCTGTAAACTTTTGACCTCAACTGTAACTTCTTGTTGATTAAACTGTTGCTGTATGAAAGCAATATCTTCATGGTGTATGGATAGCACGATAAAGAGAGCAACCACACTTTTGTTTGTGTGATACTACATTGTGCTATATAGCATATTATAGTAGGTTATATTAATATTTACTATTATGATAAAGTGTTCTTGTATTTTTCTTTTTCACTTTTGAGCTATTTGCTTTTTTGGGAAGCGGAGACAGGAAACGACGGGGTGAGGAGTCTCTGTTTGGAAAATGTCACAGGCCGCAGTCGAACCGCAGGTCATCTGAGTGAAAACACCAATCCATGCTGCACCCTCCAGGCCACTTCTCGGAAATCTAAATAGCATTTTTCATAGTTTTGTCTGCTTCCACCAGGCTACCGGGGTGCAAATAGCCATGCTGTGTGGCCAGTGCTATTTACACCCAGTGCAAATAATCACTCTGCATTTTCCACGTTCCTGGCCGAGAGCTTATTTGACATAACAAAGGTGCATGAGAGCTGAGAGTGCAGCTCCGCAGCCAGACTCAGTTGAAAAGATGTGAATGCGTGTGTGGAAATCTATGTGTGCGCATGTGTGTGAAGTACAAATACAAAAAGCAGAACACTTAAAAGAAGGATGTGACAGAAAAAAGAAAAGAATTTAGACAAAAGAGATGAATAGAGAATGGTGACAGGGAGTCGAAAAAGAGCGATTGCACCGTGGTGTGCCCGCAACAGATGGTCAGCCGCTAAGGAATGAAAGAAAAGGAAACGGTTGGGAACGATGTGTCCCTCTCATAGTTTCAACCTGAAAGCAACTATCAAAATTCTGTTTCATCTTCTGGAGAAAGCAACCGTGGTCCTGTTTACTCTAATAAACACAGCAGAGCTGTGATCATGCACTATCAAACCATGTTTCCATCACCTTTACTGCAGACATTACTATGATTACGGAACAGGATAACTGTGAGGCCAGTTTGTTGTGAGGACAGCGGTGCTCTCATTTTCTGCTTTGGCTCACTCTCTCTCTCTATTTCTCAGAATGCGATGTTCTCTGGAGGAGAATGAGTTCCAGCTTAGTCTGCACCTCAATGCCGTTGAGCATTCAGCCCACTCCTCCAACACATCGGAGTGTTCTTGAGACGCACAAGGAGCGTGTGTGCAGATGTGACTCTGTTGAGGGTTGAGTGTGTGTGTCGGGACCAAAAGAAAGAGAATCCTGAGTGTTTGCATCGAAGGAAAGAGAGACAGTCTGAGACATCGTCCAAGATTTCCAAGGAGGTCAACAGGTTACGGTGGGCTGAAAAAACTCAAGTGAAAACTCAAACATCCCACCGAATACGGAGAACCTTGACCCATCGGCTTTCTACTGTCATCAGCTCTTCTCTACTGTTCTTGCAGCTGTCTGTTTTTCCCCTCATAACCTACAAACATCACATGATCCTCTTCTCTTACAAACATTTGGCAGTTTTACTGTTTTGTAGCTGCTTTCTTTTATTTAGGCTCTTCTAGCCTTAACCGCAGCCTACAGATCGCCCACAAATCGGTGGTTCCATTCTGATTGGGAGGTGCTACGCTTACAGAAGTCTAGGAACCTTTAAAGGGGTCATCGGATGCAAAATTCACTTTTCCATGAAATCTGGCTTAGCGGTTTGTGGTCACAACCACCCTACAATGATAAAAATCCATTCACTGCTCTTTTTTTTTTAATCCCCAAAACAACTAAACAGTCTCAATTATCAAGTTGTTTTGATTTTTATGAGCAGTATGATGTCATACTGCTCAGGCCCTGCCCACAACCACTGATGGACTGTCCCGTATTAGCATATTTCCACCGGGCAGCTGTAGCGACAACAATGTCTTGTAAGCAATGCAGGTGTTTTGCACAGTAGTTGGATATAAAAGTGAACATAAGAGTCTCTCATTTTCTCCCGACATTAGAGCCACAGAGGACACAGTGAATTAGTTTTGTTTTTTGGTGGTAACGCGCCACCAAATACACAAAAACAAAACAAAACAAAAAACAGAAGAGGAGGCGGGGTGAGCAGAAGCTCATTATCATTTAGAGACATGCACCGAAATGGGTCACTGTGAACAAAGTGGTAAAAAGGTAAAAAGTTGTTGTTTTACACAACCACTGAGGAATTTTAACCAAAGAATGTTGCAGACATTTTATGAAGACCCTAAACAATCATGCCAGCTTGTGGAAAATGAGCATTCATTGTCCCCTCAAACTTAGTTTTGGCAGAGTTTTCGATTGTACTTTGTATGTACAAGGCAATAAAAAATATAAATAAAAACAATATTATCTAAAGTAATGGATTGTTCAGTCACCAAATATGTCAGTCTTCTCCTGTCTTGGCTAGAATAAGCTGCAGCGTTGTATTAGATTGTACAATGTTGTTAAAAAGTCTGGCTATCAAGACTAAGGCTCTCCTGACTCCAGGAATCACACACAGGCATTCATGAGCGAACAATGACTTGCATAAAGTTATTTGAAGAGAATGAGCTTATGACTTTGCCTTACTGAATACTACTGGGAATCATACAAGTGTACTCAATGCCATGTGTTAAGCGAAGTAATACACAAAGCTCTTCCTTACACAGGCACTCAAGCACGTGTACACGCACAGACACACACGCTTCAACACATGCTCATGCATGCACGGAAAAATGGCCCTCGGGAAGGCAACAGCATCGCTAGCCACTGAGGTTAAGAGCAAATGCAAGCACAATGTGAAAAATTGGGATTTGAAAAGCAAGGACAATGGCATGAGGACAACAAAATTGACAGCTAGTGTTCATCATGCTTTTTCATTTCAAGTTTCAAGCAACAAGCGTAGATAATGACAAAGAAAAAACAGATGTAAAGTCAACTGTAAGATATAAAGTCATAACTATGTGATAGAAAGTCCCATAGTTATAAAATACATCATTTTGAAATATAAAGGGAAATTGACCTCTGTGTATTAAAATGCATTTTTAGTGATACAAATACAACTAGTCAGACAAGACGCACAATTTCCACCTGATAAACTCTAAAAATGCTGGGTTATAAACAACCCACCACTAAGTGAAATATGGACAAACCCAGCAATTGGGTTGTTTTGTTTTATTCAACTCAACTATTGCTTAAAAATGACTATATTTCTGCTTTAAATGAAGCCATAATAGGTGTGAAATGAACATTTATTAATATGTTCATTACACTAACATTTATTAATAAGTTTAATAAATAATAATTAAATAATACACATTTTTTAAATTGCTTAATAATAAATGTTCAGCTTTTAAATATTGCTGATACCTCTAGTAATTATGTGCCTGATTTTTAATTTAAAGCCTATTTTTGGATTCATTTTAAGCAAGCCATAAGTAATTTTTTACATTTAGCAATTTTTAATTTAACAATGGTTTAGTTAAATAAAACTACCCAGAAGTAGAAGAAATTAAAAGAAAATTAAAATAAGATGTAGTTTTATTGATACAATCAATCAATTCATCAATCAATATTCTTGACATACATAGTTAAGATTTAAAGAGATACAACTATACTTGTGAGCTATAAAATCACATTGTGAGATATGCATTGGGAAATATTTTTAACTATTTTCAAATTAAGTAAAAAATTAAGCAAAAATGTGATATGGTCTCTTTAAAATAAAATAAATTCTGAGCCTAAATAGGCTAATGAACCTAAATAGGTTGGAAATTAACATTTTTAATAATATGTTCAATAAATAAAAATAATAATAAAAAAATAAATAAATAATAATTTAATTATATATTTTTTAATTGCTTATAAATAAATAAAAAAAAAACTCTAGTAATTATGTGTCTTTTTTTTTTTTTTTTTTCATTTACTACCTATTTTGGAATCATTTTCAGCCATATACATCATTTTTAAACAATAGTTGAGTCAAATAAAACTACCTAGAAGGCTAAAACAGGTTTCCTTGGTGAAAGGTTTTTTTTTGTTTTGTTTTGTTTTTGTTTTTTTGAAATTGCTTTTAAAATGCACTATACACAAAAATGCTGGGTTGTTTTAACCTAACTTTGGGTCAAACCTAACAGTTGGGTTAGTCTATATTTGACCCAAAGTTGGGTTGAAACAACCCATCATTTTTTAGAGTGTAACACAAAAATCTGAGCATGTGGCTCTTATGACATTCTGACTAACTGCACCTGTTCCAGCAATGATTTGCACTACAGTTCTTGCTACAGATCTTTTACCCTTATTCCACCAGAATGTCAAAGATGCATCAATACTTCAGCTTTAACGTCTCAATTTGGCATTTTATTCCAAGAAACACCTGTGTGTGGAAAACACACTGAAACTGTATATTTTCCCTTCCGTTCCAGCACTTTAAAGTTGTTAAAGGTAGGTTTGGCACATCTCCTATAGTTGGATCGATGCGTTAGATTGCTTTGTCTTCTTTTTTCCAAACCGCAAAGCAGTTCAGGGCACTGATTCAGGTACAGTGAGCAGAGACTGCTTCCTATTGGCATTGATTGCTACTCATTAATTGTCTAAGCCATAGGTAATTAACTACAGAAAACACCACTGCATCCCAGACAATTCTTTCCATTATGAGGCAGAACTCAACCTAGAATCCTCTGCTCTCAATGGTCTTTTTCTACACATTTCTCTTACAGTCCTAGTTTTAACGATCTTTTCTGTCTCTCCCGTGAGCTATTCGATCGCAGCTTGTGATCACGAAGTGACTAAGGACGCCGCAGACAGGGCTAACTCCCAGTAGAGGATGGGAAGGGTTATCCAGCTCCAGACTGACAACTAATCTGAGCCTCAGAAAAAGACTCTGAAACCTCAAGCGACACCGTAGACTGCAATCATAACACACATACACACACACATCTCAAACTGCTAAATCCATGTGAAGTGTGAACAAGAGATGCAATGTGTGAGTGATGCTGTCACAAGAAAACACAAGCCTTTATTTGGATACTTGGATTTCAACAACTAAATAAGTTTTACCACCATAAACAAACAGAAAACTTTGTCGTTCACAGATAGCAGCTCTCTGAACAGCTGAATATTTGCACAAGCCATCTTCGTGTACAACCTTGTTCAAACACTCAATATCAGCTGAACAGTAAAATGACTAACAAGTCAGAGTGAAGTCTCTCTTAACAAAAAGGCCACTCTAAAGAGGGACAAAATGGTCCTTTGAGCAAAAATGGTCCCTTAACCATACTGAGTTAACATGACATCAAAATTGGTCCTATTAGACGTACCTGGTCAGGTATAAATGGCCTTTGATGGAGAAAAATGCTCCAACAGCCAAACCAGAGGTTCTTTCTTTCACAAAACACAATTTTAAAACCCCTTCCTACAGTTTTGGAGCTACACAAGACTTAATAAATGATGACAAAATGTTCATTTGTGGGTGAATTATCTCTTTAATTTAATTTCAGACATCTTTTACATTTTAAACCTCCTTTATAGGACATGACTAGATGATATTTGGTAAGGTTGGATATTAGAAGCTTAATGCTTCTATTACCTTCAGAAAAGGCCATGGATGGCCTTCCAGGCACTATAAAAGTCCTACATGGTATAATAGAAGATAAAGGTCCACATTGTTTAATCTCTATCCCATATTACCCCTCGCAACCACCATATCATCCCCCTGAAGCTCCTCTAATCTACCGCCAGGGCTGATCAGGGACAAGTCTTTACCCCACAACATATCTTAAACTATCAAGTGCATATGAAAGATGTTCTTAATGATTATGTAAGACAGAAATAATCAGTTTTTGTGAGAGTAGGATGTATCTGGCTGGTTTTAGACTCTGAGTCATATTGATGGATTCCAGCGGATTCCTACACTGCTGTTATGTGCTGTTGATTGCATTATTATCTAAGGCTATTTTTATCATTTTATTTGGATGCAGAGAAGAGAGAATAATGCAACACTGGCGGTATGATGTAATAAAGACAATGTATCCGGCGTAGGTTGTTATTACGGTTAATTTTATAAAATAAGCTATATATCTTTATACAACAGTTCTTTCTGGTCCTCGAATCTGACTGGCTGAAAGGTGTGCGATATTCTAGTGATTGTCATTGTCAAATCTACTATAATTTGATAAAGTTTTTGTGTCACCGAATGTACCGAAAGAGTTTTTAGGTGAGAATGTGTTTGTTTAGACTTCAAAAATTCATTATGTTAATAAAGAAAACATCTATTTAATAGTTTGCTTTGATTTTTTGAATGATTTTTTAAGATGACTCTTATAGTGGTATGTCTTATAGTGGTTAAACATGAGATTTGTTTTGGGTAAATTCAACACTATTTTATTACTAGTTCTAAAGGGATATTTTTTAATTATAATGGAGGCTTGGGCTCAGCTGTTAAGAAAAAAAAAGAGAAAATAACTGAAAAAAAGTTGAATTTGTAAAAAATGACCCTGTTCAAAAGTTTACACCCCTTGATTCTTAATACTGTGTTGTTACCTGAATGATCCACAGTTGTTTGTAGTTGTTTTTGATAGTTGTTCATGAGTCCCTTGTTTGTCCTGAACAGTTAAACCACCCGCTGTTCTTCAGAAAAATCTTTCAGGTCCCACAAATTCTTTGGTTTTTCAACATTTTTGTGTGTATATATATATTATTTAGTACTGCTCAGAGGTTACAGAAGATAGTTACATGTTTCCCAGAAGACAAAATAATAATTAAGATTTACCCTTATCTTCAAATAAAAAAAAAAAAAAACCCTGACTCTTAATGTATTTTTTCCTTCTGGATCATCAGTAAGCATTTGAACCTTGAAGTTGTCCTCAGTGTGAAAAGATGGATCCAAATATCATACAGCTATTGTTGGAAAAGGTTCAAATATACAAAAATGCTGGGAAACCAAAGGATTTGTGGGACCTAAAGGATTTTTCTGCAGTCAGCAGTCAGTTTAACTGTTCAGGACAAACAAGGGACTCAACTATCTCTAAAAAAAAAAACAAAAAAAAAAAACACCACAGCTGTGGATCATTCAGATAACAACAATACATAGCTGCCTTTATATTTTAGGATATCATTTTTGTGAAACATTTTTGTGAAAGCCGCTGATCTAGGTTATAATGGTAGTATTGTGAACCAGCTGTTATATAATGTAAGGAATTAAAGTCTTGACTTCATTCATAAAACACAAGCAGCACAAATTTGCATGTAAATCATCTGCGAAAGCATTCTTTTATAAATCGGCACACTAATTTGAATGAGACAATTTATGTAAGAATGGTTTCTAGATTTGCACACCAATTCCGTTCTGCTCATGTAGCATGAATGAAGTGAATTGGTCTCTTAATTCGTCAAACCTGCAGATTTGTTTAGTATTGCTCGAGAGGTAAGATCCAGGTACCCTACATTTACACAGAACTTGCTGAGGAATCCATGCACGAACACAACAAAGAGACAGAAACATGCCACTTAGCCCTTTCTCACTCTCTCTACTTTCAGGGACAGTCATCTCAATGTCCACCATGCCCCATCTTGAACCTGGACAGATGCTATGTTTAATGCCTTAATTCTGCTCGCTGTCAGCAATCCAATCTCTCTGATACTTCAACACCGATTCCAATTTAAAAAGAGCCTGTGATCCAATTTGGCGACTGGCAGCATCCCAGTGCCCATGCTTGGAGAGCCGTTTGTACGAGCTAGGCTTCCGCTAAGGGCTCCCGGGCATACGAGTGCTAGTATTTAATTAAGTAGCAATTAGGATGAAAAAGAGACTACAGCGCTCCGATTTACGTTCGTAGCGGAACAGTACGACTCGAGAACAAAACACAGAGATCTATACGTAATATAAAATAATAAATACACAAGTCTCTGGAGCTTCTAATGTTTTTCTTCATTATTCGGCCCTGGTTGCCTTCCTCCCCCAAGCTCCCTAAAGACGTCCATGTCAGCCAAGCCAGCGTGCAGCCAATCGAGAATAAAAAGAAAAACACTTAAGGCAAAAATTACACATCTGTGTTAACTGCGAGGGTACTTCTTGGAAGGCGAAGCAAGAATCATTACTGTAGTACAATTTAAGCATTTAGGAACATAAAACGCATGTTTTCGCCCGACCTAAACCGGCTTTCTAGTGGCAAACTACATAAGTTTCCTTGAGAAAAACAAGAGACAACGTGATTTTAATGGGAAAAGACTGAATTATTGATGAGAAAATGGGTGTCCCACTGTTACCAAAATGGAATCTCTACCGTGACAAACAGCAGAACAACAACACAATCAAAGCAGACAGCAAAACAAAGCCTGGACACATTTATGTGGATTTATGCGTGCAGCCTCGTGCATTATGTTAAACTGACACGGAATGAGACTACAGTAGCTTCTGTGATGGGTTGTAATCAAGAATGGAAAAACTGTCAGCGTTGCTCGTTCTGACGCCGTCAGGCAGAATTTTAGCCAGTATAATCGTCCGTATCTGTCCCGGCTTCTCTACGTCAGCTGGGGCGGTTTGGGCAGCTCTGAGAGGCGTTTACATTATTGCTAAAATGAAGAGCAGATCGCTCCCTCACGATATTCTGATGAAACTCGCAGCTAGAGCCGATTTACATGCTTGTCTGAAACAGCGAGATGGAAGGGAGAGAGTGAGACCTTTTTTCTTTTAGAAATAATTGAACTCAACAGCAGCACTAAAAGGATCCAAGACACCAGAGCAGATTGCCACATACATTTGGCTATTGTGCAGCAGCTACGGCTTATACTTGGCATGTGGATTTATGACAAAACATGATATAATAAATAATTTTGCGGTATAGGGAAGCAGATGTTGTTTTGCCTTTTGCTTTTATCAATAATGAAACGTCCAGGACTGTATGACAGGACCTCAGGGCAGCACTGGAGACATTGTGGTCACGGGGAATGTGTCTTTTTCCACATCATAAAGAATGTCACCCTCTGCTCTCAGCGGTGACAAATGGCAACCCGATTCGGTACTGGCAATCGGCGTTCACCCTCATTCCCTTCCACAGACGGCGACCGCTCGCCCTGTTAGAATGCTAAACCATCAGAACCGACTTTGTAGGACAAAAAGAGCGTCTAAACAAATAGAAGAGAGGAAAATTCAAGGAATTTAAGCTGGAGAGAGAAAGGAGGGAGGGGGGAGAGAGAGACAGAGAGACTGCTGTGGTTGCCATGGAAATGCTAATTCAATTCCAAGGCTAGAGGTTGGGAAAAAAGACAACTCCTTATCACTTTGACTTCTCTGTTTCTCACAGGCTTGAAAAACAAATGGCTTGCTTGCTTGATGCTGTTGTGCTGATGGCACTCACGTCTAAGCGTTCCTGACTCTGACGGTCCCTCCCTTTACTTGTGCTCGTTAATTTAAACCTCCTTCGTGATATTTGCTCATGGAAGAACATAAAAATTGGAGTTCTCGCTGCGGAGACGGGAATCATTTTGAGGTGCCCCTCAATGGTTCATTAAATAGGCTGATAAAAAGTTTTAGGAGAAGAAAATACATGCAGTATTCAAATTACTAAATCCGTCTTAACATTATTGTTTTGAGAAAGAGAATGCAGAGTGCAAATTACTAAATGACCTTTGGGAGGTCATTTTCGGTTTCTGTTCGGTTTTCATTTAAAAAGATATGCTTTAATAAACAGTACATTTTAGCAGACAGCTTGGAATTATTTTTTTCGGTTCAACGGCACTCAGTTCAAGAGGGTAAACTTCAGCATTCAATTATGCAACACGTGTTCTTTGGAGAGCTTTTGGCTTCCTCTAAATTATGAAAGTATGTTAAAAAAATATCTTGTGTTCATGTTTCTTGACTCTATTAGTGACAAAAAGCTACATAAAAAAAGTATTTAAAATAATTTAAAAAGTGAACATTCCATCATTTATATAATAAAAGTTTTCACTTTATATACACTGCCGCTCAAAAGTTTTAATATATATATATATATATATATATATAATATTGTATATATTATATATAAAAGCTGAATTTTCATCAACCATTACTCCAGACTTCAGTGTCACACGATCCTTCAGAAATCATTCTAATATACTGATTTATTACTTTTAATATCAACGTTGGAAACAGTTGTGGTGCTGAATATTTTTTTGGGAATCTTTGCTAATGTTTTTCAGGATTCTTTGATGAATTATTATTAATTATTATTTCACATTTATTCAGTTATTATTCACATTTATTCGAAATAGAAACCTTTTCTAACAATATCCGTTTTTACTTTTTTTATCAGTTTAACACATCCTTGCTGAATAAAACTATTAATTTCTTTCAAATTGAGAACGAATGAAAAAAAATACTGACCCCAAACTTTCAAGGAGGTGTTAATTGTTACAAAAGTTTTCTATTTTAAATAAATGCTGTTCTTTTTAATGTTTTATTTATCAAAGAATCCTGAAAAAAAGAATCACAGGTGCCATAAAAAAAGAAAAATATCAATAATAATAAATCAGCATATTAGAATGATTTCTGAAGAATCATGTGTATATTAAAATAGAACACCACTATTTTAAATTTAACATTTCACAATATACATTTTTCCCCTGCATTTTGAATGCAATAAACACAGCCTGGATGAGCAGAGAAGTCTCCTTTGAAAAGCATTAAAAATATTAGATAGATAGATAGATAGATAGATAGATAGATAGATAGATAGATAGATAGATAGATAGATAGATAGATAGATAGATAGATATTTAATATAATGGCCACTACCTCAGGCATAACCATGCATCTTCCGAAGGATACAGGTAAAACTCAAATCCTTCATTCTAATTATCCAATTCTCTTTCTTATTCTTCACTGTTATTCATTCCCTACATTTTCTCTGACAGATCTTCGCATCAAGCCGGTAGAAAAACGAGGAACGAGTCTCTCCTGTCTTTTCATCTGGAACAAAAAACCATCTGTTCTCAGTGGAGGCAAATATTAAGACAAGGAAAATGAGAAATAATAGACATCAGAGGCAGAAAGAAGAGAAAGACAGGAGTAAATGGGATGTAATGAGTGAAGCAGAAAGAGAGTTGCTGAGAGACCTGTGGAGAAAAAAAAGAGGCAGAGAAAGAGAGAGTTTCATGGTGACACTGCTTTCTATTTTTCAGTTCTTTTGCTTAGAATGTGCTTTTTTCGTTGCCTTTGAAGCGACAAGACTGTTGATTGGACCTGTGTTATTAAGATGGGTCCCTGATCTGTTATAACTTAATCACAACATAAAAGGTCAGGAGAGAGTTGATGTCACATATATATGAACAATGAATCATGTGATTCATCCATAGATGCTTGTCCTTTTATATAAAAAAGTATATTCACTAAACTAGTTAATATTGAATAACTTACTATGTAGACACAATTTTGTCAGTTAATTTGTTTATTATTTCATGGAATGTCTGCATACTGGATTCTGATTGGGTAGCAGGTATGCAGTAAAACCGTTTAATGCACAGGTAATTCCAAGTCAGTTTAATCACTGTTCTATATTAAGGCACTGCTTTAATTGATGCACACTAATAGATAATGTGTCTAATTGATGAAAATAATTCATTTTTACCTATTCTGTCAAATACTGCGCTGCAAAGAGCAATACTAGTTATAACTTGTCTATAAATTTGCAAATGACCATGGAATAAGCAAGATAATCAATGGCTTGCCGTGCATTAAAAGATTTAAATTTGCGTTGGGTGGTTATTAGCCTCCGCGTTGTGCATTTAAAATCCTTTAACGCACGGCAAACCGTTGATTATCCATTACTTGTTGCTTCTCCAACAAAAATAATTCCACATGAATCAGTATAATGAATGATTTAAAGACTCTCATTTGTTCAGTCCATGAATGGACTAGTGTTTTTTTTTGTTTTTAACTAGTTGGTTGAATTAATGATTCAATGACTCACTAATACTGAAAACCACTAGATTCTAAATGATTCAATGTGATTAAACTGCATCACTGTTCTGAACAAATGAGTTAAAATAATGATTAAAGTATTCATGAATGATTTAGTGCTTTAACCATCTGTTTAAATTAATCATTTAATGACAATCACTGAACTAAGAACCTATTTCTAACGTAATGCTCTTTCTATTTATTCCATATTATAATATGTGACCCTGGCCCACAAAAACAGTTGTAAGGGATTGGATTTATACATCTGATGTATGATTTGTCAGGATAGGGATTTTTATTTTTTTTCTGAGATACAATTGTTTGAAATTCTGGAGTCTAATTGATTTTTTTATTTTAATTGATTCGCATTTTTACAAAATGATAGTGATTCTTAAACCACAAGAATCGATTAGTCTGGGCTGTTTTCAGTTAACAGAACATTGTATTGCGCCTTCTATCCAATGAATCGTAATAAGCTTTGTGCTTTGTTACAAAGTATCAAATTTCAAATTCTGTCCACTTTATGACAGTATTCAAACAATAAATGGAGTTTTGGTGATGTTTAATGTTGTTTAATGTGTAATGTAATGTTGTGTAATGATGCTTAGTGACAGACTGTTGTAGCACGAAATGCATGTGAACTGATTGTCTTCTCCACTTTAACACCAGATTCAGCATGGAATAAAATTGAATAAACATTCAAAAGTATGTTAAAAGAAAGAGTACAACTTACCGAAATCCGTTTTTGTCTTATGAAATCGCTCAATCAGTGTTTCAACAGTCCAAAGACGTCAATTGTAAACAATGTCACATAACGTCATGTTTAACTCAGAAAATCATATTCGGTGGCGATAAATTCGCTAGTCAGCTAGACAAATTAACTCCAGAGAGGAGCATTTTACTAAATATTTGTACCATTCATTATATTCTGTTCTTCACTGTTGAATGAATTTATGTTTGAATGAAGCAGTCAAGTTTTTATGACAACCACCATTTAAATGTAGAAATGTAATTATGCAATTGTAACTTGAGTGTAATTGAAGCATTTGTATACAAATCAGTTAATTTTAATGTTACTATACAATGTTATAGTAATGTAGTACCAACTGACTCTCATGTATATTTTACAGCATTAGTTGAAATATTTTTTTTGTTTGTTTGTTTTTTTTTGTTTTTTTTTTCGTTTTTTTGTTTGCTTGTTTAAGAAATTTGGCATGTACTGTACTGTAGTTAATATTTGAAGTAGATCAACACCTTTCATCAAAGTTGTCCTAAAACCAAAACAATACCTTGTCTTAGGACAGCTTTGATGAACTTTTTTGATCCATTTCAAATGTTGAATACTGTATGTCCAAAATAATCAATACTGAATCAGAAATTGAACTGAATGGCAAGCTTATGAAAAAACATGGTATGCTAGTATGCAAATTTAGCTAATCACTTGTTAAATACAATAATTAAATCAATGACTTGAAAGAGTCACTAAATAATCCATTATAGAATGTATTAATATTAATCGCTAACAAACAAACACAGACAGAAGAGAAATGAAACAAACACTGAAATGTCCCAGCGATGCTGGATTGTATATCAGTGCTCTTGGAACTCCGCTCGACCAATTAGATTAGATGAGAACATAATGATCAACTGATGAATGAGCAGGAAGGACCATTTCCCCATCTAATCATTAATCTCAAGATCAGACTGATCCCACCTTCCACCGGCCATTTCTAACAGCAAAGCAGAACATAAATTGGCCTAGCAAAATTACTTCTCCCAGCCGAACACATGCTGCCATCAACAGATGCCCTCCAGGCTGTTTAGCGAGGTGTGCTGAAATTCGCTATTACAATGAAACATTGACCTTGATTCTTTTATTCAACTGGATGAAAATCAAAGTCCTCTCCCAACGGCTGAAGAACAGAAGAGAGCCAGGCTGGTGTGGGCGAACGTATCGGATTAGACGGAAGCTTTAGAAAGGGTGCTAGCTTTCTATTAGCCTTTGGTGTGTGTGTGTGTGTGCATTTGTTTTATTTTCAACATGTTCTCACATTCTAAAGTACTAATGCAAGCGAATGAGTAATAATGATTGTAAATATCTAGGGAAATTCGTATGACGTGCTACAGGCGGGTCGCTAACGCATACAGGCCTCAAGTTGCACCGGGGCGGGTTTTAATCCAGGACTAATTACAGTCCTAAAAGGTTTCCGATCGATAGTGGGTACGTGAGGGAAGCAGAGGCTTGGGAATGTTTCTTGTTGTGGGAAAGAGCTAATTTGTCAAATGAAATCACACAGCTTTCTCAACCTGCTAAACCGGCTCTACTGCCAAAATCCTCCTCTGCTGGTTTAGCTGCTCTCTTTTCCATATCATGTCCTATTTGTGCAATCCATGTAAATTCCCCGCAAACTACATTTGACACTTGACTTTCATGGCAGAAGTTGGTGGGAACGGGCAAAGGAGAACATTACATAAGCAGGTTATTTATATACATACAGTATGCGGTCATTTTGCGTGAGCAAGCGGCGATATCTCGTGCCACAGCTGTGCGCCATCACCTCGGCTAACCTGTGGCAGAGCGATTTACAAATGGCGCTTTCCCCGCCCGCCGCAGGGAAATATTTATTTTTTCTCATTTCTATCTGCAAGATGATCGATCAAAGCTGCTTGTTTGAAGATAAGGCTAGTGATGGCAAATCCGCTTGAGTAATTGTGCAGTTAAAGATTGCCACAGCGCAACCTCTCCATCACTCTCCACAATCAAGCTGATAAATCCTTCCTCCCCCCCCCTCCTCATCCGCCGGCATCTGACTGCGCACCTATCCTTCATTTCGGCTGAGGGGATGCGGTGTGGAAAACTCCGGAACCAAACGCCGACTGCACAGGGAGGGAGAAGTCTCCTACCGCACAATTTCATATGCTTCTGCTCTGTGTTTATCAAAGGACATCATGACTTTGCCACACTTTCTAACAACAAAAATGCCACACGGAGTGAATAAAATGGGAGAAAGAAAAGAGCTATGCAAGTATTTTTCTTCTCCATTTCACAAGTGGCCCTTTCTTGGCCCTGTCATTTTTTCGTCAGTATTATGATGTGAGATCCTTTTTTTTTTCTCTTTTTCTTTCAATTATTTTTTTCCTGTCAGGTTCCTGGATTGCTGCAGTGTTAAAGCAGTACATCATGGTGAGACCCTCTTAGTAATGGCCTTCAACAGGTCTCTCTAAATACAAAAGCAAAAACTGTAATTAAAGCACAAATAGCTACTGGGCATAATGAGAGTCTAATTTTGCATACTGAGTAAATGTGAAAAACACTAACTGTACATAAAATCCAGCACTAGTCCAGTCTGTTTTATATTATGGGCCTCTCTCATCAAATATAGTACATTTTATTGCATTAGAGCTACATAAATACCATGTTTATTTATTTATTTGCTTTTTCCCCCACAAGCATGAAAAGCATGCTTGTGCAACCAGTTCCTGCTACAAATAGGGTTCAATATATAACCATATAAGTCATAATTATGATATAAAAAGTCAAAATTACATAAACATAATGCCAAGATACAAAGTCAAAATTATGAGACACAAAATAATAATTAAAGGGATAGTTCAGCCAAAAATTAAAATTACCCTGTGATTTACTCACCCTCAAGCCATCCTAGGTGTATATGACTAGTATATTATGCTAGTCTCACAAGAACCAAGTTTATAGCAAAGGAAAACCAGTCTCCTCTTAGCATATATCGAAATCCTCCAACATTTGTCTTTACAAATCATCATTTGTACTTCTAATTCATAACCAGCGTTTTGTTTTCCTCTCTCATCTGTGCTTCTGCGTTCATCACTTCTCAGCAGAGCTGAGCTACATCCTGCTGTAAATTCTCTCATGAACACGCATATGACAGTTAGCAGAAGATAGAGACAGACCCCATTTACTGCCATTATAAAGTTTGGAAGAGCCAGGACATTTTTTAATATAACTATTATAATATAAGATTGTATTTGTCTGAAAGAAGAAAGTCATATACAGCTAAGATGGTTTTCATGATTTTCATTTTTGGGTGAACTATTCCTTTAAGAAATAAAAAGTCTAAACTATGACAAAGTTGAAAATAGTCTTTTTAAGCCGTGTCGTAATTTTGTTTCATGGGGAGCATATATTTTTTATTTCTTGACATTAAAGAGTAATGTACTATACATCAATGGCAGGAACAGACAGATCTGAATCTGTCCAACAATTCTGTGCATTTTGTGTATCAAAGAGATGTTTAACAGGTTTAGAGCAAACACAGAGCAAAAAAATAAGTTATAATTACTCAGCCAATTTGACTTTTTAAACCTATAATTAGGTTTGTCCTTGAGTCTTGACAAAACTTTTAAGAAAATCAGCATTCAAAGCATAAAATATGAGATTTAGATGGCAGGTACGCAGGAATGTGCTTTATTCTCGGAGGAGTGATGGACAGTGTGTCAGAGGCTAATGAGATCTGATGATGTACACTCGTTCTAAGTTTATCCTCATTATTGAAAACGAGAGCTTTATATATAGCTGCCTGTAGCCGTTTAGAAAATGCTATAATTAAGGCCTTTGACAGCTGTTCTATCATGCTTCGTTATTACATCGGCATTGTATACTGCTATACTGACAGAGGTGTACAACTAGGAACTAGGAAGAAGCAGGAACCCTTTTTCTGCTTCTTCATATACTGTACATACAACAGGTCTCAATTGCTTAGAATGCTCACTAATTCAAAAAACTAAATCTGTGTGGAACCATTTCACACAGAACTTCATTCCTCATGCCCTTGAAATTTGTTAAGCTAAAATGCTTAATTATTTGAATTTCTTTTTGCCCAAATTAAATAATTAAGAAAATCATAACTATATCATAACTAATGTGACACTGGTCCACAATTTGTAGCAATAGCAAAAAAAATACATTGTATGGGTCAAATTTATGCCAAAATGCATTATATTAAGTAAAGACCATGTTCAGTGAAGATATTTTGTAAATTTCATACCATAAATATATCAAAATGTAATTTTTGATTAGTAATATGATTTGCTAAGAACATTTGGAATAACTTTACAGGAGATTTTCTCAACATTTAGTTTTTTTGCACCCTCAGATTCCAGATTTTCAAATAGTTGTATCTCGGCCAAATATTGTCCTTTTTTAACAAACAATACATTAAAGGAAAGCTTATCTCAATTTATAAAAAAAACCCTTATGACTGGTTTCGTGGTTCAGGATCACATATTTCACAGCAATACAATTTCTAGATTAATAACATGTTATAATTTGAGGTCCAATTTTTATAAATAAAAGGTCAACAGGTTTACAAAGTATTATCATCCTTGTCATGACTATGAATGACTATGTATAAATAAAAATGAAAATTACCCCTCAAGCCATCCTAGGTGTGTACGACTTTCTTCTTTCTGACAAATACAATCAGAGTTATATTAAAAAATATCCTGGCTCCTGGTGAATGGTTGAGATTTTGAAGTCCAATTAAGTGCATCCATCCATCATAAAAAGTGCGCCACAAGGCTCCAGGAGTTGATAAAGGCCTTTTTCTATCCATCCTAGGTGTATATGACATCAGACTTATATTAAAAATGTCTTGGCTCTTCCAAGCTTATAATGACAGGAAATGGGTGTTGAGATTTTGAAGTCAGATAAAGTGCATCCATCCATCATAAAAAGTACTCCACATAGCTACAGGGGGCTAATAAAGAAAAATATCCATATTTAAAACTTTAAACAGTGTTATAAAGCTTGGAAGAGCCAAGACATTTTTCAATATAACTCTGATTGTATTTGCTTGAAAGAAGAAAGTCATACACCTAGGATGGCATCAGGGTGAGTAAATCATGAGCTAATTTTCATTTTTGGGTGAACTATCCCTTTAAAAATATATTTGTTTAGTTAATTCAGATACAGATTTATATATAAGCATCACATTTAGTGGAACTTGACATCAAAATGTTTAAAAAGCCATGGTCTAGGCCTGTTTGTGTTGATCAAGTGTTCTCTGGTTTTGAGAATAGCATACTTGACTTGGCCTTGCTCAGATATCTCAGTTGAGAGCACAGGGACACGGTTGCACAGAGTGACAAATAGCTGTACAGGAGCAGTTGAGCGGAAAGTCCTTGCGTGCATATGGTTTGGGCGTGTATTTTCACACTAACTACCTGCGGGCATGTGCACCCTCATTTAGTATAATACGGATTTATCAACATTAGAATGAGGGAATACATTTTGAGTGCAAACCTTTTCTGTGCACACAAATGGACAACTTGTACACAATTATTAATTAATGAGACCAAATCCTTGACGCTTCTAGTACCTGAGCAATATGCGAGTCCTGTCAGGTGGTTTTGGAATAGCACTGTCCCCTCATTTCTCATCCTGCTTGGGTGCAGGGAGGTGAATTAGACTTCTAAACCCATCCCGGAGAGACTTTCCTGCAGTCAGAGCCTGACACATTCATGTCCCCTCTCTCAAAATACCTTTGTTTGACTTCAATGTCACACTCAGATCAGATCTGCAGACCTTGACTTAGCTTCTCTCCTCTTCTTTATATATAGAGATTTTTTTTTTCCAGCCAGAACAAACTTTGTCTTTCTCCTGTCAGACAAAAACAGGGTGCAATACTTCACTACAGTTAAAAAAAAAAATGTAATTCACCAGGGTCTTCATCACTGCCTTGTTGGATACAGCCTACAGGAATTTGTCCTTTTTCTGCAAAGAGGACACATGATGAGGCTCTGTACATGCTCGACATGCCACTGAAATACCACCTTTCACATTTTCTACGTTTTCAAGATGTTCTCTTTGCTTAACAGCAAACTGCGCAGTCCTTTAAAAGGGTAATTGAGAGATATTCAACATACAACTAGACGAAACAAGCCATGATTCACCTCATAAAACAAGTGATGACGACCTTCACACTGCAAAAATGGCTTATCTTAGCATTTTTGTCTTGTTTCTAGTCAAGCAAAATTACATGTGATATTTAGTCTTGTATCCAGGGAGTTTTGTTTTATGTCAGGGAGTTTTCCAAGTAAAATTATCTGCCAGTGGGGTGAGTAATCTATTTTTAAAACATGATTATTTTACTTACCCCATGGCAGATAAATGTACTTATTTTAAGCAAACTTAATGCACTTAATTCAGTTTTCTTTCCACCTAAAAACAAGATTTAATATCTTATGTAATTTTATACAGGTGGAGCTGGGGAAGGTGGAGGGTTTCTGAAGCATGTATGCTGCAAACTGCTACATCTAGCACTAGTCATGTATTTGAATGTTGAGCAGTGAGCTCATTGGCTACTGATACAGGAGAGAACCAATCGGCTATGCCATGTGATTATGATGTCATGTTGTCAGACTGAGTTAGACCCATCAGACTGCATTCTAGAGTTTTATGCCAGAACTCTTTATTTACGACCCTGGACCACAAAATCAGTCTTAAGTAGCATGGTTATATTTGTAGCAATAGCCAAAAATACATTGCACAAGTCAGAATGATAAATTTTTCATTAAATCGTTAGGACATTAAGTAAAGATCATATTCAATGAAGATTTTTTTTTATTTTTTTTGTAAATTTCCTACCTTAAATATATCAAAACTTATTTTTTGATTAGTTATATGCATTGCTACAAACTTCACTTGGTCAACTTTAAAGGCGATTTTCTCAATATTTAGATTTTTTTGCACCCTCAGATTCCAGATTTTCAAATAGTTGTGTCTTGGCCAAATATTGTCATATCCTAGCAAACCATACATCAATGGAAAGCTTATTTATTCAGCTGTCCGGTGATTCCTAAATCTCAATTTTGAAAAACTGACCCTTATGACTGTTTTTTTGTGGTCCATGGTCTTAAAGTTACAAAAGTGAATTAGTCAAGAGCAGTGAGAGATTATCTCACTGCTCTTATTTTTTATTTATTTATGTTTTTTTTTGTTTAACTTGACTGCTATCACTTTAAGAGCTGCCCAGATCCAATTTACAGTTTTTTTTCTCTGCAGTTTGCCTTCACTGTAGACCTAAATTACTGTATTTACAAGAATACTGGCAAAGACGGGCATTTTGACACATACAATTGTGTGTATTTAACCGTTCAAGGTCTATAAAGTGGCAAAAATAACTCAGTACTCCTGTGCTCTACCTGCACTCTATGAATCTTCAAGAGAGTGTGCCTCTCTGACAGAAGAGAAGTCTCTCTTTCACCACAGCATCTTAAAATCACTTGTTTTTAAAAGTTTTCTTGACCACGTAGCACAGCAAACATCACGGGTCTACTAGTATATCACCCACCCCTAATGGGAACATTGCTAAATTCAACACTTTACATATTGATACATGCCATATTGTGTCTATTATTGTAACAAACTGTGGTCGCTCACTCACTGTCATTCAGACGACTCTTTCTGGGCAGTGCTGCAGCATGAACTAGTCAAAGGTCC
This sequence comes from Cirrhinus molitorella, assembly GCA_033026305.1. Classification (NCBI taxonomy): domain Eukaryota; kingdom Metazoa; phylum Chordata; class Actinopteri; order Cypriniformes; family Cyprinidae; genus Cirrhinus; species Cirrhinus molitorella. The sequence goes on along the minus strand of CM065125.1, from coordinate 16,023,459 downwards.
ACTACTTTGATACTCCACAGGGACTGCTTTCTACTTCAAGTTTCCTGAGATTTTACCCTCGATCAATTAAAGCGGAATTGCACATAGTAATACCTGGCTGAGCTTCAATAACCGCAAGTGAGACGTACGAACACAAAAAGTAAAGAAATAGGTCCTCCCATGCTGAGCCTATTCACTTTAAATGTATTTAACAGTTCCAAGACAGGAGTCGATTCTCCACTCAATATAATCTCCAACCATACCAGTTTGAACTGAATTTGAAGCTGTTTAAGGCAGTTCTTCTTTTCAACAGCACACAAAAACGTCCTCCGTGGCTGAAAATGGCTGGCGGGGGGCGGTACACAGATGGGTATAATGCCATTAGAAAGATGTCGAAAGTTGGCAGAAACGGCTATGGAATGAGATGCGGCGAACGGACGGTGGAATGAATCCACTAAACTCTTCATCTCCGTCCGTCTCCGTTCCTCAGTGATTTATATTCATCCCTTAGATCATCTGCAACCGCTGCCACGCTCAACGCGCCCACAGAAGGAATAATGTGATATTTTTAATGGACTTCCAAGACGAATGCGAGAGTGATAGTACGGATACAACAGAAGCGTTGCTGTTTTTTTTTTTTTTCCCTGAATGTTTTATGGTTATTTAAACAAGTCAATTTCATGCAAATGTGACCACTGCTTGCCATGGCAGAATTTACAAACAGCAGGCGGAGGAAGGGCCAGACGAATATAGTGGAGCGCTTTAGTGCTGCTTGATTATTACAGTTGCAAATGCCTCTGCGGTACAAGCTGCACCGCACTTGCATGCGACACGTTAACCCGCAATCTGGCTGCACTACAGAGTGTTTCTTTTTCGAAGAGCAACATTTTGCACTTCTCAATCAATTCTGTTCTCTCTCTCCCTTTCACTCAGAAATGCTCCTCTCTTAACAAAATGGCTGTTTTTCTTAGCCGCCCTCAAAGAAATCTGGAGTGTGCTTTGTCCCCACACACAGAAATGCAATTTTTCTCTCTTGCCATCTTTCTCTTTTGTGCGTATTGAAATGTTGTGGTGCGAAGGTGCTCAGAGCAGGAGCCAGAAAAGACAGTCATTAAACGATTATCATTTTCACATAAACTAAATTAATGGCATAATTAACCCTTTAATGGGCCTCTCGACCATTTGGTAGAGCACGTTTGGTTGTGATATCTTGTTGAGAGCTTTTTTTTCACTCAATGCAGCCTCACTGAAGCATCTCTACCAGTTGGGTGCTGTACGTTAAACACACAAAAAAAATAAACAAATACATACTAATCACTGCATTTCTGTGCTTCAGCCACAAGTATACAGTAGTCAACATTCGAGTGGATCAAAAAAGTTACTCAAAGTTGTTCTGACAAGAACGGGTATTGTTTTGGTTTTAGGACAACTTTGATGAAAGGTGTTGATCCATTTCAAATGCTGACTACTGTATACCTGTGGCTGAAGCACAGAAATGCATGTGAAACTGAAGACTTGAAAAATGGCTGCTGAAAATTAAGATTTGCCATCACAGGATTAAATTATATTTTAAAGTATATTGAATCCATGGTGAAGACTAACACGGAATAAAATAAATTCTTGAATAAAGTCGTTGTTTTTGTTTTTCTTCGAACACAAAAAAAATTATCTTGGATTTCATAAAAAATCTCTTAATTTGTGTTCCGAGGATGAACAAAGGTCATACGAGTTTAGAGCGACATGAGGGTGAGTAAATAATGACAGAATTGTCATTTTTAGGTGAACTATGCCTTTAAGAGTACTTTGAAGTAGCAGTTATTCTGGAAGACAGCACTGACAAATATACTCTTTTCCATTGCAGTCACTAGACTTGTTAGTGAAGCCTTTAAACCCAACTACTGTACATTTATTTTGCCCTCATCGTTGTTTTTTTATTATTCTACAAAATTCAAATGGAGGATTTCAGTGTGTCATAATCAACCAAGCACATTCTATGAACTATTTAATGGGCTGATGAGGAAAGAGACGGTGTGGTGGAAAGATGCTGAGTTGGGTGGCATTTTATGGGGCCAGAGGTGAAAGATTACAGGTCTAAGCCCTCTGCAATCCGATTTCCTGAACCATTAAATAGCAGTGTAGAAGGCAGGACCCTGAGACAGAAGAACAGGAAGATGAGAATAGGGAGAGATGTAAAGATACTGAAGGATGAAATGAAAAATGGATGGAGGGTACCAGAGGTGATTAAATGAGTTTAGGCCTTTACTGACAACTGCGAGACAATATAAATTTGCATGAACGATGGGAGAACTATTGCCCATTTGATCTCTTGGACTCATGTTAGTTTTTTTTAAACATCTTTCAGACATATGGTTAAATAATATCATGCTTGTTCAAGGAAAACAAATAAACAAACACAGAACTATTCTTAGATATTAGACCTCCTCCACTGGCAGGAAAATTATAATAATTTGTTATAAGTCTAGAGTGCTGACGTAAGTAGAATTCCCACCCTACAATTAATATTGTTTCTCCTTCTAGCAATTTCTAATGATTTAATTCAGAGCTAAGACATTATATTCTCAATCATGCATCTTGAGTGGATATACAGTGTCTGTAGAATGCAGAAACAGAAAGATAGACCTGTAAAATCGAAGTTTTCTATAAAACATCACTCTGAAAATCTCCCCGACATATTTCACATTTTCACATATTCTCTGTCTGTGCGATAACCTTAGGCTGTGTAAACAGCAAAAACAATCTTTGGCTAAATCTGGCAGAAGTTAGGAAAATATTGCTTACAGCACATTTAATATCTCTAATATCACAGCACACTTGTTTAGATGTCACAGAAATGAAAAATTGTCATATTACTTGATAAGTTGATTCAGTCCCTTGAGGGAACTCTTGTTACATTCCTGATGCTTAACATGGAAACATCACAATCTAAATCTTAAAGGGACAGTTCAGCCCAACAAGTCATTATTTACTTAGAATTTTCCTATATAGTGAAAGTCTAAAACAACAGTGATTGGGCACCTCTAACTTCCATTGTATGGACAATAAATGAATATTAAAAAATAAACAAAAATTCTGTTTTCCACAGAAGAAGGTCATACAGGTTTGGAATGACATGAAGGTCAATAGTGGTGAAGGAGAAAGTCAGATGTTCCTTTAACTTGCTTGTAGACTGTCACTTTGTTCCTTTATTTGCTGGTACAAAATTTTGATTGGGAGTAGATAGCAATCATAGTCCTGAATTGGATATTCATAATAGAGGCTTTTTTGATTTGTGTGCCTCAGTTCTACGAGCCAGAAACAAAATGCTCCTTAATTGCATCAAACACTTTAATACAACATCAATGACGGAGAGAAAGTGAGTTTATAAACGCTTGTTGGACCGTAATGAACTAAAGCATGTGAATACAAATGTTCTTTGTGTTGATAGTCACAGGTTTGGTGTAGTAGTAGCATTAACACAGTGGTCAAAGGTGAACTGTGAACTTTCTTATTCATTTATATGTATTTTTTCTTGTTTTTCACTACAAATATCTAAACATGCTCTAAAGTATCAAACTGTTAAAGGGATAGTTCACTCAAAAATGAAAATTACCCCATGATTTACGCAAAAAAAAAAAAAAAAAAAACTTAAAACTGGGAAAATAAAAAGTTCTTAAGTAAAGGTATAGTGATTTAAGAATGTTTAGATATTTGTAATATAGTAATTTATTTATTATTTTTATTTTTTTATTTTTAAATCTACGGGATTTCTGCACTTCTAGTGGCACCAAATAAAAATATTGATTGTCTTCCAAGACAAAATTCCTTTTGTTGAAAAATGATAACAGAATATGAATTTCGATGAAACTGTTCTAAACTATCCTTAAATAAATAAACACCTGAACAAACACTTCACCTTCAAGGATCTAAGCGCAAAGGTTGTATCTTCAACTCTTAGTATGCTCTCACAGTCATGGCCTCCAGTAAAGCACTTTATTCCAGGTTGCTCAAGGGGAATTGCCCTTTTAGAAAAATGCACCTTAAAATGCTTCAACTACAAGATAAACAACAAACCCCTCAGACGCTTATGAAAACATCCAGTTCCGCCTAAGTGGACTTCACTGAAGACAACATGTGTACTTTTTAAATGGCTCTCTCCGGAATATCAAGACACATTCCCACGTGAAACGTCTAGGGATGTAATTGATAATTCATCTGTTGTTGAATGCCAAATAGTATCACTGTAAAGTGTTTGTAGAGCTATCGAAACATTCTTAATGGAACCCAGCCATATAAATCTCTCCGTTTCAGGCCGCATCACTCAGAGACGCTGACAGCACAACTCTCGCAAGCCTCCCACAGTGGGGTTTGAGACATCGTCTCCGAGATTTATTCCCATATTGCGCTCGATCAGTCAAGCCCAATCAAGTAGGTTCTATTTGTACTCAGGCACGTCAGAGCCGCTCATTGTGCTTTATGGAAATTGCAGGTGCTAAAGTGCACTGCTGATTATTACCTAAAACAATAAGTTTTATGGCTGGTTTGGGAGCTGGCAAGACACATTGGCATTTTTCCTGTCTCCTACACACTGTCAACACAGAAAGAAAAGACTGTGTCATTCGCGAACAAAGACTGTCATTCTGAGACTCGCACCTTTGCCGACCATTGTACTGTATGTGAACAGTGATTTCTTCTTTATTGGATCATCTGTTGGCAAATACTGATCACCTGCCTCTGGGTAATTACATGGTACCTCTCTCATTTGTCTGTGAACAGTAATTTCCATAAATTAGTCCCGTGACTTCATGAATTTATTTGATTACATATTCTGTCTTTGTGCCTGGCGGTCCATAAATTTGGAAGTCTAATTAAAACATTTTAGCATAAATATAATCACATATCATATCACAATCGCAAAGTTTACACCTGGTATTACCATCCGTCTTCGGTGAGCTGAGCTTGTTGTCAGCGCTAAATCATGTAAATAGTTCTAAACATGAAACCATGTGACAACATTCCGCCCACTCAACTGTCAAGTCAACCAGCATTAAAAACAAAACTTATAAACTTTCCCAACAATAAGTGACTTCTAAAAAAATATGTGTGTGTGTGTAGATTATTAGCAAATTATGATGAACTTTTTAAATGTAGCACAGCCACAGGAAAAGCTGTTGAAAACAAGCGTTTGTATGATTTACATGTGCACATAAAGTAAAATTAAAGTATAATTAATAATAATGATAACATATCGTATTAATAAAATAAAATGGTATATTATATAAATATATATATTTTATAGGACTAGGGTGAACTATTCCTTTAACAAAAACATCTTCACTTTTTTTATTGTTTTTCTGCACTGTGGTCTTCAATCTTCAGCAAGTTGAGGTTTTCAAACCAAGAGAGGCATGAAAAGGAGTGGAGAGTGAAAGCTTCAGTTAGGACCTGGTCACGGGCCCCGTTTCTGTCCCTCTAGAGAGAGAGCCAGGGAGCAAAGGAGCAGAAAATCGATGGCTAAAAGACATCCATGTTTGACTGAATCCAGCTTGCCTGTTTCTCTCATGCCGGGGGGTCGCTGCTTCATCAGTGTTGTAGTTATCAGGGCTTGTGAGATTAAAAAAAGCGCATCGATAAGATCTTCTCACGGTCGAATGAATGGTGGCGGCATGGACGCTGAGTCCGGAGATTATCACAATGTCCCTGTCGAGAACGCAAACCTACAGCCCCGACGGATCCTGCCTCTGTTTACGCTTGGGAGAGTCATTATATAAAACCTCAATATAGTCACTATAAAAAAAAGCTGCTCAGACTTTAGAGGTACTGTAAAGGCAACAGTATCTCAGCGTGGGGGAAGATCCCTTGGAGGGCATCCAGAGACACTGCATCAGAGAGATAAAGCAGACACAAGTCTGCTGTGGATGATAGGGTAATGAACACAGCCTTGTTTAAGGAAGGGCTTGAAATTGAGGTGAGCTTTCAGACACCTTGACAGCAAAAAGCATCTTGTTAATTGTTGATTTCGAGCAGCCCGAATCCAGTTCCTCAGAGGGTTTCCATGTGGAACGAAGGCCAAGTACTGATCTGACGTGCCGCTGCACAAACATCAAAATGCACTGTGTCACACCTGCCAGGGCAAATGAACCAAATTCGTACCATTAACTGTATTAATTATTATTAAAATCAAAAATGTTTTAGTTTTATTTTGTTGCAGTTTTAATACAAAGTTTAGCTGTTTGTGGTTTATAGTGTTCCTTGAGATTAATTCTCTCTGTGAAACTCTTTCAGTCACAAGATGCAACATTAATTTGTCCCTTGTAATTTTGTTTTCGGTAATGCAAGCAATATTCTCTTTTTTCTATTGCTCTTACAATTGATTTATGCTGCAGTTCTTAATAAAGTTTCTGACCACTGGCAGTGTTTTATTTATTTGCCATCTTATTGCAGTCTATTTACATATCTATCTGTCTATCCACCTATCCATCAATCCCCATATCTGTCAATTCACTCATCCATCCATCCCCCATATCTAATTTTCCGTCCGTCCATCCATATATCCATCCCCATATCTGTCTATCCATCTATTCCTAGATCTCTTTCATCCACCCATCAATCAATCCCTACTTACACATATTTATCGGTCTATACATCCATCCCAATATCTGTCGATCCATCTGTCATCATCCCAATATCTGTTTATTCATCCATCCATCCATCCATCCATCCATCCATCCATCATTCCTAGATCTGTCTTTCATCCAACCATCATTCTCTACATCCACATATTTATCCATCCACCCATCCATCCCTTTATATATCTAATTGTCCATCTATCTATCCCTATTTCCACATATCTATCTCTTTATCCATCTATCCATCCATCCCCATATCTATATGTCTATCCATTTATCCATCATCCCCATATCTGTCTATCCATCCATTCCTAGATCTGTCTTTTATCCATCCATCCATCCATCCATCGATCCCTACACCCACATATTTATCTGTCTATCCATCCACCCATCCATCCATCCATCCCTATATATATCTAATTGTCCATCCATCAATACATTCCCATATCCATCTGTCTACCCATCTATCATCTACCCATCCATCCATCCATTCATTCCTAGATCTGTCTTTCATCCAATCATCAATCTCTACATCCATATATTTATCCATCCATCCATGGATCCCTACATCCACATATTTATCTGTCTATCCATCCATCCATCCCTATATATATCTAACTGTCCATCCATACATCCCTATTTCCACATAAATATCTCTTCATCCATCTATTCATCCATCCCCATATCTATCTGTATATCCATCTATCCATCATCCCCATATCTGTCTATTCATCCATCCATCCAACCCCATATCTGTCTATCCACCAATTCCTAGATCTGTCTTTCATCCATCCATCCATGGATCTTTACATCCACATATGTCTATCCATCCATCCATCCATCCCCATATGTATTTGTCTATCCATCCACCCATTCCTATATCTATCTAATTGTCCATCCATCAATACATTCCCATATCTGTCTACCCATCTATCATCCATCCCCATATCTATCCATCCATCTTTCATTCACCCCCATATCTGTCTATTCATCCATCCATCCATCCATCCATCCATCCATCCATCCATCCCCATATCTATCCATCCATCCATTCCTATATCTGTCTTTCATTCATCCATCCCTCCGTCCCCATATCTATTTGACGATCCATCCATTCATCCATCCATCCCTACCTCTATCCATCCATCCACCCCGTCTCTCTTTAATTTTCTTTTAAGCTAATGCATAATGAATCCGGGTCTATTTAGAGGCATCTGTAGCCAGACAAACTAAAATAATTGGGTAAGGTGACGAATTCTACTCATTTAATAATTAATGAACTGCATAATCACAATGACAAATCGTCCAAAGTTTGCTCAAACCAAATTCTGCACCCAGTCCAATTAAAGCATATGCCACAGCCTCCCAGATTAGTTCCTTGCTCAAAGTCACAGGAAGTGCATTTGCATCTGTTTAAGGCAATCAATATGCAGGGTCAGGATAATGTGAATACAGGGCTAATGTAAAGCAAGCCCATACACGCTCCAGACGATAGCCATGACCCTAATGGGTTTCATCTCCACACTGCTCGTTGTAATCACTTAAACAAACAACATCTGTAATTACTGTCTGATCTTATTTGAACATGAGCCAAATTACTCTTCAATTACAAATTCAATGAGCTCCTCATGTCATTTGGGAGCGGTACCTCAGTTTGTCGGCCTAATCTGCAAAGTCGGCGTGTTCGGAGGAAAGCAGATTTGTAAAAGGTTCAACAAATGTCAAGATAGATATTTATCAAGAGAAGAGGACTGAAAGGTACTGCAAATATTAAAGCGGGAATAAACCATCAGCTCACTTCCTGAAATGAGGAAGGAAATAAACAGCCATCGATCATAACATTCGCTTCATTTCGAACCCTGCCAACAGGTGCCCCAGAGGGGGAACTCTTTCCTTATTATAAGGAGGTGTCAGACCAGATCGTCCAAAGGGACTCAGTTATATCAGGTAATGTGGCAGACAGAAACGCACCATTTTACCTCCTGTATGTAGAGCTTTAAAAAGAACACGTCTTTCAATAAACTCAAGGGCTTTTCATTTCACATAAGAACAGTGATTCTAATGCAGCACTGCTAATTGTACGGTTCACACATCTTCAGGGTAATTTGATCAAGAAAACAAGAACAACAATACCATAAAAAGGTGAAGCAGAATGATTTAGGAAATAGGAAATGGATCAATGGCAAATAAGAGTGCCTTGTCATAAAATGATCAAATGATTTGATCTTGTTCAAATAATTTAATTCTTTATTATTTGATCTATGATATAATTACCTGTTTTTTTTTTTTTCTTCTTCTTTTTCTGCTTGACATTGCTTAGATTTTGCAGACATTATTTTTTAAATATTAAAAAAGCACTGAAGCAGCTTGGTTATGATTATTATTTTTATTTTTATTTTTTAACTAAAATACTAAGAACATTTCTAACTAAATAATAAGGGTTTCTTTTCCAATTTCAAATTACATTTATATGTATTTTTAAAAAAATGTTTTGTAAATCAACCGTCAAAAAAGTTAAATCACACATTAGAAAGAACAGTAACCACTTAACAGTTACATAAGCTACATTTAATAAATCATTACACACACAAAATACTCCAACGAATAAAACTTGGATAATATCCATTTAACACAGTTAAATTAGCTACATTCAATAAAACATTACACTCACAAAATACTCCAATGAATAAAACTTGGATAATATCCAAACCACAGTTTTAGCACAGATTAATCATGTAAAACCAACACTCCAAACACGCAATGTAAAGATTAGAGAGATTTTCACAGATTAAATAGCACAAAACAAACTGAAAACAGATGGTGAAGGCGGGAAGTTCAGCAGGGTGCTCCGCATTACAGTGTAGAAAATCCTGTTGTTTGGACTCACGTTCTTACATTTACAAACATTTAACAGACGCCAACTGAGAATGAGCATGATCAAACGCAAGGTATCTATGCACAATGACAAACTCCACTGCCAGTTCACACTCACAAAGCAAAGCGTGCTGGAATAACGCATATAGTCGTGTCGTGGCAGGGAAATGGAGGATTTTTTCAACAGCTGGCAATAGTGGCGGACCAGGTGTTTTCAGCTAGTTCAAATTTGCTCAGACATACTTCCACGGCCAAGAGGCTTGGTATCTGCAGGTGACTAATTAAATACATAGCCAACAGCGTAGACGAGGCCAGCACACCGGAAGGTATCTGAGAAAATGGATGTGGGATACCCATGATCAAACGAAAACAACAAAGCCTTTGGTTCTAAATAGCATCTGACACATGCTATAGAAATCTACAGAAAAATATAAAGCCACATGGTTCTCCTTTGTTTTTCTTCAAGCGCAGGGATTTAAATACCTCTGCAGTTTATGGGAGAATTACTGCACCCCTGAGTCAGATACATATCAGTGTTATTGATTATTCATTATCTTTATATTTACAGCGGTTTGATCCATATTAGACTGTCAAGATCACCTTCTAATTGGGTTTAATTTATTCTGACCTTTGCTGAACGATAATTAAGTGGCTAAACATATCCATTACTGTAATGTGCCTGGGATGTTAATGATCTGCAATGAGATAATATCAATGGTGCGCTGATAGTCTGTTTAAGGGTCATTTATTTTGGTAAAATCAGTCTGTAAACAGGAAATTTATGACAGATTCTATAATTACTTATTGGTAGTTTATATACAGTACACATGAATCCCTCTTCTTTCATAAAAAGAATGAATTACCTTCTGAAGAATATGGACATTTGCTACATACACTGTCTGATATGATTCACCCCTTTTTATGATGGATTAAACGGTCCTGATTAGATTATTCACTAGAAAAAGGAGGGAAATGATCTGTGAGGGTATTTTTTGCATGTAACAATAAGTCATAATTATCTTCATCAATATAATTACCCTATGCTTTCTCGATGTTGGTGGCCTGCTGTACCCCAGAATTACAGCTACTCTTCCCCAGCTGGGCAGAAAATAGCCGTGTGGGCAGAAGTATTGTTAAAAGACAACAAAGGATGTGTACAGAGAGGGACTATTCTTTTCTTTGTGCCAATACAGCACTGGCTGAGGGAGAGGATGGTGGTACCTTGTGGATTGTTGGACAAAAGCAAATGACACATCCACGAGTGACTTTCATGGGTTTTCCGTCAATAGCTAGGATTTAGATTCAGCAGATGTGCGGGAGGTAAAGTGTGGGAAAAACACTACAGGGAATACTGTGTTGTACTGACACCTAAATGGATAACAGCACTGGGCAGATAGTAGCACAACCGCTTCACTACATCTATTCAGGAAGAAAACACAAATCACAATGGTCACACGATCACCTTTATATTCAGCTCCTCCTCTAACATGATAAAAACTGTACTCTGTTGACGACAAGTCTTTTTTTTCAGTGTTTGTGTAGCTTTAGTGGTACTCGGCTCCTGGGACAGACGTAACAACCCACTGTTTGAGTAGGTTTTCTGTTATTCAGTTCCTGGGACAAACATAACCCACTGTTTGGCTAGTTTTTATGTTACCCACCTCTTGGGTCAGATATAACAACCTGGCGTTTGGGTAGCTTCTGTGTTTCACAGCACCTAGATCAGACATAACAACCCATTGTTTTGGTAGTTTTTGTGTTACACAGCTCCTAGATCAGACATAACAACCATTTTTTTTTTGTAGTTTTTGTGTTATACAGCTCCTGGGACAGATATAACCCAGTGTTTGGGTAGTTTTTGTGTTACACAGCTCCTGGGACAGATATAAGCCAGTGTTTGGGTAGTTTGTGTGTTACACAGCTCCTGGGACAGACATAACAACCCAGTGTTTGGGAAGTTTTTGTGTTTCACAACTCCTGGGACAGACATATCAACCCAGTGTTTGGGTAGTTTGTGTGTTACACAGCTCCTGTGACAGATATAAGCCAGTGTTTGGGTAGTTTTTGTGTTACACAGCTCCTGGGACAGATATAACCCAGTGTTTGGGTAGTTTGTGTGTTACACAGCTCCTGGGACAGACATAACAACCCAGTGTTTGGGTAGTTTTTGTGTTACACAACTCCTGGGACAGATATAACCCAGTGTTTGGGTAGTTTTTGTGTTACACAGCTCCTGGGACAGATATAACCCAGTGTTTGGGTAGTTTGTGTGTTACACAGCTCCTGGGACAGACATAACAACCCAGTGTTTGGGTAGTTTTTGTGTTACACAACTCCTGGGACAGACATATCAACCCAGCGTTTGGGTAGTTTTTGTTACACAGCTCCTGGGACAGATATAACCCAGTGTTTGGGTAGTTTGTGTGTTACACAGCTCCTGGGACAGATATAACCCAGTGTTTGGGTAGTTTTTGTGTTACACAGCTCCTGGGACAGATATAACCCAGTGTTTGGGTAGTTTGTGTGTTACACAGCTCCTGGGACAGACATAACAACCCAGTGTTTGGGTAGTTTTTGTGTTACACAGCTCCTGGGACAGATATAACCCAGTGTTTGGGTAGTTTTTGTGTTACACAGCTCCTGGGACAGATATAACCCAGTGTTTGGGTAGTTTGTGTGTTACACAGCTCCTGGGACAGACATAACAACCCAGTGTTTGGGTAGTTTTTGTGTTACACAACTCCTGGGACAGACATATCAACCCAGCGTTTGGGTAGTTTTTGTTACACAGCTCCTGGGACAGATATAACCCAGTGTTTGGGTAGTTTGTATGTTACACAGCTCATGGGACAGATATAACCCAGTGTTTGGGTAGTTTGTGTGTTACACAGCTCCTGTGACAGACATAACAACCCAGTGTTTGGGTAGTTTTTGTGTTACACAGCTCCTGGGACAGATATAACCCAGTGTTTGGGTAGTTTTTGTGTTACACAGCTCCTGGGACAGATATAACCCAGTGTTTGGGTAGTTTGTGTGTTACCCAGCTCCAGGGACAGACGTACAACCTATTTTTTTTTATAGTTTCTGCATTACCCAGCACCTGAGTCAGACGTAACAACCCATTATTTGGGTAGTTTTTGCATTTTTGCATCACCCAGTCCTTAGGTAGGTCCTTAGGTTTTGTGTTACCCAGCTCCTGGGACAGACATAACCCATTGGTTCCTACCGAGCTTGGGCACATGAACCAGCGCTGTTATAGTGGAAACAAGATAACAGACTTGATTGATTACATGTGAATTACTTCTGTTTAACATTTAATTTTTACGTCTAGTTTTTATTAAACAAGTTTAAATATAGATAATATGCATGGCCTACATATTAAAAATGATATAAAATATGCTTTACTGTACGAAAATAAAGGAAATTATCATGGAGTATTTTCCAGAAGTTTAGAGTATTAAAGTTAATCTGTAAACAGGAAGTAATGTATGAAGTATAAACAGGAATCAATGTATGAAGTAAAAAAAAAAAATAATAATAATAAGCTAAAAAAAATAATCAACCCATTATGTTGGGTTAAATAAACAAACATAACCCAAAATGAAAATGAACGAATTTTCCTATATTTCCAAGCCCTTGAGTTAAAAATAACCCAAATTGGGTTGTTTCTAACCCAGTGTTTTTAGAGTGTAAATGACATAAAAGACACAATGCATATTTAGAAAGATTTAACTCTAAATGATTTTGTTACACAAGCAGAAATAGGAGCTCTGACAGTAATGATTGAAATGCTGCAGTTATTGTTGTTACTATAAAATCTAACATTATGGACTTTTTGAATGCTCTATAGAGCACTGAGACATTCTCCCTGGTACTTGTTTCATAAAACAAAGATTTGGCATTGTGATAATAACTTACTTACGGCAAGTTCAGTTTAATATTCAAATTCTTGTAAATGTTTATTTGAAGAAGCACCAGGCCCTGACTGCTCACAAGCAATGAATTTCAATATATGTGTGTGTGTATCTCTATATGAAACATGCAGGCACTTTTTCTCTTTCCTCCTGTGCTCTAGGATTCATAAATCAGCGCAGTGACATGAAACTGCACTTTTATTTTTCTTCTTATGGCTGTCATCATTACCATTCTAAGCTAAGGCACACTGCTCCCACTCCTACATCGTTTATCACCCGTCTGCTTTTCTCTCTATTGCTTTTTGTCTCTTTATCTCCTCTTCTGCCTCCTTTTCCTGCACAGGAAGTTATGTCACACTAAAAATGTGCATATGAAAAGCCTCAACTGTTTCAGTCACATTAAATATATCTTTAAAGGAATTGTTTGACTAAAAATCCGTCATCGTTTATTCACCCTCATGTTGTTTCAAACCTTCTATGGTGGCTATGGTGGTCCTTCTTTTCCATAAAATTAAAGTATAAGAGAACTGAATCTGAAAGCTTCAAAAATATCACATGCTATAATACAATATACAGTATACAATCTAACATATACAAGTCTTCTGAAGCCATTCAATATTTTTATGTAAGAAAAAGATTTCTCCTCATCGCATTAATGAGAGAAGTAGCGATGATTAATAAAGAATTTTCAGTTGATTGGTTGATTCAGTTTATAGATGAATCAGAAACTGAATTCAACTCACTGACTTGATTCAGTCAAAGATTTGGACGATGAGTCATCAATTATTTTTGAAACTTAAAAGCTTCATTTCCAATTCACTGCATTTGCATGAAAAATACTTCTGAAGAGAGAGTGAGAGTCATACAGGTTTGAAATGACATGAAGGAGAGTAAATAATGACAGAAGATTCATTTTTTGGTTGATCTCTCCTTTTAACCACCCACTTTATATTTTTCTCTGTGAAATGCATGTTCACTTTTAAAGAACACTTTATGAAGCAACAGCAATTAAAGTCTATAAAGCCATATATTTCAGCAGCATGCAAACATCTGCATCCATTTAAAGCTGCGGTAGATCAGAAAATAATAGTCTTTAATAGTAGTAGACAGTCGATAATAGTAGACGAGATGTGACTTTGTGTTGATGGTACACTCAAAGTGTTCCTCCTCTTACTCATAATTACTCAACTAATAGCAGCCCAGAATCTTTACGGCATCTTTGATGCTTTGGCGAGGCCTTTCATCCGCAGTAGACGCTGGGTTGAGGAAGTCCTGTTTTAGGTATGACTCATTTCAGCTCCAAAGCAATGGCTCCTTTTATCTGCCAGATCTGACTACTGGTTTCGCAGCGTCGTCCATGCCAGGCCCGAGACTTGGAATAGCACAAAAATCATCCCTCTGAGAATTCGCCAGCTAGCACACTACCTCACTCGTTAATTACTTAATTAAACTAATGAGTTGGCGAGAAGCGCAAGAGCTTCAAAACAGAGTGTCATCTCGACACAGCGAGTCGACGTCTCCCTACTATTGCTAATCTCTGCGGACCGCTCCGATCATTAGAACCACAATAAGAACGGGACTCATCAGAAAGACGCCTCGTGCTCCGAACAATCCAGCGTGTGCCAAAACAAAAAGAGAGGCGAGAAATAATTTGTGCTGAAAATTGTTGAATTCATTTATTATTACGGCTTTTGTCAGGCAGGCATTTCGCTTTGGGTTCAATTTACTCTTACTGTGACTAATCCCTATTTGTCGTCTTGCCGGAAAAGGATCTAAGCTTTACTCCGACATCATAGACACAAAGGGAATACATGTTCAACGGCAACCGCCTTCTGATGTCAACGTCTACATATTTATGGAAATATGCCATGGAAGATGGATTCGGATGAATTCGGATACCGTCTCACGAAGGAGGACAAGATAGCTACATCTGGTGGACTTTGCTACTCCACAAATAAACATAATGTACAGTAATTAGTCTGTAAATAACACTGACACTTTCAAGCGGCTCCGCTGAGCGGTCTTTGATGTCTACCTAAAGCCGCAACAGCGCGGAATACTGTCAAAATATTATACAGAGGATTAAGTGCAAGGTAGCATTTTCAGACTACAAAGAAAACACTATTACTTGTCAAACAGCGGGTATACACAAATACCGTACACCAGGGCAGAATAACGCTTTAGAAAGCTAAGTGCTATCAGATGGAGACTGTGGTTTCTCTTGCTATGGCCATGAAAAGGCCATTTTAAAAACAGAAGTTTTTCTTTCTGTTAAAAGTATAGTGAAAAAAAAAGTTTGCCATTATTTACTTACCTTCAGGTCACTCCAAACCTGTAGGATTTTTTTTCTCAAGTCAAAACAAAATGAAATGTTTACTACAATGTCTGAGCTGCTCTCTTACATATGTGACCCTGGACCACAAAACCAGTCAAAAGAGTAAATATATATATATATATATATATATATATATATATATATATATATAACTGAGAGAAGCTAAATAAATAGACTTTCCACTGATGTATGGTTTGTAGCATAGGACGATATATTGCTGAGATACAACTATTTGAAAATCTGGAATTTGAAAATCAAAATTTTGAGAAAATCACCTAAAGTTGTCCAAATGAAGTTCTTAGCAATGCATATTACTAATCAAAAATGTACACAATTTCTTCATAAAACATGATCTTTCTTAAATATGTGATGCCCAATAATCATTTCTTCTTATTGTAAGTGTTTAAAACAGTTGTGCTGCTTAATACTTTTTGTCAAAACTGTGATCATTTGTTTTAGGATTCTCTGATAGACAGAAATCATGTGTATATTATACAAATACCAAACCTTTGAAGGGTAGTATTTATTCAAACTTATTAAAGGATTAATAATAATTAAAAAAAAATCCTGATAATTTACTTACCCCTATGTCATCCAAGATGTTCATGTCTTTCTTTCTTCAGTCGAAAAGAAATTAAGGATTTTGAGGAAAACACTGTTCTCTATTTTAATATTTTGTTTTATGTAATTTATTCCTGTGATGCAAAGCTGAATTTTCAGAGCCATTACTCCAGTCTTCAGTATGACATGCTGCTTCAGAAATCGTTCTAATATGCTGGTTTGATGCTCAATAATCATCATCCAAGATGTTCATATCTTTCTTTCTTCAGTCAAAAAGAAATTAAGGTTTTTGAGGAAAACACTCCAGAATTTTTCTCCACATTGTGGATTTCAATAGTGCCCAATGAACTGAAGGTCCAAATTGTAGTTTCAATACATCTGAAAGGGCTTCAAAAGGGCTCTACACAATCCCAGCCAAGAAATAAGGGCTTTATCTGGAAAAACAAAATCAGTCATATTCTAAAAAAAAAAAATTAAAATTTACATACTTTTAACCACAAATGCTCATCTTGCACTAGCTTGACCTCATGCACATCGTAATCACTTGTGACGGAGGCAGATGTACCGACTCAGTGTTTACAAAGCGAACATGCATAGAAAGTCAAACAGTAAAACAACAATGTTGGATGATTTTGAAGGTGGGGAAGAAAATTAAATCAGTTTTTCCCCATACTCTACATTTTTGAACCACAGTACACAGACAAAGATCTAATCGTGTGTGACTTTTCCAGTGTGATTATGAATGTTAGTGGTTAAAAAGTGTATAATTATTATTATTATTTTGTAAATGACAGATCGTTTCGCTAGAAAAGATTCTTATTCCTCGGTTGGGATCGTGTAGAGCCCTTTGAAGCTGCATTGAAACTGCAGCTTGAACCTTCAACCCATTGGCCACCATTGAAGTCCACTATATGGAGAAAAATCCTGGAATGTTTTCCTCAAAAACCTTCATTTCTTTTCGACTGAAGAGAGAAGGACATTAACATGGATGACATGGGAGTTAGTAAATTATCAGGATTTTTTTTATTCTGAACGTGAACCAATTTTTTAAGCAACTTGACTAATTTGAGTAATTTAGCCTGTTTCTCCATACTTTATTGTCTTTGTTCTGCTTTTTTGTTAAAAATATATGTATATAAGTTAATAATCTAAGTCTAGTTTCTGCCATTTATAAGGTATGAATTTAATGCACTAAAGCCAGTCTGCAGTGGGTCCTGGTGATTTAAATTTGGAATCTATTCGCAAACATTTCCCCGTGACAATGAATGAGACAGAAGCGATTCTGCAGCAGAAGTTCTAAAATGGAGCTCCATTCCACAGGAGAGCCGTTTTGTTGGCAAATGTGCCCCTACAGCATCTTTACACCGACGAACTACAGCAGCTCTGTCATGACAATCAGTGCGTGTCTTATTTTCAGTCTGCCGTCTATGAACCCACAATCAACTTTCGCATGCGATCATCGCATCTGTCTGCCGTAACTGTGAATTCTGTGTAAATATACAAGTGCACCCTCAACCTGTCACTCAGTACCTTTGCAAGTACATCTTTGTACCATATTTCTCCTGAATTGCGCATATTGGTATCTTAAAGCTACATATTTATCTTTAAAATGTACATATCAGTACCCCAGTGACAGATTTTGTACCTTTTTTCTGAGAGTGTGCGGTGTAAATTTAACCAGGGGCTCAGACTGTACTGGCTGAAAAGTGCAGAGCAGACCTTAGTCAGGTAATGTGATATTTAATTTCTGACAGGAATGAAAATAAAACTATGATGGATAGAAGTACAGTGCGTTCAGCGGATTGAACTGTTGTATAACAACATACTTTTCAGCTGATGAAATGTCATTTTGATGGGAAAAAAAAAAAGAACATGTTGAATTCAAAATGGCGTCTAACTTGATTTAGGTTTGTGGAAGAGAAGCTTAGGCATTCTGCCAAACGTCTACTTTTGTGTTTCACAGACGCAAGTGACAAAATGATGACAAAATAACTTTTGTGGCCACTGTCCCTTTAAGATTTCTTTTCTTCTCCCTCAGTTTGGTCTATACTTTAGTTTTTGATTAGTTTGTCTGATGCCATTGTCGTGGGATGCAAATCATTTCTCACGGATGGCACACATGCAGAATAAAGCTACATCTCACTCTTACCCAAGTCTCCACCCTCTGGCCTAGCAGTCCATGTCATTAATAATGGGAATGATTATACATCTCTCGGGGGGGTCTTAGCCCACACGCACACACACACATATGCAGACGGGCAGACCCCCCTGTGGGCTCTTTAACGAGCACCTCACTCTCTGCCTCATCACACCCCTATTAGACGGCCCCTGGCCACAACACATGCAAAGCAGGATTAAAAAATAATAAAAGAAAGGAAAGAAAATGAACATTTCTGAGCTCCGAAAAAAAGAACCTTCACATTTTCTCAATGTTTATAGGTGTTGCATTCTAAACTACCAGAGTTGCTGGTGATCAAACAAGCAAATAAAGACTTTTGCTTTAAAGAGTTGATATGTGACCGTAAGTTGAGAACCTTTAGCCTGTAAGTCTCATCTAGATCATGAAATAAGTCTTACATTGTGACACGCTGTTAATGAGATGAGGTCACAGTTAATGACAGGCTCATTTTGCAAGCTATTCAACTACAAAAGCATTTATTTCAGCCTGCAGAATTTAAGTCAATCTTATTTCTATCTGAAAGTGAGGAATGAAAGTATATTTTAATGGAATTTTAAGCATGACCCTTGATCTTTCAAATATTATACTGTTAACAAAATATTACATATGTGTATAGATAATTTACAGAAATTTAAAGCCATAAAAAGATCCATTTTCTAGTGTCAACTCAAGTTACATTATTAATATAGCAGTTACAGATACAATACAAATTGTTTCAAAGCAGCTTCAGAGTAATAAACAGGAAAACAATAGTGTTAACATTACAAGATACATCCAATTAAAAAAATATTTTTAGCTGTAAAGAAGCTCTACAGAAGACAATGGTGTCATTATTCAGCTCAATTCAGTTCAATGTCGATTCAGTTCATTTCAGTGATAGTGTCAAGTTCATCAATTATGGAACAACTTCAAAAGCAGCTCTACAGAAGACAATAGTGTCATTATCTAGCTCTATTCAAGTCAAGTTTTTGTGTTCTCATCCAATAGTGTCAGTAGAGTCAGATTAATAATAATTTCTGAATATTATTTTCAACAGGGTAGTGATAAAGCACAGCTCACCAAAATATATATATAATCACTTTTCAAACCAAGTACATCTTTGTGTCGCAAATCTCAGTACAATGTCAGTCAAAAAACACTGCATTAAATGAACATGAATGCAGTTAACCTTCAGTTAAAAATGCATAATGCTTTAATGTTTTAAAAACAAAACGTTCATTTGTAATATTTAAAATGATTTTAAGAAAAAAAAAAAGGAGAAAATATATAAAGTAGAGCCCGACCGATATGGGTTTTTTGGGGGCCGATGTCGATACCGATATCAGGGAGTAAAAAATTACCGATATCGATATATTGGCCGATTTTCTTTGTGTATATTATAGTACAGTACCAGTTAAAAGGAAACGTTCCCAATTGTGTGTCCAAACTTAACTAGTACTGTATATAGAATGCAGTATATAAATAAACATAACAGATATGTAAACACATTTTTTGCAATGACACTCAATTGTGGCTATATATATATATATATATATATATATATATAACTTGAATTAAGAAAATAAGGCAGCTGTGTTTGGAAAGCAAGCTACTGCCAATTACCATTATCAATACGTTAACCAGGAGTCACTCTCACTTTACTCCTTAAATCCTGATTTATAATTGTGACATCGTCTGATAAAATCAACATATATCTACACTAAAGAGCGAATTGATGCAGTGGTTTTGGCGTTTTTACTTTTTTGCCTCATACATCGAACTGCCTGCGTCTGAATAACAAATCATGCGCATAACAGGCGAACTATGTTCATATTTATAAGTCCAAACAGTCTCAGTAAGCGACGAGTGCTTGGAAACACTGTTGTGTATTCATTTATTGACAAATAAATGCGCTGCTTCTCTCCCGCTCGCTGCACAGAATAGACGCAGAGAGAGGCGACACTGTGCCGGCAAAGTCGGACCTCGCGCCTGCGGTACAGTACTGGCGAAATATTAATGCTGAACGACAGCTAGGTTTATCAAAAAAGTCGCTGGGGCTGTCAGTATGTACGTTTGATGGAAAAACGCAGTTAAAAGGGTCTGAAAGTTGCTAAATATAGTGCTAATTCGTGTCGTTGCGTGTGTGTGTGATGCGTGAGTTAATGACAGAAGGCTATTTTATGGATATTTGTGGTGGTCAATGTGGATATTATCAATATATGGGAAACCTATGGGGTCATTGTTTATAAACTATACAGAAACAAACTAGTTAGCAACATACCGGTAAGACTTCGCTGGACTGAGTCATGCAACACCACCTGAATGCCGTTGCCAGAACAACAGACCTCCGTACTGAGTGAAAAGGTTGGCTGGTTGCCAGAAGTAAACAATGGAGCGCACTCTGCTGGGCAAACTAAGTAATTACACCATTTCAAGCATTGTATCTGCATTATATGTTCCGTCAAAAAAAAAACGTTTATATCGGCAGCAGATCGGCGACAGATTCGCCGATACTGATATATCGGCGACAGGCTCATATCGGCCGATAAATTCTGCAAAACGATATATCGGTCGGGCTCTAATATAAAGACAACCCTAAAATTGCCAGTATGTGGAATCACTGCATGAGTGAGTTATTGAGTCATTCATTCAACTGATTTGTTCAAACATCTGACTGATTCAGTAACGAAACACTGACGCTTGTTGCTCAGAGATAGGGCTGCAACAAACGATTATTTTGATAATCGATTAATCTAATGATTATCAGAACGATTAATCGACTAATCGTCGATTATTTTACTAGCCAATCAGTATACTTTGATTTTCAGTTTTTGCAATTAGTAAAAAATTGTTATACATATTCTAACATAAATTAAGATCGCTTTAGCATATTTAGCATATTATGTAATTACAATTATTATACAATGAATTGCTAATCCTTTGGTTCATTACTTAACATTAGTTAATATGAACTAAGAATGAACTTTTGCAGCATTTATTAGTCTTAGTTAATGGTAATTTCAACATTTACTAATGCATTTATAAAAATCACAAGTTGTTTTTTAATATTTGGTAAACGCACTGTGAACTAACATCAGCAAACAATGAACAGTTGGATTTTTTCTTAACCAACATTAAAAAAAAAATGATTACATAAATGTAATAAATGTATTGTTCATTCACGTTAATTAATACATTAGCTAATGTTAACAAATGATACCTTATTGTAAAGTGTTACCAAATCATTATACAAATGGATATATTTGGTACACAAAATGAGATGACAGACAGAGAAACTGTCTTATACACACCATTCTGCCTAACATCTCCTTTTGTAAGACATAAGGATAAGCAACATAATAAAGGTAAGTGATAAGATGCTCTATTTTATTCAAAATATGTCTTAAAATACCTTATAGGGTTATAATAACCAAAACAGTTCTGAGCTAGATCAAGCTTTGATCTCTGTAAACCAAACTATCACTGTAATGAAAATTTTTTTAATTTTTAAGTTTCCCTAATAAAAATATTTTCTCACTAGCCATCTACACTGGAGAGAGCTGCTTTATAACAGGAAATCAAGTTGTAATTCTAACTGAAAGCGACAGGTTTTTTATGTTATATACGGTAAAGCTGTTTGATTTAAGGCCATCTATTGCATAATGTACTATATGAATAAACATGATGTGAGCGGACATTACTGGAGTAAGTTAATGTTACTGAACTGCAGAGCTCGTGCAAACATCGTTGTAATCAGATGCATTTTTAACTGCTGCTTTCACACTGTTGTCAGTTTTCGTTGTTTACTTCGTTACTGAGAGGAACGCGTGCAATATATTTACATATTCATAGAAACGACGCTTAGATTCAACTGCGTTTGTTCTGAAGCGCTCTCTTTTTCTTTTAAATCGCATTCTACAGTCTTGCGCTACAGCGCCACACTGGTCAAACCGCATTATTGCATTATTGTATATGACTTTCTCCTTCCAGACGAACACAGTTAGAGTTGTTTTAAAATTTATCCTGGCTCTTCCAAGCTTTAAAATGGTGGTGGATAGTAGACGATATTTTGAAGCTCCAAAAAGCGCAAATATCTGTCGTAAAAACTAACCCATACACCTCCTGGGGGTTAACACATGTCTTCTGAAGTGGATCCATGGGTTTTTATAACAGAAATATTTCTATTTTTCAAATTATAAACTCAAATCACTGACTTCCGGAAACAATCACATGCGTGTTCCTGGTCGGTGTTACTCCGGTTCACACAAATAAGGATGTACAGAAAAACTCAAGCTCTTCTTCTCTTATAGTGAAATCCAAAATTCAGTCAACTTAAAAAAAGTTTAGTCAACTTGAAATGTTACGTCTTACTAAGTGACAACTTATATATTTGAGTTGATTCAACTTAAAATTTTAAGGCAGCCAAGTAACAAACACAGCTGTTAAGTTTAATAAACAATTTTTTTTGTTTAGTCAACTCAAATATCTAAGTTGTCACTTACAACTTAACAACTTAACATTTTAACTTGAAAAAACATACCTGAGTTGACTGAACTTAAAATTTTAAGGCAGCAGGGTAACAAATTATTTTATTTTTTTTTATTATTTTAATTATTTTAAGTTGACTCAACAAATTGTGTTTTTTGTTTTTTACAGTGTAGAGCAAAAATAAGTCAATTAATATTAACTTCTTGTTTATTGGACTGTTTTATAAAATCAATATTACATTTGCAATTGTACTAATGATTGAAAAAAAAAAAACTCTTTGTCTGTTAACTACATCAGATGATATAAAATATAAATTATATATAAAAGACAAACAAGGGATATTTGCCCCCTTATCTTGAATTTTGGGGGAATTCAAAATGTATTTTAATAGATTAATCATGCAACTCTAAACATGCTTGTACAGTCTAACCTACATCTTAGTGTATGTGTGCACTCTCTGGATGTGTTTTTGTTTGTTTTTTTGTTATATATTTGATAATATCAAATCGCACATTGTTTAAACAACAATTTTGTGTTGCGTACCCCCCAAAAATTGGGTTGCTGTGCTTCTGCGACCACTTTTTGACAAGAATACAGGAGGAAATAGGTTTCCCAATTGTTCTGGATGCAACAACAAGTTCAGGATGAAAAAGATCTATCAAAATAATATATGTATATAATACAATATAAAAATATATATGTTTAATAAAAAATAAAATGAAATTGATAATATTATTAAATATTTTATTACATTTATTAACTAAACATTCCAATGATATGTATTTCTTTACATCGGGGCTGTAAAAATGACCAAGAGGAAATGGTAGTTCCAAAACAAATCAAAATTGCTTTGGGTTTTCAAAGTCATAACCTCATGACCTACAGCAGAATCAGTAAAATAGCTTCGGCACACGCCACAAATAGAAAGAGAAAGAAAACAGCCAGACACCAAACAAAAACAGAGCAGAGGAGCAACAGAACTCAGCGGTGCTTTACATTTCATCTCACTTTTTCCCCTCCATCTTCCTGACCCGGGGCATTGTTGAAAATCACACTTGAAAACGCTGCAGGCTTTTACACCCCTGCACCCGGAGCCACCGGAGGGATTCAGGGTAGGGGGGCGGCTGGCGAATGCGGCTATAATACAAAGGGAGACCCACTAATGCATCATATAAATAATATGAATAATGAAATATGATAAAAGCCTCAGTCAGGCGAACAGTACAGCGGTAGTCTCTCAGTGCCTGCTGCATATTTATTCTGTCCTCATCCCGAGCTCACATACAGCGCCCAAGGACTAAAGAGATGTTTCATTTGGATGAACGTTCATCAACACTCACTTTCTGTCCCTGCAGACAGCAATGAGGGTGTGGTTTTTCAAGAGGAAATGAAAAAAAAATGGAAATAAAAAGAAATGAATGTCTGTTTGTACCCATGATGGATCACACTCCGGGAAGGTAGCTTCTGTACTTTAGCACAGTACATTTTAAATCAACCTAATTACCGTGTACAATATGGAGATTTTATTACACTTTCAACCATTAAATCATATTTCGCAAAGCATAAAACAGTTGGGTGGGCCGAGCACTGGAGTCGCCATTTAATACACCTGGAAATAACCGTGTGCCTTTGCCTCAGGCGATAAACCCTTGTGCAAAACCCCCTGGGGTTCCTTCATTGCTTATATATAGACTTGTACCACATGGGGCTGTTTCTCAACCTGCATTCATTTGTACTCCACGGACACAGGGTAGCAAATGGCTAAAATAGCTAAACTACACACGCTGATTATAATGGATCACGCTCCAGGCTTTAAATCACATGGGTTGGCTTGAAAAGATATCCTTTCAGAATATTTTTTACTGCTATAGTGTATATGTGCTTGAAGATGTTCGCCAGTTTAACTCTGGTGACCACCATCTGTCACTATCTGAACTCAACAACTGTATCAGACAAGCTATATCCACTCCAGTGTGACTAACCACACATGCTTTCAGCTGGTTTCATCCCATTATGAGCATCTCGTGGGAAGACAAGGTCCTATATAGTAAATGCTCTCATGTTGCCCTGTTAGAAATGTACACATAGCCAAGGCGCAACAGAGGGGCAATATCCAAATAATAGATTATAGCCACAGATCTTTCTTAAAGCGATTTAAAACATCTTTAAAAAATTGTTGACTAAAACATGTATGCTGCTATTTTCGTCACTGAACAGAAGAGCAGAGATCTGAAGAATCATAACACATCTTTCACGGACAGTTTATAGTGCTAGGCAACAAAAACATAATTAAAAAAACAAAAAAAACAAAACATAACCAATGAAAATTCTGTCATTCGTTCATTTTCAGAACACAAATTAAGATATTTTTGATGAAATCCAAGAGCTTTCTAACCCTGTATAGACAGCAACACAACTGACACGTCCAAGGAAAATGATATATATATATATATATATATATATATATATATGTGTATGTATGTATATGCATGTATGTATGTATATTAGGGGTGTAACGATACACGTATTCTTATTGAACCGTTCAGTAACTTTTGGTTCGGTACGCATTACACACCGAACGATTCAATTCGTTGGACTAATCCTATTACATTTGGAAAATAAAAGAACTTAGAGTGTGTGAAATCTAATCATTATAATGTTCTCAGTGCCACTATGAAACAAGGCAGCCCGAACGACGTAACAGACAAATTGATGTCTGCCCCTCCCACTCCCAAAGAAAAAAACAATACTCCAGGAGGGTTGTGACGTAAATTCGTTAGAATATCCCTTCTTTTCCTCGCTATTATTTGCTTTTAAACAGCTTGTAAATGCCAGTACGCATTTTACTTTTAGTTTCACTGTTGAATTAGCGCCAATTTGACGTCAAACTGTACGGAAAACTCACTTATATTAAACAGAATGATTAATCTATTATCAAAACGAATATGAATATAGGCTATAGGCCTAATATAAAATAACAAATAGCTTATACAAAGTTTAAATATAAAACACTGAAGATCAGCAAACGGTGGAAGCTTCCAAAATCATCTTAGATAAATGGCAAAAGTCTAAAATATTTTTAAAGCAGGCGCTTTTGTACTTCGTTTTAAAACAAAAATATTTCACCAACTAGCCTATTTGTTTTTCTAACCTCACTGGTCAGCTCGACTCATTCTCCTCATGTGATAAATAAAAATCCGACCCCTGCCGCTGATCTGAGATGCATAGCCTTCTTTATGTTAGTTTTAATAAATAAAAAATGTGTAAAAATCAAGGAAATTTCTCTGGCTTTTTTTCGAAACGTAACGAACCGTGACACCGCTGTATCGTATTGAACCAAATATATATATATGGAGTGGCTGTTTACACTAACTTCACCCACTAATGTGTAATGGGGCTAGTCAACACTACAAAAGATTAACCATCAGTTCCAGTGACGGAGAGAATAAAGTGTGTGTTTATCTCTTTTCAACGCGGTAGACCCGGGTTTGATTCTACCTTCTGACAAATCTCGTATCATATTGGAAAAATCTCATTTCATATTAGAAAAAGGTTTAGTTTCAATAAAAAAATGAAGGAAAGAATTGAAAAATATAAAATAAATTATCGTTAGGGTAGGTGTAGTGAGGGCTTCTTGTACCAATAAGGCAGCATCTATTTATTAAATTGAATTAAAATGATAATTTACACTCTGTTTTAATGTACTACAATAATGAGTTTCAGATAATTGCATCTATTCGCAATAAGTATTATAAATAGCAGAAAATCCTTCAACTTTAACATAGTGTAAATATCTATCATTGAGAAAATATGCTATTTTCACTTAGTGTAAATACCATCTAATTGCTATTTTCACTTAGTGTAAATAGCATCTATCGTTATTTGCACTTAGTGTAAATAGCATCTCTCGCTAAGAAACTATGCTATTTTCACTTAGTGTAAATAGCCTCTATCGCTATCGCTATAAACATGCTTAATATCTTAAACTCACAAGTTAACTTTAAATGCACAAAAAACTATGGAAGCCGGTTTTCAGCCACTGAATAAAAAATTAAAAAAAAAAGTTTATTGTGACTTGTTATCTCACAATAATTTTTTTTTTCAGAATTGCGATTTATAAAGTCAGAATTGCAAAGTATAAACTCAAAATAGCGAGTTATTACGTTAGAACTGTGAGATATAAATTCGTAATTATGTAAACATATTAATCTTTTTTTTTCTCCTCAGAACGGGACTTTATAACTCGCAATTGTAATATTATATCTCACAATTCTGAATACAAAGTAGCAATAGCAAGTCTGACATGAGAGTTTCTATCTTGCAATTGCGCGTTAATAAATCCAGTTCTGAGGAGAAAAAAAGACTGATATGTTCACATTTTATATCTCACATGAAAGAATTGCGAGTTATCAAGTCAGAATTGAGAGATATAAATATACAAAGCTGCAATTGAGAGAAAAAAGTCTCGCAATTTTGAACTCACTATATTCTGACTTTATAACGCAATTGTGCGTTTATATCTCGCAGTTCTGAGAAAAAAGTTAGAACTGCATGTTTATATGATGCAATTATGAAAAAAAAAAGTCAGAATTGCAAGATGTAAACTCACAACTGCGAGAAAAAAAGTCTCAATTTCCTTTTTTATTTTTTTATTCAGTGGAGGAAATTGACCTTTATAAAAAACACATAAAAAACATTCCAAGAAGCCCCAAACACCCACTGTGTTTAAAAACCACAGGACTGATATGCTACATCTTTGTGTGGAACAAACTAACATTTTAGTAAATTCACTAATTCACTTTTAAACCAGACATGAGCTTCAGCCAAAGAAATCAGTAAACATCTTATATTTCAGTTGGTGTGTCACTCATATAGCTTCAGGAGACTTCAAATATAGTGCTTGAGTTGTACTGGACTTCTTTTAAGGTGTTTTTATGCACTTCTTGGAGTCTGACAGCCTTTTATCACTCTGAACAGTTTCTACAGAAAAAAAATAACAGTATACAAGTTTAGAACGACATGAGGGTGAGTAAATACATCTCAGTTTTGAGTGGATTATCCCTTTAAAATTCATACTTCAGATAAATGACAGCAAGAATCACATCAAAGGCATGAAACTACATGTGCGAAGGCACTCACAAGCTGGGCAGAAGACAGAAAACCTCCCCATAAGAAGGTCATCCCATTAAACTCCCAAGAAACTACGCACAGATGTACACTGACAGAGCCTGCCACTCCTATATCAGTCACTGTCAAACCACAGACCACCTAGAACACACAACATGGACTGACAATTGCCCTAAGGAGACTAAGTGTGGAAGTTCCTGCATGGTTACCCACGAGCACACTGGGAGATGCCAGCTTGAGTGTTTAGTATGCATATGATGTGTGAGTGGTAACATGCCAGTAGAGGGCTGTATGTCTCCTATTACAGTACATTGAGTCTAGACATTGCCACTTACTTTGAACACTTCTTCTGCAATAAGAAAAAAAGGCACGGGTCACGACTCTACTTCTCGAGACCCTTCACTCTGCTGTATGTGCATGCAAAGAGAATAAAAATCACAATCTTTGATCTGTCTTGAAATGTGGCGAAAGCTACGAGGTCGAGTGTGTGGAAAGTGAATGAATGGGTTTGTATGTGCTGGTGGGAAGAAAACAACACCCATATGTTGCATGTGCAGATGTGAGTGATACATCTGTTCAATACATGTAATTTGAAGGTGTACATGTGTGTAGCTGCGTGGGTCCTTGTGGATGAAGTAGAGATGTTGATCTGACAGCGATATGGCTGCGTTAGTATGCGCATATTGTATGTGCTCATGATGAGCTGAACGGACCGTCCAACTAGCTCCTCTCTTTGAGTTTCCAGCTCCTCCATTATCAAATGCAGAAGAAAATTGTCTTATTAATTATTTCATAGTCAATTAATTATTTATGTAAGCTCTTTTAAAAGCTGGAGGAACTGCAGAAACGGCTGTTGATATTGAGCCGAGTAAAAAGTGCGGCGGGGAGTACATAAAAAAATAAATAAGTCAAAGTGAAAAAACGATGGTCGATTTGAGGCCTCAAATAGGATTGATGCCAATATCTGAGGCCTTCAGGACGCAAGCGCTTACTAAAACTGAGGCAGACTGCTCCCTACGCACCCGGTTTGAACTCGTGCTAGGAAACGAGGGACCTTGAACAGTCCGTGAATGAAAATCATTTCGAAGCCTCATGAATGCAAATTAACACGAATATTGGTAACTTGTTTAAGCACACATTCATTTTCTAGAACAGTGTTTCCCAACCTATTTTGTCCTACGTGCCCTCGCAACCCTATCAATAAGACTGAAGTACCTATTCATCAGCACCAAGCACAAAAATTTGCCATTTTATTTGTATTTCTATGAGTTGAATACTGTCTGAACAGTGTCTCTAAGGAGGCAAGGGAGGCAGTGCCTCTTAAAAATATTGGATGAGAAAAACAACTCCAGTATTAAAAAATATAACATTAGAAAGTGTATAAATCACTAATTTTTCTAAAACATTGTCTAACAGTGAAAGTTACAGCGTCGCTTTCGCCTCCCCTCAGCCCATAGAGTTTTAACAGACCCCCTAAAGCATGTGGTGAGTTTGTTGGGGGGTAACTGAGAATGAATGGGAAAGTCATGTAAGATAAGGCAACATCGCTATTGCAATATGACTGGATATGACTGGTTATATTCAGCTGTGATTGGTTCATGTGATAAACCCCACCTATAGA
This sequence comes from Cirrhinus molitorella, assembly GCA_033026305.1. Taxonomy (NCBI): domain Eukaryota; kingdom Metazoa; phylum Chordata; class Actinopteri; order Cypriniformes; family Cyprinidae; genus Cirrhinus; species Cirrhinus molitorella. Next base: position 15,993,776 of record CM065125.1, on the reverse strand, counting down.
GTGGTGTAACTCTGACGTCTTTTTGTAGGCAAAAAAACCCATAGGATTTTTCCATAGGCTTTTGGATTATCGCAAAAATAAGCTCTGTGTTCAACTATAGTTCATGAAACTTACACGTTTTGTTCAAGATAATCTTCAGAATATTATCACTTTTTTTGAAGCCTAAATACAAGTGCCAGAACTAAAAAAGCTAAACTTAGGCTATTAAAGAAAAAAACTACACCACAGTTGCTTCCGACAACTTTTTCAAACTTATTTTTAGAGACATGTTCAGTGAAAAGAATTTACTATGCGGATGAATTTTTAATCCATGCTACATGGAGATTTCATATAAATTGGAAAAAATACAAAACTTGTGCCAAACTAAAACTGAAATGATACCTTAATAATACATAGTAAGTAGTTAATAAATAAAATAATCATTACTAAAGCATATATGAAAGCACGTATTTCTGTACATCTCGAAATAAGGTCCAATAAAAGTCAATAAATCCTTGATTTTAATTTAAAAAACATGTCTCCACGTAGTATTCAATAAACTTCTAGTGCATTTAATCTATTAAATAACAGCAGGGTGAGCGTGTTTTTGGATATGGTAAGATTACATTTATTTTAGTGAATAAAGTACCGGATTTCAAATGTAATTTTGTTCAGGCGGTTACACCAAAAATTTTTTTACCCTCGTTTCTAGAAAATCCTCGATCTTTCTGCTTTCAAACAGCCTCTTGTGGCTGTAAAGATTTCATTTTAGCGTGGCTTTAAGCACTATGCATCATTAATATTTCACTTTCATCGTTACTAAGCCGGTAAATGTGGTGTTTACATGGAAAAATCGCAATATGAGTTTACCTTATGGTACAAACCCAGCCTCTGCTGGGATACATTAGTAGGAAAGCGATAAAACAAACATCTTTAACCTGACTTGTGGTTGCATTTCAGGGCAAAACAAACAAAACCAAAAATAAATAATAATAATTAAATATATCGTTGAACAACAATATAAAATGCAGGAAACTATTCATTGGTTCTTCTACACTAGGGGTTATGCACAACAGACTTCTGTTTTCTTCTAAACAGGTCTTGTTGCTTCCAGTTTACACATTTTGCATATGACTCGTTAAATATGAATCTGATTCACTCAAGATGTCTTCAAAGTAGACACTAAAGATGATCATAACCAATGTCACATATGTGAATTGATATCTAAGTGTTTTTTTTTTTTTTTTTTTTTTCACTAACATGTATATATAAATATTGAATAAAACGTCCACAATAAAAACAGCTTGCTCATTTAACTGATTACCTTAGAAGTCCATCGGTATCGCCATTATTTATTACGGCTATTATACATATTCTCCGAAAAGCGGAAGCGATGAGACCTGTTTTCCAGGCTTGGTCAGGTGACGTCGACATATACCCTATTAATTGTACTACAAATTATACTACAACTAGAAAATACTGTTAATTGATAAAGCGTTTGGCGTGCTGACGTTTTATTGCTCCGACAACGCCTGTAGTCCCATTTAGCAACTTGTTAGCAAATGTCTTTTTTAAAAATGTTACAGTTTTACAAAATCACGAGAGGGGTGTAACTGGTGTGTTTTACGTTGTAGCATAAAACATGAAAGTATCTTAAGCTTGTGTGAACCTCAGACCTTATTTTAGAGGATTTAATCAAACTCCCATTAAAAAAAAATAGACTCTAGGACGATGGAACCAGAAGTGCTAAAATGCTAACTCGTTTCCAGGTTTTTGTCTACAAAGTGACATAGTTCTACAACTCTACTGTGTTTGTTTGCTTTCCGTGTTTGCAAAACAGTCTGAATGAAGAATATAATGTTGTTAATTGGAACACTAATTTAAAAAGTAAGTAAACAACTAACACATTTAAATATAACCACTTTGCTATGCTAAAAGAAGACTTAAAATGGCCTGAAAACATGACTGTGGGAGTTTTTCAGCTTGGTGAAATTGAAAGTGTCTTTGACCAATATTTACTGAACTTTATGACTGATGAACCAAAAAATAGTTAAAGGTTAACTAATTAAAAATAATAGACAAACATAAGTTCACAAATAAAATATATTGTTTAATTTAGGAGAGTTTCAAAGCAACCCCAAACTTGGTATTGTTTTTTTTTTCTCCTTTTCATAAAAAAAAGTTAACAAAATTTATCCTAATTAGTCGTTTAAAATTTGCACTTGTTCTATTTAATAGGTTAAACAACCTAACTCCTGGAACATACATAAGAGCCTAGATGGTAAGCGGTAATCTAGACTGAACTCAGCAGTGCTAAAAAGCCTTGCAACGTCATAACAACAAGAGACGGCTTAACAAGCACAGTCACAATTGTGTGTTGCGAACAGAGTGATGGAGTGCCATGTTTTCACTGTGGGGCTTTTCATCTTTTTTGCTCAAATCAACACTCCGCTTGACATCACCAGTAAGCAACACAGTCCAAGCAGGAGGTCTCAATGTGCTCTCGCCCCATGTCCTGTCTTCCCACCTCCCGCTTCATCTCGACTTCTTGCCTGTTGTCAACGGTGATTTATCAAGCAAGTGGAAGGCTATTATGGGCTGGCCCCCATGGGCCCCCTCCTCACTGCTAAATAGCAGACTCCAGCCCACCGCCCACACTGATTGGTCCTGACAGACGCTGAGGGCTCTTTGCCAGCCCCTGCCCCTCCAAGTCCCTGGGCAGGTGTGTGGCATTGTCTGTCATTTTCTCTAGCCCTCATTTCAAGTCTATCGCCAGGGGCGTGAGTAAACTCTGCCAACATCAGGGTCTGAGACCACTGGCTGTTTTAGACATCAGAAGTGTATCATCTTCGGTTCAACTGGAACATTTTCGTTTGTTTGTTCAAGCTTTCTAACCAGATTGACATGACAACACTGACTCAACAAATGTGGAGCTGTTGTAAAGAAATTGCTGTATTTTCATTTGATGACGTTAAAATATTGATTTAAGTTTTAAAGTTTAATGAATTCATTTGAAAATTTGTATTATGTTGTATCATCCAAAAACAGACTAAAAATTAAAAAGGGGGGAGGAGGCTATATTATTGTAAAAATTAAAATTGTATTAATTTTAATTGTTTAGATGTTTTTGGTTTATTATTAAAATTTAATTAAAGCATTAAAATGAAATCCAGAATTTGGGGGAAAATAAAACTATTTAGTATTTAGTCCAATGGCCAGGGTCTAGTCATGCTTCTAACTTTTACCTATTGACATTGAAGCTTTGACTGAAATGCTTGTTATCTCTGTACAAGGGCATGAGTAATACAATTTAAACTATGCTTTATTAGATGTAACATAACAAGAAACTGCTGTATCCAGGTCAGGTTTCAACATTATGAGATGAGAAATATTCAGGAAGACACCAGATCAGAATCGTTTGACCTTGACATCAGACCGGCCTTAATCTTCATGCAGAATGCTAAAAATTAGATGAAAAATGCATGATGAATCAATGTGCCTCTAAGATCCTGCACACATTTTTCACTCACTGTCACTATTCGCTACCACAATCATCACTGATTGTAAGGAAAGTCTGTGGAATAAATTTAAATATGGAAAATGTTTTACTTTAGCTATAAGTAATATTATATTAGCTTTACTGAAAATGTTAAAGATCATTAAGTGTTTGTACATTTTAAATAATTTAAAAATATCATATATTAATGTATTACTTATACATTTATAAATAATAATTTTAAATATATGTTTTTTCAAAATAAACAAGTGACATTGGAATTCTGCGGAAACCTGCTGGGTTTTCTGTGAAAATCCACCGGTAAATATTCTGGGCAGGCCATCCAATAAGTACAGGTTATAGTGCAAAATATCCGTCCTCTCCACTTCTTCTTGCATCAGTGCTGCTTGAAGGGCAAATACAATTCCTCTGCTCATCTTGTCAAAGCTCAGGAAGTGGAGTCCTCTCCATTCATGTCAGCAGACACAAGAGATCTGAATTTGAATGTGCACATCAAACATGCCCAGGAGAGCAGTACGGTCCCCCTCATTTCAGCTTTGCTCACACAAAATCAGTAAGTAGACAGATCAGTCTTTATTCCTTCTAGAGCCAAGAAGTCTTCTATCCAAAAAGTGGCACTATGTGCAATATGTGAGGTCTATCTATGTAGAACATGTGTGAATAGTGACACTACATGCTAAAAATTACTGGTATATACTGATAGATAAGCATTTTACATTTTTAAATTACCAATTAATTTTTTTTTTTACTTTTTTCTAACTAATAAATGACTTTTAAGCAAAATTAGTAAAAGGTATATAAAAAAGTCAACCTGGTCTCATGATGAAAACTTACCTCTGGGAGCATTTCAGCAAAGCGTAAAATATGTACCGTCATGTACGTTTCATAACGTATTTGATGTGAAATAACATACCATCTGCACTAAATGCGAATGTGATGTAAAAACGCAACTGCAAGCATGCCGCTTTAGCTTGTTTTTTGATCATCTTTCAGCTCTTTCATTGCGAGACATGTTTTTCACGAGATTTGTACCCAAGGATTACGCATCCTAAGTCCAACTCCATGCCGGCTGATCTACCGAGCAAGCTTGTTACATCTGGAAAGCGAAACATACGGAGCTGTAATCATAACTGTGTATGAAAATGATTACAAGTGCCTCTAGTGTTAATTTCTGTTGGAAACTGCAGTAATATGTACTTATTGGTACATATTTCGCATCTTGTGTAAAAGTTCCCAGAGGTATGTTTTTGTCAAAAGACCAGGTAGGAAAAAGTATAATAGCATTTGGTTTTCTATTATTAGTAACAGAAAAAAAGCGTAAATTCTTTTTCTCATCATGCTGTTGAAGTGAAAGGGTTCCCTACTTAAATAAAAATAAGCTAATGCAATTTCAAAAATAAGTATCAAGTTCAGTCATGAAACTAAAGATATTGTAGTTATAGGTCCTACAAACAATCTGTTAGCAATCACATAATTTCCTGCACTGCACAAGCTGATTGGCTTCTGCTAATTCTGTAGCCAATGAGCTTCCTTACTCAACATTTAAATAGTCTGGATCAGAGTTCACTGTAAACTGGTCCTGCAGTGTGAGATTATCTGAAACCCTCCACCTCCCCCAGCTCCACCTGTCTAAACCTGCTACGGGATTTACCGCAGCATATCATGCAAAAAACAGGGAAATACATTAACAATGTCATATCCTTTAACATGCTAGAGTTATCATGAACAATAAATAAATAAAAGCCCCTAACCCTTCTAAATCCAGCCCAAGAAAAATATTGCAATAATGTGCCCTGATAAATCGTGCACAATAGGACCACAACTGCACATTAAGAAAGTAAATAGGGTCAATTTAGACTTCACATTGATTCTAAATAAACTAGAGCTCGAACTAATATGACAGGACAGCCAATCTCCCTCTCACTGCCTTTTCTTCTTATTTCAAAGCTGGTTCACATGACTGGCACTGTTCGGCATGCTGCAGGGCGCCCATCTCTGGTCTGTCTTTAAAATGATCGCATTAGCCAGTTCACCACGCAATTTTCAGCCATGTGCCTCAGTGATACAGGACACAAAAAGCTCCGCTCATGTTCCCGTTCCAGACATTTCATGTTTGCTCCGCTGCCTTTCATCTCTTTCACATGTAGAACTACTTTCCACCGAGTCTGAGGCCGGTCCAGGGGCGTCTGCCTGGAAAGTGCCAGACGGGGATGAGCTCAAGCCACAGGAGGCTGAGCCAGGCTAAATGTGGTGTGGCAGAGAGCCCTCTCCTCAGCTTAGATAGCCTGCTCCATTAACAACACATGAGAGAACTGTAAAAGCCCCTCGCGTTCACTGTCTCTTGCCACGGACTGCGGAAAGCTCTCGGATCTGTGTTGCCAGGAAACCACATCTTACAGACTGCATGGCACCCAGCTGGGGAATGGGCACACGTAGCTGAAACACATCTGGATGCACCTGACAGGCAGCGGCAGAGCTGGGGACAGCTAGTCTGTGCCCACTGGGAGGTAGTGTGTTGTGTTGTTTTCGCACGCTGATGAACCATGCATGGGTGAGCGAAGGCACCAACACGGGTACAACACGAATAAAGTGAAAACAAAGAAAAAGACATTTTGTAAAAAAAAAAATGGCAATTTAACATATTTTGTCTTCTGGGAAACATTTAACTATCTTCTGTAGCCTCTAAAGGACAGTACTAAATGAAAAAATGTGATATTTAGGCAAAATAAGAAAAATGTGTACACATCTCCATTCTGTTCAAAAATTTTCACTCCTGGCTCTTGAAAAATGCAACGTTTTTTTCCTTCCGGAGCATCAGTGAGCGTTTCAACCTTCTGTAATAGTTGCATATGAATCCCTCAGTTGCCATTAGTGTGAAAAGATGGATCTCAAAATCATAGTCATTGTTGGAAAGGCTTCAAATACACAAATATGCTGGAAAACCCCCCAAACAGTTGTGGGACCCAAAAGTCAATTTAATTGTTAAGGACAAACAAGGGATTCATGAACAACTATCACAAAAAAAAAACAGCAGTGGACTATTCAGGTAACAACACCGTATTAACAATCAAGGGGATGTAAACTTTTGAACAGGGTCATTTTTATAAATTCAACTATTATTTTCTCTTGTGAACTATATGTTAACATATTTTATGTGAAGTATCTTATTCAGGACAGTACTACATTAACAATAACGTATTTTTTTATGATCCCTCTTATTTTGATAATTAAAATTTTGCAGATTCTGAAAGGGGGATGTAAACTTTTGACCTCAACTTACCTCTTTTATTTGGCATGAATCCAAATGCATGGTTGCCATGTAATATTTGCCTGCTAACCAGTTATTTATCTTGCAAACAAAGCTTTGTACTTCATAGTATTCACATTAAAAGTATTTTATTATAAGCAACAATGTGTTTTGTCACATCCACTGACAGTGGAAGTGGTTAGTCACTGACTGGCGCAGCCCCACACGCCGTAGTTAAATTTGGGATAATTTTATTCTTAATAGCAATAATGTTAATTGCCAACGTTGTGATTGTGTTTTAAAATACAACAACGAGCACCATGAAACCCTCTTGAAAAGGTGCATTCAGTGGTCTCCATGACAGGATATGAAACAGCCAACAATAACCTCTATTTAAAGTACAATGACCCCAAACATAACTACGGCGTGCTCATTTTATCAAATGATCATAATCGCATGTATTCATTTTACAATCCTACTACAAGGCTTTTATTAAGACTAAAAACCTTTCATCCCTGCTGCGAAATGCATCTATTGCAGTGGCATATAGACACTGGGATGTCAGGATGTGCAAATGCCACTCAAAACGGCAGCTTCCTTTTCCAAATCCCTGCTGAAAAAACAGCATATGCTGGTTACGTAGGTTATGATGCTGGTATGCTGATTTTTGCTGGTTTATGCTGGTCCTTTGCTGGTTTATGCTGGTCCTTAGCTGGTTTATGCTGGTGCAGGACCAGCACATGACCAGCTAAAGACCGGCATAAACCAGCAAAGGACCAGCTTGAACCAGCTAAGGACCAGCATAAACCAGCAAAGGACCAGCTTAAACCAGCATACCAGCATCAAAACCTACCTAACCAGCATATGCTGGTTTTTTCAGCAGGGATTTGGATAAGGAAGCTGCCGTTTTGAGTGGCATTTGCACATCCTGACATCCCAGTGTCTATATGCCACTGCAATAGATGCATTACGCAGCATCAATCGATCAATCGATTAACTGATTGTTAATTTAACAACAATGGAATGGGAATGATCGAAAAACTGACATCCCTATACTTCATGTAACTGTATGTCTTCAATTCAAAATAAATGTAGACATCATCATTCACTTCATACAGCAACATGTTACTCTAGTTTACAGTCTCTGCTGAGAACACGAACAGTTTAAAAATAACTTGATTGACAGCTATTAAGGGCTCAAGAGATAAATTCCTCCATACCATCGCCATACACTATAGGTATGTAGCTTTTAGCAGTTCTAAGTGAGGAGGACTTCATGTTGGTCACATGTCCCGCGGGGTACCGATACCAGAGAATAACACAAATTAACACGCCAAAATCCCATTTCGTGCAGGAAATGAAAAGAGCTGCAGCCTATATACTCTCAAGTGAACTGCGTATACTCTAAAGTCTCACTCTCTCACTATCTGCCTTTCAAAGTATGTCCTTGGCAGTGAGCTCTGTTAGTGTGGTGGGATTTTAACTTGAGACTATGCTCTTGATTAGCAACATCCTTCTAGGCTCTCAAAACTTCATAAGCGTTTCATCACAGAGGAGTCTGGGGGACAAAAAGGTTTGTTAAGGGAAACAAATGGCAATGTGTATTCAAAGTGTGCATTGTTCATTCAGGCAACGGCCCAGGGATGTGCTGTGCTAGCCATCTTTTAGAATTCAGCATTAGGTTTTAGGGGTCCAACAGGGACGAGCTGCTAAACAATTAGCATTGTTGCCGTTAGCAAGAGCTGGAGCCATGAGGCAAACACCAGGCAGTGATTATGCAGATCACACAAAAAGAACCAACACAATATTGCTGGTGACCTAAAACTGTGTTAGGCTACTTGTACAAGGACACCAGAGTGAAAGAATAGAGATATTTTTGAGATTGCTACAACTAGATGATCACAGATACATACTGTATAGGGGAGGGCGATATGACTAAAATCTTATATGTGACCCTGGACCACAAAACCAGCCTGAAGTGGCACAGGTATATTTGTAGCAATAGCCAAAAATACATTGTACGGGACAAAATAATCATTTAAGTAAAGATCATGTTCCATGAAGATATTTTGTAAATTTCCTACTGTAAATATATCAAAACATAATTTTTGATTAGTAATATGCATTGCTAAGAACTTCATTTGGACAAATTTAAAGTCGTTTTTCATAGTATTTAGATTTTTTTTTGCACCCTCAGATTCCAGATTTTCAAATAGTTGTATCTCAGCCAAATATCCTAACAAACCATACATCAATGGAAAGCTTATTTATATATATAGCTTTGAAATTATGTATAAATCTCAACTTGATTGGCCCTTATGACTGGTTTTGTGGTCCATGGTCACATATCACGATATGAGTAATTTTAATTAACAGTAATGATATATATCACGATATAGCTATTACGTAAGAAAGATTTCCTCTCTTGTATTGTTTGATTAACATGAATGACAGACCCCAGGAATATTAGACTGCTGTCACTTTAAGAGCTGCCTGGATTCAATATACTGTTACACAAGTGTTTTCTTTCACTTAAGACTTAAATTAATGTGTTTACGAGGATACTTGCAAAGACATATAAGTTTGTGTATTCATGTGCGTACACATCTCTCTGATGCATATAGCGAAACGAGTTCTCTTTCACTGATCAATGTGTTTCAAGCTTCAGATAAGCTTTCCATTGATGTGTGGTTTGTTAGAATTGGACAATGTTTGGCCGAGATGCAACTATTTGAAAATCTGGAATCTGAGGGTGCAAAATATTGAGAAAATCGCCTTTAAACTTGTCTAAATTAAGCTCTTAGTGATACATATTACCAATCAAAAACTACATTTTGATATATTCGTGGTAGGAAATGCACAAAATATATTCATGGAACATGATCTTTACTTAATATACTAATGATTTTTGGCATAAAAGAAAAAATTATAATTTTGACCCATACAATGCATTTTTGGATATTGCTACAAATATACCTGTGCTAAACTGTGGTTTTGTGGTCCAGGGTCACATATTTAATTCCATTTCTGCAAATTTTACCACAAAATTAAATGCAAAACTTCCTTAAAGTCTAAACCTGGACACAAAAGAATCATTTTGAAAATGCTAATAAATAGTACAGCAGAAGTTTTTGACATGCACTATAGTAGTTCTTTAAAGGATTATGTAAATGTTGCTAGTTTTTTTTTCTCCATATCAGCATTAAAGGCTATATTCATGACAAATAAATCAATATGTCTTACTTTGGATAAAACACCTGCATAAATGTAAATAAACAGGAAACTATGACTATGATCTAAAGTTAGTTCTGCCAAGAAAGATTACATTTAAATTTCGAAAATGGATTCCAGCATTAAAAATAGTTGAAGTAAAATAAAATATTAGATGAAAAACAAACTTAGTCAACTGAAAACCAGGAATGTTGCTTTGACAGCTAACTAAAAAGTAGTAAAAAGACTCAACTTAAAACTTAAAACTTACAAAAAAAAAAAAAAAAGATTAAAGTACAATGTTAATAAAACAAAAATGAAAACTACTGGAAAATAATACTAGACCAGCCCAACATATCAACGTGGCTATAGAAACCAGACCGAACAGTTATTACGGCAGTGAAGATGCATTATTATTACACATGCATACCAAGTCTCAACTACAAGGGTGTGAGTGATACGACCACCAGCACTGATTGATATAAAACCGGAAAAGTTGTCAAGTCTTTACTCCAAACTCTGCTGATGAGTCTCGCTTCTTCTCACCCAGCTGATGACTCACTCACATCCCATCCTGTACTTATCCATCTGTTTATACTTTATGACTACATCCCTGCATTCCACCAGACGGCAGAGCAGAACGCTCCGCTGAACCCGGCAGGAGTTTTTCACTTCTACTCACATTTGGTTCAAGCTATAATATGTAGCAACATCAAGTTAACCTTGTGAGCATTTTTAAAGGGCTGCTCCTGCAGTGCCAATGGTCAAAATAACAGTAGCCCATAAAGTTCTCCAGCAATTTCATTGACATAAATGAAATGTGCAAATCTCATAACTGCTGTTAGTTTCGGCAAGCTGACGAGGCAAGTTTGGGCATCCAAAATAAATCAGCAATCTGGAGCTCACCAGAACACACTTCATTTTTGTCCACCGGGATAGAAAAGAAACTGCTTAAACATCATTTAGCATGTTGCTTTCCTATGAAACAGACCTGATTTCATCTGAACTAGGTGTGGGATGAGCAGCAAACAAGTAAAGTGTTCTCTTACCTGTTTTCAGATGTTGGCGGCACAGCAGCATCAACCCGAGAAAGCAAAAGACAAAGAAACAGAAAAAGTAACTGTTAGAACAGTGGTTCTCAACCTTTTTTGGGCCAGCGCCCCCCTACCCATTATTCAGGTCCCTCACCGCCCCCCATCAAATAAAACGTAGTTTAATTGTCCTCCCTGAATATTAAAGTTGATTATTATTATCGTTTTGTGTTTATAATGAGGATTGTTATATTTACAGTAATTCAAATGAATGGGGTCATAAAAATTAATGTTTAGAACATATCCACAGTGACATTTTTACAGATGAGATTTTAGTTTGTTTTTCCATTCCTGGAACTCTTGAACACTCTTTTACTGCTGTGGTATGTTTGGATGTTTTCAATTAGATTTCAGTGAAAAATAATATAATATTTATCCCTTAGGTTTAGAAAATACCCAGTTTTTTGAGAATATGATGAATTACCCTTTTTCCTGACATAAGTGGACAAATGGTTATTTTGGTGGGTAAATACCACATTTACACATGCAAATGGAAGAAATGTAAACCGTAAATTACTATATTTACTGAAACAGTTCACAGCAAGCAGGTGGATTGGTAATAGGTGAGGTTATGTTTGGGTATCAAAGGAGCTTCTCATTCCTTGCAAGCAAAACTGGATCATGGCTCAAAATTTGTTTACATTAACAAAAATAATATTAAGTTGGACAGTGAAAACATTAGATGTTTTTTGTTTATACTTCTGTCAATTAAATAAAGGTTAAAGAGAACAAACAACATATTATTGACTTTATGGCATTTCACAAAACATCCCAACTTTTCTGGAATTGGGAAACATATGTTCCTCATTTTTAAAATATTTACTATTTTAGTGCGGTTCTTATTTATATATTTGTTATAGTCAATAAAATTTCAAATCTTGCTATTTTGTCAGTGTGGTGCACCAGCTATAATAATTAGAAATGTTCCTTAAGCAACAATTTCTGAAAGATCATGTGACACTGAAAGATGTAGAAATAAGCATATATATAGGTATACTTTAAAAGCATGTATTTTAACCAAAATATAACAGCCCACATTAGCCCATACATAATTTTATTGTATATATATATATATATATATATATATATATGTGTGTGTGTGTGTGTGTGTGTAATTGAATGCCACATGACATTCATCACATATTTGATTTGACTGGACTTTAAATATCATTATCATTAGTTTCCCAAGGAGCAAAAAAAAGCCACGTGGATATAAATTAGGCTAGTTTGGTGAGCTTTGAACAAACTCTTTAGAAATTTGGCATTCAAACCAACTGCAGCCAATCAGCAAACAAAAAGCTTTCATATCGATGTTTCTAAACAAGAAAAAGCATCGCTTTTTCGTGTTTAAATGGTTGCTTTTGTTTTGACGGGAAGTTCGGCAGGTGCGCTACAGAAAGTCAAGCGAACACTGACGTAAAAAGTCGATTCTAAGGAAATGAGACACTGTTTTTGGGTATAATAGGTTTATTAAAAGAACAATAGTGTCCTGAACCCACTTGTAAAAAAATAAAATAAATAAATAAATATATACACACACACACACACACACACATTTATATATATATATACACACACACACACACACACACACACACAACAGCTAGAAATTTGTCTTCATTCTGTCTGTATATTTAAACTTTGATAATTTAATTTCATTATAAACTATTGAAGCTCCGACTGGATCATTTTTTTTTTTATAGTAATAACATACTCCATTAAAATAATAATCATAATAATTGTAATGCGATCATTCCTTCATTCCTTAACAAATTAAAATGCCCTTTTCACTACTGCTAAATCTTATGTACCATGAACTGTATTACTTTTCTAAAATACTAATTTGACTACCTATCATAAACAATAATATTCTAAAATATGATTACATTTTAAAATAGCTGCTTTAATGTTCATAATTTAAAATGAATTTATTCAATGATGGCAAAGCTGCATTTTCAGCAGCCAGCACTCCAGTCTTCAGTGTCACATGATCCTTCAGAAATCATTCTAATATGCTAATTTAGTATCAATTTAATATGCAAACGTTTTGTATTTAAAATGTTTTTGTGGAAACCATGATACATTTTTTGGATAAACCTTTGACTAACAGAAAGCTCAAAAGAACAGAATAAAAAAAACAATATTAGAAATGTCTCAATTTTGATCAATTAATGCATCCTTGTTGAATAAAATGTCAAACATATTTTATTTAATATACATTTACAGAGCCCTAGACTATTGAGCAGTAATGCATATTTATTTAAATGAATTAATTTAGCTTGATGTGCAATGCATTTAATTAGCACTTTAAAAATGACTTGATAGATAGAATTTAAAATCCCCCCAAAAAAGCATTTAAAAAATTCCCTTATCACCCATTTTACAGAAAGAGCCGCATACTGTATAAGCACACACACACACACACACACTGCTTATTTGTAAAGTAGAAAGACTATTCAAACCTCTTTTGAATGAAGACTTCCTGGTTTTTTTGAAGTATTCTCAGAAGATCAAAAATCTCCAGTACACAGCATTTCTGCTTTTTCTATTAACTAACAAAATGACAGCAAATTAACCTTGAAGACAGCACTCTCGGGTGCAGTCTGAATGGGTCAGTTGATAGTAGCTGTTTTTAGTTTTAAAAGTACTCATCTTTGAAGCTACCACTTTGTAAAGCAACATTGCATGGAACTGTTGAGAATGAGATAAGGGCTGATTTAACTGGAAGACGCTACTTCAAACAACAGCACAATTACAAAGCATGTTCTTGAAAGTCCTTCAGTGAAAAGGTGTGTTTTCTTCAAAAGCGGTGTACGTTGATTGACTAAGTAAAAGGGAGGTGTGTCTTTGCAGGTGTTTCGAAATGCCAAACCAACCCAAAAGCACTGCAGTCAGTCTTCGAACAGATTTAAAAATAGTTTAAACTAAGATGGTGCCCAAAACCCCTCTAAAAGCATCAAACCAAATCTGTTTGGACCAGCTTACCACTTTAAGATGGTTTGAGGTGTTTTTAATTCATATTCTATGAAGGGCGACTGCTTACAGTGCAGTAACAACTGTCGGGCTGGAGACAGCACCTTGTTTGTGCATGATGCACTCTGGAATTCACCTATTATTAAAATACTGTTTTGAAGAAAATGCTACAGTCTGATGATTTTCCCATTTGGAGGAGCGAATAAAACCTAGATTATTTCCATAATTTGCAATATCCAAAGGAATGCTGCATGAAATTAATTTCTGTGCAGATTTCTTCCGTAGCAGAGGAAAGAGACATATAAACTTTAGCTCTCTTTGATATACAGGAAAGCCGCTTCATTTAATCTAGATAAAAAGCTGAACCTTGAATTTTTATATGGCAAGTCATACCATCATGAGGGTTAATGCTGTACTATATTCTATAAAATCAAAAACTGCACCAAGGCTGTGTTAATAAAATACTTTAAGGATCTACTATAAAATTGTTTGCTCTAATAGCGGATACTCATGCATTTCTGTCGCTTAGATGGAAATAAAAAAAAAGAACCAAAATCCTATATTTGCTGTAGTGCTGCATGGTGAGTTTTCATGGAAGGATACGCATGTTACTTTCACTGACGTTTATTTAATTATACTGGGTAACTGAAGGCTGAATCCCATTCAAATAAGTAAAACATGTTAACTAATCAGTATGCGTGCTCAGCTTATAGATGAACGAGATGTGAGCCTTCAGCCTTAGAAAGCTTTTCTAATTGTCTTGCTGTCTCAATAGGACATTCTGAAGTGGTAAAACGTTCATTGGTCTTAAAGAAACAAGCCACTGCTATTTTAATCTTCAATGCCAATATTGTACTGTTACAGCAACACTGCAGCTCTGCAGCTTGTTGTCTGTAAGCGAGCTTTTAGGAAACTGTCAGAAGAATCATATCTTTGTCAAAGCGCATTTGACACACTGTCTCTCACCTCCATTAAAGAAAGATGGTCAAATCAACCAGCTATCTTTGTGTGTGAGATAAGCTTTGAAGAATCAATATCCTTGAGGGTAATTACAGTGACCCTAGATCTTACTATGTTAAATGGCAGAGGCAATGAAACGTTCAGAACAAAATTCAGTGAAACAAAAGAAAGAAAGAAAGAAAGAAAGAAAGAAAGAAAAGGCAGTTTAGAATGGGAAAAGGCTAAGCTCATGAATATTAATAATTCGTGTGTGTGCTACCCTGTTGCTAAAATACAACGTCATGTTAGATGAATATATATTCTTGAGCCACTATTAAGTCTGGTTTATATTTCATGCTGTGATTTTTCACATTACTTTTTAATATTATTTTAAACATATTTTAATGGCTCATGAAAATTCAACTTTGCCATCACTGGAATAAATTACATTTTACAATATACTGAAATACAAAACAAAAAGTTATTTTAAACTGGAATAATATTTGACAATATCACTATTTCTGAATAATAAATGCAATTAAATTATAAATGATAAATTCAAATAAATGCAGCTTGGTTTAGAAGATAAAAAAAGGTCATTGCTGACTCTTTTTTAAACACAATTGCAAATTCTAAAGTGAAAGTTGCATGATATAAATGCACAAATCTGACTTTTTTCTCAGAATTACGTCATAAACTCGCAATTACGAGACAAACTTGAAATTCATAGAAATGGTATTCTTTTTTCTCTTTATAACATGCAAAGTCAGAACTGTGAGATATAAACTCACAATTCTGAGAACATGTCCGTTTTTTCCCTTAAGATTTTATAATTAACAAATTTATATCTCACAATTCTAAGAAAAAAAGTCAGAATTGTGAGTTTATATCTCGCAATTCTGACTTCAACGCTCAGCTGTGAGAGATTAAGACAGAATTGTAAGATATAAACTTTTGTTCTGAGAAAAAAGTCAAAATTGCAAGATACAAATCAGTCTTGTAACAGTCTTGTAACTTGCAGTTCTGACTTCATTTCTTAGAATTGTGAGTTTATCTTGCAATAAATCGCAATTGGGGGGGGGGCTTCCATAGCATTCTTAAGACTTTCAAAAACATAAAAATCTTACCAACCTCCCCAAAAAAGCAGTGTATAAAATCAGTTATAAACTGTATCTCAAAAGCAATTTCTCAACATAAATATTCTATTTTATTTCCTGAAAACAGTGACTGGTGTAGCATTTGTTCTATTTGCTCAGCAAATGGGCATTTATTTGTGGACGACTTAAATACAGTATACCTGTCTGGAAACACAAACTCAAATATAAGGTCAGTGTTTATCTCTGGACTGACTATACGCTCTGGGAATTTAGTAGGTCTATGGATACATTCTTTGGAACGGCTTTTTCATAGCGTGTGGCAAAAAGTCAGATGGTTTACCTGTTTGAAATAACATCAAAAGCTAAAATACTAGTGAATTATACTATACTGTATATCTAATGATTTCAACTGCAGCCAGCTAAGTTTGTCAGAGTAGGTTAAAACTTAATTGCATATACCCCAGACTAATGCACAAAAAGGGACTGTGAGCAAAAGAATGAGAAAAGTAATAAAAAAAAACAATTACAGACATTTAAGTCAAATCAAATAGTACTTCAGAACCAATTTTTCTATCTTGCAGACACATAAAGATGGTAATATAGATTGAGGAAAACTGTCAACAGTCTTCAAATTGTTTGGCTGTACTGTAAGATATGAATAATATGATCTAGTGTGATAAACAGCAAGCCTTCAGTCAGATACTGGCATATTGTTTCACATTTGCTCAGCAGAAGACAATCGTTGAGAAGTTAACGCATTTGAATGATAGTGATTAATGCAGCTAAGGGGTTAACTTAGCATGTGCCACTCAAATAATAAAAAGAGGCTGTGTTGTAATCAATCTCCAGACTGTCACTCAGATAATAGGGAATGGCTTCCAGCCAAATGGCAGTAAAACTGAGGTACATGTTTTGGTTTGTGGCAAAGCGAAACATTTAATTGACAGGGTAAATGTTGCCTGTAACCATGATAAAACACAACTGAATAACCCACAGCAGAGGTTATCAAAAACAAGTGCTTGGTTGAATTAATGAACCCTGATGAAAGTTAAAATTGGCCTAAAATAATTTATGTAATGTTTAAAAGAAAAAAGGAAGGGTAAAAAAAAGGAAAAGGAGGAGGAGTCGTCTTGTTGTTACCAGTTTAGAGGTTTTAATCTTCTAAAAGTCACACTATGAAATAATTTATGAACACACTCAAAAGAAACAATTGTTAAAAGCAATGAGCTTCTTTCCTCTTGCTTAATCAGAAAAAGTGAAGTGTGTACTTACTATGTTAAAATAATTTCTCATCGATGTTTAACATTAAAACACAGCTTTGTTTGTTTTACCATCCAAAACAGCCTGACACAACAACACTGGCTCAACCAATAAATGTGAGAGGGACTATCTGACCAAGACCAAAGGAAGACACAGGGAATGATCTGTTTCCATTATTTTTTTGCAGTGTTTTGTCAGATAAACAGCAATGACATATTTCAGCTTTTATGTTCAAATAGCACACAAAGTAAGCGCTGCTGAGCTCTTAATGTACTTTATCTCATTCTCTCTCTCAAATCGTTCCTCACGTCCTGCTAAATTTCAGTTGACAGAATCTAGAAGTGTTCCTCCAAAGCATAGCAATGTAGTAAATGTTTAATTAGGCCTATAAGGTCAGGTTTAGATCACTGTCAAGGTCTTACCTAGAGGAAATTGCTAATGTTACAACATGAACGAATACTTGCCATTTTATAGTTACAATACACATCTAGAATAAACTGTTTTTTTAATTCCAGTGTTTATTCTTAACATAATTTTTAGCCTAATAACCTATTCTGAATATCCTTTTTATATATGCTATTAATACATCCTATTTTTCTTGGCAAAGATATTCACGCTCAAAACTATGACAGGATCCTAAGCAACTGCCATTGTGACTCAGATAGAGATAGCTTTCTCAACACTTTTATTCATTCTTTTATAAAGCAAGGATGCATCAAACTGATTAAAAGCAACAGTAAAGACATTTATAATGTTATAAAATGCTGCTCTTTTAAAAGAAAAAAAAAATAAATGATGCAACTGATTTCAGTACTGATAATAATGAGAAACGTTCCTTGAGCACCAACATAAAATTAATTTGTATTTGCCTCCTTAAATCTTGAATGACTGCTTTTCAGATGATGATCAGATAAGTATGGAAGCCCGTTTCCACCACTGATTAAAATAAAAAGGTTATTACGACTTCTTATCTCATAATTTTTAGTTTTTTTCAGAAATGTGAGATATTAACTCACAATTGCAAGTTAGAAAGTCCAAATTGCAAGATATAAACTCAAAATTCTCAGAATTGCATGATATACTCACAAAAGTCAGTTTTTATCTTGCAATTCTGACTTTTTTTTCTCAGAATTGTGATTTTAAGGGAAAAAAAGAGGGAAACGTGATATAAACTCACAATTCTGAGAAAAATATATTACAATTCTGACTTTTTTCTTGCAAATGCGAGTTTATATCTCACAATTCTGACTTTTTTCTTGCAAATGCGAGTTTACATCTCACAATTCTGACTTTTTTCTCAGAATTCTGAGGGGGAATTCACAAAAAAGTCACAAATATGATATATATTCTCACAATTCCAAGAAAAATATCTCACAATTGTGTTTTTCTCACAAATGCAAGTTTG
Organism: Cirrhinus molitorella; assembly: GCA_033026305.1. NCBI lineage: Eukaryota > Metazoa > Chordata > Actinopteri > Cypriniformes > Cyprinidae > Cirrhinus > Cirrhinus molitorella. The sequence goes on along the minus strand of CM065125.1, from coordinate 15,975,058 downwards.
TATCTCGCAATTCTGACCTTATTTCTCAGAATTGTGATTTTGAGGGGAAAAAAAGAGGGGAAAAGTGATATAAACTCTCAATTTTGAGAAAAGTCACAACTGTGAGATATATTACAATTCTGGCTTTTTTCTCAGAATTCTGAGAGTTTTTTTTTTTTTTTTTTTTGAGTGGAAAAAAAGACTGATATATTCTCAGAATTTCGAGTTTATATCTCAATTCTGACTTAACTTGCAACTGCTAGTTATAAAGTCAGAATTGCTACATATAAACTCAGATTTATTAAAAAAAAAATCACAATTATGACTTTTTTTCTTGCAAATGTGAGTTTATTATTATTATTATTATTTTATTTTTTTTTTTTTTGCAATTTTGACATTATTTTTTAGACTTGCTGGTTATATCATGCAATTCTGACTTCATTTCTCAGAATTGCATGTTTAACTTGCAATTGCGAGTTATAATGTCAGAATTGCTAGATATAAACTCGCAATTCTGAGAAAAAAAGTCACAACTGTGAGATATATACTCGCAATTCTGAGAAAAATTATCTCACAATTCGGACTTTTTTTCTCCCAAATGCGAATTGACATCTTGCAGTCCTGACTTTATTTCTCAGAACTCAGAATTGCGAGTTTATATCACGCAATTCTGACTTCATTCCTAGCAAGCAAAGCAATTGCAAAAAAAAAGTCAGAATTGTGAGATAAAAAGTCACAATTACCTTTTGTTTTATTTTTTATTTAGTGGCGGAAACAGGCTTCCATAGACATTAGAAAATGCCACACAGGAAACATCTTCTCTGCTGTCAATAGTGTGACCGCAAGTAGGCAACCATGTTCTTGTATATGAATCGTCATAATTAGAGGTAAATGAAAATCAGAGCAAAGCTCAGCAACACAGGCGGGTTCTAATTCTGCATGCACAAGCAAAGCAAATTGCATCTACACGCATTCAACACCCTCCTTCAATCAAAATTAAATCTCTCCACGGCTTTGCTAAGGGAGACGTCGACTAGAACAAGGTGCGTGAGGGTGGGATGCCACTGGTAATATTCAAGTCAGAGTCTATGGATGCTGTTGTTTCGTTTATCCATTTAATTAAGCAATTATCCCATTTTTATTGGAGAAAGGTAATGAGTTTGAAAGTAAAGTGAAGCACTCCATTAGCAAGCCTCCGGAGTGTGTCTCCTTTTGAAGCTTATGAGGTCGGCTCACCTTTAGACCCCGCAGCTTTCCCACCATCCCAGTAGCGTGCAAGCATCACCCCCCCATTCGTAACGCTCATTAGACCAATCCAAACACCCTTAAGCTGGAAAGAAAACGTTTGGGGTGCTAGCTAAGGCCATTACTCTGTTCGCTGTCAGCCACTCTCAAGGGTTCATTATAGGAAGTACAAATGCCTTTTGTGCTGCTAATAAACACCATTGATCTCTGAGGTTTCAGCATGAGGCACTGACATGCAAAAAAAAAAAAAAAACCTTAATGGGACTTCTGAGAGAACAATCATATGTGTGCTGGGTCAAAATGCAGCCCGCAGCATAATTTATTCTCTTTATATTTGAACTACTTTTGTTTAAATGGCAGGAATGGCTTAGTATTTACATACAGTGAGGTTCAAAAGTCTCCATTCACAGTGCAAATCTGGAATTCAAAATCTAATTTAAATTTTTAAATGTTTTAGGTTTTAAAAGGGTTATGAATAAGACGTATTTAATATTTTGCACTTTGTCTATGTCACTAATCATATAATCAACTAATGTGAGACACCGTTACGTATTTGTTTTAAAAACATAATGGCTGTGTGGTAAAAGGTGCTTATAATGGCACTTAATTCACTCCTATTGTATCTGCTTGGGTTGCAACTGCATTAATACCATGGTAGCATCACCACGCTAAGGCTTTTACTGCCCTTAAGCCAAAGATATGGGGCTGTAAGTTGATAGAGAGCACATCAAAGAAAATTACCCAGACTCTCTCTCTTACTCTTTTCTGTTTGTACATTTAGCGGCTGGTACGCATTGGCGAATCCATTTTTAGTCGACATTCATGACCTGTCTCTTCATAATGTCTTTTCTCACACAAGCCTGTCGTAAAGTCATCAGCCAGCTATAAAGTATGGACGCTGAGTAAATAGGAAATTCATGCATAGCGATGGAGCGGAGGAATCCCCGCCCAAGAATAATGAATTAAAATTGGAATGGTGAAACACATTTTAATGATATTGACAGAAGCATTCAATTCAGAAGTGAGCTTTGCATGCCTGAGTAATAATAAAACCATAACTAATCATAAAGGTGATGCTGAAAATTTGCGCAGAGAATAATGCTCATTTCTGCATCAAGTACAGTACATGTTATGTGAACACATAAAAGGACCTTTAAATGTTGTGTAAAGCTCATTTGTAATTAACAGCAACATTAAGCACATTAAGGGCAAATTAATATAAACAAATCTATTAGTTGTTAAATTGTTGTTTTTTTTAAAAAACACCATGCTAATTTTCAACTAATTTTAATTGTCATGCTTTGACAGTAAATATATCAATAAACACTGGCTTCCGCATTTATCTTTTTCTTATAGAACATCTTAAAAATTACAATTTGCCAACAATTTACTAATATATAATCCACATGACTCCAGTCAATCAATTAATGTCCTGTGAAGTAAAAAGCAGCATGTTTGTAATAAACAAAGCCATCATAAAGAACAAAAAAAAACAAACAAAAAAACATCTATATCCATAATATTACTTTCTCCAGTTAATCTTGTCTAAATCAGGAGAGAAATATACACAGGTCAAGAACCGTTTACAAGTGAAAACAGTCCAAAACGGCTCTTAAAAATATAAATCTGTGGATTTTGTTGAGAGAGGATTACCTGAGGATGGACTTTTTCCACTATATAATGTGTAAATTTGAATTATGGACTGATATTTTGGCTAGAAGCAATTATTTACAATGCCTTAAAGACTGGGCAGCAATGATAAAGCAATGAAAAAGAGCACTGAAGTCTTTTAATGATTTTATGACACATTATTAAATTAAACACAGCCCATTGTGTTTAGCTTTTTGGAACTTTATGAATGATTATTTTAGGTTCAAGTTTGTTCAAGAAATTGGAAGCAAGGGGAGTACGGCTGTACAGTGCCACACAGTGCCATCTGCTGTTAAAAAATAAGCTCAGAATCGATTCAGAATCATTTCTCGGCTTGTGATGCATCAATTTATTTTCCCAGCCCTACTTAATGATGGATTTACTTCTACAAACATGCAGTTTTTCAATTCAAAAGAAGTTTATTTATCAAATAGAGTAAATAGTGTGGATTACTTGTGGATTATTCTGGAACTCTCATTCTGATGGCACCCATTCACCGCAGAGTATCCACTGGTGATCAAGTGATATAATGCTAAATTTATCTAAATCTGCTCTGATGAAGAAACAAACTTATCTACATCTTAGATTGCCTGATTATTCTGGAACTCTCATTCTGATGGCACCCATTCACCGCAGAGCATCCACTGGTGAGCAAGTGATAGAACGCAAAATGTCTCCAAATCTGCACTGGTAAAGCAACAAACTCATCTACATTTTAGATTGTCTCATTATTGTGGAACTCTCATTCTGATGGCACCCATTCACCAAAGAGATTCCATTGGTGAGCAAGTGATATAATGCTAAATTTCTCAAAATCTGCTCTGATGAAGAAACAAACTCATCTACATGTTAGATTGCCTGATTATTCTGGAACTCTCATTCTGACGGCACCCACCCACTGCAGAGCATCCAATGGTGATCATGTGATATAATGTCAAATTTCTCTAAATTTGCTCTGATGAAGAAACAAACTCATCTACATGTTAGACTTCCCTGATTATTGTGGAACTCTCATTCTGACGGCACCCATTCACCGCAGAACATCCATTAGTGATCAAATGACATAATGCTACATTTCTCCAAATCTGCTCTGATGAAGAAAGAAACTCATATACATATTAGAATGCCTGATTATTGTGGAACTCTCACTCTGATGGCACCCATTCACCACAGAGCATCCATTGGTGATCAAATGATATAATGCTACATGCCTCCAAATCTGCTCTGATGAAGAAAGAAACTCATATACATATTAGAATGCCTGATTATTGTGGAACTCTCACTCTGATGGCACCCATTCACCACAGAGCATCCATTGGTGATCAAATGATATAATGCTACATGCCTCCAAATCTGCTCTGATGAAGAAAGAAACTCATATACAAATTAGAATGCCTGATTATTGTGGAACTCTCATTCTCATGGCACCCATTCACCGCAGAGCATCCACTGCTGATCAAGTGATTTAATGCTAAATTTCTAATAAAATTTCCAAATCTGCTCTGATGAATAAACAAACTCATCTATGTCTTAGATGGCCTGAGTAAAGTTTCAGCAAATTTTCAGTTTTGGGTGCACTACTCCTTCAAGATGCATGGCAGACAGGGTCAGCGGTAGAGCACTTTCCCGCAGGTGGCTCCCTGCATCTGTGCGGTCCTTACAATAGCAGATTTATAACGAAAACACAGTCTCTGTTATCATGCCATCCTCCCACAACGACTCCTGTACAACCTCAATAGCCAAGAAAACTATTGTTTTCAGTCACAATTATGTTACGGCACATAAAACAATTTTCAAGGCTGGATGCGTTTGTCATTTTCAAAACAACGTTATCTGATCAAGAATATGTGGCCTCGCTTTGATAAAAGACGCAAAGGGGAAGAAACCAAGACTGAGATAAAGGAAATTGTTTTGAGGTTTGGTTTTGCCCTGGGCCGTCAACTGATTTGGTGTGGCGAAGAGTTGTGGCAGTGCCAGGTCTCTTTGACATGCCTCTGACCTGCGCTAAACACATGCTTAATGTGGAGGTGGACATTTCTGGCAGCTCATCAGATAGAAACTGCCAAAACAGAGTAAGACCAGACATAGGCTGGGGGTGGGGCTGGGGCATAGACTCTCATTTGGTCCCGTTTCAGTGGTGATATTATCCATGTGTCAGAGCAGATCTGTGGGTATTAGGAGAGCTGAGATGTGATGAGGGATAGATAATCCTCTCACTGGTAAGGGAGAACTCTGGCCCAGATTTCACACAATAGATTCCCCCCACTGGAATTATTTTGAGCAGAGAACAAATTCCATCATGCTGAGGAGAAACTATGTTATTGTAGTGTCACATCGATTTATTCCCAATACGAAACACCCATTAAACACATTTGATGGCTTAAGACTCCAAAAGGCACCATTAAATTCACTCGAGAAGCTTCTAATCAGTCACAGCCTGTTTATAAACCACTGTAGGCTGTGAGGGTGTATGATTTTTAAGAGAAAATTACACACAATGTGCTGTTATTATGTAGTGGGAGCAAAAGTTACATAATTATTTTAACTGTGTTTAGCACCTGTTACAATTACGCCTTTAGGGAAAAATATAAAACTTCATGGACCAGACAAATATCTCTTTGGTCAGCACTGGATATTGAACCAAATATGTAGCTGGGGGCGGATACTTATAAAAAATGCAGTTTGGAGTCTTTGGAGTTTCATTGACGATGAAATAAAAAATAAAAATAAAAAAAAAAACAGATCAGTCAGTGTTTTTAATGCATCTCAGATTCCATCAACATTCTGCAAACTTTTCATCTTCTGCTGGACAGATGCATTATGTAGGGAAATCACATTTGACAACTCAGTCCGAATGATTTACACAGTCAGCCCAAGTTCTATTTACGGATATCGCCATGGCACCATATTTTAATATTCATGAGGAGCTGCCATCGTAAAAAGAAGGGCATACACTCAACATTTTCAAAATGTTGACGTAAAAAATATGACATATATACACACAGAGACACGAACACACACTACCGTTAAAAAGTTTGGGGTCCGTACATTTTAGTTTTTTATTACTATTAAGTTTAAATTTAATATTAATAGTAAATAATTTCTAACACTACTACTGTTTAACTGTAATTTTGAACAAATAAATGCCTTGGTGAGCATCAGTATGACAGTATGAAGAAAAACAAATTAAGATAGCGAGATTAAAGCCTATATATTTAGAGAATAAAGTAGAAATAATAAGAATAATGTTGAAATATTACGAGAATAAAGTCGAAATACAATGAGAATAAAGTTGAAAGACTACGAGAATAAAGTCTAAATATTTAGAGAATTAAGTCTAAATGTTTCGAGAATTTAAATTGTAGAAATTAAAGTTAAATAATATTCTGAGAGTATAGCCTATATTGCGCATGGAAAGGCCCTAATTGAGAGCACCGGGAGAAGTTTATGTGAATATTGTTGCGTCCGAGCAGGCCACATCATCTTATTTGGAAGATGTCAATTTTTAAGGATTTACAGAAACGGCTTAATGTCAAAAATATGATATTTATTAACAGACTGAACAGGAACAACTTTTTATTCAGCTCACACACCCAATAGACATTCCTTTAACCCTTTTTAATACACTACAAATATATGTGGGATTATTAGCAGAAATCATACCTTGTGTCATACTCGCAGGGATTGTATGCTTGGAAATAATATTTAATGTCTTTGACTGCATTTGTTGTTTTAATATAAAACAAAATCTTAGCTTTCAAAATCTGTTTCATAGCTAACTACAATGTGCCTTACAATAAAGTGTTTTTCAAGCTCTTTACTGTGGTGTGACAGATGTTTTCTTTGTGAAAATTTCACCACCTACTTACTGTAATCGGAAAGATGATTAAAGCTTAAACTGAAGCAAATACATTGATCTGTCAAGCCACATTAAAGAGTATGAAAAATACATTAATGAAAGACATATTGTTTGTATTTTGGTATAAAACTGACAGAATATAAAAGCTGGGACTTCTCAATATATCTCCCGATGTTCCCAATGCAGGCCATTTGCATGTGCAATAGGCAAAATACACTCTCAAAATATTATAACTTTAATCTCATTATTGCTACAAATTAATGCTCGTAATTCTTCTCAAAACATTTCGACTTTATACACGTAATTTCCACTTAATTTTCAAAATATTTAAAATATTTATATTTATATAAATTTCAACTTTATTCTCATGATATTTCGACTTCATTCTCATAATTTCTACTTTATTCTTTAAATATTATGACTTTAATCTTGTAATCTTTTTTTACGTGGCACTAAAACACTGTCATACATAAGATACTTCTTTCAAAACATTTTTAAATCTGACCCCACAGTTTTGAACAAACTTTTGCGCACACACACGCAAAAATTCTATAGGTTTATCAGTTATTGACATCAAAAACAGAGGCTGGCATAAAGAATAACAGGGCAGGTTATATTTGTCTTCTGAGGAAAGACTGTAAAAATGTGACATACAAAAAGAATAACTTGCGTATGGAGCCTCTGGGAGCAGAAAATACAGCATATTTTTAGGAAACATAATAAAACTATTCTAAGGGTTATCATTGTTTTGTAGCTGAACAATATTTACAGGAAAAATGATGAGAGAGAATAGCTTACATGTTTTTCTTTGTTGAAAGCGCACACTGCACACCCAGCGCACTGCATACATAAAACCACCAGGAAAGCAGAAAGCAGCATGCTTCTGAGTAAACAAATATACTATATTTACACATTTAAACACAGTTTCCATCCAAAATACACAAGACAAACACAAATAAACACACATAATGTATTACCGCCTGTATGTAAGAAAAGTCCCGATACTTCAAATTATCTTTGCCTCCTTATTTCCTTTCCATCACCTGTGCTACTCCCTCAACAGAGCCATGATTGTTTATTTTCACCTTTTCAGCCCGTACAAAGATAAACTCTCAAGACGCAGAAGAAACACAGTCTGGACAGTATTAAGAACTGCAACAACGGCTGAACAACATTTTTATTGACAAACAAAACTCCTTTCAAAAGCAGCTCTGGCACACAAGCAAGACTGCTATTGTTGTGAAAAATCAACACTACTTTTGTGGTATTGCTTTTATATAACAGTTCAATAAGTACAAATTTTATACCAAACAGCCGACATTACAGGCATGATGTTATCAGTTTCTTTTTCTACTTTTGCTTCCCCAACAAAAATATGTCCAAACGAAGCCACAGCGAAAGCATCAGATCAATCTCCAAGCAAAACACATTAGTGGCACTGCTTTCTTGAATGAATCAGTGTTTTGAGCAATTAGACTGAGTGAAACATTCAACAACTTGCTTATCGCTCCTAAATAATATAGTGTTTTGCATCTACTGATCTGAGTCTTCCCTCATAAAGGCAGTTGTTTGTCACTTATTATAACTAACCCACTAATACACAGACAGGCTAAATTAAAAAACATACTATTGTCTACAGTAGTCAAAATGTTCCATACACTTTGCAGTATTTTTTTATTATTATTATTATTTAGTACTGACCTGAATAAGATATTTAACATAAAAGATGTTTACATATAGTCCACAAGAGAAAATAATAGCTGAATTTATTCAAATGACCCCGTTCAAAAGTATACATACGCTTGATTCTTAATAATGTGTTGTTACCTTAATGACTTTTTTGTTTTCATGAGTCCCTTGTTCCCTTGTTTGTCCTGAACAGGTATGAATGCATCTCAAAATCATACAATCACTGCTGAAAATGGTTCAAATACACAAAAGATGCTGAAAAAAGGAGGATTTTTCTAAACAGCAGCAGGCATTTTAACTTTTCAGGACAAACAAGGGTCTCATGAACAAAAAAATTTGGTAATTTTTATACATTTTGCAGATACAGCAAAGTGTATGTAAAATTTTGACCACCACTGTATATAGGGAATATATAGGAAAAATGACTGAAAGCAAACAGACAATCAAATGTAACACATTAGTGTTACAAGAAATTCAACACTTCAATACAAGTTACTTTCCTAAAATAGATATGACGGCCACATCTAAAGGTGTTATGTCACTGCCCAGACATAATGGCTGTTCAGTGCTTCAGTTGCCTCAGTGTCCTTGTGCTGACTCAATCTCTCTGTAATAGCTGATAAGAGGGGTCAGGATTGGTCCGCTGGTTGAAGCATGTTTTACTGGGTGTGATATATACAGCATTTGGACTATTATTGTGTGTGTGTGTGTGTGTGTGTGTGTGTGTGTGTGTGTGTGCGTGTGTGTGTCCTACTTTTCGAAATGAAGACACATTATAAAGAATCTTAGCCCCAAAATACAGTTAAGGTCAAAAGTTGACAGCCCCCTTTCAGAATCTGCAAAATGATAATTATTTTACCAAAATAAGAGTGATCATACAAAATGCATGTTATTGTTTATTAAGTACTGACCTGAATAAGATATTTACCAGATAGCACACATACGTCTGCAAGATGTCTGTTAAAGATCACTTGAAAGCCTCTGCTGTGTACAAAGATCTGACAGATGTCTGTAATATTTCAGTTTTACATACATTCTAAATATCTAATATTTGACATCTAACATGAAAACAGATGAGCAAACAATTAAAAACAAAATACATCTTGCAGATGTATATGCACACGTCCAATAGATGTCCCCGAGATGTATGTGTGCTATCAGGGTTCACATAAAAGATGTTTACATATAATCCACATGAGAAAATAATAGCTGAATTAATAAAAATGAATCCTGTTCAAAAGTTTACTTCCCCTTGATTCCTAATACTGGAATTTGAAGATCAGGGTAACCTTATCTTCTGGGAAACGTGTATCTATCTTCTGTAGCCTCTGAAGGGCAGTACTAAATGAAAAAATATGATATTTAGGCAAAATAAGGAATATTTACACATCTCCATTCTGTACAAAAGTTTTCACCCCCTGACTCTTAATGCATGGTTTTTCCTTCCGAAGCATCAGTGAGCATTTCAACCTTCTATAACAGCTGCATATGAGTCCCTCAGTTGTCCTCATATGAAAAGATGAATCTCAAAATCATACAGTCATTGTAAGAAAATAATTCAAATGCACAAAAATGCTGGAAAACCAATACATTTGTGGGACCTGAGGAACAGCAGGCAGTTTAACTGTTCAGGACAAACAAGGGACTCATTAACAACTATCACTAAAAAAAAAAAAAAAAAAAAAAAAAAACATAGCTGTGGATAATTCAGGTAAAAACAGTATTAAGAATCAAGGGGGTGTAAACTTTTGAACAGGGTCATTTTTATAAATTCAACTATTACTTTATCTTGTGGACTACACATAAACATTTTTATGTGATCGTTACTATCTTTAATATCTTATTCAGGTCAGCACTAAATAAACAATAACATGCATTTTGTATGATCTGTCTTATTTTGGTCAAATCATTCATATTCTGCAGATTCTAAAAGGGGGATGTAAATGTTTGACCTCAACTGTAGATTTAAAAATGCTTTGTCTTTTTTCCAAAATATGTAAAGGACCTACATTAATGTTTAATGTTCATTACAGAGATGCCCAAAACAAAGCTTTAAAAAAAAAAAAAAAAACACTGCATTGAAGTCGTCTAAACTTTTTGCATTACTTTGAAAAGCTTTTACAGCTAAATAAATCAATAACTCAGTCACTGCTGTTTACAAAAACATGTATAATAAAAGAAAATAAAACAAAAATGCAAAATATCTGTGATTTACTTGTCTGGTAAATGTCAACTAAAAGTGCCATTTTCTAACCTCTAGATGTATTTGTCAAATTGTGCCAGCGTTACGTCAAACAAAATGTATCGACCGATCACAAAATCAATACTCGTAGACGTGCCTCTCTGCAGACATGTCAAAAACCTAGCAACAGGCAGTCCTCGCCTTAAACAAAAGACACTCTATTTCTGTCTTGACTGGCCTAATCATAAAATATGGCAATGTGAAAGCATGGAGGTCTTGAGTATAAAACAAGGTCCTATGTAGACAGCACCAGATGAAGATGTTTACCGGCTCTGTACTGATATGTTCATTCTGATGAATGTTCCCTAACCTCAAATCTCTACGTGCCCTTGCAATTTAAAAAGGTAAAAAAAAAAAGGTGCAAAAAGAAAAATACATCTGCTTTAGCCAAGTGTACGCTTGGCAGTCTCATCCCCATGGTAACACCACATCTGCAGGCAAGGAAGCTTTCCATTGAGACAGCTCATCAGTAATGTTAGTCACACAGTATTAAACCATCAGTAGTGGTTTCAGTCCTTCTGTCCAGGCGAGTTTCAAACAGTGTATGTTTGGCGAGAAAGAAATCATGTTTTCCTCATAAACAGACTGCGCTGAGGTATGGCGGTGTACAAACATTGAGATGAGACACGGCCAGGGGCATCAGCGCTGGCTCAATCTGGCCAACCAATAAAAACTGTATTTTCCTCCACCTATACAAGTGTGTGGAAGAAATTCTCTTTCATTGCTAGCATGTTTCTATCTCTGCTTTGTGATGGCTGCCTTCATGCCAGCTGATGACATCTTCTAGCGTTTGTGCTGTGACACATATGCAAGCTGTCTTTGTGTTGTTTTCTATGCATAAAGTGTCTACAAGGCAATTGGACCCCTGACAGAAGAAAAACTGGGAAGCTGAGGAGAAATGCAGAGCGTTCAGTTTTAAAACGACTAAGTAATGCTGTATCTGGACGTACGTCGGCTAGTGCTTTGGTAGTGCGACTGCTGCCAGGAACCAAGGCGATTTCCTTCACTCATTTTTTAATAATGACACACAGCATCTGAATATAGGACATTTAAATAAATTTGATATGCATATTAAGGATATGCACATATAGCGGATACAGAATGATTGCATGTGATATTGCTTTTATACAACAGTTCAATAAACAAGAAGCTTATATTGAAGGACATTTTAGATAAAAAAATATTGCTAATGTGTCTATTTTTGATTTGCTAATGAAAATAGTTTCAAACAAAGCCAAAGATTATTAAGTGTTGCACATCTTCTAGCATCTTTTGTTCCTGAATAAATCAGTGTTTTTGAACAAACAGGTTGAATGAATGATTTAACCACTCACACACACTGAATTCGCAACTGCACATTAGCACACAAAGTCTTATTATTCCAGCCATAGCAAGAAATTGTAAAAATAATATGAGTAGTATGCTAGTATGCAACTCTGAATTCATCAACAGTCACTTGTTTTGTTTATGAATGAATCAGTGTTTCTGAATGAATTATTTGAGTAAATGATTCAATGACTTAGATAATGAGAGTCACGTGTTTTGTTCCTGAATGAATAAGTGGTTTAAAATAAATAGGTTGAGCAAATGATTCAATGACTCAGTCACTTGTTTCATTCCTGAATGCTTTAAAACAGTTTAGTAATTCATGAAGACAGTCGACTGGAATTATTTACAGAATAAAGCAGAACATATTCACATTTTCTTCCCGTAAGAGTGGGAACAGCCCACTTTTTTGCGCAGTTTTGCTGCTTGATATTGCAAATTGGCGTGTCGTACCATATTACAATAACAATATTATTTTAAGGTATCATCTTTAATGTATTATTAAGAAAAAGGTGGATTGCTTACGGGTGGATGATATGACCAAAATACACAATATGAGTCAATTTATTTCACTATAATGATATATATCACAACATATTTAACAATAAGGTCTTTATGATTTTCAACATTCAACATTACGATAGACATTTCAGAATTATTGTCACCAGTGTCAACATCGCAAAAACTAAGTTAATAAAAAAAAACCTCAAGCTCACTGGAGACAAGTAAACAGGAAGCAATTAACAAAGAATAACAAACTAATAAGCAATAGGACAAAAAACTACAGTAAAACAAATGAAAGCTACATACATTGCTTTAAGTGATCAAGTCAATATTGTTCACTGTGTAAATTAAATATATTTTATTTATTTATAAGTGTTTTAGTCAAGAGCAGTTCTTTTGTTGTTTGATTAACATGAATGACAGACAGCAGAAATAACTGCTGTCACTTTAAGAGCTGCCCAGATCCAATATACTGTTACACATGTTTTCTTTCTCAGGTGGTTACTTTCACTTTGGACCAAATTACTGTGTGTATGAGGATACTTGCAAAGGCATTTTGCAATTTTGACACATACATGTGTTTATATTTAACCTTTCAAGGCCTATAAAACAGCAAGAAAACTCAAGTTCAACTGAAAAAATCCAGTCAACTTACGTCAAACAAAACTCTTGAGTGTCTCTCAAAGATTTAATGGCTACCCTGGAAAATCCAGTTATTTCTTTGTAAAAGTGCTCATTATATCATTCCAGCACTTTGTAAACTAAACTTTGTTTCCAGGCACACTGATAAAAAAAAAATAAAATAAAAAAAAAATCAAAGCCAGCCAATCAGATTAGAGCTTGGCAGTTCAAGAGAGTGCTTCTAGTTTTTTGTAAAATATGCATTAGGCAGTCAGTGAACAGATCGCAGTAGTGCTGTCTGAGGCTGAAACTAGGATTTACATAGGCCGATTGGGCCTTTAGAACGAGCCGTAATCGAGTATATCCCTAAGAGACTCAGAACCAAAATAGATCAGATCGAGCTGGAGTGAGTGATTCTATCTTTGGCTAACAGCGTGATATGAGGTCAGTCCGCCTGACCACAGACCGAGAGTTGGAATGATATACAGAGGTAGTGGGAGAACTTAGTTGGCTCGCAAATTACTCTGACAAGCACTCTGGAGAGAGCCAGCAGACTCTTGCCCATCACCAGTCCAAACAAAGCTGCACGAACAGCTCGCATCCTTCAGTCTAGCGGATTTCTGTGGGGAGGAACTGATGAAACGATAGCAGAAAGAGGAGGGAAAAGAAAATACCCTTTCAAAAAGCTCAAAGCTTTAAAGCATTGTGATGTCCCTTGGCACAAATGGTTTACACAGCTTTCGGTGAGGGGATTACCTATCACCTCATGCTTATCTGTACCTTCTTTGCAATAAAGTTAATCCTTCAAAATCTATATGCTCAACCCATAACCAGCAATTACAGTCGGCTGAGATAAACTTCAGAGGTGTTTTCAACAGCATATAAAATAGCCAGTTAAATACATCTGAAATGGCTTGACGGCATTATACTGTAACAGAAAAGCAGGGGGAGGAATGTTAGCCCCTATATCCTGAAGGAAAAAAAAAACTGCATAGCAATAGCTTTGTGTTTTTAAACAGAAGAGAAGGCTCTGTACGAAGACAGGTCCCCATTGCAGCAAGATTTCAGCAGACTCCTCTTGCTGTTTTATTTATTGGATTTTATTTCTTGTCTGGCTGTTTGTGCCACTATTTGTTTTCCACGTCAAATTCGGCTAAGATATTCACAAAGACGCCCAGCGCGAACGCACAAAAAGCACACACGCTGACTTATGGGCACTACATCACACGTAATGTAATTTTCTTTCAGTAATCCATAGCTATGTGCCTACAAAATCATATTTCTAAACAACCGCATCTGATTCCCGGCCAATGACCTCACTTCCTGGCAGGCAGCGAACCTCAAGCCCATCAGGTCGCATTAAAGCCGAAGTCTTCTTTTGATCTCTGGCAAAAATTTCACTTTGGTGTGGGCACTAAGTGAGACGAAGGAGCAAATCGAGGCAGAATGCTCATTTTGAGCGTTCTTTTTAATTAGAGACTGACATTGCTGTTTATTAGCTACACAGTACATTACACCCATGGCAATGCATTACTCTCCCCGTTGCATGTTGCAGGACGTTCAGCGCGCCGCCTTGAATTATGTTGTTCCATTAAGAGCATATATCCACAGAGTAATGTCTTAAGAGGCCGTGCTCCATTCTTCATTTACGCATCCTCAGGCCAACCTTCTCCCAAGCCATCTTTGGCAAGGAAGACAATAAAGAAGGTCGATCGAGGCAATCGCAGGTCTGCTGTTTAACAGGATGAATGCTACAAAGTAATCCATTATTCATGGGGTAAGACGGGTATGAATATTGCATAAGTGGGGCTTGAAAAAAAATAAAGTGAGAGACATGACGGTCAGTCTTAAACATGAATAGTGAATCAGGATGTGCAGAGCGACAGAGCCTGGAGGACAGTGAAATAATGTTGAAGGAAAAATTAAAACCTTAGACTTTATTAAAAAACGTACGTTTGTGTAGCATGTAGTTCTCAAGTAAATTACATAATCATTAAAAAAAAAATACGAATATGTACGAATGACTGCAGTTTCCAGGTGAAATCCCAGACAACTTTTATTCCTTTACACAAAAAATATGATTTACAGATACAGAGTTTTGATTAATAAATCCTAATTTTCACACAATTACTTGCAGAACACTCTAAAAAAAAGATGGTTCTTTAAAGGTTCTTTACAGCAACAGTTCTATTTAGAACCACGGCATCCTGAAGAACCATTTTAATGCTGAAATGGTTCTTTGTTTCAAAGTTTAGGGTTCTTTATTCCCACCCTTTTGATTTTCAAATCTGTAACTGTCAAAACACTTCATTACTGATTTTCTGGAGCTCAGAGTTCCAACTACAGACTGTCAACACACTCTCAACAGGTAAATAAAAGATTTTCATTCTGATATTTAAATACAAAAATAACTAACATTTTCTTTTCTTTTCTTTTTTGATGATGTCTATTTTTTTTTCTCTTTTCAGTTGAAGAAAACATGTAAGTATGACCAGCTCTGTTCAGTTAAGGACACTTCTTTCCTCTTCACCACTAAATAAGTAACAAAAACCATGAATTCATGGTCCTTTTATTCTTTTTACAAAAACAAATGGAAGGAGATGAATTGTAAATAAACTCATTTGCTATTGTTACAAGTCAAAGAACCCTTTCCTAGTACTGTTTAACCATTTTTTGAAGGGTGAATATTATGTTATGACTTCAAAACAATTTTAGCATCCTGCGCAATTTGGAAAATGATATTTTTGAACATTGTCGTCACATATACAGCTTCATATGCATGAGTTTTCGAATTCAGTAGCTCAGTAGCTCCGTAGCTCTACAATTCGACACTACAAAAAGATCAGAATTTGCATAAGGAAGTTAAAACAGCATGGCTTCATCAACAAATGTGTTTTTATATCACTTTTGGGTTTGGTGTTGGGGCTATTTCCAACAAGATAGAGCATTAACCTTTAGTGATAATTTCCGGGTATTTAAATTCTGAACAGCCACAATATGTACCTCAAGCACTGTAATAAAATATGTGCCTGCACCAACATAATAAAAATGTGCCACGGTCATGTACACTCTTAAATATAAAGTTTCCAAAAGGGTGTTTTTGCTGTGATGCCATAGAAAAACCACTTTTGGTTCCCCAAAGAACCTTTCCGTTTACAGCTCTTAAAAGAACATTTTAAGTATTTAAAGAACCTTTTTGACTATAAAGAACCTTTTCTGCATTTTAAAGTTTCTGTGAATGTTCAAGGTTCTTCATGGAACATTGATGAGTGTATTGAAAGTGTGTTTTAGCACCACTGTCTGGACATTTCACTTTGAAACTGCTGCAAAATGTGCAGTAAGGTGGGCAATTACAGTGTTGCAGAGGCAAGTATTTTCATGGGCCAGGGTTGATTAATATTCTGAAATAATTACAATTTAAAATGATGTAAATCTACATTTTCAGCAGCCATTCCTTCAGTTTTTTATAAATCATTCTAATACGCTGATTTAAGGTTTAAACATTTGAAACTATATTTTGGAGGAAACAGCTATACTTTCTTTTCAGGATTCTTTGATGAATAGAAAGTTACTATACCAATCTAATGTATCCTGAATAAAAATATCGTTTTCAATAAAAAAATGTTAGAATATACAGTACAGTATATATCACGCACTCTCAAAAGTATCACATCTATTACTGAGCCAGTAAACAAAGATGAACTATCATCATCCCCCTCTCTTGTATATAGAAAACAACTTTGAGAAATGTCACAAGCTATACGCTGCCTCTGAGCCGATGTGATTAGCTTGGTACTGCTCTCCTTTCTCACCTGAGAGAGTAACATCTAGTCTCTTTTGTAAGAGCGAACGCTGAAATGGGTAATTACATGAGCTAGTAAACAAATACATGAGCAGTCTTTGTGCCTAAAGAACCAGTATAATGGTTTTATAAAAATACAGCTTTCAAAAAGAAAAGTGGGAGACAGCGACTGAGAGATAAAAACATGCATTAACAAAAACGGAAAAAATAGGCTACTTTAATGAAGGAATGATGGAGAGACTTTCTGGCCCAAATAGAAATCTGTTTTATATTCACATCACACTTGTTTAAGAACAAAATAAGCTCAAAGTTGAAAGTTTAAGCTGAAGATGCTGTCTAGCAGACAGAAGTAATTAGCAAAGCTGTTAGGAGGCGAACAGTGATATTTTAGAAACTGTCCTAATGATACAAGAGACAGTTTCCTGCTGAGGAACCAGATTTTGAACAGGTGAGATCATGGTTCAAATAAATCAATATTTTTAGTGATTTTATCAATAACAATAATTAGACAATATTTTGCTGTGTGTGTTATTGTGCTTAAGGAAAAGTTTGATATTCTTCATATTCTGTGTGGTCAGTTTACAGCAGTGATAGAAATTATTCTTTTCCAATAAGTTTAAATTGATTTTTACCTTTTATGGGCATTTTTAACCTTTATAAAGCCATTTTTTGCATCATCTTTTGAGTCAAATTCTTACATTTAATCAGTCAATTATAATAATAATGCATTTAGGCTGTTACCAAACAAATTAAATCAGTATCAACAAAATTTGTATTTGCAGAAGTTGCATATGAAGTCGCGTATAGATGCATTTACACGTTAGTGCAGCTATATTTAAAATTATTCTAAAAGTGAAAAGATACTTTGAATGTGAAATTAAAACCACCAGTAGGTGGCAACAAGTCGCTGTTAAAAAAGTGAGTCATTGCAATTAAATCGAATGATTTAAACGGTTTATTAACTCAGGCACAAAATACCATCATGTTGCTCAGAGAGTTGTGTTTGGAATGATTTTTGTTGGCAAACAGGAAATATGCTGTCTAAAACTTAAGTCTTTTAATATTAACTTCTTGTTTATTGAACCATCGTATAAAATCAATATCACATTTGTAGGCATGCTGATTTTTGAAGGAAAAAACGGCACTCTTCGTGTGATATTGATTTAACTATATAAAATGATATAAATACATTTTCTTGAATTATGTAATCATTCTCAATGCATTTTAATAGACTGAATCATGCAGTGAAAGTCTAAATGTGTACTTACTAGACTTCATCATGTAATGCATGCACTCTGCAGGTGTTTTGTTTGTTTTTTGCAATATACTCGATAATGTCAAATCACACATCGTTAAAGCAACACTTACGCAACGACAGCTATGCAACGGACACATTCAAGGCCCAGAAAGGTAGTAAGGACATTGTTAAAATAGTCCATGTGGCATCAGTGATTCAACCTGAATTTTATGAAAAATAACTTTATTCAACAATGTCTTCTCTTCTGTGTCAGTGTTTGATGCACACACATGAGAGTACCATGACACATAAAATTATGGTTAAACCACTGATGTCACACAGACTATTATATTGATGTCCTTACTAACTTTCAGGGCCTTGAACGTGTCAGTTGTGTTGCTGTCTATGCAGGGTCAGATATCTAAAAAATAAGGTTTTAGAGGTTTGTAACGACATGACAGAATTGTAATTTTTGGATGAACTATCCCTTTAATTCTCACAGTTTAAGATGCGACGAGACAAAAACAGCAGACAGAGGGTGCACGCTGCAAAAAGTAATTGCGCTTAACGCTTTAACGTAATTATATAAAAAGTGAAATGATCACGGTCATGACAGAACGATTTTACAGCATCTGAGAAGAAAGCCAGAAAGCTGATGACTCAAAATCTTAAAAAGAACTATTCAAGGTGTCAACGTCTTCGAAATCTATGCTATCGACAAATTTAGCAGCCCATGACTGATGCTTATGGATAAGTAGTGGCAAGCAAATTGTATGGTCAATAGCTACAGCAAGCAGCAGAGCCAAATCTTTCAAATCCCAACCATGCCTGAAGGTTCTTAAATATAAAAAGCATGAACTTAATGTGGTATGAGACAGTTTTATCTTTATGTGAGAGTCTTTGCGCTGCTCCTCTCTGTGGCATGTGTGGGTGCGTGCTGTATGTTGGCGTGTATATGTGCGTTTAGCACCATCCACGGCCCTATCGATTTTACTGTCACAGTTATATCTAGTGACTCGCCGGCTAGGCAGAAGCCTCTACGGTGAATAACAAGAAAATGCTGAATAATGAAGGAGTTTGAGGTTTCGGCCTGGAACACAAAGTTGCCTGGGGTTACAAGTGTAAAGACAACTGTAGGCTGTTAGGATGGCTGATGAAGGAGCGGTCTCACGCAAAAAAATAAAGGTCAGAGGGTCAACATTGCAAATCCTCATTGGCTCACATATACACATGCAGTACAGACACACTGGGTTTGCCTCAACCCATCGCTCACTCTTCTATTGACTGTTTATGTGGTTACAGGGTACATTATCGATTCGTCTTAATCAGATTTAAATGAACAATTATTACACTGAGCTCTAGACAACAAGTAAATGTCACGGTCTGAAGCATGCAGTTCCGTATTAATGACTGCATTTATTTATGGCACTACCTAGAGGCCAAACCATAAACGCTCTACCTTCCCCCCTCGTTTCCTCCCCTCTTAGGTACCGTCTTACTCAACCGAGGCATCTATTTTCTGTAACGGCTCGTACCAGCAAGCCACTCTCTGTGTGAGATCATCATGCTGACAGTGACTTAATTAGCTATTAATTTTCCATGTACACAATTATTAATTTATATCTTAACTGAACCCCTGGTAGCAGCCAACAAAAACAGCTAAGTACATGAGCGGGGGAAGGGAGGTGCATTGTCAGCGGTGCTGAAACCTAAAAATAAGGCCTTTTTTGTTGCAACCCATAGGACATTTCTATTTCAGTATCACGGAGAGCTCCAATTTCCAATCAGGCCTCTGCAGACCAAGCTGGGGGAGATTGAGTGTGATTGGGCCTTGTTTTTCCTGTTTCACTGCATTACAGTTACACAGCAAAGCACACATAACCTGACATATGAGCCTCTATGGGGAACCAAGCACGAATCAGCTGAGAAGAACTGCTATGAGGCAGTATGGGATAGAAAAAGATAGTAAAAAAGAAGTAGTTTACAACACTGTTGGGCCAAAGGGTTTGTATAGTCTGTGGATGTTATTACAATTACGATGTGGCAGATACTAAGTCACGTGTGGGAAGAATATACTTTAAACTTATATATCTTTTAGTGCTCTGGAAACCTTGATTCTAAATGATTAATCGGAGGAGCAGTGCTGCTATAGACGAATAAAAAGCGCAACAGTTTCCACAGACTTTTTCTGGAAGTGTTTCTCATTCATTTTTTTCCCAGAAGATTTTTAAAATATCTTTAAGAGTTATGAGCCATGAGCCAAACCAACCAGCTATGAAGGGAAACACAACATTACAAACTTTGATTTGAAAAACTAGAATGCCATGAAGCATTGCACATTATATAATCAAATTAAAAATGCTGGGGAAATGTAAATCGATTGATTTAAATATCTTTATTATACATATATATTAGTGGTGTGCGGTGGTGTACTGAAATGAGGCAATGTCCTAAAAGTTTGTTTTATTTATTTATTGTTTTTTTTTGTCAAATGTAAATTGATGTTCCAGTCACATTTAAAATTAAACATTACTTACATTATCTGAAAAATTATTATTATTTTTTTTTTTTACAATTTCTTATTTATTAAAGCCAAGTATTTATTATAGCCAAGTTTATTTTTTTAAGCATTTTACATTTATTCCAAAATAATAACTCAAGGCAGTAACAATTAAAACTATATAGTTTATTTGAAAACGTATGTTAGCTATTCTTAAGTTAAGTTAGTTAAGTAAATAAGTTTTCCATTGAAATATAATTTGCTAGGACAGGACAATATTTGGCCGAGATCTTTAATCTGAGGGTGCAAAAATAAAATCGCCTTTAAAGTTGTCCAAATGAAGTTCTTAGCAATGCATATTACTAATCAAAAATAAAGTTCTGATATATTTACAGCAGGAAATTAACTAAATATCTTCATGGAACATGATCTTTACTTAATATCATAATGATGTTTGCCATAAAATCCAGAATTCTGACCCATACAATGTAATGTTGGCTATTGCTACAAATATACCTGTGCTACTTACTTACTTTTTCTGATCATCAGTCATTAAAGCTGGGTAAAGGACTATTCATTTGAACATCAAAATCAGTATCTGCATCTGATACATCTCTTCAACTGTTCTTGTTCCATTATAAGCATACAATAACACTTTCATAAGCATTTCATGATCTAATGATCTGTTTCCCGTCTGATGTTGGTCTGGGAACATTACGGTATTGTGAATATTTTACCTAACAGGGTCATTTTTCTAAGTAATGTTCATATTCATGTACAGTATCATGTACTGTAGCTATTAGCCTGTATGAGTAATGCTGACCCCTTTCTGCACAGGAGCAGAGCCCATTAATTGTACATAAAAGTCTGGCAACACATGAGATGCTACGGAGCCTGCCAATGAAAAATACTAGTACAGTCTCAGAGAGGTTATTAAAGCCATTTGTAATTCATGCCATCAGGGGGAAAGCATATTGGAAAGATCCTTAACTATTTTTCACAAGCAAAGACAAGAGAATATTCACTCATGGTTTACATCCATGGACCACATTATGGACAGATGCTTGACAATAAAAAAACAACCAAGTCATTTTTCACCATCAAAGCGATCCTTATAAATGTGACATCTCACATATGACGGCATTAATTCAATGCATTTAGATGCTAATGACTTTACAAGACATCTTAAATTAGGACAAGAGTATTATGAAGCATGGTTCCAGATAAAATCCTAATCTGCCGCAAATCTAATCTCAAAATAACTGCTGTTTAATTATCCTGGCTAAGTCAGGCAGAATTAGCACTGTAGCAACTGAACCCCAGCAATTCGCCGCTGTTGTAAGTTGAGTCATCTGCGTGTAGGCGACTGCTACATGTAGGTGGCCCCTTTGAAGTTAGTTACCCTGAGACAATATGAAGTGCCCATGGATTCCTCAATGAAAGGCTCAATAGACAGTAAGTGCAATCCATCACCATTAGAAGATTCACAGAAAGGCTCAAGGCAAAGTGGTTGCATTATTGTTTTCTAAGCAGCCATCATTCCTGAAGCCCAGTGTGCTCAGACAAACACTGCTATCCATTAGAGGTACCAGCCTATTCTTGGGATTCAGCTCCCTAGGAGACTGTATGCATCTAATTGTAGCTAGCTGGACTGGACTGAGCTTGTCATTTAGACAGAACAAGAAAAAGAAAGAAGTACAACTTCGAGTACAACTTGGTAACTTGAATTTAGACTCAGGCCATTTGTGGATGGCTCTTTAACTCTGGACACTTTTGGCCCTGTGAAATTTTACAAACACTCTGAAAATACACTTTTGCACTATTTCATTTAGTTGTGTCTTCAACGAATTAAATACTAGAATCATAGAATCAATGTGTATGTGCATGTGTGTGTGTGCACCTGGTATTTGTCACGTTATGGGAACCAAATGTCCCCACAAGGACAGTAAAAAAACTAGTAAATTTTGACCTTGTGGGGAGATTTGTGAGGTCCCCATTCGAAAATAGGCTTATTTTGTTTTTTGTTGTTTTTTTTTGAGAAAGGGCTAGGTTTAGGTGTAGTGTGGGTGTAGGGCAAAAGAAAATACAGTTTGTACAGTGTGTGTCATTTTTAACCACATTCTGAAATTGGCAAAGTTGTAATTTGATTGAATTTTCAATTCTAATAAAATGTAACTTACAGTTAAAGTTAGGGCTGTCACTAACAATTATTTTGGTAATCAAGTAATCGGACAATTATTTTGACGATTAATCTAATAATTGTAATAACATTTTTTTGAGAAACAGACCTACAAACCAAGTAATAATATGGTTTTACAAAACAAAACTGTGAATATACATAATGTAATTGAATTAACACACATGCATTACATCAAAGGCCTGCAGAGGGCGCCAATGGTGATTGTTTTTACCTTTCATAGTGCAATCTAAACCTTGTTTAAAATTGACTAAACATTTCATTCGAATGATCATTTAATCCTTAATTTCTGACCATTTTGTTACGACAGAATGGCTACAACCACTGTAATTCTTCAATATGTGGACATATTTGGATGTGTAAACTCTGTTCGAAATGCCATACTATCATACTACTCTATTTCTGCAGTATCCAGTATGTATACTCTGCATAGTATGCAAATTTTGGAAAACCAGCATAAACTACTATATTTGACAGAATCTGCTAAATATAACTCAAGTACGCTGAAATCAGTATAGAAGCTGTGTTCGGAATGGCATACTACCATAAAACTTCTACTATATTGCAGTATGCTGTGTGTATACTGTGAATAGTATGTGAATTTTCTGTATGCATGAAATGTCTACATTTGCTGAAATTTTATGTATGCATCTGAAATAACACAGTGTTATGTATATGTATACTGTATGTTTTATAATGTACTACAGTACTGAAGCATACATATCTACCACCTAACTACTATTGAGAATAGAAATTTATCATAAGGCTATTTGCACTTAGTGTAACTAATATATTAACTGCCAAAAATATCAATAGTTAAAGACAGCTCAGTGTTGATTCAGTTCTGTCCAATTTGACAGAAAGTTCATCAATTATGAAATGAGTTCAACTGGGCAATAAAACATTATTTACTAGTATGAAGCCTTAGTAACAAGCCTTTGAACAAAGACAATCTCGACAGCTGTGCTAAATTAATGATCAGTGTTTGTCATGTAACACTTATCACTTAAGCATACTACTCTAAAACATTTGTTACTTATTGTAAAATGTTTCACGCACTATTCTTTAAAAACAATAGTAGGCAGTATGCACTGTGTACTGGGCCGTAAACAGTAAGCAAATATGCCATTCTGAACACAGCCTCAGAGTGATGGTTTGAGCTTTTATTTTGAAATTGCGAAAACAGTTTTAGGGTGTGTTCGCACTTGTAGTTCGGTTCATTTGGTTCATTTAGTCCGGACCAAAAAGGAAAATGATACATTAGGTCCTGGTCCGCTTAGTGTTTACACTGGCATTTTTGACAACAAACCTAAAGATACCGAACCTAAAGTCATAGTGATACATTCAAGACTTGATTGGTCGGGTTGAATGATGTATATTTCGTGACTGAACTCACTGAACACTCCCAACAAAAGGAAAAGGTGCGTTCAAGACACTTTACCTCCTCGTTGTTTGCCTTCTGCTCATTTTGTTTTGGATACACCGCTTGTTCCCTTCGTGAAATCATGTCGCATGGCATTGCATCTTGTCTTTACTTCCTGATTTTGGTTCGTTTAGAAGTATTTGGTCTGTGTTGCGTTCATATTTCATTCGAACCGCACCAGTGTTCATTTGGAAGCGGAGCGAGACCCATTTTTTAAGCGGTCTCGGTCCGCTTGTTTCTTGCACACCAGGGTTCGGATGGCAGTGTTCACACTTACTCAAACTAACCGCACTAACAGAACAAACGCACAAGGGTTCTTTTTAATCGAACCAAACATGACAAGTGTAAACACACCCTTAAAAACAGTTAGCATACTGAGAATGATATTGATGATTCTCCTGTGTTTGCGTAGGTTTTTATAAATGATTTAAAGGCACAATATGTACGTTTTTGTCACTAGACAGCACATATTAAAAATAAAGTTGTTTGATGAATCATGGAATCATGGGAGTTGTAGTCTTCATCCTCATATCTGATGCAATACAACAGGACATGGGCAGAAATCATGTCCATGTCACCTGTCTGATAAAATGCATAACATATTAAAGTGTCTTCGGGGTTTCCACGTTTTCTCCAAAATAAAAAGAAATGTTGGGTGTATTACATCTTTGGCATTCGACGCAATGACACGGTCCATTACACAAAAAAAAAATTCCGTAAAATTCCGGTAGAAAACCGGCAGCTTTGTTTGCCGGAATTGTACCGTAAAAAATATGTTAGCAACGTTTTACAGTTTACGGTTTTTAGTTAAATTTACAACTAAATACTGTAATTTCATTAACTGATATAACTGTAAGGTACCAACCTATTGAAGTACTGAAATCTGTTTTATACCTTTGTAATACACTGATAACTACCAAAACCAGGTGGTGATGAGAAAGTCACATGATAAAGAAAAGCCCATCACAAGCAGCTTTTAAATATTAACATATATAGAAGGTGCACAGTATCATTCACGCAAATGCTAAACACCATCATGGTAACACACATGAAACTGAAATAATGCAATAAACATTCATTTAACAACATTAGATGTAACATACAACTAGGGATATGCCGGTATCAAATTTTCATGTTGCGATAAATTGATAATGTTTTTATCACGGTATACGGTATTATCACGGTATTGAAATTTAGTTGCAAAAAAGTGATGTCATAATACAGTAAAAAAATTCTGAACATTAAAACACAATAAAGCAATACACAAAAAATGTATAAACTTCAAAATTTTACACAGATTAAAGTGCAAAAGAATTAAAAGACTAATAGGTATCGCTTTACAGTAAGATCTTATTAGTTAATTATTATTAGTTAACATGATCAGTAAATAAAAGCTACATTTGATACAGAAGTTATTAATCTTTGTTAAAAATACAACTTTTAGTTCATGTTAGCTCGGTTTATTTAAAAAAAAAAAAAACTTTGATTTTAATTTTAATTTGATTATTATTATATTGGAATTATCTAAGATTAATGCATGTTTAGAATAATTTTTCATTGGGAGTTTATGTTAACTAATTAATTAATTAAGTAAGTAATGTTAACTAATGAAGCCCTAAAGTAAAGTGTGACCGAACAATAAAGAATCACTTAGAATACACTTTCAAACAATATCTAGGGCATGTTGTAGTCCAGATTAAAATGTAAAAAGTGTTAAAATAAATAGCCTATGGAGTCTGAATATTTAAGTATTTGGTGTTGTGATAAACACCACTGCAAATACAAAAATCTAAATGGCTAAATAAATCATTTAAATACGTTTTAGAAAGTAGCGCAGCTGCTTTGTTTCTGGGTTAACGTTGCATTTGCGGTTTAGCGCCATCTGCTGTCAGAGAGTGAATGACACTTTCACTTTAATCCGGAGCGTCCCTTAGGCGTTCTGCCATGTGCTTCTGTTTACATCACGCATATTCGACGCAGTTTACAAGTGTGTTGTGCATTTAACCAGTTAATGGGAAAAGTATGCTTAAAATGCTTTCAAAATTCGGAATAACTTTTAATAAACAATTATTTTCGGTATTTTGAAATGCCCACAATAACAATACCGTGCATATTCATTATCGTGATATATCATATTACCGAATACCGGCACATGTCTACATACAACCCTAATGTACAAAACTGCTAAGAAAAAACTAAGAAGAAAAAGTTATTTCAACAAAAACACATCTAATTTTGAAAAATGTAACGCAGGCAATTCTGAGAATGTCAATTTACGGTTATTCATTGTACATTTTACAGTCTTTTACTACTAACCATTTAACAGTTTTGAACTGTATCATTTTTACAGTTTTTTACTGTTAAATTCACAGTAATTTTTTACAGTGATAGTTAAAATTGCTTATTTATCTGGAATGTTCTTCTAAACATCTGGGATAATGTAAGTAAACAAGCCAGCAAAATAAATAAATCTGTTCATGAGGTTTTTGGATATTTTAATCAAAAAATCATACTTATTGTGTCTTTAACTTACATAATTACGTACAAAAATGATGAAATGGTGCACACTGTGTTCCCAGATGAACAATATAATAAACTCAGAGATGGAGTTTGAGACAGTCCGCACACATAAATGATAGCTGTTCATGTGGAGCAGCATTTAAAGTGAACGGAACCATTCAGAGATGCACATAACCTACACGCCTGTAAATAATTAAAGTGCATATATTAAACCTGGCTGCATCGCATACATTTACTGAATCACAGGGTTTGTGAATTCACAACAGTATTATGCTTTATTATGTTTTTTAAATTGGTTTTAATATATCGGTCTGATATGAATTCCCATCTGTGGAATGCACCACCTCCTGTATCCTGCCAGTTGATATCAAGGAATTAAAATGAAAACTGACAATATAACAAAAAAGCTAATTCCATATACTAATAAGTATTTGAGAGTAAAGAGTATTAAAATAACACTGAAGTGAACTCTGCTGACTTTATTTACATGGACTAATATATTATTTCCTTCAATTTATCTTCTTTGTAGGTTCAGAAGAAAAAAAAAATCAGGGTTTGAAATGACATGAGGGTGATTTTAGGTTTTAGCTGAACTATGTCTTTAACATTTGCATATATGACCTTACATGGCCTTGTAGTTTCAGACAAAACTTTCACTTTTTCTAAGGATATAAACACTCCTAGAGCTAAAGAACTATGAAGAATTGCTTGGCACTGTGGGGTTCACTTTGACTGCTAAAATTATCATCTAATTTGAATAATCCGTCTGTATCTTCCTTATAAATTTATGATGTTGTCATATTTTTGCCGCTCTCTTTCAACGGATGTTCTCCAAATAAAAGCAGTTCCAGAATAGCAAAACATTATTGGACCCTGTGAGCAGATCACACTGAATTCTCTGCTGAAAATAGCTGAAAACTGTTGTTGTCAACATGTTGACCGCAACACCTGAGAAAACGGTTTTGAGAAAAATAGATTAAATGTTAAACGTAATCAGCCGAATGAGATGGTAGGCGATAAAACAAGAGTGGGAGGTAATAAGAATAAAACAAATTCAGCCGGAAGAAATAAGAAGTCGAGGATTACAGGCGAATTAAGGGGGAAAAAATCTAGCAATGAGGGAACACAGGGCCATTCAGTTGTCAGCCAGGATTGTGGAGCATTTGATGGAGAACCTGTATTGTGCATTAATGGATCTCTGTGGAGCCATGGAACAAAAATACCTCTCAGAAAACAGACAGAGGAAATGAAAAAGTCTAATTTGCTATTGAAATGAAGAGTGAGGAGGTTCAGCTCCTGTCTTACCTTGGAATATTAGCAATCACATTTCAGACCAATGCTTTTAGCACCCAATGAGTGCTGGATGAGTAATGCAAAACCACTATAAATATTTGCTACACTGCAAGATGAAAAAAAAAAAAAAACATAATAAACATGAAACATGAATAATAAAACATCCTTCCTCTAAAACTGATGGTTTACTTACAGAATAATGTCATCCCTTTCTTTTTCACAGTTGTTCTGTTGCCATAAGAACTAAATTCTGATTTAGTCGCCATGTTTTCTTCAAGCAATTTAGTGTATCGCACACAACTGACATTACTCAAACAATAGCACATTTGAGCACCATCTAAACCACTCGATGACTACATCTCTTCGATTTGCTCTTGCATTCTCCTTTCCAATTTAGTCGTGTTTATTTACTTTTTCCATTCAATTAATTGCATTTGGCAGATACATGCACTTAGCTATTCCTGTACACGAGCTAACCATTTAATAGCGCAGCAAGTGCACTGCTTTTATTGTCCTCGAGCCACTCTGCTATGGAAACGAGAATGTATTTGAATTCTGCGCTTCGATTTTTCTCATACCCGCTGGTTTCTTCATCATATCGTGACTTCATCAGAAATAGCCCTCTCATTTTATGCCTTATTGGCTTAACATTTGGAGAGCAATGAGGCATTCGCACAGTGGCCGGAAGGGAACTGGTGACCTGGTAAAGGCATGCTATCACAAGCCAATCAGTCAGCCGGACGAGGCCCCTAAACCTATGAACCCACGGGAGTACCGTAGCGAGGCCCCACGGGGCTCAAGCTAATATCTGGCTGCCTACCAGACCTTCCCACGTAGGGTCCTCATTTGCCTTCCACCCCCTCTCGCCGCCTACTGCTAAACATAAACAATCCCAGAGAAACTCTGCAAATTATTCCCCACAATGCCTCGGCGCGCTCTATGATTTCGGTGCTCGCTTGCGCACCCCTGCTTCATCTGCATAACCAATATTATATCCCTCCTGCTCCCTTTCTTTTCTGCTTTCATTTAGAGGGCATGCGAAGTGATTCATGCCATCGCTGGCTGCTTCAGTATTTTTGCTCTTACTATTCGGATCACTAGAGACTCCAGAGAATACACAGGCAATTCCTCCTCCTAAAGAGAATTTATGAGCTTAGACAAGACAGGCACTATCCTGCTGACCATATAACCTTTCCGAAAGCAAAACACACAAACAAAATAGTCTTTAAAGACTGATTTAAGTGATAAATCCTCTTAAGGTGATGTTGAGCGTGTAGAAGGCAGTGTTGTGCCCTTCTGCTCATTAATTTTGATTAGAGTTGGGAGCTGAGAACCAGTTCCAGTTAAAAAAAAATAAAAAATCTTGCGAGCTGGTTTTTCTTAGGGTTAAAAACATACGGGGGAACTAATGAAGTCTGATTCTTTTCAGTGAATCAAAACCATACGCGTGACTGTTGGAGACTAATTTTTAAGCCAACAGATTCTCATGAGCCAGTTCTTTTTAATGAATCTAAAGCATACAGTGTGACTGTTAAGTGTGACTACCAAACTAATAGACTCGTTTGAATCGGCTATTTAAAGTCCAACTACCAAGCTAGTATATTCTTACGAGTAGGTTATTTTTGGTGAATTGAAACTGTACAGCGCAACTGCTGAAGTCCCAAGCTAATAGACTCCTATGAGCTGGAAAGTCATTAATTTCGCCATGTCTGAATCAAGAACTGACACCATGTTACGCTGTACCCCCCTACAATTCCCACCCCTAGTCTTGATGGATTTGTCTGTCAGGTTCACGTTTGAACAATGGCAATAAGTCAGAAAGGTTCAATTTGGGTGTCATGAATTCCTGATTGACAGTGGGCATAATACCTTTAAGTGGCACAACAAGTCATCGTCTGTTCACTCAACAACACCTTAAAAGGATTTATCGCTGAAATCAGTCATTAAAGTCCCGTATCTAATAGCCCCTTGAGAATTGACAAAAGGATAGAAGGACTAAGCCATCAGCAGCTGTCGTGTACATGTAGCTTCAGCCAACACTTCGCATTGACTTTATATGTGTCATTTAAATGTCAGGAGATAAAGTAGGAATTTAATACCTAACAGGAAGTCAATAAAGGTTAATTAACAGTGAGAGAGAAATACATGTTGAAGGTTCATAATAAAATGGCAGATGGAGGTTTGGCCTTCATATAAAATATCTTCCTTATTATGAGCCCTCATAATGCAGATGTGTTTTGTTTTGTTTTTTTCTTGCTGAGGGATTCTGTGAAATGGATTCAAACATGGTAAAATGAATTTTCTACTATTATTTACCCACTCTCATGTCATTCCAAACCTGTAAGACTTTTGTTGATCTACGAAACACAAATTAAGAAAATGTTGTATGAAATTTTGTACAGCAATGCAACTGACACGTTGCAAGCCCAGAAAGGTAGTAAAGACATTGTTAAAATAGTCCATGTGAAAAGAGCGGTTCAACCGTTATTTTATGAAGCTACAAGGATACTTTTTGTGTGCAAAGAAAACAAAAATAACTTTATTCAACTATTTCTTCTCTTCCGTGTCAGTCTTCGTCATGCTTTCACAAGACTACCTTGTCATATGTTGTGGTAGATGTGAAATTTTCCTTTATTCCTTTATAGACACTAGAAGTAATGACTGCAAAAAATACCTTGACATCACAATTGCGTTGGGAATTCTGTTTAAACATCTTAAAATGGAAAAGTTATTTTATACTGTAATAATATTATACAATATTCATTGTATTTTTGAGCAAATAAATGCAGCTTTGGTGAGCATAAGAGGCTTCTTTCAAATCATTTGTAAAAACTTTTTTAAGAGCGACCCTTTTTAAATTGACGCGACCCATATATATATATATATAGAAAGAAAGAAAGAAAGGGAGATTTCGAGTGAATCCCCAATTTTATGTATATCTATGTGTCATTCCTGAAACTTGCAGCCACTTTGTATGCCACTTTGGTCCTCTGAGTAGCATCAAAAACATCTTGTATTCAAATTCCGAATGGACTATATACAGATGGGAAAGCGCGCAAAGCTTAATCACTAAAAAGCGGAAAGCAGAAAATTCTTCTATGATCCATGAATCTCGAAATCTCTACACTTGCCTATAATGTGAGGATCTGCGAGTACCACTCTCATTGGTAGCTGAAAGCATCTTCAAAGCATAAAATAGTTTAACCCTTTAACTGTCACTCCCATTTTTTTAACATACAAAACATTTTGTAATATGGTTTTGATGAACATTGCCATGGTAATGCAATGTCTGATTTTAAAATGGTTTTCAAACGATGAATTTTGAGATTTTAAGCTCTTAGCTGATAAATAATTTCTTATGATTTCTAAAGCGTGATAGGGAACAAGAAAACAAAGAAAGTCTTTTTGTGACAAAGGTCAGAACTCCTGTTATGAGGTGAACTCTTGGCATATTTTAATCTATTACTTTTCCTACATAATCTGTAACAGAAAAAATGGTAAAATATCTATTTAGGAGTCTTAGACCTTTCCAATGATATACAGTTTGTCATGATTAGATTAGGATTTATTTGTAAGATAGTGAAGTAAACCAAGGCGTTCCACTGAGGGGATGGGTAACAGTTAAGGGGTTAAATAAATGCACAGTCAAGGACAAAGTCCAGAATTCCATGTGGTCCTGGTTATAACCGCTGGTGTGAATGAGCTAAATACACCTGAACGTCTGAAAATGCACAAAAAAATCCAAAAAATTTTAATCAAAATGAAATTTTTAGAACACAAATGGATGATAATCTTACAATAAGGATGTCCTTAACCCTTAGCGTGTCATTTCCATCCATCTTACCCTACTGACTTAACTGCATTATTCTGCACATTTCACATCACACAGAGGTGTGGATTAACAGCGGGATCTTCACCCTGTACCAGAGGCAGCAGGTGTCCATCCGTCTCACTGAACAGCACTCTGACAGAGCTTGATGTGAGCATTACAGCAGGGGTGAGATACAGTTTTGATTCAGCACTATTTTTAGTCAGATTCTCTACTGTTCAAATGTTTCGGGTCAGATTTTTATTTTATTTTTTTTAATTAATTTAATTTTATTATTTAGCAAGGACTAGGGGTGGGCGATATACTAGTAAACATGATTAACCAGTAGAAATTTGTTGGTAGAGATTTTTAACTCTCGCCTCTATTTTGGTACAGGTTCATGTGACACTGCTATGCTACGTCGTCACAAAAATTGAGCTTGCACGTGTTTTTAAGCATTGCGGTTTTTAAACAAGTGATTTTAAACCGTTGAAATGCAATCAGCAGTTTAAGGGTACTCATTTCACTCTATGTGTGCTGTCTGAGAGACTGTTTCTTGAGCACTGTCAGAGTGGTTTGCGCACGTGAAGATGAGGTTCACAGAGTGCGGGAGTACTGAAAAGAGTATTTTTGCTGCTTTATAGGCCTTGAACATTTAAATACACACACTTGTATGTGTCTTTGCAAACGTAAACAGTAATTTAGGTCTTAAGCGAAAGCAAGCAGCTTAGACAGAAAACACGTGTAATAGTATTTTGGATCTGGGAAACTCATAAAGTGACAACAGTCTAATATTCCTGCTGTCTGTCATTCGTGTTAATCAAACAACTAAAGAGATTAAATCTCTCACTGCTCTTTAATAATAAGATATATATATATATATATATATATATATAAATCACACAGTGAATAATATGCAGTGCTTTTATAGATTTCATTACTTTATACAATGTATGTAGCATTTCATTTTCATTTGTTATACTGTAGGTTTTTTTTGTTTGTTTTTTTTTTGTCCTGGTGCTCGTAATTAGCTATTCTCATTTAATAGCTCAGTGGTTATTTTTCTTACATTGATGTAAATCAGTGTTTGTTTGTTTTGTTTTTTCTTTTTAAGTAGTAGTAGTTTTTTTGGTGTTTTTGCATTTTTTGTGATAGAACAGTTGAAATATGATAGGAAGCAAGTGGGATGGGATCGGGAATGGTCCACGAGGTGGGATTCAAACTCGGGACACCCAAAGCTCTGGTGAAGCATAAGAGACTTCTTTCAAATCATTTTTAAAAATGCTATCATCCCAGAGGCCTTAAGGCAGTGGTTTTATATATGAAGAGTTCAGATGCAAAAGCCTCTAAATCCATCTGACGTCTTTCTTCAAAAAATGCATTTATGTCAGGCTCTGATGTATAGGTTTCTATGTAAGTACTGGTACTTCTGATTGGGCTAAGGGTGGGATTTTAGCGAGTTTGAAGTAAAAGTATTTGATGGACATATAATATGTGTGTAGAGCATTCACTTAGTATCATTATCTCATTTCTGACCGAGATGGATTTTAGGGGGTTTTGCATCGGAACTCTTCATATAGAAAGAAATAGGGCTGCCCTCGACTAAGGATTTTTCTGGTCGACTAGTAGTCGCTCATTTTAAGCATTAGTCGACTAATCGTACGTTTATTAATAAAACATTTAAATAATTATAATGAGCCCTTTAATTGCCTACATATCCTAATAAGCGCTTAAGCACGCATAAAGCTATCTCGCACCGCAGATGTAATGATTATAAATGTGTCAGGGAAAAACAATAAGTATGTTATAAAAATGTTTTACTTTTACCTGTATGCCCAAAACTAAGGGAGTAAGCTATTCTAAGAGCAAAATACCGCACCGGCGCATCCGTCTGTCCTGCAGTAAGCGCATGTCTGTTCAGCTTCCACACAGACAGCACACATTTTAGTGGTTTGCAAACTTTTTTTAATTACAGTATATATAGTTTAATTTGCGCGCACTGGGATAGTCGCTCTCTGAACGCGGGATATTAAAATTGCTTTTGAATGCGTGCGCGAGTTTTGCTTTCGGTTTGGTTTTAACGGTTGCGTGAAACTCTCCGCGGTACTGAACTTGCATTCTACAGGCGCGTCTAAAGGCTTTGTTATAATGACAGGATTAAA
This sequence comes from Cirrhinus molitorella, assembly GCA_033026305.1. NCBI lineage: Eukaryota > Metazoa > Chordata > Actinopteri > Cypriniformes > Cyprinidae > Cirrhinus > Cirrhinus molitorella. The sequence continues at coordinate 15,941,001 of CM065125.1, read as the reverse complement.
TAGCTTGCAGAACTCAGGACTGAACAAAACGTCCGGCGTTTTCAGCGGTGAGTGGAACTGATAACATGATAACTCACTAAATGATAAACACAAATACAGATACGCACTTAACATTACATTGTTCAACATTACATGTAAAGTTGCTACTACTTACGTTTCAGATAATAAGCCATATTTGAGGTTGATGAATGATAAGCGAATGTTGGATGTACTGCTCAGTGTATACTGTATAACTATTACCACACATACTATAGCCATTAACGATCTCTCGGTGAGATTTATTTATTTATTTAGGCTAATTCTGCGACTAAACAACTAATAAGATTTTGGTCGACCACGCCTTTTCTGGTCAACTAACGCTTAGTCGACTATTAGGGGGCAGCCCTAGAAAGAAAGAAAGAAAGAAAGAAAGAAAGAAAGAAAGAAAGAGAGAGAGAGAGAGAGAGAGAGAGAGAGAGAGAGATTTCGAGCGAATACCCCATTTATATGCGGATATATGCATCACTCCTGAAACTTGCAGCAAGTATGCCACTTTGGTCCTCTGAGCACCATCAAAAACATCTTGTATTCAAATTCCGAATGGACTATATATAGACGGAAAACAATGAAATCTCTTATTTACATTGAGTCTACACTTGGTTGTAATGTGAGGATCTGTGAGTTTCCAGAACTCAGGACTGAACAAAAATTTGGTGAGTGGACTCTGACTAACTGAAACGCCATTGACTGATTGGCCATTGCGTTGCAGAAATCAACAGATATGTCTGTAATTGGCTACAATGTTCAACACTGCAAAACAGAGCACAAAATATACGTTGGTTTCCGCGTGAGGCAACTGCCACTTACTTTCTTTTTGTTGTTTATGTTAATTTTAGAGGTGTTCTAATCAGGATTTTTGAGGCCGATCACAGGAAGCAGTATCTGCCGATCCGATCACCGATACCGATCTGTTTATCATGTAGAATTATTTATAGTGATACTCCAATCAGAATTTTTAGACATTTATTCAGGGCTTCAACTCTGTTTTGTTATTTTCTCTGAAAATAGGGGAATTCACCTCTTAGTTGGCTCTTGTGAGAGCAGAGTTATTAATTTAATTTTTTTAAATTTTCAAAAATATAGATTTATCTCACCTAAATGTTTGATCATGCAGTGCATTTCTGTTTTTAGAATTGTGCAACTATTGCGCTATAGCTTACACACAGCACAAGCCTATTTTCCACAAACACATTTAACAAATATTGTTACTGAAAAGGCTTTTTCAGCATTGTGATTCTTTTATTACACAGTACAGTAATACAGCACAGTAATCTTTCATGTTTAAATGCAATAAATATAAGCAACACATTATTCAGTGCTTTTTACTTTTGCATTAACTTATTAAGATTTATATATTAAGTTGTTCAAGCAAGTGACAAAACATTTAAATTACTTTTTTTGTTCTTTTCTTTGTTTTCCTACCTAGTACCTAGTGCCATCTATGATTGCCATGCTTACCTAAAAGTGCTCCTTTCCTTTAAACCAACATATGTTAACTGTGAAACACAGCAGACTTTATTTATGGTTACGGTTCCCGCTTCCTCCCTCTTCGAATCTTGAACTTTGCACACACATACATACATATAGGCTGTACAATTTCCTCAGATCATCCTTGTGACCCATTTTTTTAAGTCTCACGACCCATCCGAGGGTCGCAACCCAGGCTTTGAAAACCACTGCCTTAAGGGACCCCCATGCATGGTCGATAAATGAAATATTATCACTTTACACTTGGCCATTTAAAATAAATTCAGACCTTGACTGCATGTATTAGCTAATAAAATAATGTAGTCATATGGTCTCCCCGCATGTCGTGTGGAGTTTCTAGAACATTTGCAAATCTTCCCAGTCTCTAAGATCTTTTCCAGGCGTTACAGCCTCATTAGGAGGACTGTGGCAGAGTACTTGTTTGATTCACAGGTTTGAAAAGGCCTTTCATGTCACTATGGAAAAAGACGCAAAGAATTGGAGTTAATTGGATGCTATTTGGGTACTGAAGCAGGTAACTATGGTGTTCTATGAGAGTGAGATCTATGAATAATGAGCTAAAAGGATGTATCGGCAAACAAATACTGCAGCCCAAAACACTAAAAAAACCAAGTCAAATGAGTACAGCAAAAACAAGGCAAACATCTAACCATGACAGTGCAACATCCTGCCACTACGCACCACTATTAATCTTCATTCACGGTTTGAGATGTAGCCAGACTATGAGGAAACTAGCCCTGCTACATTTGTCCTTGAGGACAGAAATGCACACAAATGCAGAGCAGAAATAAATAAATAAAATAAAGCCAGACTATAGAGACTTTAACAAAAGCGGACAAGTGACCCCCAGGCTTTGGCACATTGAATTTGAACCTGAGGTTTGTGGACTTCTGTCTCAGGTCCAGTGTTTTTCAGTTGACATGATATGAATGCATTTTGCCATGCATTGGGGGTATATGAAAACAAAACATCCCTGGACTTTTGCCACTCCTTGGGAGTCTGACCCAAAATTAAACGTTCTATGTTAAAATGATTCATATTCCCCACGAGATTCTTTCCGCCATGTTAACACAGGCTTTTCATCACTATGCAATAGTCACCACCCTGTATGTGCGAGGCTGCACGCTCTGTTGCACATTTGCGTTGGGATTAAGTATGCACACTGCGTCTCCTGAAAGAGGACAAGGATCAATACCCCTGCTATCTTTTCTCTCTCTATTTCCTGCGACCCGCCATTCCCTCCCTTTAAACACACCTGACTCACGCATCATGGCACGGAGCTGTCATATCGAGAAAGCTTTGTTCATGTTAAAAGCATGGGGACACGTGTATCTGATAAAGCAGGGTCTGATTGTTGGTTCCAGTTGACTTTTAGCACAGACTGCCATAATAGCAGATGACTCATCGCAGTTTCCGTACCCTGATAATCATGGGTAGCCCATTAGAGCGGACAAGATGAGAGCAGCCTCCGGACTGAGAAAACATCATTAGTGCTCAGCAGCATCACACAGATGTGCTGGCCCACTGATCTCCTTCACTGGCTCCTCTGATAGCGCAACTCTTTTTTGGCCTTTAATGTTTCTGAGGGTCGCAAGGTTGCCCACAATAAGCTCACAGGACAATAACAGCGCTGACGTCTTTATTCGAAACACCTCATTGGGCTGTTTATAGGATTGTTTGGGGGTGGGGACGGGATGGATAAGAAGTTGACTAGGAGACTACTAACTGACTAGATGAACAGTGAGGTGGATGGGTTTATTTAAATTTACAGTGAAAAAATAACTATTTTCCATTTTAATATATATTAAAATGTAATTTATTCCTAATATGGCAAAGCTTTGAATTTTCTCAATAGGTTACACATTACAAGTTACCCTATTTAAAAAGTCACATAATTATTTTTATTGAAACGTATCTAAATTGTTAATCATTTTCAAACATTTAAAGCAGAGAGGGTTCATCTTTTCACACTGAGGACAACTGAGCGACTCATAATGAACTATTACAGAAGGTTCAAATGCTCACTGATGCTTCAGAAGGCAACACAATGCATTTATAGAGCTGGGGGTGAAAACTTTTTGAATTTGAAGATCAGGGTAAATTTGACATATGTTGTCTTCTGGGAATCATGTAAGTATTATCTGTTGCTTCTGAAGGGCAGCACTAAATGAAATATGATATTTAGGCAAAATAAGAAAAATGTATCTTCATTGTGTTCAAAAGTTTACACCCCTGGCTTTTAATGCATGTTTTTCCTTCTGAAGCATCAGTGAATGTTTGAACCTTCTGTAATAGTTGCATATGAGTATCTCAGTTGTCCTCAGTGTGAAAAGATGGATCTCAAAAGCATACAGTCATTGTTGAAAAGGGTTCAAATACACAAAAATATGGAGAGAGAGAGAAAAAAAAAGTAGGATTTTTCTGAAGAACAGTGGGCAGTTTAACTGTTCAGGAAAAACAAGGGACTCATGAACAACTATCACTAAAAAAAAACAAACAAAAACACACAGCTGTGAATTATTGGTAACAAAGTATTAAGGATTTGAACAGGGTCATTTTTATGAATTCATCATTATTTTCTGTTGTGGACTATATGTAAATGTCTTTTATGTGAAATATCTTATTCAGGACAGTACTAAATAAGAAATAACATGCATTTTGTATGAGCCATTTTGCAGATTCTGCAAGGTGTATGTAAACTTTCTGCCAGCCGATGCTTGAAATTCTCACGTTTTGATCCATAGCCTGTTTTTGAACACCCCCTAATACACGCATGTGAGCATGATCCTAACCAGCCTAATTATACAATTTTTTTCTGCAGACAGACTAGTTGATTATGCAAATGTGTAGTTTTGCAGATCCTTAGTTCGGAGCCCCTTCTGACTGACTGCTTATCCGCACACACCTCTCCTTTCCTCTTCTCCCACCTCCATTAAATGTTGGTAAATATTCCCTGATCTGCCTGAGATGTGCCAGTGGTTGTATAAGAGCAGATAGTGATTCATTAATGTGGGACAGATTGGCTTTTTCGAGTTTGGAAGGGGGAGATCAAAAGACCCTTTGAAAACGAGACTGCACTTTTACAAAAAAAGCAAAAAAAAGAGACGGCTACGCAGCCGTCTACCTTTGTGTTATTAAAGCTGATAATGAAATGACATGGCATTGTGGCTCCTGAGCAGAGGCATTTAAAGAGCACTGCTACTTGACATGCTGTAGCACCCTTATTTGGCTTAAAAAAGGGCGGTAATGATTGACGCGCGAGAGGAGGGGTGATCGCAGTGCTAGAACGGCTCCCTTTCACAGACAGATAATTAGGATTTAGACCCCGTCAGGCCTCTGCCATGGATGATAATGGCTTGAACTGTGCAGAGCCATGAATGTTTGCCACATTCATCACTGCTGCCTCGCCGTTGCCAGATCAGCCTGATATATTAAACAGTGACACCTATAGACTCTGATAAGGAACTGCACGATTGAAAAATAATGGCTACACAGGGTTTCCTCAGCACAGACAGCCGAAAACCCCTTAACATATGGGCTCCCACGACTTGATATGGGCCGATAACCTTCGTCCACCGCCAAGCACTGCGGTCGGGGTGCAGTTGAGGTGTTTTTACGATGACCGTGGGTGTTTTTTAATGAGCTGCTCTCAGCTGCCGGCCCCCTTGAATGCAGTATATGTAGCATCTGACGCTTGAGCACAACCATGTCCGCAGACGGCATTAGGAGGAGAGCTATTTGAAGCGCGGCCAGAAATCACAGGCATCCATGTGCACAAAGCGTTTTCGAGAGAATCCCAGGACAATTGCGGTTGCTTCAGCTGCCCGTATTTGAAAGCAGGCCAACTCGGAGGAATTGTGGATCTGTGTTAAGAAAACGACAAGGCTTTTAAATAGTCAGCTTTTTTGTTCCAGACGTTCATCTTATATGGTCAGCGTGTATAATGATTTATTCATTTTGTCCGTCAAAGGGAATCCTCTTTGTTAGCAAGCTGTGAAATGAAATGTTTGCATGAAACTTGTTTGGCATAAAAGTTTAAAGGCAACAAAGACAAAATGCATTTTTCTTCTCTTTTCTTTGCAAGAAAGGGATAAGAAAACCGAGTGCGAGTGAAAGGAGGTTTTACAGGGAGCTTTGCACATGTGACTGTTCGCGGTCAATGGAGGCCTACGCATTCAATCAAACTGCTCCTTATCTGCCCACAAGCAACACAGACATTTGAACCTCTGCAATAGAGTGATACCATTACGGTAAACTTCCACACGCTAAATGCCTCGCTTTGCAGGGTATAGATGGATAATATTTGTTCCTTTTCTTCCCCCAAAGAAGAGATGATAGATTGCTATCGCATCATATAGACTGCTCTCTTAAAAAGAAGTGTTGCTGGTGCGCGAACTGCTCATTTCTCAGAAGAGTGGTAGAGTTAATGTTGAATTTCAGCCATTCTGCTGGGCATTTCCGTTCATGACTGTTGAAACACAATGAAAAGTACAATGTTACATTTGAGCGACTCTGTTTTTTTTCTTTTTAAATTGATGAGACCCATCAACTCTATGCGAAGGAGATGTGTTGCACTGCGTGAGGCAAATGAAGGTCACACCAGATACTAACTCTTTTTGGACCACCATGGACCCCCAATACAGTAAAACTGCACATTTTAGAGTGGCCTTTAATTGTGGCCAGCCTAAGGCACACCTGTGCAATAATCATGCTGTCTAATCAGCATCCTGATATGCCACACCTGTGAAGTGGATGGATTATCTCGGCAAAGGAGAAGTGCTCACTAAAACAGATTTAGATAGATTTGTGAACAATATTTGAGAGAAATAGGCCTTTTGTGTACATAGAAAAAGTCTTAGATCTTTGAGTTCACCTCATGAAAAATGGGGGCAAAAACAAAAGTGTTGTGTTTATAATTCTGTTCAGTGTGCATACATATATATACACTACCAGTCAAAAGTTTGGACACACCCTCTCATTTAATGTTTTTTAAAGAAGGCTCATCAAGGCTGCATTTATTTGATCAAAAATACAGAAAAAATCTGTAATATTGCAAAATGTTATTACAATATAAAATAATGTTTTTTATTTCAATATACGTTACAATATAATTTATTCCTGTGATGCAAAGCTAAATTTTCATCAGTTGTTACTCCAGTCTTAAGGGTCACGTGATCCTTCAGAAATCATTCTAATATGCTGATTTATTATTAGAATTATCAATATTGTAAACAGCTGTGCTGTCAAATAATTTTTTTTGCAACCTGTGATTTTTTTTTCAGGATTCTTTGATGAATAACAAGTTATAAAGAACAGCATTTATTCAAAATACAAATAATTTCTAACAATGAAAATCTATGCCATCACTTTTTATTAATTTAACACATCCTTGGTGAATAAAAGTATTAATTTCTTTCAAAAAAAGAAAGAATAAAAATGTACTGACCCCTAACTTTTGAACAGTAGTGTTTATTGTTAGAAAACCTTTCTATTAAAAAAAATGCTGTTCTTTTTTAACCTTTTATTGATTAAAAAATCCTGAAAAAAGTATCACAGGTTCCAAAAAAAATATTAAGCAGTGCAACCATTTCCAGCACTAATAATAAATCAGCATATTAGAATGATTTTTGAACATGTGACGCTGAAGACGGGAGTAATGATTCTGGAAATTCAACTTTAATTACAGATATAAATTACATTTTAATGTATATTAATATAGAAAAACATTGATTTACATTCACATTTCAAAATATTATTATTATTTTTTTTTTTTTTTGATCAAGTGAAAACAGCCTTGATAAGCATAAGAAACTTCTTTAAAAACATTAAATGAGAGGGTGTGTCCAAACTTTTTGGTAGTGTATATAAATTATCAAATCAGTCATTGTGATTTCGCAATACCTCATTTATATGGGTCACTCCTGAAACTCCAGCAAGTACGCCACATTGGTCCTCTTAGCAACATGAAAATAAAATTTTTATTCAAATGCACTAAATCGTTACATAGCCAAGAAAGCATTCAAATTGTGCTCCCTTAATCACCGAAAGGCTGTCACTCATCTCAGTTTATCGCAATCTCAGAAAATTCTGCTATAATCAATGAATCTCTCTCTCTATGCGGCACAATTAATCTCTTGCTTACATCGTGTCTACGCTTTGTTCACTATAATGAGAGGATTCACAAGGATTTAAACAAAATCACATTTGAGCTGTGAGTGGATTCTAACTAACTGGAACGCCTTGACTGGTCATTGCGTTTCAGAAATCAACAGATACTGGCTACAATGCTCAACACCACTAAAACAGAGTACTTTCGTTTTGTTGTTTATGTTTATTTAGTTATCAACGTTAATTTTGCCGGTTCCCGATTCCTTCTTCCCTTAGTCTTGAACGTTGTTACAAAGATATATACATTTTCCAGAAATCTTCTGGGGACCCATTTTTTAAGACCTGGGGTTCTTTAGATTAATCATGATTATTTTATCCTATTAAATGCTTTTAACTGTAACAAACTGAAAATCTGCATCAAATTTTGGGGTTTTGTGAAAAATAATGTAATGGTATCTAATAATAGCGATAATTCTTCGTAAATGATATGGTACGAGGTGATATAGATATACAGTCGTTTAATACAAGCGCATCTGAAATATAGCAGAGGACATAGAGTGAGCTGCTGCAGGGAAAGTACATAATCCAATTTGTTCTAAATGTGAGACATGCTTTGTATTAAGGGGTTTAAAATAACTCGGAAGATATAGTTAACGTATAGTTTAAAGCGGTTTGCCGTGGCAGATGCTCTGACAGATATGTGTGCTGCTGACAGGCTACATGCACGGTTTAATGCTTTTGAGACGTGCTGTTTTCCTCAGTGCATAACTTACATTTCATAGATATAATTTCCATCTGTAAATGTTAGAAAGTCATGGAAATATTTCTATTTTGCTGTCAGGTGTGTATGAGCCTTCTGCATACGACTCTCCACTAAACTTCACCGACTTCAGTGAACAAGCGCTGTTGCATGCATGTGTGCCAAACAGACAGAGTGTAATAATTCTGACTGAAATATACCATTTGCTCAAAGATAGCTAAAATTAAATACATAAAAATTGCTAAACTAAAATACATAAATATATACAGTATGTAGTTGGAAAATAAATGTGCCATGCAAAGAATTTTAAGCCTACAAGTAAGTGTATTTTTTATGATAGCAGTAACTGTCAAGTAACTAATGTAATGGGGTGATCAAAATATAATGCAATTGATTTGTGCTTTTTTATTATTTATTTTTATTGTCACTTTAGTGAGTTTACCTCCCCCCTGAAAAGCATTATTTTTGTTTTTATATTGTAATGTTACAATGTTGGAATTTAATGTGAGTTTAGACCCTTTTTTGCATATTTAGTTACTTTCATTAGTCTATATTTGTTTTCATTGCCTTTAATATTAATGTTTTATTGGATAAAATTAGGCAGGATGTAAAAACTAAGTAAATATAAATAAATACATAGATAAATTGTTTTAAATCCAAATAGAAAAATGTTGAAAATACTGTACAGCGCAATTCAGCCCAAAAATAATGAGATATATTTTTGGGGGTTTTTTGCCCAACAATATAATATAATATAATATAATATATCTGAATAAATAAGCTTTCCATGTGTGGTTTGTTAGGACAGGACAATATTTGGCTGAGATACAACTGTTTTTGAAAATTTGGAAGCTGAGGGTGCAAAAAATGTGTCCAAATAAAGCTTTTAGCAAAGCATATTACTAATCAAAAATTAAGTTTTTATATGTTTACGGTACGAAAATATCTTCATGGAACATGATCTTTACTTTATATTGGAATAAAACAAAACTTGATAATTTTGACCCATACAATGTACTTGTAGCAAAGCTATTGCTACAAATATACCCGTGCTACTTAAGACTGGTTTTGTAGTCCAGTGTAATATAATATAATACAATATAATATAATATAATATAATAATGTTTTATTTTTCTACAGTGTTTTACCTTGCTATTGTCATCTGAATCTTGTTCACTGAGGCATTATTCTCTGTAAAACTGTACAAAAAATATTTGTTGTGAAAAGTGCAATACAAATAAACTTAAACTGAAAACTTTCTCAAGTTTATACAATAAACATCCAACAAATTATAGAATAACTCTATATAGATCAATAAAAAGTAAAGACTTTCTGGATGATATTGAAATAATTCATTTTGGCTTTAAAATAAGAAATCTCTTATATTCTTATTTTTCAGAGTTTGTATACATAAAAATATATATTTGACTTTGATTTAGGAAGAGGGTTTCTTGCAAGAAAACTATATTTTAAATATATATTTAAAAAAAAAAAAAAAGTAAAAACCCCTTATATAGACGATACACACATATTCATATCAGAGCTAGAATATCTAAATTAGACAGCTGCAGCGGTTAAACCATGCATGCACTTTTGACCACACAATGAGATTCAAAAATAATCATATTCCACGGAGCTCGCACGCAATAATCTTTCACCAAGCACACACTATATTCCACATGCTAACGATATTAGCGCTCACCCTCTAGCGTATTTTCAGTTCCTGGAAGAATTCCTTCGCTTGCTTTACCGAGCGCTCTGCACGCGCTTACAGATGTTGCCACTCACCTCTGGCACATGGATATTTATAATCACAAACATTCATAATGAAATCAAATGGACACATGACCTAGTTCTTACAGCTCAAGCACATCATCCTTCATGACTTTCGAACAGATGACTGCTAAAGCTGCCAAGATCTGCAGGCCCTGACATATCTCTGAGGATTATGGAAATTCTCTTTACAAACATTGCGTTTGACACCACATGTCTTTCGATTCACAAAACACTTACTGTTTCATTGAAGAATCAATGAGAGGTTGTGTGTCTAAAGTCTTTTCCCAGTCAGAAAAGCACAGACTAGCATTAGCCAGACAAAGCAGTCTCGACACCCATAACACTTGACAAGCGCCAGCCTCTTAGGCTGAGAGGCCTAAGGCGATAAGCCGTCCATAACATCTGGATGTGAGGGGTATTGCACCCTCAGAGACCCTCAGAGCTGTTAAAAAGCAAATCTTTCTATTCTCAATTCAAGCATTTCTTCCAGAGCCAAAATGCTTAGTTCAGACCACTGAGCATTGCAAGAGTGCTTGCTAGGGATGCTAACTTATAAATCATAAATGAACACCTAGCATTAGCTTCCTCCAGAAATAGATGGATTCCTCCTAAAACAGATGCACCTTTTTCTCCCCCGCAGCAAAAGACGCCGCTAACCTAGAAGACCTGTACTACAACAGGCCTGTCTGTGTTGACAGCTGGCTATAATGTTTATATTTAGCGCTGCGCCGCGGGCTAGCGTTTAGACTCTGAATGCATGTCAGAGGCGATGAGAAAGTTGAGCTATGATTCCTTGTGATTGATCCATTCTTGTCCTTGCCCCACATAGCAAACTGCGGGCGTGTGTGGGTGCGCAGGGGGCATCCCTTGTGGAAAGGAAGTACACTTTAGCATACTTTCAAGAAGACTACTTATTATAAAAATACTAAACTTTCCAAAGAAATAACTGTGTATTGTCTTTGAAATATGCTTAAAGTTCACTGTATTATAACTTAAATATAGTTAAGTGCCATTTCTGTTAAAACTTTTATGTCGTGTATTTAGAAATATTTGGAAATGGCCATTTATAACTCTGAAGTTGCAATTTAGTACATAAAAAATAACTTTAAATGTGAATATATAAAATAATTATATAAAATCTGAATATATAAATGAAATTCAGAATATATTGTCGTAAGTCTGAATATTATAGATACATATATATATATATATAGTTATAATTCTGAACATTTCTCACTTTGATTTAGTTTAATTTGATGTTCTAAAATAGCTAAATAAATAAATAATATATAGGCATACAATACAAAACAAATCAAAAACGACTAAACATGTCAAACACACAACAAAATTACTACAATTAAAAGAAAATGAAAAAAAAAAAGCATAAATTAGTGTGTGTGTGTGTGTGTGTGTGTGTGTGTGTGTGTGTGTGTGTATATATATATATATATATATATATATATATACACTGCCACTCAAAAGTTTGGGATCAGTAAGATTTTTAATGTTTTTTTTTTTTTTTTAACTCTTATGTGAATCAAAGTTCCATTTATTTTATCAAAAAAAGTTAGATTATGAAATATTATTGCAATAAAAAAAAAATAGTTTTAATATACTTTAAAATATGTGAACCTGTGATACTTTTTTCAGGATTCTTTGAATAATAATAATAATAATAATAATAATAATAATAAATCTTCTAACAATATAAGTATCACTTTTTATCACTTTTTAACACATCCTTGCTAAATAAAAGTATTTATTTCCTTCCAAGAGAAAAAAGAAAGAAAAATAAAATCAATGACCCCAAACTTTGAACGAATCATCCTAAAAAGTATCACAGTTTTCAAAAAAATATTAGGCAGTACAACTGTTTTCAACAATGATAAAAATCAGCACATTAGAATGATTTCTGAAGGATCATGTGACACTAAATACTGTAATGATGCTGAAAACTCAGCTTTACATCACGGGAATAAATTATAATTTTAAAGAATTTTAAAATAGAAAACCACTATTTTGAATTGCATTAACATTTCACAATATTACAGTTTTTTCCTGTATTTTTAATCAAATAAACGCAGCCTTGATGAGCAGAAAAGTCTCTTTTAAAAAGAATAAAAAGCAAACAAAATCAAAAAACTATAACAATATCAGTATATATTAACTAAACATACTTCTTTTTCACAAGAGATATCCAACCAACCATCTGATGTTGCAGTCGGTGCTGGTTATACGTGTATAAATAAATCTGTGTGAATAGACCAATTAGCAGTCTTAAAGCGCATGAGGCTTTACAGAGGGGTTAAAAAGTGAGATTAGCCAGGAATTATATCCATTTTTTGTGTCGGAATGCTGCATACGGTCATGGCCATCAGCTGATGCCATTTCTCAACAAGATGACATGATGTATTACCCTTTAAGCGGATATAAAGGTGTTATGTTGGTGTGAACCACAGCAGGGTGCCAAACGTGGAAAGTGTCGCTAAGCCGACATGATTTCCCAACAAATTCTGGCCGCACAGAGTGTACGTTCATGTAAATGACACGGAATAAGATCCACGACATTTGCAACGCAGGGAGCCCATTAGTCTCCAGTTAACCGTACGTGCAAAACACTCAAAGTAATGTTGTTCAACACAGCTACACGGAAGAAATGAGCAGCGCTTATTTAATGCAAGCACTGACATTGCTAGTCTTTGCACTGTCAGTTCAGGTTTACATATCATCAAGCAAAAGCGTCCGACTCTGCGCAAGGGTGTCGAAATGTTGGTCAGGCCCTAACCTGAGGCGGTACTCAATGTCAGAACGCTTATCTGAGGAATAAAGTGAGTTGGACTTGTCCCACTGGTTCCTGGTATTGCAATCGCAGCAGCAAAAGAAATGCCATTCAGTGCTGGAGAGGTGTGAGATCTCAGCCCAGCAGGCTCAAGAGATCAGCTGAGATCCGCAGATGTGATACTTTATCATTACTCCACAGAGTATCTTCTGCCTCGCAGACAACAATTTTGAGACCTGGCATCCTTGTGGGTGTTGACAGCACAGGGAGCTCCAAGAACACTGGAACAGTCCTTCTGTACAGACACAAGGATTACATTATTAATACCCAGAGGTTTTAACTCAAGCAAAGGGGTCAGGTTCAGATGCTTAGCATAGGCCACTTATCCCTGCTCAGAGGTTTTGTAACTGGGTGTTTTATTCAGCTATGGGCACTTTTGTTCTTGTAGACACTAAAAGGGACATTGGATGCCCATTTTTCACAAGTTGGTATGATTCTTTAGGGTCTTTGTGAAATGTTTGCAACATATTTTGGTTAAAATTCCTCACTTGTCGTGTAAAACAAAAACAGTTCTGTTCTGTTTTGGTGCATGTCTCTTTAAATGATAATGAGCTACTGCTCACCCAGCCCCCCTCTTTATTCGGTGGTGCGTTACTATTACAAAACAAATCTAATCCACTAAGTCTTCAATGGCTCTAATGTCGGTAGAAAACGAAGACTCTTGTGTTCACTTTTACATCCAACTACAAAACACCTGCAATTGCTTACAAGACATTATTGTCGCTACAGCTGCTCGAGCCCAGAGAAAATGGTGGACAGAGTACAACTGGCTGAGGGCGGAAAATGCTAAAACGGGACAGTCCATCAGTAGTCGTGAGCGAAACCTGCTCAGAAAATCAAAACAGCTTAAAAATTTTGGAGTGTTTAGTTTTTTGGGGGAATACAAATAAGTTTTTTTTTTTTTTTTCATTTTTAAATGGATGAACACCTTGGAAAAATGATTTCTGTATATACAGTTGAAGTCAAAAATTTTCATACACCTTGCAGAATCTGCAAAATGTTTATTATTTTACCAAAATTAGAAGGATCATACAAAATGCATGTTATTTTTTTTATTGAGTACTGAGCTGAATAAGATATTTCCCATAAAAGATGTTTACTTATAGTACACAAGAGAAAATAATAGTTTAATTTCTAAAAATGACCCTGTGCTTAATACTATGCTGTTACCTGAATGATCCATAGCTGTTTTGTTTAGTTGTTCATGAATCCCTTGATTGTCCTGAACAGTTAAACTGACCACTGTTCTTCAGAAAATTCCTTTAGGTCCCACAGATTCTTTGGTTTTTCAGCATTTTTGTGTATTTGAACCCTTTCAAACAATGACTCTATAATTTTGAGATCCATCTTTTCACACTGCGGACAACTGAGGGACTCCTTCTAAGCATTAGTGAGCATTTGAACTTTCTGTAATAGTTGCATATGAGTCTCTCAGTTGTCCTCAATGTAAAAAGATGGATCTCAAAATCATACAGTCATTGTTAAAAAGGGTTCAAATACACAAAAAATGCTGAAAAACTAAAGAATTTGTGGGACCTGAAGGATTCTTCTGAAGAACAGCAGGGGCAGTTTGACTGTTCAGGACAAGCAAGGAACTCATAAACTAAACAAACAACAACAAAAAAACACTGTGGATCATTCAGGTAACAACACAGTATTAAGAATCAAGTGTATGAACAGGGTCATTTTTATAAATTCAACTATAATTTTCTCTTGTGGACTATATGTAAACGTCTATCATGTGAAACTTCTTCAGCTCTCCAAATAAAAAGACCCCTTTTATTTTGGTAAAATAATGAACATTTTGCAGATTCTGTAAGGTGTATGTAAACTTTTGACTTGAACTGTATAATGCATTTTAAAAGTAGAAAACGATTAATGATGAAGGCATGCTAGCAAGTTTCCAAGACCATTCTAAAAAAAAAAGTTGAAATCTGTTAGCTCTCATAAAAATTAACCCCTGGGACAAAAAAGTGCCAAAAGTGGAAGAAACACCCAACTGACTGATTTTTAAAGGGCTTTTAAAAGTGTGAAATGGACTTTTTTCCCCATCTGCTGCCTCTCACGTCAAAGCTCAATATAGTCACTAGTGAAGCTGCTAATTTCCGGTGGCTCAGGTGATTGGCTCAAAATGGAAATGGGAATGATAGCTTTCAGGTACCATAAACCTCCTTGGTTAAACTAATCGTTTGAATCATGCTGGAATGGTGTATGATAAAACACATGCCTTGCACTCCATTTTGAAGAAAGTAAGCAGACAAAAAAAGAGAAGCAGCAGCTGTGGCTCTGGGCCCCCAGGGCTGGTGGCTCCTTTTAATGGACTTTAATTGTGCCTGCCTGCCAAGGGAGAGGGCAGACTGGGCGAGACCCATCACACGACTGCACTAATGAGGACAAGGAGTAAATCACAGCTATTGTCCTCACAGGGGTGCCCTCCCTCTTTTCATATTTCTCTCACAGAGGTCCTACTCATTTTCACACAGACCTGTAGGGCCATCCTCACACACACACATACCATCAACATGATTAATCTGTTTATTAATTATTGTCGCTGACAATATTAACGCAGCTTCTGACAAGCTGTTTAAAGGTTGCCGTGTGTGTGTGTGTGTGTGTGTGTGTGTGTGTGTGTGAAACAGAGACTTTAGGGAAGAGAGGCAGCGCTAAAGAGAAGAGGGTCTGGCTTTTTTATTAGGAGATAAGAGAATCAGTCCAGGTGCAATGTTCACCTTGGCTTTTATTGCACACATTGTCTTCTTGAGTCACACAACAGCTCCTTTGAACACAGACTTTTATTTTTCCTTTTGGAGAATGATTTGAAGCTTTGTTTTTTGAATTATGAGCCAGCTTTATAGCGTTTGAAAGGATTATCCAGATTTCTCAGGTCAAGGATTAGTATTTCAGCAAACTGTATTGCTTTGTTCTAAAAATAATTTACCGTCTGCAAATGATACTAGACAACTAACAGAGTTGTTTTAATTGGTTTACCTGTAACCACTCAATTTCAATGTAAATATCATGACAGAATTAAAATATAAATGTATGTAAATTTTATGCATGGAAAAATTCTAATTCATATATATGGGCCATTCTACAGAATTGGTATAAACAACCAAAAACACATTTAAAAAGCATTCAAGTATTCAAATCTTAGATGTTTCCTAAGATCCTTCTATTGTCTATTCATTGAAACCCACAGTAATGTTTACAATATCAGTAAGCTTAATATACACTATATTGCCAAAAGTATTGGGACAATCCTCCTAAATTCAGTCAGTGTGGAAGAACTTGACTGGTCAACACCTCTGGTGTGACTTTAAATGCAGACCTTGAGCCACAAAGTCATCACCAAACACCAATGACTTGTACATACCCTATATAGACAAAAGTATTGGGACAAGTTACTGGTGTTTGGTTTGAGTTTTTGGCTCAAGGTCTGCGTTTAAAGTCACATCAGAGGTGTTCAGCTGGGAATTGGGCTTGGCTTTATGAAGACCAGGTCAAGTTCTTCCACACTGACTGAATCAAACATTTCTTTATGAACCTTGCCTTATACACAGAGGCAAACTTTTGTCCAAACTTTTGCTATAAAATTATAAGGACTCAATTCCCTGGAATATCATTATATGCTTAAACACTAAGATTAGTACTCATGGAAATTACTAAAGCAGTCAAACCTGTTCATTAGAAGGGGGTGTCCCAATACTTTTGGTAATATAGATTATATAAAATCATCATTTATTTTACTTTAAACCGAGAGGTGGCTGTCCCGAACCATAACCCCTAAATTTTAGTTTTTATATGTGTCCAACTGTTCAGAACTGTGCTAGCTAACCATGTTCTGATTAGCATCTTTAAGCTAGGTTACTGTCACTACCAAAAATGTCCAGTCATGACCTAAACGTGGGAATTATTTGTCAAAAATAAAGTAGACTGAATTATCAACTAAGATGTTATGATAGTGTTTGGGTTAATGTATATTCAAACTAATGAATCCTTAAGTTTAAAATCAGTATGATCAACTTTGCCTTTTAAAAAGAAAAACTGAATTCAAAATACGACAAATCTCATAAATCACACTTGAAATATTGTTAAAACTGTAACTGTTACTGATTTACCTCTGATAACTTCTTAGTGAAATAGCAAAAAAATAAAACTAAATATTTACAAAGTAGATGTAAACAAAATCTTAATAGGTCAATGTAACCCTTCTTATTAAATTATACATTACTGTATTTCAGTGGTAACAAATTTGAGGAGACAACAAATATTCCAAAATTTTCTGAAAATACAATATGAGAATTACCTGCACAATTACTAGAAATGTGTACCATGGATATTATATAATATGCATTCATACAAAATTTGTAGAAAAATATATTTTTTTCAAGATATTTCCCACTTTGCACCAATTATGAAGAATAAGAATGAGAGAGAGATAAACAAAACATATTTTAAGAAACTCAAAATTCTGGTTTATTCATCCTTCCCCAAAAAGGAATTCTGTTTGCATAGGAGCTGCTGTACACATTAAGAACACGCTGTAATAAAATATAAATTATTTATTTTTTGTATAATTTTCATACAATAGATCAATTAAATAGATCAACAAAAAATAAACATTATTTATATTTATTTTATAGAAATATAAACAGAAATACACCAATGCAGCTCTGTGGACCTCTGCAAAACCTGACCTTCAATTCACCCACCTATGAACATGTTATTTCGGTCATTTTATATGTATTAAGCCTCTGGGGTGTGACACCATGTTTCCCACTGTGTCTGTCCTCACCACCTGCCACATTGGAAAGAAACGCAGGTTGAATGAGTGGACACAGCACAGTTGGGAATCTTCAATGTGGACTCTTTACCCACCAAGGAACCTAGAGCAGAGACGGACCACACACCGGAAAAGTTCGGGACAGCCTCCTGGCTGTCGTGAGTGAAGCACAACAGGTTCACATCTAAACACCAGGACACAACGTGAATCACTGCCCACGCAACCTATCCAATTCACACAGGAAACGACTCTCTGGTATGGTAAATGAAACGGTGGAGTGAATGATTGGACAGATTTACCTAACCAAGTCCAAATGATCTATAGTCTACAGAACGTACCCATAAATAAGTTGTCACAGCCGATGGAACTCACATGACATCCAGCCTTGCGAATGTAAACAACAGCTTTGCTTTATGTACATCTTTGATCTGTGCAAATATATTGCAGATATACCAAAGTACATAAAAAGAATGTCTATGCACAGTTTGATATTATTACACAGTTTGAATCCGGGCACAGACTGATACTTTATTTTTTACAAGCTGTGTGGGTCATCATTTTTGCTTGTTTACTTGTTCTGTTTTAGCCAAATATTGAGTAAATAACTGTGCTGAGCAGAGGAGATATTAGTTTTACAATAGTAATCTCAGACCTGATCTAAGTATTCCCCTCTAGTACAGTATATGAGGATGAGTCAGCTCTTTCCTGACAGGTAATTAAGTTCTCTTATCTCAGAAACTAGAACAAATTTCCCACTATAAATTCACTTAATCCAAAGGCTCTTTAAACTTCATATCAAGTCAAATTCTCATTTTGACTTTATGGTCTAATATATTCTCTTTTTTACCTCAATGTACTGGATATTTTTCAAGGCTTAATGTGTAGAGCTAAATCATCCCTAGCAGATTTTGATAACACACACAGTTTATATTCACACAGCAGCAGAATAGTGTTGTCAGCCCTGTTTTAAAGGAAAATTTCACTTCCAGAATAAAAGTTTTCTGTCCATTCCATGTCATCCAAGATGACATGGACCCTTTTTTATTCTGACATGACAATGCCGCTGTGTATAAGGCAAGATTTATAGAGAAATGTGATTCATTCAGTGTGGAAGAACTTGACTGGTCTGCATAAGCCAAGTTCTAATCCCTGCTGAATCCCTCTGGTGTGACTTTTAATGCAGACCTTAAGCCAAAAACTCATCACCAAACACCAACGACTTGTACATACACTATATGGACAAAAGTATTGGGACACCTCCTTCTTTAGAACAGAAAAAAGCACTTCCAAAACTGTAGCAACTAAGATAAAAGCATGTATTTAAAAATTGTATTTTCATATCTGTTTCTTCAGTTTTGGAATTTGTTAAAATCATATGCATATGGACCCATATTTTTGACTCAAGGTCTGCATTTAAAGTCACACCAGAGGTGTTCAGCTGGGATTAGGACTTGGCTTCATGCAGACCATTCAAGGTCCTGTCCAAACTTTTGCTATTAAATTAGAAGGGCTCAATTCCATAGAATATCAATATATGCTTAAACATTACGATTAGCACTTGTTGAAATTACAAAATTAGTCAAACTCTGTTCTGAAGCTGCACTGAAATTGCAATTTGGACCTTCAAACCGTTGGCCACCATGAAAGTCCACTATATGGAGAACAACACTAAAATGTTTCCTCAAAAAAGAAAGACATGAACATCTTTGATGACATGACGATTAAATTATCAGGGAATTTTTATTCTGGAAGTGATCTTCTCCTTTAACATCCTAAATACTGCACAAATCCAAAATGTATGTTTTATGTATATATTACATATATTATGTATATGTTGTATATGATGTAAATGTTTCTTAACTGTGTGAGTCAATGAATCAATTCATCTATGAATTTTAATCAAATAAATATCATTACTGACTATATATCCATTCTCCGCCTTTCTTCTGAGCTGTTCCCATCAGTTTTTTGCTCTGTGTGCGACCCAAGTGCTGCACTTCACACAGTTAAAAATAAATAAAGCATTCAAAGCCACTGTCAAAAAGATTTGACGGATGAACTCATGTCTTGAAAGGACGAATTTATTAAATTACGTTGTGTCAACTGTGATAAGACTTTCTGGTGTTATGGAAGTTGCCATCTTTGAAATTGCTTCCATAGTCACTGTCACTATGGTTACAGACTTTATTTACAGATATAGTACACTTCTATGAGTTAAGTTCCCTAGAGAGTTTAAGGGTAACGTTTTTTTTTAAGCAATCTCCATTTGAGCTACGCTCGGGCATCATATGGCGTTGTGTTTTCTCTGCATGACTGAACCCATCAGTGACTAAACCAGCTGCTGTTTGACGGGAGTTCAAGAATAGAGCGGAGCTGCTCTACTCTTGCTTTAGTTCTGACCAACCGTACCTAGCTACCCGTCAAACACACACATGCAGACGTGTGCACACATACACACAAGTGCTCAGATACTCAGAGCTTGTCACACATGAGGTGACCCACTTCACCTGCAATTCTATTTCAACTTTTGAACTCACCAGTCACATTTCATGCTATGCTCACACATACTGTACACATGCTTGTTTTTCTATCACAGTGAAGATTTGTTTTAAGGACTTCCATTGCATCCTATTTGTAGCTCTATCGGTCTATAAGATGTTCTGACTGTCTAAAATGTCTAAAAACAAACACACACACACACACACACACAAATGTGCAATATTCATTCTATGCATATACTGTATATGATATACAGGGGTTGGACAGTGAAACTGAAACACTGGCCAATATAGTGTTGGAGGTTTCATGGATATATTTGCGCAGCCTGGTGGCCAATCTTCACTTATTGCACATTCCACCAGTAAGAGCAAAGTGTGAAGGTTGACTATGTGCACCCAATGGTTCAGACATTGTACCCTAAAGGTGGTGCCATGTATAAGGATGATAATGCACTAATACACACAGCAAGACTGGTGACAGAGAGTTCTGATGAACATGAAAGTAAAGTTGAGCATCTCCCATGGCCTGCACAGTCACCAGATCTGAATATTATTGAAGTACTTTAGGATGTTTTGGAGGAGCGAGTCAGGAAACGTTTTCCTACACCAGAATCACATAGTGATCTGGCCACTGTTCTATAAAAGGAATGGCTCAAAATCCCTCTGGCTACTGTGCATGACATGTATTTGTCAATCCCAAAACGAAATGATGCTGTACTGGCCACAAAAGGAGGCCCAACACCGTATTAATTGTGGTCTAAAACCAAGTGTTTCAGTTTCATTGTCCAACCCCTGTACATATATATACAAAATCTGTGTGTAACTATGAATGTCACTACCGAACACCATTTTTCTGTTATTAAACACACTTTTTTGGGAGTTATTCCATAACATTTTGTTTTTATATGTGTACAACTGTTCAGAACCGGGAGCTATTCAAAAATACGTTTTGCCTTTTTTACAAAGAACAACTGGATTCAAAACACAACAAATCTCTTAAATCACACTTGAAATGTTAAAATTCTAACTGTTACTGATTTATCTCTGAAAACGTATTAATAAACTAGAAATATATATACATGCAAGGAAGATGCAAGCAAAATCTTAATAGGTCAATGTAACCCTTCTTATTAAATTCTGTATTACTGTGTTTCAGTTGTGAGTGACAAATTTGGGGAGAGGACAAATATTCCAAAACTTTTGGAAAATACAATATGAGAATAAACTGCACAATTTTTAAAACTGTGTACCTTGAACATTATACAATTTGCATACATACAAAATGTATTTATTGGTTTATGTATTTATTTTTTTTATGCATACATTTGATTATTATTAGATTCATTTTTAATTATTTACTAAATGTTTTTGTTTTTTTTTTAAACCTCATGTAAGTTTCAGAAACACAAGTTGGTTCTACATGGTTTACTACATCTTGGAATAATAAGGACATTCTAAATTTCATAAATATAGACAAACAAGTGCTCACACACACATACACAGTACTCAAGCTCGCATTCACACACACCTTGACCTTTACCAGGCCAAAGCCAACAACATTATAGACCTGTTGGCTGAGCCTTGTAAATACAAAACATTTATATATGTCAAAAGTCAATTCCTGCTTAATTAAATTTATTGCCAGGTCAATTTCTTGGCCGAGTTACCAGTTCTTACAGTACTGTGAAAAAGCAGGGAGGGGGGGATTTATGACAACAATTTACTGTCAGTGTAATTTGCATAGAATTCCATTTCCTGATCTGCACAGAATGCTAATGTCAAGCCGTTTCTCTTACTTACTAGAAGCTTTTGCAGTCGAGAGAGGCTGTATGTGTCAGTTCAAGGCGCAATCAGTATTCATGCAGACCTCTGGGTTATGATGTGCTCCTGCTCAATATCAATAGCAGGAGAAAGGAAGGAGGAAACTGTACCTTTGTGATGCTAATAGAAAGAAGATTACAGAAGTGATGACCAAAGTTCATTGAAAGCGTTTCACTCAGGGTCAAGGGAGCAGGAAAGACATAAAGGAAGGCGAGTTTAGCAAAGGGAAGGTCGACCTGGCAAAGCTGTAAGGCCACAAAAGTCTTTCTGGTTTACATATACCGATGACTTTTTATGCTAGTCTGGCGTCTCAGGATTAAAAACAGTCTTTTTTAGCAGCGACAACATTGATTGAACCAGTTGTGAATGTTATACGTTACACCTACACATGCTAAAGATGACGAAAAACAGGAGGACAGCCGGATCACATAAATGCCAGGACAAAATAAAAACAGACTGATCTTTGGAATCTGTAATTTGCTCAACCAAACACGGATATTAAAGACCGCTTTAAGTGGATGCCAAATAGCTGGGATATTCTCCTGTGGTACGTTCAGAAATAGCAATAACAGCAAAATGTGTACCTACAGATTACATTTGAGGTACATCTCCCATGACACTTTCCACTCTGCCTCCCACTCGCCGCTTTCAGAGAGAACATGCTCGCCATGTGATTTTCACTTGTCCTGGCCAACAAAGTTTAATCAGTCAACACCAGAGCATGAGCCTCAATCATGTCTTGTTTATAATAAACTAGCTGCAGCCCCTAGCGACTGTAAAAATAACTTATTTTGATGTTATGACCTTGTAGCAAGCCAATGGCCAGACGTTAAAAAAAGCAACATGGATGTGAAATGTTACCCTTGCTTTATCCCGTTGCCTGTCTCTGTGTATTTTAGAAAGTCTTGGATATTTGTTTTACATTTCTGTGACAGAATTTCTTTTTCCACACCATCTAAAATCACCTTCTGGCTCAGTCTGCTACATTAGCCACGCCCCAAACTTTCGCTATTGGCTGCAACTGCAAATACATAGGTTGACTGTCAGGTAGGAGATCCAATCATTGCATCCGGATTTTATGGTGCTGAGCCTTCCATGAAATATATATATACAGTTATGGCCAAAAATATCTGCACCCTTGCAATTCTGTCAGAAAACGCAACCCTTCTCTTAGAAAAGTGTTGCAGTTGCAAATGTTTTGGTACTCACATGTTTATTTTTTATTTGTATTTTATTTATTTATAAAAACTGTGAAGAAAAGTCAAATCTGATACAATTCCACACAAATCCCCAAAATGCACTGGACAAAATTATTGGCACTCTTAACTTAATATTTGGTAGCACCCCCTAAAAGTAACTGAAATCAATCGCTTTCTGTTACCATGAGTTTCTTACACCTCTCTACTAGAATTGTGGACCACTCTTCTTTTCCAGACTGCTCCAGGTCATTTAGATTTGAAGGATGCCTTCTTCCAACTGCTGTTTTGAGATCTCTCCACAGGTGTTCTATGGGATTCAGATCTGGACTCATTGCTGGCCATTTCAGAACTCTCCAGCGCTTTGTTTGTAACCATTTCTAAGTGCTTTCTGAAGTGTGTTTCAGGTCATTGTCCTTCTCGGAGACCCATGACCTGACACTGGCCACCACGTTGCGCTCCAAAATTCTTTGGTAATCATCAGATTTCATGATACCATTCACACAGTCAAGGCATCCAGTGCCAGAAGCAGCAAAGCAACCCCAAAACATCTTTGAACCTCCACCATGTTAGACTGTAGGGACTGTTTTCTTTGAAGGCCTCATTTCTTTTTCTGTAAACAGTGCCATGATGTCCTTTACCAAAAAGCTCTTCTTTTGTCTCATCTGTCCACAGTACGTTCTCCCACAAGGATTGTGGTTTTGTCACATAAGTTTTGACAAACTCCAGTCTTGCTTTTTTATGCCTTTGTGTCAGCAGTGGTGTCCTACCATATCGTCCCTTTTCATTCAGATGGCGACGGATAGTGTGAGCTGACGCCGTTGTACCCTGTGTCTGCAGATCAGCCTGAATTTGTTTGGAAGCTAATCTGGGTTCTTTATCCACCATTCAAACAATCCTCTGTTGCAATTTTTTTATTAATTTTTTCATTCTTCCGTCCATGTCCAGGGAGGTTAGCTACAGTGCCATTGGCTATAAACCTCGTGATAATATTGCACACAGTGGACACTCTCTGGAGATGGACTTGTACCCTTGAGATTGTCCCAGTTTTTTCTCTCAAATCCACAGACAACTCTTTACACTTCTTTCTTTTCTCCATGCTCAGTATGACACACGACGCAAAGGACGTGAGTCAACTTTTCTCCATTTTAACTGGCTGCAAGTGTGAATACTATATTGGCCACACCTGTTACTTGCCACAGGTGTGTCTAAATACAAATTACAGGAGCATCACATACTTGAAAAACTATTATTTCTTACAATTTTGACAAGGTGCCAATCATTTTGTCCAGTACATTTTTAAGTTCTGTGTGAAATTTTTTTTTGGTTCCAGTGCAAACAAAAACTGAGAGAAGTGTTGCATTTTCTGACAAAATTGCAAGGGTGCCGATATTTTTGGTCATGAATGTATAAATAGACTACTTTAATTATTGATTGCTTTCAGGCTGTGGACAGCCTTTCAAGCAGTAACAAAATATTTATGAAAAATTATCTCTTTATCTATCTTTAACACTAGCTGCAGTGAGACACCAACACATTTGTTCCTTTTTACACAAATGATGATTATCAAAACATGACAGTAACAGTAAAAACAAGACTATTTTTAACTGGTCCTTATTTTATATTTATTTTTTATATGTCCTTATACATCCTTTTGTAATATTTCTTGAATATTAATGTAATATTCCTTGTAATCTGATTCCCAATCCCTCACTGTGCAGTGGTTAACTTTAGATCTTTATTTACATCCTGATGTTAGACTTCATCCTGTTAGGCATCCTGTTCATTTTCTTGCCATTGTGTAAATAATCAATTTATAATTAATAAAGTGTCTGAGTTTGAGTCTGGCAAATCCCTTTATAGAAAATCTTCTTCGAATTACATCAAGCATATTTATTTTTCAAAGCTACAGAGCTCCGAAGCTACTGCGTGACAGGAATGACCGAGTCCCACTTTAAAAGCATGATTTAGATAAAATAATAAACACTTTATCACTGAATAATTCAAAGTGTTTTATCAAAAAAATGAATAAATAATAAAACAAAAATACAAGATATCTGTTTTTTAACCCACCAGAAGCGTACAAGTTCAAAGCCACGGCGTGGATCAATCTGATGCTTAACATCTATTATAATTACAAATCTATTTCTCACATTGGAAATCTACATACTATAGCCATGTGGCCTGTCTCATCATATTCAATGACAAAGTTGAGATGTTCACAAAAAATGGGTGATTTGGGGAAGCTGAGCATGCAGACATATCTAATGCTTGGCATGAGGAATCCATTTAGGAAACAGGAATAAGAAAATGTCTGCTATGTAATTTGAGGCCACTCTTTTTCAATATAACCTGACAGGAGAGAAATGATGCTTTCTGAGTCAGACATTAAGAGGTTGTGCTGGGAATTTCAACCCCGCTCGGTGACCATCTATGACTGCGCATTAAGATAATGTAGCTACAGGGAGAATGTCCCATCTTTACCTCTATGACCCAACAGGAAGGATTGTGACTCAGCTGATAATATAAGGCTGGTGACAGTTTTTAGAGAAAGTTATTTCAAAGCATATATAATCTTGAGTGACGCACAGAGGAGACGCACAAACAACAACACAAGTGTGCTGCCGGATATGTCAACAACCCAAAGTTAATTCTCGCTGCGTCATCTCAACTGCAACTCAGTGACCAGAAATGACCTAATATATCCAGCCAGAGCCGGTTAATTCAAGAGCTTATGCTGATATATTTTACATCAGACGGTGCGTTAAACAAAAAATCTGCATCATTTACCAAAAAAAAAAAAAAAAAAAAAAAACCTTTTTATCATTTTGAAAGATAAAAAAAGTACCCAGTCTGTTGCATTTTCCTACTTTAGAAACATTCCCACAGTAAAGGATGCTAATAAGGATTAGAAGTGAAGAAAATGAGAGAAAATAAAGTTTTAAAGTGCCCCCTTGGAAACAGACTGAGAGAGAGAGATGTGAGTAAGGATTTGAGGAGAGAAAAGAGAAATTTTAGTTGTTGTTCAGTGGAATAATTCATGAGATATTGTTCATTAAATCGGGCGACCATATCGCATGACTGCAACGTCTGTTGCCTTTTCCAGAGTAGAATAAGAAAAGAAAAATTTAAGAGAGACTAAAGTCCTTGTGATATCAATGTCACATTCAAAATGGCAACTGTTACAGTAACTTAGTGGAGGATGAAATAAGCAGAACATTTCAGTCCCAATGTTTATGCAATATAGTGCATAATATGTATTATATATTACAAATAAGTAAATAAAATAACAACAACGTCAATACCAAATTATTAACAAAAACTTTCACTGTAATATGATGGCACACTTTTTAAATAAAAATAATAAATGACAAAATGTCTATATTTGAATAATATAATAGAATAAAATAGAATAGAATAATAAACAAATAAACAGTTTATTTTACATTTTCCACAGTTTTTCATATTAAGTGCATTTTAAATGTTATATGATATATACCATATTACTTTTGTTATTATTTACTTTTGTACATGTTATATATAATACAATAATATTGTAAAAAAAAAACTGTAATAATTGTACTACTACTATTACTACTATACTACTACTAATAAATAAATCTAAAAATGTATAACATTTTAAATATTAGATAGTATAATACAAAAAATAAATAATAATAATAATATACAATAGTATTACAAAAAAATTGTACTAGTACTACTAATACTAAATTAAAACTAAATTTAAACTAAATTAATAACAAAAACCCTCACTATCATATTTTTTATTAAAAATAAATAAATCTAAAAATGTATAACATTTTAAATGTAATATAGTATAACAACAAAAATTAAATAATATAATACAAAAATTAATAATATATAATATAATATAATCATAAACAATTAAACAATTTATTAATTTACGGTTTTTAAATGTTATATTATATACACTATATTGCTTTTGTTATTATTTACTTTTATAAATGTTATATATAAAACAATAATTGTATAAAACTGTAATAATCCCTTAAAGGGGGGTACAATAGTGTTTCGTATATTCAGAGTTGATTACAGTGTTAAAGAGTTGGATTCTCATGCTAAACATGGCCAAAGTTTAAAAAAAATAATTTGGACAAATGACAGAATTTCTTTTCCGAAAATCTTACTTCCGGGTTGGTACAAGTTTCGGCTGTTTTTTTCGATCGTGGCATTAATGACGTAATCAGTGGTCGAACTCCTTATATGAGCATTTCTCCCAGAAAAGCGTGTCCGCGGCACCCGCGATCACATCGGCCAGACCGTGAGAAAGACAGCGCCCATCAACGTGCTCCATTCGGCTGCACTCTGCAAGGGATTCTTTCAGGAAGAATGTCTCTAAAGAAGTGTGGTTTTGGTTGTAAGGCAAAGTTAACTTTGCTCAGCTTCCTGAAGAACCCAGCGTTACATGAACAGTGGATGCAGTTCCTTTTTCCGGGGCAGCAATGGAGTTTAGCAAGTGTGTGTTTCATATTCGAGGACCAGTTCAACGCTGGATTTGCTTGATACTGTTTGATTGTATTTGTTTGATACTGAAAGATGGAGTGGTCCCAGCTATAAAAGATCCCGGTAATGATTCAGAACTGCAGATGGTAAGTGAAACAACATCAAATGTCTGTTTTATTGGCAATCCTAACGCAAGTGATCATCGAACTTAGCTCCGCCCACAGCACGCCTCCAGAAGTTCGGCTTTTTCCGGAGAAAATCGGAAAGTTGTATTTTTCTTTTATAAATATAATAAAACTAAAGACTTTTTGGAGATATTAAGGATACATTACTGCTCTATAGGTACTCAGGATTAACATGAGATTAGGTCAAACTGTGTATGTTATGTACCCTTTAATAATAGGATAATAATTGTAAACTCTCACTATAATATGATGGTTCACTTTTAAAAAAAAAGAATGCAAAAAAAATGCAATACAATACAAAAATATATAATATAATATAATATAATATAATATAATATATAATCAATTAAATAATTTAATTATTTTCAGCTTTTAAATTTTAAATCATAAACGTGATATCATATATACCATATTACGTTATATATCGTCGCTGTCGGGCGGAATCCTCGTATCTCCAAAACCGTCATTTTTCAGGAAATGAAAAAAACTGCATATTTTTTGAGTTATTCAATATTTTATCGTTAAAGTTGGTATTATACCATATATTGCTATCATCCACTGTTGTGTACCAACATTAAGACAACATTTCCCCAAAATCATGTTTTATCGGAGATACGAGGTTTTATGACTTGGGAGCAGGGAGATACGAGATTACGCCGTCATTGATAAGAATGCTACAAGACACAGACTTCGCTGCTGCCAGCAGTGTTCATCAAAGTCTGCGGTCGCGTTGAGCCTTTTGACAAGAGAAAAGGCTTCAATAGTTAACCAAAGCTAACGACTGTGGTTACATACATCTTCCTAAACTCTATTTTAAACGTTTAAGAGCTATGATGCAATACAAAAAAATCGAGTCCGTCTTTTTTCCCCTTAATTCTTCCAGAACAGCTTATACTACTGTTTCAGCTATTAACATAGTTACGTTTTGTATGTAATGCCAAAGTGGTTATATTTCGTTTCGTTTTCTTATTAAGTTAATTTAGAAAAACTTTTGGAGCATTTTTTTGTTCGTTAAATATCAGTTTGTTTGTTTGTTTGTTTTTTTTACGAACAGCGGCCAGCGGAAGACTTTTGCCTTTTAAATCATTACGACTTGCATAAAATAAAATCTATAGATCTAAAACAGTTAAAGTAGCTATAGAACAATTTTAGTTTAAACATTAAACCTATAAATGTGCGCTATTATGTGAATATTGTTTTTGAAGAGGAGAAGCTGAAATCGCTTTGCAGGACATGAGGAGTCAGCGCGATCACATTTTTCAGCGAATAGGCTACATGCCTCACAAACATGACAAATAAATAAATAAATAAATAGAAAGCTTTAAATTATTACTTAACGAAATAAAACAAATCAGAAAAAAACGCTTTCATTATGTAATCCGGAAAGATGCGTTCCTTCAAAAGTTGCGTCCAAAGAACAGATTGCGAGTCAGGGTCTTTGCGACATTATCTCAGAATACCCTAGTTTATTAATGGATCATTCAAATATCTCCTTACTGTTTCCACCGACACATTCAATGCTAATTATTTTTGCCGGTGCTTTGTGACAAGAAGATGGAAGGGGACATATGCCCTGACGCTCCAGCGGAGTGAAGAAAAGGTGGAGATACGAGCTCTTCTCAGACAGTTGAAGTGTTCAAATGAGTTAAGAGATTTGCTCTCAAGCTATTTTCAACACTTTAGATTGGTTAATAATTTGTAAAAATTACAGATCCACGTGGGCACTGACCAATGGCATCGATTTGTGAAAAAATATGAAATTTACAAAATTTGGAGATACGAGGTTTCCGCCCGACAGCGACGATATGTTATAATAAATAATAAAATATATAATAAAATAATATAATTGTAAAAACTGTAAATATACTGTATATTGTATAATATAATATATATATATATATATATATATATATATATTAGTGCTGTCAAACGATTAATCGTGATTAATCACATCCAAAATAAAAGTTTATGTTTACATACTATATATTTGTGTACTATGTATATTTATGATGTGTATATAAATACACACACATGCATGTATATATTAAGGGAAAATATTTTAGATTTATATATAAAATATTTATTTTTATTTTAAATCTAAATTGTATACAGGTATAAATATATATACATATAAATATTTTGTTTTAATATACACATGTATGTGTGTGTATTTATATGTACATAATAAATATACAAAGTAAACACACACATAGTATGCACACATAAACTTTTATTTTGGATGTGATTAATCGCGATTAATCGTTTGACAGCCCTAATATATATATATATATATATATATATAAAATACTCAAATAAACAATTTCACATTTTGCCCAGTTTTTCAGCTTTTTAAATGTAAAATTCTAAATGTTATATTATGTATATCATATTGCTTTTGTTATTATTTACTTATTAAAAAAATTTCATACAGTGGACTACCAGTAAAATTGCTACAAATTTGGGAGCAAAAATTATTCAGACGCTTTGACCTGACCATGTTTTGCTTACGTGTTTTTTCTTTAATTGCTAATGCGACCTTTTTACACCACAAACTGAACAAAATTAAGCACTGCATTGTAATTTTTGAACAAAGTATTGATCTATCAAAGTTATCTGATAATATCAAGATGAATTTGTTCTGACACAGTTTAACTCTGAGTTCTTGTTATATGTTACTACCATTTTCTAAACTATAGTGAACAAACTGTGATAAAGTGAGAAATGTTGAAGGTGTCTGAATAAATTTGGGTTTGACTGAATAGAGAGAGAGAGAGAGAGAGAGAGAGAGAGAGACAGAATACCTGGTGTAAAAGAGGTCCATAGCACCTGCATAGACTATTATGTGGTCCAAAATGTATTCAGGATTGATGTTCTTCTCAGTCTTATTAAAAGGGAGAAGAATTCATTAGAGTAGTTATTAATTATAGAGAACATTAAGTTGAGATGTAGACATTTATCTAAACCTGTCGTAACGTAATTCTAATAAAACTGCAAAATATATCCATACAACATAAAAATCACTTACTTAACCCTGTACCAAAAACAAGTTACTACAAACCAATCTGTAATCATCCACTTACTGTACATACATGCTAAAAGATTTCCCTACATGTAATCATGTGTGATTTAAAAAACGCCACTGTATCTGTTAGTGCCATCTATCTTTGCCAGATGAATGACAAGTGTGTCTCATTCAGCAAGCCTGGAGTCCTTTAAAGGATGTGATGGGATCTGGTGTGATTGATGTCTTTAATTATCATGTGATGTAAAAGTGGGAAGATTAAACTCACATTTCAGGACTTTAAACGTTGCCTCTGTCATGCCGACATTAGTCACCATTCCCTCATAACTTCCAGCACTGCATTAAACTGTTAATAAACTCCGCATTCGGACCGAACATATGTACTGATGTACGGATGAGAGGATAGTAAGCATTGCTAGAGCTAGTTAGCTAGAACTGCACCAGCTAAGAAAGCCTGTGCTAATATCGCCTGCTGAGAAACAAGATGGCAATTAGTGTCCCGCAGAAGCTGGCGGCATCAAAACAGACATTAAATACTATAGTCTCAGCATATATTTACCTATTGTGACAGTTGGAATTGTATTATGCTAGCTGCAATGGGACATTTATTCTGTTGAGTTTGTCTTCGGAGTCAAAGCGTTCATTAGGAACAGACAGCTTCGTGAATCACTCGTTGAGTTTCCCATTTGTCATTCCTAAAGGCCTGAGTTTGAACCCCAGCAAGAACAAAACTGAAGTATTAAAGAGCCTCAACTACAGTACAGCAGGGAACAGTTTGACCATCCAGCTGGGAAATCTTTGCTTCAAAGCTCAGGGTTTTAACAAATAGCATTAACTAATAAAGCTGAAATGGCATCTTTACTATGTCATATACAGGGGTTATAAAGCCTTACCATGCAATCCCAAGCCAATAAATCTATAGGATACGTGACCATAAAGTGCCCGCTGCACTATTCTCTGAGACGCATTTCTAGAAAACAGCTGAACGTGGCTAAACAAGGAAGCTATTTTTAGTTAAATGTGCTTCATGACAGCTTAAATGTTTGTTTAAAAATGTCTGGCGTATTATGATGTAGACACAGAACACAACAATACGCAGTGATTTCTGGAATTTAACTAATTAGACTGTAGTAATCCATACAGTTTTATAGCACAGATATAATACAGTCATGAATATAAAATACCGAATGGATATGTTCATTTGCACGCAAATGTACACTACCAGTCAAAAGTTTTCGAACTGTAAGATTTGTAATGTTTTTTAAAGAATTTTCTTCTGCTTACCAAGCCTTTGATCCAAAATACAGCAAAAACAGTAACATTGTGAAATATTTTTACAGTTTTATTACATTTTATTAATTTTAAAATGTAATTTATTCCTGTGATCAAAGCCAAATTTTCAGCATTATTAATCCAGTCTTGTGTGTCATTCTAATCATATTCAGTGTCATTCAAATCATTCTAATATGCTGATTTGCTGTTCAAAAACACATTTTATCATTATTATTATTTTCAATATTTAAGTAAGTAATTTTTTTTCAGGATTGTTTTATTTATTGAAAGATTCAAAGATTAAATTATTCAGCTGTTTTCAACATAATAATGATAATAAATGTTTTTTGAGCCACAAATATAGAATATTTATATAATGATTTCTGAAGGATTGTGTGACTTGTAATGACGCTAAAAATTCAGCTTTGAAATCCCAGAAATAAATGTAATTTTAAAATATATTCAAATAGAAAACTGTTATTTTAAATGTAAAAATACTTCAAAATTGTACTGTTTTTGCTGTACTTTGGATCAAATAAATGCAGGCATGTTAAGCAGAAGAATCGTCTTTAAAATATTCATAAAAAATCTTTTAGTTCAAAAACTTTTGACTCATCGTGTATTAAATAATATCCACTTTTATTTGTACTAAAATTGCTTCAAATATATGAACACATCCATCAGTCAGATGTGCAAAGAGACACACGTACAGGCACTGGGATTTACAACATTTCTTTAGACATACATATTTTAAAATCATATGGATTATGCATGCTTTTCTGCACAGGGCCAATTTGAGGGTGACTGGCTAAATGTTTATTTATGGCTTCTAAAAATCAATGGTTGCATGCAAACGTTGGCTTGCTAGACAAGTACAAATTGATCTTCATTTATCTAAAAGTGTTTTTATGTCTAAACATTGGTATATAAATTGACAGTTCTTCTTTGCACAGCTGAACCTAACCGACTAGCAGCGATTTATCAACCTCATGCGTCTGTAAATAAAAGCAGTGACGTTGCTAACTTCACTATTTTATTTTATTTTTACAAACAGCTCTTTCTGTAACAAGACACTTTCTCAATACAAAACATTGTAAATATGCCATCTATATTGTATTTTTTACCTGAATTCTATGACTGAGCACATATTTTTGTATATAAATGTATCGGTTCAAAGTGGGTCAAGGTATGTTAAGATATATTTTTATTTCTCTGATTAAAATAAAAATTTAATAATCTGATATTTCCACCTTAAATAGTTTAGGTTTATTTTATTCTTTAAGCAAGTAACTTTTTAGATTCAATTAAGAGTAGTTTGCTACAATCTTAAATGATCCTTCCCAACACTGAATCCACACACACACACACACAAAATAAGATTACAATTTAAAAACACAAGAAATAATCACAAGATAATGATGCAAAGGACTGACAAAAATATCCAGAGCAACCTAATGCTGAAATGAAAACCATTTATATTTTTGAGTGACTTGGGTGTTATTATAGCCTTTAATGTTGACTGGTGGGACGCATTTACAAAACTGTGACACGGCAAAATGATCGAGCCTGCTCTTGTCACTCTCTTTGATTTATGCTTGCCATTTTATGTAGCTAATCTTTCATTTGCATTGGCCCTATGTGCACCAAAACCGCCCGTTCTGAATAAAACATGTCCAATTTACAATCTCCAGAAATATAGATGAAT
Organism: Cirrhinus molitorella; assembly: GCA_033026305.1. NCBI lineage: Eukaryota > Metazoa > Chordata > Actinopteri > Cypriniformes > Cyprinidae > Cirrhinus > Cirrhinus molitorella. Next base: position 15,907,024 of record CM065125.1, on the reverse strand, counting down.
ATTAAACAGAGCCTCCATTTTCGTGAGTCTCTTTGCATCAGAGCTATTGAAATATAGATTCTTGCTCTTAAGAGCTGGAGAGTGATGTCATAACCCTATGCCCTCCGACACGTCTTAACAGGCAAACACGGATGCTAAATTGAGTCATTGATTAAAACAGTCATCGGCTGTGGCTTGAGTCACCAACGCTAATGTCACGTTGTCACATGGATGTGAATAAACTATTGTTGTGATGATTCACAAGGAGTGGCGCTACAGTCGAGTTGATGTTCATTTCCAGAGACCTTGAGCCTTCAGGGCAGAGTTGAGTACAGTAGAGTTCACTTGAACATACAAATTGCTATATGGTGGTCATATATGTAATATTCAGACTACATGCTATAATAAATGCAGCTATTCGAGTGACCCAGTTACTAATGCTGCATATGTTCTATTTAATAATTTCAGAAACCTTCCCCATGTCCAATATTAACTGTTTGATCATTGAAAATGTACTTTCACTAACAGGAATGCTAACAGTCAAACATTTACTGGCAAATCATATTAAATTCTTCAGGGTAAAGCTGTAAAACATTGATCCAACCATATGGATTATTAAGTCAAACACTTTCGTGCTATAAACCAAATAGCCAGATTCTTAGTGATGAATAAACCAAGACACTACCGTTTCCTCGAGCAAGGATCCCAGGAACAGCAGGTAGGTCCAGCTTTAGCTCCTTAGGCGTCGAGATGTTCCAGAATGCTTTTTAGTTTAACTCAAACCCTCAGTGCTGTTCATAAATGTATCCAGATTGCATGATGTTATGGTCAAAAACACAGCTGACAGGTTTTTAAAAAGTGGTAACCTGCCATTGCAAAACTTGCAATGTGTTTACTTAAAAAAAATATTTATATCTGATTTAATTAGTTGTGTTGGTTGAACTTCATATATTTAGGTTAATTCAGTTATGCAGAATAATATTTTTGACTGGAATAAAAGCAATTAACTTGACTTAATTGAAAAAAAATGTTTTAAATTGATAATTCAACTGATGATTCATGATTTATAAAGATAATTTTAACATTTTTGTTTTGGGGTTAGTTCAGGTTGTCAATGTTTTTTTGAGAATTGTTTTAACCAATGATATTACATGCACTCACATAATAAAAATGCAGTGTCTTCCACTAATATTGGCACCCTTGGTAAATATAAGCAAAGGCGGCTGTGAAAATAAATCTGTATTGTTTATCTTTTTGATCTTTCATTCAAAAAATTTACAAAATCCTAACCTATCATTGAAGTAAACCAATTGAACATGGGGGAAACTCACATTATGAAATAAATGTCTAATGAATGTTGGCCACAATTATTGGCACCCTTAGAAATTCTTATGTGTAAAATATCTCTGAAGTATTCCCATTCATATTTACACTTTCTTTTAGCACGCCAGGGTGACTAGGAGCATTAAATTGACCAGTCATGACTTACTGTTCCACAGGATTATAAATATGAGAAACACAAAGGTCAAATTCCCTTAATTATCCATCAAGGAGTAAAAACAAAGAATATAGTTCTCATGTGCAGAACGAGATTGTTGAGCTTCACAAAATAGAAAGTGTATGGTCAGAAAGCCTAAAAATATTAAACAGCCTCTACTTCAGCACATGCTGTTCCAGAGGGTTTCAAGAAAAATCGTCCTCACTCATCCAAAAACAAACTCCAGCATATTTAGTTGTCAGGCATGACTGGAACTTCAAACGGGACTGGCCTCTATGGTCAGATGAAACTAAAAAAAGATATTTTTTTGGCAGCAAACCCACCAAATGAGTTTGGTGCAAACAGGGATAAAAAGTACCCCATATCCATGGTTAAATATTCTGTTATAAATCTTATAATGGGCCTTGGTCGATTCTTCCATCAGAAAAACTGAAGGATCTGAAGAGATTCTGAATGAAGAAATAATCTCTGATCTCTTGTCAGGTGTTCTCCAAACTCATCAGGCATTATACAAGAAAACTCAGAGCTGTTATCTTGGGAAAATGACGTTGCAATAATTGGGTGCCAATAATTGTGGCCAATGTAAACTAGAGAAAAACATTTATTTCATAAAGAGATTTCCCACTTTCCATTGTTTTACTTCAATTATAGATTATTCATTTGTGAATTGTTTAACTGAAATATCAAAAGGATAAACAACAGCCACCTTTGCTCATATTAACCAAGGGTGCCAATATTAGTGGAGGGCACTGTATCTTATTAATACTTGATCAATGGTTTTACTCAGTGTGTATTTTTAGACTGATTAAATGTAAATTGTCTTTGAAGAGGGTTTAAAAGATTTTCAAAACCATGAGAAATCAATATGAATACACTAAAAATGGCAATCATGTTTTTAAACTAGACTTATGTATGAGCTGTTGGCCACTGTGACTCCTCCTTATGTTTTGAGTCTGACCTGGGTCATGTCCTGAACCCATTCTCCCCTTCTCCCCCGCTTCCCTTTCTACACTATACTTTCCTCTATAATAAAGAAAAAAGGCAAAAAAAGGGAAAAAAATGCTACACAGGAACTTGTTCAGCATCATAATACGGTTTTAGTGCAGACAGCAGAATAAAAATGAGCATGCACCACAGCATTCCCACTGGAAGACTTTATCACACTTTGAAAATCTTTATGTTGATTTATCCGCAAGTGCCGAGACTGGAAGACAGCAAGTCTGACACCCTGCCTTCAGCCAAAGGACCAGGGAGTGCATGAGGGTGCCTGCTAATGAAGAAATTACCTCTGGGATACACTCAGGTCAACACTGCACCATCACAGGCAGCAACAGCAATAATAATCACTCAGTAAAAGCAACGGCTCCCCTGCAACGTGCCATTTGCCTTTCCGACAATTATTTGGATTCATTTATTAGTCGCACTGTCGCGCAGAAACTCGCCGCTGCTTTAACAACCCTAACAGAGCATCTCCACAAATCAGCTAAATAACAAAAGATCCCTTCCACAAATCTGCAGTATTACCAGCTTTAATCTTAACAAGTCAGCTGAATTAGCCGAGCAAAGCCACAACCTGTCAGGTTGGTGCTAGCTTTATAAACGCTGGTTCAAATGCTGAAGCTGACTCCTGTGCAAAGTTCAATGAGGAGATGTTGACTGTGCCAGAATATGGCTATAGGCAAGGCACCCTGTCTCTCGGGATCTCTTCTTTCTAAAAAGCTTGAATAAACAAGCGCCACAAAGCAAAAAAGTACAAACAACACACAAAAAAAAGTAGCAAGTGGCGGAAAAATGCTGATATAGACTTTGGGAGAGAAGGAAGAGAAACGTCAGACCATGATGTGGAAGTGGAAAATGTTTATGTGCATAGGCAGCTGGAGTTTCTTTTTTTACTCTTTTGACTGACAAAGTCCATTTTGGTTCTGCTGTTCATTTCTGGAGTTTGGAGATGTTCTGCATGATAGTCTGACATATTGACCTTTCCCATCACAACAGCTATGGTCTTCACTCACAGCTCTCTGAAACCATAAATCATGCTGCAAGAGAGAGATCCATCAGCGGAAAGGGGCAGACCTAGATATGTTTGCACTAACCTTACTTATTTTTGGACAAAAATGTACACTGAGGGTTTTGACCTCAATATGTCGTCGCGAAAGGCATTGGGAATTTTAGCCCCATGATTAAATTATATATTGGCTAATAATGTTGTCATTATTGCATATATGTTTGTGTGTGATTTTTCTATGTAAACAGTCTCAACAGTTTTATTTACATTACACTGCTTACACATTTATGAGCACATAACCCAACCCATGCCACTAAACTTACCATTTGTCAATAAAACACAGGATGTAACAGGCAGATACAACTACAGTTACAATTTATTAAAAAAATATGAATATACCAAGTCTTCCGAGGCAAAACGTCTGATTTGTGAGAGAAATAGATGTGGTCACTATCTCCATCGGCTGTAAAGTTCAGATTCTGATTCAAATTAAAAAAATGCCGCCAGAAGAAGCCTTACGTCAGGCTTGGTTGTGAAATTCCACTGGCACTTGTGTGTCTCGTGGCTGACTGCGTTACGCAACGGGAGTATCTTTTTGTATGAAATATGAGCGCATTAATGGAGCGGGATCATTTTCAGCAGTTAAAACCTTATGTTTTACTCTCTTCTTTGCATTAAGATTAGTGTTGGGGAAAGTTACTTTTAAAAGTAATTGTATTACAATATTGCATTACTCCCTAAAAAAGTAACTAATTACGTTACTTAGTTACTTTTTATGGAAAGTAATGTGTTACATTACTTTTGAGTTACTTTTAAGTTACTTTGTAAACCTGGGCGGGGCTTGCTTGTTTGTTTTTAATATAAAACAGTTTGATTCTTAGCAAATGTAAAAGCCATTTCACACCAAAATGAAATGAAGTGAATAAGCTTAAGGCTGGAGGAATAATGAAGCAAATTCACATCTGTACAGTAGAACTATAGGAAAAGGAAGCTCAACACTCTTCAGCAATGAGAAAAAATTAAGCACAAATGTTAGTTCATCTAAAGTACGTTTTGCTTATTAGTACACTGCAAAAAAATGCTTTTCTTACTTAGATTTTTTGTCTTGTTTCCAGCCAAAATATCTAAAAATTCATAAATCAAGAAGGATTTTCTAGACAAGTAAACATTATTGTCTTGTTTTTTTTCTGAAAACAAGTCAAAATTAAGTGTTTTTGCTTGAAACAAGCAAAATAATCTGCCAATGGGGTAAGCAAAATAATCTTGTTTTCTATTTGAAATAAGATTTTTTTGCTTACCCCATTGGCAGATTATTTAGCTTGTTCTAAGCAAAAACTAATTTTGACTATTTTTTTCTGAAAACAAAAAAAATATTATTTTTACTTGTCTAGAAAATCCTTCTTGATTTAAGAGTTTTTTTTATATTTTGGCTGGAAACAAGACAAAATTCTAAGCAAGAAAAGTATTTTTGCAGCGCATGGTTGAACCGGATCAACAAAGGTCATTGACAGCAAAGTCACTGGCTAATAAAATGGGATTAATTACATAAAGAAAACAAAAAGAACAAAAAAAAAATTTGAAAAAGTAACTCAGATATTTTTTGCAAATGAAAAAGTTGATTAAGATATTGTACTGCTTCAGACTTGGAATGCAACATGACTTGTTTGTAATACTTTTATACTGTTTTTATGGTCAGGTTTTGCAATAAATACCTGTGATTGTATTTTTATTTGCCTGTTACGTATATTGTTCAGAAGTGGGTAGATTTAGGGTAGGAGTGGGGTTAGGTGCTCCAATGAAAGTATACATTTATATACAATTATTTCTATGTTTATGAATGCAAACCATTTAATTAAGGAAAAACAACTTAAACAATGGACCCTGCGCATTAAAAAAAAAAATACACTAAAGGGGTACCTTTTGAGCATCAAAAAGCAACACCAAGGGGGTCCTGACCAAGCACCAACAAGTTTAGAGTGAGAATGTGTTGCTTTTACAATAGAAATACAGCAGCAAATGAAAACAATAAAACTGTTACAGCTTGTTCTTAAAGAAACAGCTCACCCCCAAAAAACTTTTTTGTCAATGTCCAATGTTGTTTTAAACTCTATGGACTTTAACTGTACAAGAAAAAGAAAAAGCATTTATGAACCTTTATAAAATTAAGGTTGAACCACTGATGTCACATGGACTACCTTTCTGGGCACTGAACGTTGCGTTGCTGTCTATGCAAGGTCAGAACGCTTACGGATTTCATCAAAAATATCTTAATTTGTGGGATTGGAATGACATGAGGGTGAGCAATTAATGACAAATTTCATTTTCAGGTGAACTTTCACTTTAAATTATATAGATTAAGAAAAAACTTATGGTCTCAGTAATATGAGTAGTTACAATTTTGGCCATCCTCACCGCAATATCTGCTCCAACCAGCAATCATGCAAAAAGCTCAAACCCTTCAATATTCACCGCTAATATAATATCATCTCATTTGGTTGCTCTTTCATTACCTTCACCTGCCGAATCTCTTGAGCCAGCGCACCAGCAGCCCCTTTCACTTCCCTTTAGTTAGAACTTCAAGCTTAGAGAATACAGGCACCTGAAATGTGCGAGGGAAGCGCTGGGAGAGGTAGGCGGCATATTATCCCATGAGAGCTTACAGCGTATCTTTTATTCAGTGAAAGTGAGTGAACTCGGCTTGCTCCATTCATCAGAAAGCAACACAGAGGAAAGGCCCAATTCAGGTGGGATTCCTCCCTATACGTCCATAACCCTACAACAAAAACGTTCCATTGTGGAGCCCCACCTAACGTAAAGGGGGGTTAAAGTAGTGATTAGTTGATGTTGTGGCTCTGAGGGCCTAATGAGCTGTTGGACTCTAAATGGATCGCACACTTGAAGCAAATCAATATCTTTTCCACCAGACCAGCCGAGGAAGGGATTTCCTCAGGGAAGCTGGGGTAGGTATGTTTGCTACATACATTTCAAAGTCATTGATATCAGCTTAGTTACATGGATCACAAAAGCGCCATGCATGATTGCCACACATGGAGATCAATATCATAGAGTAACGTTAAAATAAGTGGGAATTCATGCTCATTGAAATGGCGGAGAGCCAGCCAGCTTGTCTCCACTATAAGGCTATTCTCGTTTGTTTGTTGTCTTTCCCGAAGCTGCTTGGACAGGAAATTGAATAGGGGAGAGGGGGAAAAACAAAGTAGAATGGATGTTCTTGTTGGCGGCAGTGACCCTTTTGCTTGCCGTTCAATCCTCCAGTCCGGTTTCTACTGCATCGTAACTCGTTCATGCGGCTCTGTTGTTGGCAAGCGCTTTTATTTTCTCTCAATTTTTATTTTCCTGCTAATCTGTTAAGTCTCTGTGCCTCACTCGGTCAAAACATTTATTAGAGCATTCAAAGCGCCTTGCTGACAGAAAATCTGCTCTCCTGTCTTTCGGAGTTATATGACGGATGAAAAGTAATTTCTGTGTCAGAATTTCGGCTCAGAGGAAAGATTTGTTTCAGACAAGATTTGCTTCATGGTCCATTGGTGATCTAAGCATGTTTCTTTTTAAGCTTCGTTTCTGTTATTGTTTTTTTGTTGTTGTTTGTGCCATATGTCATTGACTGAGCATGTAGGGAAGTAGTGAGAAATAACACAGTGAACATTATCAGTGTTCGTAGATATTTTTACATAGCGTAAGTTTTTTGTAAAATTGGATATACACTAAAATTCACTTGGTTTTAAAGAAATAAATCCTGCATTTAGCAAGGATACAATAAACTGAATACAACTTAAATCAAATTGACAGCAAAAATTCCATTAGAAATTGTTTGTCTTACAAAAGATTTATTTCAAATACACGCTGTTCTTTTAAATTTTCTATTCACCCAAAGATTCTGAAATAATAATAATAATAATAAATGTAAAAGTAATATGCATTGCTAAGGACTTTAAAGGCAATTGTCTCAATATTTTAATTTTTTTGCACCGTCAGATTCCAAATTTTCAAATAATTGTATTTCAGGCAAAAATTGTCCTATTCTAACAAACATCAATGGAAAGCTTATTTCTTTCATATGATAGCTTTCATATGTTATTATCCTTTTGAGAATAAAATCAGCATATTAACCACAGGAATGAATTACATTTTAAGATATATTTCAATACAAAATTTTTTATATGATATAATTTACAATATAATTATAACAATAATATAATTTTAAATTGTAATAATATATCACAAAATTATTGCTTTTACTGTATTTTCAAACAAAATAAATACAGCTTTAGTGAATATAACTAGACTTAAAAATGGCAGTATAGATGTGTTCAGCTTCTAAAACTTTTACTTTTTAAGAACTTTTACTGCTTTTATAGTATTTACGAATGCACAGAATTACAAAATGTTAAGCATAAATAGAATGTTAATGAGCATTGCATCATGGACAACAAATGGACCACAAAACCAGGTCCATTTGCTGAATAAATAAGCTTTCCATTGATGTATAGTTTGTTAGGATAGGACAATATTTGGCCGATATACAACTATTTGAAAATCTGGAATCTGAGGGTGCAAAAAAATCTAAATATTGAGAAAATCGCCTTTAAAGTTGTCCAAATGAAGTTCTAGCAATGCATATTACTTATCAAAAATTAAGTTTTGATACATTTATGGTAGGAAATTTACAAAATATCTTATTGGAACATGATCGTTACTTAATATCCTAATGATTTTTGGCATAAAATAAAATCAATAATTTTGACCCATACAATGTATTTTTGGCTATTGGTACAAATATACACCAACGACTTATGAAAAAATGATTTATGTACCTATTTTATGTACATATCAGTACTCAAATTTTACATACTAGTACCTAAAAGGCACAAAAGGTGTACTGATTCTTTTATTTTGAGAAGGTATGATCCTGAAAGTTGTTTTATGATGTATGCATAAGCTATGCTGACAAAGCTCCATAATGAATGATGAAGATCAGTTTACTGTCCTCTCAACACAAACAAAGAATGTATTTTCACCAATCAGCTTCCATCAGACCACTTTGCCCTGATGTGCACTTGGACATTTTGTCTTACGCGTAATGTTTTAATCAGTCATCTGTGTCTAATAGCTGACTTGCCTGGTTAATGCAAACAATGAGTCTACGTCAAAGAATGATCCAGTGAAAACGTGCCACCACATAACAGGACAGGCTAATCCATCAAATTCCTTCCCAGCATGCATCTGTACCACTCTTTAAAATGCATAAGGTAGCTTTGGTGGAACTCAGAAGAAAGTGTATAGCAAAGGCAAGGTAGAAAAATCAGCTGTTTGTCTCAAATAACTGAATATATTTGTGATCTTTCGTACCCGAGAAGGACAGAGAAGTGAACTGGACAAGGACCACAAGAGGTGGAGCCTGTAGATTCATAATAACCTCCATGAAAACATCTCTCCCTGAAGAAAAACTTTATTCCTTTGTCTTTCTCCCATAAATCATTTCAGCCCAATGTCAATGTCAGTTTGTCGGACACTTTGAAACACAGAACATGACTTTTCTTACACAGAGCTCAAAAGAAACCCTGCTTGCAGGACGGTTCTTCTGGAATACAAATTTCAGATGTCTGTTTGTAAAGAAGTGGAAATGTCCACAGCACTTCCAGCTCTCCTTAGAATTCTGTTATGACTCATAAACCATAACGTACAGCAAACAAAAACAGAAAATACGGTTTCTTTCTTGAGCAAAACGAGTTTATAAAACCAAAAAGTCAATCTAGAAATAAACATGGTGCAAACACAAAGGCATTTAGTCATAAATGGCATGTGACAAATCACTCAGAAGTGCAAAATTATGTCATGTCAATGCTGATTGGCTGATGGAACCACAAGAACACAAAAGGTGACAAACAATTTTCTAATGACTATTCTGAGCTGTGACGTCAAAGGAAGCAGACTGAGCAAAAAGTCCATTTCACACCAAGTAGGCTTATTACAAAGCAAACTGCTGGTTTTAAATGCCGTCAACAGAGAAAGATGGTTTTCAGAACCAGATGGTGCAGTTTGGTTTTGCTAACCAGCCAAACCTTGACCTGTTCATTCTAGTGTGTTTGGAGGGCATTACCCAATTTGAACATTAAGTGCTCAAGCGTAATTCACAGCCTCAGCCGTCATTTTTTGGGACGAAATACAGCCGTTGTGAATATCTCCGCTTAAGTATATCATTTTGCCATTCCACTAGATACTTCAGGTATTTCTTGTCCTCTGACACAACGTTATTACTACAATAAAAGTGTCATGAACAGTTTGGCATAGTACATCTATGGAAATGGGCCATGGTTAATTGTAAAAAAAAAAAAAAGCTGTTAGAAAAATGTGGCTTTTAGAATAATGTTAGTCATCTGAGCATCATCTGCCAATAGATTCAAACATGAGTCATCTTTATCGAACTGAAAAAAATCTCCTTTCTTCAGACATAAAATCTAAGAAAACAAAACCAACAGAGTATTAGATGTTGTATAGTTAAATTGTGTTCACACCTTTGTTATATTAGGCCTGCATCTTTCCTGTTTTCATGCTGTTGAAAAGATAGTAATTACTGCAAACAGGATCTCTAAATCCATACTGTGAAGCTGGAATTGTTTTCTTACTTCGCACAACACTGTATAATCATCAGAAGGTAATTTCAAAGTCAATAACAGAAAAACAGCACCGGGTAGGACCCTTCACAACACCATGAAATATAAATGAACAAAATCAATTAAATTCTTGTTTTAAATAATTATGGATTTCAAGTTTGTGGCATGTTAAAGTCATGTTTCAGGTAATTCCCCATATGGCGAGAATGTGGGCAGCAATTTAAGCATGAATGTGATTCTAAATGTGAGAAGAATGAGTCATTCAACTTAATAAATAAAAAAAGGCTTTGTGTTTGGCTACAGAAGTATGAAATACAAACTAAACTATTCGAAGTGAAAATAAAACACATTTTCATCCATCAAGTTGATTTGATCTGAATCTTAGGGGGGGTTTTCTATCATGGCCAAAGGTGTAAATGTGATATTTTTTGATGGAGCCTATTGAAAAGTGTTTTGTTTTGGCAGGTCAAACTGCAAAAATTGTATTTTTAGCTCTTACTTAGTTCTGGCCTTACATCCACTATATTAATTTCACAGCATGCTTTCTATCCAACTGAGTAGTCGCTGCCTCATTGATTTTTATAACTTCATAAAAATTACACAGCTATTTCTTTTATCAAATTCACTAACCCCGTAACTCTAAATGGCACTTTGTTCGTTGAACTGTGCAGGGTCGCTTGCAGATCCTGAAGCCAAGTAAACTTCAATTCTTTAATTTCTCAGTTGGGTATGGACAAAGAATGAAAGAAGTCAGTGGAAGTGAGTCAAAGAGAGAGTTGGAGGGAGAGAGCGAGACGAGTGTCGAGAGAAGAGAGAGATGTCATGCCAGTCAAAAACGCCTCCACACTTCTCTATTACACACTGGACGGGGTCACTACAAATCAATAGCGCACAAAAGAAAGGCAAATTATAAATGATATGATCACATAACACAGAGGACTCCTTTTATTGATTATTTACCTCCAGGAAACCCTGAAACTGCTTTAGCTGCATCGATGCCACAAGAAAAGGAATATATCTCCTAACAAAACAAAAACTCGGTAATCATTTAATAAGCGCATTCTAACACAGGTTCTAACACCATGGCGAAAGTTTGCTTGAAAAAAACATGCTAAATGTTCTGCACAGATGAGCCAAGAACACTATTTAGAGTCTCAGCCTCAGAGGAGACAAGAGAGCAGTGGATTTATTGATTTATTTACTGCATATTACACTGCTGCCACACTGATCTAATATAACATGTGATTTATTTCCCAGCTGTTTACCTTCACAAACATAACAACTGTTTTTGTAACTCTAAAGTTGTGTATTTGAAAGTTTAAGCGCAATAAGACATGAAAGACAACTTAGTTTAGTACTCGCATTTGGTGTGACAGACGCTTTTTGTGAGCGTGCTTCAGATGTGTGTGCTCAAAAAAGCAGTATATCATCCGTTTAAACTGATATGGCTTTAAAACACATGATTTTAGCGCGATAGACATGATAATCAAAACCAAACAGATGTTTTTTGGCTAAATATCTGAGGTACAAGCTGTAAAGGCACAGGTTCTGGAAATAGTAGGTTAGTTATGCATAGGTTTAAAAATTGTTCCTATGTCTAGTGTTGTATGTTTATATTTGTTTATTTATGTAGCACTGTATGTCCACACATGTAGCGGAATGACAACTTGAACTTGAAAAGAGGGTGGGGAGCAGCAGTTAATTTGCATTTAAAGAGACATGCAAAAAAAAGAAAGAAATGTGTTTCTCCTTTCACTCAAAATGGGCATTTTCAAAATGATATTATAAATGATTTGTGTTTTATTTTGAGCTGAAACTTCACAGACACATTATGACATTACCTGAGACTTATATGTGACCCTGAACCACTAAACCAGTCATAAGGGTTTATCACTTATCGAAACTGAGATTTAGATAAGCTTTCCATTGATGTATGGTTGGTTATGATATGACAATATTTGGTTGATATGCAACTATTTGAAAATCTGGAATCTGAGGGTGCAAAAGAATAAAAATGTTGAGAAAAATCGCCTTTAAAGTTGTCCAAATTAAGTTTTGATATATTTACAGTAGGAAATTTACTAAATATTTTCATGGAACATGATCTTTACTTAATATCCTTATGAATTTTGGCATAAAAGAAAAATTTATAATTTTGACCCATACAATGTATTTTTGGCTATTGCTACAAATATACCCCAGCGACTTATGCCTGTTTTTGTGGTCCAGGGTCGCATATACATATTGTAAAACGGTTTATAATAGGTCTTCTTTAAACACAAAAGAATTAAACAAAGAATTGTGCAGGTTCTTTTCCATGCAATGGCAATAAACAACTTATACAAAACTAATGAACAGCGCACAAGTCGTATGGACCACTTTTAAGCTGCTTTTATTGTGCTTTTGAGTCTTTTCTAAAGAAAGCCTCAGTCCTCATGGGGACTAATTGCATGGAGAACTATTTTTCTTTTGTGTTCCATGGAGGAAAGAAAATCATACGGTTTTAGAGCAACATGAGGGTGAGTAAATGATGACAGGATTTTCATTTTTGGCAGAAATGTTCCTTTAAAGCAGCCGCCAGGTCCCCAGCTCAGTCAAATGTTTCCCATGTGAAACCAAAAAAGCTTTGAGGTCATTATGAATATAAATCGCCCCCAAAAACTGAATTTCTACCATCAATTTTAATAAAAACCACCCTTCACATAGAACATAATCTTATCTGCATATGCCTGCAATATGTCTCAGTGACCTTTTTTTAGACTCACTGACAGCCAGTTGTTATCTAACAATTCATCATCATCTAACAATACACATAAATAAGCCCTGGTTGCCTTGGTTACTATGCCCTTTAAGCCCAGTAAGGGGGAATTACGAAAGATTGACAAAAATAAAGAAAAGCAAGCATACTGACCACCACTATGAGAACGGTACAAATTTGAGCAGAAATCCAGGTAGGCTTAACAGTAAGACGTCTGGCTCAGGAAGCAATTCTCGTCCTTGACTTTGGCTTGCTCCCACTGTATGAATTAGTTTGGCCATTCGCCTCAGAAAAGAACGAGTGCTTGATCCTTAGGCACATAAAAACATGAGCCAAATTTATACGTTGCAGTCCACATATGCTGTACTTGGAAAGTGCACTGCTTTACAACACCATATAAAATATTTAAAATGATTTAATAATAAATTAGATTAGAATAAAATAATCCAATCTTTATATGAAAGGAGTGGCTATGCAGAAACATCTATAAACATATTCAAAGACTCGTTAAAAACATCATAAAAACAAAATGGATCATAGGGAGGAAAAGGAGCTGATGTTATTAACATAGCTACGCTTCCCCACTAAACGTTCCTAAACGCTGAACTTCTGGGAGAAAAGCCAGCGCAGCAAAAGCCTGATACTATGACAATGGATTCACAAAGGAAAACTCGTGCAGACAACAGTACTCTGAACTGTAAGCACTCAAAGGCACAGTGATATATGTAGTAGGTACAATGACCTGGCCATGGACAATTACTTTGGAGTGGATCCCTGGAGATGTTTCCGATCTGTGTGTCTGCACGTTTACAGCTATAGATCTGTAGCACACTAAAATGTGTAGAATGTATCACCATCATGACTTGTCTTTAAACAGTACTGTTAAATGAAAATCTGTAACACTTTAAAATTTGTAAACATTAGCTAATGCATTGACCATCATGGAATAACAATTACTTACTCTTTTTAAAAAACATTTATTAGTCTAGTGCCAAATTTACTCTGCAAATGATATTAGTGCCTCTAAAGTGGCATTTAGGTACCTTTATATGGATTGTTTAAGGCTGCTCAGAACTGGCATAAATACAAATTTATACTTTAATGCTTAGGTGGCTTTGAACAGGCTTTTAAAGAGTAAGTTCACTCCTGATAATTTACTCAACCCCATGTCATCGAAGATGTTCATGTTTTTCTTTCTTCAGTTGAAAAGGAATTAGGACAATTAGGAATTAGTTTTTGAGGAAAACATTCCAGGTCGTCATCTGTGTATTTCAGTTCAAAAAGGTATCTCCATCTTGTTTTCCTGTCTAACTTCAAAATTGTCCAACATATTTTTTTTACCTTTATTTGCAATGGGCGTTTGACTTTCTTTGCACATTTGCTTTGTAAACACCAAGACTGAAGTTTTTTTTGTGTGTGTGTGTGTGTGTGTGTGTGTGTGTGTGTGTGTGTGTGTGTGTGTGTGTGTGTGTGTGGAAAATGACTGATCGTTCCTCAGCTAGGATTGTGTAGAGCCTTTTAATACTGCCTTGAAACTGTAATTTGGACCTTTAACCCCCTGATCCCCATTGAAATCCACTATATGGAGAAAATCCTGTAATGTTTTCCTCAAAAACCTTAATTTCTTTTTGACTGAAGAAAGGAAGACATCAACATCTTGGATGGCATGGGGTAAATTATCAGGATATTTTTATTCTGGACTGTACTATTGTTAATTGTACATTACGTATAATGTATTATATGCCATTAATCTGGAATAATACTTGCTGTGAAACTATGGTTCATTGTTAGTTCATGACACCTAATACATTAACTACTTAAAATTTCATGTAATTTATATGGGAATAAACTAAAAAACAAGTTTATATGGAAAGAAGATAATTTGGCAATTTAATATTCATGTTCTATTTGGGGTCTCAGAGAACGCATGACCATATTAAATAGACCAATAGTTCACCAAAAAAAAAAAAAAAGAAAATTCTGTCATTAATTACTTACCCACATGCCGTTCATTAAAAATATCTTAATTTGTCTTCCGAAGTCGAACGAAGGTCTTATGGGTTTGGAATGACATGAGGGTGAGTAATTAATGACAGAATTTTCATTTTTCAGTAAACTAAACCTTTAATAGCACAAAAAAAAACATACTTAACATTGCATATCAGGTTAATGCTTCATGACTTTTCCTAATCATATTTAATTAAATTTAACTGCATAAAATGTCCGCCACATCATGTGTCTCAGACTCTAGAGATTTCGTCAAAGATATAAAAAATACACCACTTATATTTATAAAAAAAAAAAGAGAGAGAGAGAGAAAAGTAAGAAAGGTGTGGTAATAAGGATATAGTTTTACTAATATATATGAAAGGTTTTGATTAGGTAAAATTATTTTTAAAAATGAAGAGAAAGAGCTAGGTTTACTAAGGTTTAGTTTTTTCTATTATTATTTGACTCATTATTTTTTAACCATAAAGACAATCTGTATTTTTTTTTTTAATCAACTACACATAAACTACTACCAGTATCATACCACAGCTAAAACTCTTACATTTATTAAACAGAAACAAAGGGTTTGTAATTTTTCTCTCTCTCGATTTTGGCACATTATGATGTGGCAGAGAAGAATGAGCTTAAATTCCTCCATTTACATACCATTACAAAAATCAGTTGTGCGGTACTCAAAAATGAATTTGCTAAATAACACTGTCAGTGTTGGGAAGTCTACTACACTGGCTTAAGTGACCGCGCACTTGACAGCACGTCTAGCGAAGAGTCCAATCCAATAAAAGAGCTAAGTATTACAGTCCCTATCCTCCCCACCCAGCCCTCCAGTGCATCCACGCCAGAAGGAGAAATCAAATAAAGGAATTTGAGTCGGAGCGAGTGGACTTTAAAGCTGCCAAACAATCATTTGCAGTCGCCTTGGCAGACAGCAGGCCAATATACTGTGCTCATATGCTGTCTGTCTCTCTCTCCAACCCATGGATGGGTTCTGCTATTGAGATGCATGGCTGCCTGACTTAATAGCCTACATAAGCACTGATGCCTCCATGCCTGCTGGACGTTTACTGGAGATGCAGGTCTGACAGCACGGGCCTGTTCATCATTCTGACACTTCATAAACACAATGTTGCCTTTAATTGACAAACGAATGGATTCTGGGTGTGTCAGCCTGTCGGACAGCTCCAGTCGGAGGGGGTGAGGAGTGGGAGTGCGTGTGTATATGAATGTGGGGAAGCATGTGGGTGTCTGCGCATGTTGCCAAAGCAATTTAGGACTAACAGCCAAAGCCATTATTCATTTAAGGGTAATTTATGGATACTTCCCTTCAGATAATCAATTAACCTCATTCTTTCATAGAGAGTATTACCCGTCACAGGAACCATCATGAACCTAACACTGCATTTTGACTCAAAGATGACTGGAACTGAAAGAACAGTTAGGAAAAACATTTTTTTCATGTTCTTAAACTATTATTTGATCAAAAATACAGTAAAAATGGTTCTATTGTGAAATACGAGCACACATTCATCCAGTTTTCAGTGTCACATGATCCTTCAAATATCAATCTAGTATGCTAATTTGATGTTTAAAAAACATTCTTATTATAAATGTTAAAAAGAGTTATTTTTAGTTAAAATTAATATTTGTGTGTGTGTGTGTGTGTGTGTGCGTGAAAACTGTTTTAGGATTGTTTGGTGAATAGAAAGTTGCATAATTTATTTGAAATACAATTTTTTGTAACAATGTAAAAATTGTTACTGCCATCTTTGATCAATGCATCCTTGATAATACAATAATTTTGAAATATTTTTATTTTAAAATGTAATTTATTCCTGTGATTTCAGTCACATGACCCTTGAGAAATCTTTCTAATATTCTTATTTACTGCTCAAAAAACAATTATTATTACTATTATGTTGCAAACAGCTGAACAGATGAAAAGAAAGTTCAGGATAACAGCGTTTATATAAAATAGAAATCTTTAGTAACATTATAAAAGTCTTTATGATCATTTTTGCTCAATTTAAAGCATCCTTGCTAAATAAAAGTATTAATTTCTAGAATTTCTTTCCCCCCAAAAAATTACAATTATCCAAGCTTCTGAATGGTATAGTCTATAATGTTACAAAAGCTTTTTTTATTTCAGATAAATGCTGATCTTTGGATTTTCCTATTCATCAAAGTATACAACAAAATGTACTTAACTGTTTTAAATATTATTATTATTATTATTATTAATAATAATAATAATAATAATAATAATAAATGTTTCTTGAAAAGCAAATCAGCATATCAGAATGGTTTCTGAGGGATCATGTGACACTGAAGAACGGAGTACTGATGCTAAAAATTTAGCTTTGATCACAGGAATAAATAGTTCAAAATTGTACTGTTTTTTGGATCAAATAAATGCTGGCTTGGTGAGCAGATTAAAAATCTTACTGTACAAAAACTTTTGAGTATATATCTTACTAAGTTCAGAATCTTGAACAGCAGTATATTTACTATTTGTAATTTTACTTTGTATTTTAAATGTTCAAAACTACATAAAATATTTAAAACCTCAATGTACCAGCTTTTACACTTTTATCCTCTTACATTCATACATAAAACTTTGACATAAAATGTTGATGTTTGCTTTTTAAAAAAAAAATGTCTCTACACACCTGGGGAATGTAATTACTGGCAGAAAAATAAAATAAAAGTAAAGAATACCACTTTGTAAATGAATAGCAAAGTCAAAACAAGTGCAGTTCTTTTTGTTCCACTAATTTTTCAAGACGCTTCCGACAGTGATTTTTGTCTCTTTCTTTCTGCTTTTGAGTGAAAGAAGCGCAGCAGCGAGAATAGAAGACAGGATGAATGGCGTGAGTCATGAGACATTTGTTCTTGGTTTCCTTTTGCTCGTCTCCTGTCTGACTGCGTGGAGCTGAGCCACCGTGACAAAGGCTCGCTGAATGCTAAGACTGAGAGAGGAAGCTAGGGCACAGTGGATGAAATGGGCTGGTACTGCTGGGCCTGAATGAGCCTGCATGTCTCTGCTGGACGCTGCTCTACAGGCTCTGTTCCCTTGGAAACCTGTGTGTCACAATCATAGACTGGAGTGAAGGCTGATGAGCAGTACAATGCTCTCCTCTCTATGCCCAAGAGGGCCACAAGATTAAGTCACCTATGACATTATCATCACGCTATGTCAGGCATTAATACCCCAGAGAATGGTAAAGCCATACTACAAACGTGCACCGGCATGAACTACCAGGATGTAGTAAATGAATTTGTTAATGAGAATCTCCACTCAACATATCCATTGATTAGCATTAGCATTGTAGCTGATGAGCCTCCTGTTTTTGCCAATAGATATCAGGGTTGGTTTTTGTCTCTGTCTATATAATAATGTAAACACGATTAAAGATACTGCGAATAGGGTACAAAAAGGGGCCTGAAAATTGTAAAGGATTTAAACTAATGGTGAAAGGAAGTGCTTAAAGAAATAGTTCAATTTTTGTGATTAATTTCTCACCCTTGTGTCGTTCCAAACCCGTAAGATGTACGTTCATTTTCAGAACACAAATGAAGATATTTTTTAATAAATCCAAGAGCTTTCTGACCCTGCACAGACAGCAATACAACTGACACGTTCAAGGCCTAGAAAGGTAGTAAGGACATCCTTAAAATAGTCCATGTCCAGTGGTTCAACAATGCAAAGAATGCAACTCCATATTTTCCAGTTTACAAATAAAAGAGTTTAGTCAACTTGAAGTGTTACATTTTACTAAGTGACAACTTATTTGAGTTGATTCAGCTTACAATTTTAAGGCAGCTGAGTAACAAACACAGCTCTTAAGTTTAACAAACAATTTGTTTAGTTTAGTTAACTCGAATATCTAAGTTGTCACTTTGTATTTCAACTTGAATAAACTTATTTGAGTTGACTAAACTTAAAATTTTAAGGCAGCAGGGTAACAAATTATTTTAAGTTGACTCAACAAATTGTGTTTTTTTTGTTTTGTTTTTTACAGTGTTGAGGCCTAGAGAATGTTCAACCACTTATATCCATTTCCTGGATATCTCAAAGTTATCCATTAAGGTTTCTAGAACAATTCACTGTTTGTCATTCATAAATAAACATACAATTGATAATGTTGTGACTTTTTACACATTGTCATTTCAGTTGGTGTGACAATAATTTTGCTATTAGCAAAATAAGGCTTAACACACTGGTCTCAAACTCAATTCCTGGAGGGCCACAGCTCTGCACAGTTTAGCTCCAACCCTAATCAAACACACCTGATCCAGCTAATCAAGGTCTTCAGGATTACTAGAAACTTCCAAGCAGGTGTGAGTTGGAGCTGGTTGGAGCTAAACTCTGCAGAGCTGCGGCCCTCCAGGAATTGAGTTTGAGACCTCTGGCTTAACATAAGGCTGCAACATAAAAAAAAAAAAAATTAAGGGGTATGAATACTTCTGCAAAGCATGATGTCCTTACTACCTTTTTAGGTCTTGAACATGTCAGTTGCATTGCTGTCTATGCAGGGTCAGAAAGTAAAAAATATCTTCATTTGTGTTTTGCGAAGATGAATAAAGGTTTTACAGGTTTGGAATGACATGATGGTGAGTAATGAAAGAATTTTAATTTTGGAGTGGACTATTCTTTTAAAATGTGTTTATTGTTGATTATCAACCTTAGGATGTCAAATTGAATATTAACAGAACAATTTTATTCCATGAAGAACCGTTAAAAATATTGGGGAAAAAAGATAAATATCATGTCTTATAATCTAAATAAATAAACAAACAAAAAAGAGGTCACAAGACTTGAAAATGAATAAAATAATTAATTATGAAAAATTCACACATCCTTATCTACACTATCTGATGAGTATTGAAATCAAAAACAAGCATTCTGCCTTTAATGATACCACAGTGCGCCACATTGATGGAAACTGCCACTTACTATACTCGAAACCCAACACTTTCTCTCACCTTTAGAGGCTGATTGAAATTACAGGAAGAGAATCTGCATATATTTTGAAGGTCCTTAGAGTGTAGCTCAGGGCTTTGCTCTCTACAAATGTGCCGGAGGCTCTGGTTCGGTGCGTAGCTAATGGTCAGTGAGCCTCACTGCTTTCTTTAACTGCTCTAAATGAGATCAAATGTTTTGTTTCTCTGAAAGGCATAATCCAAGACTGCTCCAGTGACTCCAACTAATTAAGCCTCTGTTTAAAAAGGGAATTAAACACAGGGGGAATATGCAAATGGAGGTGGGGGAGGAATGACAAATCAACCCAGAGGGACTCCAGATGTCAGGCTTTCCTTGAAACACGATGATCAATATTCAGACTCATTTCCAAAAATCCTTGCAAACCAAATCCAGTGGGTAAAGCGCCTTGTAGCCATCGATTTGGGAATTACTTAATAGCTGTCATAACTCTGCAACGATTCGTCTGGGAGACCACACAGCTATCACACATGGACATCTATCAAACAAAAGAAAGGCAGCTAATTGAGCTAAAAAACAAAGCGGCATGACCCATGACAGACGAGGAGAAAGAAAATAAGATAATACCTACGAACCTCCTCATTGACTAAATCTGCATTGTACTGTTTAGTTCTTAAAACCGCTCCTATGGGAGTAAAAATGGCCCGCATAAGCCTTTTCTGAGGCTACTTTATCCTTATTGGCAATCAATGTAAATCTGTCAACCGCGATAAATGCTTTTGTTATCTCCCCACTAGTTGATAGGCATCAGAAAACTCTATTTAATATCCAATGATCGCTTATGCATGTATACTGGGGGAGCGGTTGGATGAGAGAGACCACCAAGCATAATGATATTCATGTCAGAAGCATGCTTAGGGCCAGATGGGTTGTGCAGCAATTCACTCCTCTGAGAGACCAAACCCTGAGCATGAGTGAGAATTTATTTGCGCTGTTGACATTTCAAATTTGTCAGGTACTGCTAGCGCACAAGTAAGCAAGACTATGGCTAACATATTGTGTTTTAAGATGGATATTACTCACATTGTTTTGGTTTTAGATCAGAAAATGCAACATGACACATTGCCGTATGTCATCCGATTCTACCACTTTGACAGGAGGGCAGGAGGTGAATCATCACACTCTAAACAGAAAGGAAAGCTATGTCATTTGTTTCCCTCATCCTCATTGTTTTTCTGCTCTTCACTAGAGGTGAAGGTTAACATTTTTAGCTGGGAGAGTTTTTAGAGGACATTTAGGTCTAGTGAAACCAACTTTGTATTTGTGGTTCACTTCCTTGTCCGATTTAGCTCTGGGCAGTCAGTGATCCAATTGAACAAGCCATAATGGAAAACAAACAAGCTGCATTTCCGAAAAATGTATTTAAAAAAAAAAAAAAAAAAACTGTCTTGTCAAAGCTCATCTTCCTCCTGTGACTCAGACATGACACAGTATGAAATCCCATCATTTCTACATTCCTGAAAGTCCTTCAAGGCACATAATTTTACCTTAAGTGCACAATATGTTTAAAATTGCATACTGTCACACAATATCACATTGAGAGAAGTCACAATTGTATGTTATTTCCCTCTGTCCAACTGTCAACTAACCAACATTATTCACATTTCACATGTTGAGCAAATATCTATATTGCGTTTTAACCCAATCTTATATATATATATATATATATATATATATATATATATATATATATATACACACACACACACACACATATATATAAATATATATATATACTATACATGTCAGTCTTTGTTGTTTCCATTTCAGAGATTCTGGCAGATAATTATATTCCTCTATAAGTTTATTTAAAAATCTCCAAGTTTCTTTCTATTACACCATATACAACTTTCTGTATCAACTGTTTTATAAGAATGGAGAGAGAGACTGTTCTAATACAAGTGTGGCATCCCACACTCATTAACTTTAATTTGATATTGACTGTAGGAGTGTTTTTTATGAGAAAAATGAACTTGTTAGTTGTATAAAGGGCACCTTTGAATATATGTTCAATGTGTTTTATTTTTCGTTTAAGTCAAAACTGAAATATCCACCTTTATTATATGGCTCTCTAAATTGCATCTCTCTGAATGTCTCTCTGTCTGTCTATCTACAGTACCTTGCGAATGTATTCATACCCCTTCATTTTTTCATGTTTTGTTATGTTGCTGCCTTTTATTAAAATGATTTAAATTGCTTTTTTTTCCCACATCAATCAATACTCCATACACCATAATGACAGATTTGTGACAACTCTGCAAATTTATCTGAAGTTTAAAAAAAATGATTCTATTGCATAAGTATTCATCCTTGACTCAGTACTTAGTTGAAGCACCTTTACAACTAGTCTTTTTGGTATGGTGCAACAAGTTTGGATTTGGGCTGGCAGACATTTTCAGGTTTCTCCAGAAATGTTTGATTGGGTTCAAGCACAGGCTTGAGGACTTAAGGACATTCACAGTGTTGCCTATATGCCACTCTTGCTGTGTGCTTAAGGTCACTGTCCTGTTGGAACTTGAACCTTCTCCCCAGTCTGAGGTTCTGAATGCCCTGGACTAGGTTTTCATTAAGGCTATCTCTGTAAGTTTCTCACATCCGCATATATGATCATGGAGCTCAGAGTGATCATCAGGTTCTTGGTCATCACTCTAACCAAAGCCCTTCTCCATCAATTGCTCAGTTTGGCCAGGAGGCCAGCTCTAAGAAGAGTCCTGGTTGTTCCAAACTTCTTCAAATATGGATAATGGAGGCTACATGCTTCTGTGAACCTTCAATGCAGCAGACTTATTTTCTAAACCCTTTCTGAACTCTTGTGCCTTGATGCAATTCAGTCTCTGAGCTCTACAGGCAGTTCAGGGGTTGGTTTCTGCTCTGATATGCATTTTCAGCTGACCTTTTATTGAGAGGTGTGTGTCTTTACAAATCACTCACTCAAATGAATTTGCCACAGAATAACTCCACTTCAGGTGTAGTAACATCTACAGGTGATATAAATGCTCTTGAGCTAAATGCCCTAAAGTATGAATACTTATGCAATGGAATCATTTCCGTTTTTATTTCTGATAAATTTGCAAAGTTGTTACAAAGCTGTTCTGTGCTTTTTCATTATGGTGTATGGACTGATGTGAAAAAAAAAGTAATTTATAGCAGTTTAACATAAGGCTGCAACATAAAATGTGAAATAAATGAAGGGGTATGAGTCGGTATCGGTAGACCTCTATCCCAACTGTTTTTAGGAGGAAGCGGCTAAAGCTCAGGGCAGGTTACCATATGTACGTTAGAATTTAAGCAATTAAGTCCTTGAACCCGTTAGACCTTCGCTCATCTTCGGAATACAAATTAAGATATTTTTGATAAAATCAGAGAGCTTTCTGACCCTGCATAAACAGCAATGCAACTGACACATTCAAGGCCCAGAAAGGTAGTAAGGACATTGTTAAAACAGTCCATGTGATACCTTAGCATACCTTTCTAGGCCGCTAAAATAGCTACTTACTAAGAGCTTTTTTCTCATTATATGGCAAAGAGCCACATGTACAACACCAGAATACCAGAACATCACATTTAGCGCCTGGCTGCTGCTCTAAAGACCATGGCTAAATGTCTAATGAACGTTTTTAACAATAATGAAGTCGTTTATCTCAATCATTTTTCATTTGATTTCACTTAGTCAGCTGTACGTACTATTACTGGACTAAAGTATCTGGGCTCTCTGGCCCAAACACAGAGAAATAACGTATAAAACTACTATGATCCAAGGTGCTTTAGCAAATACAGTGCAAATCTCTTGACATTCCTGTAGTGGATCAAGATTTCTTAGCTTTTAGTAACCTGATAGATCTGTCCCACAAGGAATAGTGTAATATGTTATGCTGAATCAATGATGCTTTAAACTCTTACTATAACATCTGGATATTTTTTTATAAGAGTAAGCTGTCGAACATCAGTATGTCCTGAACATTTCATCCACAAGGGGACTACAGGATGTACAGTCGATTTTTTTCTATCCTCATCAACATGCACCCAGGCATCTATTTCCGCAAGCACACACACACAATCTAACAACCTCTGGACTTGACAGTGCCATCATTCACTACAGGGGTGCTAAGTATGAGTGGGGAACATTTTCTGCTCCTCCTGACTGGGCGTCAGACAAGGATGCGGCAGGTGAAGGCTAATTGATGAAGATCCACAGCTATTCTAGTGAAACTGTAAATAATTAGCGCCCAAAAGCTAGCAGGGTTGATGGAAGACGCCTGCTGATGTCAAACTAATTCCACACTGCTGGATGACTTGACCCTGGTCAAGCAGAGGCTTGTTTCCCATTGCAGTCTGGTAGTGTACGAAAGCAATATCCTCTAAAGCCCCAGGACATCTCCTAGGATAGGGATGAATATTTTCTGTATCTTTTGGCTCACCTCTCAAGCCTGTGGTGTCTCTACTGTCCCTGGGGCTGAGACAGGAGACTATGGGGAAAGCAGGTGCATCTCCATCTGCTGAGAAGACACAGAATCCCATTTTGTCATGAATCCATCCTACCAGAGCTCCATCTGGTGACATCTCTAGCCTTTTTCTCCTTTTCCTGCTTAGGTGTACCGACCAGGTGCATTAGCCTACTCGTCTAATGTTGCCCTGGCAACAATACGCCAAAGTGTTGCCTAGTTGTCAAACTCTAGAGAACAATTTTAGTAATTAATTAGTAATTAGAGCACAAAATTCATTAGCGCACATCTCTTTAATACTGATCTAATTGCATCTGTTTTAGACTCTCTGGTAATTGCAAACTATTTATTAGATACAAATTGATAGTAAATGTACACCATCAACAAGTGGCGGTAATGTGTGAAATCAGTGATGGACAATCTGTTGGCAACTGTCTACTGACTGGGAAAAAAATGTCAGGTAAAAAAAGAAAAATCTGTTTTACATATTACAAAATATAATCAAAAGTATAATATAATATAATCAAAATATTATTATTATTATAAAATAAAACACTGTGGCTAATTGAAAAAAAAATAGGAGAGGAAATACATCTAAAGTAATATGTAACAAAAATAAAATAAAATAAAATAAAATAAAATAAAATAAAATAAATGTGTGACCCAAGACAACAAACCAAGTCATAAGGGTCATTTTTTTATTGATATTTTCCCTGAAAGCAAAATAAATAAGCTTTGCATTGATATATGGTTTACAGAGGAATTTATTGGTGAGAAAAGATGGAATAAAATCACAGGCCAGAATCTCCCAGATAAGGACCAAATTTTGAAGTGCATGTGTACTTACCGATACGCCACTGTTCTGACTTTTAACGTTTTAGTCAAGAAAATACAAAAACACTATTCCCACAGCGGCAATACTCACTTCCAGTAAAAGCTTAGTCCAAATATGGCCTTTAAAGACCTAATCTATTTAGGTCCATTAGTAATACTAAGCTCCTGCTAATGAGTAAATCGAGCAATTGTAACATTCCCAGAATTTTCTATTACTGTCGCTAGCAGGCGCCATGAAAAATGCACAAAACATTTCTTTGGTTGCAGAATAAGTCTACAATCGCTTAAAAGCGATACACTGCAGAAATTGCTTTTCCTCGGATAACCTCCGCTTCAGTTTACTGCTTTGAGGTTAAGACCAAACGGCCATTAGCAGCAACTGATGTTGTCAGCATGTGTTGGATGCTTGATGACTCAGGGGCAGTTGATAATGAGCTCAATTGTGGTGTTTTTCGCCTTAGGTGGGGCAAAGGTGAGAAATGTGATGGTTATGCTAATTCAGGTCAAGATCCCGAGTCTGGTACTCAGTGAGGATTAAGGGGCCAGGCACCCTCAGGGACTCCAATCTCCACCCCTGCATGTAAAACTGACTGGATTGTCAGAGTGCACCCAGACGGAGCCAAGATGGAGCATCTAGGTCTTCGATGGGCGTGGGTGGCAATCAGACGACTGTACCAAGACCAACAGACCACGCTCCGCTCAGTCAGTCTGACAGAAATCATGTTGATCTCAAGTGTCGTTAGGGACCTCGCTTAAATAAATGGAGTCAATAGTCATTCTGGAGGCAGCGAAATCAATAGGCTCAAGACCGGCATGGAGGGATGTGCTCCAACCGTGCCTTCAACATCAATCTGCCTTCTGAAGCATACAAACCATTACTGCAAAGTGCTTTAAAGGAGACAAAGATTGAAAACAACTCTATAGTACCTTTGGTTCACACTTTTTTCACTTCGTTTCTTGTTAAATCCTGCTTAAAGTACAGAAAGTGAACACTTGCATGCCTCCATAGCAATTAAGGCTAGCACACATGCTTTAACACTCCTTAAGTCATATTCATTTTAATTTATAGTAACCTACGCAGTTTTTAGCTTAGCGGAAGTAGCATGATTTTAATCACAAAATAAAGGTCACTCCTATTATTGCGGTGGTGAGCGCCATTGCGTCTCTAGAGTATTGTTTATTGCTCTGTGCTAAAGTGTTCCCTTTGGAGCTGAAGGTCAGGTGTCTGCCTCCCAGTCAGGATGTCACCCAGCTCACATCGACCTATTGCTGCTACTGATGCTTGTGCAATGCCATCAGATCTGCCTGGGGTGGGAAATACTCTGGTAACTCATTTTTGCTAACACTCACTTATTTTTGCTTGAAATTGGTGTTTCATGAAGTTGAACACCTAAGGCATGATGTGGCACGATTCTGCTTTTTAAAGTCGACCTGACATGAAAATTCAACCTATGCTTGTTTAGATCTTATTGTGAACAGTTTATCCCTGTATATATTACATATTTAATAAATAAATAATTCTTTTAACTTTTAACTTTTTTAAAATCAAGGCCAACTGGATAAGAAATAACAGACTTTTAAATCCGCCCCTACAAACTTGTTTTCATCTGCCTCCATTTTTGAGAGCCACTGCCACATTTTAAAATCTAATGAATAGCCAATTCATAGAACCAAGTCTCCACTTTACATGTTTTCATAATCTGTTTACACTCAGATGTACACTATAAAAAAAAAGCTTTAAGAAAGTTGTTTCAAATAAAGTAAGTGTTCATGCTGCCTTACAATTTTACGTTTAGTCAACATGAAATGTTAAGTTGTACTACATGAAAATGTAGATATTTGAGTGGAGAAAAGCTAAAATTTTAAGGTAGCACTTTTTTAAGTTGAAAACTTTTTTAAAGTTGTTTTTTTTACAGTGTACCTCACAATTCAGAAGATCTGTCGCTACTTCCGTTTCATCACAATTTAAAGGTTACATTTACTTTATTAATAGATAACATCTATAAAATGATTTTGCAAACAGTTTTACATGCAAAACATCCATAGAACTGCAGCACAAGCTTGTCAATTTTTCATTTATTTCCAAGCTATAAATATTTATATATATATATATATATATATATATATATATATATATATATATATATATATAAATATTTATATATATATATATATATATAAAAATAAATATTTAGATATTTTTATATATATATATATATATATATATATATATATATATATGTATGTATATGTATGTATGCATATGTGTGTGCTCTGTTTGAATATCTGGAATCTGAGGGTGCAAAAAAACATTCTAAACATTGCAAAAATCTAAATATTGAGAAAACTGCCTTTAAAGTTGTCCAAATGAAGTTCTTAGCAATGCATTTTAATAATCAAAAGTTACGTTTTGACATACTTATAGTAGGAAATTTACTAAATATCTTCATGGAACATGAACTTTACTTCTTTGATTCACTGAAAAGAACTGAATCATTTATTTGGGAAGTGGACTGCACTTGATACTCTTTAAATGTTTAACTAAAAAGAACAGTCTCAGTCATTTTTTAAGAATTGAACTATACTTGTTGAGCTGATACTTGTTGTTCACTAAGAATTGCCTCAATCATTCGTGAATCAGACAGCACTGTGCTGTTTTCATTAGAACCATTGTAGACTGCATTGGCTGAGCTGCACGTTGTATTCCCTTAAAAAAAAAAAGTCATATAACTAATTTGTTATGAAATCTTGTGCTGTATCATTTTGACACATTAAATGGAAATTAAGAGTTTATAAGAATCACTCACTGGGGATTTGAACTTCACTGGTCGCACTGGTCTGTTTCATGTGGTAGTTTCAGTAGCGATGTTGTGGCGTTGCTGACAAGTAGTGTGGGAAACGCTCTCAGAGTATTTTAGAACAGTGTGAAAACCATTAATGAAACCACTCGCTTCCTAAAAATCAAAAAGACTTTCAGTTCCCAACCCTAGATTTGGAAGAAATAACATCTAAATGTTGTGGAGAAAAAAAAAAACACGTCAAGTTAAGTTTTGTGCGATTCTAGGGAGATTGTTACGCCTCAGCAGGGGATCACAGAGTAAAAAAGGACCCAGGTGCAGTGAATAGTGGGATTTCTTTGATGACTCTGACGCACATTCTCTTTCACTGAGTCAATTATAAATATGAACGCAGAACTGTATTGCTTTTGTATCGGAGCGTGTAGTTGTTTTACAGGACCCATCAGCTTCCTTTTTTAGATAAAAGGCACAGATACATGGACTCCATTTTGAGGAGAACCAGGTGGACACTTGTATTAGCCAAAACTCTGGCGGTAGGCAGACATTTTTCCTCCCTCACAAAGACACAGAGGATCTTTTTGTGCTTTAATGCACTTTAATGGCTGCATTTGTGCCGGGCCTGAGAGAGAAAAAGAGAGAGAGACCCTTTCAT
The DNA here is from genome assembly GCA_033026305.1 of Cirrhinus molitorella. Taxonomy (NCBI): domain Eukaryota; kingdom Metazoa; phylum Chordata; class Actinopteri; order Cypriniformes; family Cyprinidae; genus Cirrhinus; species Cirrhinus molitorella. The sequence continues at coordinate 15,878,417 of CM065125.1, read as the reverse complement.
TACAATGTAGAGCAGCAGAGCCGAGGTGAGCAGGACTCCATCAGCGACGTGAGGAGGAAGGAGCGGGGAGAGAAAAGAAAGACAGAGAGCGAGATGTGGGGAGATTGAGGAGAGCGTGGCATTGCTACATAATGCGATCAGAAACAGTTCTTTTATAACCTCTCGTCACTTACATTTCATCAAACTCCTTTCTCTTATTTCATTTCGCCTTTATTACTTGTCTGCAGAGACTGTTTTTCGCCTTCACTGTGGATGGATGTAATATTTATACCTGTCACATACACAAGGGCCAGAAAAATGAGAATATCTCCCCAGCAGAGGAGACGCAATGGGGCTACAATGTTCGGTGGCTGCTGTCAGCAAAACCTCAGTGCAATGTGATTCCTGACCCGCTCTAAATCTCCTCATATCTTCAAACTGGCACAAGAATGAATGCTGGCAGATAGCAATCTCATTACTGACCTCTGTGCTATGTGTAACAGCATATACACACACACACACACACACACACACACTGTGTCTGTCTAATAGCCTTCCATGAAAACACACATGCACATTCACCCACACACAATCGCCACATGCAGAAATCGATTAGCTCGCAGGAAGTCTCTGCCCACGTACCCACTGCAAACCACGCCAAAGTCAGCGCCTAGCGACAGTGACACAATGATGATGACATTGCCATGGCAACATACTCCTCAGGTCTCCTGCAGCAGTGGAGTGAGAGCTTTGAATAACCTGGACAGTATTTTCAAGTGATGGAGACCTTTTGGAAAACAAAATATCAGCTGGGTCACACTCTACTTCCTGCTGCTCTGCCAAGTCGAACGGGGAGGCTGACAGAACACTCTCCAAAAAAGTCTGTCTAACAAAATGCAATTAAAAGAACAATCTGGGTTCGCTACAAGTGAAATTCAGTCAACAGCATTCGTGGCTTAATGTTGATTACCAAACAAATAGAAGTAAAAAAAAAAAAAGAGGTTAAACAGACACACTTGCAATGGAAGTGAAATTGGCCAATTTGTGGAGGGTTTAAAGGCAGAAATATGAAGCTCATTATTTTTTAAAAAGATCTTAAATTAATTATTCTTTTTAAACTTGAGTATTATTTGAGCTGTAAAAGCTGTGTAAACCATATTACAGTTCTATTATGACAACAAAGCTATAAAATTGGAACAATTCACACAAAATGTACAAAAAAAGGTTAGTAAGCAACATTTTTACACTAAAATTCACAACATACACTGCAGTATTTTTGTCTTGGTTTTAGTTAAAATATTATTATATTTCATGTTTTAATATATACATTATAAATATTCATAGTGTGCGTTGTAAAACATTATATCTTGTCGTAAATAATTCTAACCGAATTTAAAACAGACAGTTTAACAATGAATTGATAAGTGTTCATGTATTAACTGTGGTTACAAATATTCATGAGATTGTACAATGCATTACAGTTAAACAGCCCACATTTGATTACATAAAGATCTTGTTATTCAGGTCAACTTTTTATTTGTATCTGAGCAGACACAGAGCGGAGTGTCACCCGTTTTCTTTTCCCGCCATGTTCCATCAGAGGCACTTCATATTGGCACTATCCCTCTCTGGGCTGTCACATGGAGAGAAGTTAATTCAATTAAGAGACATGAAAGAGTTTTTTTATGGTCCAAGCCCAGGGAGCTATTTATCGCATCTAACAAAAGCCAAGGAAGCCTCTAGACTGCATCTCCTATAATATTAAAAAACATCCTGACATTAAAACTCAACAAAGCAATCATCTCTCTCCAGAGACACTCTCCTGAGAAGCAGAGAGCCGGTAACACGGGCCCTGGCATTTAGAGTCCTCCACCGCTGCTGTGGCGTGAGCAGTGCTGGAGCATTTTTAATTAAATAAACTCAGGCTGGGTTGATATGCTCCGTTTTGAAAAGTCACCTCATTAGTTTCAGCAGGAAGAGGCAGGACTGAGGTAGAGCCTGATTATAAACACTTTACGCAGCCTGGAATCAATTGAGATAAGATGGAAGTGCAGACGGTAGCGGTTAGGACTATTTTTAATGGTTGCCACACCTGTGTGCATTCTGTATTCACATTTAAAGGCCTTAACAGTGTGAGTGCTATATATAGAGTCAATTTTGAGTAGTAAAAGAACTGACGGGCTTCTAGGAATGAACAGTGCCTGACATGGATGGTGCCAGAAGGTTGGACGAAAGAGAAAGATGGTCATAGGTCACTGAATTTGTGTCATAGTAGAAGGATATGCCAAAAGGAAGTGTAATGAAAAAATAGATACAGGCGATCATGGAACCAGGTCATCAAGCGACAGGCCAAAAGAATGAGTAATGCTACTTCAGACCACAAGAGTGCATTTCTGAGTCAAATATGAGATTACAGACCACCTGAAGCCCCAGTGTAAATAAAAATCATTTGAAAAAAACAGAATTATTGTGGCTCATCATATGATGATGTCAACTACTATGACAAATGCAGTTTAACTTTCGTGCACACAGGCATGACACAAACCGTATAACCCCCAAACTGTAGCAAAGACTACATTTTACAGCATTTACAGAGTTTTGGTGTGGTACATGTGGCCAGGGGCGATTCTGAGATGTTAGCCTTAGGGGCTTGAGCCCTTTACAAGACTTCCGAGTTGCATTGGTCTAGAATGGCAGGATGCTTCTAGCCTACAGTGTGAGAAAGTGTGGGTTCCAAATTGTTTGAATATATATATACAGTTGAAGACAAAATTATTAGCCCCCCTGTGAAATTTTACATTTCCAGAGTGATGTTTAACAGGGCAAGAGAATGTTTTCACATTACTTCCTATTTTTTTTTCTTCTAGAGACTTAAGAATAAAAAAAACTGATAAGGTCAATATTATTAGCCCCCTTGAGAAATTATTAGTTTGATTAGCTATAGAACAAACCACTGTTGTCCAATGACAAATTAACCTAATTTGCCTAATTAACCTAATTAACCTAGTTAAACCTTTAAATTGCTCTTTAAGCTGAGGATTAGTATCTTGCGAAACAACTAGTAAAATAATATGCACTGTCATCATGGCAAAGACAAAATAAATTATTTTGGACTTGAGAGAAAGAATTGTTAATGCTCATAAAGATGGAGAAGGATACACATGTTTATCAAAGCGTTTTCAGGTGTCAAGAACTGCAGTGAGATGCATTATCAAGAAGAGGCCAACACATTGGAGAACAAGATGGACAGAGGCAGGAAGCGAAAGATTTCAAAAACTTTCAAAACTTTCAAAATTTCAAACACTAGTGAATGACCTAGCCAAGTCTGGAATTGATGTCTCAACGAAGACAGTCACTAGAGATTTTGAAAGACAACCTCAGACAGTCTGCAAGAAAACTTGGTTTGGGTCGACATTTTGTCTTCCAGCATGATAACAACCCAAAGCATACCTTACTTCTGGTGAAAAAATACCTCCAAATGAGCAAAGTGAGTGTACTTGACTGGCCTGAACAAAGCCCAGACTTGAATCCAATAAAAAATCTGTGGGGCACACTAAAGTCAAGAGTTTGTGCCAGAAGACCAACAAATCTGGAGGAGCTTGAGAGATTTGCTAAGGAAGAATGGGCTGTAATTCCTCAGGAGACATGCTTAAAACTTGTTGAGAACTACAACTAAAGGCTGTTATCAAGCAAAAGGGATACACTATTGACTATTAACATCATAATTTGACCAGTAGACTTTTTAAAATTCTTGGTTATACATTTATTTATATTTGTATTACAAACCCTAAAAGCTTCATGAATAAAAGTATTATGTTTAAAAATGCTGTGTTGATAAAATTGCCTTTCTGTTAAACAACACTTGGGAGTTATTTGAAAAATAATGAAATATTTTATAAGGGCTAATAATTTTGTCTTCAACTGTGTATATATATATATATATATATATATATACATACATACATACACACACACACACATATACATATACACACACACACAGCAGAATTTAAATAAATTTGCATAATTGATTCTGTTATTTTCCTGTTTATTACTGTAAAGCTACATTGAAACAATCTATATTGTCTAAAGCACTATATAAATTAAAGGAGACCTATTATGCCCCTTTTTAAAAGATGTGATATAAGTCTCAAGGTTCTTGCACAATGAGTCCAAAGCTTGTATGTCAGATAAAACATCTGTTTGGTTTTGATTATCACATGGCATGTGAGTACTAAAAGTTATTTCATGTCTTATTGCGCTTAAACTGTCAAATACACACACACGATTTACAAAAACAGTCAGTTATGTATCAATCTGTAACATAAACAGTTGGGAAAGAAATTGCATGTTTATATTGGATCTGTGTGGCGGCACTGTAATATACTGTAAATAAATCTATAAATCCACTGCTCTCTTGTCTCCTCTGATGCTGGGGCTCTAAATAGTGTTCTGTGCTCGTCTGTGCAACCAAGAACAGAACAGTTAGCATGCTTTGCTCGAACTTTTGCCATGGCGTTAGATCTGGTACACCATTGTTGCTTGTGAAAACAGAATGGCACCACTGTGGGTGGAAACGTGCAGTTTAAAGGGTTATTCCACTCCAAAATTAAAATGTTGTCAGTAATCACTTACCCCCATGTCGTTCCAAACCCGTAAAAGCTTTGTTCGTCTTCAGAACACAATTTAAGATATTTTGGATGAAAACCGGGAGCTTTGTGGCTGTCCCTCTGACTGGCAAGTAAAAGCCCAGAAAAGTATGAAAGACGTTGTCAAAAGAGTCCATCTGCTATTAGTGGTTCAACCATAATTTTACACAGCTACGAGAATACTTTTAAATAATGACTTTATTAAACAATTTGTCTCCTCCGTGTCACCGTAGTGTCATTTTGGAGAGTATCCCCTGAACAAACAGCGTACGCTGTTCTCTGTCAGCTGTGTCACGCGGACACACTGTTTTCGCAAATAACCAGAGAAAATATATCCATGTGTTGCAGTTGACACAGACCTACGTACGCTGTTTGCGTCCAGTGGATACTTTCCAAAATGGCCTTACGGTGACGTGGGGCAGATGGACTATTTTGACAACGTCTTTCCTGCTTTTTTGGGCCTTGACAGTGTTATTTACTTGGCACTCAATGGGAAAATGAAAAAGCTCCTGGTTTTCCTCCAAAATATCCTAAATTGTGTTCCGAAGACGAACTAAGCTTCTACGGGTCCGGAACGACATGGGGGTAAGTGATTAATGACAAAATTTTCATTTTTAAGTGGAGTAACCCTAATATTTGCAGGGGCAGCCCGTTTTTTCACAAGCATGTAGAGAAAGGCCTACAAAAACAAAGTTATTGAGCTGTTCTTTTTCACATTTTCTGGGTTTGTAGATGCACCGGGGACCCGAGTACAGCACTTAAACATGGAAAAAGTCAGATTTTCAATATATGTCACCTCTAAAACATTTATATATAATGCAGAAAGTTTAAGATGCAAGTGGAACGGAGAGCTGGCTGTTGATGAGTGACAGATGAGGGCAGGGTTTGTCCCGCCTCTGCTGCCTTAGAGAACATTGCTGCCCTTGGTCTGCCACCGAGGGGCGGATAATAGAGAATATAATGAACTTTACAATTGTACAGTGACTGGTAGGGGGAGGATTCTGAGTGAAATAATCTCAGAAGGCACTTTTTTTATAGATTGTATAGTCGCAGATAGACAGTAAAGAATCACCTACTGTGAGTCTATTTGTTAGCATCAATGTCTACTGAATTCACAGTCTAACAATGAAAATTAGTACATAAGGCTGTACTGTACATAGTCTAAATTCTATTTCTTACAAAAAGATATTTCAGTAATGTGCTTCACCTTGTTTTAATGCCTCAACCCCTCGTCCAACCTCCAATTTCACATCTTTTAACCTTCAACAGCGAGCTAAGCGCTTATCAGAGGACTTACAATAACACAAGTCGCCTTCAGTGCCATTAAGCAATGATGAATATGAAAGTTCACGATCCGAGGTTCAGGATTTTAAATAGCCGTTTAAAGATCAGTGGGGTTTAATAGCTGGATGTTAATTTATGTACCTTTCATTTGAACAATATATGTTGAAATCATACTAAGCATTGTTCAATGCCCTTCCAAAGGGTGTAGACACTTGCACCACACTTAATAATGCATGTGTAGGTATTAAAATGTCAAACCAAATTGCATTCATTTGAAAAAGGATAACACAAGATGTATTCAAGCAAAACAAAACGGTTTTAAATTATATATTAAAAATACTATTAAAAGCTGAAGATCATTTGGTCCAAAAAAAGACTAAAAATGAAGTGAAGTGAGCTCTTTGGTGAGACAAACCGTCTGGAATCTTTTGTATTTGGAAATGGTTTTGATTTGATATATTGTTACTCTCAAAAGGAAAATTATCAATTTGGAGGATATGGATAACAGAATGTCTGAGAGAAGTAGGTGGGTAGGTATTGAACATATGAACATATCCGGAAGACGTCCTTATTTACAATCAAATCTCCTTGAATTATTTCTTCCTGGCTGAAGACCTCTGACTCATCCTTTTACCTTGAGGCCCTGGGCAGTAATTATAAAGATAAAGACTGAAACTATGCAGAATTCATTCTCTGATTAATTATTGAGGTCCTGATTTACACCACCAGTGTTTGAGAAGATCACTACCTCAGTCAGCTGACTGACAGCCAATCCCAGATGCCAACAGCTGGGGAGTCTAATCACTGGCAGAGTGATGAACGACACTTGTGTGTTGGCAAACGGGGCCTTCCAGCTGCCAAAAGAGGTGGGGAGACGTGAAGATTACATGAGGGACAGTGTAGGGATAAGAGTGGGTCTTCCTCCTGGATCTACACTGAAAGCTGTTGGTGACAACACATGGTGTCACATTTCAACACAAAACCCAGATCATCCCAGGATCATCCACTGACATCCAAATTCAAATGAGACTTAAATCCAAGGCCTTTGAATAAAAGAGCTGTAAATTCTTGAGTACAGTGCATGCTGCTAGAGGATTGTAAAAGGATCGAGGCCTATGGAAACATTGCAAAACGCCTTCCCTAGTCTGAGGAACTCTTGACAGTGGAGATCAATAGAAAAACAGTAAAGTAAAAGAGCTAAGGTCAGCCATGACTTCCGAAGACAATGTCTGACCTCCAGAGGTGGACAAATCAATGGGAGATTCATTGAGTGATGCTTAACCTTATAACAATGCAGTTCAATCTGATGTGAACTTTTTAGATGTTGAACATTTAGGCAGTTCAATGGAATGGCAATATTTGAAGTAGTTTTATTAAGATATCTTAACTTCAGGTTAGTTTAGATAACCCAGGGGTTTTCAAACTGGTACCCAAGGGGGTTCAAGGAGGTCTGTGAGTAAAAAAAAAAAAAAAAAAAGAATTGTTTTTTGTAGGAATACCAAAGTTTGTAGGTTGTTATTATGAATTATAACTGAATTTAAAATGTTTCTTTCCAAGTTTATACATCCAACATTTATAATAACAAGCAACGTCAACTAGACTTTACTTAACACAAATATTTTCCAAATAATATTTGTATAATTTAATTTAGTAAAATGACAACATAAAAGTCAATTGTACAATTTAGAAAAAACTAAATGCCTTTAAAATAATATCACACAATATTTTTCTGAAATGAATGCAGTATATTTAAGGTATAGAAAGAAAGAAAGAAAGAAAGAAAGAAAGAAAGAAAGAAAGAAAGAAAGAAAGAAAGAAAAAGAAATTTGTAACAAAATCATAGAAAAAAATAACAAAATGCAATGTGTTCAAAAAATAAGATCAAAACTTATTTGTGACCCTGGACCACAAAACCAGTCACAAGGTCCTTTTAAATTGAGATTTATACAAAATCCGAAAGCTGAATAAATAAGCTTTCCATTGATGTATGGTTTGTTAGGATAAGATATTTGGCTGAGACACAACTATTTCAAAATCAGGACGCTGAGGGTGCAGAAAAATCTAAATATTGAGAAAATCACCTTTAAAGTTGTCGAAATGAAGTTCTTAGCAATGTATATTACTAATCAAAAATTAAGTTTTGATATTTATGGTAGGAATTTTAAAAATATCTTCATGGAACATGACCTTTATTTAATATCCTAATGATTTTTGGAATTAAAGAAAAATCTCAATTTTTTTCCCACACAATGTATTTTTGGCTATTGATGCTTAAGACTGGTTTTGTGGTCCAGATCATATTTATTGTGGAAAGTGTTACACAAACTTTTCAACTAAATTTAAAATGTTATACATCTAACATTAATAATAACAAGCAATAGCTGTCAACTAAACTTTACTTATTAGAAATTTAACATTTTCCAGGTAATATTTGTATAATTTAATTTAGTATTGTGATATTATTATCAAAAAATAATAATATCACAAAAAAACAATAATATCACAATATTTTTCTTAAACTGCTTTTCTGAAACAAATGTAGTATGTTTCAGGTATAGAATGACAATAAATAAAATAAATTGAGAATTATTTCTTTAATTAAAAAAAAAAAGTGTTGCATTGCTATATTAAAGGTATGGTTCACCCAAAAATGAAAATTTTATGTTTATCTGCTTATTATCAGGGCATCAAAGATGTAGGTGACTTTGTCTCTTCAGTAGAATGCAAACAAAGATTTTTAACTCAAACCGTTGCAGTCTGTCAGTCGTATAATTGCAGTAAATGGCTACTAAATCTTTGAGAATAAAAAAAAACATATACAAACAAAACCAAATTAAACCCTGCGACTCATGACGCTACACTGATGTCCTAAGACACGAAACGGTCGATTTGTGCGAGAAACTGAACAGTATTTCTATCATTTTTTACCTCTGATTCACCACAACATCCATCTGTCCTGAGTGCATGCACAGCGTCCGGCGGGTGATATGTGTACGAGCTCTGGCGTAGTATCCATGTTGAAAAATCCATGTTGTCTGATTTATGTTTCTGCCGGTGGGTGCTCAACACCGTATCTCATTTCTGTTTACAATAAGCACTTATTTGTGTGTACACAGGACAAAGTTTGTCCAAAGTTTACTAAAATAACGCCAAAACCTGCCCCCGTGCACTGTGTAATCAATGAGTGACGTATAAGCGCAGATCGCTCCCGGCGCTTGCGTGTACTACCACGCCGGGAGCGCATACACGTCACGAGCCCGAGCTGTGCTTGCACTCAGGACATATGGACATTGTGGTGAATCAGAGGTAAAATACGATATAAATACTGTTCAGTTTCTCACACAAACCGATCATTTTGTGTCTTAGGACATCAGTGTATCGCCACAAGCCGCAGGGTTTAATCTGGTTTTGTTTGTGTATGTTTTTTTTCACTCTTTAAGATTTGGTAGCTATTGACTGCCATTATATGACTGACAGATTGCAACGGTTTGAGTTAAAAATCATCGATTGTGTTCTACTGAAGAAACAAAGTCACCTACCTACATCTTGGATGCCCTGGAGGTAAGCAGATAACCTTCAAATGTTCATTTTTGGGTGAACTATCCCTTCAATGGTAGCCCAAAATACTTAGCAATCGCCACCTGTTACTGCAAGGTTCTCAGCTAGACCAAAACTGGTTCAAAGATTGAGGAAATAAGAAAGTGTGCCTGAAAGCCAAGGCATGAGCAGTCATGGTGGAAAGACGCATGACTTGCACTAATGAATCAATACAACCTTTCATACGGGCCCAGGTCATTATAATTCTCGGAGTGATTCAAATCACTATGAAGGGAACTACAGGCTTATTTGTATTCCAGTTCAGTGCTGGAGGGGGAAGGAAGGCCAGTCGGCAGTTTGCACAATCAGGTTCCCAGCAGAGTGAAGGCGGTCTGGTCAGGAGAACCTAATTCTCTCTCTCACAACGGCTCAGGGGGATCAGACATGAGAAGTGTCATTACGGTGACAGAATCCAATGGAATGATTTGAAAAGAGTGCGATTGAGGTTGAGAAGGAAATCTGTGAAATAAATGAGAGTTATTATTTCTGCTATAGCTGTGTATGGAGAGAAAGACAGAGGGAGAAAAAAAGCGATGGAAAGAGGCAGGCTGGTTAGTGAAGGCAAGAGGCAACCGCTTTAGCCCCAGGGTGATTGGACCTCTCTTTTCAGACAACTGAAAGCTGTGTCTACGCTTTAGACAATCACAGCATGGGAGAGTTAAAGCACACACACACGCAAGCATTCAAGTCAGGATGATGTCAACAGTATGAATAGTGCTCAAAATGTGCTGCAAAATCGCAAACTTACACTTTATTATACTTTTACTTCATTATATCGATTGATTTTTTCACCTTTCTTTTTCTTTCTTCTGTGAAACACACAATTTTGAAGAATGACTTAGTATATTTTATTCATACAATGAAATACAATGACTGTCATTGTATGGACCAGAACAGTTTTTCAAATTATCTTCTTTTGTGTTCCACAGAAGAAACTCATGCAGGTTTGAAACAACATGTGGGCGAGTAAATTATGACACAATTTCATTTTTGGGTGAGCTATCCCTTTAAGCTTGCAGTTATCTGTGCAGCCCTAGTACACACATTCATTGCCTTGGTCTTGATTTCGTAAGTATAATTTTCTCAAATGTATTTTGAGTCTGCTCGTCTGAAACCCATGAATTTTTTTCCCCAATTAAATCCGAAAACCAATTAACTTGCATAACACTGGTGTTTGAGACCATCAAGTGCTTGACTCCTCTCACAATAATCTGCACAATAATCATTTCCATCAGTGGAGCCAAATTCACACTCACAGCTCAGACGGTCGGCTCTCAGCAGGAGTAGGAAGCCGGCTACCCCTCCTGCGATGTCCAATAGAGACGTTCCGCCAGCTGCTGTTTTCCCATTTTCCGAAAGCGCAAAGAAATGTCCCTCCATCATTCATGGGAAACTTTGAAAGTGCCAGTTTCCCCATTGAAGAACTGCCAAACTTCACATTTGGAAGGCCAAGTTCCTCTGAGATGCCACCAAAACACAGTGGCGGGGTTTTACCCAGCTGTCAGCTGTAGAATGCCATCATATCATCGCTTTATTACAAATGTCAGACTCACGGCTGGAAACACCCCCCATTGATTAGAGGCTGGATAATTGGATTGTGGCTCTACCTCAGAAACACTGACTGGGGGCATTTAGAGGGTGAAGACCATGAAAGGCAATATCAGGATGTGCGTATAGAAGAACCGGATGAGGAGGACAACAAAAGGTGAGGACATGTACTTGAAGGAAACTCTGGTTAAAGGATTAGTTCACTTCCAGAATAAAGAACGTCTTGATAATTAATTCACCCCATGTCATCCAAGATGTTCTTTCTTTCTTCAATCAAAAAGAAATTAAGGTTTTTGAGGAAAACATTCCAGGATTTTCCTTCATTACACTTTAAAAAACAGTTTGTTGAGTCAACTTAAAATAACGTGCCTTAAAATGTTAAGTTCAGTCAACTCAAAAAATTTTGTCAACTTGAAATGTTACCTTTTACTAAGTGACATCTTAGATATTTGAGTTGATTCAACCTAAAATTTTAAGGCAGCCGAGTAACAAAGACAGCTGTTTTAACTGTCTAACTGTCTAACTGTCTATTGTTTAACAAACAATTTTTTTAGTTTAGTCAACTCAAATATCTAAGTTGTCACTTTGTACAGCTTAACATTTCAACTTGAATAAATGTATTTGAGTTGATTGAACTTCAAATGTTAAGACAGCAAGGTAAAAAAAATATTTTAAGTTGACTCAACAAATTGTGTTTGTGTTTTGTTTTTTACAGTGTAGTGGTGGCTAACCATTTGAAGGTCCAAATTGCAGTTTCAATGTAGATTCAAGGGACTCCACATGATCCCAGGCAAGGAATAAGGGTCTTATGTAGCAAAATAAACCCAGTGTTTACAAAGGGAACGTGCAAAGAAAGTCAAACGTCCTTTACAAAAAAGGTAAAACAACAATTCTGAAGTTGGAAAAGAAATTGAGATTATTTCGCCCTATCCTACCTTTTTGAACTGGAGTACACAGACAAAGAACTAACTGTGTGTGGCCTTTCCAATGTGATTACGTAATGCGTGAAGAGCTATTGCAAGATGAGCATTTGTGGTTAAAAAGCATATACATTTTTATTTTTCTTTAGAAAATGACTGATCATTTAGACGTCTTATTCCTTGTCTGGGATTGTGTAGAGCCCTTTGAAACTGCATTGAAACTGCAATGTGGACCTTCAACCCATTAAAACCCATTAGTCTACTATTTGGAGAAAAAATCTAGAATGTTTTCCTCAAAAACCTTCATTTCTTTTTGACTAAAGAAAAAATGCATGAACATCTTGGATGATGTGGGGATGAGTAAATTATCAGGATTTTTTTATTCTGGAAGTGAACTAAACATTTAATTTAAAACAAATAAATGAATAAAATATTATAAATAATACAGATTTTAAAATAATACCATTATATAAACTATAAAAAGGAAACTATATATTTTGTATCTGTAGGTATGAGTTCAATAATAATTTAGCATGTGTTTAATCACCTATTATTACTGTATTGCATTACAAGTTGACAGTTTCAGTGTCGGTGTGCAATTTTAACTTGAGACACTTGAGGCTTTCTTTTAAAAACCTGCCATAGCCTGAATCCCTCTCTTGTACTTTGAGATGTTTTAAAACTAAATGTTTTTTTAGTAAAAGTCATTTGAAATAGCCTAAGGCAGAGTTTAACAGCTGTAACTCCCATAAGTGTTATCAACCTTGATTTATGGAGTAAACAATAAAAAAAAAGAAAGAAAGAAAGTTAAGTAAACCGTTTTTTAAATAAAACAAATCTGCAGCGGCTCCCGATGGCAGAGGACGACCAGCCTGAAAGTAAGCTTACCTTGCTATCCATCATGAATAATGAAAAACCTCAATTCAGCCGAGATTTAGTGTCAAATCCATGAAATTAATAATTGATAGGCTGTTTTTAAAACGTGACTCAGCTAAATTTAGAGAGCTCATGCAAACAAAAACACTGACGACGAGTCGTCTGGAACAACTTTACCTACCTCTGAAAAATTAACAACACCAGACATCACCTTTTTAGGTTGTTAAAATACTTTTTTTTTAATTGTGAAAATCTGCCTCAGAATCCCCCTCATTATAAGAAAAGTCTGAAGTGGTGCAATAATCATCAATGTTTTAAGTATTTTTAAATGAAATGTCTGAAATGCATGTTCTGCTGCGTTTAAATAGCTTCAGATCTTCACTCGTCATTATAATCAGTCCCTTTATCTATTTCTTGCGAGTATATTTCTATTTATAGCTGACCCCTGCATTATAGATGTCACTGTCACCACTGTTCATAAAGAAAAGTAAAATTTCACCACCCTTCATCACAATGTCAAACCCATGACATACTGTAAGAAACGAGCAGAATATTATAAAAACATCGGTTTTATCACAAAGGACCAGATTGCATTTTAGCAGCAATGTCATGACGCCAGGCAGCGTCAGAGCGCAGTTCTGTAAAATCATCATATGAAGGTCTTCTGACAGACACACTGTAATGTTTCCAGGAAAGGTGTTTTCACAGCTCCATAGTATCCATAGTGACAGTATTTTTTAAGCTCACAGTACGTACATCACAGACTAGTACGAGGAAGCCTGTTTCCACCACACAATAAAAACAAGGTAATTGCACATTTTTCTCTCAATTCTTAATTTCAAATGTAAAGAATGTAACTAAATATTCAAGACTGGAAAGGATTAAAGGTATACATTTAAGAATTTGTCGATAAAAAGCCCATATTGATCGACTACTAAGTGGACGTGCCTGTCTCAGTGTCTACAGTGGTTACAGTCCTGGTTTGTGTGTGTTCTTCAAAATGATAGGTTCTAGCAGGTCCACAATGCACATAATAGCATTGGTTTATGGTGATTGGCCTTCAAAATAAATAAATAAAAACAAATCTATACTGCATCAAGCACATGGAGGATTTCTTAGAATCTAAATGTATGTGAAGGGCCTGTCAATGGACCAGTCATCCTTCAGTGCTTCTGACCTTTCATGGAGACATACTCTCCGGTGAGCCTGATGATGCTTCATAGGAAAGAACAAAACAAGATACATCTATGTAAGAGCATTCTGTAATTACTGATGTGAGTTCAAAGAGAACCTGCCAGTCTTAGCTGGCAGATCAGAGAAGCCGCTGATGGTTAAGAAAAACCCACAGCAGCCAGGAAACTACATGAACAAAGCACTCAATGTGCATGGACACACACTTACATCACAAGCATTTGGAAACAGAGAGGCCAATCTGGCCAGTGGCAAAGATGTGTAAACAATGAATACCTCTTAATACTGCACCCAAAAATAAATAAATAAATACATTTTACTCTCTTCTACTCCTTAGGGCCGGATGAACCTTGACAGTGCAGTCCTGAAGATTAGAAGACAGGAGTTTCTCACTCTGCTACACAGGTTAAAAACAAGGTTATACATTTTTTGATGTGTAAATCACTCGCTTTAGCCTTTTTTTCACCTAGACACATTCTAGAGATGTTTGGCGAAGTCAATATCTGAATGTGTATCTGTATCTGCTGTTATTTGGATGAAACAGGATGTGGGAAAAAACAAATTAAAAGCTCATTTTTAAATAGAAAATATATCTTGCATAATTCATACTGTGACATATATGCTTGAATCAGAATGGGGTGGGCGATACCAGTAGACAGGATCAACTGGTAGAAATTTGTCAACCGTTAGAGATTTTTGACTATTGTCTCTATCATGGTTACACACTCACGTGATGTTGCTGTGCTAACGTGGTCACGAAAACGTACCGCTTGCATGCATTTTTAAGCATTGTGGTTTAAAAACAATTGATTTTAAGCCGTTGAAATGCAGTCAGCAGTGGAAGTGAACTCATTTCACTATATGTGAAAAGACGGTAAAGCTGGTGCTCATAGAGAGAGGGACTATTTTTGCTGCTTTATAGGCCTTGAATGGTTAAATACAGACATTTGTATGTCTCAAAATGACCATCTTTGCAAGTATCCTCATAAACATTTAGGTCTTAAGTGAAAGCAGCTGAGAAAGAAAACAGCTGAGAAACAAAACGTGTAACAGTATTTTTTTATTTTTTTATTTAGGCTAGTATTAGTTTCATACGAAGGCGTTTTAGTGCCACGTTAAAAAAAATCTAAGATTACGAGATTTAAGTTGTAATATTGTGAGAATAAAGTCGAAATTCCGAGAGTAAAGTCAAAATGTTTCGAGAATAAACATTACAATAATGTGTTTTTCACACTCTATAAATGTTTTTCAACTCTCTTTAATGAGTTGAAGTCCACTTCAACCTTTAAAACGTTTTAGCGTTGTTTTTAATTAAACACATGAGAAGTTAAAGATTGGATGCCACAGACTTTTTTATGTGTATGAGGTGGAATTTTCACAAAGAAAACAGTAACATTTAATAAAACGAATGTCTTATTGTAATCGAAAAGACGACTGATTGACATGAATACAGCAATGTGTCACATTATTGCAAGACACATTGCTTGTATTTCGCTATAAAACTGTCAGATTTTTAAAGCTGAGACTTTGTTTTATATCAAAAGTAACAAAAGCACAAAGCTTATTGCTATTATTTGGTGGCTGGTGCACTACAAATAGGCCTAATGAATGCAATCGAGGACGTGAAATATTGTTTCCAAGTATACTGTCCCTGCGAGTATAACACATGATACAATTTCTGCTAATAATCCCACATATATTCAAATACATTCTTTAATTGAAACATTATTCTCGAAACATTTTGACTTTATTTTCATAATTTTTACTTTATTCTCAAAACATTTCAACTTTGTTCTTGAAATTTCATCTTTGTTCTCGTAATTTGACTTTATTCTCGAAAAATTTCAACTTTATTCTCAAAACATTTCAATTTTATTCTCGAAATATTTTGACTTTATTCTCAAAATATTTAAACTTTATTCTCAAAACATTTAAACTTTGTTCTCGAAATTTCATCATTATTCTCGTAATTTGACTTTATTCTCAAAAAATTTCAACTTTATTCTCAAAACATTTCGATTTTATTCTCAAAATATTTCAACTTTATTACCGAAAAATTTCAACTTTTTTCTTAAAACATTTCGATTTTATTCTCAAAATATTTCGACTTTATTCTCGTAATTTCGTTTTATTCTCGTAATTTCATTTTATTCTCGTAATTTCAACTTTATTCACAAAATATTATTACTTTAATCTCATAATTTTTGATTTTTTAGATTTAGATTTTTCTTTTTTTTACGTGGCACTAAAATACAGTCGTAGTATCAAAAAGTTATTAATTGGTATAAATCAAAATGTGTGATATCATAAAGACCTTATTTAAAACAATAGTAACTATATTGTATTAAACACCGTTACCGTGAATTAAAATTACTCATATTGTGAAATAAGATTTTGGTCATATCGCCCACCCTTAAACTATATCAACAAACCCAGAAGTGTGTCAGACTAAATATTTTTTTTTTGTCCTTTTTTAGATGTAACTTTATTCCATGTATCAGTTCCATAAATATATATACATTGTATAATTAGCAAATTATTCTTCATTTTTTAATTATTCTACTGTTGTTCGCTACTGTTGCAGGCCTCTGACTGCACTCCCTTTTGTTGTCACTGCTCATTTGCACGAATTCTGCCCAACTTTGCTAAAGTTACTGTAACTTTTTTAACAGTCACTGTGAGTAGCAGCATGTGCGAATGCTGATCTCCATTAATGTGCATTTTTAGAATCCTGCCTCATTTACATGTATTAATCAAGAGCTATAGGAAACAGATGCACTATGAGTCTGATCTACGCATTAGAGAGTCTATTAAATCTGTCAAATCCTGCGTTTATTTTACGACGAAAGTTGTTGATTTTATCTCCTGGCCTGTTAAAAAGTTCCAAGCTAGAACAGATTGTACAGATTGTACATGAGAGACAAGCTTTTCTGGATGCGTTTCATCTAATCACATAACAGGAAGCTGACTTTGAGAAGATAAACAGATGTTTAAACAAATGAGGTATACATAACGAGGTCCAGAATCATACATCCATAAGAAGCAGAATCGTCTGCGCTCATGCTGAACCATAACACATGCGCACCTGTAATTAGGCTCCCTCACTGAGAATCTTCCAACAAACAAAAGAAAGGATGGCAAACAGAGAAGAGGAGCACTGGCTGTGAGTGAAGAAGAACCATCAAGAGCTGAGGGTGTAGTTAGCTAATGCAGGCCTCTCCATTAGATGACAGGGGTCAACTACAACACGTCCCACTCTCCCTTTCACCTCTAAAACTCCACGCAGCTAAAAGGATGACAGCACCACTGAATTCATCCGCGAAGGAGAACAAAAGGCTGAGATGCTTGCCAACCGGCGCAACAGTATCACAGACAATTAAATGAGAAGAATGGAGTTCGAAAAATGTCAGGCATGTTTACATTAACATATCTGAGCAGGGGATGTAACCTAATAAGCTATTTTTATGTATTATTTTTTCAATCAAAGCCCTGTTTAGCCCAATTTAAAAAAAAAAAAGTAAAAATGTGATAGATAACATTAGTCACTCACAATCTAAACAGCTGTGCCTCTGTTGTGTAAGACATTTTAGCCCATAAACCTTCATCTAACACACTAACCACCCGCAGTCCAACTTAACTAGCCTCTATTTATACTGCCATTGTCATTCTTCTCAGCACAAACATGGCTCAGTCAGTGCCATTTGCCTAGTCCAATTATTGCTGCGCTATTACCGCCCATGCTAAGCAGCCGGTAAACAGACTTTTATTGAAAAGAGGTGTTTGTGCATATTTTCTGTTGATCATGGCGGTAGTAATTCATCAAAATGATGATCGAATAATGGTGATAAACATCATGATGAGACATATATCCCTGCACGGTGTAGTCGAGCACATTTTAATGATGCTATTTAGATCCTCCGCAACCTGGAGAGCTGTGCTGCACAAATAGCACCGAGCACTAATTTTTTTTAGGCTTTTCGCACTATTATCTATCCTTTAGTGAATCTTGTGCCAAAACAACGCAGTCAGTGCATGCAAACAAACAACATACCAACATAATCCCTACTTAGTGATTTCCCCCCTGTGTAAAGTAGCACACATTGTCTCGAGTTTAGTTCTTGGTCCCTTCGAAACAATTTAGCAGATCAATCCATTATTGCTCCATTGTTAAATATAGCGAAACAGGTTGGCAAAAACCTTGGAACAAATAAGAACAAGCATATAAAACTTTCTTATAGGAGAGAGGGAGAAACAGAGGAAGATGCCAAAGTTAGATTAAGTGCTAGTTAACTGAACTCTGCAGTTGTGTAGAGCACAGTGAACCTGCTGATGCATGAATGGCAGCGTTCCAAGGGCCTTGTACCTGTCCTCTTTTCTTGCAGGATAACAGAAAATGGCCCAGCTCCAAGAACTAACAGCACTAATTTGTGGAAACCACAGCATCATGGTATTATTAGATCATTCCACTGATCTTAAATCAAATATTAGAGACTGAGATAATGCTGACCTCCGAATGCTACAAAAGTGTTGGATCCAGACAATTGCATAACGTCAGGCTGAGCGAGCATATAAAGTGGAGGACTGAGGCAAGACTTTATTCTAATGATTAAAAGAGGCATCTAATTTAGCCATACTTACCCTTTAAGTCCCTTCATAGGTTCAACCAAGCTATTTACATTATAATATGTATATTTTTAACAGCAAGTAAACAAATGCAGGCTATTCGTGCCTTTTGTCTTATGCAAACATTATTTGACTCTCTGGAGGTAGTGGCTCAGAGCAGAATGGTGTCTGACTTAATGAACATCATGAACAATGTCTCCCACTCTCTCCAAGGCATGTTTGCTGAAATGAAGAGTGCATTCAGCAACAGAGTGATCCATCCACGGTGTAACAGAGGGTGCCACTGAAGGTCATTCCTGCCTACTGCCATAAGACTCCACGATTCTTCCGCTGTGTGCATGAAACATTGACTTGTTTTGACTCCTCTGCCTACAACTGTTTGTCTCAACAACTGCTTTACATTTGCTCTGTTTACAACATTTAGTAGCCACTAGTTCATGTGTATGATCTATTTTTGTTTTATGTTGCACTGCAGTCTATAAACTGTATGTACAGTATCTATCCACCCACCTATCTACAGTAACCTGAAGTACATATCTACCTACTTACCTAACCTATCTACCCACCCACTGACTGACCGATTTATCTGACCTATCCATCCACCAATTTGTCTAACCTATCTAGATGCTCATCGATCTATCTAACCTAATGTACATATCTATCTATGTAATCTATCTACCCACCCAACCATAGACCAACTAAAGTAACCTACAGGACATATTTATCTACCCACCCACCCACCTACACTATCTACCCAATCACCCACTGATTTATCTGACCTATGTATCTGCTCAGCCACCTCTCTAACCTATCCATCTACCCACTCACCCACCAGTTTATCTAACCAATCTCTCTATCCATTTACAAATGTATCAAACCTATCTAGATATCCACGAACCTGATCAGTTTAACCTATCTACCCAAACAGTCATTAATCAGTTTAACCAACAGTACATATCTATCTATCCATCCACCTAAACTATAATTACTCGTCTTACTTATCTATCTGTCCTCCAATTTATCGAACCTGCATAGGTATCCACCCACCTGATCAACCACTGACCACAGTACATATCTATTTACCCACCCATCTGTGTAACCTATCTACCCAATCACAGATTTGTCTAACCTACAGCACATATTTATCTATGCAACCTATCTACCCACCCACTTATCTATACTATCTATCTACTCACTCACACGCCAGTTTATCTAACTTATCTTTCTACCCATCCACCTATTTATCTCACCTATCTAGATACCGACTCACCTGATCTGTCTAACCTATCTACCCACTCACAGTTTTGTCTAACTTACAGTAGATATTTATCTATGCAACCCCTCTCACCCATCCATCGATCAATATCTACCCACCCACTTATCAACCAATGTAACCTACAGTTCATATCTATCTACCCACCCATGTCCTATCTGACCACTCACCAATTTCTCTAACCTACAGTAGATATTTATCTATGCAGCCTATGTTTCCCAACTACTCACTGATCAATGTAACATACACTGCACACATCTATCTACTCACCAAACTATCTAACCTATCTAATCACTACTTATCTATTTACCTGTCCACCAATTTATGTAACCTGTCTACCCACCCATCTGACCTGTCTATCTATTTATACTATGTTTCTACTCACTCACCCACCATTTTATCTTACCTATCTATCTACCCACCCACCTATTTATCTATCGATTCATCTATCCGTTCATCCATCCATCCACCCAATTTGCACTGTTCCCTTCAAACTGTCATTTAACTTGAATTGAAAGGGCACACATTAGATTACTGGCATTTTTTGGAATCGCTACTCATATGAGGCTCACATTTAAAAGAGATGAGCCAAGATAGGTGCAAGGGTATGTTCTAAAAACAGATTTAACTACTCAAATCACGTACCTTCCTGCACTGCTTGGAAAGGGTTGTTTCCATCTACAAACTCCACGGACACAGTGATCTTCTCTGTCTCCAGGATCTCATTGTTGAGGTTGAGATCTGCCACCGCCATGCGGAACACCTCATCATCCTTTTTGGCAGACTCATCAAAAATGGCCCCTAAAACAAGAGGATTTAAGGAGGTTTATCATATGGTTGACAGAACACAGAAATAGAAATATACTTAAGCAGAATCTAAATAGTTTGGCAACACTTTTATCCAATTCCTGACCAAAACTAACTTTCATGTGAGAGTACATGTATCCTGTGTTGTTAACTAACAAATACTAATAAGATGATAATGTAATGCTAACAAAAGGATATTTAAATATTAAAAATAAAATTTATCAAAGTTATTAAAATGTCTTAGAAGCCACAAATGATAAATAACTATGTAGATACTGAACACAAAAAGGCAGAAAAGCCTAGCACAGCACAAACATCATCACTATATACAACATAAAATGAGTTCCAGACAGCAGCGCTGTGCCAGAAATCAATGCTTTATTATTATTACTCTGTCTGGCTTCATTCAGCACCTTACTTGATTAATTCAATAAATTAATCCTAGATGAGGTAAAAGAATAGGCCTACATACCAGCTTTTAGGCAAAGAGACAAGTCTTAAAACACATAAACAAGCAATGATCTGTATATTTGTGCACGTCAGGTATCTAAAAGCTCAGGCAAAGTGAAAATATTTCTCTAAAGCAATTTCATCGACACTTGTTGGTCTCTACAGATCCAGCTGCAACGGAAAACAGTATTTCAGGAACTAAAATTGAATCCTGTATATCTATGTACACAGGAAATTGAATCTTGTCGACCTGTATACATGAGAGCTACGTCAAAAAATTGTCAACCCTCAGCGGTACGTGGGAAGTAGGCTGAAGCAGAGTGTTTTCACAGTACGTGGGGACAAATTGGTGCTCTTTCAATGAGTGGCACACAGGAGATGTGCCCATATCACATTAGAGTCTGTGGTCAGCTGTGAACAGGCCAAGTCAAGACACTACCTGCAGGGCACTGTGAACACTGTCAGGCCTTTAACAAGAAAAATCTTAGAAAAAACACTCACTTTGTCTCCAATCCTCTGCAAAACATCATAATGGGTCTTTTATCTAAGGACAGAATAGAGTTGCCATAGAAACAAAACTCAAGGTGGAAGCTTCTAAAGCCACATATTTCATCCGTAGCGATGGGGAATGCTGTAGATGGGGGTATTACGCTCAAACCCATGTGCATCCGCCTTGATTTGTTTTGCCAACTAATAAAATTCTAAATTCAGTTTGGTTGAACAGAGAATCTGTTGTAACTGCAAAAGCTACTTTCCTAATGAGTAAATTTGTCTTTTGAGCTAGTAATAATACTAAAACATCCTTAAAACTAAACACATTTATTTAACAAGAAAAACTGAATTGCATAAGATAAGATTTTTTCTTAAAACAAAAGAGATTCACACAAAAATGAAAATTCTGTCATTAATTACTAACCCTCATGTCTTTCCAAACCTGTAAGACTGTCGTTCATCTTTGGAACACAAATAAGGATATTTGTAATGAAATCCGAGAGCTTTCTGACCCTGCATAGACAGCAACGCAACTGTCCTAAGAGCATGTCAAAGACTGACACAGAATAAATAGTTGAATAAACTTGTTTTTTTGTTTGTTTGTTTTCTTTGCGCACAAACAGTATTCTCACAGCTTCACAAAATTACGGTTGAACCACTGTTACATGGACTATTTTAATAATGTCCTATACATTTCTGGGCCTTGAACATGATAGTTGCATTGCTGTCTATGCACAGTCAAAAAGCTCTCAGATTTCATCAAAAATATCTTAATTTGGAATGACAAGCCTTCAATATGTTTACTTACTTTGCTGTAAGGATGTTTACATTTTGAATGGAAAACAAGAAAAAAAATAAACAAGAAAATAACTTTTCGGAGAACTTCAATAACAAGCACCTTTTTGCCACGTTTCATTATGTTTAACAAAACAAACAGAAAAGACAGACGGCTATGCTTGAGAATAGAAAATTAAAAAATAAATGTTGAAAGGACACAGATGCTTGTTCAAATTGCTGCAAAGACTTCCTCAAGCACTTGGGTAGCGTGATTGAGAACAAAACGTAATTCCACAATAAAGTGCTCAAGAGCCTGTAGCAAGTCCTCATAAGCAACACTGGCCAGATTAATATCCTGCAGCCACTCTCAAGAGGAATAAAGCAACAGGAATCAAATTCTTGCCTGTCTTAATCAGTCCTACTGACTGTCCCGTGGGGGCTTCTCTTCTTCGGATGAGTGAGAGAGTGTAAGTGTGCACGAGTATGAGAGGGTAGTTGCGATTTCTGATTTACAAGCTGCAGGATTGCAGCTCTAAACAGGCAGAGAGGCTCCAGCTCTAGGGCAATTGAGTTGTGAGGCAAAAGACAACTTCATCAAATAAATCAAAGAGCAAAGAAATAGCACTGTCTGGCTCGAGCTGACACACCAAGGGCAACTGGACTCATTTAGCCAAAGAGTTCTGGTCACAATAACATGGGAGGTCCTAGCCAGGTGGGAGGTCTAAAGTTAATTAGTTTCCCAAAGAATGAAACTTTAGAAAATCTGATAAACCCTCTTGGATTACATCAGAATGTAAGAATATAAGTAAAAATAAAATTAAGGTTGAACCATTGATATCACATGGACTATTTTAACCATGTCCTTCCTATCTTTCTGGGTCTTGAACGTGGCAGCTGCATTGCTGTCTATGCAGGGTCAGAAAGCTCTGAGATTTCATCAAAAATATCTTTATTTGTGTTCTGAAGATCAACAAAGGTATTACGGGTTTGGAACGAAATGAGGGTGAGAATTAATTTTTACGTGAACTATCCCTTTAAATTCACAGGATGACTAAAGTACAAAAACCTTTGTGAATCAACTGTTAAAAAAAAGAATGAACATGGAACAATGCAACAACAATTCTGTCACTCTGATGACAATAACACACTGATCTTCTCAAACAATGTCAGATTAATTGGAGAAGAGCTTGGATAATTGGCCTTAAGCGGGTATTACAATGTGTTCTCTCTCAGCGAACTGCCACGACCTGAAGAAAATGAAAGGCGACTTCTTCCCTCCTACACTTCAGTCAGAGCAGCTAGAGGCTCTATATTGGTGCACACTGTCAAGCCTGTCACTGTTAGACAGTTTGAGAGGACCACAGCTGGGTGAAAAGTCTCTGCGGTTCACCCTGTCTTGCAAACCCTAGACAGTAGGGTGGCAGTGTAATGGAGCTAAGACACATGTTGCATTTGCAAACAAATTGCTATTTGGAAACTCTCTTTGGTGAGTCTTGGGAGGTCTACAATACCTGGAGAGAAGTATCCGTTAGCATTCATCTCAAAGGCACTGCTCAAACAGCGTGGGACCCCCTGGAAGCTTGCAATTTAAACTTTTCCTCATGGGCACTGAATCCCAAACACTTTACTAGGGACCATCCTGAGCTGTAATGTCTAAAGCAGCAGACTGGGGGGGGGAATATTCACTACAGGGCAAAGGTTCTTAATAATTAAGATTTTTTTTTTTTTTTTTTTTTATGTTTTAAAAAAACATTGTATGCTCACAAAAGCTGCATTAATTGAATTAAAAATAGGCTACTGTAAAAACAATAATATTATTTAGAGCTGAGTTTTGACACAAATTTCACAATTTGATTTGATTTTGATTTACAAGCTTGTGATATGTTTCGATTCAATATTGATTATTTTGGATACATATCAGACACAGTAAATGGCAAAAAAAATCTATCAACTAATGCTTTAAAACAGACAAGAGAGTCAGTACTATAATATTGAAGTCTAAAAGTATCTGATTTGTATACAAACGCTTCAATATTACCCATTGAAGTTTTTATAATAATTAAGGTAGAACACTAACTTTACAATTACGTAATTGCATTTCTACTCCAATTAGTTTTGTTGTTGTTGTTGTTTATATATAAACATTTAAAGAGTGGCTGTCAAGTCAAGTCACCTTCATTTATATAGTGCTTTTAACAATACAGGTTGTGTCAAAGCAACTTCACTGTATTAAATAGGACAGTAGTGTGTCAATATTGCAAAACAACAGTAAACAATCAATGCCATAAAAACTTGACAGAGTTATTCAAATATTGAATAATAGAAAAAAATCTATATCCTAACTAAAACGCTATATGCTATATTTAGCAAAACGCTTCTCTCTAGAGTTCATTTTTCTAGCTGACTAGCGAGTTTATGGTCACTGAATATGTTTATTTCTGAGGCAAATGTGACGTTCCATAACATTCGGTTATTTATAAGTTGTTTACAATGTTATATTGACATTTTTCCGCAGATGAAACACTGATTGAGCGATTACATGAGACAGGATAAGGATTCCGGTAAGTTTTATTTTTTCTTTTAACATACCTTCGAACGTCTGTTCATGTGTACTCCTGATGCAGCTGGTATCAAAACTGAGGAGATGATCAGTTCACGTGCGCTTCCCGCTGCCATGTGTTGCCAAGTCGATTTTTACAGCGGAATTGGCCTATTTTAACATTGTTTCCGAGAGTTGTTTTTTCATGTCCGCGGGTTAAGGCGACCACAATAACGTGATATGTAGCGCCTGGAATGCTATTTTACCAGGGAAACCCAGTCAAACGAAACGGGACTGAGCGAGTTTGGGGCGATTTTTAGGTAGCAATTGGGAGAGTTTTGTTCTGTAAACCTGGCAACCTGCGGCACACGTTGAACTGAGGAGATACGACGGTCACTCCACATTAAAAAGCATAAAATTAACAGAATTTGAAATCTGATATCTTGTCTCATACTAAAAGTAACAAGGCCCAAAACTTACCTCCGAGCTTTCGAATGGTTTAGTTTGTTTGTTTTTTTTAATCACCAAATCAGCATTAAAATGATTTCTGAAGCATAATATGGCACTGAAGACTAAAGTAATGGCAGATGTATATTCAGATTTATCACCAGAAAAACTAGTCTGTTGGAGTTTGTTGGATCAGTGTGTTACCCCTGTCAGCGTCTGTTGGCGTTGGTCGGAGTTTGTTTTCACCCGACTGAACACGTTTCATCTGCGTTTGTCGGGTCGTGGAATGTCTGAGCAGTGTAAAATGATTTTCCAACTAACTACAATGCTCTGACGTACTCTGACGTGGTCACGAACCGTTGCCATGACGATGCGCATATTTCTTTAAGCGTACTTCACCCGCTGCCACTTTCGTTTTATTTGCCGTCTATTCAGGTGAAAAATAACATGCAAAGAATAATACAATTTTAATAAAATGGTTACAGGATCATCAGTTTCTTTCCCAGTCAGACTTACATCATCTGTAGCTGAAACGAGCAGCTCGGCGCGACGCGACAAAATACAATAGAGATTCTATTGATTATAATCAGTGACGCTGTCTAAACTGAACGCGGTGTGATGCGACAACTGTCGCGTCCGGTGTACACATGGTATTACTTGACTCTCTGTGAGTCGAAGTTTGTCGGGGCAGTGTGAACATGACAGTTGATTTTCATAAAATTCTAAATCCAACAGCCAACGTGTTTGTCGGCGTTTGTCGGTGTTGTGTGAAATGGCTTTTATAGGGGACATCTTTTACAAACAAACACAACACACTTATTACAAACTTAGTAGTGTGCGTGCATTTCAAAATACTAACATCCACAATAACAAAATTTTGATCTTTTTGCATGGCCATCGATAGAGAAAAATTAGACCATACTAACCAGCCAAAGCTTGACTTAGGTCATTCAGATCAATACTCTTTAGTACAGCAGTTAGGATAAAGCACACAAGGATAAAGTACTTGCAACCCCTAGCCCCCCTCGTGGTCCTTGGTGATGATGAAGACAACTCAGTCATTGGCACGGCCTGATGATGATGATGCATTGGATTGCGATGGCATGAGGATTCCACATCTTAGGTGCAGATTTACGGCCACCGGGGTGCGTCTCTAAAAAGGACGGCCGGTTTGCGGTGACACCTCTGAGACAAGGCGGATTAATGAGCTTTGCAGACCACTGAGTGCAGTAATGGCCTGATATAATATGTGATATAAAAACAGCAACACCGAGCACTGTTTATCATACTGGCAGCGGCCCGCCACGCACTGTCAGCCATTAATAACTCTCAATTTTTGCTTTGCAGCCGTGCGGACCTCTTGTCGTCTGCCAGCATGCAAACAAACGGTCCTGTTCTGTCTTTTGTTTGAGGATGTATGGTGGTCTACCCTCAAGCCTCTGCCTGCATTTATTGGGCCGTGGGTGAAATTTAATTAAACTGTCATGAACGACTGGCAACCCGCTGTGGTTATTTGCAGTTATTTTTAACAAAGCCCATCATCATATTAAAACAATGATGACACCCCTACTGGAAAGACTTGCATAAATATGCTGTGTTTTGGACACAGTTTCCCACCATGGGATGCCCATGTGCAGGTGTCCCAACCACGTTAACTAGCGTAACCAAAGAGACTGTGTTAAGGCATGAAATATATTTATTTTAAGTGAGAAAATAAGTTACATTCAGTAAGTACAGACTGTTCTTATTTTCTTCATTTATTTGTTGTCATGGCTTGTTTACACAATGACCATAACAACTGCACTTGCAGGAAAAAAGGCCTGGATCAGATCCGAGCATGACAATGGCTTGACAGTTCTTCAGTGTGAGAAGCTTGTTGTTTTTTGCTAACTTGAGCGATGAAGGTCCTTTAGGCAAAATAGTCCACTCTGAGGCTACAGCCCTGGGCCATGTAAGCTCCTATCAACTTGAATGGGGAAAGGTTGAAATTTCTGTTGTTTGTTAAAATTGTGCTTCAATAACATATTTCAAATCAAGAAAATAAAATCAGAAAATGGTATAATATGTGACCCTGGACCAAGTAAGTAGCATGGGTATGTTGGTAGCAATAGCCAAAAATACATTGTATGGGTCAAAATTCTAGATTTTTTTTATGCCAAAAATCATTAGGATGTTAAGTAAAGATCATTTTCCATGAAGATATTTTGTACATTTGTACCGTAAATATATCAAAACGTAATTTTTGATTAGTAATGTGCATTGTTAGAACTTCATTTGCATAAAGGCAATTTTCAGGTTTGTTTGCACCCTCAGATTCCAGATTTTCATATAGTTGCATCTTGTCTTATGCTACCAAACCATATGGAAGGCTCAATTTAAAAAAAAAAAAAAAAAAGTACCCTTATGACCAGTTTTGTGGTCCAGGGTCAAATATAATGTACAGTATTAGGCTTCAGAAAATCAAATCATGACAAAAATAAATAAAATTTTCAGTTAACGTCTGTTTTTTTTTTTTTTTTTTCTTCAGTAAAAACATCTGAAAATCATTTTCAATACTACATATTAAGTCTTGTTAACTTGTTCTGACAACAAACAAGTCTTAATAACTCTTTATTAATAATTATTAATAAATCTTAATATCTTATGCAGTGCTGCTTCTCATGTAAATTAATCTTGTTTCAAAGAATTTTAGATATTTTAACTTGAAAATCAGACAATTAAAAACAGACCTTTTTTGGTAATTATAAATTAGAGCAAAAAAAAAAAGAGGCATTTTTAAGGTGCCATTTTGAGCATTACATTTGGTAGATCTGGCTGATCTCCTACCAATATATCAACAACACTGCCGGCTATAAACAGCTTAAACACTGCAGTCTAAGGAAGTTTGTTGGTATAAACCTGTCTCCTAGCCTTGACAACAACGGTACAAAGCTTTTTTTTAGCTCCAATCAAGATAAAACCTGTATTGTTAGGCAGACCAGTTTTCACATGCATAATCTACAACGCTGGGTAGTAATTGATTACATGTAATCTGGATTACATAATCAGATTCCAAAAATTACATACTTGTAATTAGAGTATATCTAATTTTAAAATGGGTTACTTTTTTATGGATTACATGATTACTAATTCTTTTTTTTCTCTTTCCCTTTTACATTTTCCGTTCTAATCTGTCATTGCTGTTATCTTTGACTATAGGCAGTTAAACAAATAAAATATTAACATTTTTAGTGTTCTATCATTAAAATTGTTAATTTTTATTTTCCTTTTTATGAGTTAATTAATTATTAGCTTCTTCTCATATATATCATATATATATATATATATATATAAAGATTTTTTTTTTCTCTTTGCTCATTTATATCAATATAGTAAGTTTAATTGTAAGTTTAAAACAAGTTACATAAAAAAAGTATTCTAAAAGTAGTTTAAAAGATACATTACCTATTATGAGTAACCTAGATTTACATCACTAACTACAATTTTCATCAGTAATGGGCTACATTTTGTAAGTAGTCTACTGGTGATCTAAAGTAAAGAAACTATATAAAAATGTCAATATGCTTTTTAAAGGTGCAGTTGAAATGGCTAGTGGTGTCTAAATTTGCAGTATTGTATCTCCCGCCCCTTCCTCCTCAGACTCGACAATCATGGAGGTGGAGAAATTGAGGACATGCAACAGATGAATGAAAGACAACGAGACAACGAGACAACAAGACAGCAAGAGTTGATTATCCACGATTTAATATGCCTCTGGTCATAGAGCTATTTAGTTGGATGCTGGGGCTTTTTAGTTCAGGTAGAATGTGTGATCTCTGTTTTCCACCTACTGGCGAGCCAGTCTATCTAAATATCATTGGGTAAGCTGTCAGTGGGCAGAATCACACAGACCAAAACAAAAAACATTCAGACACGGAATGCACATTTATAGATTAGAATAACTGGCTGTAGCATTGTTTTTCTGTAAAACAACATGCTTCCTAAATATCTACAAATGTGTTATGGTGTTTTATGCATTAACGCAGTCAAAAAATTATATAGAGCACCTTAAAGCTAAAAGCCAGGACTTTTGTTCATACGACGTAACACCTCGGTTTGAAAATCATCTTGTGCCTTATGAAACTAAAGTCTAAATCAAGAGGTAAAACAGTTTTCATGCAAAAGACGTCAATGTGGGTTAATTGAGTGTAATGGGAAAAACAAACAATCAATAGTCACTGTTCATTTGTGTTTGTGAGAATTTTACAATACAGCTGTTACAAGACAAGAAGCTGTGATTGAGTCACAAGTGGTTAAGACTGTTATGTATTCAGCTTTACCACAGGGAACACTCTTATTCAAGCGAGTGTATAACAGGCATATTAAAGGACTGCAAAAGCTTTCTCTACTGATGGCTTGACATGACCTGCGTGTGCAATGAGATACCTGCTGCGCATGATCCTTTTTGAGACTGATTTGGAAAATATTCCCAAAGACGGTATTTCTTCGCGAAAGACGCTGCATGCTTCCCTCCCTCAGGCTCCGACGCACTTTCATTATTACAATGTAAATTAATTTCCCTTCATCATTAATGCATTGAGCTGCCAGTTTCCCCTGCCCCTCAAAAGCAATTTCCATCCTGCATTGCTGTCCTTCACCTTTTCCTTTTGCACACATCTTTGCTTCTGACATTTAATCAAACCTGGCTTAAATGGGGCTGCTGAGTCCTCAGACAGATGGGCACGTGAAGACATGACTCCTGTTAGAGAAGGACCCTTTGACATCATTAAGAGAGTGACAGTCCAACAATGAGTCATGCTGTCCACCAGACGGAAAAGCGCAGAAGAAATGAGAGGAGAAGCCGGGGAAAGTGGGGCAGGCCAAGAGTTATTTTCACCTCTGCGTACGGCTCCGCGATTGTTGCTCTGGCTTCCCGCAGCGCTTCGTTGGCTGTGTTTGTCATGAAGCGAGTAGCTGAGCTCACATAAAAAAAGTCTCAAGGGGCTGGAAAGTTCCTGCACCTGAATCAGGAAAGCGAGTTCACAGCTCTGAGGTCCAAAACCTATCTATAAGTCAAAAACTCGACCGTCAGTGATTTTACATGCTTTCCCTAAGGAAACTGCTTTCTGACAAGCTTCAAGGCACCATAATGCATGCTTAATGATCTAGAACAAATTCAAGAGCGCTTTAGACATTACCAGCCAAATATTTAATGACTATAATTTCTATTTCTCAGCTGAAATGAAGTCAAGTTGAAAAAAATGTATATTTAAATTTAATTTACTTAACTACTCTATCAAGCACAGTGGTGTTGTGGGTTTCACTTATTTAGAGTAGCTTTTGCTGTTTTACAAAGAAAACTGATCCTGAGGCTTGTTTGGATGCTGATTCACCATTAATTAATTTATATTTTCCCATTGGTCCAAAATGTCAATATTCAGCATTCATCAGAGCTGCATTGTGACGAGACTGAATCCAGTTACATACTGATGCTTTTCTATGTGCCTTAAATGTTGGCATTCTTCATTAACACAGCCATATTTATAGCATTGCTGCCATAAAGGATTTTAAAGAGCTGTTTAGTGGTTACTTTCAAGGGTGCGTTAAATATAACATGAGCCATCATACACAGTCAAATGATCTATAAAACTGCAAAGTTTGAATATTGTTCCATTCCAGTCTTTTTTTTTTTTTTTTGGACAGTTGAACTTGACATATGGAACAATACAGATGACTCAGCCAGACCGAGTCATACCTTCTGTCCATTTCCCTATGGATTTTCTTTGGCATATTTAAGGTTGCACTAAATATGACTACTGGGGTCAGAGCCTCGTGCCCTCATCGGCAGCAGTCTGACATGTTTTTGTGCTTCAGACGACCCAGATTTGAACCTTCTTTGCAATTCCATCTTTTTCTCTTTCCCACAAGGCTTCCTGTCTACTCTATTCTGTTCTGTGTTAATAAATGCATAACACCCAAATCTATCTACTGTTTTCTGTGTAAATATATTTTACAAAGTAATTTATTCCTGTGATGCAAAGCTGAATTTTCAGCATCATTACTCAGTATCACATGATCCTTCAGAAATCATTCTAATATGCTGATTTATTATCAATGTGATTTATTATCAAGGATGTGTTAAATTGATCAAAAGTGATAGCAAAGACTTATATTTTTAAAGAAAAGAGGTCCCCAAAAAATATTAACCAGCACAACTGTTAAGTTGAGTTAATGCTCATGAAAATTCAGCTTTGCATCCCAGGAATAAATTATTTAAAAATAAATAAATAAATAATAATATAAAATAATATATATAAACAAAAGGCCTATTTCTTTCAAATATTGTTCACAAATCTGTCTAAATAATCCATCCACCTAACAGGTGTGGCATATCAAGATGCTGATTAGACAGCTTGATTATTGCACAGGTGTGCCTTAAGCCGGGCTCACACTGTGCGATTTTTAATAGTCCTTTACGATTGTTGCTTGTCAGACTGCACGAACATGATGATCATGTCACACTGTGGGATCTCAGTGTCATTGATGTCAGACTGTACGACAGTCAAGACGCGTTCAAAACGGGTGCGCGTACCATACATGTTCAATGACTATTCATTTCAGTGGCTTGCATGGCGCGAGGACGGTTTGTTGCTGCGTCGTCCAAAGTACACACGCAGTTCAAAATAGTTCAACTTTTGCCGCTGCGCTATGAAGGGTTGCGCTGAACCCCGCGGCCAGCGGAGTGCTTTCCGCGTTCACTGTGAAAGACGCTTTAAACGCAGGGCTTAAATGTTGGCTATCATTACGTTTATGAATAGCATAAGCAGCACTACAAAGTTTATGCGGTTAGAAGAAATCTCTAGCAATAATTCTAATCATGGCTTGTCTTGAAAAACGGAGATCGTTTGACGTTCGTCGTAGGAGGTGTCACACTGCAGGAAAGTATCTGAAATCTTCTGACACTGCCAGAAATTCGTCGGAGGTAAAATTTGATCGCAACGGCCATTAATCGGCTGTCGGTGAACATGTCAAACCAGCGATCAAAGACTACAGATTTTACCCTAGGATTATAGGAATCTTTTAGGATTTCAAAATTTGTCTCAGACGGCCAAATCGTGGCCAAAATCGCACAGTGTGAGCCGGGCTTTAGACTGGCCATAATAAAAGGCCACTCTAAAATGTGCAGTTTTATCACACAGCACAATGCAACAGATGTTGCAAGTTTTGCGGGAGCGTGCAATTGGCATGCTGACTGCAGGAATGTCCAGAGCTGTTGCCCATGAATTGAATGTTCATTTCTCTACCATAAGCCGTCTCCAAAGGCGTTTCAGATAATTTGGCAGTACATCCAAACAGCCTCACAACCGCAGACCACGTGTAACCACACCAGTCCAGGACCTCCACATCCAGCATCTTCACCTCCAGGATCGTCTGAGGCCAGCCACCCGGACAGCTGCTGCAACAATCGGTTTGCATAACCAAAGAATTTCTGCACAAACCATAAGCAGAAGCTTATCTGCATGCTCGTCGTCCTCATTGGGGTCTCGACCTGACTGCAGTTTGTCATCGTATTCGACTTGAGTGGGCTATTGCTCACATTCGATGGCGTCTGGCATTTTCGCACTTCGTCAATCAACAATCAACAACCTGATCAACTCTATACGAAGGAGATGTGTTGTACTGCGTGAGGCAAATGGTGGTCACACCAGATACTGACTGGTTTTCGGACCCCCCAATTAGGGCTGTGTGATATTTGGACGCGAATTATCATGCGCATCTCGCCAGTAATGCCGGTTCTGTGATTAGTCGTAAATCTCATTCACCTGTTCATTCATGCAGCCGCGTTTACTACACAGAGCCGTAGTTCACTGACAAGCTACGCAAATATCGCCTTCATTATCGCAGGCGATACATATCGATTATGCATGCGAAACTGCATAGCTTATCAGTGAACTACGGCTCTGTGTAGTAAACGCGGCTGCATGAATGAACACGTGAATGAGATTTACGACTAATCACAGAACCAGCATTACTGGCGAGATGCGCATGATATTGCGTCCAATTATCGGCACAGCCCTACCCCCAATACAGTAATACTGCACATTTTAGAGTGGCCTTTTATTGTGGCTAGCCTAAGGCACACCTGTGCAATAATCATGCTGTCTAATCAGCATCTTGATATGCCACACCTGTGAAGTGGATGGATTATCTCAGCAAAGGAGAAGTGCTCACTAACACAGATTTAGATAGATTTGTGAACAATATTTGAGAGAAATAGGCCTTTTGTGTGCATAGAAAAAGTCTTAGATCTTTGAGTTCAGCTTATGAAAAATGTGGGCAAAAACAAAACTGTTGCATTTATAATTTTGTTCAGTGTATAATAATAACGTAATAAAGTAATAATATTATCAATGCCAAAGATAACTATGTATCTGTATATGTATAATATCTAAACATTCCTAAATCAAAATACATTTACCTGAAAAGCAACTTTACAACTTTACACTAAAATAAATCTTATGTCATTTTACTTCTAAATTAAATGTGTTTTGATTTAAGAATGTTTAGATATTTGCACTGGAAAACCAGACAAAAATGCAAAACCAGAAAATCATTTTTGCAGTGTGTGGTTTGCTGCCTTCAAACATAAGCAAGATAAAGGCATTTCGGTAGACAGACTATGACGCATTTGGATGCGCCTTGTTGCCTTCCTACCTTTAAGGCGACAGCATTTTTCAGCATTCAGACACAGCCAGTGTGTGAAAATGCACAGGTGGTCTCAGTAATGAGGTAGAAATGTTGCTTTTTAACTGCGACTCAAAGTACTGACATTCTCGAGTGAATCCCAACATGAGTCCTCATTCCTGTCACTGAAGAGGGCAATCTATTAAGATACATAAAGTGTACGCGGGTGAAAAGTGAATGTTTCTACCGCAGGTCTGTGTAAAAAAATCATCAAGAATTACAGGTTATAAGACTCTGACATCCTCTCTATACCTAGACAACCCTCTCAGTGATTCTCAAACAGAGTTGCTAAGCACAAGCTTTCACGGCGCAAGTGCATTTAGCTTGTTGTGACATTTTCAAGCAGATAGCCACACTCTCTGAAACTTAGGCAGATGATGATAAACAAGGATCGTGACACTTTAAGTAGGTGTCTGCGCTCAGTTAGGCATCTTTAACAGTTCTTAAGGCTATTTTGAATAAGGCAGCTTCACAGACTGGCAATATTCCCTTATTTATAATGCAAATCCATCTCGGCTGAGAGGTAAATTATCTGGAAGCGTTCGCCTGCTTGACACTGATGTAATTCGGTGAAAAATTCTGCATGAGAAGACACAGCTTTGCTCCACTCACTCTGGGGTGTCAGAGAATGGAGGACGAGGACGAGGAGGAGGAGGAGAGAGAGATGGGATGGATTAATTTAAAAGCAGGTTGGTCAGCTCCTGACAAGCTTGGCTGAAGATATGCAAGATCTAACACAATCACCCAGGCTCATCATCCATCATCACTGAGCATAAGCAGAAATGGGATCAAACTTAAAAGGTTCACCCGCCCCGTATGGGATTCTCTCTCTCTCTCTTTCCCCCTGACCACATACCTCAGAGCTCAAGGCCCAGTTTACTTCCTTCTCTAGTATAGCGTGGAAGCTTTTTCAATGGAGCGAAGTATTCAAAAGCCGTTTGACCTTCCCCTGGTGACCTGCCTGTGAGTATGTGTGTTACAAACGAAAGGCGCTACTTGTAAGCGTAGCCGCGCTTGTCTGCTGCTTCATTTAAAACACAGAGAGTCAGCACAAACGTAACAAACCAGCGTCTCTTGTTTTATTCATCACTGCAGTAGAAGTGGGTGGCCTGGAGGACAAGAGAGCGGGGGAGCAGCAGAGGAGATGAAAAAAGCAAGTTCTTCCAGACAGCAGCCTCTGCACAAGCCTTAAGTTCTCCCACAGTCTAACAGCTTTGCAGCTCTCCACATATAATATTCAGAGCAATCTGTTGGAATTGAGGTCATATTTATAGTGGACAAACAAGGGGGAGGTGTAAAACATTTTGGTGATGAAAAGGAGTTCTTGCATCTATAATGATATAAAAGCCATTTATTATTTTGTTTTGTGTTTCAGGTAAGAATATTTAAACATATTTAAAACAAGATGCATTTTCTTGGGAAGCAAAATTACGTAATACTTAAATACTTGCTTATGAAAATATCATATATTATTGTTTTCAATCTTCTTATGCAATACTGTTGCACAATTGTTAATGGGGGAGGGGGGGTATTGGCATTTCCATACCAAAACTACATACAAAACTACCACAGTTTTATCACAGGTAGATTGCAAAATGTTTCAATACAAGCCTTTCAGTCAAATGGAATTGGTGAAATATTTCAAACTTTAAACCCACGGGAGAAAATCAACCCGCAGCAACAGCTTAAAATCAGCCCAATTCCGTGGGAATAATGCGGTTTTGGCAACCCTACATCCAACATGAGCTGCATCCAAAGCAATTTAAATACTCTGCATATTGATAGCGACTTAGTGATGCGCGAAAATGATATTCAATATTAGAACGTTTGTGGGAGCAGAAGGTTCGCAAGGCTTTAATACAAAAACGCACACAATGAATGGCGACAGTAGGAAGCAAAAGCCGAACCCCGGACATTTTGGGCGATTTAGGGGCCGTTCACGTCGCGTCTTTTGCTTGCTCAAATTTCAAATGTAGCCGCACGGTTTGTGCGCTCATAATGGAAGCGCCGCGGTCGCACGCGTGCATTTTCCCAGGCGCGTCCGCACCGCATCGAGATAAAACTGTTTCAGCTTTTCAGAATGCCGCAGGCGCACTGCGAGTCATGTGACAAGAAACAACCAATCAGCTTCATCCTGTAACATCGAAAGCTAAGCCAAGATGGATGAAGGGCTGATCCACGCTGTTACAGGGATAAATACATTTCGAAATAAATGTAATAGCAGAGCTATTGTAAGTGATGTTCAGTGTTGGAACTCAATTTATGCTTTGCTGTAACATCCGTGTCTTCATGGAGAGAGCAGGTCATTGTTGCTAAGCAACGGCAGACGCCAAGGAAGCACAAGCAACAGAGCGCTTTGGAAAGAAAGGGGGAGTGGTGCGCCTCGCATTTTCCACACGTTTTTAGGCGCAACATGTGAGTGGCCCCTTAGGAATCCAGGCCGGATGCTTTCTTTTAAATCCAAAAAGAGGACATGTCCGGGGAAAAGAGGATGTATGGTCACCCTAATCAATATTGAGCTATTAATATGTTTGGTAAATGGAAGGTACAAAGGAATAGCATTTATTATTTGAAATAGAAATTATTTGTACATTATAATAATTCATTATGTATTTCTTGTTGAATAAAAGTATTAATTGGTAACACTTTACAATTAGGCATCATTAGTTAACATTAATGTATTAATTAACATGAATAAACAATGAACGGCACATTTATTATACTATTTATTAATCTTTGTTAATGTTAGTTAATAAAAATACAGCTGTTCATTGTTCATGTTAGTTCACTTGAAATGTATTAAAGATTGGAAAAGCATTTTATTTTAATGACATATATTTACTGCAAAACACAACAAAATACTGAAGGACAAAATGTTTTGAAAAAAAGTTGATTAAGACTCTCCACCCTCTCAAATTACTACTAAATTGACCCGACACCCTTCTGAAAAATGTGTTGACACACTGAAGACGCTTACTCTCATAGAAGAGCACTTAATTTGACGATTTGTTTAGCAGGAAGTTAAATCAGATCAAATGCTCTTGGTCACATCTAAAGTGAGAATGATTTGGTGTTACTCATCTGAGAATGTGATCTGGGTTTCTCAGCTTTCCTCAACAAAACATCACTGGAAAAAAATTAACAGTTGAGCCCATTTCAGATCGCATATTTCACAAGCAATCATCACATATTAACGGCCAAATTGCATGTGAAATTGTAATCTGGAACATTAATCATTGGTTCGTCCGCAGCTTTTTCCTAAATTAGCTATTTTGTGACCTATATATCTCAGCTAAATTATGACGTAAACGAGGTAAACGGGGTTGGGAGGGCATTCGGGGCTCAGGGGGTGTATATTGGGAAACTGACTAAGTTCTATTTGTTATCCGTTTCTATCAAAGAACAAAATGTTCTCAATACAAGCGTTTAAAAAGCATGCAATGAGTTTAATACTTCCATTGGCTACGGATCTTCAGACAAGCATGCTTGCACCAAAATACAGAGAGAAATTAATGACTTGCCTTATTATGATAAACAATGTGAGAGGGAAAAAAAATCTAACATTTAATTAAAGGACCAAACATAAACGCAGAAATTTTGTTCAGCCTAATGTCTTTTGTATAGGTCAGCATAGTCTTTAAATGTCCTTTTCTCCATCTGTTTATAGGTCCATTTACATACTTTTCTTTTATCCAAAAGAAATTTTATTCGTGCCTGTGGAAGCTCTTCTCATCGCAGCCAGCGACAATTCTTTCTGAACACAAAGGCAAAATTCAAGTCGCACTGAACATATACCGTCCTCTTAACAACGAACATAAACATTCAGGTGAGGCTGCTTTAGCAACCAGCCAAGAGCTGGAAAAAATGATGAAAGGGACGGAATGCTTAGCATAACAAAAGTCAAGCATTTACATAAGCACACAGTGCATCTGTACGGGGCTATTTCTGTGTAAACAAGGAACAAAAACATCATTGTGATGAGAAATGACATTGTCGGCTTGAAGAAAAAAAGACGAATCCTTGCCAGTGCAACATTAGTTTTGAGTGAGCCATGCTGAAATAACTCGTGGACTGATATGCTGAGATCAAAGAATTGAGATGTAGTTGTGAAAACTTCTGGACTACATTTTGATGTGGAAAACGTTGCACCAGATTTATTTTTTTAAATGCGGCATGACCAAAAAAGTTGAGAAACACTGCGCTACTGTATGAGCATAAAAAGTGACAAGTATTGCAATACTTGCAAGTATTGTATACACAATATTGCTGGTTTTTATTAAATTATTTATAAAGCCTACACTACTAAAATACAAAATGTTCTGTACTGATTAAATCAAATCTGTGGCATTGATTTAATTATGCCAAAAAGTTCAGTGGAGCAGAGAGAACTACAGTCTGTTGGTTTCAGAAAATATTAAATTAGTCAAATGTTTTACATTTAACATGTGTCAGGTTTTGGGACTCTTTTGTTGTGTTTTCTGTTGGTTTAGTCCTGTGTTTTTGGTTTAGTCCTGTCTGTATTTTGGTTTAGTCCAGTCTGTATTTGGTTTAGTCCTGTCCTTATTTGGTCATGTTCCTGTCTCCACCCCTCATTATCTCATTATCAGTTAAGTGCCTTCACCCGTCTGCCTCATTATTCACCCTATTTAAGTTTCCTGTGATCATTGTTTGTTTGTCCGGTCTCGTCGTTGGTTGCGTGTCTCCTTGCCCATCTCCCTGTGGATTATTATTTGTGGATTTGTCTTTGTGTGCGTTCTCCTTGCCTGTCTCCCTGTGGATTTTTCCATTAAAAGACTTGTTTTTGTTCCTGAATTCAACCTCGATCTCCTCGTTTGTCCTCCCTACACGATACCTGACAACATGTTAATTTATTTAGTATCATGATTTAAATAAACCATAACAGTTAACATATCTCTTGACCTGTATATAAATGACAAATTAAAGAACTTTCCTACTATCAGAGCAATTTAATGTTCATTATCTTAAGAATACTAATTACTCACATAATTAAGCTGATTAAAAGTTTTAACTGACTGACAGCCAAAGTGTCAATTGCTATAACCTTTTAAAAATTACTTTTTATTTACATATTTACACAAAAGTCTCTTTAAAAAGTAACTGTAATAAGGACTTCTGTCAAGTCACCTTTATTTATATAGTGCTTTTAACAATACAGATTGTGTCAAAGCAACTTTACAGTATCAAATAGGAAGGTAATGTGTCAATAATGCAAAAAGACACAGGAACTAAAACTCCATCGGTGACACAAATGGAGAAAAAAACCTTGGGAGAAACCAGGCTCAGTCGGGGGGGTCAGTTCACCTTTGACCAACAAACAAGCAATTTATACCTGTTGAGGTTGTCTATAGGTGCTGACCCACCATCTGGATACGGACTGGATCAGGGAACTGCAGTGACA
Organism: Cirrhinus molitorella; assembly: GCA_033026305.1. Taxonomy (NCBI): domain Eukaryota; kingdom Metazoa; phylum Chordata; class Actinopteri; order Cypriniformes; family Cyprinidae; genus Cirrhinus; species Cirrhinus molitorella. The sequence goes on along the minus strand of CM065125.1, from coordinate 15,838,822 downwards.
ATCTGATCAGGGTACAGACTTGACTTGATTTCTGTGGGTTTCTGTTGTTCTACATTCTTTCAGTCCAGTAAATGTTTCAAATAGGATTAGTTCACTTCCAGAATAAACATTTCCTATTGTTTTTGAGGAAAACTTTCCCAGATTTTTCTCCATATAGTCGACTTCTATGGTAGCCAACGGTCTGAAGGTCCAAACTACAGTTTAAATGCAGCTTCAAAGGGCTTTACATGAACATTTGTGGTTAAAAAGTATATATATATATATATTTATTTTTTTTTTTTTCAAGAAAATGACCAATCGTTTCAGTAGATAAGACCCTTATTCCTTGGCTGGGATTGTGTAAAGCCCTTTGAAGCTAAAGTGAAACTGCAATTTGGACCCTCAACCCATTGGCCACCACTGAAGTCCACAATATGGAGAAAAAACCTGGAATGTTTTCCTCAAAAAAAATAAAAAAAATAATAATTTCTTTGCGACTAAAGAAAGAAAGACATGAACATCTTGGATGATTTTTTTTTATTCTGGAAGTGAACGTCTTGTTTAATAATCAGTGTAAATCACAACTTTAATGGTGTTACATGTTTCACACTTATTCATTGTTTAATCCAGTCACAAGTTCATCTTCCTGCTTTTTTTGGGGTGGTACTCATGTCAACAAATGATGCTGTGAAGATCTCATGTTTCCACTGAATGCCTTCCGAGCAAAATTTGTGCAAACGTATGCATGCTGGTTATCCCTTTGAAGAAGAATATGTAATCCTTGAATGATTAAAACACCGTTATGGGCTTCAATAACAAAGATGTTAATGGGAGGAAGAGGCTTTTTGTAAAAGGAGGGATAAGCATGCTCTCATCTTGAGCACTGATGTATCCATACAGTGTGTTGTACTATTGTACCACTTCCCCCCAAGCTGTCAGCAAACCTGAATCTGGGCTTGTCTGAGAGGTCCCAGTTTTCTAACACTATTACAAGATAAAAATGCCATCTGCTTCAGCCGCTAGTTTGTTTGTTGTTGTTGTTGTTGTTGTTTTTCTCTGGCACGCACACTACCTAATGAGAAAAGAGTTCATTAATGTATCTATGGGATAGCACAATGAGACAAAAGAAACTTTAAAGTGTGGAAAGGCAATTCAGAGAACTCTTTCTAAACACATTATAAATATTAGAAAATTAGCTGAAACACATTACAGAGACTGTGAACTCTGTACTGCATTGTAAAGAGACACCATTAAACTGTTTTTTTTTTTACCATTTGTGTTCAGAATTTGTAACTAAAATTACTAGAGCGTATTCGTGTCAGTGGTTCGTCCGCTCAGCCTACAGTTTGCTAGCTAACTATGCCTCTGTCTTGTAAATGCATATTACCTGGTTGTAATATTTTACAAAACAGCTCTGTATCCTTATTTAAATTTATTTGTATTTGACAGTTGACAGAGGTGGTAACTTTTCCCCCCAGTGTTTGAGAGCATAGAATACAGCTTAGCTTTTCAAGATTTTGATAACCTATTTTATTTACTTGGCGATTTATTTATTTTTTTTAATCATTTGAAATTTGGCTGGGTGGTTAGTAACACATTTTTCTGTGGTGTGACAAACTCAAAACACATATGTGACCCTGGACCACAAAACCAGTTATGAGGTCTTTTTTATTATTATTATTATTGAGATTTATACATCATCTGAATAAATTTTACACATCAAAGCTGAATAAATAGCCTTTTCATTTATGTATGGTTTGTTAGCAAGATATAAGATTTAAAAATCTGGAATCTGAGGGTGCAAAATAATCAAAATATTGAGAAAATATATTTGTAAAATGTATCATTTTGATCCGTACAATGTATTTTTGGCTATTGCTACAAATATACCTGTGATACTTATGACTGGTTTTGGTCCAGGGTCATATATTTAATATTGCCTTTTGCAGACTTTATCAAATATCTTACATAATTTAGTCAGACAGTTATAAATGTTCCACTGTAAAAAGAACTAAAATGTCATGACTTGAATCCTCTTTCAATTTAATACGAGCAAACTGAACAAACTGATTCACTGAATGAAGAAATTATTTAACACTACAATCAAAGAGAAAAACACTGTAGAGAAAGTTACAGACTAGGTATATAAAAGATAGACATTTAGAACAAACCAATTCTCTGGAATGAAAAGACTTTCCAGCACTACATGACAGGTTCACTATATTGTTTCATATAATTCACTTTTAAATCACTACATACAAGAAGAGGACTGTACAGAATAAAACAATTCACTAGAATAAATACATTACATATGTGACCCTGGACAACAAAACCAGTCTTAAAGTCATTGCACACTGAGTCCGAAATGTTTGTATATTTCCTGTTCGGCATCGGTTCTTATCAAAATGCTTGCTACGGATGAGAAAATGCAAAAAATCGAACCTGATCTGATTTTTTTTAATTTTTTTATGACGGATGTTTGTATTTGTAGCAATACTGTATGGGTCAAAATTATTGCTTTTTTATGCCAAAAATCATTTCAGATATTAAGTAAAAATCATGTTCCATAAAGATATTTTGTAAATTACCTACCATAAATATATCAAAACTTATTTGTTTTGCACCCTTAGATTCCAGATTTTCAAATAGTTGTATATCAGCGAAATGTTGTCCTATCCTAACAAATACATACATCAATGGAAAGCTTATTTAAATCTCAATTTTTAAAAAAAATGACCGGTTTTGTGGTCCAAGGTCACATATGAGGATGACTTTTGAGAGCTACATGTAAGGATTAGGCAGTTCAGTAGAATGAACTTGACTTACCAACACTATTTAGGATGAATCGATTCACTACAATAAATATAATTTTCAAACTATACATACGAAAAAGAGGACCGTTTGAAAGGAACTGATTCAAAAGACTTTTCAGCATTACATTTGAAGTTGCGCAATACAACGTTACATAAAAATACATATAGAATTTGGTTGCATTGAACATAGCTTGTAACTGGAAAAGTTACACTATTTTAAATGAATTTACACTATTGAAAAATATAGTAAAGTTACTGAAGTAGTTTAGCACACTGTGACATATTACACTCCTCGTGTAAAACAAACCTAGGAGTAAGTTTTTGGTTGGTTTGGATTCCTCACTTTTTTTTTTTTTTTTTTGGGATTGAACAAGATGCGCCCACAAGAGAAAAATTACAACACACAAAACACACACCTTGCAGTTTGAGCTTCAGGTGTCAGACCCTGTGAACGTACACAAAAAGCTTAAAGCTCTGACTTTGCCCAAAGCACCTGAGGCTGTTAGTGCTAAAGTGAGCTATCAGGGCAGAGTTCATCCTTCCACGGAAATGCCTGAAAGCTGCATGCCAGAAGTGTTCAATAATGAACACACTGTGGGTTGTAGCACCACATTTTAGTCTTTACTGCTTACTATTTCCGTCTCCGCAAAATGTCAGTCAGGCCGCTCGCAGATGGGGTTATTTCTTGTTGTGCATCTAAGAATAAACAAATAAAAACGCAATAATCAAATCGCCGAGCTCCCGCCCACCTTTGAACACTCTTTTCCGACTTTCAATAACAAGTTGACGTTCTTTGCGGCGAAGCACATATCTGTGGTGCCATACATCGGCGATATATGGGAAATGTCATGTCGCTCTAAAAAAAAACGAGGGAGGATAAAAGGAAGTCGGAGAGTTTTTGTGCTCCTCAGAAAGCAGAACCCACCGGAGCTGGTTTGTTCTCGGCTCAGGTGGGAGTGAATTGCCAAACCGCTGAATAAAAGCTCTATCTGCCATTGACAGGCGTGATAGAATACTGCTGAGTGTCTCACCTCCAAATGGTGTCGGCTCACGCCTTTTATCCGACACTGTTAGCATGGTGAGATTTACACATACGGTGCAGCGCTCCTTAAAGATTCTCTATGAAACAGATGGAGCCAGACTGCCCTTGGTCTCCCAGCCTTCCTCTTTGAGGTCTCCCAACTCGCTTTAATCATATCCAGCTCTAGATCAAATGGTGCACATGGATCGCAACAACTAAGTCTTGCTGTAAAGCGCTGGCAGAGCGTCAGGACCAGACATGATCCTCATTAGAGTAACTAATACTCGAAAATGATTTCTATATTCCTCCCCGGCGCTGCTTTGTAAGGAGCAAACATGTTCACTGCGTTGCATAAGCCTGGCAAACCACACATGTGATATATAGCATGTGTAATGTCAAATTCAGAAAACGCTGATGCTCCCATCGCTACTACAGGGAATCGCACATGCTTTGGCCTGCAGCACACAAATGAGAGGGAGAGACATGTGGGAGAATGTCGCAACTTAATATTCTGCGCGAGAAATGCTCTCTATATCACGGCCACAGAGGGATTTTACAAATCAAGCCCACTTTCTCGCATTCTAAACAGTGCTAAGGATCTGTTAAAGCATCTATCAACGTAATATGAGGTTAATGAGGTTTCTGTATTCCAAAGACATTATAAATATCTGCCTCATCATTCAAAGCAAGCCAGCGCATAGAGCTGCATTCTGATATCCATACTAGCGACTTTAAATTCAGTTGTGCTGAATACCCAGGGGACCTCCTCCTAAAGTCTGTGGAGGAATGAGCAATATTCTGCAATGCTAAAATGTAATGATATAAAGAAGGCGATTTATTTCATCCCATCATGCTATAGAGACTGTGACCCAGTTTTGGATATTTAAATGGGGGTTTGATATGAAGGGGCATATTAATTGGAACAGATGCCTTCTCAATTATTAACATCTCACACAGTACGCTTGTATGAGCTAAATCTACTCGTTGTACGTCTCATTCTGTGCTCAAGACGAGGTCTTAATCAAGGTCCAAGCTGATCACATCCTATTAAATGGTAATGTGAGCAGAGGAATGTTTTCCATTGAACTTTCTATTGACGGTCCCTCTGGCTGCAGACGATCAAGAGAAGCCTACAGCAGTGCAGTATTAAATAAACACCACCACATGGAGGAGCATAGAACAGCTACAACATAGGAACCTTATTATTTAAGCTAAAAAGAGAGTCGTGTAGGGAAAAGTGAATAGATAGATAAATAAATAACTTCCAACTTTAAACTTTTACAACTTCTTTGCTCTAAAGGGATAGTTCACCCAAAAATTCTGTCATTAATTACTTACCCTCATGTTGTTGCAACCTCGTAAGACCTTTGTTTATCTTCGGAACACAATTTAAGATATTTTGATGAAATCCAAGAGCTTTCTGACCCTTCAGAAAAAAATTACCACACTGTAAAAAACTATTTGTTGAGTCAACTTAAAATTATTTGTTAACTGGCTAAAAATTTATGTTCAGTCAACTCAAAAACAGTTTAGTCAACTTGAAATGTTACTTTTTACTAAGTGACAACTGAGATTTGAGTTGATTCAACTTAAAATTTTAAGCCAGCCGAGTAACAAACACAGCTGTTAAGTTTAACAAACAATTGGGTTTCAACTTAAAGTAATCAAAATTTTAAGCTTACTCAACTCAAATATCTATGTTTTCATGTTGTACACTAAACTTAAAATTTTAAGGCAGAACGAACACTCTTTTAGGTTGAAACAACTTTTTTTTAAAGTTGTTTTTTTACAGTGTAGTTTAGTCAACGCGAATATCTATATAATAACATTTCAACTTGAATGAACTTATTTGAGTTAACTGAACTTAACATTTTAGGCAGCAGGGTAACAAATTATTTTAAGTTGACTCAACAAATTGTGTTTTTTGTTTTTTACAGTGCACATCCAAGTCTCAGAAGGACATCAGTTGTTTGTGCACAAAGAAAACATAAATTCAACTTTATTCAACAATTTCTTAAAAAAAATAACAATGTCCTTACTATCTTTCTAAACCTTGAACATGTCAGTTGTGTTGCTGTCTATGCAGGGTCAGATAGCTCTTGGATTTCATAAAAAAATATCTTAAATTGTGTTCCAAAGATAAACAAAGGTCTTACAGGTTTGAAATGAAGGTGAGTAATTAATGACAGAATTTTTTTTTACTTTAAACATAGCAATAACACTGGACTATTTAGATATGAGAAATGAGAGTTATGAGAAACTAAATCTTTAAATCATGTAAAAACTGAAATGACAAATCAGGAAGAAACAAAAAATGTAAATGACTGAACAAAATAAAACTAAACAAATGAAAAGAACCTTCATGTAAATCAATAATTTAAAAAAATAATAGTAATAAAATAAGAAATAAATACAGGGCACAGATTACTGTGAATGACCACAAAGAACAAAATGGTGGCATGACTGATGTAGAAAACTACATAATTTAGATGGTAAAGGAGATGGTATAATGAATGGAAAATTTTCTGATCTGCTTTGCAGATACAGTATAAAAAGTAGTGGGGAAAAACATATCTGTAGCTGCTGTGAATGAAAATACACCATTGTCTTGGGTCAACAAGATTATGACAATGGAGAGCGCAAAGAGAAGACCACCATTTTATTGGCGAATGTCTGTAAAATGCACCTTCACTATTATTCCTAACAACACATTACATCCAGTATCACTGCTGGGATCATTCACATGGCCTGAGCAGGTAACTGCTTACTTTATGTCTCCACTGGCCCTGGAAGTTTAGCACATAGACGACTTCATAAAAAAGAAATTGCAAAGTTTGCAACCTTACCGGCAGACGAGAGCCAAAATCCATCATTATCTGAAAACAAAAACTTTGCCCTTCAGCCACATACCAGACGTGCTCCTGGTAGCAATGCAAAACAACATATGGACATGTCCACAAAATCTAAACCCAACACAATGCTTCCCCTTGACCTTTGAGCCCAAGCCCGCTGATCCTTCCCCAAATCAAACTGCTCAACCCCTTCCGCTCCCACTGTTTCTCTGTGATTCACGAGCTCCCGCGTTTGGACGGAATAGCATTGGCATGTTGTCCGTATATCAGAGTCCTACTCCAGGGCTGAGTGGCAGGGTGGTAAATTTCCTTTATGTTGTCATTACTTACGGTGAAGAGCTTCTCGTATCAGCCACACCAGCTGCGTATGAGTTACTGCCATAGATCAAACTCCATGACTTCTTCTTGAGGCCGGCATAATAACATGTTAAAGCAAGGCGAGACCGCTCAACAAAGAGTACTCCACCTAGATGCTATTACTTATTGTCTCTTGAGTCTGGATGTCCTTGAGACATAGTGTTTATCACCTAGCCTTGGGTAGATCCTCATAAAAACATATAGCAGAACGCATTAAAGTGTCACTGAAAATGTACCTAAAGTGGTCTGTCTCTAAAAAGGGTCACTAGCAAATCAACAAACACCAAAAGTGCCTTTTTTGTTACAACCAAAACCAAGACTTTGTAGCTAGTATATAAAGAGACTTTCTTTCTTCTTATTTTACAACTTTTTAACTTCTATATGATGAAAGTTGATTCTTTAATAATTCACCCAAAAATCTAAATTTTGTCATTAATTACTTATCCTCGTGTCGTTCCAAACCTGTAAGACATTCGTTCATTTTTGGAACACAAATTAAGATATTTTTTGATGAAATCTGAGAGCTTTCTGTCCCTGCATAGACAGCAAGGCAACTACCACGTTCAAGGCCCAGAAAGGTAGTAAGGACATCTTAATTTGTGTTCTTAAGACGAATGAAGATCTTAGAACAACATGAGGGTGAGTAATTAATGACAGAATTTGTATTTTTGGGTGAACTATCCCTTTAAGAACTAGGAATTCAGGTATGGTATCTCTGAACATTTAAAAGGCTGTTCATTTCTAATATTGTGACAAAACGCCTGGCGTGAAATCCCCCCTCCCAACACTCAACCTTCCTTCTAGCACCTCTCATACCCCCCGTTCACGTCTGATTTCCCACTGTGTGCTCTCTTCATTCTTGCCTCTCACTCCTTCCATTTCCTCTCCTTGTTCTTACAATGAGGACTCTTATCATTTGCAGTTTGGCTCCCACTGAGAGTGTGAAGGTCAGGTAGATATAAACGTCTCACATTTTCCCCACACAACACTGTAGGAATCAGGTGGGTGTTTCTACCCCATACAGGGGTTATTCAAGGTACGGTCAGACTGAAGAAAATGAGGCAAATATGAAATCATTAAATTTCAAAATGCGACACAGGTTATTGGCTATTTTTGTGTTTTGTGAGTGCATAACTACTGAAAAGTGTTGACTGGACTTAATGGTTTAATGGTTGATGCCTATAAATACAACTGATATTAAAAATAAAGTGTGAAACAAAGAAATATCCTTACTACCTTTCTGGGCCTTTAATGTGTTAGTTGCATTGCTGTCAATGCAGGGTCAGAAAGCTCTCGGATTTTATTAAAATATCTTTTTTTGTGTTCCGAAGATGGACGTAGGTTTTACAGGTTTGGAATGACATGAATGTGATCAATTAATTACAGAATATTCAGTTTTGGGTGAACTATCCCTTTAAAGTTTTCATGTGAATAATTGAGAAAAAAAAATTAGAAAATGTACTCACCCTCTTGTCATCCAAGACGTTCATGTCTTTCTTTCTTCAGTTGTAAAGAAATTATTTTTTTGAGGAAAACATGTCAGGATTTCTCTCCATATAGTGGACTTCTATGGTGCCCACGAGTTTGAACTTCCAAAATGCAGTTTAAATGCAGCTTCAAAGGCCTCTAAATGATCCCAGCCAGGGTCTTATCTTATTTTCTAAAAAAAAATTACAATTGATATACCTTGTTGTGGGAGGAGCAAATGACAGACGCAGTGGGTGTGGCTTTTATAAAACATAAATACAAAAAAAGTGTCCAAAAAGGGGGAAAAAATAAAGGTGTCCTCGACGTGCTCAGGTTCTGTTAAGGGCAGTGTTCAAAGAGGAAGGGTCCAGGTAAAGGACTGGTCTCTCGAGGAGAGGCGCGCTATTTGAACAGCGGTGGTGATGAGGCTTCATTCACGTCAGGTGCTGGTTTGGCACCCCTCCTCTCTCATACACCCACTATCGTTATGGGACAGGGTGTTGATGATAATTAGCAGGGAGGCAGCTGACTCGTCACAACTTTTTAACACTTAAATGCTCATCTTGTTGAGCTCTGCGTGTACTCTGTGTATTCTGGTTCAAGACAGTTAGGGTATGTCGAAAAACTCCCATCTCATTTTCTCCTCCAACTTCAAAATTGTCCTACATTTTATATATTACAGTTTTATTATTATTATTTTTTTGTAAAGGGCGTTTGATCTTCTTTGCACTTTCACTTCTTCAGCAATGTACTAGACAAGCTAGACAAGATAAGCATTTGAGGTTAAAAAGTATATAAATTGTCTTTTTGGGGGGGAGAATAAATGATCGTTTTGCTAGATATGACCCTTCTTCCTCGACTGGGATTGTTTAGAGCCCTTTGAAGCTGCATTTAAACTGCATTTTGGAATTTCAAACTTACAGGCACCATTGAAGTCCACTATATGGAGAGAAATCCTGAAAAGTTTTCCTCAAAAAACATAATTTCTTTAAGACTGAAGAAAGATAGACATGAACATCTTGGATGACAAGGGGGTGAGTAAATTGTGTCAATTTTTGTTCTGGAAGTGAACTTCTTTAGGTGTACTACCAAATTGCACATCTGTGCCTTTTAACAGATGAGAACGATATTTAAACCAGGACATGATTATGCTGTGATCACATCTCATTTCACGTAAACCACATTCCCAAGAAAAGGTCAGAGATGAAGTCTCTCTAATATCTGTTTTGATCTTCCGCATTCTTTGATTCACAGAGAAGAGGAGATTTTGTGAGTAATCCACGATCAAAAGGGATCTGAGCGATTGGTATTACTGGGTAATACAAATATAAGGTGGGATTTAGTCTGTGTATTTGTGTGTTTTCTTACTGCGCAGGCTCTCTGTGTGACAACCCATGAAAAGCAGAGTTTGTGTATAATAGAGATATTCTACAAATATCAGCGGTTTGCAGAGATCCGATCTCTCCTGATACCGGTGCTTAATCTTCCCCCTATCTCAAAGCTTGTCAATACAAAACAGTTTTGCCGTTAGACAGCAAGCGCAAACCGCTTTTCAATTATGCAGCAACCTCTGGAGCTTCAGGATCTGCGATACGAGGAGCTAATCCTTAAAACTCTTTAGCCACTTGACCATCGTTTGTTCCTTCACAAAGACAGAGGCCGGTACGATTGGTCTTTGATAAAAAATTCACTACCCGTTTACTCGAAAAATCTCTCGTCATGCATTATGTAGGACAGTGAGATTTCCAAGCCTGGAGCCTCTCACCATGTCACCAAGGCTGAGAAGAGAGCATCTGCTGCTGGGAAACTGCTGGCTACAGCCGCTGGAAAACTCTTCGCCCCACTGCTCCTCATTAACCTTCAACAGCTCTTATACACTCGGAGGAGCGAGATCAGACAAACGCTGAGGAAATCTCCCAAAACTGACTGATTGAGTTTTAGAAGCAGATATAACAGAGTTGGTCAAAGACCGAGGTCTAAATACAACACGGGCATCTGAAGTCAAGACATTCGTGATAAATAAAGAAGCGCCATTTCGAGCAGGACATGAATATCCTTTTCCTGAGGTTAGAAGAAAAGACCAATGAGATTCAGCGAGGTCACTACCGAGGCACTCGAATGCGAATTTCCATCTGAGGGAGCATATCTTGAGGGTGGGAACATGTTTTCAACATGGCTGAATTTAAGTTCTCTCAAGAGTGCGACACAGGTGTCTTCCACCCCCTCCTGTTTGTCATTTCACAATCCCACGCAGTAACCTCTGTCGGAGGACCTAACAGCGAAATAAGAAACATGAAAAACTCTCGGCCAAAGCGCATATATGAAAACACCGCCTCTGATGTGGAGGTATTACATGTTTTCTCATTTTTCATTTATGAAAGTCTTGGCTCCCACACCAATGAGATATGAGGTGGGCATGAGGGAGGACAACAGGAAATCATTCCACAGGGAGGAGAAAATATGAGCTGGGACTGTAGTTACAGCCTTTTGTAGTATTATGAGATATGTTAATCCAAGAGAAGACGAGAACACACATACACATATATAATATATGAGGGCTGCGCACCATTCAGAATTGAATTAGAAATGCCATTTATATTCTGAAATCCTTGTGGTGAACTATAGCTTGATTTAGCTTAGAAGGAAGAATTCAAATGAATTAACATTCACCTGCAATTTTAACTAGTTTAACTAAATTTTGGATCGACAAACATTTAAAGTTTTTGTAAAAACAGTTGATTTCTCAGAATGCATTTTAATCTGTATTGAGTCACTTTAAATTGCAATTCTGTTCATTTTCTTCCTCTAATCCCAATTAAATTTTTTGTTCAGTTTATATACTACCAGTCAAAAATTTTTGAACAGTAAGATGTTTAATGTCTTTTTAAAAGAAGTCTCTTCTGTTCACCAAGCCTGCATTTATTTGATCCAAAGTACAACAAATACAGTACAATATTGAAATATTTTTACTATTTAAAATAGCCGTTATCTATTTGAAAATATTTTAAAATGCAATTTATTCCTGTGATTTCTAATCTGAATTTTAACCATCATTACTCCAGTCACACAATTTTTGTTTGTTTCAATTGATTTGCTGCTCAAAAACCACACTTATTATTATGTTGAAAACAGAGTGGAATTTTTCAGAACGTTCAGAAGAACAGCATTTATTTGCATTTTTTTGTCAATTATTTTGATCAATTTACAATATCCTTTCTACATAAAATTAATTGCTATAATTTTTTTTTTTAAAATATACTGACTTTAAGCATTTGAATGTATAGTTTATTCAAAAGCTTGATAATAATAATAATAATAATAATAAATGTTTCTTTTACAGCAAATAATAATGATTTCTGAATGATCATATGAAAGTGAAGACTGGAGTAATAATGCTGAAAATGTATCTTTGATCACAAGAATAAATTACATTTTAAAATATATTCAAATAGAAAGCATTTATTTTAGATAAAAATATTTTTAAAATATTTCACAAAAGTACTGATTTGGATCAAATAAATGCAGGCTTGGTGAACAGACATTAACAAATCATTAAAAAATCTTTTGACTGGTAGCATATTAAGACTGTATATAAAACACAAATACACTGCATACATTGCAAATGATTTTTGTTACACACGCAAACACACACATTCATACACACTCACATGCAGTCACACACAGACATTATTTCATCATCAAAGACATATTGATTTAAAAAGATGAATTCACATGAGAAGCAAAACTGCAAAACCAAAACATACAAAGCTTGAAACATATTGAAAAATGGAAGAAGATGAAGTGAATCTTGTTTTATTTTTCCATGTTTCAAGCATAATCCTCACTAAATTAAGTATGGCTTAGTACGAATGTTTAGATGTTGTCCTGGAAAACAAGAAAAGAATATGATTGTTTTTGCACGAGCAATGGAATGTAATTTATGTGAAAGATCAGACTCTCACAATATTAAAAGACATTTTCATAGCTTTAAATTAGAACCGCTCTTCAATACAGAAAATTCTCAACTACACTTTGGCTCTCCGCTTGGATTATATAACATACATCAATATGCACCGTCTCTGTATGCATACCTAAAAATAAAACACTGTGCACAATCACATGCCTCTTTATATCGCAACCTATAAAATATCTACATGAACATTCTGTCTCTTCTCTCCGAGGCGTATCGCTCTATATGCGCCGACTTCTTGGGAGGAAGTCAAGAATATCCACTTTGGTTCAGCTACTCGGCTGAAATTGCTTTTTATGATGGTGTGGCAGGCAGTGAATCTTTTTTATATGTTTTCTATAAGAGATGTAAATGAAGTCAGAGGACAGTAGGATGCCGCTACTCTGTCTTAAAGGAAGTGTGGGGGATGTCCTCAGCCACGGCACAGCAATTTCACACCTGTCATTTACAACACGGCCACTCTAGAAAACCGCAAGACCCCGGGAGAAACTCTTCAAAGGAACTTCCTGTTCCTCCGCCGCTCTACCAGCAGGTAGATTCGACACATGGCACTTTAATTTCACCCTCCGAGTGATTTTCAATCAGCGTTGCGATGCAAAATGCGATGAGCAGATATTCATAACAGCAAGTCTAGGAAACAAACACGTAGAGACCTTTGGAATTACATTTCACATCATGACTCATTCTCTTTCCTAGTTTTCAACATGAATATTCGAATTAACCCTGGAAACACGTTAAACTTATGATCACTTGACCTTCAGCGGCTCTCCATGAGAAACTCATTATTCATTCAGCAACAGTCGTGATTAAAATCAAACCGAATATGATGACCGGTCCTCCCAGCCAGACGTGCGGCGAAACACGAGGACAATTAAAGAACTACGCCCTACAAATTAACATTCAACTGTGACAAACCAATAAGCGAATGTTGTAAAGTCAACCGTTTATGTTATTGGATTTACAGCAGAGCCGCAGATAACTGCCATTTTACAACTGCAGTAAATAAAGAACTAAATGCAAAAACCTACAAGCATAAATGTCATTAACTACAGTCCTGGGCATCCGACAATAAAATCCGTAATTATACAACAACACCGTGATGATATTTCGGTCACGAAAACAAATAAAGCATGATGGCTGCAACAAAACCAGTTTAAAAAATTAGAAAAAAAACCTTATGAAACACATTCTAACGCTTCTGTGCGTCCACCTGAATCGTTGGAAATGTGATGGCATTTAAGGAGTTGTGATTTTCATTAATATCAAGGTTGTGCTCCAAAGCGATTCCTTCACAAAAGACCTTCCGAGGCGCTCAAGGACGCTATAAGCAGCATATTTTCAGACAAAACTGCATTAGCATCACAAAAGGAGAGGATCTAAGCGGCGTCCTCCTTATGATGAGTGAAAAAAAGCACAGAGAAACATTCCCTGTGGCTGGGGCTCGCAGTCGATGCACTGCCACCTACACGCCAACACTCAATCCACATCAGCACTGCTCATGCCGCAACAACGTCCTTGCGTTCCTCTGACCAGAATAGAATTCAATACAATTCCACCAAGCTTTCGGCACCTACTCAGAATGGAAAAACTGAGAGAAAACTGTGGGAGGGCTATAATAAACACGTGTATATAGATGTGATATTAAGCACTGCATATCATTCTTCAGTTACTCTTCGTTGCACATGAATACAAAGTATATAGGTTTGTGTCTGAACTACGCTATTCCTCGCAAAGCAGTTGAGCTCCTTTGGATCAATAGAGTAATCTGCTCCCCTTTTGTTCCTATGCCAAGACTTTAATCAAATGAAGCAGAGCTAGACTGGCACAGCGCTGGTGTAAATCTGCGGTCCTCGTGTAGCTTTGCTGTAGGGCAGCAGTGAGCGACAGAGAGCACGCTAGAGGTCATGGCTCGACGGCGTCTCGGGTGAATCAAAGTACATGAGGTTGGGAGAGCCGGACCTGAGCTTCACGCAGGCACGTGGGGGCTGAGGTGAGCCCTCGGGGTGACAGCTGCGAGATAATCGCCAGAGTTTTGTTTCTCGCAGAATCAGCTGAACGCACATACAAACACATCTTATGGTGGATATCTCTTCTGATTATGTGACAGCGGCCGCTGCCAAAGCTTGTATATTTCTGTTTACCAGCAGTGAAGGATAATCAGTGATTTCTGCAGGTTTCAGGTAAGGGGACAATCGATATGTGACCCTAGACATTTTTTGAAATTAAGATTTATACATCCACTAAAAGCTGAATAAATAAGCTTTCTATTGATGTATGGTTAGGACAATATTTGGCAGAGATACAACTATTTGAAAATCTGGAATCTGAGAGTGCAAAAAATACCTAAAAATGGAGAAAATCTGCTTTTAAAGTCCAAATGAAGTTTAAAAATTACGTTTTAATATATTTATGGTAGGAAATTTATGAAATATCTTCATGGAACATGATCTTTACTTAATATCTTAATGATTTTTGGCAAAAATATTACAAATATACCTATGCTACCACAAAACCAGTCTTAAGTCGCTGGGGTATATTTTTTGGATATTAAGTAAAGATCATGTTCCATGAAGATATTTTGTAAATTTCCTACCGTAAATACATAAACTTAATTTTTTATAAGTAATATACATTGCTTAAAACTTCATTTTGACAACTTTAAAGGCAATTTTCTCAATATTTTTATTTTTTTGCTCCCTCAGATTCCAGATTTTCAAATAGTTGCATCTCGGCCAAATATTGTCCTATCCTAACAAACCACACATCAATTGAAAGCGTATTTATTCAACTTTCAGATGATATATTAATCTCAATTTCGAAAAATTGACACTTATGACTGGTTTTGTGGTCCAGAGTCACCTATGTGTTTTTCATGGCCGATAACCGATATTTTTAATTGATATACTGTATATGTCTGGTGTAAAAATGAAAAGGAATGTCAAAATTAAGAATAACCAGAGCTTTGACAAAAATAAGCTTCTTTAAATTCTTTAAATTACTTTATCTGCAAATTGATTTTGAAAATTGAAAAGATACCGATAACTATAAAATTGTGTCAGGTGTCCCCCAGTGTCAGGTGGTTTTCTTAGTTTTCTTTTGATATGTAACAAGTTGTGGAAAAAAAATTAAATTAAATAAAATACCATTCAGTAAGACTGCTCTTTTTTTTTTAGAATGGATGCATTACATTTATAAAAAGCGACAGTAAAGACATTTATAATGTAACAAAAGATCTTGATTTCAAAACAATGCTGTTCTTGTGAACTTTGCATTTATCAGAAAATCATGTAAAAATGTATCAATGTTTCCACAAAGGTGGTTTTCTTTTGATGTGTGATAAGTTGTGGTAAAAAAAATATTAATAATAAATAAATAAATAATATTAATAATAATAATAAATAAAATACATAAAAATAACAAATAAAATATTTTTTTTGTTTATTTTAGAATAGATGCATAAGATTTATAAAAAGTGACAGTACAGACAATTATAATGAAATAAAACTGACAGTTAGTATAATAAAAGTTTGGAGTTAGTAAGATTTTTTTGTTTGTTTGTTTTTGTTTTTTTTTTTAGAATGGATGCATTACATTTAAAAAAAAAGTGACAGTAAAGACATTTATAATCATAAGACATATAGGATTTTGATTTCAAATAAACTTTCTATTTATCAAAAAATCATGTAAAAATGTATCAAGGTTTCCACAAAAAATAAATAAAATAAAATAAAATAAAATAAAACACCACTCAAAAATGTGAAGTCAGTAAGCCTTTTTTTTTTTTTTTTTTTTTTTTTTAGAATGGATGCATTTAATTTATAAAGTGACAATAAAAACATTTATAATGTTACAAAAGATTTTGATATCTATTTATTTAAAAATAAAATTGTGTAAAATGTATCAACGTTTCCATAAAAGAAAAGAAAACAAAACAAAAGAAAAGAAAAAGATTTTTTTAAATGAAAGAATGGATGCATTAATGTTGTAAAAAGTCACAGTAATCACATTTACAATGTTACAAAAGATTTCAAATAAATGCTGTTTTTCTGAACTTTCTATTTAGCCAAAAAAAAAAAAAAAAAAATGTATTAAGGTTTTCACAAAAAAACTAACTATTTTCAGACAATTAGAAGAATTTCTGAAAGATCATGTGACACAAAAAACTAGTAACAGCTGCTAAAATTCAGCTTTGCCATCAAATGAATAATACTTTCCAATAAATGTTGAGGTTATTTAAATTTGAATAGTGTGGGTTTTCCATTTAGATTGTAGAAACTTAGTTCTTTTTTGTATTTTTGAAAATAAACAAAAAAGCTTGCCATTCACGAAAATCAAAAGCACTTTCTCTTTTCTTCTAATGTCTAACGACATTAGCCATTCAGCCTGGGAAATACATCATTCAGATGAGAAGGAATTGCCTTTGATTGTAAACAAATAAATCCTGATGGCAAAGACGAGCATTTCAAGTCACTTATTTGTAACATGATGTCACTAATCTGTCACTGAGAAAGTTATGCTTTCATCTGCAACGCATTTATTCAAATTTTCAACAAATGCAAAAAAATAATTGGCAAACAACTACGCATTTTACTCTCTCTTGACAGCAAATAGACTGTTTTTCACAAACTCCAAAACTCACTTTTAGCCTTCATTAACGTCTTAACATATATTAACTCAACGTTTTGACAGGTTGCGTCAATTTCACACACCCACTCATTAGGTGTCATAAAGTTGTGTTAATTGTATTGGTAAGAATATTTGCACTGAATAAAAAAAGATGTAACATTCCATGTCAAGTTTTCTGCATAATTAACTATCCTAAAGAGACACTTATTATTTATAGATCAATGTGACAGAAAAAGCTGTTTTTCTGACAATTTTAAAATTGATTAAATTAAACTGTGCAATTTAGTGTAAAAAAAATAATAAAATAAAAGATATTTATTTAATGTATTTAGTGCTGTATTGTTATGTACTAGCATGTCAGTAAATACTCTCTTGTACCTTTAGCCATATAAATGCTTTTAACAGTCAACATTTCTATTGGACAGTCACTACAAAGAACAAGACCTCAGCCCATCATCCTGTCATGGTCCCTAAAGCAGTCACAATTCAAAGCACAGAAGCTAAATCACAGTGAATACTGACTCAACGCATGCACTCTACTGTAGATCCAGATCTCTCCGGTGGTTTCTCATGGCAATCTCATCAGATGACATCTCATTAATCTGTGCTCTGCTTACTGTAGATCGTCACCTCAGTAGGGAAAAAAGATAAACAAACAAGTCCCAGATTACACGTCGTGCGAGGCCGGGCTCAGCCATTAGTGCTCGTCATCCCTCAGATACCACAGGCGATGTCATAATTAAATCAGTCTGTTTGCTTTTTCTCTGTGCTCCATCAGACTGTATTGTTTTCATATTTTTCTTGAGATGCGTCTCAGAGCCGAGGCCTGCTAAAGCTGCCCATTTGGCATTTCTGAAATTGATTTGGGGGAGAAAAACAAATGGCTCGACTTGTGTTTACGTTCTAGCTCTCTCCATTTATCAAAGCCTGTCTCTGTCTTCCTGATTAACTTTATTCTTTGAAGGAAGAGAGAAGCATTTGTTCATACTCCACGCAGGACCCTGCCAAGACTGAAATCCTAGAATCGACTCAAATTAGCTAGCCATTACAGCTATGATTTATACCGTTATTGACGGAGAGACAGAATTTTTCTAAGTTGAGCTGCTCATCTCACCCTCATATATAGCATGTTGTTCTGCGTGCTTAGAGAAGTAATGGCGCCTGAGATTGTTTTCCTTGAGAAATGCAGTTTTTGTACTTGTAGATCAGGTAGGTCCCATTAAGAGACAGAAAACAACACAAACTAAAAAGAATAAAAATACTTTAGCAATCATCTCGTACACAGCATTTGTAAACAAAATAATTTTGCTGCAGTCAGATGGGCAAAATAAAGTGGTGAACAGCTGTGCAGTGTTATAGTTTCTATTAACTGAACAAGTGTTGCAAACAAGCTCTTCCAGTGCAGACAATTCCCTTATTATAATGGGATTGACCTACATATATATATATATATATATATATATATATATATATACACATATACAACACTGAAGAAATGACACTTTGCTACAATGTAAAGTAGTGAGTGTACAGCTTGTATAACAGTGTACTTTTGCTGTCCCCTCTAAATAACTCAACAGACAGCCATTAAAGTCTAAACCGCTGGCCACCAAACTGAGTATACCCCTAAGTGAAAATATCCAAATTGGGCCCAAAGAGTCAATATTTTGTGTGGCCACCATTATTTTCCAGCACTGCTTTAACCCTCTTGGGCATAGAGTTCACCAGAGCTTCACAGGTTGCAACTGGAGTCCTCTTCCACTCCTCCATGACAACATCACAGAGCTGGTGGATGTTTGAGACCTTGCGCTCCTCCACCTTCCGTTTGAGGATGCCCCACAGATGCTCAGTCCATCACCTTAACCCTCAGCTTCTTTAGCAAAGCAGTAGTCATTTTTGAGGTATGTTTGGGGTCGTTATGATGTTGGAATATTGCCCTGCGGCCCAGTCACTGAAAGGAGGGGATTATGATCTGCTTCAGTATGTCACAGTACATGTTGGCATTCATGGTTCCCTCAATGAACATGACACTCCCACCACCATGCTTGACTGTAGACAAGACACTTGTACTCCTCACCTGGTTGCCGCCACACACGCTTGACACCATCTGAACCAAATAAGTTTATCTTGGTCTCATCAGACCCCAGGACGTGGTTCCAGTAATCCATGTCCTTAGTCTGCTTGTCTTCAGCAAACTGTTTGCGGGCTTTCTTGTGCATCATGTTTAGAAGAGTCTTCCTTCTGGGACGACAGACATGCAGGCCAATTTGATGCAGTGTGCAGCGTATGATCTGAGCACTGACAGGCTGACCCCCTACCCCTTCAACCTCTGCAGCAATACTGGCAGCACTCATACATCTATTTCCCAAACACAACCTCTGGATATGACGCTGAGCATGTTCACTCAACTTCTTTGGTCGACCATGGCGAGGCCTGTTCTGAGTGGAATCTGTCCTGTTAAACTGCTGTATGGTATTCAGGGTCGTTTCAGGGTCTTGGCAATCTTCTTATAGCATATGCCATCTTTATGTAGAGCAACACTTTTTTTTTTAGATCCTCAGAAAGATCTTTGCCATGAGGTGCCATGTTGAACTTCCAGTGACCAGTATGAGAGCGTGAGAGAGATAACACCAAATTTAACACACCTGATTCCCATTTACACCTGAGACCTTGTAACACTAACGAGTCACATGACACTAGGTAAAGAAAATTGGGCCCTATTTGGACATTTTCACTTAGGGGTGTATTTACTTTTGTGGCCAGTGGTTTAGACATTACTGGCTGTGTGTTGAATTCTTTTGAGGGGACAGGAAATGTACACTGTTATACAAGCTGTACACTCACTACTTTACAGGGCAAAGTGTCATTTCTTCAGTGTTGTAGCATGAAAAAATATAATAAAATTTACAAAAATGTGAGGGGTGTATATATATATATATATATATATGTGTGTGTGTGTGTGTGTGTGTGTGTGTGTGTGTGAGATGCAATCTAGGAAAACCCAACATACAGCAATACGCACTTTAAAGTCCCGTTCTGAATCAAATGATTTGCTATATGCGCTTTGAAGTCCCGATCTGAATCAAATGATTTGTAATCCGATTGGAGCGCTTCGAAACAGTAAATCACTTTGCAACACAGTGGTTCACTGATTCAGAGTTTAAAAAAAACTCAGTTGATACTGTGTTCTTTGCTAGCTTTCTCTATATCATTTATTCTTTGTTTGAAATGAAATCATTATAATTATTAGGCCTAACTTACAATGTTTTTAATAAATTGTGATCACATTAGACAGTTTCCGTCATATTAAAACATTTCATGACATTACACTCATTATCTGGTACTTGAAAAAGACGGGTACATAATGTGCGTTGTTAACAGATCACACTAACATTAGGTTTTATTAGGCTATAGCCTTACTGGAGTTTGGTCAACCTCCACCTAGAGAGAGAAAAAAGGTTAAAACCCAAATATGGGTGGAAAAGCAAAAGCAGTGGCGGGTAACACGGTTACTCCCACTAGCCACTTTGGCAGGTTGAATTTTATAACAGAGCTTGACATTCATTCTTGTCTGGGACAAGTGGATTTTTTGAAGGGGCAAGTTAAAGAGAATTTGATTTGAACAACTAATCTGATTAAAACATCTAATTAGGGAAGCACCAACATTTCGGCGAGAATGATTCAGATTTTATTACATTTGGTGTGAAAGCAATTGATAATAGATAATGTATTGACAGTAACAAGGTCACGCCAATAAAGGACTGCGCATACAGCCTGTATGAAAATCAACACAAATGAACACAATTGCACACAGAAGAAACGTCTGGCTTGCTGCAACATGGAACAAACTGCTGGTTTCGTCTGAGCCTGGGTTCTCCCAAGGTTTTTTCTCCATTTCTGTCACCGATGGAGTTTTGGTTCTTTGCCGCTGTTGCCTCTGGCTTGCTTAGTTGGGGACACTTAAATTCCAGCGATATCGTATATTCTTTGAACTTAACTGAGCTGGATTTTGACATCACTGAATTCAATGATGAACTGCCTTTAACTGAACATTGATTGTTTACCTTTGTCCTTTTGCATTATTGACACACTATTGTCTTATTTAATACTGTAAAGTTGCTTTGACACAACCTGTATTGTTAAAAACGCTATATAAATAAAGGTGACCTGACTTGATTGACATTATTTATACTGTTGCAGTTTTGCAATGTAATTGCTTTCATGCTACATTTGAGATTCATTGAACATGTGTAAATGCCACTTCAGCTGCTTCTTTTTGTCCTGCAGTGGTTTTGTTAATACCGATTTCACTTGATAGGTGAAAGCCCTATAGTGTCATATTAAAATAATCTAAGAATTTGAAATGAAAGATGACACATGCAGTTAAGTTTAGGGAAAATGCCCATTAAATAGGCAAAAAAACAAAAAAACAAAAAAAAGACATGGAAATCAATTTAAATACATTTAGGTATGCAGTAACTTTAGTCATATAAAACACAGTTTCTCAATGACAAAATGAGTGGCTAGTAATTATCACATACACTACATATATTACACATACTGTATACATACTATATTTGATTTTTTTTTTTTACTTTTACATTTTAATAATCATAATAATAATAATCCATATTTTTTTTTAATATTATTATTATTATATGGCAGCGGCTATTTACATTAAATGCAAATAGCGATAGATGCTATTTACACTAAGTGAAAAAAACATTTTCTCAGCGATAGATTCTATTTAAGGTCCTTGCAGACTGAGTCTGAAATTTTTGCAGCTCTGCGTATTTTCGGAAGTGAAAAACACAGAAACACTTTCGGAAGTGACAAACGAAAGTTTCGGATGCAGTGTGTAAACGTGACTGACACAACGTGAGGTGGTGCAAGGACTTATTAAGACCAAATAGCGATAGATGCTATTAAGTACAAACAGCAATGAGTCTATTTACACTAAGTGAAAAAAGCAGTATTTTTTAGCAATATGCTATATACACACAGTGCGCCACTGGAGCTTCTGTTTAACAGGTGTCTTTTGCAATGTCATCTAACCCAACCACATGTTTGTGGGTGGAGTTAGTGTAAATAGAATAAGGCAGGCTTTTTGCACTTATTTTTTATAACATTATAGCTTCTCAGAACATACATGGCTTCCCAAGCTTATCTGTATCAGAGCAGTGAAAGAGTGATTTATGCGCCTGCTGTTCTAAATGTTTTTTGGTTAAATATATATTTAATTTATCTCACTTTTAAAAGGACAAAACACAAATCAAAGTCATTTATTGTTACTGTAAAAATACCACCATTAAGCTCTGGTGATTTGCAAAAGCGTCATTGTGTTTCCTTTATGAGAACATAACACCTGAGATAATGAAGACTTGTTACAACCACAAAGGTTAATGACTATTCGACCAGGCACTCAATCATCTTTGAAGGTAGCTGGAAAAAGATAGTCTATGACTGCACCTTATTTACTTGGTCAACAAGCACAATTTCAAAGCTGGAATAAGAAAGATGAGCAGTGCAGTGAGGCATACCTGCAAACAGAGCACATGCACAATCATTTTTACTGCTGCTCCGTTATAAAATGCACCACATATTGTGCTCTCTCTCTCTCATTTTATTACTCATACAAACCAACACACACCATGTATGAAAATCAAACAGTGTACCGTAAGCTCAGGATCAACACCACAATGCACAGCAGCACATCACAGTGAGAAAGATGACAACCCGTTGGGTGTCTGTGACATATTTCCTTCGGAAATCAGTAAATTTGACAACATCAAAATCACTATGTGACAAGCTTTTTAATTGAATTTTGATTGCTGTGAAATTTTCACCCTGTGTGAAGACCAGAAGATGAGCACTAAAGTAGGCTGGTAAAGCAAATTATTTCTTAGCTTTTAAGCTACTTTAAAACGGCATCTTGCCGAGCTACAAGCTACTCACAATTTGAAGTATCAGTTACAGTTAAACAACTGCTTTGAAAAATTAGCTATCTTAGCTATGAATAAACAATAAAAAAATAACTAAATTGCCTCATATTCTAATTGCAAAATACCAAGAACATACTTATTTAGACAATCCACTGCAGTTTCCAAAATTAAAATAAAATCTAATGGCAGTAAAACACCAACTATTATTCATTTTCATACTAATTATGATTACACAGGCAGATTATAGATTAATCAATTTGTTTTTGGTTCCTTGCACAGCACTATGATCTTATGACCTTAAAACATTTTTATCACAGTGTGTGATTTGTAAACTAATACATTTTGATGTTTACATCACATAACCAGCTCCATATATGTTTTTTCTCATGTAGTAAACTTGCTTAGTAGCTCACCCGGTAAAGCACTGCAAGACTTGTAAAAGCAAGTGGCATAATTTGCTTTGCAAAATGTATTTTTTGTATCTCACGTTTGCTTTTGTTAACACGATAGGCTTAGGGGAGGGATACAGTCAAACCAAAATTTATTCAGACAGCATCAACATTTCTTACATTATCACAGTTTATTATCTATAGTTTAGAAAATGTTAATAAAACATGGCAAGAATTCAGAGTTTAACTGTGTCATAACAAATTTCATCCTGATAATGTCAGATAACTTTGATAGAAAAGTAATGGAATACAATTAACCAAAAATTCAGACGAATGAAATATGACAACATTTAAACAACTATCAATACTTTGTTGACCATTTATCAAGCAAATGCTTAATTTTGTTCAGTCTGTGGTGTAAAAAGTTTGCATTAGCAATTAAAGAAAAACACTTAAGCAAAACATGGTCAGGTCAAGTGTCTGAATAATTTTTGGCCCCAAATTTGTATTAGCTTTACTGGTCTGAAGAGTTTACTTTATTTAGCTATCCTGAACTATAGTGTCCTGAACCCACTAGTAAAAAAAAAATATAAAAATGATATCTGGTGTCTGAATATCTTTCAGTTTGACTGTAAGTGAAAGCAGTTTGTTATTTTAAAATGCAAGAGAGAATTAAACTTTCATCATCATTTATCGGACATTTCATTTTACGCAATATGTACAACAAACAACGTAATAAAATGTTGCCAGGTTAAAGTTTATCTGTTTTGGAAAAAAACGAAAGCAGCTTTAACATCATTAACATACAAGAGGCAAAAAAGTCATGTTTTTTCAAAGCGCCTGGGATGCAAAACTTTCAAAACTGACATGCTGTATGCAAGAGAGGATGTTTTAATTGTGTGTTTGCCTCAGTTCACTCAATGTTGTCATGCTACATTGCTGCTTCTTGTATAAGGTAGCTTGTTATTTGAAAAGCTGAGCTACTGTCACGCTAATGTAAATGTAATTAAGGTAGTAGTGCTGTTACTTTTTCTTAGCTACACACAAACACTGTAGCTTATTTGGATTTGCTAATAAGAAGCTCTACTGCAAGTGTCTTGATAATATTTAAGCTACAGTATTCATTTAGCCAAATTTGGATAGTGCAGAACTGGAAAGTCTCAATCGTTTGATCTTAGAACTACTAGAAAATTCCAAGTTTCCATTTCCACTACTAAGGGATTATGAGGCATTACCCATGCAACTGCTGCAGTCTTGACAAAGCTAGCTTCTAATCTTATTAGCATCCTGTGCTTTAACTCTCTACACAGCTTGAACTAGCTGATGTTTTTCATGTCTGATTAAAAGGCGGATATAAATATAGTTAAGATCCATCAAAATGTTTGAAGTATTAAACTACAGTATACAAAACTGAGTCCACTGAGCTAAACTTAGCGTATGTCATTTTTAGCTCAGATGTCAGCTAGATGAACAGATATACTGAAATGTCATTAGATATGAAATGAATGCCAGATTAGGTCAAATTCCACTCTCACACTTCTAGAAAGATCCCCATATTAAAGTCATTTTGGGGGTATGAATATTTCATCCACTCACACAGAGTTGAAATGCAATATTGAAGTGCACTGGAATCCCATGTTCTGATTTAGAAAGCTATGTAAAGTAGTTTCTCACTGAGCTTTTCCAGGATCCAATTATCAGTGGAAAGATGGGTGGCCAGAGAGGATGGCAAAAGGGTAGGAAATTTCTACGATGCAGATGGAGAATAAAAAGTGAATTTCAATGCTTTGCATCAGCCAATGGGTTTCCCTGTTTAAAGCTTAGGACAAAAACGTTGCATTCAGCAACCAATCCAAATTAACTTATATTCAAATTCCGATTAGCTAGTGACTCAACGGGTCATTGTGGTAAGAGGTGAGACCGCAAACTTTGACTATCCAATAAAGGCGAAGCAGACGGTGCATGAGGAAGCAGCCTTATTTAATTCCTCTAAAGCAATTTTAAGGCCTGTGATCAGACGCTCTCAAGGGACTTCAGACCACATCAGTGTCCTCCCAGCTGGACAGAAAAACACAAGTAGCACAATTTGAACTGACCAGAGGAAACAAGGGACAAACTGACCGCCGAAAATGCCAACGCTTTGGAAAGGGCAACAGCCGCTAACAGCGACAGTCTCCAATCTGTTGTTTTCCCCTTGCGATTCCATATGGAAATTACATTACGCCCACATCCTCCTGCAGGCCATTGACGTGCAACAGTTGTTAGAGCCAATATTCAAGACTTCTGTTTTCAAAATGTATATTATTGCTGATATAAAACAGGGAGATCTACAAAATGTGGAGAACGCTATCTGTTAGCAATCCCCTTTTATTCTCAATGGCACATGCCCGGAGGGATAAAGCCGCTCAGAAATTTGCCTTTTGAAAAATCTGCGATCTTTAATAATGGGACAACAGAACCACCAAACACTTGAGTCATAAATAATACCATGTGACTAATTAATCTAATGGTTAAGGGAAATAATCACTGATTGTCTGATGTCACCACAAGAACGTACAAAAACCTTCATTAATTTCTATCTGTGACATAAAAACATCTATATAATGGCTCTACCAAATAGTTTTATATACAGTTAACGTCAGAGGTTAACATACACCTTGCAGAATCTTCAAAACGTTAATTATTTTAGCAAAAAAAGAGGGATCATACAAAATACATGTTATTTTTAATTTAGTACAGACCTGAATAAGATATTTCACATAAAAGACGTTTATAGTCCATAAGAGAAAATAATAGCTGAATTTATAAAAATGACCCCGTTCAACAGTTTACGTACACTGAATTATATGAAACTGTTTTTTGTTTTTGTGATAGTTGTTCATGAGTCCCTTGATTGTCCTGAACAAGAGTCCCACAATGAGTTCCACAAATTGGTTTTTCAGCATTTTTGTGTATTTGAACCCTTTCCAACGTTGACTGAATGATTTTGAGATCCAACTTTTCACACTGAGGACGACTAAGGAACGCATATGCAACAATTACAGAAGGTTCAAATGCTCAATGATGCTTCAGAAGGAAACACAATGCATTTAGAGCCAGGGGGTGAAAACTTTTTGAATTTGAAGATTAGGGTAAATTTGACTTCTGGGAAGCATGTAAGTATCTACTGTAGCTTCTGAAGGGCAGTACTAAACGAAAACATATCTGATATTTAGGTAGACAAGAAAAATGTATACATCTTCATTCTGTTCAAAAGTTTTCACTCCCAGCTCTTAATGCATCGGAAATTGACCCTTCGCAAAGACCCATTCCTCTCTTGCTACGTTCGACAAGCCATGGCACTCTCACGCCACACATCATGTTCTCACGCAGTGAAAAACACATCATGAACCAGAGAAGACACTGACAACATGCTGACTGACAATACAGACCAGGTTACTTTTAATAACTTTTTTTTTCATGAAAATCAAACAATAAATACAATCTTGTGACTCTTTAATATGTCGCGACAGATCATTAGAATGCCTCAGTTCAAGCAGCATGTGAACAGATTATCTTTTCCTCTTTCCTCTAATTATAGCAAAATATAAGCATGAATGAACATCAAAAGGTACTACGGAAAGATGTCAGTACACACCATTTTTACAAGTTCAAGTCCACTGACGTTAATCTACTGTCTGGTTTGTTTGTCAGACAAAATGGCAGATTCAGCGTTATGATTGGTCAAAATAACCTGTCAATCAAACAATGTACAATGATTTACAATTATAGTGGTTCATACAGTTCTAATAATAACCCCTGTGTAATCTAAAAGCCCATTATTATAAACGCACTGGATTTTTTCTTTCTAAATGCTTATTTCTTTAAGCATGAGCATCTGCGTTGAGCTTCATGTGAAGAGCCATATCCGATAACAAGAAAAGCAATTTCCCTGTCAGATGATATGAATGTGGGCAGAATGGGGAAACTCTCTAAATGAGAACTGAGTAGATGGTGGCTCAACATGGTGGCAAATTGCACAGCGGACTGGCTGTGTGACAGACTGACAGGCCATTGCAAGCAGATCAAACAATCCACAAAACACAGCTAATTTCGCACCAAGAGACAAGCAATGCGCCATTCCGTCCCCGTTTGGCCATTTTATGCCCGTCTCCCCTAACACTTCCTCTTCAATTAGATTGGTCCACCCAGCTCTCAAACTGCCCTTATAATAGCACCGGTTTGGTGGCGCAAGCCAATTATCTGACTATAACACGATGGGGAAAAAAGGTTTATAGACCTGAACTCTGTAGGGACGTTGTATTTTTCCTTTTCACCAGCGCAATTACTTGGAGACATTTTTAGCTTGGGTGAAAAAGTGTGTTCCTGTGAAATGTCTGAGTAGCTAAAATATTCAATATGGATAGAAATTAATATTGCAAGTGTATTTAGGTCATTATGCTTCATTGGCCATATGGCGTTGCCGACGCCACGTCATCCAAGCGCTTCACAAGCAAGGCTTTGCATGTGCGAATTACATAAACACCAGAGCTCAGCCACAACACAACTGTTTGTCAGTTGTCAGCCAAGACTAAGGACACTGAATTTTCACACGGATCAAAGGTCACAGGATTTAAAGAAGCACAGAGATGAAGGAACATGCACTGAGTTATTAAGGAAACCAATGGGAAATCAACTTGAGATCAAAACTAGCCAGCCAAAGCGCTGATGGCCTGACTGGGTGGTCACACGGCATTAAACAGTGCAAATGAGTAACACTCAAGGCTCCAGGAGGATGAGAAGGGAATGATGGAGTAGGTCAAAGGGGGTGTTTGAAGCTGTGAAACTGGGGTGGGAGCAGAGGTTAAAGAGGAGATCTCCCATACTACTGAGGGGTTCATTTGGAAATGGCTAAGGCTTATGAAGTAATCAAACCGAGAGCAGCAGAGGAAAGTCAGATGAGCTGGAGCACTGAGCAAAGAGTCAAAGTGTGAGAAAGCTACTAAATTTAAAGATCTAGAAAGATAATTGAACCTTACAGTTGCTGACTGAAATATAGAGGAAGTCACAAAAGATCAAGGACCTGTTTAAAGGTAAAGCAGGCATTTTTTTATTAGTTTTATATGAAGAGATAACTATAATTAAGCAATCCGAAGGTTAATATCCCAGAAACTGTAAAATCTATTTATGTGTTGCTAAATATGACTCTGTTTTATGGCAAAAACAGCATGATTGGCTCAAATAATAAAATAATGGTGTGATTTTGGTACAACAAATATACATTATTGTTCAAAACTGTTTTGGGATCAACAGTTTCCACCAAAATATTAAGATGCACAATTGTTTTCAACATTTATAATAATACATTTTTTTAGCACCAAATTAGTATATTAGAACGACTTCTAATGATCATGTGACACTAAAGGCTGGAGTAATGGCTGCTGAAAATTCAGTTTTATCATCACAAGAATAAATTAAAGCTGCAAGCAGTGATGAAAGGGCCCTCGCACCCGGGCTCACCGCTAACCAGTGGCTTTAAAAAAAACAGCAAATGCTGGGCAGTATTCTCTTAATATTTAAAAAAAAAAAAGATGCATCTATAATCGTTTTATCATCGAATCGGAGCCCTGTGAATCGGAATCGAATCGAATCGTGAGGTGCCTAGAGATTCCCACCCCTAATCAAGACATTTTGTAAATTTTCCTACCTTTCTCTCTCTCTCTCTCTCTCTCTCTCTCTCTCTATAGTTGTATCTTGGCTAAATATTGTTCTATCCTAAGAAACCATACATCAATGGAAAGTTTATTCAGCTTTCAGATGATGTATAAATCTCAATTTCAAAAAATTGATTCTTATGACTGGTTTTGTGGTCCAGGGTCTCATATATATTAAAATAGATCTTATAATTGTTATATCTTACTGATTTTACCACATTTTTGAACACATAGGATTATTACAGTATTCTACAATGCATGACTAAGGGGTTTGCGGTGGTGATTGTTTTTTTGTAAGCTTAACATGAAATGCATTTTGTTTGCACTACCTCACACATGTCATCTAATTCAACACTGAAGCAAGGTTTTAGTCTTGCCTCACACTATAATCATCAAATAAAATGTGCAACCTTGTAGTTGGTGTTATTTTAAAATCATGTGTGGAAAAATGCTTTTACTTTGAAGCGGAAAGGAAGTCTCTTTTAGATGATTCTGTATTTTTACAACACTTTTTTGCAGCAAATCATGAAGCCATTCATCGGTCTTGCTAATGCATCAAAAACTGCTCAATTCTGGCAAATAGCAAAGATGGAGACTTATTGGTTGTCGTGAGTGCCGGTCCTAAATCGTATCTAGTATTAAGTACTTACAAATAACCATCCCTCCAATATGCCCTTTTATCCAGCAGATGATGAGGAACCCTGTTTGACACAAGTTACAGGAAGCTTAAAGTTGCCAATAAGTACATTAAAGCAGATGCAGTTAGGGACCGAGTTTGAGTCTTCTGAATCATGTTACCACACGGTCGCCTCAAAGTAAACAACACAAGCGACTTTTCCTCCTCTCTCCTACCCTAAAGGGAAGGGTTTATCCTCTTTTCATGGTGCATTAAATCGAAATGGAGGTTGTCCCAAGAGCAACATTACAAAACAACAAAAATGCAGAATCTCTAGCAAGAGCCTGAGATCAGTGTTTTAGCCCTGCACTTCCCTGGCTGGGATCCGAGCCTTGAAGCTGATGCAGTCTTGCCTATTGGAACAAAGCCCTATTATCCAGCAGCAGTGTCTAGAAGTAACGTCCCACTGACTTCCATTTTCTCAGCATGAATGTACAGTGGTTTCACTGCCTTCGGTACTATAGAAACACACAGGACATCGCTGCGGAAAACAACTACACTTTTAAACAACTCCATTCTCTGTTGTTGTTGTTGCTCTACATCCCGATTTTCATTTCCTGTTTGCTTCGGATAAACACACCTGATTTAATACCCGGAAAGACACAATCGCATCCTCATAACTAAATTGCATTTCTCTGTCTTATTCAACCCACTCTATACACAGTTACCTTGGAGCTGCTATTGTTTCCAATTGTTAAAATGGCATTATGTGTGTGTGCCGTCGTTTTGTTACCTTTATTGACCTAAGCAGAGGTCTCAAAAATAATGAGGCATGGGTCTACAGTGGCATAAGTAGGGAATTGACTTTTACGGAGAACAAAGGCAGATGCCTCATTTCAGGGTCAGGAAAAACCTGAGGAATTAGTGAGACTAAACAACAATATCCACACGATTTAGAGCTGGCTTTTTCCAAAGAGGATTTAAAGATTAACTTTTTAAGATTTACAAGACTTATGCTTAGAACAGAGTAATTGAATAAGGCATTTGCATAAGTATTGCGGCACAATTCATAACTTGTTTTATTTAACATGTACAAATATATTTGATACCATCAGGACGCTTTGCAAGCCTGTTAACACCTCGAAGAAATGAAATAAAAGGTCATTGCAAATTTATGTCTCACCGCTGAGACTTTATTCCTCATAAATTCATTTTAATACCTCACAATTACATCTGTAACTCTCATAATTGTAACTTTATTTCTCATAATTGTGACCGCATACTACACAATTTAGACAATTTATACCTCAAGTGACCATTTCTCAGTAATGTGACTTTATTTGAAATCTATCTCACAACTGAGCCTTGATAGCGCAAGACTTTATATGACACAACTGCATTTTTATATCTCATATTCGTGACAATTTCACATAATTGTGCTTTCATTTCTAATAATTAGGAATTTATATCTCAGTTTAGATTTTTTACCTCACAAATACATCTGTAAATTTCATAATTGTGACGTTATTTCTCATAATTGTGACTTTATACCTTACAACTGAGATTTTAAGCCTCACAATTGTGACCATTTCTCATAATTGTGACTGTCTCACAATTGAGCATTGATACCTCAAGACTTTATATCACACAGTTACATTTTTATATATCATAATTTTGACTTAATTTCTAATAATTAGGAATTTATATCTCACTATTGAGACTTTAAACCTCAGAATTATATTTTGAAATCTCACAGTTGTGACCATTTCTCAAAATTGTGACTTTATTTCAAATAATTTGAAATTTTTCTCACAGTTGAGCCTGGATACCTTAAGACTTCTTATGATTGCATTTTTATATCTCATAATTGTGTCTTAATATCTAATAATTAGCTATTTATTTCTCAAAATTGAGACTTTATACCTCATATATATCTTTATATCTCATAATTGTGACCACATACTTCACAATTGAGACTTTAAACCTCATAACTGTAATTTTAAATCTTGTGACTTTTAAAAGTTTGAAATTTGTCTCACAATTGAGCCTTGAAACAAGACTTTATCACTCATAACTGTGCCTTCATTTCTAATAATTCGACTTTATACATCACAGTTATTTCTGCAAATCTCACAATTTATAATATATTTATAGTATATTTCTCATAGTTATGACTTCTTACTTCACAATTGAGACTTTAAACTGCATTTAGCATAGTTGCGACTATTTCTTATACTTGTGACTTTGTTTCAATTCATTTCAAATTCGTCTCACAATTGAGCCTTGATATGACATAATGCATTTTTATATCTTATATTTGTGACCATTTTTCATAATTATAACTTCATTTCTAATAATTAGGAATTGATATCTCACGGTTGAGACTTTATACCTCACAATTAAATTTTCTGATTTCACAACTGTGACAATTTCTTATACTTATGTCTACATTTTTAATAATTAGAAATTTATATTTCACAGTTGAGACTATAAACCTCACAATTGTATTTTTTTAATCTCACAATTGGGAAAATCATAATTGCAACCATTTCTCATAATTGTGACTTCATTTTTAATAATTGGGAATTTGTATCTGACAATAAATTTTGTTTCTCATAATTGTGGCTTTATACCTCACATCTGAGACTTTCACATCTCACAACTCTATTTTTAAATCTCACAATAGTGACCATTTCTCATATTTACAACCATTTCTCATAACTGTACATTTTTTTCAAATAATTTTTTATATTTGTCTCACAATTGAGCTCTGACACTTCAAGACTTCTCACGATTTTTATCTCATAATTGTGACCTTTTCTCATAATTGTGACTTCATTTGTAATAATTAGGAATATTTCTCACAATAAATTTTGCTATTTGACAATTGGGATTATATTTCTTATAACTGCAACTTTGTTTCTCATAATTGTGACTTCATACCACAGATCTGAGACTTTAAACCTCACAATTATATTTTTAAATCTCACAATAGTGACCATTTCTCATATTTGTGCCTTCATTTCAAATAATTAGGAATTTAAATCTCACATTTGAGACTTTATACCTTAAAATTGCATTTTTATATCTCACATTTGTGATCATTTTCCATAATTACAACTTTATATCTCACAGTTGAGACTTTATTCCACACAGACAAATGTTCATATCACATAATTGCGATCATTACTCATAATTGCAACATTTTCTTTTATAATTACGACTTTATATCTCACCATGTGACCATTTGTTTTACAGTGAGGCAAAAACACACAGAAAGAAAAAAAAGCCAAAAACTATGCAAATGAGATGTTTTTTTGTTTTTTTTTTAGGCATATGGAGAAGTGCACTATTTTAATCAGCGAGGGTGCACAAGAGAGAAATGGTACAGACAGAATGAAACAAAGTTTCTCGGGAGAAAGCAATAAAATCAAATGTGTGATAAAAGAAAAATATTCTCTGCAGTACAGATGAAGTGCTTTCTTCCTCAGCAACCTGCTACCTGCAAATGACTGTGATTCACAATGAGATGCCAGTAAACAAGCATATGACAGCACTGTATTTCACACATCCAGCCTCGCTACTGCCCCCTACAGGGAACTGACTGCATGAGAAATCTAAGAAAAGCAACCCCAAAACTTAACTTGTGTGCTTTCGAAGCAGATCAGAGCAGAAAGCTATTGAAGGGGACCAAGCGAGCAGGTGGGAAGAAAGAGAGAAATAGAAAGCTACAGAGAGAGAGGAAAGTCAAAGGAGGAGGCCCAAGGCTCCCTGTGGAAGAGCGAGCAATGATCAGAGACACAAGTTCTCAAAGGGGACACGCTCCCTTTAGAGCGCTGCTTGAAAGGTGGCTACACGGTATTACAGTATGCTTGTTTACAGGAAGGCTGACGGCTCACTTCATCTGCAGAGATTCCAGGAGTTTTAGAAATCTTACAACAGATGAAACATCTTTCCTCGACTAACAGCATTTGTTAGTCAGGAACCACCCATACTTTTGTGTTGTTTTTGTGTTCAGCTGACATTATTACAATACAAGCCTCGCATTAGCATTGGGATATTATGGACGATCGAGTAGCGGTTAGTGAGGCGAAACACTCTTTTGAAGCGCATGTATTGTAATTGCAACACTGTAACAAACCATAACGCCCGCAGCAAGCCTTGATTGACGTGTTCAGCGTAGCGCCGCATTGCAATCGACTGGGAGCCTGTGTGCTAAACACACAGGAAATCACTCAACGTCTTGGTGTCATGAATTCAATGAGACAAAAGAGGATAACACGTCCCTCACGTTCTCAAAATTTCATGACAGCGGGTAGATCCTCCCGAAACTTCAAAGTAATGTGGAAGATCGAAACAAATGAGAGCACACAAAGACAGACGCATTCAAGCAAACTTTCTTCTCGTGTTCTGCTAACATAATAACTCCCCATTAGACCTTGTGCTCTGTTTGGGGTTTGGGAAAACTCAGTGCTCTAATCTCAAAAATACATTGAACTTTAGTTTTAAACATGACTTTTTTTCTAATCTTATGAGAACTGACATGCAAAAAAAAAAAAGAAGTGTAAATAAAATTCAACACACCCTTAATTAAATAAGTTTAAAATCATGTTTTGGGATTTAAAAACACATCACATGAATTTTCATTCACATAAAGGAAGGCAAGTGGAACGTTAAGCTGAAGTTTGGGGTCAGTAGATTTTTTTTTTTTTTAAGAAATTACATTTACCAAAAGTGACAGTAAATACGTAATGTCACAAACCCTAAAAAATATATCATATGTTACTTTGACATTTCTTGAGTATGACGGCGTTTTAGTGCCACGTTAAAAAAAAAAAATTAATAATAAAAAAAAAAAAATTTATAATTAAAAATTATAAGAATAAAGTCAAAATGTTATATAATAAAGTAAACATTTTGAGAATAAATTCAAAACCTTTAGAGAATAAGGTCAAAATTATGAGAATTACATCATAGCAATTAAAGTTAATATTTTGAAAGTACAGCCTGCGCATGCAAATGGCTCAGAGCACCGGGGAAAGATGCCAGGCCACCAGAATTTATTTTAATATATGTGGGATTATTAGCAGAAATCATAACATGTGTTATACTTGCTTGGAAATAATATTTCATGTCTTCGATTGTATTCATTAGGCCTACTGTAGTGTGCAAACCACCCGATAATAGCAATAAGCTTTGTGCTTTTGGTACTTTTAATATAAAATAAAGTCTCAGCTTTCAAAATCTGTCAGTTTTATAGTGAAATACAAACAATGTGTCTTACAATAATGTATTTTTCACACTCTTTAACATGTCAGGACAGATAGCTGTATTACTTTTTGATTACAATAAGACATTAATTTCATTAAATTATACTGTTTTCTTTGTGTAAATTCCACCACCTACTCCACAAAAAGGTCTGTGGCGTCCAATCTTTCATTCCTCACATATATTTAATTAAAAAACACAATAAAACATTCTAAAGGTTGAAGTGGATTCCAACTCATTAACATAAGTTATATTGTTGTCTTTTCTAAGGTATATAAGTGATTATTCACAAGCTGTTTTATTCACGTAAAACATATACAGTAATTGATTGGAAATAATATTTAACATCTTCCATTCATTACTTGTAGTGCGTCAGCCACCCAGTGATCGCAATAATTTTGTGCTTTGTTGCTTTTAATATAACAGCTCAGCTTTCAAATTCTGTCAGTTTTATGACAAAATACAAATTATAACTGTGCTTTTCCTCTTTATTTCAAGTTTATAGCATAATATAAACGTAAAGGAACATCAGAAGGAATGAAAAAAACAGAATAGCCTAATTTAATGAAACTAGTCTCACTGTAATCGGAAAGATGACTGATTCACATGCCGCTTAAACTGAGGCGAATACAGCAATCTGTCACATCAAATTAAAGATGTATTGTTTGTATTTCATTATAAAACTGACAGAATTTGAAGAGACTTTGGGATATCTCCTAATGCTCCCAATCTGGGCCATTGGCATGCGCAATAGGCTAGAATATACTCTCAAAATATTATAACTGTAATCTTGTAATTGCTACAAATTAATTCTCGTAATTTTGACTTCATTCTCAAAATATTTCGACTTTATTCTCGTAAATTACATTTTTTATCTTGAAACATTTAAACTTTTTCTGATAATTTTGACTTCTTTTGTCAAAATATTTTGACTTTATTCTTGTAATTTCAACTTTATTCTTGAAATATTTCAACTTCATTCTTGTAATTTCAACTTTATTCTTGAAATATTTCGACTTCATTCTTGTAATTTCAACTTCACTTTCAAAATATTACAACTTTCTCACAATCTTCATTTTTCTTTTTACATGGCACTAAAACACTGTCATACTCGATCACCAATGAGCATATTAGAATGATTTCTAAAGGATCATGTCACACTGAAGACTGGAGTAATGCTTGTTGAAAATGCAGTTTTTCCATCACAGAAATAAATGATATTTTAAAATGTATAAAAAGAGAAAACTTATTTTAAAAAGTAATAATATTTCAGAATACTGTTGTTTTTACTGTATTTTTTAACAAATAAATGGAGCCTTGATGTGCACAACAGACTTCTTTTTAAAACATTTAAAAAGTCTTTCAGGTTTCGATTTTGAAGGGTAATGTGTGTGTGTGTATATGTAATAATAAATAAATAAGTTCTTATAGTTATTCATACTAGTTCTTTAAAAAACAACAACTTTTTTTTAACGTTTGACTTAGATTGCAATCATTGTCCATGATGCACATGATATTACATGATTACCTTTGACATAACAGATAATTAAGTTAAAAACTATGACAAGGAAACTGAAAATGTGCCAATATCACTGCCCAGAACTCATCCAAAAAAACAAATTATCTTTGCAGGGTTTCACTAAACCACAGATTAGTGATTTAGAAGCATAAAAGATCAAGAGTTCCCTAATGGGTCTGGGACATATTCCAGAGTAAGAAATGCAAATGTTGCAAGCGGCACCCCTAGAGGACAACCTTTATTTTGTTACACTCTCTGGCCTTTCAATACAATTACTCTTTCACCAATTGAAAGAAACAAAAGGGTCATGTCAGCTTAATTACTCACACCCTTTAATGAAACTTCGAGTCCATTGGGAACAAAAGGTGTATTTTTCTTCATACACAATATCAGGTATCATAAGCAGACACCAATTACAGAAACTGTGCTTATAGGCACATCCAAAACTCAGAATGTTGCACAACGCACCAAGTAATTGAGAACATTTCCACTATAACATAAGGAATTATTCTGCTAATGCCACAATAATAACCCCAGCCTAAAACTAATCACCTAATCATCTTCAGAAAAGCCGTCTATATCTAGCGTTTCAACTTTTCATTATCTGTTACAACACCTGAGCAGGCACAATACAGCCATCCAATCAAAACAAACACATCTCAATGCATTGCTTGTAATTACAAGACCTTTACAAGCATCGCTCCTCATTATCTCTATTTTGTATTGTAGGACTACAAAGAAGGATGCTTAAGCATCACTATGAAGGATAGTCTCTAGGCTAGCACGTCTCATTATCACCATGTTCTTGGGATGGAGGCCACAGTAGTTCGGTCCAGAAATAGACCAACAAAATGGCACTACCCATCTGTCCCACCTACAATGTGACGCTCAGGATTATATTCTACAATTTCCTCTGGTTTAGAGTTTAACATGTAACTAACCGTGACTGTGCAGAGGAAAGGGATAATGATTTGATTCCCTGACCAGCTTTGATATTGTCTATTCTCTGCAGTTGCGCAATAAATGTCATACACGCAACCTACATTACAAAGAAGCTTCAGCCAGACCGAAAACACATACTGTCAGCGGAGAGTGTTGTGATATCCCCTAAGAGGCCCAGACGTGCTCTCAATATGTCAAATCTTCCTGAGAATGAGGGCGATCCACACCATTAAAACTGTCGCAGACAAAATCTAGTCCACACTCTACATCTATGGTGAACATAGACAGTGGTGAGTAGACTTCGTACCGTGAAACAGGTACTGCAAGATTTATACCGAGCTCCCAACCAATTAGACGTCTGAAAATGTGCATTTGAGGAAAACAATTAATATTACATGATGCATCTTTGAAGGCATCACTATTCGGCTGAAACACAAGATGAAGAATGCAAATACCTAGGTATAATAGGGGTCTACAACAGGGGGTGCAGCAGGGGGTCTGCCAATTATTGTTTGATCTCAAAATAAATAAATATATACATTTAAAAAGATATATGTAACAATGGCTCTCCCGAAAAGTTTGAATACCCCAACAGAACAAGTTTGGGGAGACCATCGCAGCCACTAGGGGGCGAGATGGGAACCTTGATCAACATTCCTCAAGGACTGGTGGCCAAAGCAAACTAAATGTTTGTACTTGTGATAATTACCTAATCATCCATCTCTAGGCTGGAACCAGCTACAAAGCTGGCCCATGCCGTCTCTTGAACGCTACTAAAGGGCGCATTTGGAGGTGCACCCGCATACTGCTGGACACTCTGGGCTTTCCACACACATAAATCACTGTGACTTTCTCAATGGGCTCCTAAAGGAGCTGCAGCATTGCGATGCAGCGCACGGCGCGCCAGATACTTCTCTTGGTGTGCACATCATTAGAAAGGCTCCTCTGCAATCAAGTAAAGCGCGTGTGATAAAATGCCTTCATCAGTCGCCTCGCCGAAAAGAAAAAGACACCGTTTTCGCATTCAAATGACGTCACGTTTGCACGAAGCTGTTGCAGAGAATAGATTAGGAGGGGATTACTAATGACAGGCAAAACTGTCTATTCTCAATGCATGTCTACAGTTCTGAAACACGAAAAAACAATCTACGGCTTATAAGAGTAAGCATAAACGCATATTCATTTGCTTCTGCATGCTTTTAATAGCGCCTGCTGTTTCCCAGAGAACTGTGCATAGAGCCATATGTGGCGAAAAGCAATTCTGTATTGAGATGACATATCCAGAACGTCTTGTAGACCACCTGTTTGCTATGGTAGATTGCTCATGCTCCAGATTATGTAAAAATCGTACGTTATCACAACGTACATAGATCAAATGTTTAATTTAAAAGTTCAGTGAAAATGGGCAGCTGTGTTTTCCAGATCTTTGAGGTTAATAGGCTAACAATAAATAAAACGTTACACGTTACACGTGTTACGATACGGTTTTAGTGAATAGGTTACATAATATCGTGTAAACGACATAAGTTTAATGTATCAACCTATTTGAGCTCTTAAAATGTTTGTTACGAGCTGGTCACAGGTGGTACAATGGAAGGTCCATGATGACTTAAAGACCTCTAAAAACAGAGCACTGTGCTACTCACAAACACAAATAATACTAAAACAAAGGCGTTACATTAACTAAATAACACAGAATGCAACTTTTGTAAATAAACGAACCCCGATACACAAATTATAAGCCAAATCAAACTTTTTACTCATTAGTTTTACTGCAAAACGACGTACTGCCTTGTTATATCATTTTTTAAATTGAGATTTATGCATAATCTGAAAGCTGAATAAATGAGCTTTTCATCGATGTAGCTATGGTTTGTTATGATAGGACAATATTTGGTCGAGATACAACTATTTGAAATTGTGGAATCTGAGGGTGCAAAAAAAAAAAAAATAACAATATTGAGAAAAACGCTTTTGAAGTTGTCCAAATTAAGTTCTTAGCAATGCATATTACTACTGAAAAATTAAGTTTTGATATTTATGGTAGGAACTTTACAAAATGTCTTCATGAAGCATGGTTTTAATATCCTAATGGTTTTTGGTATAAAAGGAAAATGCTGCTTAAGACTGGTTTTATGTTCCAGGGTCACATATATCTATTGCATTTTTCCAGACATACCGTTACACTCAACCTCACAATAATTTCACAGACAACGGCCATTGCCACTCTTGAGAATCATGCGTAAATGGATCATTCGGGGATGTTTTATTCATGCCTGGCATAACGCGTTGATTTATTTAACCAACTTTCAGGCATGCACACGTCACCTAGCCAGAAACACATGCGCTACAATATTTATTTGTTTAGTGCATCAAGCCTTAATTAAATTAAACACGCTCATGCTCCCACGCCAAATTCCCTCCTGCCAAATCCCCAGCACCCTGGCCTCCACCTCCACACAGTGGCCCCTCGGAGGGACCCTCTCTTTTACAGCTCTGATTTAAGACCTCTCTTGGATCCTATCCGATCTCGCGCGCAGTGCCAATCCTCGTGCCCATCGCTGAAGCATGCACGCGCACATGCGCGTTCGCTCAATTCTTTTACAAAGAGTATTTCCAACACTCTTGATCTTTGCAAATCCAAGTTTGTGTTTTATAAACGATGGCGTGCATACAATGCGGCGTCGCGAAGAACCGCTTCCAGTCAAACCACCTGTTCTCACCCACCGTATAGACTACATAATGGACGCATTGATGAGAACAGATGGAGATGTGCATCTCTCTAACCTGATATTACAGCCACAACCGTATTCAAAGGCATCTATGCATCCGCGTAGCTTCGTTATAACTCGCTAAATGGACGTTAATTACACGACAATGCACATATCTTCTGAACGTGGAAGCAAAGTGTACTGATGAATTACAATCATTGGTGGTGTATCCGACATATAAACTTACCAATGTGAATAATTGAATCGGGAAGCACAGGCTCCCACTCCAGACTCCAAAATGTGATCAGAAACAATACTGCCGGAAAAACTTTCATGTCTCCCTCTGATAAAATCTATCCTCTTTAGGTTCAGAAAGATGCCGAAGAGACGTAGTTTTAAATCCTGTGCGGAGATGCTGCTTGTCCTCCTTTCAAACTGTCAGCCGATGCTTTTCTCTCTCTTTTTTTTTTTTTTGCCTCGGATGCGCTTCTGTTTCTGTCGAAATCTTCAGTAACCCGTTTGAAGAGCACCCGTCAAAACATCCTGATGCTCCGAGCAAATCCGAATCAATATCAGACAAAGTTAAAATGTGCCTCATACACTGCTGGATCTTCTGTTCTCCCGTCTAGGCGAATAAATCGGGATTCCGTGCGCTAAACACGACGCATCTCACAGCATCACCCACCGCACGACTGAACAGAACTTCCTTTGCGCTGATGCAGAACAAGCACGAATACAGTTGAAGAAGATTTTTGCACTGAGCCCTTATTCCGATGCAGTACTGCGGAGACTTTTCTGCGACAGAGACCGAGCGGCTCTACATGCGGATTCTCGAGCTGTGATGAGTGGGAGGAGGCCCCCAGGATAGATGCGACTACACGGGCAGCAGCATCAGTACCCGGCGCTGTCCAGAACTGAATTAACAGAGGAAAGAGAGACGAGGAGAGAGAGAGCGAGAGAGAGAGCTAGCAAGAGAGAGATCCACAGTGGGGTGGGCGGAGGTAGTTTATGATAATGGAGAGGACTCATCTGTGAGACTGTGGCTCCTCCCTTGTCCAGCAACTGCCAATCATTTAGTCTGCAACTACCGGTGTTCTAAAATGAACGGGTTTTGGTTACGTTACTGAGAACGGTATGTTAGTTATGTCTAAACGATTTATTTGTTTCATTTTGTTATAATAATAGCTTTGATTAGATTTCCAAAACTCAATTTCATCTCAATCCTCTTAAAAATCTGCAATTATTTTGTAAGCCCCCTTAAAAACCTATGGTTATGTAACAGGGCTCCAGACAAAAAATTAATGGGAGCAAGATTTAGTATTGAGTAGATTTAGAATGTCAATTAAAACAAAAAAAATGTACTAGCTGTATTAAATCACTCAAATAAAATAATAACATACATACATTTTAAGTCAAAAGTTTACATACACCTTGCAGAATCGGCAAAATGTTAATTTTTACCAAATTAAGAGGGATCATACACAAAGTCATGTTTTATTTAGTACTGACGTGAATAAGACATTTCACATTAAAGACGTTTACACAAGAGAAAATAATAGTTGAATTTAAAAAAAATAAAAATAAAACTCTGTTGAAAAGTTTGCATACACTTGATACTTACTATTTTGTTACCTGAATGATCCACAGCTGTTTTTTTTTTTTTTTAGTGATAGTTGTTTGTCCTGAACAGTTAAACTGCCTGATGTTCTTCAGAAAAGTCCTTCAGGTCCCACAGATTCTTTGGATTTTCAGCATTTTTGTGTATTTGAACAGTTTCCAGCAATGACTGAATGATTTTGAGACCCATCATTTCACACTAAGAACAACTGAGGGACTCATATGCAACTATTACAGAAGGTTCAAACGCTTACTGATGCTTCAGAAGGAAGCACGATGCATTAAGAGCCAGGGGTGTGAATTTTTGAACAGAATGAAGATTCTTATTTTGCCTAAATATCATATTTTTAATTTAGTACTGCCCTTTAGAAGCTACAGAAGATTACATGTTCCCCAGAGGATATAATATGTTAAATTTACCCTGATATTTAAATTCAATTCAAAAAATTCTTTTTTGCATTGGTTGAAGACAAAACATTTGCTACACTCTACATTCTTAGTCAAGCAAGATTCTCGTTCTTAAAGCAAGAAACACTCCTCTGTGCCACAGCAGCTCATATTTGGATACATGGTTGGGCCCCCCAAAGGCTGAAACCCTAGACTCGCCACTGATGACAGTCACAAACTGGATTTGCACTGCTCATTGAGCACAGAAGTATAAAGACTACCTTCTATATCCATCAAATGCTCCCAGCTCCACCGGGATAATTTGTGTCTGCTTAATAGCACTGTGTCATGGGCCGTCTCCACTTCGCAAGATAAAACAAAGTAGTTCAGAGTTCAATTTGTACTTGTACTCGCCACATTAAATCCTCTTGTTTATTTATCCACGACCTTCAGGTGATGACTGTTCTACCTCAAAGAGACTTTCATGAGCTTGCAGTTCTGAAGATAAAGTAAAGATCACACTGAGAGTTGACAAACAATACCGTCTAATGCAAAGTCAACATCTTGAAAGACGTTTAATCAGGTATGGTTTGACATTTTGTCATTCCTGTAAAAAATGACAAGTTTGTGTAGTTTGACTCCAGTGACCTGTTTAACCATTCAATGACATTGTTGATTTTGGTGTGACCTGGGGAAACCAAAGGATTATGGGAGACAGAAACACATAGCCGTTGTCTGTACATCCAGAGAGCGAGAGCAATGGCTCATTAAACACAGAGATTGGATCAGGCGTGTGACAAAATGGGAGGAGCAGAATATCAATGCATCCCAGAAGAACAGTACAGAGGTCAATAATAGCAAGGCTTCAGTCTAAAGCTGCACAACAGATACAGCAGCCACTTGATATGCCATTTACTTAATTCATACTAAGCCACCAAAGTTGTCCATTAGAGATGCATGTAAAGGCATGTGGGATTCTAGTTGATGGGTTTCGATTCACCTTTGACTCCCCGTCCTCTCTTCTTTTAGCTCCAGACATGTATAAATATTGATAAGCCACTTAATGGATGCCACGTAAACTGCATGGGAATAAAAATGGCTACATTGTCACCCCTCTTTCTTCACCCACCACAAAATGTGTCTTCTTTCATGCAAAGAACCCCAATTTCCATTCTTTTAGACTTTCCACCTGGACTCATTTCTCAGACACAGCTCACGCAGCCATTCATAGCTCACCAACACAGTGTTTCCTGACAATGAATTATGTATTAGCAAGCAAACAGAATGGGCACAGTGTTATCTGCGCACAATGTCACGGCCTGAGACTGACTGAGCAAAGTTGGGGCGCTTTAGAAGATGTTATGGAGCTTGTTTTGGCAACGGCAGCTGTCCTGATATCCTCACCAAAATATTTATAGGTCTTCTGGCATCAGAGGGTTCATTTTTAGATTTGTGCGTAAGAGAAGAGACTTTCCAAAGAGAGAGAGAGAGACTTTCCAAAGTTTCATTAATAATAAAACACCTTTTAACTCGAAAATATCGCAAAGCTCCGGAGGACTTCCCAAATAGAGTTGTGCTCAAAAGTTTACATACCCCTTGCAGAATCTGCAAAATGTTAATTCTTTTAGCAAAATAAGAGGGATCATACAAAATGCATGTTATTTTTTATTTAGTACTGACCTGAATAATATATTTTACATAAAAGACATTTACATATAGTCCACAAGAGGAAACAA
Organism: Cirrhinus molitorella; assembly: GCA_033026305.1. NCBI lineage: Eukaryota > Metazoa > Chordata > Actinopteri > Cypriniformes > Cyprinidae > Cirrhinus > Cirrhinus molitorella. The sequence continues at coordinate 15,794,917 of CM065125.1, read as the reverse complement.
TAGTTGAATTTATAAAAATGACCCTGTTCAAAAGTTCACATACCCTTGATTTTTAATACTGCTGTGTTTTTTGTGTAGTGATAGCTGTTCATGAGTCCCATGTTTGTCCTGAACAGTTAAACTCAGAAAAATCCTTCAGCACCCACAAATTCTATGGTTTTCCAGCATGTTTGTGTATTTGAACCCTTTGCAACAATGAATGTATGATTTTGAGATCCATCTTTTCACACTGAGGACAACTGAGGGACTCATATGCAACTATTGCAGAAGGTTCAAACACTCACTGATGCTCCAGAAGGAAAAAAACATGCATTAAGAGCCTTTTGAACAGAATGGAAATGTGTACATTTTGCTCATTTTGCCTAAATATCATATTTTTTCATTTAGCACTGCCCTTCAGAAGCTACAAAAGATACTTGCATGTTTCCAAGAAGACAAAATTAGTTAAATTTACCATGATCTTCAAATTTCAAAAGTTTTCACCCTCTTAATGCATGTTTTTTTTTTCCTTCTGGAGCATCAGTGAGCGTTTGAGCCTTCTGTAATAGTTGCACATGAGTCCCTCAGTTGTCCTCAGTGTGAAAAGATGGATCTCAAAATCCTACAGTCATTGTTGGAAAGGGTTCAAATACACAAAAATGCTGGAAAACCAAAGAATTTGTGGAAGCTGCAGGATTTTTTCTGATGACCAGCAGACAGTTTAACTGTTCAGGACAAACAAGGGACTAATGAACAACTATTACTAAACAAAAAAACAGCTGTGGGTCATTCAGGTAACAACACAGTATTAAAAATCAAGGGTATGTAAACCTTTGAACAGGGTCATTTTATAAATTCAACTATTGTTTTCTCTTGTGGACTATATGTAAATGTCTATAAATGATTTTATGTAAAATATCTTATTCAGGTCAGTACTAAATATAAAATAACATGCATTTTGATCCCTCTTATTTTGCTACAAGAATTAACATTTTGCAGATTCTGCAAGGGGTATGTACACTTTTGAGCACAACTGTAGATACAAACAACAAGCATGGGCGCGTAAAGTGTTAACTGTGTCAATTGCGGAGATTATTAAATACGATAAACACTTGCTTTGTGGCAATGGCTATTATAAAAGCGAGTTTTTAAGTCTTTGCCATTCATAATAAGTGCAACAGACTTTAATATTTGAACCGAAACCCAGACAGAGCTGGCGAGCGTGCGCTACGAATACTAATTTAGAAACTGATTATTGTAACATTAAGTTGAGACCTTCAAGTTTGACAGACTGCATAAAAATCAGTTTTAAAAGCCACTGTGTCATAAATGAAGGGAGAGCACTTCAACTTCTATAAGTTACAGTCCATGCATTATTTATAGCACCACCTGTGAGCGAAACCCTACGAGCCGTCGGGCCGCTTAATAGCTGATCACTGGCTCAAATAAAGGCCAAGAAATAAAACACACAATTGCAACTTTTTTTTTCTGCACACTTGGCTGAAATTCGCTCCCATTACTAAATAGCATTAACTGCTCATAAATGGAGCGAAATAGCTTTGTGATTTGTGGCTGTTATGTGTAATTTGCTGCCTGGGCATAAAAGTTGGTGGATCAATTTTTAGCTATCCGCTCCCTTCAGAAAATGTGATTCCATTGACGAAACCTGCAAGCCGGAGCCTGGTCTTTGCTGGACTACGATGACAAGTGTTTCAAAAGACATCATAAACTAGCTGTGCTCTATAAATAAGAGCCTATTCACTCACAGTGGTAAAGGAGCTGTCTGCTGGACGAGGGGAGGGCTGCTGAAAGAGAGGGAGCTGTTCACTTTATAGTGGTGCTGAATCCCAGGAAGTCACTTTAGATGCTGGAGTATGTTAAAAGTCAACGCTTTGGACAAGACCTGCATTTACTTAATCTTATATCCATTTTTTTTTCTCTCAGTGATCACTGACAGTGTATAGCCGAAAAACACTGGCTGTCTTATGTGCTCATAGGTGGCAAAGCAGTAGCTCTTGACAAACAGCAGAGGGCTCCCTTTTATTTGAGCTGCCTGACATTTCACTTCTATAAAAGAAGGCTTTGAAGTAACTGAAGATTTGCTGGGGAAAAGGAAGTAATGAGACTTTCAGGATGCAATGCTTTGATTTGTTGATTTGAAAAAAAAAAATTGCTCTGAACATAAAAGCAGATATGACTCCTTCGTAATTGATTTGCCCCACAGGAAAAGGTCACATTTTAGATTATAATGTCATGACTAAAATATTGACAGGGGTGCTCATACAGGGACTGTGTGTGTCCATAAAGGGACGGTGTTGCAGTGCTCGATTTTGTGGGTCAATACGTCAGTGGAGAGGTCTGAATAAAGATGAGTTTCAGGTTATTTACAGTTGCCGCACTAGGACTCAAGACACTCTTTAGATCAATCACTCTCTGTCCTCGGAGAACAAGAGAGAAAGACCCCAATCACAGCTTCGGCGTCTGTCTATTCTTCCCCCACCCCCCACACATCCTCAGGTCAAAGAAAATAATCTGCGCAAGCCAATGATAAGTTATGGCTTCTGACACAAGAGCAAAGACTTTTGTTTCAGTGGAAACAACAACACTGGTTTAGTCTCCTCAAGCGCATAATCAATCTAAGCTCTGATGTTACCATTTATTAAACAAAATTCTTGCTGTCACAAAGTTGGCTTGCGTCGTTCAAGGGCACCAAGAAGTGTGTTTAAGTGCTGAGCTAGGACACATCGTGCCCCCTTTGTGACAGACTCCTCTCCCCCATGGGGTCCGCCAAGCGCCAGGCCAATAAGGGCCAACAGACGCAATCCACCTCCTTGGCACTGCCCTTCAGTGGAGTTCGTGTTGTATGATTAATGGAACAACTTGCACGTGGACGTCTCCAGTCCTTGTGCGAGCTGCCTGGAGTTAGGCTTCGACTCGGCACGGAAGAACCAACTAATCTCGCACGTCTGTTGTGGAAGCCCGGCATAATCGAGCTGGCGGGACTCTCAAAACCCAAAAAGAATCGAGACTATCAAACTAGCAACACGCAAAAGATGACTATTTCTTTTCATGTCGGAGATGCGGGAGGGAAAGTCACAATGTCCAATTTCCATTTCACCCGTGAGAATAATTGACTATTCCGCCTGTGAGTGTATAAATCCATCAATCCTCCTGTGATCTTGGAGCTGAGGCAGGCGTTTTCGCTGAGCTGTTTTCTCCAAATTTGTTCGTGAATTGTGTCTTGTCGCTGTGTCTCTCACAGTCAAACCATTTCGCCCTCCCCTTCAGCAGGGTGACAGAGTACTTGGAGAAATTGGGTCACACCATTCACGTATCCCACTTTTTGAGGGATAAAGACGCAAAATGCCATGATAATTTATTTTGGCTCTTCAACAAGATGAAGACAGTAAGCGATACAGTGATTCTACGGTAATGGGCCATTGCAGGAGGTGAGGTCTGATGTTGCGTTACCAAAAGGGACTCTGGGGTTGCTGGAGTGAGACTATAGTATCACTGCAGGCCTTAACCCCTCTCTCTTTCATTCAGGTGATAAAGGGAGGCTGAATAATTGGTTTTCTGGCTGACTGACCCTGAAAACAGAGAAAAAAAAGTGAGTTGAAATGAAGTGAACTGTCTGGGGGTGGATGGATTGAAATGCTGAGTACTCCAGAGTTGATAAGAGCCATTTGCATGGACAAAATGTCCATGGAGGATTGCAGTGAGACAGCAGAGCTAGAAAGAAAGAGGCCTGAAATGGGAAGAAAGAGTTCGAAGTCTCCAGGCTTCCAGAAGGCCTCTGGTAGTGTGAGGGTGGCAGAGAAGAAAGAGGACAGATTCAACGAACTCCCAGAAGTTCTCTGCTGCCGTGAGGCTGGACGAGAGGGTGAGAGAGTTTGTTTTGTTTGCAAGACTACTAAAAGAAACAAGTTTAAGAGAAGAGTCTGAGAGACCTCTTTGGGAAGTGATTAGCAGTAGGGACTTAATTGAAGCAGGTGGGCACCAGCGTGATGCCATTTGCTTTGTAATATCGCAGTGTTGTAGATTACAAGTAAACACAAAAGTCCACGGGTCATCAGTATCACCAAAATGCACAGGTGCTCGCTGCCGTTAATGTCTCTCTGGAAACTAGTGCAACCGCATGGCACCTGAGAGCCACTGTGCTGCACAAATAGCACTGATGAAAATAACGAGAAAAAACAATAACGCTTTTTACACAACTGTAAGAAAATCTACAAAGAATCTGACTTTAAAATAATGGAATCATTGTCAGTCACGTCAGGGATTGCACCGCCTGAGCTGCATAGGCTGTGAACAAACAGTGAACTGAGGGGGCTTTACTAGCTGGTTAAAGTGATAGTCCAACCAAAAATGAAAATTCTGTCATTATTATTCACCCTCATGTTATCATTAATTCATCTTTGTAACAATTTTTAACACACTATTTTATCAATGTCCTTACTATCTTTCTGGACTTTGAACATAGTTGTGTTGCCGTCTATGCAGGGTCAGACAGCGCTTGGATTTCATCAAAAATATCTTCTAAATTCTAGAGAATTTTCATTTTTTGGTGAACTATCCCTTTAATTAATTGACCCAGTATGCATTCTATACATACGAGATCAATAAAATACACAATTTATTTTAACCAGTGGTTCCAAACTTGTAACTTGTAGCTCTGTAAGAATTTTAAAAGCTTTATGCTTACCAAAGCTGCATTTATTGATAAAAAATACAGTAATATTATCAAATATTATTACAATTTTAAATTCCTCCTTTGTATTTTATTCTATTTTCAAATGTAATTTATTACCGTTGATGGTAAAGCTGAATTTTCAGCATCCATTACAGTCATCAGTGTCACAAGATACTTAAGAAATCATTCTAATATGCTGAGTTGGTGCTCAAGAAATATTTCCTATTATTATCAGTGCGGAAAATGACTGTTTAGTGGAAAACATTATGCTTTTTTCCCTCCAGGATTCTTTGATGAATAGAAAGTTTTATTGAAATATAAATCCTTTGTTCCACCACAAATGTCTTTACTGTCAGTTTTTGAACTGTTTAATGCATTCTTGCTAAATAAAAGTATTAACTTCTTATTCATCAAACTTTTGAACAATAGTGTGCATTTGCACAAAATGGCTTGAATGAATGAGTGAACTAAGTTACATGCTAGTCAGAAAGTTATGTTCTGTATAGCATAAGGACACACTAAAGCATAAACAATGCATTAAAACTTTTATAGTACAGTTTTCACATTTTTTAAAAATATTTGTACATATTACCCTATAAATGTTTGAATATGTTGTTTAATTTTGCACTTTCTTGCCAAGTACAAGTAATTTTCATTGACTAAAATTTGATGCAATTTAAGCAAAATTGTAGTAAAATTGTCTAAATTGATCCATCGACCTGACTCACCACAATGCCCTGCGGTCTGCAGCACTGGGTAATATGTAATGCAGCTTTGCAGGTGTTAAGGCGTTTGCCGACTCACTGTGTTGGTGTTGCTGTAGGCACTGGTTTTATGAGTCCTCAATGTGAGCAAAACCAAGAAAGGCATATTCACAGCTGAAGCATGTTGCTGATGGAAGATGCAAATGAATGTGGCGCCACGGGTGGGAAAACAACTCACGAATGTATCCCAACATGCACCTCTACGCATAAGTACGCTCATACTCTCTGAGTTATTGAAATCACCGCACAGTGTGCTTCGCCTGTGCTGTTATCTGATATGAGAATGCTTTAGCATCTCAGCCTGACAAGGCCCTGGACCGCAAAATTGATAAACACGAAGTAAATTAATGGGGGCGAATGGGGGGGGGGGGGGGGGGGGGAGAACAGCGGCTGCGCATCGGGGAGGGAGTGAAAGACAGATAGAGAGAATGAGAGTCATTTGACTCTCTTGCTCGCTATGAGAAACCTGCTGATAATCGCCGAGAGCAAATGAGCCCCAAGTCCCTGCTGTCCTCCCATGACGGAACAGTGGCGGCTGTGCCGGTGCTACACGTCTGATTATTTCTTCTATCCCTGGGTCATTTCCAATTTAAGACGCACGCTATCAAAGCAAGTCGATATTACACGCCGTACCCCCGTGAAAATCACTGAATTCCTGTTAGAGGAAGAAGCTGACGATAACAAGAATCTTCGGTTGCTCTTTTTGCCTCATCCGGGAAGGAAAGGAATAATAACCACATTTATCTGTCATTACCGGCACCCTCCATTTGTTTTGGATGAGTTTGTGCAGAGAGCTGTTGGAACATGGAGTGATTGAGGGATTGTAGATCAGCGGAGGTTACTGCGAAAGGGAAAGAAAAAGAGACGTCGTTTGATCAACAAGCCACACGATGTGTCATAGCAAATGATGCTAATAATGATTGAAAAGCTGCTCGCCAACCATGGCAGCATAGCGTAGAAAGAAACGCCACTGCCTTTACCACCCAGGAGCTGTGTGGGCTGCTCTCGCTCGTCTCCCACTGCTTTGTTTCATTCCACAGTTGTTGGAGAGAAAGCAACACCCTGTGGGAAAAGTAAGCTGGCAAGCCTGTCTCTTCATGCTTCCAAGAATGGCTCAGCATGCCAGCGTGTCTGGGCAGGGTGAGAGTAGAGGGCATCGCTCCGGGCACCGTAGGGAGATGGGCATGCCAGTGGGGTGCAGCGGGCAGCAGTCACAGTTGTTGGCCCACTACGACCTTCTGTGAGTTTAGGGGGCATCAACTCAGCGTGGGTACTCTCACTGGCAGGCCGCAGGCCCCAAGCGTTTTGGACATAGACAAGTTCAGCGATATCAGAAGTAGCATCTAGTCGTTTCCAACCCGAATGGCGTTCTTTCTTGCGTGGAATACAAAAGGAGGAATGGTGAGGAACGTAGGTCGCTCTTTTCCACACAATGAACGTGAACGTGTGGGATGATGTTACAGCATCAGTGACAAACCGAAAAGTTGGATACGGACAATGATTAAACCTTTTTTGAAATAGATAGTTGCCCAAAAATGGAAATTACCCCTCAAGCCATAGGTGTACATGCCTTTCTTCTTTCAGATGAATACAACCTGAGTTATATTAAAAATTGTTCTGGCTCTTCCAAGCTTTTTAAATGGCAGTGAATGCATGTTAAGATTTTGAAGTCCAATAAAGTGCACCCATCCATTATAAAAAGTGCTCTACATGGCTTGATACATGTGTAAGAAAAATATCCTTATTTAAAAATGTATAAACCGTAGTCTCTAGCTTCCGCTAACTGTTGCATGCGTGTTCACGAGAGAGTGGCGTTCCACCAGATGACGTAGGCGAACTTGCGGACGATTGTGGAAGCACAGTGGAGAGAACAGAACAAAACACCAGTCGTACATTTGAGATTTGTAAAGAAAAGTGTCAGAGGATTTCATATAAGCCAAGGTGAGACTGGTTTTCCTTTGTAGTATACAAAACGCTATGTCTACATCCTACGCCTCCCGCTGGAACGGCACACTCTCGTAAACGTGCGTACGACAGTTAGCGGAAGCTAGAGATTACGGTTAAATATGAATATGTTTCTTACACAAATTGTTTCACTTTGGAAGGCCTTTATTAAACCGCCAGAACCATATGGAGTACTTTTTAATGATGGATGGATGCACTTTATTGGACTTCAAAATCTCAATCTGCCATTATAAAGCTTGGTAGAGCCAAAAAAATGTTTTAGAACTCTGATTGCATTTGAAAGAATAAAGTCATATACACCTAGGATGGCTTATGGGTGAAATTTAAGACCCCTTCACTTTCATTACATAAATAATTTCTGAAGGATCATGTGACACTGAAGACTGCTGAAAATTCAGCTTAATAAGAATATTAAAACAGAAAACTGTTAACAATATTTCACAGTATTACCATTTTCACTCTATTCTTGATCAAATAAATGCAGCCCAGGTGAGCATAAGAGACTTCTTTAAAAAAACATGACAAAATCTTAACAACCCCAATCTTTTGAACAGTAGCATGGAGATGAAATCTGTGGATTTGCAGATCCCTGTAACCTCTTCTTTTAATAAATCTTTTGGGAAAACATGCTTGTCGATACTAAATAAATTATTTAAATATATGTTTTACACACAGTATAGCATTGATGAGCACCTTTTCTCAGAAGATTAATTAAAAGAAGCGGCAAGTTGGCTCCACAGATCAAATGCACACATGGTTGTTAACAGTATATCATTTATCAGTACACCCTAACAGAAGGGATATTGGATGGTTCTTAAGTCATATCTTTATATGTTTGTTCTGGTGCTGACCTAAGTTTTGACTGCTGTGTTCATATATATACACCTATACAAAAACACACTGGGTTCCCAATCAAATTTTCCAAGGTATGGAAATACTCTAAATCAGTGGTTCCTAACCACGTTCCTGGAGGCCCCCCAACATTGCATGTCTCCTTAATCAAACACGCCTGATTCAATTCATCAGCTCATTGATAGAGACTCCAAGACCTGAAATAGGTGTGTCAGACAAAGGAGAGATACAAAATGTGCAGTGTTAGGGGGGCCTCCAGGAACGTGCCCTAAATGATGACATGAAATATCCTTTTAAGTCACACCTGAATGACCAAGAAAAAAAAAACTTTAAAAAGCAATTAAAAAAGAAACGGTGGAAAATCAGCCCTGGCAACAGTGGAAACAAACGATTTTGGAGAAGATTCTTAAGAATTTCTCACGCAGATGTCATACATAACCACATCAAATTTATGAAGACACAGATGAGCAGCGACAGAGAAATACACCTCGGTGCATCAAAGTCAGCCCACCACCACATCAAGACAACAAACACTTGTCATTCCCAGAGTTCTACGGTACAGGCTTTCCTCCCTGTGGAGCAGTGCAATTACTTTTGCCCAGAAGTTGACGTCCTCCCTCTGCCCTCCTTTTAGCTGGAGAAAACTTGTTATGGATGACTAAGAGTAGCAACGCTATATGCTGTGAAACCTGGACAGTTGAAGTGGACTGTGAAGCCTGAACAAAAATCAGAGAAAGAGAGTGATTTAGACAGCGACCATGTGAAGTTCACAGAGGCTTTTGAGCCTCATAGTCTGATGCAATACACTAAAGGAAACACAATAAGCAATTTTCAGAGGACGTTTCAAGAGGGATGACATCAATTTTACCTTTTCACCAAGAAGCAAGGGCAGGCCACAGAAGAGGCTCACTTTAGTCCGCTAGAGGCTATCAAGGCAATAGCATTTCTGGCCTAGTTTCCAAAGATGATGATTGTAAACAGTAATACTGCTTACAGTGTACCCTCCTCGTACATTAAAAATGATGTCAGACATCAGGAGCAGATGTACTGATGGAGCAGCGCTAGCAAAACAGTTAAGGATTATTCACTTCCAGAACAAAAAAATCCTGATAATTTACTCACTACTGTTTCAGTGCAGCTTCAAAGGGGTTCTACACAATCCCACCCAAGGAATAATTTGCAAAAATTCGGCTCAGCAGCGCTCAAATGTGAGCGGGAAATGGATATATATATATATATATATATATATATATATATATATATATATATTTTTTTTTTTTTTTTTTTTTAAAGTTTAGTACCGAAAGTACCAAACTCTGTACTTTCTTTTCCACTGCGTGGTACGGCTCTGCACGCAGGGTTGCCAGGTCTTCACAACAACCCGCCCAACTGCTACTCAAAACTAGCCCAAAGTAGCCCAATGGCATTACGAGGGGGGTCCCCCGGTAAAAATCACTGTACAGGGGGTAAAATACACGTTTTGTGGTGGGGTTCCTCTGGTAAAATTAGCATTCCAGGGGCTAAATAGTACGTTATTTGGGTCGCTTCAATCCGCGGCAGCTGTATAAAAGTAACCCAATTCCACGGGAAAACCGCGGACTTGGCAACACTCAGGCCCGGCCCCCCCTATGAGGTCCTAAAGCCCCCCCTGCAATGATCTGAAGGACCAAATCCTTCACCCCCGGAATACGATTTTAAACGTGAAAAATTATACCGAATGCGATTTCAAACGAGGGGTTCCCCTCCGATCTGATTTGTGCCACCTCAGATTCAATTTGACCCACTCAAACCTCGCAAAACGCCTTTATTTTAACCATTCGATTCAAACGATCACCACCAGTGTATTTAAATTTTCACTGCTAAATTTAAACGTGCCTTTGCGCCTTGTCTGGCGCTGAGCGCCATGCTTTTACCCTATATTCAGTATTTTTAGCCACATAAAAATAGGCCTAATGTTTTTTGTCATTTAAATGAGTTACTAGCACAAAAAAATGCATTTGTTAAATACACAACTATTGTTGAGTTTCTTAAATGCATGTGTGTAAAGAAAGCGGCAATAATTCTTTCAATTAAAATATGACGACGTATTTTATTCACACAGAATAGCCCTCCCCTCCCCGTCCATTAGCCCCCCTGAGAATCATACAAGCCCCCCTGAGAATCATACAAGCCCCACCGGTCCGCGTGTCCTGGCGCCGGGACTGGCAACACTGTCGGCACAGTTTGCTTTTCCACTGCAGTCTCATATCGCTTAAAGCAGGTGGAATTATCGTTGTAGTTGCGCCGCCTCTACTTTTTAAACCTTTTTCATTCCGCGTCGTCCCATCAAGCTCTCGCTGCTATCAACGAGAGGACCGTGATATACGAGCGGTGATAGAAATACTGCTCAGTCGTGCAAATCAACAACACAGCGGTGGCGGCTGCTGACTATTTAAATATAGCGGGTTTGGTATCTGTTGTCGCAAATCCGATGACACTGGTAGTGACTATTGGGCGATGTCTACCAAATTGCCTCTAGTAGTCTATACACAGAGCGCGTGCGATAGCGAAAGTAAAAACAAACAGTGACCATTCATTCATATTAATAGCGGCTCCCTGATTCACGCGATTTACCCTAGAAGTGACGAGACCAATCAGTGCTCAGCAGTGTTCATACCTCATGTTTTAGTATCGGTACAGTAGGCTACGCTTTGAAGCTAAGCCGAGGTGGTACTAAAAAAAGTACCTGGTTCTAGGTACAGTACCCAGTGGAAAACCCTCCAAATGCGAGCTGTACCGAGCCGAACCGTACCGTGCAGTGGAAAAGCGCCATTTGACAACCAGGGGCGGAAGTAAGATACCAACCCAGTGTTTAGGAAGCAAAGGTGCACAGAAAGTCAAACGCCAGGTAAACAATGTTGGAAAAATTAGATTTTGTTGTCCTATTTTATCTTTTTGAAGCAAAGTACAAAGACTAACTGTGCATGACTGTTTCAACATAATTCCGTAATGCCTTAATGTTGCGCTTATGCATCGCAGAGCTAGTGCATGACGTGCATTTGTGGTTAAAAAGTATATACACTTTTCTTTTTTTAAGAAAATTACCAATAGTTTTGCTACAAAAGACCCTTATTCCTTGGCTGGGATCATGTAGAGCCCTTTGAAGCTGCACTGAAACTGCAATTTAGACCTTCGACCCCTTGAAGTCCACTATATAGAGAAAAATCCTGGAATGTTTTCATCAAAAACCTTGATTTCTTTTGGAATGTTTTCATCAAAAACCTTAATTTCTTTTGGAATGTTTTCATCAAAAACCTTAATTTCTTTTCGACTGAAGAAATGAAGACATGAACATCTAGGATGACATGGGGGTGAGTAAATTATCAGGAAATTTTTTATTCTGGAAGTGAACTAATCCTTTAGAATGAAGAAAACATCCTAGTAAACACAAAACTAGCTTACATGTATCAAAACTCATTTTTTAAATATCGGTCTTTAATGAGTGAATATATTACATTCGGTGAAAATCAGAACATCATAATGAAAACCACCAGTGAGAGAAAAGATACAGATAAAGGTAATTTCAAATCTCATTAGAGTTTAAATCTCTTAAAAGTGCCATTGTTATGCAAAACCTGTACAAACTGATGAAAGAAAAATTAAAATGATGTAAGAGATGATTTCGGCAAAGCAACAGTATCTGCAACGAAGACAATTTTATATGCATTGACAGACAAATTAAAGCCTAAGTTGATAGTCATTTTATAATATTACATAATAAATAAGGCCAAATAAATATCTATTCAACGATAAAGAATTCTGAATTCAGAAATGTGACGGCACATATAGTCATGTTAATGATTGAGTCACTTGAGATACATGGGTTCCCACTCTTGCATGGATTCCACCCATGATCTCGCATATTCAAGTCCGTTTAAACGTCCGTCCTTCAAGCGTCATGGCTCAAACGTGTGGTTTAAAGTCATGTGTCAAAGACACAAGGGAGGCTCAGGAAGGAACAAGGACAATTCCTGCCTCTGGGAACACGCATTTAACATTCACCAGTCACAAACTGGCACCCACACAGAATTTAAACAGTATTGCTGACCGCAGTTATCGAGGGCTGAATTGTCTCAAATTGGCTGACTAACAGCAGTCTGCTCTCCTGAGGTCATTCTGAAAAACCGTAGTAGGGTCCAAAATGAACTGTTTGCCTTGCACACAAAGGATGGATGAATTAGGCCAATTTAAAGATGGAAAAATAAATATTAGAAATGGTCATTTCATCAAAAACATCTTAATTTGTGTTCCAAAAATAAACGGTCTTGCCGTTTTGGAACGACATGAGGGTGAGTAATCAATGACAAGGTCACTTTTGGGTAAACTATTCCTTTAAATAATAATTCCTAATAATTTTATTTACTGTACAGATCAACGCCAGTTTTAACTAGTTTAGCAAATGTTAATTTTGGACTGACTTTGGACCCGTTGCAAGACAAACACGTTCCAGTTTAGGAAGTGAAATTTCAGTATCAGAGCATGTAGTGGTGAGACGGCGCTGAAGCCTTTCTCTCCCTGAGCCTGATCACACAGAGAGCTGGAAGTAGGTCTGGGAGGGAGAAGGAGATAGAGAGAGAGGAAGCGATGGTGCTCCCAACAGATTGCTGAAATTGGAGCACTGGACCTCAGGGAGCAGACCTGCTGGATGGATGGGACTGCGTTTCTTCAGGGTTTCCTTCTCCTCCATGCGTCCTTGCTTGAGCTCCTGATCCGCAAAGCCGGGTCAACACCGTCCCAACGTTACACCAACGCTCTCCCAACGCTGCCAAAATGAGGCCATTCCTCGTTTGAGAGTGTGCACTGTATGAGGCCGTCCATGGCAGTTTTAAACTTATTGAAGTTGATGTTTAATTAAATTTATTTCCCATCTTTTTTAATGAAAATTCAAAGTCTCACCTATGTCAAATGTAATAATGTATTCCTCTGCAAAGAGGGTTCTACTTCTTTGATTAATGAAGGGCATTTCTTTCTCGAAGTCCAGCTGCCTTGAGGCCCATCTAAGTGTTTACGACTCTCACCGAGTCCTTCCACAAGGGCTGTCAAACTTATTTTAGCTTATATTCAGTGCAAAAAAAGCTTTGATTTTTTGTTTGCAATGAAAGGGAAAAAAAAAAAAAAAAAAGTAGTTTGCAATTAGAAGAGGCTAATGAGTGTTAAACTCCCTAAAAGGGGTCTGACAACATGTGGGTAATTCTCACCGGCAGCAAGGGTTTCAATGTCATGTTTTTTGACTGAGGATTGATTTGGCAATATATGCATGGATCTTCGGTGTCATGTTTGCTGGTGCAAAACAACGTGCTAGGCTATTTGTGTGACCAACTATTATAAACATCGCTAGTAATTGGGCTTTATCTAACAAGCAAGTCTACAGTTGTGAGTCTAGGCAAAGACTTGAAGTAAAAAAGGTTTTGAAAACTTTAATAAAGATTCTACAGGGTCCAAAATGAACTTTTTGGCACACTATTTGGCGGATGAATTGAGAGAATCTTCCGGCTGTATTCTTCATTTATCCTCATTCACATGTGCTAGTTTCTTACATCTTCCATTTTCTTCACAACATTTTGATTATGGTGGCTTAAAGGGATAGTTCACCCAAAAATTTAAATTCTGTCATTAATTACTCACCCTCATGTCGTTCCAAACCTATAAGACTTTCATTCGTCTTTGGAACACAAGATATTGTTTTATCAAATCCGAGAGAGAGCAGGAGTTCCACCACATTCAAGGTCCAAAAAAGGTACCAAGAATATTGACAAAATGGTCCATGTGACATCAGTGGTTCAACCGTAATTTTATGAAGCTATGAGAATACTTTTTGTTGTGCAAAAAATTTAAATGGGTTCCTTTCTGCACCTTGAATGTGGTTAGACCCTTGCTAACTATGGAAGATCAGTAGCTTTTGGATTTCATCAAAAATATCTTAATTTGTGTTCCAAAGATGAACGAAGGTCTTATGGGTTTGTAATGACATGAGGATGAGTAATTAATGACAGAATTTGTATTTTTTGGTGAACTAACCCTTTAAAATGAGTAACGTTCCACATATATCACATAATACCTGTTCAAAAGTTCGGGGACAGAATGTTAATTTTTTTTTTAAGAGATCAATAATTTTATTCAGCAAGGATGCATTAAGTTGAGTTATTCAAATGACAGTACACACATTTATAATATTACATAGGATTTCTATTTCAAATGTTATTTATTCAAATTTTCAATTCATAAAAGAACCCTGAAAAAAATTTCATGGTTTCCACAAAATAAATATAAAGCAGCACAAGAGTTTTCAACCCTAAAAAATATGAAGTAATGAACCAAAGTTGAAACTTGAGCAGCAAATCAGCATAATATAATGATTTCTGAAGGATCATGTGACATTGAAAACTGGAGTAATGGCTGTTGAAAATTCAGCTTTGCCATCACAGCAAAAAATTACATTTTAAAATATATTATAGTTATTTTAAATTATAATTACATCTAAAAATATTACACTCTCATAAATGCAGCCTTGGTGAGTTAAAGCAACTTCTTTCAAGACACATTTGAAAAATCTTCTTGACTCCAAACATTTGAACAGTAATTTATGTCTCCAAATGGGGATTAAGAAATTTAGCTGATCACTTACAGCAGCAAAGGCCAGATTTTCATTTTTACAAATTCAATATAAATCATTGTGAAAATTGTTAAATTAAACCGTTAGTTCACCCAAAAATGCTAATTCTCTCATTTATTACTCACCCTGATGTTGTTCCAAACCTGTAAGACCTTTCATCTTCGAAACACAATTTAAGATATTTTTGATCCAAGAGCTCTCTGACCCTCTGGGCCATGCACGTGTGCTGGGCCGCCGGCGCGTCTTTCGTGTGTAACGATGCATTTCCACTGGCATGTGGCGAGTGCTTTCTATTCACTCCTATGGAAGTTCAGCTTAAACACTTGCACGGTGCATTGTGTGATTGAAAGCGGCGTTGAGAAAGCGTTGAGAGCGGCCGAGAGCATCAAAAAGGCTGGGCATTCCTCGACTTTATGCAGATTTCGAGTGAAAACTGCTGGGTGACAACCAATCGCTGTGAAAAGTAGGCAAGGCGAAATTTTGACGTGTGTTTGCTGAACTGGTGGATTACTCAGCTGAAATCACTTGTTGTTAAAGTCATGTGTTTTATTTAGGGCTGTCTCTATAAGCTACATTTAATCATTTCGAATTTTAGGTTGTACCTAGATGGCGCCAATAAAGTTTTTAGGTTGCGAAGTGCCATTAAAAGAAGATGATAAAACGCAAATAGAGTGTAAACATTGGTTTCAGAAGCTTGCTGTTCCCTAAATTTGACACGTCCCAAAGCAGTGGCACTGTACTGTTGCCAGCAGCACTGAGCACAGAAAAATAAAAAAAACTGTAGCGGAAAAAACGTAAACAAGGAAGATCTTGATCAGCATGTCCACAACACAGTAGAGACGAAAATGTGGAATAAAGTCACTATTTTAGTTTTCTTTGCACTCTACAAGTGCTCGTAGTTTTGTAAAATTACAGTTGAACCACTGGTGTCACATGGACTATTTTGTCGATCATTTTGGTACTTTTTTGGGAGGGTCCGCAAGCTCTCGTATTTCATCAAAAATATCTTAAATTGTGTTCCAAAGATGAAAGGTTATACAGATTTGGAACAACAAGATGGTGTGTAATTAATGACAGAATGTTCATTTTTTTTGGTGAACTATCCCTTTAACTTCAAGCCCAAACCAATCTTTTACTTGAATTTAAGTCTTGGCAAGGATTAATGTTGGACCCTGGATTTATTTTAATGATATAATGGAACGCAAATTGTCGAATTAGTCTCTAACATTTCAGCAGAACTGTACAACATGATAGTGTTGCGAGTGAATCTCACACCTTAATGAACCGTCAATCTAAAGTACTTATCGGAGCAGCATATACTATTTCTTCAAAAAGGCTTAAGTAGTGCAGATGACGGATTGGTTTTGACACTTAATATAGATGATTACTTTAACTCCACAAAGGATAAGAAGAGACTCAGTGTGCGGTTAAAGTTCAGTTGAGGTTTGAGAGGAAAAAATAGCCTTGAATTTAACCGAGTACATATGGGTCTGAAGGTACTCGTGGTCACTGAGGAACTGCACCTTGAGTTCGTATCCATCTGAGGCATGTGTCAGTGTTCGCTATGTGCGTGTGTGTTTTCAACCGTCCTGCTGAGCGAGAGCCTGCAGTTCGGCTGTATGGAGTGAGTGCTGTAGGAAGACGTTCTTTCGGCTGTACATGTGTAAAGATAGAGGCCCACGGGGCGGCTGACCCAGACGGCCGGTAAAGGAGGACTGAAGCCGGGGAATAGGGCCTCGCTCGCTCCGTGGCCCCCGTTCGCTGTCCGAAGACAGGCTGCGTGAGGGACTGGCTTTGCTGGGGAGGCTCACGCTGCTGCCAGCCACGGCCCGAGGGATCTGAGACTGCCCCGGGTGCTCCGTTTTCCGGGGCCCGGGTACCTCGGACACGGACTGCCCACCTTCAGCTCTCCGCAGTCCGCCTCCGCCATTACTGCAAGGCCTCTCTTCACATGGCCGACTGTGCTGGTCTGCAGCGGATGTTCGCGCCGGCCTTCGCTCCCTTGTCAGGCTGCTGCTGGGAATGTTGCTGTTTTGGCCTGTGGGTCGACTTGGATGGATTGCCTGTTGAAACAAAAGATTGAAAAGTGAGGGAAAAATAAGCCACTTAATTTGCTGACATTGTGACAAAGATTCCTTGGCGGTCTAGAACCTTTTCTAATTGTTTCCAGACCAACTGGAACTTTGCCTTTTTTAGGAAGAGGAGGCCAAAGGCACACATTGTAGGGAGGTGGCACGAGAAAAAGTCTGTGCTGAGGAGCTTGAGCCACCTGTTCATTTTGCACACAACACTGCCTCCTCCTTACATAACCGACCCTTTATTACTCACAAAGCTGAATGAGTGCAGGAGAAATATTGCGCACGAAAAAGAAATTAGCTGCAAACTGAAGAGCGATTGTTTGATTCATGCTGTAAGTCAACGTGTAACTCAGACTGAGCTGGCAGCTAGAAAGTAATACTTGATGCTAATCGGCATTTCACAAAGTGAGGAAACCTAATTAAGTGTGATGTGGCTAATGTGGGAACTTCAGCTGTGACGTGAAATTGAATTTAAAATAGAGGCTGTAATTGAATTCGTACATTATAGGGAGGAATCCGTGCGAGGGGTTGAGAAACGCACATGCCAATGCAGGTGAGAAAGGAGAGATACATCTTATCTGTGTTAAACCTAGTTTATCATTTACTGTGTGAAATGTCTTTCGCAATACCTTGAACTTTTAAATGCCTGGATGCAACATCTTTTCTTTAAATAAGCTCACAAACAATCCATTTTTCAGTTCTAGTTCAAACGTAGCACAACCAAAGCCAATATCTGGTTCAAACTGGTTTTTATAGCAACAGTCAAGTGCAAGCTTTGTATTTTTAGATGGTAGAATTATATAACAACAAGACATTTTCCTTAATGTTTACTGGTAAGTATTCTTTCAGTTATAAATCATATTGTAAGCTGCATTTTACATTGAACATTTAATCACTTTTGAACCATTGTGAACTATGAACTATTCTTATTCTATAACTATTCACATTCTATATGAAAATTCTATCATTAATCACTCACCCTCACGTCGTTCCAAATTCGTAAGACCCTTGATTATCTTCAGAACACAAATTTAGATATTTTTTATGAAATCTGAGAGCTTTCTGACCCTGCATAAATAGCAATGCAACTGCCACATTCAAGGCATGGAAAGGTAGTAAGAACATCTATACAAATCTTTTTGTGTGAAAAGAAAACAAAAAATAACTAACTTCTGATACTGAAACCTCTTTAGATTTAATCATAAATACAGTTGTCCACAAGAGAAAATAGTTGAATTTATATATAAAAAAAAAAAGTTTACATCCCCTTGATTCTTAATACTGTGTTGTTACCTAAATGATCCACAGCTATTCGTTTATAGTTTGGGATAGTTGTTCATGAGTCCCTTGTTTGTTCTCAACAGGTAAACTGCCTGTTGTTCTTCAAAAAACATCCTTCAGGTCCCACAAATTCTTTGGTTTTCCAGCATTTTTGTGTATTTGAACCCTTTCCAACAATGACTGTATGATTTTGAGATCCATCTTTTCCCACTGAGGACAACTAAGGGACTCGTGCAACTATTACAGAAGGCTCAAATGCTCACTGATGCTCCAGAAGGAAAAACCATGCATTAAGAGCTGTGAAAACTTTTGAACAGAATGGAGATGTGTACATTTTTCTTATTTTGCACTAAATATCATATTTTTGTCATTTAGTACTGCTTTTTCCAGAAAACAAAATAAGTTAAATTTACCCTGATATTCAAATTCAAAAAGTTAAAAATCATACAATCATTGCTGGAAAGGGTTCAAATACACAAAAATGCTGGAAAACCAAAGAATTTGTGGGACCTGAAGGATTTTTCTGAAGAACAGCAGGCAGTTTAACTGTTTAGGGCAAACAATGGACTTATAAACAATTATCACTAAACAAAAAAACATCATTCAGGTAACAACATTAGGATTAAGAATCAAGTGTATGTAAACTTTTGAACCAGGTAATTTTTATAAATTCAACTTATTTTCTCTTGTGGACTGTATGTAAACACCTTTTATGTGAAATATCTTATTCAGGTCAGTACTAAATAAACAATAACATTTTGTATGATCTCTCTTATTTTGGTAAAATACTTAATATTTAGCAGATTCTTAACAGGGGGATGTAAACTTTTGACCTCAACTGTATCAACTAACTGTAATAAGAAAATTTTCATTTTTAACATGGTTGTTGTACATTTTTTTAATAACTAAAATAGTTCATTAACAATGTGCAATCATTAAAACATTTTTAATCATTTTTTTTTAGGCCTTGACATTGATGTAATATTTTGTATAGCTTATAACTACTTACTATTCCTATTTATTGTTACATAAATAAATTAATAAACAGTTAGTACAATTATCTTTATCTCACTATTTGTTTATTTTATTTATAGTTCTTTTAATTAATTCTATTATTAAACAGCACTTTAATATTTACAAAAAGACGACTATTTTGTACAGTTCTATTTATACTCCTAGCCATTATTCACTAAAAATATTCTGATCTACTTTTTTGTACTAAAAAGAAAAAAAACACACTCTCACACACACACACACACACACACACACACACACACACACACACACACACACACACACACACACACACAAAAAACATCTTTTCACATAACCTGTCATGTTACGCATCCGTCCGCTGGGCCTTTCTTTACAGATACCATGCTAAGCAGCGGGTGTTTGGGGACTGCAGCTTGGATTTACAATGTCTGTGTCCTCTCAAGTACGCACTCTGCGGCATTCACAGTACAAATTCAGGCGCTAGCAGACATAAATGCATCAGATGGTGACAGAGAGAGAGAAGTTTGGTACCTGCACTGGAAAAAGGCCAGAAACGCACACACACACACACAACTACAGAGTCATCCGGTGGAAAAACAGCGACCAGAGTAAATCAGACTGATTTAACGGTCGTAATCCATTTGGGTCTTTATTAGCTTGTGAAGAAGCTGGTCCTGTGCTAATGGCACGCTTCTGTTAAAAGCCCTCCGGCTGATTATATGCAGTAGGCTGGAAGTAGCAGGATTCAGCCTACTCATTTTCCACACTTCAGCACACCTACAAACACACACATACACGCTCACGCACGCGTGCGCAACAAGCAACTGTTGCGAAGAGGCACGCTGTCTAAGCCGCAGGCAATGGACAGTAATCCTTGTGTATTATGTATAGTACTGGACTGATAACTGAGAGGAGCGCACAGATATCTGGTTATGTATTACATGAAAAAATCCACTCAAGCAAGCATGGCTCACTTTCATATTCTCAGAAAAAATAATATGTTTGGGGAGGAAAAACAATTCCGTAGCACTTCTCGTCAGTCTCGACAGACAAGAATGTATTTCTTTGTTGTTCTTTTTTTTTCCTCTGGAATCATGTAAAATAAATAGACAATACGAATCTCTTGCTTCACAGGCGCAGAAGTTTTCTCAAATAAACATGATAAAAAAAAGAACACAACAGTTTCAACTTTGTGCGGTGAGACCGTATTTAGAAGAGTACGCTCGTCTATTCATCTCTCCAAATAAAACTTGCGTTAAACATACCGAAACGCACCTTTGTAATCACTCTCAATCAGACAACAACAAAGCGAGGGTAAACAATTAAGCGCATTTCGGAGCACAGCGTGCTGCTATCTTTTGTCACCGTCTCCCAGATGCTAGGCTTTATATTCCGCCAATGAGGGGCAGGGAAGCATGTTGTCTGCCCACACTTCCTGAAACTCCATCCGTCTGAACCTAAGATGATGAAGAGTGGCTTTCAGAAAGAGAGAGAGAAAGAGAAAGCGAGAGAGGATGAAGTGCCACAGTCTGAGGGTGCTTAAAGACAAATGGCTGTCCTCTTCGCCAGCGGCTGATTACAAACCGCCCCTGAATACTTTTAATGGGCTCATGGGCTAGCACAACTGCCAGTCTGCCTCAGCACCTCATGCCATGCTTTGACGTATGAGCTCTGTACGGATGTGCAAAAAAGACAGATTTTCATAATTTAAAACAAATTAATTATTAAAGTCAGCTGAGCTGTCTACATGATCTAGTTGTGATTTGATGTTGTGGTAGAGTGTAAAAGTGAAAGTAATAGCATTAATATGTTGTTTTACAGGGTGAATAAATGCTAAAATAAGCAAGGAAGATTCTTTATGGATATCAGACATGTCCGTAAAGATCAATCTGGATATATACACTAATATTCAAATATTCTAATTTATTCCAGTGATCAAAGCTGAAATTTCAGCATCATTACTATTCAGTGTCACATGATCCTTCAGATATCATTCTAATACGCCGATTTTTTATTTATTAAAGAACAGCATTTATTTAAAATAAAAATGTTTTCTAACAATGTACACTACTGTTCAAACGTTTGGGGTCAGTACATTTTTATTCTTTCTTTCTTTATTCTTTTATTTTTTGAAAGAAATTAATACTTTTATTCAGCAAGGATGTGTTAATTTGAAAAAAAAAAAGTGATAGCAAAGATTTATATTTTGAATTAATCCTGTTCTTTTTAAAATTCTTATTCAAAGAATCCTGAAAAATGTATTGCCAACATAGACAGATCTAATAATAAATCAGCATATTAGATGATTTCTGAAGGATCATGTGACAGTTAAGATTGGAGTAATGGCTGATGAAAATTCAGATTTGCATCACAGAAATAAATTATATTTGAAAGCATATTAAAATAGAAACCAATATTTTATATTGCAATAATATTTTGCAATATTACTGTTTTACTGTACATTTAATCAAATAAATGAAGCCTTGAATAGCAGGCTTCTTTAAAAAAACAAGTCTTACTCATCCTAAACTTTTGAATGGCAGTGTGCATTGTAAAATCTAATTTAATGGGTTTTGTTGTTGTTGCTGCTGTATGAGGTTAATTGAATTTTATTTAAGTGAATTTTCAATAAAAGCATTTTCAGCAGCTATTACTCTCAGTGTCACATGATCCTTCAGAAATCATTCTAATACACTGTAAAAAATAAAACACAATTTGCAGTTACCAGGCTGCCTTAAAATTTTAAGTTGAATCAACTCAAATATCTAACTTAACATTTCAAGTTGACTAAACTTCTTTGAGTTGACTGAACTTAAAATTAAGCCAGGTAACAAATTATTTTAAGTTGACTCGACAAATAGTTTTTAAAAGTGATTTGGTTTTCAAGAAACATTTCTTATTAGTATGCATCTTGAAAACAGCTGTGTTGCTAAAATAGTTTTGTGTAAACCAATGACCCCTTTTTCCAGGATTCTTTGATTAAAGGAAATTTCACAAGCATTTATTTATTTTTTTAATTTTAAATATACTTATTGTCACTTTCAACCAGTTAATCATTGCTGAATAAATGCATTAAATAAAAGAAAAAAGAAAACCACAAACTTTTGAACAATAGTGTATATGGATTAAAAGTTACAAATTTAATTCCAGTCAATTTTAAGAATATATTACAAAAAACATAAATTAATTAAATTAATATTTATTTAATTAGTCAGTTCAGGTGTGTTTGATTAGATTTGGAGCTTAACTCTGCAGGACACCGGCCCTCCAGGACCAAGTCTAATGACCCCTGCCTTAATCCTTCCCCGTCTAGTTTGTACCAATCTGAACAATGTCTGAAACTTTGTATTACGAGCACTTCCTGTGTTTATTTGGCTTTTTATGATAAATCACTCACTGTATTCTCCAATTGTAAGTCACTTTAAATAAAAGTGTCTGCTAAATAAATAAACATAAATGTAATATCTCTATTAAAAACAGCTGTCTGAAAATTGACAAGATAATACAGGCTAAACACAACCTTGTACAAAACCATCAAAATTCATACAAAAACCCCCCGAAGACCTACAAGCTTATGTAGATGATCTGAATTCCGACAGTAACTGCCCTGAAAGTTATTGTTCAAGTTGATAGATTTGTTACATAAGCGATTTGACAGGCCTTTTGACAGCACATTAAAGCATAAGGCGCTCTCAGCATGCTAAAAATCCCCTCTGAGAAGTTACGAATCCTTGCTTATCCCCTTGCCAAAAACAAACATACAAGAAAATCTAGATAACCCAGTTGAACTCACTAACTGACTAATCGTTCAGCAGATGCATTCAAAGCAATCCAAACAGCACTGTTCCTCTGTGGACGGATTAGGAGAAAGAAATGTCAGCTGCAAAAAGAGACCGCACATTTATGTGTGCTGAAACACTGATCGATTGAGAAAGACTGATCGATATTTGAGAGCTGAAAAAGAGACTCCCGAAAAATATAAAAACAAAATGGATGGCGGCACAGAAAGAAAAAAAAAACTGAGACGGTGAAGATGTGAAGGAGAAACGAGGGGAGTTGAAAGACAATGTAAGAGCGAGCGCGCGGGGCGTGCGAGTTTCGTGTGAGCCTTGTTGCTAGATGATGAGGCATGATGGAGGCTGGATCTGATGTGTGGAGTAACTGAACACACTTCAAAGGCTTTCCCCCCTATTGAGCCCCTCCAACAGCTGTCAGCTTTAGGGAAGATAAGATTCTTTACAGTCCTTGTCTTGTTCTCTCTGACAGCACAGGACCTGGATAAACAATAACGGGAAATATATATCAAGATGCGGAGAGAAAAAAATCCAAGTGAGAGCACAAGAGATGAAGGGAGGAAAGAGACAAAAAAAAAAAATTATAAATTGAGTTTCTATCAGATAAGGTGGCAGATGTCTTCAAAAGCTGATGAGATTGTTGCAGCTGCCTGGGTGTCATCGTAAAGCCGCAGCTGCCTGTTTAAGGACCGTCAGCTCCATGAAGTAACTTCGCGTGTGGTTTTTCATAACAACACGTGTCACACAACTTCAACATGACGAAACACATAAAGCACTGGAAGAAACCTAGAGCACCTTCTGCTTCAGTTGGTCCTACTCAACCACGCCAAAACATTCACAGCGATTTGCAGTCCCTGAGTGTGATGGACAAAAATAACGCTCTTTGTAAGGCTTTCTGAGCAGTCCAGAAGCAACCTGGCACGATGCATAATTTTCGCTCCATCTGGGGCGATGGTGGCGTGGAGGCTGAATATGATTCACGGTGCCAAAGGTCTGAGAGCCCTCAGGCTGTATTGTTTTCTGTATTTCGTCCACTGGGATCCATTTGCTGTGGTGTCACTCTGTGGAGAGGTGAACTGTCATCCTCTCATGGCTGCTAATGCCGAGCTGGGCTGAGGACTCGAGCTAAAATCGATGTGATGACCTGTTCTGCAGTGGCCCAGTCCCAGACTTTTATGTCAGGTGTGAAAAGTATACAAGGACACTCGTCCTCGAGCCAAAGAAGTCACCTGCGATGACACTGCAGAAGAATTTGTATCACGCTAACATGACTTAATCCATGTGAACGTCAACATCTAGGCCTAAGAGGAAAAAATCCCAGTCCAGGCTCATGAAAATACATGTCTCTATACACCGTAATTTCGTACCTTACAGCGCGTTTCGTGGCAGTTTCAAAGTGAAATGTCCAGAGTGGTGCTAAAACACGTTCAATAGTTTTAATTGCTGCATTTTTACTAAGCTGCTTGAGGTATGTATTACGGCTGTTCACAATTCAAATATCTGGGGAGTGTCGCTAAAGGTTAATGCTCTACCGTGTTGGAAACATCCGACACAAAACCTAACCCTAGGAGGGATTGGCATGGTAATGTACATGACAATGTTAATGTCTTGGTAGAATAGATCTGCTACGCTGCTGCTGCTGCGGCAGAGCAAGCACCGAGATTTGCTACTGCCAGTACATCCACAACATGCTGCTGTAAGCATGTAAGGAATACTGCTGCTGCACATATAATGTATATGAATAACCCTCATAGCATACATAAATCAACTCATAGCAGATCTATACAGGTGGATCTGGGGAAGGTGGAGGGTTTCTGAAGCATGCTGTAAACTGCTGCATTTAGCACTAGTCATGTATTTGAAATGTTAAGCAGTGTGCTCATTGGCTACTGAGACAGGAGAGAACCAATCGGCTATGCCACATGATTATGATGTCATGTTGTCAGATTGATTTAGACCCATCGGACTGCATTTTAGAGTTTCATGCCAGAACTATGTATATCACTTGAAAACCTAAAATCTCAAAATTCATCCTTCGAAACCATTTCAAAATCAAACATTGCATTACCATGGAAAATGTACATCAATATCATATTACAAAATGTTTTCGTTCATGAATTATATATATAAAAAAGTTGGAATACTGCATTTTCACGTTTGTTTAAAAATGGGAGTGACAGTTAAAGTGTTAAAAAGGATTTTACACAGAAATTTTTTGTTCTGTTTCTCTTTCAAACTGTCACCTTGTTTCTATCTGCATGCCCAACACTGTCGTTCTGCTGCAAATGTGGGTGTAGTTTCTGATGTATGATACTTGTCAACGTTTAAGTGGACATATTACATCAAAAAAATTCTATTTAGAGCAAAAATATGCAGTGTCATGATTTTGAACTATATATATATATATATATATATATATATATATATATATATACACACACACACATACATACATACATACACACACACATACATACATACATACATACATACATACACACACACACACACACACACACACACACACACACACACACACGCATATTATATATATATATATCGTCGCTGTCGGACGGAATCCTCGTATCTCCAAAACCGTCATTTTTCAGGAAATGAAAAAAACTGCATATTTTTTGAGTTATTAAATATTTTATCGTTAAAGTTGGTATTATACCATATATTGCTATCATACACTGTTGTGTACCAACATTAAGACAACGGTAAACTGACTGGGCTGTCTAATAGGCGGAAATTAATCTGCACGCAAACAAAGTCTGCGGTCGCATTGAGCCTTTTGACAAGAGAAAAGGCTTCAATAGTTAACCAAAGCTAACGACTGTGGTTACATACATCTTCCTAAACTCTATTTTAAATGTTTAAGAGCTATGATGCAATACAAAAAAAACGGAGTCTGTCTTTTTTCCCCTTAATTCTTCCAGAACAGCTTATACTATTGTTTCGGGTAGAGTGGGGGAAAACGCCCCCCCCGGGGTAAAACGCCCCCCACCTGTTTTTCCCAAAATAACCACTCGAGGGGGTCAAGATACATTTTCAACTGTTGCTATGCACTACGTTAACAACGGGGATAAACAAATCTCTTTGGAGAAGCTGACACCAGCGACGTGTTTGAAGAGAAGAGGATTACATGCTAAGTGCTATAATTTTCAGATATTAGTAAACAAGTGTTTAAGAGAATATTGTTGTGTAGGATATCACAGTGATGTATGATAGATGAATAGTGAAGTCTGTAGTTTGAGAGGATATGTTATTTATAAGGAATATAATTATATTTTAAAAATTAAACATTTTTTTAAAAACACATAGCTTGTGGGGTAAAACGCCCCCTACGCTGAGGGGTAAAACGCCCCCCAGAGGGCATAGTTTCTCTCTATCATAATTACTATAATAACATATTTCTGTCTATCAAATCCTGTTTTACACTTAATTAATGAATTAATGTTTATTTATTTTTTTATTTTATTTATTACAACATATTTGTTGTAATAATGAATTAATGTTTATTTGTATATTTATTTATTTATTACAACATATTTGTTTGCATGGCTTAGTTGTATAAATATAAATGTTAAAAAACTGGACATTTTGGACATTCCTCAAATAAATATTAATATATATACACATGTTGATACATTACTTGCCTTTTACTTTTAGAGATTAAAAACTATAGCCTGTTCATTTTGCTGTTGATCTATGAAGCAAACTGGTTGGTAAGAAAGGAGGCATTTTACCCCACTGCTGGGGCAAAACGCCCCCTTTGTACAAAAATATGTTCAGTCAAAATACTAATTAATTATGAAGGCTGAGCAATTTTAATATTTGGTGAATAACTCCTGCCATAGTCACTCAAAACCGGGATGGCAATTCTAGTCACATTTATGTTTTGTTTCACTGTAATGTCACATTTTCCTTAAGGGGGGCGTTTTCCCCCACTCTACCCTACTATTGTTTCAGCTATTAACATAGTTACGTTTTGTATGCAATGCCAAAGTGGTTATATTTCGTTTCGTTTTCTTATTAAGTTAATTTAGAAAAACTTTTGGAGCATTTTTTTGTTCGTTAAATATCAGTTTTTTTTTTTTTTGTTTTTTTTTTAAAATAACGAACAGCGGCCAGCAGAAGACAGTTCATAGTCTGCTCAATTTGCCTTTTAATCATCACTACCTGCATAAAATAAAATCTATAGTTCTAAAACAGTTAAAGTAGCTATAGAACAATGTTAGTTTAAACATTAAACCTAGATAAATGTGCGCTATTAGGTGAATATCGTTTTTGAGGAGGAGAAGCTGAAATCGTTTTGCAGAGGAGCCAGCGCGATCACATTTTTCAGCTCTTCTCAGACAGTTGAAGTGTTCAAATGAGTTAAGAGATTTGCTCACAAGCTATTTTCAAAACTTTAGATTGGTTAATAATTCGTAAAAATTTACAAAATTTGGACATACGAGGTTTCCGCCCGACAGTGACGATAGATATATATATATATATATATATATATACACACACACACACACACACACACACACACACACACACATACTGAAACCATGACTGTTTTATTTTATTTTATTCATTAAAATTAGTAATAAATGAAACAAATAGCTCGTCACAATATATATATATATACACACACACACACACACACACACACACACACACATATACTGAAACCATGACTGTTTTATTTTATTTTATTCATTAAAATTAGTAATAAATGAAACAAATAGCTCGTCACAAGTTTACAACCCCATACATATATTTGTGACGGGGTTGGTTTTCACTTAAAATGGCCTCCTTATGTAGTGTAGCAGAGTACACCATATGTGGAAGCAATAAAATAAGTACATTGTATATATACTTATGGATTAACTTTTTTGAAAAAGTAATAATTTTCCATCTTAATTGTATGTGGCGGGGTTGAGTTGTTAAGCTTGACAGTACCCTCCCTGACTATAACATGCCTCACAAATATGAATAATAAGTATGATTCTACTAACCATTTTCTGCACCATTATTAAAGAGACCTGGATGATGTAATTTCTGGTAATGGTAGTGTGGAGACTAAATTATTATAAGCGTAAAATGGTTAGCGTGTTGGGGTTGAGTTCATACTGAGGGACATAACATTAAAGTCTGTTTTTTATTAAATATTTAGCAATTTTTTAGAAAATTATTTTTAACAAGAAAGGAACACAAATAAATGCTGACATTGTTGCCAAAATGTCACTATGCACATTGTGTTAATAATTTTCTAAGTACAAAATTAATGATGTTGTTTGAAAAAGAATAAAAAGTTGTGGGAGTTTTACTACCTCTAGTGTTCATTTCAACTGGAAACCGCAGTCATTCATACATATAGGTATGTTGTTTTTTCAATTTTGCAGAAATGTATACAGAGGCATGTATTTCCAATGAGCATATGTTGAAGAATCCATATAGAAAATAATGAATTCCAATTAAAATATGCAGCAAAAACAATATTTGCATGACTAAGCTGCAAATTACAGAGGAGTTATGGTTCTTCTAATTTGATTGGCAGAACAATATTTCAAAAGAGCTGATGTTTAGTCCAATAGCACTGGGACATTTCGCTGTTTACATCGTTTCCATTCACAGAGAGTGGAAGCAGAGTGGAGTATTCCAACAAATTGGCCAATTTTGTCTGAAATGCAAATGATTCAGTAATAACTTCTTGTTTATTGAACTGTATACAAGTTTCACACTGGCACACACCAAACCCAGGGCTATGTGCCAGAACTGAATTGAGAAAGTCTTAAATGATGGCACTCATTTTTCAAAACTTATATGAAGTTCAAATACCACCTATAAATACTATTTTGTTTATACATTTCATCATAAATTTTGGAAAAACACTTTATGCTCCAGAATGCATTACCTTTGACGACTTTCTTTGAAATACAATGTTGCACAACTGTCAGGTTCCGGAAGTAAAAATACTATTCATTTTTTCCACAGGGAATAAATGTTTAAACTCAAGGCATTTTTAATGATTTCTTAAATAACTGTTCAACAGAATCCTTCTGCAAAGATATCTGACAAATCAGAGAATCAAAACAAGCTAATTGTGCCAACAACGTAACACCTAACCTGTCCCATGTATTTGCAGGTGTAGAAAGCTCTCGGATTTAATCAAAAATATCTTCATTTGTGTACCAAAGATGAACGAAAATCTTACGGGTTTGGAATGACGTGAGGGTGAGTAATTAATGACTGAAATGAAAGATTTTCTTTTTTGGGTGATCTCTTTTTTCCAAGTAGAGACTTGAACCTTTGTGTTTTTGTTTCAAATTTGTGTTTTGATTCACTTCATACCTGGCTTGTTTGGCTCATGGCTTATAACCTTTGAAAAAAGCCTAAACCCTATGGGAAAAATAAATGGAATCAAATTGAAACGTCTGGAACAAAGGCC
Organism: Cirrhinus molitorella; assembly: GCA_033026305.1. Lineage (NCBI taxonomy): Eukaryota > Metazoa > Chordata > Actinopteri > Cypriniformes > Cyprinidae > Cirrhinus > Cirrhinus molitorella. The sequence goes on along the minus strand of CM065125.1, from coordinate 15,765,418 downwards.
ACTAAAAAAAGTGGACAGACACTGATGCGGTTTATTCAGTCATTTCCTTTAATGCAATTTCTATTCAATTTCCTGTAAGCCAATTCAGTTCAAATTTATACTCCAATTCCAAGTCAGTCCTTTGATTCAGAAGCTTACCCAAACACGAGCAAATAGCATTCATAGTAGGTATTGAATATTAAAGTGTATTGAGGTATTGAATGCAACAGCTTGCTAGTATGATACTGCCTAATTGAAAGTTTTACAACATCATCAGCCTTTACTCTTCAAATCTTCTTCCTCCAAGTGGAAGTTTTTCAAGTTTGCCAAAGCAGGCAACTGTAATTATTTTTTAATGAGGCAATTGAAGCTTGAATATTTCATGAAGCAAGATAAATGTTCTCAGTACCATCTCTATTTACCAATGTTTTTTGGATGAGTGCTGTGTTTGGATACAGGATTGAATAAAAGCCTCTTGATGGCAAGCATTACTGGAGTGTGGGCTTGTGCTTTTCTCCCCTAAAACACCTGTGAAAACTGTTGTCTGACCCACTACATTTCCCCGAGGCCCTCATCTCTTATCAGCAGTACACGGACTGCTGGAGGGCTTGCCTACTTCACAGCACCTCATTTCTCACACCAGTACATCCTACATCCGCGTCAGACACACACTCATTCGCTCTTTCTCTCTTTAAGGGCCTTAGGGCCATCACAAAGCCTACACTGACTGGACGAAAATGCATCTTTTAAAACCCACCCTAAACTCAGACTCTCTGGTATTGTTTACTCTTCCTGTGGCAATTCTGAGGGAAGCTCTTCTTCCTGTTCAGCTCCAACGGGGGAGGGGGAACATTTTCAAAAAGTTTCCAGATTCGCAGTTTTAGTTATCATCATGGTGCTCAATGAGCTCAAACTTTTTTTGAATTACTTTCATTAAAAATGTCTAAGCAAATACCAAAGAGCAAGTATAAAGCAAAACAACACATACAACAGTGCTATTGTCTTAAATATGAAGAAACAATTTGATGAGTTAATATCGACTTTCAGACAAAATCTGGCCATATTTTTTTTTGTCACTGCCAACAAAAATGTTCCAAAAAAGCCAAATCATCAGCTTTTGCATGGTGCCAAGTGCTCTATAATCAGCTCTTTATAGGAAAGTAGAGAACGCGTTGTCCTTCGCTGCTCTTCTAAGCAGAGTTGTCAAATGTCACTCGCTGTCAGATGACTGTGTGAGTGAAGGGAAGGCTGGCCCTGTGGACGCCCGTCTCATATCGAAATCACCTTGAGGGTTCTACAGTCAGGGCCCCTGCCTCAGGCTACTCACACACGTCAGTTTTCTCAACACACGGCCCTTATTAATTACCACATTTGTACTTACTGACAGACCATTGAGAGGTGCAGGAGAGTGAAAAAGAAATGAGGACAGGTGTCCCTCTTGCATGTGCATGTACTGTACTTTGCCATGAATGCACTGATCCTACCATTCGGCTGATCTGATTCTTTTTTTGTTGTTGTTGTTCTTGATGAGATTATACTATGTGATACAACTTTTAACTACACACTATGTTGTTACTATGGAAGCCAGTTTTCACCACTGTTTAATACAAACTCACACTAACAAACAATTGCTATAAAGTTATAAAGCCTTAACTGTGAGATATAAACTCACAATTCTGATTTTTTTCCTCAGATTTGGTGATATAAAACAACTGTGAGAAATAAAGTCATAACTGTGAGATAAAAAAGGTTAGCGTGACTTTTTTTAATTCAGTGGATAAAAATCAGTTCTGATTTTTCTCAGAAGTGAGTGATATAAACTTGCAATTGTGAGTTATAAAGTCAGATTTTGAGGGGAAATAAGACTCAGAGTTTATTGCAATATAAAAAGTCACAATAACCTTTATTTATTCAGTGGATAAAAACACAATTCTGACTTTTCTCAGAATTGGGTGATATAAACTCACAACTCTGACTTTTTTCCTCAGAACTGTGATATAAACTCACAATTGTGAGAAATGAAGACAGAATTCCAAGATAAAAAGTCGCAATAACCTTTTTTTTACTCAGTGGATAAAAAAAGAGAGACAATTCTGACTTTTTTCTTAGAATTGGCTGATATAAACTCACAATTCTGACTTTTTTCTGAGAATTGGCTGATATAAACTCACAATTCTGACTTTTTTCTGAGAATTGGCTGATATAAACTCACAATTCTGACTTTTTTCTGAGAATTGGCTGATATAAACTCACAATTCTGACTTTTTCCTCTGAACGGTGTGATATAAACTTACAACTGCGATAAATTAAGACAGAATTCCAAAATAAAAAGTTGCAATAACCTTTTTTTTTTACTCAGTGAATAATAATAAAAAAAAAATACAATTCTGACTTTTTTAAAATCAGAATTGTGTGATATAAACTCACAACTGCAAGAAATAAAGTCAGAATTGCGAGATTACAATTTAACCTATATAATATAACCAATAACCTTTTTTTTTATTCATTATTTTTCAGAATTGAGCAATATAAACTTGCAATTTCGAGTTATAGTTAGAATTGCGTGACAAACTCACAGTTGAAAGAAAGTTGGGATTGTGAGATAAAAATTCTCAATTCGGATTTTTTTTCTTTTTCCCTCAGAACTGCGTGAAATAAACTCAATTGCAAAAAATAAAGTCAGAATTGCGAGATAAAATGTTACCTTTTTTTCTTTTTCATTCAGTGGATAAAAGCTTGCAATTCTGTTTTTTTTTCAGAATTGAGTGATACAAACTCACAATTTTGAGTTATAGTTAGAATTGCATGATATAAACTCAGTTGCAAGAAAAAGTCTAGACTCAATTCTTTATTTTTTTTTAGAATTGTGAGATATAAACTCAATTGTGAGTTATAGTCCAATTTTGAGGGGAAATAGACTGATATGCTCTTAGAATTGCAAATTTATATCTTGCAATTCTGACTTTATAACTTGCAATTGCAAGTTTATTTTATGCAATTCTGAGAAAAAAGTCAGAATTGAAAGTCTGTATCACAATTCTGACTTTTCCTTCTCAGAATTGAGAGATATAAACTTACAACTGCAAGTTATAAAGTCAGAATTGCAAAATAAAAATAAAAAGTCTAAAAAGTAGAATTGTGAGTTTTTATTTTTTTTATTTAGAGGTGGAAACGGGCTACCATACGTTACAAAAGACAGAATACATAATATAAATATGAAAGGGCGGTACAACTACCTAAAAATAAAAAGTGATTCAACTGAAAATGAAAAATAAATTGTAAAGAAAAAAAAAAATAAATAAAAAAAAATAAATAAATAATAATAAGACCTTTTACTGAAAAAAAAAAACATTTAAATGTAATTTAAAACTTTTAGCCTTTTTCTAACAAATTGTCAATCAAAACCACTGTACATCATTTGCAAATCCAGTAATTATACAAAATCTTTCTAAATGTACCAAAAAAATAAAAAATAAAATGGCTGTCGACCCAAAGATTCACACCGTACTATTCGGTTAGTAAGAGTGTTTTTTAATTCTAAAAGTGTGTGGGTGGCTTGTCCCATTAAAGACACTCCATGTTAAAAACAAAATTTATTCTTATCAGAATTTACTGCTCTGCATATTAATTCTCTATATTTGTCTGCAAAACTTTACAACTATGCACCTCGAGGCATTTATGAATGTGCAGATTGCAAAGGACATTAATATGTATGCTTTAGATATATTCATTAAAGCTGCAGTAAATTGTTGTATGAGATTCAGAGGGCTTTGGCCCTCAGTATTTAAGAGCTGATATATTCACAGCACATGGCAGAAGAACCTCCAACACTTATCTAGTGGGGTCCCATCGCATTAAGCTAGAGAGCAGGAAAGACCCTGGCCTATACAGAAGTGGTCCTTGTGGCATACGAGTGCGTCACGCCTCACCCCGAGCTTCTGATAGATCCAGGAGAGGCAACTCACACCGCACCTGCCCTACTTTGGTGTGACTAATGAACCTGAGGTGTCCTGAATCTGTCCACTGGCTGGAGGGGGAGGGGAAGAGAGGTGCAGAGCTGGTCTCTCAGCTGGCCATGGCTGCTCACTATAGAGTAGTGATGGATATGCAGTCTCATCTCTGGGCACAGAGCCAGGCCGAGACTGGACACATATGAACACACACACACACACACACACACACACACACACACACACACACACACACACACACACACACTCACTCACGTAGGTAAAAGTCAGCAAGATGCTGCATCAATTAGCGGCGCTGAGTGGGGGATGACCACAGATCCAACTATAGGAAGGCGGCACACGGACGCCCTTCCCGTCACGAGAGTAGCGTTCCTGGAAGCGTGCCGACAGCTTTATTTCCCATGATGGGAATAGGCAAAGTTGATCAAATCATGTTGCATCAAAGGAGGACGTTCTTTTCAAATTTCAAATGATTGCCTTCATTGCGTTCATTCCCTCAGAGACCCTCGGCTGGTTCTCAAGGACAGATTATGGACTGGGCCGATGGGGCCTCTGACTGCCAGCAGGCTTCAAGCTGAGATAAATGCAGAAACAAGCCACTACAGATGTAAAATTGAGATAGATAGACGAATGGTGCTCGAACGTGTGTCGGTGACTGTTGGCAGAATTTGAAATAAATGAAGAAATGAGAAATGTTCCTCACTCCACTGCACCATTAACACCTTCTGAACACCCCGTTACAGCTTTAATGTCTTATACTGGTCACGGTACACTAAAGTAATTGCAACTTTTTTATCATTTTGTAATATAGAGCAGTAGCATCTTTATATTTCATATTTGCTCATTTGGTCATTACTTAGTCATTACAGAGAGCAAATGTCTGATTACAAATGCAAAAATAATAATAATAATAATAATAATAATAAATACACTGATAAAACATTAAAATATGATTGAAAAAACATTTTAAAAATATATTTTAAAAACATTTTTGGCCATTGTTATCATAGCGAGGTCCAAATGTAATGCTGATTTGGCTGCAGGGGAAGTGTTTAAATATAATTACAAATGCAAAAAATTATAATAATAAATACACTGCTAAAACATTAAAATGTGATTGAAAAAACATTTAAAAAATATATTTTAAAAACATTTTTGGCCATTGTTATCATAGTGAGGTCCAAATGTAATGTTGATTTGGCTGCAGGGGAAGTGTTTAAATGCATTGTTATATATTATAAAAAACAAAAAACAAAAAAAAAAAACACATTTAAACATGATTAAAATATAAAAAATATATAGATTTAAAATATATATCATTGACCATTGTTTAGATTAGTGAGTTTCAAATGTAATGCTGAATCGTTTGCAAGGGAAATGTATATATAATTATTATACATATTATATTATAATGCTAAAAAATTTATTATTAGCCACTGTTTAGTGTTATACATATACATATACATATACATATACACACACACACACACACACACACACACACACACACACACACACAAAACCAGTCAAAAGTTTAGACATTCCCTCTCATTTAATGTTTTTTTAAAAAGTCTCATATGCTCATCAAGGCTGTATTTATTTGATCAAAAATACTCCAGTTTTAAGTGTCACGTGATCCTTCAGAAATCATTCTAATATGCTGATTTATTATTAGAACTATCAATGTTGAAATCAGTTGTGCTGCCAAATATTTTTTATGCAACCTGTGATTATTTTTTCAGGATTCTTTGATGAATAACAAGTTAAAAAGAAAAGCATTTATTCAAAATATAAATCTTTTCTAACAATTTAAATCTATGCTATCACTTTTTATTAATTTAACACATCCTTGGTGAATAAAAGTATGAAATTCTTTCAAAAAAAGAAAGAATAAAAAAAATGTACTGACCCCAAACTTTTGAACAGTAGTGTATACTGTTAGAAAACCTTTTTATTTTAAATAAATGCTGTTCTTTTTTTAACCTTTTATTGATCAAAAAATCCTGAAAAAGGTATCACAGGTTCCATATATATATATATATATATATATATATATATCATAATAATATTTCACAATATGACTTTTTTTTCTGTATTTTTGATCAAAAAATATATTATTGGTCATTGTTTGCATAGTGAGGTTCAAATATAATGCTGAATCGGCTGCAAGGGAAATATATAATTTATGTAATTGCTTATTATGTGGTCATCACAGATGGCTTCAGACTTGCATAATAATAGTACTCCATATAAATTAAATTGACAGTCCTAGTATAATAAAGTGATTTTATTTTTCATATATTTTTAAAATAAATATTTATTAATGTGGTCATTAAATAAGGCTGTGATTAAAAATGTGACAATTTGTTTTAACATTTTAAATCGCCCATTGTTTAGCATAGTGAGGTCCAAATTAAACATTGAACCAACTGAAAGGGAATCTTTAAGAATAAAAATGTGAGTGACAATCAACAAAAATTGTTCCAAATATTTCAGGCAGAAATATTCATACAAAAAAGTAGCAATTTAACCAATTTAAAAACAATTTAAAAAAGTGCTTCCAGTGAAGCTTGTGCTCCAGACCCTCACAGGACATTGTATAATCTGCCCTTGCCTTTTCCATAGAGTAAATGTTCTGTCATTTTCGATAGTAAGCAGCAAAGGCATTCTGGGGTAAATAAGTTCCTCAGCAGCTCTCAGCAGCTTTGCCCAATTTGACAAACACAGTGTTCTGCAATGATATATTGTGCTAATGATGTGCTCGAGGACAATGAATAAAATACTGATGCAATAAAACTTCACACATTCATTTACCTTCTTTATGTGTCTTTAATGTGAACTTAATAAGCAACTCTCCATGAAGAAATAAATCCATACATTTTTTTTTCACTTGAAACACAATTAAAGGAAGAGTGTATCTAATATAGTCCAGATGAAAATCTGCCTTGAGCAGTCGGAGAACAATGCTGGGAGGAAATGCACAAACATTTACGTTTCAATGAGAGTTGAGATCTACTTCTTGCAAGCAGTGATTAAAGACAGTGTAGGACGGTGCAGATAAACCATTTGTCATTGTGTATCCCGTGACATAATCTCCCATGAACATACACACCATTAAATGACAATCAGGAATCTTATTTTACTACTTATGCATGTTACGTGATGCTTCTTAATCTGTTCTTATCGCATATTTAACATAACTACCGTGATGTCTCCAGGATAAATGTATTTGCTTTACTTAGATACAGATCCGTAATACTGTAATTGCTTTTAAGTACTTTAGATTTGTGTTTTATGGGATATATCATAGCTCTGTTTCAAATTCTTGTAATTACACTGCCTACAAAGGGAGGTAATTGAAACATGAGTGATATGCTTATCAAGGCTGTTTTCACTTTCACTTCTGTTTTCAAAAATACAGAAAAAAAAGAATATTGTGAAATATTATTACGATGTAAATCAATGTTTTTTTTTTTTTAATATTAATATACATTAAAATTAATTTATATCTGTAATTAAAGTTGAATTTCCAGAATCATTACTCCAGTCTTCAGTGTAACATGATCCTTCAAAAATCATTCTAATATGCTGATTTATTATCAGTGCTGGAAATGGTTACGGTGCTTAACATTTTTTTGGAACCCGTGATACTTTTTTTCAGGATTTTTTGATCAATAAAAGGTTAAAAAAAGAACAGCATTTATTTAAAATAGAAAGGTTTTCTAACAATATACACTACTGTTCAAAAGTTTGGGGTCAGTACATTTAAAAAATTTTTTTTGAAAGAAATGAATACTTTTATTCATCAAGGACGTGTTCAATTAATAAAAAGCAATAGCATTGATTTACATTGTTAGAAAAGATTAATATTTTGAATAAATGCTGTTCTTTTTTAACTTGCTATTCATCAAAGAATCCTGAAAAAAAAAGAATTATGGGTTGCAAAAAATATTTGGCAGCACAACTGTTTCCAACATTGATAATGCTAATAATAAATCAGCATATTAGAATGATTTCTGAAGACTGGAGTGACACTTAAGACTGGAGTAACAGCTGATGAAAATTCAGCTTTGCATCACAGGAATAAATTATATTGTAAAGTATATTAAAATAAAAAACATTATTTTATATTGCAAGAACATTTTGCAATAGTACTGTTTTTTTCTGTATTTTTGATCAAATAAATCCTTGATGAGCATAAGAGACTTTTTTAAAAAACATTAAATGAGAGGGTGTGTCCAAACTTTTGACTGGTAGTCTAAGTCTTTATTATCACTTTTTATCAGTTCAACACATCCTTTCTGAATTAAAGTATTAATTTCTTTCAAAGAAATAAAGAAACAAAAAAATGTGCTGACCCCAAACTCTGAACAGTATTGTATATTGTTACAAAAGATTTCTATTTTAAATAAATGCTGTTCTTTTTGATGTTTTGTTCATTAAATAACCCTGAAAAAAAGTATCACAGGTTCCAAAAAATTGTTTCCAACACTGATAATAAATCAGCATATCAATGATTTTTGAAGGATCTTGTGACACTGAAGACTGGAGCAATAATGCTGAAAATTCAGGTTAGCATCACAGGAATACATTCTATTTTAAAGTACACTGCCCTCCAAAAGTTTGGAAACACTCCTGTGAAAAAAGACAGGCAAGATGTGGTTTTGGAGGATATCAGCATAAATCCTTATTTTTTGGTGCAAATACATTAAAAGTAACTTGACATTATCATTGAAGATCATCATGTCATGGAATGCCTCCCAAACCACCCGACCTCAACCCAATTGAGCTACTATGGGAGGAACTGGACCGTGATGTCCGTAAGAAGTGTCCAACCAGTGTGAATCATGTTTGGGCAATCCTTCAGAAGGCTTTACATAAAACATTTTGTGAACAGTTTATGTAATAAAATATGTTTTCGTAGTTTGTGTTATCCCTTATCAGTGCAAAATTATCACAAATTAAAAAGGATTCATATCAATATTGTCCAAAACCCCACTTTTCTAGGGTGTTTCCAAACTTTTGGAGGGCAGTGTATATTAAAATAGAAAACCACTATTTTAAAATTGCAATAATATTTCACTATATTACAGTTTTTTTTCCGTATTTTTAAATAAAATAAACACAGCCTTGATGAGCAGAAAAGACTTCTTTAAAAATCATTAAAAATCTTATTGATCCCAAATTTATATTATGCCTATGATGCCATAAAATGTTGCCTATGGAGGAAAAGGTTTATATTTTGAAGCATCAGAATATATACTGCCAGTAAATATCATATCTATTCATAAGCTACTAACAGATTTAGACAGCATTCGACTAAGCAAATTTAATCAAATAATTCTTACCCAATTTAATTTTCAATTAAAGAAGAACTTTTGGCAAAATTGCTTTTTAATTTAATATTCATGTTTACAGTAAAGAAAACTTATTTTCGCTTTTAAAAGATAAGAAATTACTAAGTTATTAACATTGATTATTCTGAACAGCTACTGTTAAAAAGTATTAATTATCTAAGACACATTTTGTTCAGAACAAACATCTGGATTAATTTAAAGTAAAAAAAACAAAAAACAAATGTATAGTTGGGTTCTCTGCACAGTTTTTACAATATAATCTAAGGCAACTCAAAGGTAACTAGGCCAAGCACAAAGCCAAAGCTAAAAATGCTCAAGGTGTTATCCACAGCTGCAAATCTTTTTCTCCAGACCAAAGTGTTCAGAGTGCCTACAGATAGAGCATACTGCAATGGCCTGGACAGGCCAGTAAAAGCAAAGTTCTCGCAGAGACACAAAATTCGGCCACAATTATAGTCCGCTTCAAGCCCTGGACTGCCCCAGTCTCTTTCTCTCTCTCTCTGTCTGTTTCTCTCTCTCGTGCATATGAGATTCAGCCACGGAGCTTTTCTTTGCTCTAGTCTCACTGCAGTCTGCAGTCCAGAAAATAATAAGAGTGCTAATTAATTTCTAAATCCAGCCTATTCTCAGAGATGAACAAACCTAAAATCTCGCTTTTGATGAATGTGCCGATTGCAGCGGTTTTCAATTACGATCCTTAAAAAAACCCCATCATCAACGCATTGTCGTCAGTTAATCGGCACGTAAGTACTATACGACAACTTTGTTCCACATTTCTGATGTGAACTAATGAGTTCTTGATTTCCTGAGCTATAAATAACAGTCATTAATTGAATATTTAATAGGAAACAACAAGGAATTTGATGCGTTTTCATATTTTGTTTCAACATTTCAATGTTATGGTGCAAATAAGCAGAAATAATCTACTTTAGACAACAAGTTTGTAAGGACACCTTGCAAAAGTACAGAGAAATCGAGATTTGTTTAAATATATGGTAAATATGCTATTGTAATGTAGCGGATAGAGTAACTTTTACCAATTCATTTTACCGTATCAGCTACGGAGTGAATAAACATTTATTAGTTATTTATGTACTTACATTAAATTAATAATATAACAAATATTTTTGAATATAATAATTATATTATTATTTAATTATATATATATATAAAAAAATATATTATATTATATTATATTATATATGCTGATTTATTAACAATGTTGGAAACAGTTGTGCTGCTTAATATTTTGTTGGATCTAGGGCTGGTTCGAATACCATTTTTTGCGCTTCGAAGCTTCGGTGGTAATCAATATCGAATATTCGAAGCTTCGGTGGGAGGGGCTAAGCATATAATAAAGGCAGAAATCTCTGTGTGTCTGTTTGCATTTGTATTATGTCGGGAATCGTTCATCCAAATGACTTCACGCGTCACGAATGTGTTGCTGCAGACCCAAGGGAATTCCGCTCCAATATGCTCACACAGCGAGTCTAGGACAGTGGTTTTAAAACCCTGGGTCGCGACCATCGGGTGGGTCGAGGGACTTAAACAATAGGTCGCCAGGATGATTTCCGGAAGATGTATGTATGTAACGAAGTTCAAGACTCTGGGAAGGATGCCGGAAACTGCAAACGTACTTTAATAACAAAATAAACATTAACAAAACGAAAGTAAACGGCAGCCGCCTCACGCCAGACTCCATCTGTGTTTGCAGTGATCAGTCAGAATCCACTCACCGCTCAAAACGCCGGATTTTTTGTTCAGTCCTGAGTTCTGCAAGCTAATTAATCCTCTCATTATAACAAAGCCTGTAGACGCGCTTAGAATGCACGCTCAGTGCCGCCAAGAGTTTTACGCGATCGTTAAAATGAAACCGAAATTAAAACGCGCACGCGCATTCAACAGCAATTTTAATACTATAGAGCGATTCCCCAATGCGCGCAAATTAGGCTATATAACATATCTAGGCTTTATAACTATAACTGCTGTGAGTTCTTTATAGGATATAGGCTGCGTGGCGGACACGTCGCGTGTTGATTTTTCTTTCTGCGCCTATGTTAACAGATTAGAGCAGCCACACTGTCTGCGGAATACGTTTATATCAGGTGCGGTCCAACCACACCGCAACCGCGACCCCGTGACAGAATAGAAGTGAAGCGGATTTTTTTCTGTAGCAGTCACGTAACAAACCTGCTCCACGTCCGCCACGCAGGCAGTGTGTCTCAGAGGCTTCGGGTGAAAACGGCATGCATCTGCGCTCACATGCTCTGTTAGGCTGGCTAGACAGCTCACATTTCAATGAACAAAAATATTTCTTTATATTTCAAACTTTAAAATAAATCACAACCAGGTTGCAAACTATAGTGACACTAGTACACTCTTTTCTCTGTGGCTTGCTGACAGCTCTCCCCCTCCAGTTCACTAATGGGCCATTGAAGCGCGAATGTTGAGAAAAAAAAAGAAGAAGAAAAAAAAAAAAGAATATTCGAATCTCAGAATTGAAAATTGAATGCGAACCCACCGAACGAATATTCGACTATTCTAGTACAGCCCTAGTTGGATCATGCAATATTTTCTTCAGGATTCTTTAATAAACAGTTAAGGAGAACAAAATATTTTGTAACAATATAAACTTAAAAATTTGCGTTCAGTAGTTTTTTTATTCTCTCTTTTTTGAAAGAGAAAAATGCTTTTATTCACCAAGGATGAGTTAAATTGATAAAAAGTGATGCTAAAAATCTAATAAATCAGCGTACTAGAATAATTTCTGAAGGATTATGTCATGTGACATTGAAGACTAGAGTAATGGCTGATGAAAATTCAGCTAAGCTGTAAAATTATTTCACAATATTCTGTATACTTATACAGATAAGATAATTGTTTAAAAACATTAAAAATCTTACTGATCCCAAACTTTTAAATGGCAGTATATTTATATATTTATATTTAATATTTATTTAAAATATAATGTCAAAAAATAAATGGTATACTTAAGACAAACATAAATACATCAAATTTATAAAAAGTCAGAGTAAAGATGTTTACATTGTTGGTTTCCAAAAAATATTAAGCAGTAAATATAAACCTGTTTATAGATAACAGTAAGAATAGTTTCTTGATCACCAAATCAGCATTTCAGAATGATTTCCGGAGGACCAGACACTAAAGATGCGTAGAAAAAATAAATAAATAGCCATATTTTTTTCCAAATACATTTTTTTACTGTATTTAGCATTTACAAAATCTTTTGATTTAAACCAAACTTTTGCTATTTCCTATATTAAAGTCTGAGACACACAGACAGATGAGTTACAGATGTTGAAACAAAACATGTTACAAGTCACTGCGGTCTCCCCTAAATTTTTTAAAAGCACATCTGTACACACGAACAAACTTTAGATTACGCAAATAATCCACCATCAGGAGGCAATCTGTCTTGAACTGCAACTAAGCGAGTTTCAATACACTTTGACATGTTTAAGGCCCAAAGGCTCCAAAATAAATAAATAAAAACACACACAGATGCAGAGAGAGAAAAACGGCATGTCCGTATCAGCAGTGCTTCATACATGACTGCTCTCGTAAGATACTGGCAAGCATTAAGAGCAGTATGGAGCGAGCAGCAGGTCGTGTTCTATAAATGGCAAGACTAGATTATGGTTGAAGGTAGGAACCAAGCACCCGCCATAATCCTTTAAACCTGACATGTAAATGTACAGTTCCTTCCCAAGCTAATCAAAATTCGTACGGGACACAGAAGTGTTGCGATAGTAACAAGCAGCACCTCTCTGCATACAATCTAAACTGCAAAGGGATCACGCCGGAGCTCGGCTGCCAAGCTAGAGCAGAGCTGAGGGAAGCGGTTTGGAGATATCACAGCATGGTTAGGCTACAGATGGCTGAGTGAGGTTTTAATAGGATCCATATGGAGACAGGTATCCAGCACAGACGTTTGTTTAAAACTCGGAGATGCATACTACAACTCTGGGCGAGAATGCACTTGGGCTTTTGATGGACTAGCAAGGGAAAGAAAGAGATGGAGCAGGTGGAAAAGCTCTTGTTAATATGGTCCAGCAAGTTAGAAAGATGCAAGGGGATTAAAAACAAAAACATGGCTGTTTGATTTAGTCCATAACCTCACTGATAAATAAATGAGCTACACGAGGGACCTATACAAGGTGGTCTTGGCAATTTAAAGATAATGATAAAACAGTGCACAAAATGCTGAACTCATAAATAAGCAGCATTATAAAGTTTTGTGCAAGTATTACACAAGGACAAAGACTAATAACTCACTGTACCTGGTTTGTTCCACACGCATGTGATTGCACAAGCAATTTCATGGATCATCAGTGAGGAATTATTCCACTTCACAAGTCTTGTGAAGTTCTATCAGTATTTAGTCACCCTCATGTTGCTCCACTGCCCTATACAAATACTGGCGTAATTTTTATTTTAGGGAGATCTTCTTTATTAAGCTCAATTTTCAGCTAAAAGAGATGTTAAGATAAGCTCTATATATGACAAATTTCCTGGGCAAAAAGGCTCATTTCACACTGCCCATCTCAGTACACTGTTATGGACTTAATCTAAAATAACTTACATGAAATCAATTACATCTATAGCCATCTTTTGAATGATTTATGCAGGCGATTTAATTTCCTCCCCTTAAAAGAGAAACTACAGAGAAACACTTTGTACCAAAAAAATGATTCTGTTTTACTACAGCAGCCACAGCGGCCCTTGACGCTTCAATTGAGGGTTATTAAAAGTAATATCCCTGCTAAAAGACAATATCTACAATGGTGCGGAGAGTATAGAAACCCATCTGTCACATGCTTGGTTTAAATTTAATGATAATATCCACTTTAATTCCTCAAACAGCAGCTGCCCAATAAACTTGAAAGTGCTGGTGAGAAAGATGAATTATTTTTATTGTTATAACTGATTTTTTTTTCCCATTACGAATCAAATGTTTGGACTCACCTAGCTATTCTCTATTATTACCATTTCATATATTTTAAAATAATCAAAATAATAACAAATATATCATCAAGGTTTTTTTTTTTACATTTTACATTTATTCCAAAATATAACTCAAGGCAGTAACAATTTAAGCAATATTTTATTTGTGAACTTACGTTCAGCTATTCTTTTTAATAGTTAAATATTTTTGCATTTTTTTGGTTCATCAGTCAAAGCTTGGTAAATATTGGTCACAGACACAGAGATTTACTTTAAATTTTACCAAGCTGATTACTCACTAAAAACTCCCACAGATTGTGTTTTCAGGCCATTTTAAGTCGTATTTTGCCATAAAGTGGTTATATCGAAGTGTGTGAGTTGTTTATTTACAAAACTAATGGAATGCATAGTTGATATTAAAAACTGGATGACAAGTAACTTCTTATTGCTAAATTCTGAAAAAACAGAATTTAAACTACTTGTTTATTGGTCAGAGGAGAACTGACCCCCCGACTGAGCTTTGTTTCTCCCAAGGTTTTTTTTTCTCCATCAGTGTCACAGATGGAGTTTTGCTTCCTTGCCACTGTCGCCTATGGCTTGCTCAGTTGGGGACAACAACTAAATTGGGGAAAACTAAATTGAGGACAAACTATTTATTAATTTGGAACTATTGATTAATTTCCTCAAACTAAAATTGTTTAAAGTTTCTTTTGAATTATTGATATATTACTTTCCCATTTGATACTGTAAAGTTGCTTTGACACAATTTGTATTGTAAAAAGCGCTATATAAATAAAGCTGACTTGACTTGACTTTTTTTAATTATTTAGACAAATTCACAACCGTAGAATGTGCACGAACACAAGAGGCATGATTTATGGCATGAACCAATCACAGCCAAACATAACCAGTCCTATCGCGATGGAAGCATTGCCTCCTCTTACGTGACTTTCCCCCATTCATTCTCAATTACCCCCCACTAAACTCACCGCATGCTTTGGGGGATCTGTTCAAATTCAATGGGCTTAGGGGAGGCAAAAGAGACACGGACTCCCGCTGGTGTCGCTGTTGGACAGTGTTTCTCGAGAAAAACGAGGGGTTGCCCCCTAATAGTCAACTAATCGTTACCCAACAAGAAGAGGCTCGATCAACCAAAATTTTATTAGTCGCTTAGTCACAGAAAAATAAATTCCACAGGAAGTGGTGAAGTCATGCAATCCGTGACAGACAGAGTGTTACTGGCTGGTCTATGTGGTAATATAGTACAAGACATCCAAACGCTCACCTATCATTCACCAACCTCTTTTCATCTGAAATATGTAAGTAGTACAAACTTTACATGGCCACTCAATCAAATGTTAACCTAGGACAAAAAAAAAACAAAAAAAAAACACTTAAAATACTCCATCATTTTTGGTATTACAGATAAAAGACTACTTTTTTGTGTGCATGAAACGTGGTTTAGTAAAATAATTATTACAAACAGGATGTGCTTTCTGCCATCTCAGTCTCTGTGAACTTAAGCACGAAACTTTGAAATTCTGTGTGTAGGTTACTTGCTTTACAGACATGAAAAATATATCTAGATGAGAGCGAAATGTCTACTTTAAAATGAACCAATTCAAACAAAAAACAAATATTCTCAGTTTTTGTAATCCGTATTAAGAATGCATAGAGTCGCTGACTTCATCTCTTAAGTCAAGTTGACCACTAGTAGACCAGAAAAATCTTTAGCTGAGCACAACCCTAATAAAGATATAACCAAAATGACAGCAACAATATAAAAATGGAAATAGAAAGATATATAAATACACTCAATATAGACCCTGATAAGAAGTCAGAGAAAATTCTAGTGTTTATATCATTACTGGTGGCATAAAAGTATTACTATTCAGCAAAGATCTGACACTAACACTTCAGAATATATGATCCCACAGACAACAAAGCTATACTCTAAGCTGACTGACACATGATATTTGATATAATGCTATCTGATACCATTAGACTCAACAAACAGGCATTCATACTTCACTTCTGTCCAAACTCTTTTAAATATTCATTATGCAAGATTGCGAGTCACTTTTCTCCCTTTAAGTCAGCTATTATATCAATGCCACAACCATATTTGTCATGCTTTCACTTGGGTTGACAAACCCTGTCAGTCATCTTCACTGGGGCAAATCTCAAAAATGCCATACAACATAACAGCTCGAGATCACAGCTTATCTTTTCACTTCTCTTACACAGTACACAAACATTTCTATCCAGTACTTAACGCCAAATGCCAAGTTTTGGATATCATAAGCGTAATTCCATTACACGTGCCCTTGAGCTTTGACAGCAGGATTATCGTAAAAGTCCAAAGATCGTAAAGTATTTTAAGCAGAACTAATTTTACCAGTTTGGCGTTTTACCTGTGGTGAGGGAGACACGCAGTGGATCAATACAGGCAAAATCTTGGCATCCTTTCTTAAAAGACTTCCTGAATTTATGGAACAGCTCCCACACACCTTCAAGCAAACTTTCCAATACATCCTTCCATCCAGTGACACTTCATATCTCACCAAAACAACACCGACAGCAGATTTATGCACTTTATCGCTACCACAGAGCGCATTACGCCATTAGCCCGATTGTATCACGGGGACAAAATGTTCATATTGTTCATGTTTTTCTCCGACAACCATTAACAGCTAAAACCACCCATTAGAGAAATGCAAAAGCAAAGCCGACAGGTCTGACTTTTCTCTGCACCTACTGTGCACCCACTACATGATGCAAATATAGCAGGCAGAAATAAATATAGGTGTGATTTGCAGCTTATTGACATTTTTTCCTGTAAGAGCGTTGGAGGTTTGCTCTATAAATATGTATATGCAAGTCTTCCTCGATTTCACCCATATCCCACACAAATCTGGGGCTTAAATGACTGTCCGACGTCTCCTTCGGTAGATATTCGCACCCGCCGCCGTTTTTCTATCTGTCATGTTTTACCGCAATGCTCAATGTCACGCTTACACTGCAGGTTTGTGATTTGCATTTTTGTGACAATCTCAACAAAAGTATCGGCGAAAGCAGTTCCCACAAAATAACGCCACCTGATTTGGGCGGGGGGACAAAAAGACAAGATTTTGCGAGTGTGAATTAAAATAAATCAAGCAATCAACATGTCCCCAACAGAGACGATTAGAACAGAGCTGATAAGATTAGCACGCAACAATCACCATAATTTCATATACAGCTTCACGGCAATTAAGACATTTGCGTGTGATTATTTGTTGATGCAATTTAAAAGCTCTGCGGTTTCCCTCAATTAGCCAAGGTGAGGATTGGTGGATGAAGCTGCCTGCCTTTGATTAGAGACAGAGCCGCTCTACACAGAAATACACCCTACCTGCATTGTGCTGCCGGCGCGGGCTGCTTCTGTTTACTGCACCCATGGGAAGAGAAAGGGGAGAGGGGAGAACAAAACAACATGGAGACAGATGAACATGATGTGTACAAATGACAGAAAGGAAATTCAGTGAAGTGAAGAGAAAATCAAAAGCTTTACATGCTAACACAAAACAATGGCTTGTGGTGGTCTGCAGATACGATGCATTAGCGCTTATGTAGGTGTAAACAGAAGATGAAAACAGCTTTTGGATAAAAATTAGACCGTGGTGGTGGGCAGCAGGAAGGGGAATGAGAGCAAAAAGGCTGGAATGGATATAATTCGGTCACGCTGTTTCTCAGTGCATTTCATTTAAACACTGAACAAAATGTCAGGTACAAGAGGTCAACAAAAACAGGCCTGAGCAATTTTCAACAACCATGCAGTAATTCACGATAAGATATCTGCGACACTAAAAGGTATTGAGTTTTGGAATTGAATTATGATAATATGAAATGGCAAATATTTTAAAAGGGGGCTCCAATCTGCACTAAACAAAGGCAAATGCAATTTACCAATTTTCGGAGACATAATTACATGCTACAGGGAGCAAATTATATTTAAATATATATGAGAGCAAGAGCGAAGAGGCAGAGAGAAATACAATTGATAATTTCTACATTTGTTCATCCTGTTATCTAGATTGTTTTACAGGTTAATAAAATAGTAATGAGCAAAGCAGGAGTCTGGGAACGTGTATGAAAACGTGTTTCGGGAAAACAGGAGTCTGACAGCGAGATGGAGAGGCTGGGAAGTGAAGCAGGAGATGCTAGAGAGGCCGTGGGTGGGTGACTATGTCACATTGTGGCGTGGATGGAGAGAGAGAGAGAGAGAAACTTGAGGGAAAATATCACTGCCAAGAATAACAAGGGAACTTGAAACAACTGCAAAAATGGTAATCTGCCCCGAGCTTTAATAAAAGAACGCAGAGGTGAGGCTGGTCCATAAATTATTTCCCGTTCTATCGCAAGAAATCCAGATGAAGACTGTGTGAACCCTGCTACTCGAGTAAATTAATATATTCATTGATTTCTGGAGTCTGTAGGCAACAGTATGGCCCGTATTGCAGCTTTGCAGGGCAGGACTGAGTGTCTTTCCTTAAGCAAAAATATATGCTGAACTCAAGAACTAATTGAGGGTGTAACTGATTCAGGGCTACAACAGTTAAACCGATAAAGTCAGTAATAAACAATGACAATAACTGCTGGTGAAGTTAGTGAACCTCCATTAGTGACACCACTATAGTAGCATTTCTATTCGACGTAAAACATTGTTAAATTCTTAGAACACCTCACATTGCACATCCTATCAGAAAGTGATCAAAGAAATCCAAAAATTAACTTTTCGGCATTTACTCATCCCATGTAGCTGTATGAATTTCTTTGTTCTTTGGAACACAAAAGCAGACTAAATGAATGAATATCCCATTTTGCTAATTTATTGGCAGTGCACTACGACTCACGTTAATGTTTAAAAGACCCGAGTGTGTCAGCAAAAAACTACATGCGGTTTGCTGATAATTTTCCAAGCACTCCAGTCGGTTTCAATTCAACATAATTCACAACAATAATCCTCAACGGGCACTTTTGGTGAAAAACAATCCAATATTGAAGCACTTTTATGGCAAAAACATGCCCTCCATGTTGCTCCTACGCCATTAAAACAACAGAATATCCCAATGGATATTAAATAAATTTTCTTTTTGTGAAGAAAGGAAGTGTGGAATGACACAAGGGTGAGTTAATGATGACACAATGTTCATTCCGGGATGAACTACCCTTTGAAATGTCGCTGTCATCCTCAAATTGCAAGTACTTTGATTGCAATTATCAAAACAATATTCAATCCCAGGCTTTAAATGTAGATTTTAAAGCCATCATAATTGAAACCTTAAATCAAGTCGTACATTTTAACCCCCCAGTGGTTGAGGTTTGGTAACTTTTAGTTATCAAAGTTATTTAGAGAGTTCTGCTGCTTTCAGACTGAATTTTCTCAAATCAAAGTGATCAAAATAGTTGTTAGCTGGAGCCCAAAATAGATCGTCAAACCAGCACACAATGGAAGGACTGCAAATCAGCCGTGTCATATTCATATTGCAAAGGGTTGGACATATAACCAGGGACTCATAAATATTCTGAAGGGGATTCGTGCAAAATCAAATCTGTTTCCTGGGCAGCCAGAGCTGAGGAATGTGACTTTTCTGCCTCTGACAGCCGAATCAACGGCATAGTTGGAGAGCAACTTCGACAAAAATAAATGTGCGTTTCTGATCCCCATTACCACCGAATGTCACCGCTTATATAATTATTTATTAACTTCTTTATTGTGGTGCAACGTTCCAGCCTTACCCGGCCATCTGTCCACAGCGAGGTGTTGCGTGTGCATTCTATTATAGCGGCCCTGAAGGGGGCCAAATAGGCTGGACCAGCGTTCACCTTCTGCTAATGGCGGAGAACACCCTGCGGGCAGTCTCCAGTCGGCACTGTCCACAGGGACTCAGACCTTCTGTCAGGGCTTAGGATCACAGTTTTTACCTTGACAAAGTTATCATGGACATGTTTATACAGGCCAGCGGAGCAAAAAACAACATCCAAAGAGGTCTGTGTTTTAAAAAAAGCAGAAAGGACAGAAAAGGTGGCCTCCTTTCCACGGGAAGCTAATGAGAACAAATTTGAGAATAAGAATGACACATGTAAAACACGTTATGCAATTCAGACTGGCCTTGATGCCCTCCAGATACCACTTAAATTTTTTACATTTTGGATTCACCTACAGCGTTGGTGAGTTCCAACTAGTTCCCGCTGGTGAATGTTCTCACGCCACAGCAGCTCCCACACACTCTCACTCCACCTGATGCTTCTTCAACAAAAAGCCCAGATGGAGAGCCATTCTAATGACTGGCATGTGTTGCTATCTCTCTATTAACCTTAGACGAACTCTTAATCTATATATCCCTTTTGTGTTACACCTAATCTATTCTCTTTTTGGCTGACTTTCAAGCGCACGTCTCTAGCTCCCACACTATCCCTTCCCCCATTTCTATCTTTTTCACACGATCCCTTTGAGACTACGGGCTCTCTTGAGCTGAAAAATCAAGAAGTGGTTCCTATTCAGTCCAACTTTATATAAAAAATATGAGAAGTGAAATCTTTTAGCATTAATAAATTACTCATATCGATAGTTTTTGTTTTTTTAAATTAACATCTGACTCACCTATTCAACCACAATTGATTACTACTGGTCATATTCAACTCTACTGAATTCAATATCCAAGAAAATGCAACTCTCTTATGTTGTACTTTTGTTTATGAGACTTGAAAAGGTGACTCTTTAAAAAAGCTTTAAAAAAAAAACAAAAACACTATTTTTTAAAAATTACACTATTGATGTCTTAATGGAGTCATGAACTGCCTTTATTATTTTGTACTGTTCTCTGAGGTACACTTATAACATTATAAGGTACACTTTTTTTTTTTTTTTTTTACATCAAAAAAAGGCAATTTTCTGTTCTGTTTTAACCCCCCTCTTTGGAATGTTCTGTTTGAATAGGTGTGGTGGCTTGTAGATTGCTATGATTGGCTAACAGTTGTGCATGTTTGACAGCCTACATCCTTCATATATGGACACTGCTGTGATTTAGGTTAAAAACACAAATATCAAATGATCTGTAACAACAGACAAAGCAGTAGTGACCAGCTAATTATCCCAATCAGGTGAGTTAAATAAGGGAGACATGCAAAATGTGCAGAGCAGAGGGTCCCCAGGACTGGAATTGAGAACCACTGATGTACAGGCAAGTTATTCCAAAGTTTTAAGGCTGCGACAGCAGAAGCCTGGTCACCCATGCCTTTCAGCCTTGTTTGAGGTACAACCAAGAGTAAACGGTCAGGTCATGGTATTAAGTCAGAAAGGTAACTTGGTGCCAGTCTATTTAATGACATATAAACAAACTAAAACCTTAAAAATCAATTCTACAATGTACAGGAAGCCGATTTCCTAAAAAATAACTCTAGAGAAAGTAGAAAGAAAATAAAATAAGTCCAAGAATGGAACTTTAAGAGACAACACAAAAGAGATGCAGAGGATGACACAAAATCCCCAAGGCGGTCTAAAAAACTTCTGCCAGACGAATAAGATCTAAACCACTCTAACGCAGATCCCCTAACTCTAACACAATGCTCCAATCTAGAAATCAGGATGTTATGGTCTACAGTGTCAAATGTAGCTGTAAGAACCAGGAGCATGAGGACAGCATAATCACCAGTCAGTGGCTAGCAGCAGGTCATTAAAACCTTTCAACAGGGCCGTTTCTGCACTGCGGAGTGATTTAAAACCAGACTGAAACACTTCCTGCAAACCATGTTGAGTTAAAAACAATTGTGTAAAAACAACCAATATAGTCCGCACAACATTGTTTTATAGTTTCATTCTTTGTGAAAAGACTGCGTTGAATTGCGCCTTTTGTGCAAATGAATCCACGGTAAAATGAAGTGAACGAAGGACCAAGTTCTTACTGACGCGGTCTGGAGTTTTTCCTGCACAGCACCTTGTTGTCTTCGGAGCTATCTTTATCATTTTGTTTCTGCAGACACTGCACTTTTCGTTTCATTGACTTCCATTCATACGCATGCAAAAGCGTCAGACTGGAAACGCAAGCCTGTGCAAAAAGTTTTTGCATTCTGACCCGTGAATTTGCATCACGTGACACCGTGTGACCAATAGCAGATTGATAAGTCACAGCATGACCTCGTAACTGAATGAAAAGAACAGAAATTTAAAACTGCAGCGCTGTGGGAAAGTGTAATAGATTGTATATTTTTACATTTTGTCACATGTTGAATTTAACTTTTTAAAAAGACACCGCAGAGCATGATGTCATATCATGACCGTTGCAGCATCTGAGGGAATTTCGCTTGCTCAAAGTCTAGTGTGACCACAGCTTTATGCTACATGTACGAATCAGTGGGCGGGGCTAAAAAAGCAGTGCTGTAAAAGCAGGCGTTGATCATCTTCTGCGGAGATGGTGTTTAGCCTCACTTTTACATCATAAAGTGGCAAATTCCACAACCTGCTGTTTTGGCAGATTGGCTTCAATATAAGCTGTTTTCAGAAGAACAAGAAAGTTTTAAGTTTACAATGACCTCTTATATATCAAAAGATCAAGGGAACTTTAATTTCTCAGTTCATGATCCAATTAAATCTATATGGCTTTTTTTCTGTGGAAACCAAAATGAGACATTAGGAAGAATGATAGCCTCAGTCACCATTCACCATTCATATATTTTCTATAAAATAAAATTTAAAAAGTGACAAGTCATTCTGCCTAACATCTAATTTTAAGCTCCATAGAAAAAAGAAACTCATACAGGTATAAAATATCTTGAGGGTAAATAAAATGACAAAATTTTTTGGGTGAACTATTCTTTTAAATCAGTGTAATTACTGACCAGTTGTTCATATAATAATGCAACACAGGCTCATTGAAAATATGTACCTAAATATACATTTTTTGCACTAAAAAATGTGCCTATATGTATAAATCACTGTAGTCTCCAGTTGAAATTAACACTAGAGGCAGTAAAATTGTATTTCTTTTTACATAAAGTATGATTTACACACATAGTTTTAATTAAAACTGTGCAATTAAAAAAAACTGATACTTTTGAACACTGTCACATATACAGCTTCATATGTATGAGTTTTCTAATTCAGTATGTTTGCTCGGTAGCTCTCACGACATGGTGTTGCACTTGAGTGGTGAAGAGCTTGGGTAAGAATCCCGTGAAACTACGGATCGACAAAACAGCTCATATCCGCATAAGGAAGTTAAAACAACAAATGCGCTTTTTCTATCACTTTTGCATTTGTAAACACTATCGGTTAGGTTTGGGGTTGGGTTTGGTGTAGAGAATATTTCCAACACGATAGAGTTGAGGTAGAGAACAGCCACAATACGTACTTCAAGCAGCGCAATAAAAACGCAGCAATACGTGCCTGTACCAAAGTAAGAAAAACGCGTCACGCACTGAACACACGTTTTAGCGCAAAAATCTCTGGACATTTCACTTTGAAATGTGCAGTAAGGTACATAATTACGGTGTTGCACGTATTACCAATGAGCCTGGGTAACAATGTGTCTTAAAGATACATACTACATTAAATTAGCACATTAGCAACAGAACATTTATAGTACTTAAAGTTACTTAAACAGTAGTGATGAGCAAAAGTCATACAATTTAACAAACAATAATGGAAATTTGATTTCAATCAAAAGTGTCTACACAACATCAATCTTCTGTTGAAAAAAATAAGCACACTCCTACATTTAGCAGCTATTATGTGATAAAAGTAGAGAGTGTACACACAATATAAGGGCATTTTTGTATATTTAATGTGTACAAACCACTGAGAAATGTACACTTTCCTCTAATGAAAAGCTTTTATCTTAATTTTTCACAGCACTGAATAATGGAATCTTACTTGCTGTATAGTAATATATAGTTAAAGGGATAGTTCCCCCATAAATGAAGATTGGTAAATAAAGTCATTATTTTTTGTTTTGTTTGCACACAAAAAGTATTCTCGTAGCTTCATAATATTACGGCTGAACCACTGATGTCACATGGGCAATTTTAACGATGTTCGTAATACTTTTCTGGGCCTTGAACGTGTCAGCTGCATTACCATCTATGCAGGGTCAGAAAGCTCTTGGATTTCATAAAAAATATCTTAATTTGTGTTTGAACAACATGAGGGTGAGTAATGATAGAATTTTCATTTTTGAGTGAGCTATCCCTTTAAAGAACTGTTACGGAACCTGAACCAGAACCATTAAATCCGTTACAATTCCCATCTCTCTACTGTTCACCCTGCAGGTGAGTCGAGTCTGGATACAGCCAGGAGGCTGCAGCAACAGGATGCGACTAGCAACAAAGCTTCTCTGAGTCTGTGTATCCTTCTGAAGGATGAGATCTCATTAGTCTGCACGAAAACCTGCAGAGAATGAGAGGTGGGACCTCGGACCACCTGACTACATCCTGGCCTCTGTCCAGCTCACTTATCTCAATCTCATCCTGCGCGTAACGCCACAGAGCGGCACTTAATTATGAGCCGAATCGCTCTTCAAAGGCTCTGCTGCCATCGCAGGCACGCAAACTCCCAGGGGTGTTTATCACTGAAAGCAAACTACTACGCGACGGTCTAGACACGACACACTTGAGATGCCAGTCGGGGTAATGGCTAACGCAAGCAAAAGCATGCTGAACTCGTAAATAAAAGAAACGAACAAACAAGGGAGGAGTTCTGGCAAAAACATAAAAGACCAAACTGGTAAGGGACAGTGTTCTGCTAATTAAACACTAACGCCAGAACAAAAGCATGAAACGACTCATTCCATGGCCTGCGGATCTCACACAGCCCGCATTGGCTGGAACAGCATCAGCCATATCCCAAGAGTTCCTATTCCTGTTAACAAATAGGTCAATATTGCCTCGTAATGCAGAACAGATACTCTCTTCTCGTGCCATTTTTTTGGCCCTGTACGACAGACACAATTGTACACATCAATATAAACAGACAAAGAGGATCAAAGCGTCAGAGGCTCGCTGCTTCTCTGCAGAAAGCTTCTCCACCTGAGTAAACACAGAGCTTTCATCTTCCCATTCCGGTCGCCCTGGGCACACAGAGTGCTGGGTACCGCTCTTTCCACCGTCTGGGTGGATTACAATGCTGCACACACAGTCCACGTACGCTCTGCGTGCCTTCTCAACTGTTACTTTAAAGCTTTGCGATTTAATAAGTTATGGATATCGAACAGGCAGACACAATAGGTTGGATTTGAAGTGCTGGCGCTGGCTGAGGCCGGAGATGAGTAATGCGTGATGGACAGTTAGAGAGCTTTAACTAAAAAACACAAAGAGATAATATGCAAAACAAGTGTCGGTCGTACAGATGGTGTCTCAAAGGAATTTTCAAGTGGCATTTGTGAGCGTGGCCATCCAAAAGGGACTGCTGGTGTACTTCCAAGAGTAGACAATCCAGCCGTGCGCAGTGATAACCTGTGTTGAATTTTCTGGAAGAAAGGGAACTAAGATAAACAGACAAGAAGGGGAAAAACAAAGGGAGAAAGTGGCTGGTTACAGATTTACGGAACGAAGGACCAGTAGCTCAAACCCTGGGTGGCAGAACAGCATGCCATGCTTCGGTGGAAACACCATGAACAAACAACACACGGTGAGAACACTCACATGGTCTCCTGTAAGAAGCGCTGACTCGAGCATGGCCCTGAAAGCAAAGCATATATCTTTGAAAACATGCACAGGGACAACGGGAAACTTCTATCTGGGATCATTAATTCAGCGCACCAACTTACCGTGTCTCATTAATGCACTGGCACTGAGTTTATCTGTTTATCTAACTCCTCACCAGGTCACTAAATACACTGAAGATGCTTTACAACGCTGACAAAAATCACAGACAGATAAGGCAGTAAATGTTGACGGGTCAAGGTAGAACCATCATGAGGGATGACTTGCACTATTCGGAAGTCTAATCACCCAGGTCGTTTCCACCCAGAGAGATGAGGGCAGGCCTAGACTGCAGGGTTCTTACAGCTTGTGTTACATCACACTGTATGGGGCCTCAGCCATCACAGTCCCGTTCGCGACTGGTGGCACTACTTCAGGCAGAGTTATGGGTAAGAGCTGCAGGGTGGAAGTAGAAGATATTTCATGCAACTAAGTATGGATTAAAATGGCCTTCACAAAACAGACGGAGAGAGGAAAATCATCCAAAAGAAATGAGGTGAGTACTGCATCAAAAGATATGAAAGATAGAATTGTTGAACTGAATTAAAAGGTTCAAACTAAACTGCAACAGGGTTTCATCATTCAATGGCTGAAAGAATAATGTAGATTAGAGCTGTAAAATAAAAAAAAAAATAAAAATTGATGGCTATATATCAATAATCATCTTGATTCTAATTCAGTGTTGTAGTGTAACAGTGTAACAGTGTTATTTTAGTATTATTAATACACTACTATAGTGTTTGTGGTAACACTTTACAATGTGTCATTTGTTAACATTAGTTAATATACCAGTATTAACTAACATTTATTACACCATTTATTAATCTTTGTAAATGTTACTTAAAAATGATTGTTTGTTCATGTTAGTTCACAGTGCAATAACTAATTTTAATAAACGTAACTTGTGATTTTAATAATGCATTAGTAAATGTTGAAATTAACATGAACTAAGAATGAACACTACTTCTTTAGCATTTATTAATCTTAGTTAATGTTAACTAATGAACCTTATTTTAAAGTGTTACCGTTTTGGTAATTATTTTGAATTTGATTTTCTATTTTCATTTTATTTTTAGCAAAGTGTTTCGTTGTGTTGTGTGTTGTCTTTTTTATTTAGTTTTTGCTTTTTGAAAATATGTCTATATAGTTTTTATGCATTTAAGTATTTTATTTCAGGTAGTTGCCAAGGGAAAATTGTTAAACATTTAGTTTTTTTAAATAAATATATAAATATATACACACAATTTAATTTCAGTAATCTTTATTTTATTTTATTTAACAATACCTGATTCAAAAGCTGTTATGACACAAAATCTATTTTATTGTATTCATTTGGGTACATTTCAGTTACAACGTAAATTGTTAAAAAATGAAAAATTCATTCTCAGCTATTGCTGTAAAACATTATATTTAAAACAGAAATTCTATACTGTAAATGATTACTTTATATTATTATTATTATTATTATTATTATTATTATTACTACAATAATAATAACAATATTATACAAAATATTAATTTCAAATATTACTACAACTTACCATCAGGTCAGAGCCCAAACTATGCAGTTCATTTGTTCTTTATTTGGTATAATAATTTAGCATTTGTAATAACAATAATTCAATAATTAAGCATTTCTGAATGATTCATTAAACAGACTGGCTCAGAAGAGCCGGTGTTGCTCCAATTATCGGACAATTTCCTTATAATTTAATTTACACAGCAGTCAGACAACATGATTAATTGTGTTAATTGTCTTAGCGCCTTATTTTTTTTCAAAAATCAATCACACTAAATTAAAATGTTAAAATTGACAGGCCTAATTTAAACAACAACAAAAGAAGAACTGCAAATGGCAAACAAAATCTCTTCAAACTTCTTGTTCACATACAAAAGGAGGGAAACGATTACCGCTCAGCAGGCGTGTCATTCTGAAAGGCTCAGTGCTCACACTCTGACCCATGCAGAGAGAAAAGCAAGCAAGCTTGCGCAATGAAGTTGGGAGTTTAGCATAACAGGTCCCCCACACAGAGTGATCAGATGGGCCGCAGCATGACTCTATGAGACAGGGCGACCCCCTCATGTGCAAATGAATCTAAATAAATAAATAAGCACACCACAATGAATTGGAAAAAATAAAGAGATGTCTAAAACGATTTTGGTGCTTGTGAAACAGCCTTGAAACGCAAAAAGCCTCTCAGCAGGCTTGGCTGGAGAGCTGAAAAACACAGCAGTGGGAGATGTCCAGTATGTTCCATTAACAGGTGTCCTCCAGCTATACGGAGCTGACCACTGATCAATCTCCCTCACTGGTATAGATCCAACCATTTGGGCAAGCATCAAAAACGACTTATTCTGGCTGGAAGGGGTTTCCATTTGGCTAAATATTCAAGCATTTTAATAAGAACTGTCACTTGTATAAAAAAAGATTTATGACTGGAAGGGAAATAACACAAAACAGAAGCTAATCCATAAAACTTCATATCTCGGCTACGGAAGGGAGGAATGCCAGAGTAAATGAGCTCTTAAGTGCTTTTTCATTTAAATGGCTGAACGGCAGTGTGGAGGGCAGAGCTTAATATTAACAGGCTTAGACTGGCATAATAAAGCAAAATAAACAGACATAACGGCGCAGTCAGGCTTCATACAGAAGGGAAAAGAACAGCCCTTTCATCAGGTTTAGATGTGACAATGACACCGGCTTATATACAAAAAAAAAAAAAAAACAAAAAAAAAAAACAAGCAAAAGTGTTGCATTCAACTACACTGGAAAAATGTTTGTTATCTTAATGAGGAAAAAGTAAGTCATATTTGAAAAACAACTCTGATCAAAATTAAAGAACACCTACAAATATCTCTAAATAATTATGTAATGGTAATTTCCTTTTTATCAGGCAGCTATTTAACTGGCAGCATTACTCCGATTTTTTACTGAGATTGCAAGATGGCGGGCCGCTCTTAGGAGTCTAAAACCCTGGCCAAAAGGATGACCCTTTTAGCCACTACAAGAGAACTTTGTCAGTCCAAATCTGTGGTTTCTCAAATATTGCAGATTTACAATAGCCAGGTTTCTATCCAAGGATTTTTTTTACATTTTTACAAAATTTTACATTCATTCATTTTGGCTTGTTAGCTTATATTTTCATTCTTGTTTTGTTCTCAGTTTTGTTCTACTGTTAAATGTAGACTGTATTTTATTACGACAATGAACAAGCTGCGTTGCCGAGTTAGTGGCACATGGAAGGCACCGGCACGATCACTTAAATAATTTATTTTTTTCACCCTATTAAAATTGGAAACAACTTACAATAGCCTACTCCTTCATTTGTGGTCATATAAGAGTAGCTAAGATGTTACCATTTTAAATATTTATTTTATTTGTGTACATTAACAATAAAAAAAAAACATTCTGGAAATAAAGGAAACAATCAGGATGCTGCTTTCTCAAGAGTGCATCATGAAAATGAAATTAAATTCTGCATATAGGCTGCTATTTGTTGCAGTTTTTCTTCTTTCATTGTTAATTTATTATTTATTTAGAAAAAAAATAGATTTCGCATATAAGCCTATTTATTTATTTTATATATAGCTTTATTATGTTTTTCTCTGTACGCAAAAACGCTGCATGTGCATGTCGATTCTTATGTTGTGTTGAATATGCTGCAAATATAGGTATTTTTCAATCTTGTCAGTTAACGGTTAATAATGGCTTAACGAGGAGAAATAAATTAGGAGAAAAAAAAAAAAACTAAAACAAATTAACATTCCTATTTCCAATACAGTCTAATAAAAAGTTAATCAGAAAAATAATAATAGGCCTAATACAACTGCACCTATTCATGAATATTACTTGATAATCAAGTATCTAAAGCCTAGGCCTAACTAATACAAAAAAACTAATACAAAAAGTCTACACACCCCTGTTGAAATGCCATTCTAAAAACTTTAATCTTTTTTTTGTGAAGCCATTCTTTTGTTGATTTGGATGTATGCTTAGGGTCATTGTCGTGCTGAAAGATGAAGTTCCTCTTTATCTTCAGCTTTCTTGCAGAAGCCTGAAGGTTTTGTGTCAATATTGACTGGTATTTGGCACTGTTCATAATTCCCTCCACCTTGACTAAAGCCCGAGTTCCAGCTGACAACAACTAAATTGGGGAAAACTAAATTGGGGACAAACAATTTATTAATTTGGAACTATTGATTAATTTCCTCAAACTAAAATTGTTTAAAGTTTCTTCTGAATGATTGATATATTACTTTCCCATTTGATACTGTAAAGTTGCTTTGACACAATTTGTATTGTAAAAAGTGCTATATAAATAAAAGCAGAAGCTGAAGAAAAACAGCCCCAAAGCATGATGCTGCCACCACCATGCTTCACTGTGTGTATGGTGTTCTTTTGGTGATATGCAGAGTTGTTTTTGCGCCAAACATACCTTTTGGAATTGTGGCCAAAGAGTTCAACATTAGTTTCATCTGACCATAACACATTTTCCCACAAGCTTTTGAAAGACTTCAAATGGGTTTTTGCAAAATTGAGCCAGGCTCGGATGTTTTTCTTCTCCGTTTTTGTTTTTGTCTTTGTCACTGTTGCACCATATTTTCTCCACTTGATGATGACTGACTTCACAGTGTTCCATGGTATATCTAATGCCTTAGTCATTTTTTTGTACCCTTCTCCTGACTGATACCCTTTAACAATGAGATCCCTCTGATGCTTTGGAAGCTCTTTGCGGACCATGGCTTTTGCTGTGAGATGCGACTAGGAAAATGTCAGGAAAAGCCTACTACAACAGCTGAACTTTATTTGGGGTTAATCAGAGGCACTTTAAATGATGGCAGGTGTACTGACTCCTATTTAACATGAGTTTGAATGTGATTAGTTAATTCTGAACACAGCAACATCCCCAGTTGTAAAAGGGTGTGCACACTAATGCAGCCACATTATTTTAGCTTTTTATTTTTATTTCCCACTGAATAAAGATTTCAGATTGTTTTTCAATTGAGTTGTACAGGTTATAGGTCACATAAAAGGTGATAAAAATTCTGAAATTATTTATCATGGTCTAATTTTTTTAATCACATAAACCTGGCATTTTAACAGGGGTCTGTAGACTTTATACCCACTGTAAGTACAAAAAAAGTTTTTTTTTTTTTTTGTAAAGTTTTGTTTCAAATGGATGACGAACAGACTACTAGCCTATGTAATTTGCACAATAGGTGAAATTATGAATGGAAACAGCTCAAGGGCAATTTTTTTTTTTTTTTTTTGCGATACACCAAAACTTATGCAACAATTTGTTTTTGTTTTTTTAGGGATGACGTAAATCACGCACACCATTTTAAAATCACTAAAAAGCCAGTTGGATGGAAACAAGCTTGAGACAGCAAATTTCGCAACATTTTTTTTTTTACGTATATTCTCTTTGTCGCAAAAAACTGTATGGAAATTTGGTGAATGACACCAATCATTCAAGTCTCCCAAAAAGGCTTAAGACAAATGCACAATACTCAAGAATAATGAGAGAGACTCTCAATGGGGAATGGGTTCAACACCGCAGCTGGAATTGCTCATCAGTTCAGTGCTGAACAGGGTAAGGATCCGTTTCTGACAGTTTAAGAGAAGTCAGCCTGAAAGCGCACTCAGCAGTGACCAAGCCTCTCATCACTTCCTCAGAAGAATCAAAAAGCTAAGCTCACCTTTGCTGAGGAGCATGTTGTGTGGAGAGAGGAGAACTGGTCCAAAGTTCACTTTAGCAATAAGAGCAAGTTTTAATTTATTTGGGTCCAATGAGAAAGAATGAAGCAATAAAGATTAATAATGTTTCTAGTATCGAGAGTAAAATAGTTTTTTCTAAGTATTTTCTAGTACTTTAGTGTCGTGATTTAGTGTTTTGTGGGCAACAGTGCTCCACCTATACATGATTCCCTGCCATGGCTCATGGAAGATGTGCATCACCTGAGCATTATACATCACTCTCCCATACTACACATCATTTCTCATTGGTCAGGTGAGCAGGTTGGCCCCCGTCCATCTAGCCGTGTCTCTTTGTGCTGACAGGAGCCCCTCAGCATGAACCTGGCCCTTCCTGCTGCGCATCTGGCTGACAAAGGCAGACAAGACTTTGAGAAGTCGGTGGCCGTGAGAACCATGTAGGATCGTTGTCCGGCGCTCCAAAAGAGGCCAGTCTGGCCCCCCTGGTGCACTGTGACTCAACAGAGGGCACCAAAGTCTCTCTTCCTCTCCCTTTCAACTAATTAGCTCAGCTGGAGAGAGAAGCAGGGTGCTCCAGAAAAAAAAAAAGAGAGAAAGAACGAGGGTAAAAAAAGAAAACAGATGACCTCCTCCAGTTGAAGCAGCCTTCGAAATAGCTGACCCACTTGTAGACACACTTTCGGATATTTGCGTGTCCTCAATGCAGTAACCCATATAGCGGTGTAGTCTACATAGGGCAGGGTGGAAATGCAGAACTCATCTCTGGCTGAGCGGAGGGGAAAGAATGATGGTGTGCATTGCGTTCAGAAAGCCTGAGGGTCTCGTGCTCGTGCATGTGCAGTTCCTCTCCGCGCTCATCCATTGCCGGCGCATCTGAGGTAGACAGGAAGAAGATTCTCCCACATCCTCCCACGCGACCATTTCCACGCTGGCTGTTTTTGGCACCACAGCAAAAAACGAGCCGGCTTACTGTGAAAATGTCGCTTATCTAATGCAACAGCTACATAATGAGCACTCTTTCTAATATTTCAGCTTTTTTACAGCACTTTTCATCAACGCTGAGGTCTGATGGAGCGCTGACGCATTAGCGCCGCGATAGCCGTGGAATGGATTGTCAAGCAATTTGAAAAAGCCATCCGAATTCACATCACATACGCATATTAGCAGTAATACAAAGCAGAAAGTCTGCAGAGATGTTAAATGCCACAGGGAAAATGGACCATGTCTCCACGGGAGTCCAACTGAAAGCTATTTCAGTGTAAAGGGACTAAAGGCATACTGATGCGGGCACTGCGAGGGCATGGAATACATGACAGAAATCTGTAAAGAAAATCTCAATCATTCATCTTAACCATCATATGCTCATCACAAATGCTGAAAAACCACAAACAGATTTATAACTATAAAGGCATCTTTCAAAAATGCGCAAATCGCTTTTAATCAAACTATCAAACATCACTTAGTCTTCATTTGAGTAAGTGTTGTATAGGAAAGAGAGAAGACTGTTTAAAGCCTGGGTTTGTCTCTGATGCTTTAATATCTGTTGCATTAATCTCTGTTAATGAGTCTTTTAAAGTTTGAAGCACTTGAACACAGTTTGCTGACTCATTGCAATATAGCATCATCATTTGTTGTGTGTGAGCCATTAAAAAGCCACCTGTGGGGATAAGAAAGCACCCTGCTTTTGACCAAAATTAATAATAAAAACAAATAAAAAAGGAGGGTGGGAATTATTGAATGGGTGGGGGGAAAGGAGGGCAGTCAAACTATCAAAAGGGCAGTGGACAAAAGGGTTAGCAAAAGTGTTGTTGAAATCAGTAACCACAATTTCGCTATATAGATTCCTTCTCAAATTGAAAATCAACTTTCAGTGCCCTTTACCATTAAAAGTCAGTGAAATAAAAAAGACAGATGTGGGGACCTGTATTCAATTAGAAAAACCAGACACAGCTCAATGACCTCAGAACATTAGCAGCGTCGTCAGGAGCGTTCGTACGGTGCTTTAATGGGTACTCACCTCTGAGAGTAAGAAATCTGTCTGAGTGCTTTTGTCAGCTTTTTGGCAAAGAGATTTCAGAGCAGCGCGGGTGGATTCCTGTTAAAAAGATGCATGTATCAGAAAAAATGTGACATAGCCATAACACAAGTTTTATGACATAAAATAGTTTACTTGATTCCTGTCAATCACAGGATTTTGTGCTCATATAATTGCTTAGCCATAGATTGGTGTATATTGACATATTGGTTAAACAGTTTGGAGGACTACAAGTGCCACTTAAAAATAAATGAAGGAACAATTTTCAAACAACTTTCCAAAAAAAAAAACATAACTAGACATTTAGAAATGTAACAAGAGAATACACTAAACAAGACTTAAAAGGAGAGCGGTCCCAGGATCAAATCCCGGACAAGCCCCCATTTGTCACACCCGGCTTGCAAGCTGTGACAAAGAAGGAAAAGAAAAGGATAACAAAGAAAGAAACATCTTACAGTTGCAATCGAAATTATTCAACCCCCCAGAGACTGCAGTTCTTTACAAATACAAGCTTTTCTGAAGATCCAGTACTTTATAAAAATCACATCTACAACACTTTGTTGGCATATTAAAAGTTTCAATATATAATGTCATGTTTTTGAATTATAGGATTCTTTTAATAACACATCTATGTCATAATTATTCAACCCCTATTCAACACTGCTGTTTTAAGTCACCTACATTTATGGTAGGAAACAAAATTGCCTTAAAACACTATTATGCCTTTAGAAACTCAGAATTAGCTTGGGCTGTTACACATATGTACATTTAGCCCATGCATGTGATAAAGTTGAGTAGCAAATATAGTAAAGTCAACAGAGCTGTCACAAAAGCTAGAGAAGAAATAGTTTTATTACATTAGAAAGTCTAAGGCCTCATGAAGATTTTCAAGACATTAAAAGTTCGTAGAGACACTGCTGGCAGCCTTATTCCTTAGTTTAAAGTGTGTTGCACCAGAAAACCTATGAGGGTGATGAACAAAAAAAGCACAATATCATAAAGTGCTTGATCAGAGCAACTGAGAAAAACCTGCAATGTACAGCCAAAGACTTGCAAGATGATCCGAAAAAAGGAGGAAAAGAGTTTAATGCAGTGTATAATAAGAACACTAGCTAAGTATGGCCTTCAGGTTGAGGTATCTTGCCGAATACCGCTCTTGACCAAGAAGAACGAAAAGGCCAACTTGACACATGCTAAAATTCATTTGGATATACCTGTTGAGCTCTGGAAGAATGTTTTATGGTGTGATGTGGCCAAACTGGAACCCATGGATCCACGATATGTCAGGTGCAAAAAAAGTAACACATGAACCCGCAACCTTTGGGTTATAAGTCCAACTCCCTAACCATTAGGCCATGGCTGCCCCCAAACTGTAGTAAAACGGCTGCCCCCTTTTACTGTAGCAGGAAGTGGAAAACATGACCGTATGAAGGATATTGTGGATTCTCTGAAGGATCAGGCCATTTTGGCAAGAATTGTGATGCCTTTGGTGCAAAGACTGAAGCTAATGATCAATGGACTTTCATGCAGTACAATCATCTTAGTATACATCCAAATGTACTTATGCTTGGTTCAGGGATCAGTCATACAATGTTCTTGAGTGGCCTGTTCATTCTCCAAATTTAATTCTCTTTGAAAATATTTGGTTGAATTTGAAGAAAACCAAAGTTTGTCAGTGATTTGAAAGCTTTTTCAGGCGAGGAATTGGCCAAGAATACAGAAGAGAGGTGACAGAAGGTTCTAAGCAGTGTTTATTGGTGGCATTATTATTATTCAACTTACGTTATCAGAATTACTAAAATGTGTATTAATACACTTTCTCCAACAGTGTATTGATAACTTTGTTGAATTGTTTTCACAAAATTTTGTTCTCTGCAGCAAAATGTCTTGCAGGTCAAGGGGGTTGAATAATTTTGATTGCAACTGTAAATGAAAATTCCAACAGAGACCAAAACTGGCAGGTGAAACTTCTCAATGGTGTGGTGACGCCACTCAAACAACCTCTGACCTACAACACAAAAGCACCAAACCACAAATATAACCCACACTGGGTTCATGGCACAATGTCTAATTATAATAAAATAAATTATTAAAAATAGGAAATATTAATAAGAAATTATTATTACGTTTTAAAGGGTGTGTTTATCAGTCAATTTGAAAAGCAAATATTTATTTTGATTTGATTGACAATCAATTTTCAAATGGCACTACTAGTCCTCCATAAAACTGTACATTTGAATGAAATACACACACATACATACATACATACATATATAGGGTCAGAAAATGACCTTCTGATTGTACATTCATATCAGCTATATGATCAGAAAAAATGTTGAGTCTTGACTTGGAATATCAAGCAGCCTTAATACCCCTCTCGAAAGGACCAGAACAGCAGACTAATAAAATAAGAAATATGGTGCAGCAAAATTTAGGGCAGCCATACTTCATTAATGACATTCAATAAAGACAGTAAAAATTGACAAAGACGAGCCTAGCCAGCAGGCTGCCAGTTTCACCAGTGAGTATTATTTTACGAGCCTTTGCCATGATTTATTAAGCCATTGTGGCCGCAGGTTTTTTCCCCACTAAAAATAGAGCGGAGGTCTCTGGGCGAAAGAATCTGCAAAGCGATGATGTCAATGACCAACTCTTCTGTTGATTTCAATGTCGTCAGCAGGATGCCACATTATGCATACGTGTTTACATACAGGTTTACTGGAGATAAAACAACCACTGCAGTTTTCAGGTCAAACCCCGTATCACAGAGTTTGAGTCATTGTGCTCTTATGGAGCAGAGAAACTGCAGTGAGCACTGTGGTATTTACCAACAGACTGTTTTTTTTTTTCCTGAGAAAAAGACGGTGACCTTCAGAGACGTGCTTAACACTATTGGGAGCACATTTTCTGAATTCAGTTCTCGAAGAGAAGACAGATAAGGACAACATCAATTCAAACCTCTACAGACTGAGCGAAAGTCAAACTCGCAATCTTTTCATTGAACACCTAGACAGCGATCAGCAAGTATGGAGAATGTTAAAACTAGTAATGCAGTGCTGCAGCTGGAAGAATAAAGGCGCATTCACTCACACAATCTCATGCTCAGATTTGCAGCACCAAAGCGTCCTAAAGTCATTAGTTTTCAATGAGAGTTGGAGATTTCTAGAGCTTGACTTTTTTGCATTGTGGTGACTACAAATGGGAGTCATCAAAAGTATTGACAGGTCTTAGAAAAGCCTTTGGGACATGGAATATAGTTTATGATTCATATGAAAAATTACTATGATGCTTTGAATGGTGTGTGGTGCTTTCAAAAAACGATGCAAAACCATAATAAAAGGAAATACATGAAAACGAGCAAAAAGGATGACATTCAGAATCCCATACAGATAAGTAAATGGCACAATTTGCATTTTTGGGTGAATCTATCCACTCATTCTTCTGGTCTAATCAGAAGACTCTTAAAATTCGCAAACAAAGCTTCCCAAAGTCTTTAGTTTTCAAAGAGAGTTGGCGATTTGCAGAGCTTGACTCTTTTGCGATGTGGTGACTATAAATGGGAGTCATCAAAACTGCAGCCAGGGTTTAAGAAGACCTTTGGGACATGGACTACAGCATATGTTGTACAAAATGCTGTTATGATACTTAAGATGCTTTTGCCACCTTTTTGAAGTTTGAAAGCATCAGTCACAATTAAGTGTAAATACACAAAAAAAGCAACTATGGTTGCAAGTTCTGTCTTTACCAACAGTTCAATTGAACTTGCAACCATAATTAGCTAACGTTGCTTTTTGAAAACGCACCTCAGGACTGAAAATCTCATATGGAGATAAAGTAAATGACACAATTTACATTTCTGTGTGAATCTTAGCCACTCATTCCTTTTGTCCAATCTGAAGACACTAAATGTAAAATATATGCAGTACCAAATCTTCCGGAAGACATTAATTTTCCAACTTCGACTTTTTTGAGATTCATGGACTATAAATGTGAGTCATCAAAAGTGTGCACAGGGTTTAGAGAGGCCTTTGGGACATGGAATAGAGCATATGACTCTTATGAACATTATAAGACTATGAGCCTTCTGATACATTTATGATGCTTTTGCAACCTTTTAAAAGCATCAGTGACCATTCAGATTAACAAATGAAAAAAGCAACCAGTAAGACGCTTAAAATCTCATACAGGTATGGAAAATTACACATTTTACATTTGTGGGTGAATCTTAAAGGGACAGCTCACGCAAAAATGAAAATTGTGTCATTAATTACTCAGATTAGGCTATTTTTCATTAAATCCGAGAGGTTTTTGTCCCTTTGCACACACAAAGTATTCTCGTAGGTTCATAAAATTATTGAACCACAGATGAAATATTTCAATGTTTTGCTTACTATCTTTCTGGGACTTGAACACAGTAGTATATCAAATATCAAAAATACCTTAATTTGTGTTCCGAAGATGAATGAAGATCTTACAGGTTTAGAACGTCATGAGGGTGAGTAATTAATGACAGAATTTTAATTTTTAGGTAAACTATCCTTTTAACCACTCATTTCTCTTATCCACTCATGCTAGATGGAAAAAAATGGAAAAGCAGTCATGAATTGTTTGAAAATCATGTGCTTTGTTTGTCCTTTTGCTTTTACAGCCTCTTTACTGCCCTCTGTTGTTTTTATTCATCCTACCCCCTCCTCCACGCCTATCAGACCGTCCCATCCCATCCCTCATTTCAAGACCACTACTCTATAAATCTGAGATGGACCTGTCATATTTCTCCTTCACTCGTCTCTGCCCTAGCTGCCGGGACTGGGAACATTATGTGTCTCACAGTGCATGTAAAGCACACGACGAGCTGTTTACTGCACGTTAAGTGAGTCTATCAAATATCGTCCCAGTTCAAAGGAAACTGCAGAGCGGCATCTCCATAACTTCCTAATGTGAGCCTTGGGAGAGAGAAAGGACATGAAACCAACAGGATGTTAACTCGAACTGTCAAATAAATGCATGAAATTAGGGTATCCCAATGACAGTGGAGCAAAGGAACCTGTTTTTGCGATCGTAAGACTTTCTGAAGGTGGTTATGAAACTTGTGGTTATGAAACGTTACATTGAACTCGTCGAGTTTTCTCACCAACTCAGCCTGAAGTCGTACAATGAGCTCGTCTTTCTCCTTCAGCTGCTGCTGCAGGAACTGGTTCTCTTCTCTCCCAGGATCCTGCACACAAAGCACACACAAACACAGTTTTTTAAAAAAAAAGTCAGTCTGCTTTATTCAAGCCATCGCCCCCAGTTTGAATCCGCAGCCTCGTGTGTGGGCGTAAAACTGCCGCGGTTGAGAGGTGGAGGTGTGCTTTCTGTGCTGTGGTTTCACTCTCCTCCATAAACTTCACCTGAACTAGCAGGCACTTTCCCACGACCTTGTGCTGTCAGCATCCATTATGTGAGGCTGGGGGAGGGGAGGGAGGGACTGAAGCTTCAAGGGCAGCAGAGGAGGACCGAGAGGCCCAGGAGCAGAGTACGGCCTCCACGAATGACCGAAAAGAAACGCCGCCCCCAAAAACGACATCTCTCCTCTAAAAGAAGTGCTCTGTGGAGATTAGACGGCGCTGGTGTGAGGTAGCCGGACACAATATGCAAGAGTCGGGAGCCCTTCATGAGAGATCAGGAAAGGGGATTATGAGCTTCAATGTCATGTACTTGGAGACATCGTTGTTCAAAGCTCTCTGGCTTTGGCTTGAATGCGCTCCTTTTGTTGACATTACATAAACATCTCAAGGGAGCTGTTGTCAATCTTTGATGCTTCTCTGTAAAGGAAACTAATTTCTGCCTGGAGATGCTGATGACATACACAGCGACTAAACTAGAATCATACAGTACCTACACTTTTTTTTTTTTTTTAATGAACTGCTACAACCCCATCAGCAAGGCTCAAGTATCTCTTCAGTCGCTACCAAACTGAAGTGTGTTCCTTTGAACTCAAATTCTGGATTTCATTTAGCTGTATAATAAAGGCCATTAATTATCATCAGTAATATGGTTACAATACCATTAAAATGGCCAATATTAAAACGAGTCACTCTTGAAATAAAAACAATCAATTACTATAGGTGTAAAAACCACTCACCAAGTCTACTACTATTCAAAGGTTTCTTAACATAAAACATGTTTTTATTCATCAAGGCTGATTAAATTGATCAAAAACACATTTATGAATATCTTCTTAAGAAGTTAACCCCCTCAGTTACTTCACCATTTTACGAATAAATCCTAATTTAATCATGACAAACTATATATTGTTGGAAAGGTCTAAGACTCCT
Source organism: Cirrhinus molitorella (assembly GCA_033026305.1). NCBI lineage: Eukaryota > Metazoa > Chordata > Actinopteri > Cypriniformes > Cyprinidae > Cirrhinus > Cirrhinus molitorella. The sequence continues at coordinate 15,725,339 of CM065125.1, read as the reverse complement.
AAATAGATATTTTACCATTTTTTGTTACAGGAGTTCTGACCTTTGTCACAAAAAGACTTTCTTCGTTGCCTTTTTCCCTATCACGCTTTAGAAATCCTAAGAAATTACAGGTCCTTCTCAAAAAATTAGCATATTGTGATAAAGTTCATTATTTTCTGTAATGTACTGATAAACATTAGACTTTCATATATTTTAGATTCATTACACACAACTGAAGTAGTTCAAGCCTTTTTTTTGTTTTAATATTGATGATTTTGGCATACAGCTCATGAAAACCCAAAATTCCTATCTCAAAAAATTAGCATATCATGAAAAGGTTCTCTAAACGAGCTATTAACCTACTCATCTGAATCAACTAATTAACTCTAAACACCTGCAAAAGATTCCTGAGGCTTTTAAAAACTCCCAGCCTGGTTCATTACTCAAAACCGCAATCATGGGTAAGACTGCCGACCTGACTGCTGTCCAGAAGGCCATCATTGACACCCTCAAGCAAGAGGGTAAGACACAAAAAGAAATTTCTGAACGAATAGGCTGTTCCCAGAGTGCTGTATCAAGGCACCTCAGTGGGAAGTCTGTGGGAAGGAAAAAGTGTGGCAGAAAACGCTGCACAACGAGAGGGGGACCTGCGGAAGCAGTGGACTGAGTCTGGAGTAGAAACATCCAGAGCCACCGTGTACAGGCGTGTGCAGGAAATGGGCTACAGGTGCCGCATTCCCCAGGTCAAGCCACTTTTGAACCAGAAACAGCGGCAGAAGCGCCTGACCTGGGCTACAGAGAAGCAGCACTGGACTGTTGCTCAGTGGTCCAAAGTACTTTTTTCGGATGAAAGCAAATTTTGCATGTCATTCGGAAATCAAGGTGCCAGAGTCTGGAGGAAGACTGGGGAGAGGGAAATCCCAAAATGCCTGAAGTCCAGTGTCAAGTACCCACAGTCAGTGATGGTCTGGGGTGCCATGTCAGCTGCTGATGTTGGTCCACTGTGTTTTATCAAGGGCAGGGTTAATGCAGCTAGCTATCAGGAGATTTTGGAGCACTTCATGCTTCCATCTGCTGAAAAGCTTTATGGAGATGAAGATTTCATTTTTCAGCACGACCTGGCACCTGCTCACAGTGCCAAAACCACTGGTAAATGGTTTACTGACCATGGTATTACTGTGCTCAATTGGCCTGCCAACTCTCCTGACCTGAACCCCATAGAGAATCTGTGGGATATTGTGAAGAGAAAGTTGAGAGACGCAAGACCCAACACTCTGGATGAGCTTAAGGCCGCTATCGAAGCATCCTGGGCCTCCATAACACCTCAGCAGTGCCACAGGCTGATTGCCTCCATGCCACGCCGCATTGAAGCAGTCATTTCTGCAAAAGGATTCCCGACCAAGTATTGAGTGCATAACTGAACATAATTATTTGAAGGTTGACTTTTTTTGTATTAAAAACACTTTTCTTTTATTGGATGGATGAAATATGCTAATTTTTTGAGATAGGAATTTTGGGTTTTCATGAGCTGTATGCCAAAATCATCAATATTAAAACAAAAAAAGGCTTGAACTACTTCAGTTGTGTGTAATGAATCTAAAATATATGAAAGTCTAATGTTTATCAGTACATTACAGAAAATAATGAACTTTATCACAATATGCTAATTTTTTGAGAAGGACCTGTATATATCACTTGAAAACTTAATCTCAAAATTCATCCTTTGAAAACCATTTTAAAATCAGACATTACCATGAAAAATTCTGCATTTTCTAATCTATCTTCAAAAATGGGAGTGAGAGTTAAAGGGTTAAGAAATTCCAAAATATTTTTTCATCAATTGCACTTATGAACATTATTACTAAGTAAATGAATTGATTTCTAAATCAAATTAAAAATCTTCTAGTTTTGTCTTCAGCATAATCTTAAGAAATGTTTTGGGGAATACAAAATCTTCTTAACTTAAAGAAAATAACAGTTAATGAAAGTGAAATTAAAGTTATTCCTAAAGGGATAGTTCACCCAAATGTACAACTCTTCCCGTTGTTCCAAGCCTGCATGGGTTAGTTTCTTCTGCTGAGCACAAAAGATATTTTGAAGAAACTAAACAGCTGATGGTAACCACTGACTTCCAAAGTACATTTTTCCATTCAGTGGAAGTAAATGGCTACCGTCAACTGTTTGGTCACCAACATTCCTCAAAATATCCTCTCCTGTACTCAGGCCTTCATTCAAGTTTCATTTTTGGGTGAACTCTCACTTTAAGAATGCTTCTTGAATTTGGCCTTAGGTCTTTAAGAATCTTCCACTTGCTGCAAAGGCAGAACTTCAGCCTTCAAACAGTCCATTTCTTCTTAAGTGATTCAGGTGAAGTTTCAGACTTTTGTTCTTTCTTCCCACAGAACTTTTTTAAATGTCTACCACTGAATCTTCATATCTGTTGCCCATTCTACTTTTTTGTTCTTATTTGCCAGTTTCAGATTTTTGTTTCTTTGAAACTTTGCCTAAAGGCCAGCATCTAAAAATCTCGTCTTCGCTGTTACAATTGAAGCGGGTGTTTAGTGTGCAGTGTTCAATGAAGCATCCAGCTGAGCACCAGTGAGAGGTTTGTTTTCCAAACTAGAGACTCTGATGTACTTGTCTCTTGTTGTTGTGAAGCAGTGTCATTCACTTCTATCTTTGTCCTGGTTAGATACAGTCTGCTTTCTTCTGTGAAGACAGCAGTGGATGAAACAGTCTAAAGTGTAAAAATGAAATTTTAACTATTTATGAGGATTAAATCCTATGTCGGCTGAACAGAAACACAAAAATGTCTTGATTGTCTTGAGGACTGGTAAGATATTTTAATGCTTTTGAAAGCCAGCTCTTACACTAAAAATACAGTAAATATTGTGAAAAATGATTACATGACACCAGTTTTCGATTTTTTTGGTAATATTAAAATGCATTATTAAATTGATATTATTTAAATAAAACTTACTGACACGAAACTTTGTAGTATACATAAAGTATTCAAAAATTATTCATAATTAAAAATAATAATAAAAAAAAAAAGGTCATGTCCTGAGCAATGTATGCAGCAAACAGGCATAATGTAACCTCCTCCAAATCCATGCCTGTGGGGAATATTTAATTATATCTTAATTATAGAGGTTTAACAAGAGGCACTTTATCTGTGCGGTGCCATGGAGGACCTCTAGAGAGGCGTTTGGTCACAGTTGCATACGCACACACACGGATACACAACACGCAGGACAGAGAGCTGGGTCTCTACCCCGTGCTGTAAAGCTGCGTTTGAGTGGCTCCTCCATCTGTCTGTCCTAGATTAAATACTTGAGGCAAGAAGAGGACGAAGGACCTAATAAATGAGAATGTCCTACTATCTATGAGCCCTGATCATAAAAGCCAACACTTAACATTACAGCAATCGATGCCGTCAAAGAAATAATGCTTTGTCACCAAGACTGCGGTGAGCATTGTTTATCAGTTTCATTTAATGCCACAAATTTCCTAGTGGTAGGTCTGGGCGATATATATGGAAAATTCACTTTCCTAAAGAGCATATTATTGGGTTAGTTTTGCAATTCTTCCTAAGACAGAGACATTTCAACAGTGTGTAACTTAAACTTCAGTAGCGGAACAATGTTAGAGTGGTTACCCTGCGTTCAATTCATTCTTGTGAGAAAATTCAATTCAAATTAAATTCTTTTGTGAAAATATATAGTATATGCAAGTAAATATTGATGTTTATTGCTACTGTATATGTCATTTTCTCTCGCTCTCTCAGAGATTTAGACACCAGATATATTTTTTGATTTTTTTTTACTAGTGGGTGCACTATAGTTCATTTACATAAGTGAGGATAGCAAAATAAAGTAAGCTGTTACATATTATATTCAAAAATTCTTCATACAGTGGACTACAAGTAACTTTTATAAAAATTTGGGACCAAAAAATTGATTTGACACTTCATATATCCAAAGTACAGCAAAAACAGTAAAATGTTGAAATATTTTTACTAGTTAAAATAACTGTTTTCTATTTGAATAAATGTCATTTATTCTTGTGATTTCAAAGCTGAATTTTTAGCATCATTACTCCAGTCACATGATCCTTTAGAAATCAGTCTAATATTCAGATTTGCTGCTCAAAAACTTTGAGATAAACTTTTGATAAATTATTATTATCATTATGTTGAGAAGAGCTGAATCAATTTTTTCAGGTTTGTCTGATGAACAGAAAGTTCAGAAAAACAGCATTTATTTGAAATAGAAATCTTTTGTAAAATTATAAATGTTTTTAAGGTGAATTTTGATCAATCTAAAACATCCTTGCTAAATAAAATAATTAATTTGTATAATTTCAAATAAATGCGGATCTTTGGATCTTTCTATTCAAAGAATCCTGAAAAAAAAAATGTACTTAACTGTTTTAAATAATGGCAGTAGTAGTAGTAATAATCATAATCATAATCATAATAATAATAATAATAATAATAATAATATTTCTTGAACAGCAAATTAGCACATTAGAAAGATTTCTGAAGAACCATGTGACACTAAAGACTGGTAATGATGCTGAAAAATTATCTTTGACTAAATTTTTCACAATATTACTGCTTTTGATGTATTTTGAATCAAATAAATGCAGGCTTGGTGAGCAGAAGAGACTTGTTTTAAAAAACATTAAACAAAATCTTACCTTTTGACTGGTGGTGAATATATATACACAAATACACAAAACCTTGGAGAGACTTCTTTAAAAAATACTTTTAAAAAAGTCTTACTGACCCCAAACTCTTAAATGGTAGTGTATGTCATTATATATTTATGCCATCAAAAGACTAAAGAAAAGGAGAATAGAAAGAAAATACAAGGGATATTTTTTTGACATATCGCTCAGCCCTACTTGGCAGTTTCATTACCAAGAATGGTACAAGATTAGAGAAATGCAGAGTATTTCACTGATGTACTTTGAAGGTAAGCATAAAAGGGAGTAAATGTGATAGATGTCCTCAGTTATTCCTGTATAAGGAGGTTTGTGATGTTATAAACTTCAAACAGGACACCCTCGGAGTGGCGGGCGCAACTACACCCGCTTAACAAGGAGTTATTAATGCGCAGTTTACAGGGACACCAGGACGAATGACTTTGGAACCCCAGTCCAAGCTCATTTTCCCAGGGTACAGAGCAAGAGCCTCCATTATTCCCCTAACCGACGCCACGCTCTCGCCGCAGGAGAACGCTTTCCGCAGGCTCTAATTATTAAGAAGGTGGGGATAACAAATGTTTGGTGAGAGAAGTTTTCTGTTAAAAGTAGGACGTGAAGTGACACGGTTCCGTCTCAGGTGGGTTCTCGGGCTTTATTTTTAAAATCGGGAATTTTTTCTTTCTTTTTTTTTTTAACAGAATGAATCAGGACAAGTCCCACCCCTCTCCTGTCAGTTGAACACAATGTCAGAATGCATGGGGTCCTATTCTAAGCATCTCCCTCTCCCGCTGCGTGGCGCTAGGCTACGGATGAGCCGGAATGTCACATGATTCGCTGCCGCAACCGTCGCTTCTGTTAGCACTCCATGTAGGTCAGTAAGGAGGACAGAGAAAGACGCAGACCTCGTTTCCACTTTGCAGTATTTTTGAGTCCTGATGAAAAAACTAAATCCTCTTCTCCTCATACAAAATCATAAACCTTTCCCAATGACACCCCTAGCCCATCGCCACAAGATTAGTGCACATCACCAAATAATCCCATCAAGATAGTGGGAAAATTTTATTGTTGGTGGAGAAACACAAAACTCAAATTTCATCAGAGAGAAAAGAGTGTTTAGGAGAGGCACAATGGGGTTAGAAAATTAACTACATAAAATGGAGAGACCTCTGTCTCAATGCAGTCGTTTAGCGCCGTCGTTATGTTTGATCTACAGGCTTTGAAATCTTCAGGGAGGGAAAAAAAAAAATGAAAGCGAGCTTTTTAAATCAAAGGGTGACCCGACAATGATACCTCAGCAGCAAAGGAAGTGTTCATCCACGTTATTAATAGGAAAGAAACACATTTTGACAACACTGAATCTGGACAATTACCTTAAAGGGGAGTGATTTCTCACTGCAAGGGCTTATGGGTAGAGAGTGAAGGCTGCTGGCAGGACTGATCTCGGCGCTCTGAAAGGCAAAGATCAGGCATTTTAATATTTAATGAGCACATGAAACGAAAATAACTATTAAAAAAAAAAAAAGTAAATAATATTCTCCTCATCTCACTCTGAACTAGTTGCCTCTGAGGTTACTACACTTGCTGGTATAATAAAGTTTGTTTTTAACTATCTGACCCACACACAGCCAAAGACTACAAGATGTTGTACAAGAAAATACTAAGAAAAAGTGTACTAAGAAAATTATTATATACTATTATTCATTTATGTTTGTTCATGTACATTTACAGTTGATGTCAAAAGTTTACATCCCCCTTTCAGAATCTGCAAAATGTTAATTGTTTTACCCAAATAAGAGGCATCACACAAAACACGTTTATTTAGTACTAACCTGAATAAGGTATTTCACATAGAACATTTACATAGACCACAAGAAATAAATAATAGTTGAATGTATAAAAATTACCCCATTCAAAAGTTTACACCCCCCAAAAGTTTTCACTACAAAAAGTGTCACCAAAAATTTTTTTATATGCAAAAATGCTGGAAAACCAAAGAATTTGTGGGACCTGAAGGATTTTTCTGATGAACAGCAGGCAGTTTAACTGTTCAGGACAAACTCATGAACTACTATCACTAAACAAACAAAAAAAAAACAAACACTGAAAACACTATTAATACTGTATTAATAATCAAGGGGGTGTTCAAATTTTTGAACTGGGTAATTTTTTATAAATTCAGCTATTATTTTCTCTGGACTATATGCAGGTCAGTACTAAAAAAAAACAACAACATGCATTTTGTATGATCCCTCTTATTTTGATAAAAATAATTTACATTTTGTAGATTCTGAAAGGGGGATGTAAGCGTTTGACCTCAACTGTATAATACATTTCCTAATGCTGATTTACACAACTTAAATGTGGAAATTAATATTAATCAATCTCAATAAACTCTTTAACAGAATTTTTCCTTGTTCATGCTATCTAACGCACAAAGTAAGTCACACTTTTATTAATCCAAAACTCACTAACAAATTAGCTTGTATCGTACATATGTAATTATAGCATCCAAAAAGCAGAGCAGACAGCCCTGTCCTCTCTGGGCTCTAGCCTCAAACGCTTCTTTCCTTCATCACGCTACTGCTACCTCTCCCCCATATTAATGTGAAGAAGAGAGCTGCAGACGCAGTGACACTGTCAGAGATGTGGAACACTTTAGTCAGTAGAGCGGCGTGCAGACAAAATATTTAGTGATAATATGAATGTCAGACATTTTTGATAAAAAACAAAAACTAAAGAGGACAATAAAATGTTAATTGCTTAAAATGTTGGCTAAAATAAAAGACCAAAAGAAAACTAAATTAAATTAAATGGGTCCTATTACGCCCTTTTTACAAGATCTCAGGTGTGCCTAGAATGTGTAAGAATGAAGCTTCAAACTCAGAAACTCAAAACAGAAAATAAGTGCTTATTTTTGTTTTCTTTGCACACAAAAAGTATTCTCGTAGCTTCATAAAATTACAGGTGAACCACTGATGTCACACGGGCTATTTTAACGATTTTCTTACTACATTTCTGGGTCGTGCATGTGGTAGTTGCATTGTTGTCTATGCAGGGTCAGAAAGCTCTTACAGGGTTTGGAATGACATGAGGGTGAGTAATTAAAGGGTTACTCCACCCCAAAATGAAAATTTTGTCATTAATCATTTACCCCCAATGTCGTTCCAAACCTGTAAAACATTTTTCCATCTTTGGAACACAATTTAAGATATTTTGGACGAAAACCGAGAGCTTTGTGGCTGTCCCATTGACTTCCAAGTAAATAACACTGTCAAGGCCCAGAAAAGTATGAAAGTAGTCATCAAAATAGTCCATCTGCCATCAGTGGTTCAACCATAATTTTTGTATGCAAAGAAAACAAAAATAATGACTTTATTCAACAATTTGTCTCCTCCACGTCACCGTAACGGCATTTTGGACAATCCCATGAATGCAATCAATGACATGGGGGTAAATGATTAATGACAAAATTTTCATTTTAGGGTGGAGTAACCCTTTAATGACACAATTTTCATTTTTGGGTGAATATCCCTTTGACAACTACCTTAAATAACTATTAATGAGCAGCAAATGTGTTTATTGAAGGGGAACTCTTAATTAATAGTGAATGTGTGTTCCCTAATCTAAAGTGTAACTGAAAAGTTTATTCTTTGTACGAATTTAAAAAGCCTTGTCAGTTTGAACTTCTGATGCAAGATTTTCTAAATGCACACACACTAAGCACATTTACAGAAAGCAGTCAATTATGTAACGGTTTTATCAGTATCATGATATCGCGATAGCAAAATTGTCTCGATATTATTGTGTCACATGTTGATTTGAAAGCCTTAGTATTGTAGTAGTATTGTAATGTCCTTACTGTAGTGTAAAGCAAAAATAATATACCTATGAAATATCCCTTTTCATTTTTATTTTTTTTTTTGCAGTGCAATTGTTTTACAATATACGGCTATTAAGGTCATTGTCGTTGCTATTATTATTAGTATTATTATTATATTCCAATTTGTTTAGCTTCCTAAAACACCAGTGTGAATGTAATTTAGACTGAGACAGTACATCACAAATAAAGTAGAGCTGCGTCCCCTTTAAAGTTCAGCTCTTTATTTTATTTTATTTTATTTTCGCAAAGAGCATTAGATAGAAGAATTTAACTTTAAAATGTACAAAATAATTTTTTTTTTCTCCCCAATTCTTCATGTCTTTTTTTTTTTTAAATGCTGCAATAAATATTGTATCGTGGACTTCATAGTGCACTATTATTGTATTGCAATACACTGCTAATACATCTCAACCAGGCCAAAATAAAATAAAATAAAATAAAATAAAATACTGATGCAATGCTTTCTTTTTTAAAACGGCACTATTTGTGGGTGTGTGGAAGGGCCAGTGACATTCAGTTATTCCACCGGCAAGAAGAGAGAAGAAGAAAAAGAAAAAGAAAAAAACACAAAAATGAGGTGACTGTAATCAAGTAGTTTCAACAGGTCTATAAATTTCAAACAAGGTACAATATCACAACCATTACAATGTGATTTTGGTAAATGCTTCACAGCAAACGTGAATGGATTTTAAGCAGCATTTCAGACTCCATAATTATTAAAGGATTCAAGACTGATCCAGCATGTGCTGCTTTTGATTAATGTGTTTTCTACGACTGCATTTTAAGTACAAGGAGAGGACAAGAAAACTGTAATGAAAAGTGCAAATATATTGAGGTAATCAAAGAAGGTATAAAAGCAAAAGCAAGACAAACGTTTCACTAATGCAGATTCTTACCCCGGGCATTCCAACAAAAACTGCTAAATGACAAGTGGAGTCAAAATTATTTTCTAAACAAATGCAAAACAGTAATTTTAACAGTAACAGTAATATACAGTATGCACATAGTTACATATGAACTGTTTTTGCTGGTGGGAAATGCAATAGTTATGTAAATGAAACCGGCAGGACTCACAAAAAAATAAATAAATACAACAAAAAGCCAGTTTAATCCACGAAGGATGCCGTGCCAGGTTCTGAATGCCAACAGGCACTACAGTACATAATGTTCAAAGGTATAAGAGCAATTCAATTCAAGCCTATGTAACAAAAAAAAAAAAACCACTATGCCTGTCTGAGAGGCTCTGAACCAGTCTATAGTTTTCCTATTATAGTAACTACGTGTGAGCAGACAATCTATGTCCTTTTCACATATTTACTATTTAGCTAATTCAAAACCTCTCTGAACATTTTGAACTGGCATCCTCGCTGCGCTGCCCTGAATTAGTCAGTAACGAGGTATCAAAAGCCCAAAAGCCCAAAAGACACACGAACAAAGAAAGAACAGGCTGTGCGTAAAATCACTGGTCAAGCAAATAAAACCCAGCGCAGCAATGCACCAGTCATTGTGATTCTTGTTACGCTGTAGTTTACAAATGCTGAAGGAAGATGGCTAATTTACATGTTAATGAGAAGAGTCAGTAAAGAGGCCAAAGAACTTCCTTTTCAATATTCATGTTCCTCTGTTGTTCACTGTTCTCTGGACCTTCACTGAGGAAAGTGATTGTTATTGTGAGGGAATGGAAAACAGAGTTCATGCAGCTACTTCTTGGGGAAAGTGGAATGGAAATGAGGGTGTTCTGTTCAATAAATTAAGTTGGTTTAGCATTAATAACAGTAAGGGATAAAACCAAAAAATATACATATTACTGAGGTGACTTCAAAGAGCATTCAAATAAAATCCCATATTAAAGGAAAGACACTCTGTTAAAGGAATTACCTGATAATTTACTTACCCCCCACCCACCCCCACCCCCGCCATCCAAAGATGTTCATGTCATTCTTTCTTCAGTCAAAAAGAAATTAAGGCTTTTGAGAAAAACATTCTAGAATTTCTCCATATTGTGGACTTTAATAGGAATCAACAGGTTGAAGGTCCAAATTGCAGTTTCAATGCAGCTTCAAAGGGCTCACGATCACAGGCCAAGGAATATGGCTCTTACGTAGCGAAACGTTTTGTAAAAAACAACTTTTTAACCACAAATGCTCATCTCGCACTAGCTCGCTTTTCGCATTATGTAGTCAAGTTGGAAAGGTCACGCATGTACGTAGGCGGAACTACCGACCCAGTGTTTACAGAGCAAATGTGCACAGAAAGTAAAAAACCCTTTAAGAGTTAGTCAAAGATGAGCATTTGTGGTTAAAAAGTATATACATTTTTACTTTTTTAGACTCTTATTCCTCAGTTGGGATCGTGTGAAGCTGCACTGAAACTGAAAATTTGGACCTTCAACCCACTGGCTCCCACTGAAGTCCACTACATGGAGAAAAATCCTGGAATGTTTTCTTCAAAAACCTTCATTTTTATTTGACTGAAGAAAGAAACATGAACATGAACATCTTGGATGACATGGGGGTGAGTAAATTGTCAGGAAATTTTAATTCTGGAGTGAACTAATCCTTTAAATGTTCTGAAAAGTGGGAATGCAAGTGAATTTACACATCACAGCATGAAAAAGGAATTTTAATTTTGAGAAATCATTTACAATTACATTTAAAAGTGTCATATTATAAGTGCTTTTAGAATAAAAATAAATTATTATAGATATAAAAAATATAGGTATAAGATATAAAATATTCAAATGAAAAAATTAAATTGAAGTGAACCACATAGCTAATGGAAATGTAAAACTTCAGGGAAAATAAGCATGCACAATAGATATACAATGTCAAGGGATATCAATAAATACAATATAGCTGTAAGCAGTGATTACTGGGGTTCAGGCACTGGCATTTAAGCACATGTGAAAAAAAATGCATTATTTAGCGAGCTTGTAACCACCTAAACCAATGATTTAAAAAAGCATTTTTGGCAAACCCAGGTAATTCACCATAGAAATATTATGTTATTTTAACGGTTATGGCTGTTATAGCACCAGCTGTGGTTTGATCTCCTTAAAACTTTGCATGCATGTTTAGAATCACATGTCTCATGTGCTCACAAGGTTTTGTGAAGTTGAGATTTCCTTTAAGCTTAATAGAATTTTGGGTAAATTAGGATAGGCCCGTTATAGCCTCCCAAAGGGTACATTTGAATATTTTTTTTAATAATTATTGACGTAGAGAGTACAGAGAATTGTACTGCAGTGTTTTTTTCCAAACTGAGCAAAAAACCAAGGACTAGTTCGCAAAAGTAGGTTTTTGACATCATTTCAATCATTTGACTGACAAGCTATTTGATTGACAGCAGTGGTTCTAGAGGCAAAGCCCAGAATGTGGAGTCCTATCATTTGATAGGCAGTGAGTCGAACAGGCCCACCGAGTTTCTTTCCTCCGTTAACCTTGTCTAACAGGTGTTCAAAATTCGTTGGCCAATGGTGGGCATGTTTTTTTGAGATATGCAAATATCCTTACAGACACTTGTGGCAATTTGGACCAAGGCCATGCACACCAATTTTCATGCTGAAAGGACAAATGGTTGTGCAGTTATAGCCCTTTTTATGTTTTTTCTCTCTAATAGCACCACCAAGTGGAAAGCTCTGTGATTTTTTTCCTGCTACCTCGCAGATTGAGACTTTACTTTTTTTGATACGGTACTTTACTTTCTGGGTTACATCGAAAACATTTATTTCAGTGAAAAAATACATCCAAAACTCTCAATTTCAACATTTTGAACAATCCTTTGTTCAAATTTTTCTTTCTTTTTTTTTTTTAGAAATTCATGTGCGTTTTAAATTCTTGCGTTTTAGGTTCACTGTTAAAATTAATAAACAGAAAACAAATTGTGTGAATATTCAGTTAAAAAAAAAAAGTTAACAATAATTGTAGTATTTTTTCTACAATTAAACGGTTAATCTTGTTGTAATATTTATTTTTATAATTTAGTTGTTTTATTTAAATTTGGAACATATAAACCCCTACATTATACTTTACAGAAGTAATTCAAGACTAATGTTACATGCTAAACCGTACTTTTATTTTGACAAGTTGCCATGAAGTTTTTGTGTGCATACAGTATGATTGTAGAAATTGTAGACGTGTGACCATGTGGAGACAGAAATTACGTGCCGCTCTGTAAATAAGAAATAACATAAGGCTATTTAGTTTGTTTATTAAAAGAACAAGGTATAGACCTGTTCTATAGCAAAGGTAACACTGAGCTTGTAACCACCTAAACCAATTTTAAAAAGCATTTTTGGCAAACCCAGGTAATTTACAATAGAAATATCATGGTTTTTAATGTTTATGGCTGTTATAGCTAGCTTAAACCAGCTGTGTTTGATCTCTTTAAAACTTTGTATGCTTGTTTAGAATCACCTGTCTCATGTGCTCACAAAGTTTCATGAAGTTGAGATTTCCTTTAGGCTTTATAGGATTTTGGGTAAATTTGGACAGGCACCTTTTAAAAATAACACTGAATGACTTCTATTGTGATCTGGCACTATATAGAAAATACCTTCAAGGGTGCCGTTGGGGGAGCCTTGGACACATTGTAGGCGGTATGAGGACTACCATCTCTCCAAGTTTCAAGTCTCTAAAACTTGGAGAGTTCAAGCTACGCATTTGAACCCCTAAATATAGGTCTGTAACCCATATGTCATCAATAAATCTCTACAAAAAGTACTTGGATTCTTCAGTAACAAAAAAAAAATCTGCAAACAGATGATGTACCTGTACAGTAGTATTCTTGCTATAACATTTTACTGGCTGAACAAATCAACACTCTAACATGTTTTTCTTCCTCTCAGTCTTGTTTTCATTCGTGTCACTTTAAGCATAGTTTCTACTCCCACCAAGGTCTATATACTGACTGAATATGTCTCTTCTGAGTGTGAGATACTCCTGGTGTTCACCCTGAATGATGAGGCATGAAACTGGCAGGGCACGGAGAGCTCTTCTACCTGTTCTAATGTACCTGTGATGAAGGCCATAGCAGCTTCATGAATCAACTGTCAGGGTGGAACATTACCTCCTGCAGGGTCCTGCGTAACCGCAGCAGAAGAGTCTTTACCGCTGTGCAGTCCTGCTGCATCAGCCTGAACGGCAACGCTTCCAGCCCGGGCAAAGGTTCATCGTCACGAGACAGACAGAGAGACATTGGTCGCTGCTCCCTGGAAGGATCAAAAGAAAACAATTTCCGTAAGCAAGAAATGGTCTAAGATTTAAGGTCAAGCTCCCAGAAAACCTAACACATACTGGGCATATTCAGTGCAACTTAACAGCATTTGATGCACTAACAATATCACTTTCAATACCGTTCTCCACTGATTGTGATTGAAACTAGAATTAAAATGTAAATAACCTCATTTTTGTCTATTGTTCGCATTACGTAGATTTCTGCGCAAATGAACAGATCAATCACTCATAGCAAATGGGATGAAATTAAACTTGATTAGAAGCGCTTCTTGAAAAAGACAGAAAGGCAAAGGTTCAGAGTGGAGAAAAAACCCTCGAGAGACACTTCAGAGGATAGTCATACCCTCTTTATCAGGCCTTTCATTGGGTCCAAGTGGATACTAATCTATATATAAACTCAGACAATTAGACTGTTAAGAGGTTACAAAACATTACTTTTTGCAATCTACAGAGATCCAGACTGAATGACACAGCAGCAAAACCAGGGGAATTATATGAGGAAGAAAAAACTATTCCAAAGATGACGTACACAAAATCAAAGACTTACCGCCCAAAGGTAAGGCAATATCTTTTTCGAGACAAAATCTCTTTCGCTCTTCATTTTTGAAAGAACAAAAGCCTGCCGTATATCAATAGTGTATATCAAAGATATCTTCAAAAGAGGCACAGGGTATTTGGACCGATAGAAATCTCTTATTGAGAGTTCCACACAAAACACGAAGCGAGACCTCTTGCTAATTACGACTGTGATTCTGCTCAACAGAAAGATCACACTGCAGCTCCAGACTTGTCTTTATATGTTTCCAGGCTTCAGATCGAATTTAATTCAAGGCGCTTCAGATATAATTAAGTATTTATGCTTTAAAAACTACACCGATAACAGAAGATCAAAAGGAACCTCTGAGTTTTTGATTAGAATTAAGCATCGATTCCTGGGAACCCCTCCAACGACAGAGTCCGTAAACACAGTCAGTCTTCCAAACAAACGTTTGACACTTTTGTTGTCGTTTTTCATTACCACGCTGTTTATTTCAGAGCCTTTGTGGTGAGTGTCCTTGGAGCTGCAAGAAGAAAGTGAAATTTCACTTTGCTACTCCATGGCAGGTTACAAGCTTTCCATCTCACACCTGTCAATTAATATCACCTTCTGAAACATCCTAGCTGAAAAATAGGAATATGTTTTCTTGTTTCTCAATCCACAGCATTGAGTGGTAAAAACATACTATCCATCCTGAAGGATATATCAATTGTTTCTGCTTTGCAGATTTGCAAAAACGGCTTGGGTTGTTAAATGCCTCAGAAAGCATAGACAGAATCCTGACTTATTCATGATCCTCGCGCTGAGACATGGCATAGGAGGCGGCGTTCTTATTCAACATACTCATTAAAATATTAGAGCCTGTATAACTCAGTGTCTGCACAGAAAGCCAGCAGCAAAAGCACAGTTCATTCTTTGTTTTTGCTTGTGAGAACCGACTACAGCACCTAACAGATTCCTCTAATATTGTATTTTACCCTGACACGGAGTCAACTGACATACTTGTCAAAGCGCAGCATGGAAAATCGATCATTGCACAAATAAATTATAAAAGCAGAAGTATGGAAACACAATGTTTATTACTTAAAAAAGGAAATCAGAGTGAGCACTGCAGAAGTGATTGTAAATTGTGCCTTAAAAATTCTAGATATCCTTTGGCTTTGACGCCTGAGGCGTTTAACACCATTCTGAAATATTTTCAGGGAAAAAAAAAAAAAAAGAGAGAACTCAATTTTGCCACTTTCAAGCAATTTCCAGACACATTAAAAACACAGACCTGGTGTTAAATGGCACCTCCTATAAACAGAACTGTCAGTGTTATTATTCTGTCTGGAAAGAAGCTCTATGCATCAGATTATTATCTAGTAATTAGGGGTGTGCGATAATAACAAAAAATGATATCTAGATTGTTTCTGGAATTTCGTTGATAACGATAATTAGACGATATTTTGCTGAGCGTGTTATTGTTTTGGTACTTTGACTGCTGTGGAAAGCTGACTCTCAAAGCATTTGCTGTTCTTCATATTCTATGAGGTGATTAGTTTGCAGGAGGAACAGAAATGAACTTTTCCAATAAGTTTAAATTGATTTTTAACTTTTATGGGCATTTTTACCTTTACAAAGCCATTTTTTGTAACCTAATTCAAATGTATGCATCGTCTTTTGGTCAAATTCTTAAATATAATCAATTCAAACAGTAAGACACTATAGGGTTGTTATCAATCAAATTAAATATATATATATATATATATATATATATATATATATATATATATATATATATATATATATATATATATATATATATATATCGAGCGAGTGGCGAGCGGTGACTTTTTTTTACCGGGTATGCTGAGTGCTGAGTCCCAGCCCCCAACCAGCTTTTAGGACAAACTTAACGAGGAAAACACTGTGGCATGTGTCGATTTAAAAGTATGCACATTTCCTACCTTATTTGTGAATAAATCTCATCTCCAATCTTTCTTGTATCGTTTCAGGTTTAACTATAGTTATTTTAATGCTAGAAAAACATAGCTGCTTTTCCAAATAAAAACCGCAAAACAACGTTTACACGTATTCTTTTATGATACGTAATATTTAGAGGGTGGGGAGGTGGGGGATTCCCTGTTCTATATCTCTGCTTCGACTGAATTATTTTATTATTATTATTATTATTATTAATCACCAGTGAATATAACTCCCACCCAGGTGATACTACGACCATGCAAAATGCAAATAATAATAATATATTTTTGAATATTGCCAAGTAAGTTGCAAACAACAATAAAATAAAATAAAAAAATCTGATTTTATTATTTCCTCTTTTCCCCCTATTTGTTAATATTAAAATAAATAAATAAATAAAAACTTTTTCATTCTTTTATATATTATACTATTTCTATATATTTTTATTTAAACCACTTAGGCATGTTGACAATAACATCTTCAACACGGTCTATATGTTTTCAGTGGACTTTCAAATTTTGAATTGCTTGAGAAATTCTACAGTTAGAAAATAGAAAATATACAGTTAAGATGTTTTTTAATTTGATTTAGTCGAGTCAGTTGTGCATCAAACACAATGTGATTTTCGGCAATCGAAATCTGGCAGCAACAGCGCATTTTTCCGCTTGGGCGAGTGCTTCGCGGACAGCTTACCTCGCCAATGAAATCACGCGCATATCAGCGAAAGCAGTGAATGCGTGTGAATCCTGAGGAGTCATTGCAATAGAGCGGAGGCTAGTAAGCTGCGGAGAATCAGCTTGCCCGGAAGCTTCCGCATGTGACATTTACAGAGAATTGCCGTTGTTTGGCAAATAAATAACTTGACGTACTTATTCCCAACTCTTTATTACACTTTAAGTTACATCACAAACACAAGGGATCAACTGACAACCATGTTTATATTAATTAACCCGTGAACGCATTCTCTCAGACGGCCTGGGTATGCGGAGCATTAGCAGCTTATATGGACGGAACGCCACTGATATATATATAAAACTTGGGTAAAATAAATATAAAATTTAAATATAGGGCTGGCTCAATACCACTTCCTCAGAGCCAATCCTGATCCAATACCAACTATTCTGAGTATCTGAATACCGATATCAATCAGATACTGTGTGTTGAACTGACCATCACTCTTTTGTGTTACACACAATCTACTAAATATTTACAACTTTATTGTAAACAAAAACAACTAATGAAAAAAAAAAACATTATTTAGTGGGAAACAATTAAAAGTGAATGTGTGTAAGACTAAATCTTTTCAAATAACACATTGCTCTTTGTCTTTTTGTAAAATACTTTTATGAAAAACAAGTAATATATTATATATAAATATAGATTACAAAATTAAAAAGACTTTCCTTAAATGTATAGCACAGCAATGAGGAAGCACCATATGACAGATGAGATGAACAAAAAAGGCTATTGATAATCTTTAATTTCGCAAAAGTATTATAATACGAAAGGCTCCAAATACAGAGCGGCCAAAGCGTGTATGTGCGTCCCATGCGCAAAATGATGCGCTTGAAGCAACACAGAGTCACAATGCGCAGCGTAAGAGATATTAATGCGTGCGTAGTGTAGAAAAATCTGTGCGATTTCTTTTACCAGTCTTAAATTTCAGTTACTGTGCTTGTGAAGAACAATTCATAGTGCTCTCTACAACAGTGTTGTGATCTAACAGACACCCATTAGAAAGTAACAGGATTTAGAAATAGCACTAAACTCCAGCAAGTCCTTTTATGCAAAACCACTGATCTTTATTTGCAGATCGGGTATAATAGGAACAGTGAATCATCTTGGAGAGAGTTTTATTGTCTTGACTGTTGTAACCAAATGCGACACGCATTTTGAATGCTGAATGGAGGATGACACAGCCGCAGCGGAGAGAAGAATTTACATGAACTTGACCTAAATGTTAATCTGTACCTCACATTAAACTATGGAACAGCTTCAGAAGACTTGAAATATAATGCACAGAAAATTTATGGTGCTTATGTGTTTGTGGCTTTTGTGGGGCTTAACAATAACAATACACACAATAACACAGTATACTTATAATATCAGATTTGGATCGATCTCGTCTGACCGATACTCCGGCAGAAAATGCCAATATTGAAGCGATAACGATACGGAATATCAGATTGGCTCACCCCTATTTAAATATAAACAAAAAAAAAAAAAAAAAAAAAAAAAAAAAAATCGCCAGTAGGTGGCAGCAAATCAGTGCATGAGTAAGTCACTGAATCATTCATTCAACTGATTCGACAGAACACCGCTGTGTGTTGCTCAGATGCAAAACAGTTCTGCTGTGGCTTTGCTTGGAACTACTTTAGTTGTCGAAACGAAAACCGCTTTGTCTAAAATGTAAGTCACTTAATAGTAAACAACAATTACAATATATATATATATATATATATATATATATATATATATATATATATATATATTTTTTTTTTTTTTTTTTTTTTTTTTTTTTTTGGCACACACCAACTAGTAATCATTAATTACAATATTAGATTTTAGATTTTTAACAAGCATTTTGATTGGCTACAATAACTAGAGCAATTTAGAGTTGTGAGGTTACTCTCTAAATTACAATTACTATCACTGTGACTAGGGCTATCACTAACATTTATTTTAGTAATCAAGTAATCAGATAATAAGAATTATTTTTTGTAGTAATAACATAGACCTGTGTGAACAATCGCCTTAAATTACTTAAAAAAACAGAATACCAATAAGGCAATAATAATTACATCTAATAAAGAATTAAACGCAAGTAATCATATGGTTTTATTGAACGAAACTTAAAATACATAATGCATACATAAACAATAGAGCTAACATACTTTATGCATTATAACAAAAGACTGCAGAGGGCGCCAATGACCTGACACTTTTTCTTGAGCTTTTATTTTGAAATTACGAGGATGCAAAATGCAATCGAGGACTTTTTAAAAGAGTACTCAAATTGAATCGAGGAATCGTGACAGCCCTAACTGTGACAACACTTAGCCAATGAACATGCTAACAAAATGGAGTCTTGTTTTTGACAGTACTTTCAATCCTATAGCTACTAAACCGAGTGTTTCACTCTCAATGAATATGCAAATAGCATGGCAAGGCAGGAGTACAGCCATAGTTAGTGTTATGATTTCTTCCATTCATCTATTTATGAGTGGACCATCATGTTAATTTATAATAATAGAGGCTGTGTAGCCTTTAAAATGCTGCCTACGTAGGCAGCTCACTAAGTTTTGGAACAAAGCCTGTGTATTATTTACAATATCATATGATCCACTTACATTTAGTTGAGGCAATGCTATTATTAATCAGGTCTTGGGACTCACTTTGCTCCAAGACGTACCTAAAAGCTGCTGACCTAACGGTCTTTCCATTATGCCTTGCAGCTCTGTCTCTACATTTACACTAACAGTAACACCTACATATTTCACTTTAATCATTAAGTCACCTGCATCACCCCACTACATAATATTCATTATCACCTCACTTCTGGCCATGATCTGAGTATGCCACTGCAAACACTGTCATCCCGTCTGATCTTTTATGCATATGACCTCTGCTTAGCAGGAGCTCTCATTTAAAGGCTGTATGTTATTTAAAGTTGTTGAGAGGCAGAGTACAAGAGTTCTGTACTGGCATCTGTCAGATGTAAAAGACTTTCTCATGTGAGTTGGTGTTCTGTATAACACCTATTAGCACCACTTTCTCATCAGGCCATTAGCATCCTCATTAGCATTAGTCAAGACCGGCCCTTTGTTCTTTTAATCACATTTTTAACTTTGCACTAGCGGAGCAAAATCCCGCCCATGTTCATTGTTGCAAAGAAATGTGTTTGGAAACCAGTGATCTAAATGCTTGGCTTCCAGGAGCAGTGTTCAGATCAAAGAAATGCTTAATGTCCTTGCTGGTATAGTTATGATTGTAATGGGAGAGATCCAAAAACTTGTGCCCTTTTTCTGCTGGCAAACAAGATACAGAGATGGACTGCTATAAACATTAAGAGAGTCCACAAGATGCATTCATCTTTGATTTTGAGCATGAGACAGAGAGAGAAGGAAAAAAAAAAAAAAAAAAAAGAGTGAAAAGTGGTATCAAATGAATTTAGATGATCTTCCCTAACAGCCAAAGACAAATTTTCACACTAGGTGTGGGCGGTATGACCAAAATCTTTTAGCACAGTATGAGTAATTGTATATCATGGTAACAGTATCATTCACAATGTAGTTATTTTTACTAGAAATACCCCAAAATGGTTAAATACAACCAATGCACAACAAGACTATATTTCTAAGATAAAAAAATTAAGTAAAAATAATATTGTAAAATATTACAATTTGAAGTAACTGTTTTCCATTTTAGTTTATTTTAAAATGATTAATTTCTTTTAAAATGTAATTTATAAAAACTACTACTACTATTATCATCATCATCATCATCATCATCATCATCATCATCATCATCATCATTATTATTATTATTATTATTATTAGCAATGTTGAAAGCATTTGTGCTAGTTATTTGTAGGAATATTTTTGTGAAAACCATACTTTTTTCTGGGTTCATTGACATTTGGTAAAGAACAGCATTTATTTGAAATTGAATTTTTTTTTTGTTGTTGTTGTTGTTGTTTTGGTACAACAATTTTGTACGGAAGCCCGTTTCCGCCACTGAATTAAAAAAAAAAAATGTTATTGCATCTTTTTATCTCAAAATTCTGACTTTTTTCTCTGAATTGTCAGATATAAATTTGCAATTGCAAGTTATAAAGTCAGAATTGCATGATATAAATTTACAACATGACTTTTCTCAGAATTGTGACATAAATTCTGACTTAATCATAACTGTAATATAAACTTGCAATTGCAAGTTATAAAGTCTCAGAGAGAGGAAAAAAGAGATGTTCTCAGAATTGCAAATTTATATCTCACAATTCAGTGTTATAAAGTCAGAATTGTGAGGTATAAACTCAATTCTGAGAAGGAAAAAATAAATAAATCACTATTGCAAGATATAAACTTAGTTAAATAAATAATCTTGCTATACAATCTTTAACATTTATCTTTTTTTATTTAAAAAAAGTCATTCTTTCAATATTAATTGTTCAAATGTTATTTCAGTTGCTTGATTGTTATAAATTACCTTGTTTTATTTGTTTCTCTATTCCTATGTATGCTTCGGCAATGCAAAATGTACTTTTGTCATGCATGCAAATAAAGCTGTTTGAATTTAACTGAACTTGCAATTCTGCAGAAAAATGTCATAATTGTGAGTTTATATCACAATTCTGTGAAAAAAAAAGAAGTCAGAACTGCAAGATGTAAACTTGCAATTGCAATAAAAAAAGTTGCAATTACTTTTTATTCAGTGCCAGAAAACAGGCTTCCACAATTTTGATAATTTTAAGCATCCTTGCTGAATATAAGAAAGAAAAAAAAAACTCACTGATCCAATATTTTTTAGCTTACTTATAAGGAAAATAACAAGTAAAACATTTTATTGTGCTCTCTATATTGGTATCAGCCATTAAAAACTCACATTGTTTGACTACTGACATTGCATATTCACAGAGTTTCTTCATGCCATTGGCCATTTTGTTTATTCAAGCAAGACGTTGTGACAAACACAACAGACTGCAACAAATTGGTCAAGTCCTATAAATGCGACGATTTCTGGCAGCAAAACTAAAAGTCAACAGTTTTCACACTGCCATTAACCATTCCCTCAAACTCATTTTTGAGCTTTGACTCATTTTTATTACGCCGACTAGCTTCAGGCCAGGATCAGCGACCTCAGCGATGACATCATCTCTGTTTGTTTGTTTATTCTGAACTTTTCAACCCCAAACATCTGAAAAGCTTAAATGTGTTGATTCTGCTCATTACGTGACGTCCCTTGTGGCTTAATTGTGGTTTATTTATTTCAAGCAGGGAATTAAGCGGTGATGTCAGAGCAGACGCGGTAGTGGTTGGAGGCGATTTGTTGACATTAAAGCAATGTTTCTGGCTGATCAAATATTTATGCCGTTAGAAGAGTCATTTGTTCAAAGTCTTACATGAATGAGCTTCATTTAAAAATCGACAAACTCAACGAACAATTAACGTTAAATCTTTGTTTCTGTCCTCAAAAATATTAATAGCTCAAGCTTTAAAGGATTAGTTCACTTCCAGAATAAAAATGTCCTGAGAATTTACTCATCTCTCCCATGCCATCCAAGGTTTTCATGTCTTTTTTTTTTTTCAGTTGAAGGTTTTTGAGGAAAACTTTCCAGGATGTTACTCCATACAGTGGACTTCAATGGGACCCAAAGGTTTGAAGGTCCAAACTGCAGTTTTAGTGCAGATTCAAAGGGCTTTACTAGAGATCTTCTCGGGTCCTAAAATCCGTACCCGACCCGAGAAAGACCTGATAAAATATGACTAGAGTCCAAACCGACCCAACAGCATTTAGGCTATTTTTGAATCTGAGTGTCCTGCTGACTAATTCGGCTGCTGCTCCATTATATTCATCTTACTATTTACTTACTTATTAGCCTACGTTATATTTTTGCCTGCCTGCAACATTATTTACCTCATCTCCGATGAAGGGACACAAATAAGAAAAGCCCTACACAAATCTGCAGCGTAGTGAAGCAAGTGGGTTTTCCTTTTCTACGTGTGTTTCTCAGAAATGAACAACACGAAAGCAAAAGGAGGCTACGGATCCGAGAGAGTTTTGGGTCTTATTGGGTCCATTCAGAAAAGGCACATTTATTTTAATTACCCGAGACCCGAGGCAGCTAATACGCAACCCATGTCCGAGGGATTTGTAGAAGTTTTGGACCTGAACCCGTTCAGGTTGGACTTCGGTCTTCAATCCGTGAAGACCTCTAGGCTCTAAAAGATCCCAGCCAAGGAATAAGGGTCTTATCTAGTGCAACGATCAGTCATTTCATAAGACCCTAGATAAGAACCGTATTCCTCAGCTGGGAATGTATAGAGCCCTTTGAAGCTGTACTGAAACTGCAATTTGGACCTTAAACCTGTTGGTCACCACTGAAGTCCAGGATAAAAATCCTGGAATGTCTTCCTTAAAAACCTTAATTTACTTTTGACTGAAGAAAGAAATTAACATCTTGCTTCACATGAAGGTAAAAAAAAATTATCAGGACATTTTAATTCTGGAGAGATTTTCATTTTTTATTAGAAGGTAACGATTCTTACTATACAGAGGAAAATTACTATACAGTCAACATGCTTTTTATGACTAAGAACCACTTGTGTTTTAACATTTTTCATGGCTTGTGGATACGCATCAGGCGAAGAGGCGGTCGCCTCACAAAGACTGTGTGTCCAATCAGTGATGTCACTAGCTTCTTTGCTACGTGTGACAACAATGGATTCTGCTGCTGTGACTCAGCCAGACCCCCAGGAGACTTTCCCCAAGCCAGATCTCTCTTTCTCACACACACACACACACACACACACACACACACACACACACACACACACACACACACACACACACACACACACACACACACACACACACACACACACACACACACACACACACACACACACACAGACTGTGGAGAAATCAACATGACGCCAGAATTGCAAGTGTGATCAAAGGTTAGGAATATTCACACCCCCAACTCAACACTTCAGGAAAAAAAAATCTCCACATCTGACTGGATCTCAGCAATTAGTTATACTCAAACGAAAAGTCTAGTGCTCCTTTTGTCACACCCGAGTTTCCTTGAAAGTCCCCTCTCGCTCTCTTTCTTTGAATCACCTTGACAGACTTAGGTAAGGAGACTGGGGAAAGTAGCACAAGGCCAGACATGCTGCCTTCTGTTGTGGAGGACCACAGCTTGCGGAGAGCTGAGGAGTCTGCCCCCTGCTGAAGCAAACCTGCTCCTGAAGGACACAAGGAAGAAAGAGAGAGCGAGAACCCAGCTGGTCGTGAGCTTTGCATCTCAGCGTTTCAGTGCTTTCTCTGTCTCTGGGCAAAAGGTGCACTCAGGAAGTTGTTGTTTACATTTTGCAGGCTCTTCATCTTTGGGTACTTTTATGTTTGCACTTTATGAAACACCTTGAGCTCTGGAAGACCTCTGTAGAATGCTAACATGATTATTAATATTTATATTAACATCAACATACTTTAATACATTACCAATAATTATTAACACTTTAATTATACTATTTTAATTATAATTATATTTAACTGTATAAATAAATGATTTATACTAAGGGTGGGCAATACACCGGTAGACACCGTTAACCGGAAGAATTTTGTCAAAATTAAAATATCAAAATTATTAATCTCCATCAGAGTTACACGTGACGTTACTGTTCTACATAGTCACAAAAACGTATTGTTTGCATGTGTTTTTAAGCATTGCAGTTTAAAAACAAGGTGCTAAAATGCAATTAGCAGTGAAAGAGATCTCCTTTTGCTGTATGTGTACGCAGTCTGAGACCGATTCCGAGCGCTGTCAGAAAGAAGCATGCACGTGAAGACGGTGAAGACACAGCAGTGTAATATGTTCGTTCAATTTAGTAAAACAACAAAAGAGAGAAAATCCTCACTGCTTCTGACTAAATCATTTTTTTAACTTTTACATTTTTATACATTTCATTGTTTTATACAATGTAACATTATTAATTTATTTGTTCTACTGTAGTTTTTTTTTGTCCTATTGCTTTAATTAGTTTATTATTTAAAGGAACACTCCAGTTTTTTTGAAAATAGGCTCATTTTCCAACTCCCCTAGAGTTAAACAGATGAGTTTTACCATTTTTGAATCCATTCAGCCGATCTCCGGGTCTGCCGGTAGCACTTTTAGCATAGCTTAGCATTGAATCTGATTAGGCCATTAGCATCTCGTTCAAAAATGACCAAATATTTTGGATATTTTTTCTATTTAAAACTTGACTCTTCTGTAGTTACATTGTGTACTAAGACCAACAGAAAATGAAAAGTTGCAATTTTCCAGGCTGATATGGACAGGAACTATATGCTTATTCTGGCGTAATAATCAGGGAACTTTGCTGCCGTACCATGGGTGCAGCAGGCGCAATGATATTACACAGTGCCTAAAAATAGTCCCCAGCTAGGTAACTTCCAATGTGCACTAAGCCACTAAGGTAATAGTAAAATAGCTGGGGACTATATTCAGACTCTGCGTAACATCATTGCGCCTGCTGCACCCATGGTACGGCAGCAAAGTTCCTTGATTATCACGCCGGAATGAGAGTATAGCTCCTATCCACATCATCTTGGAAAATCGCAACTTTTCATTTTCTGTTGGTCTTTGTTCACGATGTAACTACAGAAGAGTCAAGTTTTAAATAGGAAAAATATCAAAAAAATGTTGGTCATTTTTTAACGAGATGCTAATGGTCTAATCTGATTCAGGGAGTTACACTAAGCTATGCTAAAAGTGCAGCAGACCCAGAGATCAGCTGAATTAATTCAAAAATGGTAAAACTCATCTGTTTAACTCTAGGGGAGTTGGAAAATGAGCCTATTTTTTTTTTTAAAAAAGTGGAGTGTTCTTTTAACCACTGACATTTACTCATCTGCAATGAGCTTTAGTTTTTTTTTTTTAATTTAGGCTAGTATTTCTTTTTATTTTTTTATTTCTTAAAAATAAAGTTTCTTTATTGGCATCAATGGTTCTATGAAGAACCTTGAACATCCATGGAACCTTTCAAATGCAGAAAGGGTACTTTATAGTCGAAAAAGTTCCTTTAGGCTTTTTAAATGTTCTTTTAAGAACGGTTCACTGAAAAGGTTCTTTGGGGAACCAAAAATGGTTCTTTAAGGCATCACCGCAAAAACACCTTTTTGAACCTTTATTTTTAAGAGTGTGGTGACAAAAATTATACAGTTTCTATGGTATCAAAATAAAAACAAACCATATTGCGGTATTTTGTTACCGTGATATAAAATTACTCATATCGTGATGTAAAGATTTTGGTCACCCATCTCTAATAACAAATCATAATATGAATTGTATTGGAAGCAGTAGAAGTACATTAATATAGAGCTGTTCAGTTTAGTCCTAAACATGGTAAACAATAAGGATGTTCTCTAATTCCAGAGTTCCCTTCGGAATTGTTAATGGGTTTTAAGAAATAAGATTTTAACTTACGAGTAAAATACCTATAATTTACATGACATTACATTTAGTTCTACAACATGAATTTCACATTACAAAAGGCTGTTTATATAATCAGTGAATCAAACTTGGAGATTTATTTTCCTTACTTTCTTTATTATTTAAAAATAGCCATTCTAACCCATTATGAATTCTGTTGGGAACATAGGATGAATTCACTTTGTGGTTTGACCTACAACATCATGGCAGTGCAGATCTATAGCACACATGCCTGCTCATGGAAGTCACCAGGAATGGTCTCCTTGTATTTTCTAAGTCTCAATGGAGTCTTTAAGCCATGTTTAAAAAAATAACAGTATTATTCATTTCTAAACTTTTAATGAGGAAAAAAGTGATTGACCTCTAAAGCGAAAAGACAGACAAAATATGATTTAGACAAAGCGTACAAGGAAACTGAATGGGTCTTATGATTCTTTTTCCTCCTAGATGACCTTGCTGATAGTATAACTAAATCAGATCAAACTGCAATAGACAGTTGATCATTTTGTTCCTCACAAAATGGGTGAAAAAAAAAAGATATGGTTGAGGATTTGTTTCCTTTCATTTAAACTGTGACTCTCTCTGTATGAAAGCTGTATAAGAGAAAAACAATCATAAACCTTTACACTGTCTTCTGCAGCACTTCTAAGATGGACTAAGCTCTTTTTCCGGCTTTTCCTATAGCTTCATCTTTCTGCCTCCCTTCACAGAGCAAAACACTTCCTTCTGCCTCTCTTCAGAGCTGTAAAATGGGCTAGCGCTGCGTCGCTGAGCGAGAAAAACATAACACGAGCTGCCGTGCATCAGTCTCGCTGACGGCTGATGCGTTTTCCACACCAACAGCCCAGATTTCGCCTTGGGATAATATATCTTGTCACTTAGTCAGGGTGTAGGATTATAGCCCATCAAACAGTGCATCCTCAACTCTAGCTGAGCTGACTCACAGCAGAAAACAGGCCTCCCAGCCACTGTCCATTAAAGACATCTATACTAGCTGACACCTCCCCACCATAATGACACTATACCGCAATCCCATGCATCTTTGAAGCAGTTTCTCTCCACTCTTCCAAATGATGAATTTGACAAACATGAGAAAAAGCCAACTACTTTACTTCTTTTGAGTTTCATTATTTTCAATGCTGGATGAATTATTAGATGCTAAGAGGGGGAAAAAAAACGATAGTTCACCCAATAATGCAAGTTTGTGGTTATTTACTCATCCTCATGTTGCGCCAAAGTAGTATGCTGCCTTTATGGAAAACATTCTTTTTAATAATTTATGATGATTATGACAGGCAGAGAGCTCCAGTAAATAAAAGAAAAATCCACGACTTGGGAGCTATATTCTGAAGAAACCTTATCATAGGAAAAGATAGGAACATATTGAAATTTAAGTTATTATTCACACATTCAGATGCACCTCATACCCAAATACGATGCATCCAAATATACTACTGTTCAAAAAAGTTTGGAGTTGGGAAGATTTCTAGGTAACACTTACTTAAAGGCTTTGTGTATAATGCATTCTAAAAGTAGTTTTAATGCATTAATTATGTCTTATAATGCACCTTATAATGCATTGTACGATCTCATGAATAATTGTAAACAAAGTTAAAGGAATAGTTCACAGAAAAATTAAAATTTCCCTATGATTTACTTACCCTCAAGCCATCCTAGGTGTATATGACTTTCTCCTTACAGACAAACACAGTCTGAGTTGTTTTCAAATTTATCCAGGCTCTTCCAAGCTTTATAATGGTGGTGGATAATGGCTGTTATTTTGAAGCTCCAAAAAGCGCATATATCCTTCGTAAAACTAACCCATACGTCTCTGGGGGGTAAACAAATGTCTTCCGAAGCGCATCCATGGGGTTTTATGAAATAAATAAAATTTCTATTTTTAAAATTATAAACTCAGATCTTTGACTTAACTAAATTTTTTCGTTTTTATTCATTGACGAAAATGCCAGTAGATTTTTGTCATAGTTTTTGTCATTCGAAAAGAATTTTAGTTCGTTATCGTTTTTGTCTGTGAAAAAAAAATGTTGATGAAAATTATTTATCAATAAAATTAACACTGCTTAATATGTTTGTGAAAACCATGATACAAACTGTTATCCTTGATGAACAAAGTTTGAAAGAACAGCATTTTGAAATACTAAAGACAATTTAGAAATTTACAAAAGATGCAACCTTTGATCAATTTCAGGGTTCGAAATTAACTTTTTTACTTGGTAGCACTGGTGCTCCCAACTTCAAAAGTTAGGAGCACCAGTAAAAATTTAGGAGCACCCACCAACAATTAGTAAAAAATTTACTTGTCCAGGTAAAAAAAAAAAAATTTCTTTGGCGTAAATGTAATCCATTCCAGTATCACTATTCTATGTGATATTTGCCTTAAACTTTTTAACTTCATGAAGGCCAATATTTTCCTAACCTTACTAAATGTACGTGTCATTATTTACGTCAGATTTGTACTTATCAATACATTTAGTTAGAATAATTAGACATTAAATCAGTATCAACCAACTCCATTTTTCCAATACAGAGGAAAACAAATCCTAAGTGCATTTAAATGTCTTTACTGTTTAATGAAGATAAGAGGTTCCAAAAAATGCATTTGTGCAATAAAATTGCAAATGCATAATGTTATAAAATTAAAGTTTTAGTTTTTTAAACATATACATGTAAAATGTTGGTAAAATGCAACATTTTTTAAAATATGAAACCGAACCACCAATAGGTGGCGGTAAGAGACTGTCTTAATGAATAAGTCACGGATTCAACCAGTTCGTTCAAACGGTTATTCAGAATGGCTCGAAGATTCGCGACCGTTCTGCTGCGCCTTTGCTTAGAACTATTTTCGTTAGCAAAATGGTCAATGATGTGTCTAAAATGTAAGTCAGTTAATATTAACTACTAGTTTATTGAACTGCTGTTGCATAACATCAATGTCATATCGTAATGGTGCTTGTTAGTGTAATGTTTCTTACCTATATATGTTATATGCAGTTTTTTTCTACCACAGTATGTTTGTTTCTTTCTGTTTGCTGTTGCGCCTATTAGTTTTGAGACTCAACTGACGCAACCTTGATACTGTCCGTTTTCAGTCACCGTTTAATACAGTCAGAATCATCTCAAATTTCGGTGCTGCGCTAGTTATCGTTTATTGATTTTTTGATCGGGTTACTGTCCGGTAGGGCAAGTAAAATTCTCTTTCACCAGTGCCATTATTTGTAACGTTAGGCAGGTTGCAAAAGAAATCTGTCAGTGTTCTTCTTATTTTCCATCTTCTTCAGCCCTTTACATTTCCCGTAGTAGTCAGCAGAGTGATTGACAGCTAATATTAACCAATCTAAAATCTGCACGGCAGACCGGTCACCGTATCAGCATTCAGTACACAGAAGCCACACTGTGAACGTTTTTAGAGAAATGAAAAGAGGTCGCACGACAACAGTTACATGTACTCGCACAAATGCTCCCAAATATATTTTGAGGTCGCATAGATAAAATTTCGGGAGCATATGCGACCAAAATGGTCGCAATTTCGAGCCCTGAATTTAATGTTTTTAGACTATACGCTTTTAAACTATACTGTATGTGGAATGATATAAAGCTATCATACAGCTTCAGAACACTCAAAGTATCATGTACAAGTCAAACAGCCTACTTCTGTCATTGTTTCATTGTTTTTCTGTCTTTTTTGTTTAAGAATAATGTGCCTAAAAACTAAAAGATACAAAGCATTTAAGATATTGCTTTTGTTTTTCACAGAAAAGTATCAGAATGTGTTTAAAATTGCATAGGGCTAAGTTAATATACAGACCTTTCATTTTTTTGGTGAACTATCCCTTTAAATGCTCTTTAAACACTGCTAATACACCATATCACGCCACCAATAATTGCTAATGAAATTAGCAAACGAAACATGAATAGCAATAGCCTAGCTGACAATACAAAAAAGCAACCCTTTGTCAATGACAGGGTCAGATAATCATAGCACAAATTGTGAGATCTTTAACTTGATGAGAACAGAACACTCCTGGGGTGCCATACATTTAGAAAATAAATACAGAACTTCCTCAGATGCAGTAATTTAAAAAAAAAAAAAAAACTGGCTTGCAGGGCTACTCAGTAAGAAATCTCATTCAAAAGTGTGTCAAAGATATCAAGACAAGGTCATTCAATCACCACCCGCTGACAAGGCGAAAATACGCTTTCTAGAAGCAGCACGGCTTTTATGAGGCATTCGCTAGCTCAAATATACTATAAAATGTCATATAACAGTGTAGGTTTGGAAAAGTACTTCTCATAACCTTTCAGCAATATAAGGTAATATCTAGCACTGCGGTGTTGCATTCAAACATTAAACCTATGCAGAAAACAAATATAGGGCTTATTACAAGTCGCGGACATGTAGAAGCTGTGTAGAGTACATTCTGTAATAATTTCAAAATAAACCCGCTCTATTTTGGGGCATGCTCTAAAAACTGTACAAATAATTATAAGGTCAGGAAATGTATTCAATTTTCTAGGCTAATTTCCATGCTAATATAATTTGCTCTGTGTCCACATGGGATTCATCCGGTTTTGAAATGACTCTGCTATCCTTACGCATGAGGACGAAACTGCCAGTCAGAGCAGAGTAGAGTTTGAAAGAACGTTATCAAAATCATACTAACTGTCGATGCACTCAATGCCCATGTCAATACATCAGAGAAAGTTTGATAGTTTAGGGAACAAGATGCAAAGCAGTGGATGAAGTAGGACTCGCATCCACTGAGAACACAACTGTATAAATTAGTTTAATCTTACGTCAATTTTGTCATGACTGTATTTCTTGGCATGCTAGTTAGTGATCGCTGTATTTTACTTTGTACTCTTTAAATTCATTTAATCAAAATGTTTAAAATCTGGCTAAAGCTATGCTTCTGTTTGAAGGGATAGCTCACCCAAAAATGAAAATTCTGTCTTTAATTACTCACCCTCAAGTCATTCCAAACCCATAAGACCTTCATTCATCTTCAGAACATAAATTAAGATATTTTTGATCAAATCCGAGAGCATTCTGACCCTGCATAGACAGCAGCGCAACTGACACAAGCTCTCAGATTTGATCAAAAATATCTTAATTTTTGTTCTGAAGATAAACAAAGGTCTTACAGGTTTGGAACAACATGAGGGTGATTTGATAACAGAATTTTCATTTCGGGGTGAACCATCCCTTTAACATAGTAGAAAAGATGTATAGTAGTAGGATGAGTACTGACGCTTCAAAATCAGTAAAAATGTAAATATTTAAAAGTCACT
Source organism: Cirrhinus molitorella (assembly GCA_033026305.1). Taxonomy (NCBI): domain Eukaryota; kingdom Metazoa; phylum Chordata; class Actinopteri; order Cypriniformes; family Cyprinidae; genus Cirrhinus; species Cirrhinus molitorella. The sequence goes on along the minus strand of CM065125.1, from coordinate 15,693,510 downwards.
AAATGTTTGTTAATGAACATTTAATAGCTTTTCCTTGCATATATCAGTAACATATGTCATAAACCGAAGCAGAGATGACTTGAATTACATTTTTACTTCTGTGGAACACAAAAAATATTTGGTTTATGGACCAAAAAAAAAAAAAAAAAAAAAAAAAGACGACGACAACAATGATTTAGAAACAATCTTCTTTTCTGTTTCATAAAAGAGAAAGTCATTGAATGTTCATTTGTGGTTAAATTATTCCTCGAAGGAACTAAAAACAATAAGCATTAAAATGTTTTTGTCTGTTAATATTGTCCGTTTTTTTTTTTTTTTTTTTGAAGAATTCTCATATGCGTACCAAGACTGCATTTATTTGTTAAAAACTACAGTAAAAACAGCAATATTGTGAAATACTACAATTTTAAACAACTGTTGTCTATTTGAATATATTTGACAATGTAATTTATTACTGTGATGGCAAAGCTGAATTTTCAGCAGCCACATGATCGTTTAGAAATCCTTCTAATATTCTGATCTGGTGCTCAAGAAAGATTTATTATTGTTCTAAATGATGAAAACAATTGTATTTATATTTAATATTTTTGCAACATTGTAAATGCCTTTACTGTGACTTTGATGAATATACTGTATCCTTGCTGAATAAACACAAATAAAAAAAATAAAAAATGGTAACACTTTACAGTAAGGTGTCATTTGTTATCATTTGTTAATGTATTAACTAACATCAACAAACAATGAACAATACATTGATTACACTATTTGTTAATCTTTGTTAATGTTAGTAATAAAAACAGTCATTGTTTGTTCATGTTAGTTCACAGTAACAAACACAACTTGTGATTTTAATAATACATTAACTGTCACTCCCCTTTTTTTTTTTACATAGACGTGAAAATGCACAATCCAAACTTAGATTTGTATAATTCATAAATGAAAAAATTTTGTAATATGATTTTGATGTACATTTTCCATGGTCCTTATTGTGATAAAGGATAGAACTCCTGTTATAATGTAGATTTTTGAGGTGCACTCTTGTCATAAATGAATCTATTACTTTTCCTACATAATTTGTAACACAAAACAGTGGTCAAATATCCATTTATGAGTCTTAGACCTTTCCAACGATATATAGTTTGTCATGATTAGATTAGGATTTATTTGTAACATGGTGAAGTAAACTTAGGCGTCCCACTGACAGTTAAAGGGCTAATAAATGCTGTAGAAGTATTGTTCATTCTTAGTTCATGCTAACTAATGTAGCTAACCTATGTTAACTAATAAACCTTATTGTAAAGTGTTACCAAAAAAATCTATTTCTAATATCCATTTTCTTGTAATGTTGGCAGGCAAGTAAAATGTGAATTACAAGTCTGACTAGGCCAGCAGAAAAAAAATCCAAATGTTGAGCTCTGCAAATCTATTCAGTTCATGAAACAACTGGATGATCATTGTGTGGTTTGTAACAAGGTAAAACACCATTACTGAGTCATTAAAATGGGCATGTAACAATATCCCACCTGTCAAAACATTCATGTTTACAGTGTGTCTGAAATTATGAGTATGCAGAGACGCTGCAATGAGGAAAACATACCTGAGGGTGGGCTCCTTGGGCTCTCTTCCAGGGGTCCGGTCCGTGGAGGCCTCCAGGGGTGAGGGCAGCAGGTTGAGGCATGATGCAAGGGACTGACTGGAATCCTCCCGTGAGGCTGTAACAGCAAATTTAGAAAGGAAAAAAAAAATAAAAATTATAACAACACAGTGGTCATATATTATATTTATATATATATATATATATTATTTGTACAACTAACAAAATTTTGTACTGTGTTGGGTTGCCAATTGCCCAATATGTAACCTGGGTCCTAAAGCAAAACTAGTTGAGAATAACTGATCTAGAGGATGTTCATGCTAAAATTACATCATGCACAGGCACTGCAATATTTACTTCTCTTGCAAAAAAAACTGCTTTAGTAAATATCAGCAATGACATTCGCAGTGTTTATCTGTCTAGAGGCTTTGCCTGTGGTGCATGTTAACGTGTAGCGTCACACATGCTGACGTAACGCCTCCCGAAATATCAGAGCATTTGGAAAATTAAGATGACGACATGACTAATTCATAATTGTATTCGTGCATAACTTCATGGTGTAATATTTTACAAGGTATTAAAATCTGAAAGTCTTCTTCCGCTAAAGTAGGGGGGGATGATAAGGTCTCATCTTTTTTTATCAAGGCAAAAATCATTTCTTCAAGCGATGCAGCTATTATAAGAATGTGTAATTACTATAACAAGATATTCAAAGATTTAACAGCATGAATATGAATTAGAGAAACGCCATAATACATGTTCGAGAATCTGAAGCAAAAAGAAAAGAGCAACTGGAGTCAACTGGAGTGAAAACGTACCATGGTGTTGTCGCTGGTCATCAGAGAGGTCAAGATCTAACATCAGGTCATCCTCATCCAACTCAGATGAGCCAAGGTTATTCAAAACATCCTGGGAAAGCAAGAAAAGTAATCATGTAAGAGTGAAAATAAAACATTTTTGCTAAGGAGAGCTCTGCGTGTATGGCTCTTGGTCCATTTTACACTGCATGCCATTAATCACCAACAAATGGTGTAAATGATGAAGTTTCACATACACAGCCATTCAAAAGTTTGGCATCAGTAAGATTTTTAATGCTTTTTAAAGAAGCCTCTTATGCTCATGTTTCATTTATTTTATTAAAAATACAGGGGAAATAAGTAATATTATGAAATATTATTGCAATCAGTTTTCTACATTAATATACTTTAACACATAATTTATTTCTGTGATGCAAAGCTGAATTTTCATCATCCATTACTCCAGTCTTCAGTGTCACAAGATCCTTCAGAAATCATTCTAATATGCTGATTTATTATCAACGTTGGAAAAAGTTGAGCTGCTTAATTTTTTGGAACCTGTGATCTTTTTTTTCAGGATTTTTTCATGAATAAAACGTTAAAAAGAACAGCATTTATCCAAAATAGAAATCTTTTCTAACAACGTCTTTACCATCTATTTTTATCACTTTAGCACATCCTGAATAAAAGTATTCATTTCTTTCAAAGAAAGAAAGAAAGAAAAAAAATACTGACCCCAAACCTTGAACGATAGTGTATATTCTTACAAATGATTTTGATTTTAAACAAATGCTGTTCTTTTTAATGTTTTATTCATCAAAGAATTCTAAAAAAAAAAAGTACCACAGGTTCCAAAAATATATAATATTTAGCAGCACAACTGTTTCCAACATTGATAATAAATCAGCATTTTAGAATGATTCTGAAGAATCATGTGATACTGTAGACTGGAGTAATGATGCTGAAAATTCAGCTTTGCGTCACAGGAATAAATTCTATTTTAAAGTATAAACACTATCTTAAATTGCAATAATGTTTAACAATATTACTGTTTTTTCTGCACTTTTAAATCAAATAAGCGCAGCTTCTTTTTTTTTTATTTTTTTTTTTTACATAATTTAGTGAAAAATATAATTATTTAATGGCAATAAAATACCAATATAATGGTAAAAAAAAAATAGTATCCATACAAGATTCCTATTTTACTTATGACATTTTTAGACTCCATTTTAATGCATGTACTTTGTAGTTAAAGGTGACTAATGATTTTTTTTAAATTTAGCCCATACCTCCAGCTGCGTGTCAAGGTCTCTTTGTTAACGCAAGATGACAAAAGAGGATTTAATTTGATTCAAATACGCCTCCACAGCAACCTTTCCACACATCTGACTAAACAGCGCAAAAAAAAAAAATCCACTGTGCACTCAAGAAGCAGAAACCCTGTATATTGCACAAACCAAAGTGGGCTTCTGGGGTGATGTTTTTCAAAGTGTCACACTGCCATCTTGTGCCCAGAATTAAAAAAAACACCTTAAGAAGGAAAGCTATAGGTGGAAAAAAGTAATACTAAAAGAGGATCGTTTATTTTAGCTCACAGTCCGGACTCAGTAAAGCTCTAATGTGGAGTATTTCAAGCTAATCTTATTTAAAAGTGCATGTAAAAGACAAAAAGGCAAAAGAGCAGCTATTATGTCCTATTAAAGTGGAGAAGTGGAGTTCTTTGGCTAATTAAGCAGGACAGAGCAAAGTACTGGATAGTGCATCAGGACAAAAAAAAAGTGCCTTAACTTTGACTTTGCTAGAAATTAAAGGGTCGCTGGGCACGTAATTAAGACTCTCAGGATATGAAAAGGCCTGGCCTTTAACTCTGTGAAATATTACAATGCCAAATGACAAAATGAACATAATGCATCACTACTATTACAATCTCAGTAAGAACGTAATATTGATGAAGTGAATGGCCTTATTCAGTGACCTGTCCAGACAGCTTATTTAGATATATTAAAGAAAAAAAGAAACATGTCCTTGTGAACATAAACCGCAGAACACAGGTTGGTTTTGTGCAATCAACAAGGTCACTAATCACAGACAGAAATTGATAACAGAAGCAACAAAGGACAAAAACTGCCAGTGTGCGATAAAAATGTCTGTGTGGAAAAAAAGAGGTGATGAGATGATATAAGATGATAGTCTTTTTTTTTTTTTTACCTCAAGCGTTTATTTCTGAGGGATTGAGAAGGTGACAGAGAGCTGACATTTAGTGTGACTCACTCTCCATCTCCCGATGTTCAGATTGATTTTTTTGATCTTTTCATGTCAGTGTCAGGAGAAAACATGCTTTACTTATTAACAAAATATCCTGCGGCCCTTGACAAAAAGGCCAAATCAGTTCAATGGCATTGTAAACAACTTTCCTCCCTTCGAATTTAAGAAATCACTTCTTAAAAAAAAAAATATATATATATTCCTGTGAGAAAATAAACATAGAAACACTATTTTGAGGAGGCAACCTAAAAGGTTTCACATTAGAAGGTTATGCAAGTGTACACCCTCAGACACATTCACAACAAATCTGTGCTGCTACCAGAAATTCTTATGAGGAGTCAGAAAACATTTGCACAAATGTATCCAAGGGATTAGGAAAATGACCCAAGCTGAACTCGGGGTGCCTGCACTTAAGGTCCAAGACACGTTACAGTGCCTTGCGAAAGTATTCATACCCCTGCTTTTTATGTTATGTTAAACTGCTTTAGTTTTTTTCCACATCAATCTACAATCCATACGCCATAACGTCAAAGCAAAAAACAAGTTAACATGTTTGCAAATGCATTAGAAAAAAAAAAACTTTTAATTCCATTGCATAAGTATTTGGGACAGATGAAATTTAGTAAGGGGATGATTTGGAAAGGCACACAAAACTTAATACAAAGGTCTAACAGATGAAAATGCATGTAAGAGCAAAAACCCAGCCTTGAGGAAAAAAAAAAAACTGCCTACTGAGCTCAGAAACAGGATTGTGTCAAGCCACAGATCGGGGGAAGAGTTAAAAAAAAAAAACTGCTGCATTAAGGGTTCACAGAAGCATATAGTCTCCGTTACCTTAATGGAAGAAGTTTGAAACAAGCTAGAACTCTTTCTAACACTGGCCTACTGGCCAAACTGAGCACTCCAGTTGAGCCCCATGATCATATGTGAAGAGAGGAGAAATATACGGAAGGAAAAACATCACTGCAACACTCCACCCATCTGGGTTTTATGGCAGTGCGGCAAGACTCAATCCTCTTCTTAGTGAAGATACATGAAAACACCTGGAATTTGCCAAAAATCACCTGATAGGCCCTCTGACTGTGAGAAACTATATTTTCTGGTCTGATGAACCTCAATTCCAGGCATCATGTATGGAGGAAACCAGGCAATGCTCATCACCTGCAGAGTACCAACCTAAAAGTAAAGTTTGCTGGTAGCAGCCTCATGCTGTGGGGTAGTTTTAGAGTAGCAGGGACTCGGAGTAAAAGGAAAGCTTAACACAGCAAAATATAGAGATAACCTTAAGAAAACCTAGTCCAGAGCATTCAGAACCTCAGACTGGGCAGAAGGTTCACCTTCCCACAGGACAATGACCCTAAGCAAACAGCAAGAGTGGCTTATAGACAACTGTGAATGTCCTTGAGTGGTCCAGTGAGAGTCAGTGCTTGAACCCAATCAAACATTTCTGGAGAAACCTGAAAATGTGTGTCTGCCCCCATTTTAGCTGACAGAGCTTGAGAGGTGAAGAGGTTAGAAGAAAAATGGCAGATAAATGTTGATGTACAAAGCTTGTTGCGTCATACCCAAAAAGACTTGAGACTGTAAAGGTGCTTTAGCTAAATACAGAGGGCATGAATACTTATGCAATGTAATAATTTACTTTTTTTTTTAAATACATTTACACTTACGGAGTGTAGATTGATGTGGGGTGAACAAGTAATTTAAAGCAGTTTAACATAAGGCAGCAACATAATTTTGCAAGGCACTGTGTGTGCCTCTTCATACAGTAGTAAGATATTGAAGCAACTGTAGAGAGAAAAGGCAAGAACTAAAACATGGCATGGGATAGACTTAAACTTTTTACACATGAGCACCAATGCACAATGTCTTAGGTCACAGCACCAACAAAAGTTACTGGTTTTAAGATACAGCATGGGTTTATTAAATGGTTTAAAAATGACCTTCTATTACACCTATACCTAATATAAATCTTTGAGAACAATAATGTAATAATACTGTTGAATGTTATTTTTATAAAATCTGAAAATGAATATCCATTTTATAATAATGTACATTATGATGTGTGGTGCCTAAATTTCAACACATTTATTTAAAATGAATTAATTTTTTGTGTTTTTTTATTTTTTAAAAAATATGGAATTTTAATATTGAGTGTAATGTGACAACTGCCAGCTTATCGGTATGGGCCAGTACACTAAAAAAAAAATTTTATATATATAAAATAATAATACTGTGCTGTATATCGTTCAATTTCATGCAGAGCAACAGGTTTGAATCACTTAAACGTCTGTCTTATCGTGTGATGGAAAAGCCTGATACTCTGCATAAAATAAACAATTTTATTCATAAAGATACAGAATACAAATACTTTGGATGTAAAAATATTTCCTCAGAGCTGTTTACGGTTTGTTGTTGGACAGGTTATAAAAGCAGTTACGGTATATTTTGGCTATGATTGAAAACCAGGATGGCGGCCTTATTCGTGAGCAGTTCCTCACTGAACATGACTCCAGCTCGGGCACAAGAGCCAGCGCTGTCACGATGGAAACGGAATAACACAGACAAGCCGATTACACGTGAATTACTTCTGTTTAATGTTTAATTTGTACTTTTAATGTTTGTTAAACGAGTTTAAATAGGCAATATGTATACATTAAAACGATAAACAATTCTGTAAATTCTGTAAATGATAAATAAAGGAAAATAAAAGGAAGTTATCATGCAAACCAGTGGTTGTGTGGAGTATTTTACAAAGGTTTAGATGATTTAAGTTAATCTGTAAACATTATTTCATGTATAACACAAAAAATAAGCTATATTATAATAAAAATGAATCAACCCATTAAGATGGGTTTAATAACCCGAAGTGAAGAAATTGTTAAATAAAGTCATTATTTTTGTTTTCCTTGCGCACGGAAAGTTTTCTCACAGCTTCATTAAATTAAGGTTGAACCACTGATGTCACATGGACTAATTTATCAATGTCCTTACTACCTTTCTGGGCCTTGAACGTGACAGTTGCCTTGATGTCCGTGCAGGGTAAGAAAGCTCTTGGATTTTATCAAAAATGTCTTAATTTGTGTTCCGAAGATGAACAAAGGTCTTGCGGGTTTGGAACGACACAAGGGCGGGTAATTAATGAAAGAGTTCAGGCAAAAATGAAAATTCTGCCAAGTCAGTAGTGATTATTTTTAGTTGGTGCTGGACACTGGTGTTATATGGCTGACAGATTAATCAGAATAATTAACTGTCAGCAACAGTGTTACAGCTCTTTTGTACAAGCTTCAATAACAGTGCAAAGACAACCTCAATTAAACAAATATCATCGAATTTCAAGTCCAGGCCACAGCGTTTTCCTGATTCAATAAGGCAGCTTTCTCATAAGTGAAACTCAGGCCCTTTAGGCACATTCAGCTAACCAGCACTGGCTGCTGCCAAATGTTTCGTTCATCAGCAAGACCAAAGTCTCTTGCTCTACAACATGAAGGCTGAGTGCAAGCTAAAAAACAATTAGGCTGTATCAAATAAGAACCATCTTGATGCAAATGAAGCTGCAAAAGGCAAATTATCAAACAACACTTATGTGATTTACAAGCGTGTTGGCCAGAGATTAGAGAAATGGGAAACAAGTAGTTCCTCAAATGTTAATGTTTGAAGAACACAGAGAGCCGTAACTGGCATGCTTCCCTTGAGAGTAGTGAGCAATACCACAATTTCTCGCTGTGACAATGGAATACTTCCCTTTTCCTGCCTGTCTTTGTGTTTGAATTAAAAGTTATGCAAGTCGACCCTGTAAAAAGTATGTTAATGAGCACTTCCATTCCCTAGTGATTACAGAGTCAGCTTAGAAAAATCTACAAAATGACTTTTAAAACAGAATCCACACAAACATCCAAAATTCTCTCTTTTAAGAGTGCTTAAAATAAAAATGCGTAGGTAGCAACTGGCTTTCAAAACGGAACATTCAGAAACCAAATGATTTTCTCAAAAAAAAAAATCTAAATAAATAAACATCACTGTTATTCATGCTGAAGTTCATTTTGAAAATGACTAACGCTTCAGTGAGCGAGTCAGTTATTAGACCACTTCATACAAACAACTTGTGAGTTTGGGACATGTTTGAGACTGATTCATTAAGAACCGACTCATTCATTCGCAAATCGGACATCACAGATAACAATGTTCATTGTTCCGTGCAGCATGCACAACGCAAAATGCTGGCCCTTCTCTGAACTTGACTGCAGAACGACTGCACCGTAGAAGAGGATTTTCCTTAAACAAATCCGCTTCATCCGGAAATTAAAACGTAGGCTCACATATCCATTTATCTTTATCTGCCACAGCGCTGATATCACAATAATCTGGATCCTCAAAGTCACCCAAAACACACAGCATGTTTCCGAAGATTTCCGATTTCTGTTGACAAACCTGATCAGACACGGTGCCTTCAGGATGTAGCCTCATCCAAGAACAACTGCCAAACAGGATAATGTAAATGGAAAGGCCAGGTCAGCCCAGCCATGGTAAAGGTAAACCTCACTCAGAAATTTTGCACGGCACATGACTTGATGACAAATTAGCAGTGGCACCTTAGCAAGCATTAAAGAACAATAACACAGGATGTGGCGTTTTCCTCCGCTACGCTGGAAAACAAGAGCAATTACTTTGGCCTCAAGCTGTGCAGGTGCAGGCTACACTATTCAGAAACAAAACAAAGCCTTTAGAACTTCGCAGGAACTAGCTAGAAGTTTGAGCCATTGTTTTACATTACTACTAATTGAAAGAATGTTTTCCTGTAAGGGTTTTGTCTAAAATCTCACTCAAGCATAATTCTTCTAAATCAATTACCAATGACTTTAACACCAATGACTGGCACCAGCTAAAAATAGTCACTGCTAACCATTTTTTTTTTCTTAAATGAAATTATTCAGCAAAAATGCATTAAATGATTCATAAGTGACATTTATAATGTTACAAAAGATTTCTATTTTAAATAAACGCTGTTCTTTTGAACGTTCCATTCATCAAAGAATCCTGCTTTAAGGTTCCCACAAAATGTTTTCAACATTGACAGTATCAGGAACATTTCTTGATCACCTAATATTTTAGAATCAGGGTTTCTGCAGATATGAACAAGTGAAATTTAAGACTTTTTAAGACCTTTTTAATACCACCTTATATGAAATTTAAGACCTAAAATGGAAATGAAAGTAATTATACATGTGTTTACATACATGTAATAATGTAAAAAGAAAACAATTTCATCGTTGTCAAATTATATTTATTACTATGATAAATAGTGAACTTTTCATATCAGCAGACAATATTTCGCACAAATAATTGGTGTAAATAATTTATTCTGAAGCAATATTTTCATCAAGCAGCTATTAAATATTAAATCTGCATATTTTTATTTATCTTTATAAAGGCCTATTTTTTGAAACACTTTTGAAATGTATGCATCACCTTTCATGTCAAATTATTACAACTTATCAATAAATTCTATAGGGCTGTTACCAGACAGATTAAATAATTTACACTGTAAAATCAAAACTGCATTAAATTATGTTATGAGATTAATGTTTTAAATGCATTTATGAATACACAAATAAGAAATGTTGAGGGGAAACGCATACTTTTACTAAACTACCAGTAGGAGGCGGTAAATCACTTAATGAGCGAGTCATTTCAACTGATTCGTTCAAAACGCTGAATCATTCAGTAACAAAGCATGCCGTGTTGTTTGGAGAATGTGCTGCTGTGATCCTTGTTTGGAACTATTTTCAGTAATGAAATGGAACAAAACAGTAAATATTGTGACCAATTACTTGTTTACTGAAAATCAATGTAACATTTGCAATCGTGATAATATTCAGCAAAGCTCCGTTGGTATGTTACTGAACTATATATATATAATATTATAATAAACTACACATTTTGAATTTTTACCTCAGCGAGTTTCTTCTGAGTTTCTTTATGTGTGCCGTTTCTCTCATTTGTATTCAAGTCTCTTAACTCACTAAGAGATGGGCAACGCGATTTTCATAACAGAAACACACTATCAATCATCAAACGCTGTTTACGTTGAATGTATTAATGTCCAATGATTGTAAACAGTCATTAGGTCCGTTAGACTGAAGATATTTTAGCAGTAATGTGACCAAAATAATTTAAGACCCATCGAATCTGAATTTAAGACATTTTAAGACTTTTTAAGGACCCGCGGATACCCTAAGAATGAACTCTGGAGTAATGCATGCTGAAAATTCAGCTTTACATCACAGGAATAAATTACACTTTAAAATATATTAAAATAGAAAACGGTATTTTAAAATTTTAATGTGTCACAATATTGCTATTTTTTGTATTTTTGATCAAATAAATGTAGATTTGGTGGGCATAAGAGACTTCTTTCAGAAGCATTACAAAATCTTACCAACCCTAAAACTGTCGAATAATAGTGTACATATATCAGTAGCATGACGAAGCTCAGCTGTTTTCAAATCAGTGTTAATTTTAAAGTAGCAAGCTCCTAGTGTAAAGGAGTGGGTTAGTATAGTTGACTCTCTTGTTACGTATCTAATAACCAACTTCTGAGGTTGACTAGTTAATATTTTCAGCATTTGTGCATTTAATTAATTAATTTATTTGTTTATTTTAACGCCATATCAGCAACAATGTCTACAATTCATGGCAATATTAACTATCAATTCAATACATTTACAATAATTACAACAATAGTATTGGTAAAATTCTTTCAATTTAACCAAAGATAAAAATTCTAAAACTCTTCTAGGAGAAACCTTTTTAAAAATGTCTTTTAGTATATTTCCTTTGTCCATTTAAGGGATTAGTTCACTTCCAGAATAAAAATAATTTACTCACCCCATTACATTCAAGATGTTCATGTCTTTCTTTCTTCAATAGACCAATTATCAGTTTGTTAACATTCAGGATGCGCGCACAGCATGGTTGCAGAAAACCCGGGAGAGATAGCCTTTAAGGCTAGAGAATTACACAGATAATGTACAAAATATGTTGATTTAAAAAGATTATAGATTATATTGATTAGATGTCAATTTCAAAATGTTCTCCGCATGTTACAAGAGCTTGTCACCCAGCGATAAGCACTGTTATTCAACTAAATTTATGTTAGATAGTGGGATATCTTACAGATCTGAAACAGGGATGTGGGGGCGGTTCAAGTGGTAGTCACATATACATACATACACATATATATATATATATATATATATATATATAGTTTTTTTTTTTTTTTTTTTTTTGCAATTCCAAGATTATACACACACACACACTCACAACTCTAATAAGCAAATTGTCATTGTCATTTTCTCTTTTCCTCTCAGTGCAGAGTTTATATCCCACACTTTTGGCTTTTACTCCCTCAGAATTCACAAACTCACTAGTTCTGTTAAATCGAGTTATCAAGTCCAAATTAGGAAATATAAACTTGCATTTGCGAGAAAATGTCAGAATTGTGAGATAAAATAAATATGTTATGTAAAAACGTTAATAGTATACTATTATAAAAGGCTTAAATAATATTTCATGCTGTAACTGTAGGGCTAATACAATACATCCCTTATGAACAGCATATGTGAATATTATGTAGACATATTGTTCAAATCAAATTTATGCTGTAAAAAGTAGAGTAATCATAGCAGTTTTTATCCATAGTATGTCCATTTAAACATATGCGTTTAGCTTTAAATGCAGTCTTTGACTGCAGTACTCTATAAAAATTATTTGCATTTCGATTTTGACATCAAAAGGCACAAAAAGTTTTTTTTCCTCTTATTCCATGGATTTTACCCATTTACCTCCACTTGTTACCAGTGTTTTTCTGCAACCACTATACACACAAAGCTGCAAGTGACGTCTACTGAAAATTGGTCTATTTAAAAGAAATTGTACTCTACCTTTTTGAACCGGAGTACAAAGACAAAGAACTAACCGTGCATTACTTTTCCAATGTGATTACGTAATGCATCGCAGAGCTAGTGCAAGATGAGCATTTGTGGTTAAAACGTTTTTGTTTTGTTTTTTTATAAAATTGTTTTGCAGGATAAGACCCTTATTCCTCGGCTGGGATCGTGTAGAGCCTTTTGAAGCTGCATTGAAACTGCAATTTGACTGAAGAAAGAAAAACATCTTAGATGACAATGGGTGGTGAGTAAATTATCAGGAAATTTTTATTCTGGAAGTGAAATAATCCTTTAAATGGAGACAGTTTTTAAATATTTGAAAGTGTTTTAAATGTTTTGAACGTATGCAGTACCAAAGTCCCTTTTAATGAAAGTCTGTTCACTCAGCAGCCTATTTTGCAATGCCAGATATTGTGTGCATCCAAGAACAAGTGTTGAAACCATGAATGGGGATATCCTAAAATCTCAAGAACTGCTTGTCACACTCACAGTTAACATCAAATCAATGAAACAAAAATAAATATTGTTTCTTATGCTCAAATAGTGTTATAAAAAGCTTATATTTCAGGTCGGCCTAGCCTCCTAGGTCTCAGGACAATGACTGCTTCTAAACTATCTAAAGCTTCTAATGGCAGCTGCAGTGATGTAATGACTTCATCAATTTGCAACTGGCTTTCTTATTTAGAAGGCAGGACTTATTTCACCATAATGCATGTTGTGTTTTCTCCTATTCATAGTAATATGAGTACACTATCTTTGTATATCTGAAGTCCTTGGTAGTACTAACAGTTAGCACTGTACATATATTTGTTCTCATGAAAAACACCACTACATGAATTAAAGAACTGCTTGTGCTCCACCGCCTTCAGCAAACTTCAACACAATCACTGTCGGACTTCAAATGGCCTGCTGCGAACAGTGCTCCTGTTATTACGCATAATCCACAGGTTTATTGCAAGGTCTTGTGAAGAGATTAAAGGACAGAATTTTTCTGGATTCTGCTTTTCATAAACAGATGGCTGGCTTTAATAAATACCAGCAGTACAAAAAAGGCTGTTTTATGTGATGAACTAGATATTTCACAGTCAAAGTATTTCTAATGAAACTGAACTTTTGAATGAGAAATGAGAATCCATGAAACCCAGTGATTAAGTTACAATGAAGCATCACATAAGACAGCTTCTCGCACAGTAGTTCAGTTTTTGAGAACAGTCTGCTCTAGGTAGATTCACAGCAGTGCCACACTTTCCCATTTCGTAATTATTGATTTAACTGCACTCCATGGCATATTCAATGACTTGGAAATGTTCTTATATCTTCCACCTACTTTGGGCTTTTCAATTACTTTTCAGAGTGGATTCGATTGTCCCTTTTTCTTTAGGTCTAGGTTCTACTACAATACTGTAATACTGACTCACCAGAACTTGGACCTTCTAAGTAAAGGCGTATTTATACTACAATCAATCACTTCTTGAATACACACAACTGCTCTCCATTTAATCAGTTATTTGACTTTCTTTCTTCTGTGGAACACAAAAGGATCTCACCCACCCTTTTCAATATAACTACTATTAATGGGTACTGGGGCTCATTACCATATACAGTTGTGCTCAAAAGTTTACATACCCCTTGCAGAATATGCAAAATGTTAATTCTTTTAGCAAAATAAGAGTGATCATACAAAATGCTTGTTACTTTTTATTTAGTACTGAGATAAAGATATAAGAACTGAATAAGATATTTCACATAGATGTTTACATATAGTCCACAAGAGAAAATAATAGCTGAATTTATAAAAATTACCCCGTTCAAAAGTTTACTTACCCTTGATTCTTAATACTGTGTTATTACCTGAATGATCCACAGCTGTTCAACAGAAGGTTCAACGCTCACTGATGCTCCAGAAGAAAAAAACACATGCATTAAGATCCAAGGGTTGAAAACTTTTGAACAGAATGGAAATGTGTACTTTTGCTCATTTTGTCTAAATACCATATATTTTTTTTTTTTCATTTAGTACTGCCCTTCAGAAGCTACAGAAAATACATGCACGTTTCCAAGAAGACAAAATAAGCTAAATTTACTCCAAAACGTCACATTTCAAAAGTTTTCACCCCTGGCTCTTAATGCATGGTTTTTCCTTCTGGAGCATCAGTGAGCGTTTGAACCTTCTGTAATAGTTGCATATGAGTCCCTCAGTTGTCCTCAGTGTGAAAAGATAGATCTCAAAATCATACAGTCATTGTTGGAAAGGGTTCAAATACACAAAAATGCTGGAAAACCAAGAAATTTGTGGGAGCTGAAGGATTTTTCTAAAGAACAGCAGGCAGTTTAACTGTTCAGGACAAACAAGAGACTAATGAACAACTATCACTAAACAAAAAAAACACAGCTGTGGATCATTCATGTAACAACACAGTATTAAGAATCAAGGGTATGTAAACTTTTGAAAAGGGTCATTTTTTATAAATTCACTATATGGACTATATGTAAATATCTTTTATGTGAAATATCTTATTCAGGTCAGTACTAAATAAAAAAATAACATGCATTTTGTATGATCACTCTTATTTTGCTAAAAGAATTAACATTTTGCATATTCTGCAAGGGGTATGTAAACTTTTGAGCACAACTGTAGATGTAATATGTTGCATATAAATGCACATACAGTATAATACAATAGCTCTGTGTTCATCTCCTTTCGTGTCTTTCTGAAGTTTGAAAGCTTCAGTCTCCATTCACTGAAATTGCACTGAATCAAGCAACCAGTACATGATTAAAAAATATTTTTTGTGTCACTGTTATTTTATTGAATTTGTTTTTGTGTTCCACAGAAAAAAGGAGGTTGTACAGATTTGGAAATAATGCCCAAATTTTAACTATCCCTTTAAAGATAAATTCCACAAAACAACATAACATTGGGGTTTATTGAAATGTTTTAGTCACTGGAATCTTCTACAGAGGAAAAGTGACCCATGGATACTGGCCCTGCTGACCTGCTGGGTAAAGTGGTGTGAGAGGATTTGTCTGTTTAATTAAGCACTGCGATTATATCGCCGGGTGGGAATTTAATCCCTTTGAAAGACACAGTCAGAGTCTACATCAATGGTTTTACAAGACAGTCATGCATTTAACTCAAATGGACCAGTTCATCTACAGCTGATTTTTGAAAATGTGAGGCTTGGGCTGTGGAATCGCATTATACTTACCAGGCTGCCCAGTTTGGAAGATGAGGAATTGGTTCTCTGTTTGGATAAAGAATTGCCCTCCATGCAGTGAGGATCCCTGAGGTTGAGGTGAAGTCTGGGTCCTCCTGCACCCTCAGAGGCCGACCGTAGACGTCTCTCCATGCGCATTACCTCATGGTACGGGCTCACGCTGCTGCACATAGACACTGTGAAGGATACAAACAGATTGAGAATCATAAAGAATCATATTCTTCAAAACAAGTTATGAAGCAGTCATAGGCAGAGGGTGAAGCAACTCCAGGGTAAGGCTAAAAAGCAGTCAAATCTATTAACTAGGCTACAAACATCATAAACTCGCCTTTTTAGGAACATGTATATAAAGTAGATCAAGTGACATTATCACTAACTTCGATCTATCGCGAGTTTAAGCACTTTCAAACAAACAAAACTATCCTTACAATCAATGAATCTGTCTATATTGTGAAGATGAAATGTGAAATGAATCTCTTACTTACACTGTACCTACATCTGAGCTTTGTTTTTATGATAAGAGATTCAAGAGTTGTGCACACTCAACTCATCTGAACGCCTGTGATTGGCCATTGCATTCCTAAGCTCGAAAGAATCAAGTGTGATTGGTTTTAAAGTGCTACTAGTGTTGTCAAAAGTCCCGGTACTTTGGTACCAAGTCAGTACTAAAAAAAATTAAAATGCCATGGCACCAGGTTTTCTTAAGTACCGGTGGTACCAACTACCTGGTCAACTCGGATGCTGGTGGGGTGGCTCTGAATCCACTTGTTGGCAAGAAAGGAAAAGCCACATATGATCCAAATATTTTGGATTTGTGGCTGATGAAAGCAACATCATAGATCATCAAAAACCAATTTGCAAATGATGTTGTCTAAGTTCTCTCAAAAGGAGGAAACACAAACTTAAAACACATTAAAGACCGGCTCCCAGATCAAATAAAAATGTTCAAGCAGGTAAGCTTCGATTTAATTTCTTATTTAGAGCTTCTGTTGTTATTACACAACATTATTGCATATTTTAATTTGAATGTCAGATTGAAATAAACATCACCATTTGTGTAGTTAATCATTAGCATAAGTGCAGCTAACGCTAATATGCTGGGCCTTGATGAATTATAATGCTCTTTTATTAATACTTAATAACTTTTATTAGGGTAAAAAAAATAAGGATAATACATGATGCATTTACTGTTTTTACACACAAATGACCCAAACCTGGCCCAAATGTAACCAAAAGATGTGTGCTAGAGAATGTACAAATGTATCGTTAACAATGTTTATGTCCTTAATATCAACCTGTCAGAAAATGTTCTAGACTTATTCTTGGCTGGATAACTAATAGCAGGTTTATAAGGCCCTTTAAAATTAAATATGGACGCAGTTTAGATTAAATAAATGTACAGTCAAATAAAACACAGATTGGTAACATTTTACAATAATATAAAATTCATGTATTATCTAACATCAACTTGGAGTGAGTGAACAATATATTTCTACAACATTACTTAATGTTTGTGAATGTTATTTAATAAAAACACTTGATCATTCAAGTTTGTTCATGTTTAGCAGATTAAAATGATTTTATGTATTAGTAAATTTTGAAATTAACCCTAAG
The DNA here is from genome assembly GCA_033026305.1 of Cirrhinus molitorella. Lineage (NCBI taxonomy): Eukaryota > Metazoa > Chordata > Actinopteri > Cypriniformes > Cyprinidae > Cirrhinus > Cirrhinus molitorella. The sequence goes on along the minus strand of CM065125.1, from coordinate 15,676,073 downwards.
AAGAATGATTGCCATGTTACTAGTGTTTATTGTTAGATCATGTTATCTAACAAATGGAATCTGTGGAAGTGTTTTAATACTAGTTTCCATCGGTGATATACACATAATATATGTAAGCTAATCTAAATTTATTATAAAAGCTTAGTCTGTTATTTACTGAAAAGTTAGATTTTTGCTGGTGTCACCGGTCTAATGTTGCATCTAGTCAGAATATTATGTTTTTCTTTTACAGCTGCAGATTGAAGAAGATCATGAAACTCTAAAACGGACAACAGTTTGTTTTTCAGCAGCAGCAGAAATATGACAACTTTTGAGTGAAGCTTGTTTAATTTTTTTTGTTCAATGCTTTGTATTTATTTAGTTGTTATTTAACTCAAATGTTTACAATCCTTGAAATATATTTATTACTGGTGGAAAAACTTGAAACACAATTTTAAATAAGTATAAAGAATGGCATTGGTTTTTGTACATTTTATTTTTGTTTAACTTTATTAGTAAAAAAAAAATAGTGTGTTGTTCAATTAATATGTTATTTTGCTTTGGCACCGAGAACCGTGGATTTTCACTGGTATTGGTACCGAATACTGAAATTTTGGTATCGTGACAACATTAAGTGCTACACTGTAAAAAACGCCTAAAAAAAAAAAAATACAGTGCAACATGAGCAGATCTTAATTTAATGCCACAATCAAAACTGTCTATTCATTTCATTTTGTTAGCAGCAGACATAAACAAGATAAGATTTAATTTGTTTGTGCAGGATCATTTTAGTGGCATTTTTTGCTCCAAGTCCACATGGCCAGGGGAAGGCTAAGCAGGCTCCAGCCTTACACACACTTCGCCTATGGAAGCAGTGTATGAAGCAGTGTATATTAACAATTACAATACTTTGCTCCACTGCCGTTCAAAAATTTTAGGATCAGTATGTTTTTTATGTCTTCTTTTTAAGTCTTTTCTGCTCACCGAGGCTGTGTTTATTTCATTATAAATACAGAAAAAAAGCAGTAATATTGTGAATATTCCTGTGATGCAAAGCTGAATTTTCAGGATCATTATTTCAATTATTCAGAGCCACGTGATTCTTCAGAAATCATTATTATATGCTGATTTATTATCAATGTTGGAAACAATTGTGTGACTTGATACTACTGTTCAAAGAAATTGATACTTTTATTCAGCAAGGATGTGTTAAATTGATAAAAAGTGATAGTAAAGGCTTATATTGTCAGAAAAGATTTCTATTTTGAATAAATGCTGTTCTTTTTAACTTTTTATTCATTAAAGAAATATAAATTAATACTGTTTCCATCAGCATATTCCTGTATTTTTGATCAAAGAAATGGAACTTTGATGAGCATTAGAGACTTCTTTAAAAATTATTTAAAATACTTCCTGATCCCAAACTATTAAATGGCAGTGTGCACATATATATGACATCTGATGCTAGTGTGGAAGATACACATACAATATTACAGTAGAGTGTTATGGAAAATACACATGAATGGCTTTAAATGCAACTGAATTGCACGTCTATGGAAAACAACATTTAAATGCGGAGGAAAAAATAAATTTGGAAACTACCTTGTTAGCAAGTTTCCTCCCTTTAACTGAATTATTATCTTGCTGTACTGTATGTACAGAGACAGATCTCAGTGGACTTTAAATTAGGCTTTAGGTCACTATCTGAAGAATATGACAAACATGTAGCAAGCACTAAAACATGTAGCAAAGATATTAAATAAACAAAGAATAAGTGTTAACCCCACAAACTACAATTCACCCACCGCATCAGATTTGCATAAAAAAAAATTAGTTTTGTTTATCTCATAAACTAAATATTAAAATCTAAACAACATGGGTAGGTGAAACAGACAAAAAGAAAAAAGGGTCATTAGTTATGTTTCAGCATAGTACTATCATCATAAATGCTTTAATCCTGGATCCTACTGACACAAATACTCACAAGAACTGCAAAGAAAATATACTGCTACTCAGTGAAAGCCCAAAACCTACACAGTCACAAGAAAAACTAGAGAAAAGGACACGGTGATTACTGTAAATATATTCACAAGAAAAAATAAACATGCAAAACAAAAACTGACTCAACTTTCCAGCAAATCTAAATTAAACAAAAAGGGTTTCTGGAAAACTTGTACTGCCAAAATAATCTGCCTGCCAACATGGTAAACAACAGACTTGACTACATCCAGACATCTTCCCTCCTATCTAATGATTAAAAACATTTTAATACCCTTAAAAGGAGCTTAATCATTTACATGAATATTAAATTATTAAATGATCTTAAGCCTATAATTGTAAATGAAACCACTGAGTGCAGCGTTCACTCTCTCCTGCAAGAGGATCTGTAGTAAAGCCAATATCAGGTCACCACTAGAGGAAATTCAATACAGCGGAGCTGGTTACTTTCCCATAAACCTCCAAGCCACAGGCATTCTGAAGTGAAAGCACTTACAAGGTAAAAGTATAATTTACAGAAAGGAAATCACAAGTCTTAAGAAATCTACAGCCAAACTGGAGAATAAAGCATTGTTTCTAAAGGGAGGGGAGAATGCTTTTTTTAAAAATATAGAGTTCCCAGTTTTTGTTTGCATGCATAAAAATACTAGTTTAAGCTTCCAGCAGATCCAGAGCTGTGAAGATCAGTTCCACATTCAGTTTAAAGTTACACGTTATGCAGAGCATTTATAGGTTATTACAAGAGGGCTCAAATGTCATTTTAAAATCATAAATATGATAATTAACTAGGCCTATGTGACACAATAATTCATTATGAACAATAAATATTAGGGATTAATAGTAGTAACCAACCTCTCAATTGACCCTTCGCAAACAGCTTGATTGACTGCTGATCTGACCAATCATAATGCAGAATCTGCCATTTTGTCCGACAAACAAATCAAACAGGAGAGTAGAATAACTTCGGTGGACTTAAACTTGAAGAATTGTGTGTATTAACGTCTATGTTCTGATGTTCATTTATGTTTATTTTGTGCTTTAAGTAAATTAGAAAAGACGAGCGGTTCACGAGTTGATTGATCTAATAAGGCAATTCAGTGACCTGTCATGACAAAACTGTATTTATTATTTGAATTTCTTTTAAAAAATTATACATTTTAAAGCAGAGACTTTGTTTTCATACCAGAAGTAACCTGCTCTGTCTTGTCTGTCGGCATGTTGTCAGTTTCCTCTTTGTTTCACAATTTCACGTGATTTTCACTGTGTAAAAACATGATGTGTAGTGTGAGAGCGCCATTGTTTGTCGAACATAGCAACAGTATCCCGTAGAAGGGCGGGTTTTTGCGAACAGTCAATTAGCATATTACACAGCTCTATGGAATACTTCATGCTGATTGGTCAATCACAGCATTTTGCGTTTCGATATTTTGTATACTGACCCAATACACAGTATAACTGACTTGTGTCTCTCTGAGGTCCCTTAGTAGCCATGTAATAAGCAGGAAAAATGCAGATAACTGGTCACGTCATTTTGCCTTATTATGTATTAAAACAACCAAGACAACAATTGATTTGGTCTAAGCAATTTGGAAGACATTTAATTTAGTTTTTACAACCAATTTAATCATAAAAAAATTACTTAATGAATATTAGTACCCAGCTTATGTAGTTTTCCATAGTTTTACCCAACTTCAGCACACTTGACCTCATGTGATATTAAAGTGTTTATCAAAAGAGCAGTTCATTATCTTGGTGGAAGCAGAATTATCTATGAAGCTCTGAGGTCATAAGAGCTAGAGATTAAATCTTAACGAAAGATTAGTGAAACTGGTTTAAAGATCAAAGATTAACATGTTCCTGTCATGGAACAAGTATGTGAATACTTTCCCTCAAAACTTGTTCCTCTATAAAACAGAAACAGAGTAGACTCTATATAAACACACAAAACAGCAACCAAGCTCACTGACATTACCTGTGTGTGGCTTTCTTAGGTGACTTGACCTAGTCTCCAGTTTGCTCAGGCCTGATGATCTTCCAGCCTGCTGAATGAGCACAGTGTGCCTGGACCGCCTCTCACGGGTGTCTGGATTGGAGCTGCTGTCTTCACTAAGTTCTGGAGCTTGCTCAATCTCACTGGCCTCTGACTGATCAGGGTTAACATTAGGGTTAGGGTTAGTGTTAGGGTTCAGCTCTTTCACTGTCTGCAGCGTAACTGGTTCCGTATGGGCAGTGGTGCTCTCGCACTGTGTGTTGGCTGTGTGGCTGGTATCTGGCAGTGCATGCTTTTCCGTGGTGGCCTTGGCTGGGCTGAAGGACACATGCGAGGTAGAAACAGCTTGGCAGAAGTTTTCAGGTGGAGCAGCTGGACTGGGAACTGGCAAAGCATCTACTTCTGAGACAGAGTCTTCAGTGACGTGGACAAAATCAGACGGTGTTATTGCCGTGGTGCGGTCTTCTGAGATCATGGGTGACTGTAGAGAACTCTCAGCCAGTTCTCCAGGCCAAGAACCTGGGGTACCAGTTTTAGGAGGATCTTCCAAAGCATCCTGACCTTTGCTCTGGTCTGGGACATTGGATGAGTTCTTGGAAAACCGTTGGTGAGCTGATAAGGACTTGGGCAGCAGCTGCTTCTTATGCTTGGAAGACCTCTTGCTGCTCACATCATCGAGGAACCCTGAATCATCTCCCTCGTTCGTCCCTGAGCTGATGCAGTTAATAAACACGCTGCGGTTGGTGGATGCTTTTTCGAGGTCTTCCGTCTGAGATCGGGTGATTTTTTTCTTATGTCCCCCAAATCCAAATGAATGCCGCGTCTTTGAGACGGAACCGTCTCGAAAGGTTACTTCAGATCCCTGGCTGCGATTGTCCAGGCTGAGCTGGGTTGGGTCACTGTTCCTCTTGCAGTGGAAGCTGAGGGACGGTGTGCGGAACAGGCTGCGGCGTTTGCCCGTGCTGCTGGAGCTAGAGTTTGTGCTGGAGGGAGAGGAAGTGTGGACGCCATTGCCGACACCACCGGAGGAGGGCGAGGAGGGGAGCGAGTCCTGCCTCTTTCGCACGCTACGTCTAAAGATGGGAAGCCTGGAGACCAGGGTGGAGCGGCGTGTCCCTGATTCGCCCATTAAGATCGAGCACCAGATCACACACCCTGCAAACAGGTAAAAAGACAGACTCAACATTAGCATGATGGCTTTAAAGGGATACTTCACCAAAAAATTCACATTCTGTCTTTAATTATTCACCCTCATATCGTTCCAAACCCATAAGACTTGCATCAGAGAGCTTTCTGGTCCTGCGTAGACTGCAATGTAACTGGTATCAATGTTCTCAGGCCCAGAAAGGTAGTAAGGACATCAGTAAAATAGTCCATGTGACATCAATGGTTCAACCGCAATTTTACAAAGCTACAAGAATGCTTTTTGTGCACAAAGTAAACAAAAATAACCAAGAGTACCATGACGTATGCGTGTGATGCTGCTGATGTTTCAGATTTCAGATTTGTCTATGGAGGGTCAGACAGCTTTCGTATTTCAATAAAATGATCTTAATTTGTGCTCCGAAAATGAATGAAGGTCTTATGGATTTGGAACAACATGAGGGTGAGTAATTTTCATTTTTTGGTGAACTATCCAGAACTATTCAGAAACAAAAACAAACTCCTGAGGAACCTATTTGTCAACAGTTTGATGAACACAACTGAACACAAAAAGAAATTTGGCAAAACGCACAGGAGCTTTCATTAATTTACAATTAATTAATTCTAAAAGGCAAAAGCTATAATAATTTGCAAATATTGTTGGCATTCGGCAAGCAACTTTAAATTCCTGATTTCAAACTATTCTATATCCAGTTTGCTATACATCATATTGATATCATATTCACTGTGTACTATATGTAAAATGATAGTTACCTGGTCTTTAATGAAGAAAATATGATTCCCAGTGAGCACAGGCTTACTAGATTACTTTGGATTACAGTGTTTACTTCCCTTTCATTCTTGTTAACAAAGAGTTCTATATATTTTTTTTCCCCAAATGGATCCATTTTCAACATTCATTATAATTAAAATAAATAAATAAATACATACATAAATAAAAAAAATACATTTGCTTACAATTGTAATGAATGTGTTATTTGCCATCTTTAAATTAAATAAGGTAAATCCAAGTAGTGTGAGGCCACCTTGCACTTTTAGAAAATAAATAAATTAATGAATTAAATATGATTGCCATTACAAATATAAAAGCACTGCATGCTCACTTGATTTGACATCTGCAAAATTCCAAATAGTTTTAAATATTTGTGACCCTGGACCACAAAACCAGTAGTAGTATGGGTATATTTGTAGCAATAGCTAAAAATACATTGTATGGGTCAAAGTTGTCAATTTTTCTTTTATGCCAAAAATCATTAGGATAATAAAGTAAAGATCCCGTTCCATCAAGATGTTTTGTAAACTTCCTACCAAAAATATATCAAAACTTTACTTTTGATTAGTAACATGCATTGCTAAGAACTTCATTTGGACAACTTTAAAGGCGATTTTCTCAATATTTTGTTGTAGTTGTATCTCAGCCAAACATTGTCCTATCCTAACAAAACATGCATCATTGTAAAGATTATTTATTCAACTTTGATGATGTACAGATGATGTTTAAATCTCTATTTCAAAAAACTGACACTTATGTCTGGTTTTGTAGTACAAGGTCACATTTGAAAGAAAGAAAGAAAGAAAGAAAGAAAGAAAGAAATTTAAGACAATATTCAATTAGTTATTTTTTGTAACCATTTGTCTTGTATTATTCTTGTATTTTAGGGAAAAGGAAAAAAAAAAAGTCAACTTTAGAGGCAGTATAAAAATGGATCAAATGGATCAAATGGACAAAAACTGCAGACACAGACCTATTATTTTTAAGAGGTCCAAGTCCACTTGTCAGCCACAGTATTGCTTTTTGGTCCTTAAATGTGGGGGGAAATGTGAATTCAAATACTATATATGAATTTAACAATTAATTAAAAATAAAAACATCTGGTAAAAACCTGAAAGGCTTGTAAAAATCTTCATTCTCTGTGTCTAAGAGACAAAAATTTAATTTGCCACCACAGGCACAATGATCCAAAACTCACAAGGGAAAAATCCAGTAGGGCTGCATTACTGTTTGCTGAGCACAATTAATTACAGCACATTAAGCGTATTGTGCTGACCTACTGCCAAAAAAAAAAAAACTGTACCATACAGAAATCACAGCGAATCAGTAAAGGTGATGTGAAGGTGTTCCCTGTGACAAATTTACACAACATGTACACACCCCATAACATTGTTGTGGCAGTTGGAGATACACCCTTACCAGCATTACTTAGCTTGCTTAACCTGACGTTTTAATTGCTAATAACAGTCTAAGGCACACTTAATTACTTTAAGATATTTAACATAATGATCATGCCAATGCCAATGTAATAAACAACAGACCAACTCATGAAACTTTTATGCAAGTTAAAAATTATAGCGCACGAGCTATAATAATAATAATAATAAGGGTTTTGTGGGAAACGTTAATGTTACATTAGATTTGACGAATATTTGGAAGCATTATACACTAGCAAAAATTAAATTATAGGTAATTTAGCTGGCATGAAAATCTAAAGTGTGGTATGAATCTATGAATCTATGAATCAAAGCAAAAAGGCCCATAACCAAAAATCTGATGTGATCTGGCTCTTAAAACAGCATTTTTGGGCATCACACGCACATCATAATTTGGAATCGTAGTACTGCTACAGAGCCCAAACATATATTTAGGTATCTCGCTATGTTTTGAGACAGTAATTGCGCAATACAGTCCTATTCTTATATACAGCCATCAAAGCACTTACACTGATGGACACACGGCGTCAGGCAACACGGAATAACCAATAACACAGCGACATACAGCAGCCGCCTGCTGCAAAAGCTCTGCCCGCAGTACAGCTCCGCACACAAACATTACCTTGAGATGAAACCTCTGTTTATAACCCGCTGAGATTCCGTTCGCTGTCAGGTTGAGCGTGAAGCCAGAATGACCGTGGCATCACATCCGGCGAGTTTAACGTCAAAGCGCTAAATTCTCATGTCAGAATCCTGGCTCGCTCGCTCTAAATCCACCTCAAGTGACGTGGAATGTGCTCGGGCTTTGCTTCCGCGTTTCCGCCTCTGCGCATGACGCAAGGTACCTGCGTGAGCGTCATTTAAAGACGGCACACAGGTGCATTGGCCCTGGGATGGCGAAAGAAAAGTGTATAGAATAATTAGACAATTATCAGTGTCGTTATTTAAATTCCATGTATATGAAAAATTGTTTCAGTTTCTAAATAGCTTTTCACGTTTTAAAGGCTATGTAAAAGCATAAATTCTATTAGAGCATGCAATTTTAATAAAAGATACATCGATTCGTCAGTAAGGTGGTACGATTTTTCTCCTTGTTTGTTTTTTATTTTCTTTTTTATTATACTCTGGCACCGTTTAAATGTCCGTTACTGTTTGCACAAAATCTCTAAAATGTTTAATGTGAATATACTCATCAACTGTCCTTATTTTTAAGGACACCTCAGACATAAGATCTGCGGATGCCGTTGTTTACTCATGTATTTATGAAGTTTTATACATTATACACATACGTTTTTGAAGAGTAAGATTTTAATGTTTTTTAAAAAAGTCTCTTCTGCTCATCAAACCTGCATTTATTTTATTTGATCCAAAGTAGGCTACAGCAAAAACAGTAACATCTTGAAATATTTTTACTGCTTAAAATAACTGTTTTCTATTTGAATATATTTTAAAATGTAATTTATGTGATCAAAGCTAAATTTTCATTTCAATAATCATTCATCCAGTGTCATATGATCCTTCAGAAATCATTTTAATATGCTGATTTGCTGCTCAAGAAACATTTATTATTATTATTATTATTATTATTATTATTATTATTATTATTATTATTATTATTATTATTATTATTAATATTTACAATTATTGAGCACATTTTTTCAAGACTCTGTAATGAACAGAAAGATCCAAAGATCAGCATTTTGGACTATATAAAGGAACAATCATGTGTTTATATATATATATATATATATATATATATATATATATATAGATAGATAGATAGATAGATAGATAGATTTTTTTCTCAGATTGTAAGATTATTGATAATGTGTCTGTTGCTCCCCTTTTTCTGTTTGTTTGTGTGTACGAATGGATGTTCTTTTGTTAATCTAAAGACAATAAAAAATTTATCACAAAAAAAGAAAGATCAAAAGATCAAAGATCAGCATTTATCTTAAATAAAAAGCTTTTGTAACATCATACACTATACAATTCAGAAGCTTGGAGTCAGCATAATTTTTATTAAATAATGAATGCTTTTATTTTGCAAGGATGCTTTAAACTGACCAAAAATGATGAAGACATTTATAATATTTCAAAATATTTCTATTTCAGATAAATGCTGTTCTTCTGAGCATTCTATTCATCAAAGAAATCTGAAAAAAATTCTACTCAGCTGTTTTCAATGTTTTTTGAGCAGCGAATCAGAATCATGATTCATGATCCTTTCTGAAGGATCATATGACTGGAGTAATGATGCTAAAATTCAGCTTTGAAATCACAGGAATAAATCACATTTTAAAATATATTCAAATAGAAAACTCTTATTTTAAATAATAAAAATATTTCAAAATTGTACTGTTTTGCTGTACTTTGGATACTTTGGTGAGCAGAAGAGACTTAAAAAAAAAAAGAAAATTGGACTGGTCTGTTACATTAATGCCAAGTAAATGCCAAACAGTTATTTAATTTACATTTCTTTATACAATTAAATGGTTTGCCCAATGTTATTATAAGTCTAAGAATAAGTCTAAAAATATCTAACTTATTAGCTGACTGAGCCAGGAAATACGAAAGTGCATGAGTTAAATCACTCCTGTGAAATGAACAACAACATCCCCATAACATCACTATTCTAAAATTCCTTCATAGCCTCCTGCTGTTCTTTTGAATTCCACGTGGTGTCCCTGTTGCCACAAAATAGAGCTTCTTACGGTGCGCATTTAGGGAAAAGTAAGCAAGTAATGTTTTAGAAGCAGCTAATGTTTATGGCATTTTAGACTTCACTGGCTATTAATCTGTGATAACACTGAGTCTAAAAGAAGAGTTCAGCCAGAAATAAAAGTTCATTCATCAAAAAAAAAAAATGCAGTTAATCTGAATTCAATTCATATTGTGTAAAAGCAACTAATCATCTGCGTAAACTGTGTAATCCTATGCGGAATCCCATGTAATCCTATGTGTAAGAGTGTCTGTATGGAATGAATGCAAAGGCTTGTGCACAGGAAAGTAAAACTTTTGCAGGCACGTTAATCTCAGTGTAGACTGTGTACAAAACCGAGGCAGCTATGTATAAAAACAGACTGTAATAACATGGCAGTGAATGTGTTGTATGAATCTAGAAATATCATTATGAAATCTGCTCAGACTTTTATGAAGTTCATTTTAAAGTGATCTGAACGAAGTGTCAGTACAATTAGTATTTCTGAATGTAATCTAGTCATCAGATTGCGTCACTACCTGTGTCACTCACTGCAGCAGTAATAAACCCAATCTGAATCAGCTCAACCTGTGTGTGTCTGAGGACTGATTCATTCAATTCCACACTAATATGTGTTTTATAAAAAGCTCTTCCCTCTTTGTATCCATTTTGGCATATAAAAGAATGACGTAATGACAATGAATATGATTTTGAGATCCTCAAAGATCTTTTCACACTGAGGGCCACTGAGGGACTCATATGCTATTACAGAAGGTTTTTTGAATTTGAAGATCAGGGTTTAAAAGTTCAATTTAACTTATTTTGTCTTCTGGGGAACAGTATCTTCTGTAGCTTCTGAAGGGCAGTACTAATTAAAAAAAAAAAAAAAAAGAAAGAAAAAGAAAAGAAATTTAGGCAAAATAAGAAAAATGTACACATCCTCATTCAGTTCAAAAGTTTACACCCTGGCTCTTAATGCGTGTTTTTTTTTTTCCTTCTGGAGCATCAGTGAATGTTTGAACCTTCTGTAATAGTGGTTGTCCTCAGTGTGAAAAGATGGATCTCAAAATCATACAATCATTGCTGGAAAGGGTTCAAATACACAAAAATGCTGAAAAACAAAAGAATCTGTGGAACCTGAAGGGCTTTTCTGAAGAACAGCAGCCAGTTTAATTGTTTAGGAAAAACAAGGGATCATAAACAACTATCACTAAACAAAATAACCATAACACATAACACAAAATAACACAGCTGTGGATCATTCAGGTAACAACACAGTATTAAGAATAAACTTTTGAACAGGGTCATTTTTATAAAGTCAACAATTATTTTCTCTTGTGGACTATATGTAAACATCTTTTATGTGAAATATCTTACTCAGCTCAGTAACTAAATAAAAAATAACATGCATTTTGTATGATCCCTCTTATTTTGTTAAAAATAATTAACATTTTGCAGAATCTGCCAGATGTATGTAAACTTTTGACTTAACCATATGTGCTTTGCTTCAAGTCTTCAGAAGCAATAGAGCAGGGACAGACTGAAATTCACTATGAAATCAGTTTGAATCCTTGAATCTTTTCTCATAAATACACATAGAGCATGACAAGATATTAAGTTAAAACCTTAAATTTCAAAATTGTTCTGCAGCTTATAGTGAATACAACACATTGGACTTATCCTAATTTTAGGGTATATACTTTTTGAAGCTAGAAAAAAATATCTTTCTGGCTTCCACAGATGAAAGATAATATGATTTTGGAGTGACATCTGGGTGAGCAAACAATGACAGAATTGTCATTACTGGGTAACATTCTCTGGTATATTGCCCTGAAAGTCTTATTTTCAGAATCAGCTTCATTCAACTCTACTTTCTCATGACCTCTTCCTCACAATCTATATCTTCTGTGGGAGACTTCATTTTCTGTCTTTCATTTCTTGTTTTGGGTCTAAGACTCTACATATTTCCATTATCATCCATTATGTGACTTTATTAAGGGCTCTCGCTGGCTTTCCTCTTAAACATCTTAATGCTAATAATTGCTGTACCTTTTCAAGATCTGGCGCTGAGTGTCTTTCTGTTGGTTCTTTGACTAATGCTTGCAGTTTTTTTCCCTGAAAATGTTTTTTATCAGTGTATTAGCTTTAAAATGTCACAGCGATGTGGATGGCTTAAAAAGGCAGTTGCTATGAGACAAATGATAGTGGCTCTGCAGCACAGCTTTATAATAGTGCTGTGACAGAGGTAGGAATAATGTGGCGGTCATGAAAGTGACCGCTGAACTTACCCCCGATGGAGTTGGACAAAGCTACAAATGAAGTCTATGAAGTCTAGATAAAGTGGCAACCATTGTAGCCATATGCCTTCTGGCAAATATTCCACCTCCACAGACACACAAGAGAAAGAATATGGTGTTCACATTTAAGGACATTGCACACTGAGTCTGAAAATGTTGTATGCTTTTTTCGCATTCACCATCCCGTCCTATCAAAATGCTTGCTATGGATGCGAAAATGCAGAGAATAGAATTGATCCGTTTTTTAAATGACGGACAAAATTTTCTGAGGCAGTGTGCAAACGTGACTGACACAACATGTGGTCGTATTTATTTTTTAACGTGCGAAAATTTTGGACAAAAATTTGCAATGACCTTTAGAGTAAAATTGATTGTGATCAGGCTCTAAAATAAACACTGAAAGAGGAAAAAAATCAGTCATTTGACAGATTTGTGTTGTCAAGCAAAGCATCATTCTCTACCTTGACACTTGCTCTCTATATCTGAGTTTGTTTAAGAATGAGTACATTCATTAAAGTAATTTAAAAATGTCATTTGAGTCAGACATGTAGAGTTGCTGTGAGTCACATAAAATGACTAACATATTTTTGCTTAACAGGCATACAAGACTAAAACGTACAGTTTAGACGTATTTCAATGTTTAAAATGTATAAAGAGTATCTTTTATTTCATTTATGTTCATATTAATGCCTTTTTATCATTTTATTAATAAGCAATTTAGATTTTTAGCCCACTTAATCTACCCCCAAAGTGTGTTTAACAGACCCTTTAACCTTTTAACTGCCATTAGCTATTCAAGAAGGCTGTTAATGGCAGTTAAAGGGTTAAGCTGTACTTGAACCCTACAAATTAGATACAGACAAGAATTGTAATTTAATATGAGTGATTATTACTGTGAAAATAAAAGTAATCCCAACAATAATATGTGGTTTAAAAAACGCCAAATTTCAAATTTGTGCCAAAAATACATAATGTCGCTTTGCATGACCATTTTCACCCTCTCTATGCCTTTCAACTGTGTCTTATAATTTGCATGGTACAAACTGCTAAAATCAGCCTGCAATCTTCAGACACTTATTAAAAATAAACCTCATTGTGGGTTCACATATTCAGATGTACCTGTTCAGTTTGACACCAGTAGATCTTTCTCACAAAAGAGAAGGAAAAACTAGGACATTTTTTTTCCTTATATAACTCCTTGTTATAATGATCCTCATGGTATCTGAATTCAGTTTTTTTTCCTGATTTCAGTTTTATGTATATAATATGTGCATACAGTATAATATAAACATATAATAACCACTGCAGCCCCCTAAACATTTACAGTTCTTCTTGCTGTGCTGTGCTTTGATTTCCTGTCCATTAGTGTCATGTTTCCATCATCCAGTCCCTCCAGATCAGGCAGCACTAACCTGTACTGTATGTCACTAACACGGTCCCTTAATGGATCGTGAACTGTAAGGTAAAAGCAGAAAGCTGTTTTCACTCTGTTAAACACTATGTTTTTTTTTTCTTTTTATAGCGTCATAGGTCAGATCACAAACCACTGCACTGCAGTATCCACCTTTTTTCCTGAACACTTAAGTCTCGCCTGACTGGAACGATGCTTTAAATTTCTGGTCTCTGGTGTTTCTAGTCAAATTAACGTATTTTCAAGCGGTTAATATAGCATTAACCCTATGAAAATGTTTTTTAAAAGCACATGGATACTTACAGCATACAGTAGTGTAATCGCTTTACAGTGTTGTCTTTTTGCAGTAACTCACCTGTCATAGCTGCATTGAAAACGCATGAGGGCACATATACAGCTAATCTAGACGAAGTTCATGGCATGAGATTTTGTCCATAAAATGATAAGAGAGCACACATTTTTTGTATTATTTCACACACAGTACAGAGGGTCACGATTTGGTCAGTTATCCGGATGTGCGGCCATACTGGCGATACTCGGATGTAAACAACAGCATGGATTGCATGGTGGTTAATGTACTACTGAATACATTGTTCTGCTAATTTATGCTGTCTAAACCACAGAAAAACATGTGGAAGCTGCTAAATCACAAAGAGACGGACTTAGCAAGCAGGAAAGGGTGCAATATTTTGACAAACTAAAGTTAACAGAGTTATAAAGACATGTACGAGAAGTATTAATTAAGATATCTGCATAATATTTCACCTACCTGACCGGAAATTGTAAGAACAAACACAAAGGTTTCAAGATTCTTGCTCTGTAAATCCTGGTTTAGTTTGGTTAACTACAAAAGCCTTTTGTTCCTCAGTTTTTAGCACTCTTCTCCCTGATTTGTTGACACTTTTGGCAGTCTATAGTACTCCAAATGTTTTCCTGGTCTGACCAATTGGTACAGCCCAAAACATGACCATAATTTACAATTTTCTGTAGCAATAATCAGCAAAATATGCGAGTTTTGTTCGGTTCAGTGGCATTGTTTACGTTCAGTGTCCAGTCAATATCGCCGACTGATGACGCGTCATGAAAACACTCTATTTTAACTTTTAAAAGTTATGCAAGGCATACAGTGCTGGTGTCATACAGTGCATATAGTGGCATTGTTTATGCAAGGCATACAGTGCTGGACATGGACAGATGTACTCAAAACAAGTACTTTACAGGAATTTCTTAAGCTAATTGCTGTTACTGTGGCAACCAACAACAGCACAGCTTAACCCTGCGCACATTATTATATTTAGTTATATTGAAATAGTTTCAGTTTAATTAGTTCAATCGATCTTTTTTTTTACCGTTTTAACATGGATTTCTATGGAGACCGGAACACTAGAGCACCTAAATGGAACTTAGAATCCATCATGGTGGCGCTCATTGGTTACTCAGGAAAAAGGTGGATACAGTTGAGGTCAAAATCTGCAACATGTTAATTATTTTACCAAAATAAGAGGGATCATATAAAATGCATGTTATTGTTTATTTAGCACTGACCTGAATATTAGATACTTTTATATATGTTGAATAGATAGATATTTCATGTAAAAGATGTTTACATGTAAGAGAAAATAACTGTTGAATCTATAATGACCCTGTTCAAAAGTTTACATCCCCTTGATTCTTAACATTGTGTTGTTACCTGAATTATCCACAGCTGTTTTTTTTTTCTCTCTCTCTCAAAATTCAAAATATTTTTACCCCCCTCAGTTGTCCTCAGTATGAAAAGATGGATCTCAAAATCATACAGTCATTGTTGGATGGAAGCGTTTGAATACACAAAAATGCTGGAAAACCAAAGAATTTGTGGGACCTGAAAGATTTTTCTGAGGAGCAGCGGGAAGTTTACCTGTTCAGGACAAATGTAAACAACTATCACTAAACAAAACAAATACACACACACACACACACAAAAAAACACAGATGTAGATCATTCAAGTAACAACACAATTTTAAGAATCAAGGGGATGTTAAATTTTGAAGGGGGTCATTTTTAGGAATTCAGCTATTATTTTCTCTTGTAAACATCTTTTATGTGAAATATCTTATTCAGGTCAGTACTAAATAAACATGATCCCTCTTAGTTTGGTAAAATAATTAAAATTTTTTTTTTGCAGATTCTGAACGGGGGGTGTAAGCTTTTGACCCCAACTGTATTATTTTGAGGAAAAAAAATTTTGAACGAAATATTTAATTCACAAATTTGATATATGTACATTTATTATTTAAATACAGTATTTACAGTTCCATAAAAATGTATAACATACAGCCTAGGATTAAGTGTATTGTAGCTGATCTGTTATCCCAGAGACTTTATTTTGATGCTTGGTTTCTATAAAGAAAACTTCATTTTGTCTTTCTTTTTGTTTAGTTTGAATTTTCCTAATCAGGAACTCAACCCTTCTTTCCTCCTGCTGCTGAAAAAAAGAAGCGGCTACTTTCCTACGAAGGCGTCGTGCGTAGACCTCCAGTGGCAACAAGGTGTAGCTGAACAGATAGAGGAACACCAGTGCTGTCACTACACTTGGGTTCAGTTCACTGGATTGGGCCTCACAAACGTTTGGATCAGAGTGAATGAGGGCTGTGTAAGTTCTGTTAAAGTTGAACAATTCTACCTGACAGTCTGAGCTAAAGATCTTACAGATGCTCACTTCTGTTCCAACCTGAGATGATTAGAAAGATAGAGGGGAAGAAAAAAGAGAATCGTTATTATTTTTCATAATGGTGAACAGAAACTAGCCTATTTACTTTATCTTACTTTCACTTTATAGTGTTTTTATCTTTGGAAACTTCTACTTTAATGTAGTATAGAAATATATATATATATATATATATATATATATGTTTACTTTGACTTTTTATCATTTACTTAATTACTGTTATATTTGATTATATATTAATGCATTTATGATGCTCTTCTCCAAAGCGAATATCAAATGAGGAACAATAGCAAATGAGTCAACAACAAATTTCTTGGAGTTTTATTTCATTATATTATATCTATAAGAAGAAACTGATGGAGGGGATTACCTTGAAGTTGACATTGACGCTGATGTTGGTGGATGGCATGTTTGAAATCCAAGGACCACCTAATCTGACCAAGTAATACAAGAAATGGTCCAGCACTAGCAAAAAGATTGTCATTAGCAGATACAGCGTGATCACCATTGCTGGAGCCAGACATTTGAAAAGTTCTCTTTTAGTTATTCTGAAACTGGTGGAGTTTACTCCATTTTTCACATCCTTTTCTTCAACCACAATCCCTTTTTCAGCTCCTTTCCTTCTGAGTCCACCAGTTATATACGTGTTGTCAAATCTTACAGACGTCAGATAAGACCGAAGGTACACGACAGACTCAGTAAACAAATACAGAACAAAAAAGGCAGCAAAGATCCTGCTAAATAGCAGCTTTAAGTCCTGTACTTGACTTTTAACTTCAGAAAAATCCTCCTGCACTCGCTGACTCAACACATGCAGCCGTCCCTTCACTTCTGAGACATTAATATGTGTGGTGTGATCAAAATCACGCAGCGTTTGGACTAAACTCCCATCCACTCTCTCCTCTGCTCTTCTTACTATATTGTCCTTAATGGTGTTGATGAGCTCTGAGCTGCTTAGGAGACTCTGAGAGAGTTTTTCTGATGCGCATTTCACAACATGTGTGAGAGTTGCAATGTTGGCGGCCATATTGGGTAGGACGTAGAGCACCACGATCATTACGGATGTGGACAACAGCAGTTTACGGCCTTGTCGGGTGAATAATGTCGGGAAGATTAGCGTGAAGGCACATCGGAATGGATGGATGAGCATTGATAGGACAAACACAGCTGTGGCATAGATACCAACTGGAACCAATGCTGTCTGGATGTCATATTTTAAAAGGTCTATGAGCCAGTGGAAAAGCAGTGAAGCGGTTACAGCAGCCAATGAGAGACAGAGAACAAGTAGGGTGAGCAGATTACTTGCACTCTGAGGAGTTGGAGAAGAGTAACACAACCACAGCGCCTCCATACTGCTCCTCACTGAGGCTCTAACACATACAAACACATAAACAGAGAAGACATGATCATTTAGTACATAAAAAGAGTTAGAAATCAGATAAAAGAAAAATATTTATCCCTATAGGATAACTGAATGAGTGTTTATTGGCTTACATCGCTTACAGCAGTTTTCATAAAATCGAATAGAATAGAAACCTGTTTGACTTTATTTCTTTAGCAAAACAGAAAGGAAGTATTTAACGGGTCATGAACTGGCTTTTTTACTATTTTGTACAGTTTTCTGAGGTCCACTTATTATAGAAGCCCATTTCCGCAAAAAAAAAAAAGGTAATTGTGAGTAATTAACTTTTTTCTCAGAATTGTCAGAAATAAACTCACATTTGCGAGTTATAAAGTCAGACCTGTGAGATATAATCCGACATTTCTTAGAAATGTGTTTTTATCTCAAAATTTAGACTTTTATCTCAGAATTGCATGATATAATCTCACAGTTGTGAGTTTTAAAGTCATAATTGCATAAATAAAGTAACATTTCTGAGAAATAAAGTCACAACAGCAAGATATAAACTCACAATTCTGACTTTATTCTCAGAATTGCGAGTTTATATCTCAAAATTATGACTTTTTCCCTCTGGATTGCGAGTTTATTCTGACGCAATTCTGCAATTCTGACTTTAAAACATACAATTGTGACATATTAAGTCAGAACATTTCAGTCTTTTTTTTTCCCTTTTTTTCCCTCTTATTTATCACAATTATGAGGAAAAAAAGACAGAATTGTGAGTTTATATGTCGCATTTTTGACTTTTTTCTCATATAACATTTGCGAGTTACAAATTCATAAAGAAGTTATAAAGAGAAATAAAATTCGGAGAAAAAAAGTCAGAACTGCGAGATATAAACTTAAAATTCTGATTTTTTTTCTCAGAATTGCGAGTTTGTATGTCAATTTTTTTTTTCTCTGGATTGCAAACGTGTATCTCAAAATTTTGACTTGCAATTGCAAGTTATTAAGTCAGAATTGTGAGATATAAACTACTGAGAACATTCTGAGAAATTCTGATAACGTCTTTTTTTCCCTCTCAAAATTGGACTTTATAACTCGCAATTAAAAGTTTATATCTCACAATTCTGAGGGGAAAAAAGAAGAATTGCGGGATATAAACTTGCACAATCAGAACTGTGGATTTTTATCTTGCAATTCTGACTTTATAACTCACAATTACAAGTGTATATCATGCAATTCTAAAAAAATGACAGAATTATGAGTTCATATCATGCAATTCTGACTTTATAGCTCGCAATTACGAGTTTATATCCTGCAATTCTGACTTCATATGTATAAACCATAGACTGTAAAAAAGATGGACGACGCATTCCCATTCATTCCACTATAAAAAAATAAAAAATAAAAAAGGCAGTATTATGGCAGTTGCCATCTTGGTCATTTGGAGCCAGAGTATGCGCAGTAGAATTTCGTTTGGAGCCGGGCAAATTTCTGCAGACCCAATTGCAAGATCACAATCATTTGATTATTTAGTTTGCCTCGCGTCCCATTAGATTACATGGAGAGGGTGGGGAGAGGGTGGTGGCTGCAGCCAGCCACCAGGGGGCGATCAAAGAGCCCACAGCTTCACTTTTCAGGATGTGTGAGGCACACTCGGTATAAACCCACAAATTTTAGGAAAAAAGCCAGAATTGCGAGTCTGTATCACAGAATTCTATATTTAAAAAGTCTCAATTGTGAGATAAAAAGTCGCAATAACCTTTTTTTATTCAGTGGGGGAAGCGGGCTTCCATAATGTTCAGGATAAATCAAGATTTTCACATCAAAAAATGTAGACATACTAGGCTATTTTCTGTCCTGTTTTTAACCCCCCTCATCAGAATGTTCAGTTTGAATAGGCGTGGCAGATTGTAGACTCGGGAGTAAATACCCTCTGCTATAATTGGCTAACATTTGAGTATGTTTGACAGCCTACATCCTTCAGAAATGGATGCAGCTGTGATTTAGGTTAAAAACGCATAAATATTCACTCAGTACATATCAAATGATCTATAATAACAGACAAAGCAATAGTGACCATGTAATAAATACAGTTACTCACACTTGTGTGGTGCGACATTACTGTCAGACCCAATGTAGTCGACACAGCAGTCTTTTAGTTTCAATTTTTCTGAAAATCCTGGGTCGATTTGTGCCTTGTTTATAAACGAATCGGCGGTAAAATGAAGTAAACAAAGGACTAAGTTCTTATTAACATGGTCTGGAACTTAATTAAACAAGGTTCACCCACTCTTTTCTTATGTTAGGATCAAAAGGGAGGCAATGCAATTACTGTGTTTTTAGTACAGCATCTTCTTGTCTTCAAAGCTGTCTTTATCGTTTGTTTTTTGCATAGAAATACATGCGCAAATCGATGGGCGGGGCTATACAGCAATGCAATGAAAGTAAATAGTAACTGACTGTCGAACAAGATTTTGTATGAATAACAACCCAAGTCACATAAACAACTTTTATGATACATTAATGGTTTATGGTTTTTTTGCAGGTTGACAGCCACTATACACCTTCACTGTATGACAAAACAGTTTTGACATTCTAGAAAACATCTTTTGTTTTCCACAGAAGAACGAAAGTCAAACAGACAAAAAAAAACATGAGGATGTGTAAACAATTTTGTGGGGGAATATCCTATTGAAGGACAACTGACAAAAAAAAAAAAATAGCAAGTTTCATTCTGGAACATTTGATTACTAAACCCATTCAACTTTATCTTACAGCATGTTAGATTACATGGTATTGTAATGAACTGCTATAGTAACAGCAGAAGCAAAATCAACAACTACACATTTCATAAATATAGTTCAATAATATTTCTCAGTATTCACATGAGCACACAAACACTGTAATATAAAATGTTACCGCTAAACTAATATATCCACTTTGTCCACTTCCATTTGCTTCTTGCTCAATTATGGTGCTAATCAATAAATGTCTCTATTTGGAGCCTTATGTCTTTTAGAATTGCAGAAATATTGACATACCTGAGGGACAAAATAGAGAGATGGTTGTTTCTTAAAGGCTTCATTACTGTTGGATAAATAAAGGCTTGAATAAGATCATGGATTTATCTCAGCACTAAAAGGTCTGTCTTCATCACAGTGCAGCTTCATATTGAGCTGGACACTGAAAGCACACATATTTATATGGCCTCAATCCTATGACTCTGAGCTGTGTGCTGAACACACATGCACACTGACTCATTCAGTTGCTCACATTCACATGAAATCTAAACCCAGGTCACACTACATAGCCTCTACCGTGGTCATTTACACAACATCACATGACATGGCAGAAAAAACAAAACTGCTGTTTTCGTGAACCTTAAAAGGAAGATTTGATTAAAAGGGAAGTCTAAAAGTACCATTACCGTTTTCCATAATCCAACAGTATTTTTTCCTGTTCTGTACTGGCAGTGGTCGTATTTTCTGTCTACGGATTTTTAATATGGATAAATCTGTCACCGGGTCCATTTAAACGTTCGCCAATAACTCTACATAATTTTTGTTGGATCAATGCTTTAATTGGGATGAACACAAGATCACAACAACAGAACATAGAAATGTTACATAATTAATAATTTGATATAAATTGTGTAAATACAACAAATTTACAATATTATACAAATGACATTAATAACAAATTTACAATCTAAAAAAAAACAGATGCAGAGAATACTTTATTTAAAATGTTGAGATTTGCATAAAAGATTTAACATCTTGAATTTGCTGTGCTTCCTACCAGTTTAAATCTACCTATTTAAACATTATATGTTTTTAAAAACATTTTTACATTTCCTGCCCCAAATTGTTAAAGTGGCATCAAGGCACAAGAGGGCAGTGCAGAGCAGAGCAGGAAGTGAGGTCATGATAGTGTTGATCCATCCATAAAAGGAATTCCTCAGTTAAGCAATTTTCCATTTCTTTTTAGTCTTGTATCTACAGTATATACAGAACATGGACTGAACGTGTGTCTATATTCATCTCTCTAGCCTGTCATATTCATAGCTGCTATAGTATGTGTAGCCACAGTTACTGAGGAATCATTTAAAGGTCTTGCCCAATCTGGGTATATGTGTAGATCGAACATATGAAGAGCCCATGTGTTCATAGCCAGAGACACACAAAGAATTCCCAGGATGTTCATCACAAAGCCCGTTTTCACCTGTGAACATTACACACATCTCATTTTGCAACTGTAAACAACAATCTGTGTGCTCTGATGTAATGTGTTTTTGTAGGTGTTTCTCACCATATCTTTGACCATCAGGTGTCCGGAGGCAAAGGCGATTGAGTTGGGAGGTGTAGATACAGGAAGCATGAAAGCATAAGAGCAACCGGTTGTTGCTGGGATCATGAAGTACAGTGGGTTGACTTTCACACGGATGGCCTAAAAATAAAGTATTTGGAGGATTTAGTGTCACAATGTAACGCTACATTTAAGTCACACTCAGAAATGTATGAATTATGCTGCCTTCATGTGCTATCATAAATTTCCTATTTCCCACTTATGAAGTTGTGATTATGAGCTTGCTGTGTTCAAGTGCTTTAATGTCGGAAAGAATAAAATGGAGCGTCCCATTGGTTTACAATCATATAAACATTCACCGCGCTATACATGCAGTTTGCTGACAATTCTGGAATTTTGGTCAAATACATGCTTATTTCACTGCTTATAATACATACAATATCGTCGCCTTAGAATTATAAGGTTCTATCTGCATTCTGAGCACTTTTGAGATATTGAGCTTCAAAGTTTTTGCGTCGCATAGACATCTGTAGATAGGACCATTTTTGTTTTCTAAAAAAAAGGCCTAAAATGTACACAGCTTACATAAGAAACATCACATTATGTAAATAAATTGTCACAGAATACAAATATGTGAATAACTCAATTTTGACAAAAATGTCAGATAGAACCTTATAATTCTAAAGCGACGATATGCTTTGAATGATCGTTCATATCTAGCCTAGAGACAAAGGGATGTAGTTGTTTTGAGAACAGCACTGACACCAGCAATAATTGTCCCCTTCACCATATTTAAAGTTTATGACCCGCCCAACTCCAACACAGTTAATTATTTTTTTTTTAATATTTAACACAGTTAATGCAGGGGTGGGGCTAGGGTTGGCCACCCCCACTCACAACTGCTGCTTCTGTCTCTTTTTTCTTGACAAGAAATGTTTATTTAGTCACAGAATGCCTTTACAACCACATTAACCAGGAGACTTTTCAGACGCACTCCAACTTCAGCATTTCAGTGCCTGGTGCTGGTCAAATGAGTGCGGGAAAGGTACAGGTGATGAGGAGCTTTAGTAGAACATCAGTGAACTGTGGTCAGATAAGATGCTGTCAGGCCATATGTCAGTTAAAACGAATTTACCTGTCCTGTCAGCCAAGTTATACTGTGCTCGTAGCGTGTGCTCTTCACTTGCATGCACAAATGAATAAATAATGAACGAATACTTTTATTGTTATTTGTCCAACAGTCCAAACTAAAATGTTTGAATTATATGAAAAATATAATTCTAGTGGTGCATGCTGTAGCCGATATCATATTAAAGCGTGAATAAAACTGATAGATAGCTCTCAATTATACTGTAATATTGAATGGGTATTTTCAATGGTTAAATATTAGGAAAAAAATATTTCCTATAGAATATTTATACCAGTTGTACTCACTGATTTAATAAATATTAAACATATACTGTATTTACGATGTTTCTACATTAATTTGAAGATTGAATGTGGAATTATTGCAATATAAAAGTATATTTAAAAACTTTAATGTTAGGTGCGATTATTCGCGAAAAAAGAAAAAAATGTGTGATTAGTTAATTGTTTTAATCGATTGACAGCATTAGTATGAATATAATTACATTAGATAAAACTTCAAATTAAGTGCCATCTTTAAATAAATGATGATCAAAGCTTTTTAAACAATTTTTGCCATTTTTACAATTGTTTCTTAACTTGCCTGGTTTTAATTCTTAGTGAAGATTAATTAAAAAAAGAAGTATAGGCCTATTTAAATAAATTACTTCTTTAACTTAGTAAGGATGCATTATATTGATCAAAAGTGACAGTAAAGACATTTATAAACTTATAAATCTTAAAAAAGCTAACACAGTTTCCACAAAAATGTCATAAAATAATAAAAGTAGTATAGCTGCAAGCAGCGATTACCGGGGTTCAAGCGCTTTAAGGCATTTAAGCACATATGAAAAAAAGACATTAGGTAGCAGGCCTTTTTTTGCAAATAAAGGCCATTTACCATAGAAATATTATGTTTTGTAATGTTTGCCAGCTGTGGTCCTATCTCCTTAAAACGTTGCATGCTTGTTGAGAATCACCTGTCTTATGTGCTCACCAGGTTTTGTGAAGTTTTGAGTTTTCCTTTAGGCTTTATAGGAATTTGGGTAAATTCGTACAGGCCCCTTTTCTAAACGACCCTGTTAAAGTTCCCAGAGGGTAAATTTAAACTTTTTTTTTTATCATTATTGACCTAGAGAGTCCAGAGAATTGTACTAGAGTGTTTTTTTCCAGTTTGGGCAAAAAGCCTAGAACTAGTTCACAAAAGTTTTTTCACATCTATCAAATAAATTCAGCCCTCGTGAACTTAAGAAATGTCTCATGTTTGTATACTCTGTGTGTGTGTGTATATATATATATATATATATATATATAGTAGTCAGCATTTGTGGATCAAAAAAAGTTAATCAAATTTTTCCTAAGACAAGAATGGGTATGGTTTTGGTTTTTAAGACAACTTTGATGAAAGGTTTTGATCCACTTCAAATGTTGACTACTGTATACAGGTATATCCATTATGTCCATACCAGTTCAGCAATGACAGGGAGGAAGATAATGATGGTAGCTGTGTTACTGGCAAATTCAGTGAAGCAGGCAATGAAGGCTGTGATAAGGATGACTGCGACAGCAGAAGGGACCTGAGCTAGAGGCTGCAAGTGATTTCCTATCCATACTGCTAACCCTGACTCCTATTGCCAAAAAACAAAATCATAGGTCATATGGGTTTAAAGAATTTAACATTGCCTTCCAATTAATTATCAACAGATTGACTGAATTAGAACCTTTTAGGTAATTGAAAAGCAGATAATGAGGTACCTCACAGCCTTTGGCCATTGCAAATCCACCACCCAGCAGCAAAATAATATTCCATGGCACGCACTCTTGAGCTTTTCTCCATGACAACAGGGGCACATATGGTGTATTTGAGGCTGGAGAGATGAAGATAGAAATTATCATATTATGACCCTTAAGCGAACTGACCATCTCAATTTAATATGTGAAAGAAAGATTTAATAGTATGATGTAAACAGAAATTCAGTTTGAAGGGGGTCAAGGATTCTGAATGATCCCCTGTAAATACACAAATATATTAAACATTCATTAATACATTTAACACCACATCGAGTTTAAGGTAGTTCCATTCTACAGCTCACTCAGCATGTTGTTGCACAAAACAGGAAATACTGTGTGTACCTGGCATCTGAATGTGATTGCATCTTTTGAACTGCACAAGGAAAGAAAATTGATTTGGAACTGGTGGTGAACAAAATGCATCTGACAGGAGATGAAATGCACATTTTTACTTCATTTGATTGCTACTAAAAATGGTAATTGTGGACTAGAACATCTGATGCTGCCACTTTTCACAGCTCTCAATATAAAATACAGCCTATGAGGAACATTTCATATCAATACCATAGAAGATTGGGCTGGGTAAAAAATATTAATTAGTCGATTTTAATCAATTCTCATTTTTACAAAACAATATTAATTCTTAACTGCCAAGAATCGATTAGTCTAGTCTGTTTTCAGCTAATGAACGGAATATTTTAGTGAGACTCCTATGCAATAAATCCTAATAAGCTTTGTGCTTTGTTACGTCTGATATAAAACAAAGTCAAAAGTCCATTTTATTACAATATTCAAATGATAAATGCTGTTTAGTCACTGTTTAATGTGGAGTGGCATAAACATGAATGCACATCCGAAGGTATATAAAAAAAAACAAAAAAAAAAAACAGTACAACTAGTGAAATCTGTATCAAGTCTCATGTAATCATTCAATTAGTGTTTCAACCGTGGAAAACGTCAATATAACTTGTAAACAATGTCACAAGATAACATATTCGGTCACCATAAACTCATTTGTCAGCTAGAAAAATTAACTCTAGAGAGGAACATTTAGTTAAATATATAACATATTCATTATATTTTTCACTGTTTTTTAATGTTTAATTTGTTTAAATAAACCCATCAGGTTTTTGTGAGAGACACCATTTAAATGTTTATTTTTCAAAAAAGAATATAGTAGTAATATAATTATGTAATTGTAACTTTTAATTGTTATAAAAACTTGAGTGTATTTTAAGCATGTGTATACAAATCAGTTTTAACCTTCAATATTGTAGAATTGTAGTACCAACTGACTCTCATGTATATTTTACAGCATTAGTTGAGAGATTTTTTTTTTACTTGAGAATATTTGGCATGTACTATACTTAATAAATCCAAAATAACTGATATTGTATTAAATCAAATTGAATTGCAAGCTTGTGAATCAAAATTGACTCTTTGAAATTTGTGTCAAAATGCATCTGGCAGGAGATGAAATGCACATTTTTACTTCATTTGATTGCTACTAAAAATGGTAATTGTGGACCAGAACATCTGATGCTGCCACTTTTCACAGCTCTCAATATAAAATACAGCCTATGAGGAACATTTCATATCAATACCATAGAAGATTGGGCTGGGTAAAAAATATCAATTAGTCGATTTTAATCAATTCTCATTTTTACAAAACAATATTAATTCTTAACTGCCAAGAATCGATTAGTCTAGTCTGTTTTCAGCTAATGAACGGAATATTTTAGTGAGACTCTTATGCAATAAATCCTAATAAGCTTTGTGCTTTGTTACTTCTGATATGAAACAAAGTCAAAAGTCCATTTTATTACAATATTCAAATGAACATGAATGCCCTAATAGAAGAACTATCTTGGGTTCCCCAAATAACCCTTCTGTAAATATTTCTTAAAAAACACTTTTCCTTGTGAAGAACATTTTAACAATCTGATGAGCCTTTTTCCACTATAAAAAAGGAAAGGTTCCATGGATGTTCCAGGGTTCTTCATGTAACCATCAATACAAGAACCTTAATTTTTAAGAGTGTAATATTTTACAGAACTTCCAATAAGCCAGCTAGAAATTTTACAACCATACAACTAGTCACTAAATATTTTTTGCAGAGTAGATTATTAAAAAGGAGCAAACAGATTTGTTTGAGCTTATTATAATCTCTCTGCACACAGTTCTCTGCTGGATCTCTCTTAGACACGCTAATCTGAATCATTAACATTCTTCGTCTTATTCAACATTAACCACTCTCACACATGCTCTAGAAACCTCTGCTACTGGAAAGTTACTGTGGTAACGGAATGCAGTGACAATGTTTGTCCTGACAAAAAAAAAAAAAAACAGTGTCCCAATTGACCAAATCAAGCCTAATATAAGCCTATTATGTCTTAGGGCCCTGATTTCTTATATAAAATTAATAATACTGATTGATTGTTAAGTTTTTTCAATTTAAAATGTATAATTCCACAGTTCTCAGCTGTTGTAAAACCTAAAACAGAAAATCAATAAACCACCCACTGACCTCTTGAATCGAACCACCAGCGGAGAGAAGGACGCTGGGATGGAAAGAAAAAGAGGATGGAGATGATGATGACTCCAGTAACAGCGTCAGAAACGTAGCTGGAAGACATAAGGGAGAAGCAGTTATACATCATTCAGTGCTGCTTATGCATGCTCCAATAAGAAACATTGGGGCAAAGTGAAGTTATTCAGTGTGACCTTCAGATGGTGGATAGAAAAGCTGTTCTGCTGTTTTACACTGTTGAGATGAGAATTCATAAGTATTGAGTCCAAGACCACTAATGCTATTCTGATAAATACATACTGTATCCAAATATGCATACTTTCCTACTACTGTATATACAGTTGAAGTAAAAATTTGATATACAGCTTGCAAAATCTGCAAAATGTTAATTCTATTACCAAAATAAGAGGGATGTTATTTTTTTATTTAGTATTGACCTGAATTAGATATTTCACTTAAAAGCCATTTACATATAGTCCACAAGATAAAATAAAAGTGTACGTACACTTGATTATTGATGCTGTGATTTTACCTGAATGAGTCCTTTATTAACACTTAAACTGTCCACTGTTATTCAGAAAAAAATCCTCCAGGTCCCATAAATTCTTTGTTTTTTCATAATGTTTGTGTATTTGACCCCTTTCCAACAATGACTGTACGATTTTGAGATCCATCTTTTCACACTGAGGACAACTGAGGGACTCATATGCAACTATTACAGAAGGTTCAAAGCCTCACTAATGCTTCAGAAGGAAAACATGGGAAACGTAAGTATCTTCTGTAGCTTCTGAAGGGCATTATTAAATAAAATAAAAAAATATATGATATTTAGACAAAATAAGAAAAATGTACATATCTTTATTCCGTTCAAAAGTTTACACCCCTGGCTCTTAATGCATTGTGTTGCCTCTGAAGAATCAGTGAGCGTTTGAACCTTCTGTAAAAAAGATGGATCTCAAAATCATACAGTCATTGTTGAAAAGGGTTTGAATACACAAAAATACTGAAAAACCATAGAAACTGTGGGACTTGAAGGATTTTTCTGAAGAACAGGCAAACAAGGGACTCGTGAACAACTATCACTTTAAAAAAAAACTGCTGTGGATCATTCAGGTAACACCACAGTATTAAGAATCAAGTGTATGTAAGCTTTTTTTATATAAATTACTATTATTTTCTTTTGTGGACTACATATAAACATCTTTTATGTGAAATACCTTATTCAGGTCAGTATTAAATAAAAATAACATGCATTTTGTATGATCTCTTTTATTTTAGTTATATAATTAACATTTTACAGATTCTGCAAGGTGTGTGTAAACTTTTGACTTCAACTGTAGTAGGTAAAAAAAACCGATATGCTATATCAGAAATCAGTGTTATTTGGCTGACTAGATGCTTTTAACGAATTTACAATTTAAATAATTATCAATGAAATTGTGAAATGTTTAAAAGTGCAGTCACCAAGTTGCAAATGGTTGTTTCAAAGAAAGGTCCTTGAAAACACTTCCGTTGGTAGGACAGTCTAAATATTTTACGGGCCAGAATAGAAAGAGCAATCAAAGCAAAGCAAAAATGTTAACTGGAATTACTGATGGACAGTCATAATGCAAATGATTGTCAGACGTCCTTGTCAACTGTAAAAAGACATTACAGAAAACATAAAGTCTTTCATTTATGAATCTATAATCAGCAAATGTCTGACTTATAGTCAGTACTTTAAAATAAAAAAGTTCCCTTTGCCTTTAAATTATATATAACTGATAATAAGATATGTTGTATGAATGGAAATGCCAAAGCAATTGTGCAGACAAGAAATTAATGCAAGCAGCAATTCTGATTTCACATCTCAGCACATTAATATGGACAGCTGAATCAATGTAACTGCCATAACCCTGCTAACCAATTCATCATCTCATGTTCAGAAAACAGCGTGCTTTCAGTCTTGTTCCTCTCATCTACAGATGTTAAATCACCCTTTGCACCCATCCAATGCACACATTATTCGGTTCTCTCTCTGTTTCTATTTGTCTGTAAGTTGTGGGTTTGTCTTAGTATCTTGGGTGACTCGAGGTAAACTGAGATCCTGCAGATAGAGAAAGGTCAGCTCTGTGGAGGGAGCAGATCAACTAGTCCATATTTTTGAACCTCTGTCTAAGTGCGTTAGTGTGATGGACCAGAAAAACTGAAAAAAAAAACAAAAAAAAAACAAAGGAGAGGGGGAATTCTTTATTTCTGAATGCACTTATATACATATGTACAGATTAATGTTCTTCCTCCTAAGTGGAAACCTGCATAAATTTAAACATAGCATATATTTTTATAAAAAAAAGAAAAAAAGAAAAAAATTATTTAATCAGTTGTTTAATATAAACAGCACTATTTAAATGTATTTTTGAATCAAAATTTTCAGCTAATTAAAGTAACTCCTAACTGCATCCATTTTTAATTGTGAAGAATAAATCAAATTCTGATGGCACAGTTTTGCTGTAGCACATATGCATTTGGCCTTTACATAAAGCTATAAATATAGTGCGGCTGTGCTGGTCTGAAATAAATTATGACAGCCAGCATGCAAACACTGTCTACATTGTTGTGACAGAAGACAAATTATACTGATTATAAGTTGTTTGAACAATGTTGCTAAAAGAAGTGTATAAAGTTATTTTTTTTTATTTTTTTTATTTTTTTTTTTTTGCAGTTTGTAACATAGCTATCCTTCAATGTAAACAAAAAAAGTCCATGATAAATAAAGATTTTGTCTCTCAAAAGAAAGAGTCGATTCTGAAGCGTCTTAACGAGTCGTCAGATTTTCGAATACGAAATACGAACATCCTGACCTGCCCACAAACACTTCCACTAGTTAGTGTGTTTAAATAATGTTGAGAAGGCACTGTGTTCTGTGCTGTGAAAGCAAGTTTATTTTGTTTTCTCTGCCAAAAGATGATGATGTGAAGAACCAATGTTTAAAATTAATTTTTCCACGATACTACAGTAATACAATTCAAACCTTTTGTTGTGTGCTTGTCATTTTACAGAGGACTGCTTCTCTATAGGCAAGTTCAACTCGGGATACACAAAACGCTTGTCCATGAAAGATAAGTCCGTACCTTCTTTATTTAGACCAACAAGCATCTCCGAACCACAACCTTTAAGTATGATTAATATGTTATGTGTACATTTTCAACAGAGTGCTCAAAATATCAAGGTTTTTGTCCTAATATGTGATGTATACCTAGTCAAAGTCCCTTTAAGACAAGTCATTTCACTAGGCGGCCATCTTTGCCTCTCGGGCATGCAAGTGCAGCTCTCTTTGAATGGGGAAACATCAAATTCTCCAAAAAAAGCTTATGATTTAATTTTATATTTGAAAATGCCAATGAAATCTGATAACAACAGTCTCATAAAGCTTGTTTCTTATGTTCAAATAGCATTAAAAAAAGCAGTCTTCCTATATATAAAGTCTTTGACCAAGTGCACCTTTAGGTTTCCAGGTAAACCACGAAATTACTGTCTTACTGAAAAGGGTTTTGATACTATTTTCTAAGAATGTGTCGATTAATGTAGACTCATTTTATAATAAAGAATGTAGACATATTTTGGTTTACAAACTGCATTGTTTCATCAGCCCTTGGCTAACGTGTCCACCATTTTTGTTTTGTGAAGTGTTTTCAGTTCAGTTCAGCAGCTAAACTTTAGCTGTGGGCATGATTCGCTTACTTTGTATACAGAAAGACCAATCACAACAGACTTGGCCAGCTGACCAATCAGAGCAGAGTATGCTTGTTTCGAAATCATTGCAAAATTATTCTTATATTAAAATGTATATTCTGTAAAAACGACAATGTTTTCCGCCCTTAGATGCATTTAAACCTGTTGTAAGGAGAATTCCAACAGAATATTAGAGCACTTTAAAATACCATATGACCTGCTCTTTACAGTCAACTTAATCAGCACTCTATATAAACTGCTTTTCTAAATCCTAAGCATGAGAACCTAAGAAATTAGATATTTTCGATATGTCATTAATAACACAAAATGTGACACTTAAAATTCCTTCATAATTTTTCAATAACCTGTCTGTCACTGTGTGTCTTACCCTTTGGGGAAGAAAATCGACCATCCTGTTACAAACTTAGGATCTCGCGTAAACAGAAGGACGGCAAATATAATGAAGAAGAAAGCGATAGATCCTTCTGCAAATCTAGAAGCAGAGAAGATATTTGAACTCAATGTTAGAAAACAGAACAAAGAGAAACAATAAGTGCTTTTTGATATTTTGAAATCTTCCTGACTTACTTTATT
Source organism: Cirrhinus molitorella (assembly GCA_033026305.1). Classification (NCBI taxonomy): domain Eukaryota; kingdom Metazoa; phylum Chordata; class Actinopteri; order Cypriniformes; family Cyprinidae; genus Cirrhinus; species Cirrhinus molitorella. Next base: position 15,644,213 of record CM065125.1, on the reverse strand, counting down.
GGGCCCAGTTTCTTGTAGTCTTCATCAATAACAGCTCTTGCTTTTGCTTCTGCGGCTTCCCGTGCATCATGTTTGCTAATACAAAGCCTGTATAAAAACAGACACACATTTCTGATATAAAATACAGTACGGGGGTTTCAAACTGTGGTCTAAGATTAAAGAAAGAACTAACTAAATAAATGTGATTGAAGTAAATAATCATGATTAAATAAGTAATAAAAAAAGTGTATTAGTGACCATAAAAAATGAATAATGTAAGCTAATAGAAACTAAATACTGGAACTGGGTTTTTGTATACACCAATATATAGCTGCCTTTTACATTTTTAGAAAGAGAGACCCATGAGGATGATCATATTTGTGGGTCAATGGGATACAAAAGATTGAAAGCCCCTGATATTGTATACGTAATTTTCTGTATATGCATTTAGGTCCCGTATTTACCGTGTATTGAGTCCGCCATAGAGAAAAGCAATCCAGATCCAGCCCAGAATGAGGAAGAGAAGCATGAGCGGGAACGCAAAGACAAACCATGAGCCAAAGTTTATGAGGTCACATTCAGGGAAGTAGCTACAGACACAAACAAAGACAGAAGATTAGAAATTAATACTTTTATTTATTAAGGATGCTTTAAATTGATCAAATGTCTTTGTATTTCAGATAAATGCTGTTCTTCTGGACTTTCTATTCACCAAAGAAACCTGAAAAAAAATCTACTCAGCTGTTTTCAACATCATAATAAATGTTTTTTTGAGCAGTAAATCAAAATATTAGAATGATTTCTGAAGCATCATGTGACTGAAGTAATGATGCTAAAAATTCAGCTTTGAAATTACAGGAATAAATTACATTTTAAAATATATTCAAACAGAGAAGTTATTTTAAATAGTACAAATATTTTTCAATTGTACTTTTTTGCTGTACTTTGGATCAAATGATTGCAGGCTTCGTAAGCAGAAGAGACATCTTTAAAAATCTTACTGTTTTACAAACATTGACTGGTAGTGTAGGTGATTCATTTCTGAATAAAACACATCAAATTGAATTCACACTAATCGTTTGAGTAAATTCAATGAGCCACTCATAAAAGTGGTAACTTTTTGCCAACTACTGGCATATCAATGTAACCTGCAGAAATAGTTATTGAAAAAAAAAATGTGTTAGTGTTCACTTTAATCAGACCTTAATATATCTAAAATATATAAATAATTTAGCCTCACTTTTATCCTTATCATAATTTTAAGATAAGCCTGTGCCGAAAACATGAAAACGTATGTTTTAATTAGATATTCACAGTCATTTCCTCCTCAGGAACTTAAGTAATTGAGCGTCAGCTGTTTCGTATCTAAGTGCTGCCTTAATCAATCTTTTTTACAGAACCAGATTAATTGTTATTTAAAATAGTTTTTTTTTTTTATTCATTTTAATACATTTTTCAATTATAGGCCAAAGCTGAATTAAAAAAAAAAACGTGCTGGTGATCAAATCAGCTGTAAAGCACATTTTGTGTACCTTCAGCTCTGCTTTTTTTTTTTTTTTTTTGTCTAGTCATTATGAGACAAGATGTTCTAAGCTGATTAAACATCAGTGATGAATTATGGTAAATGATTGCAGCCTGTATCTGAATGAGTTACTGGGGGAAATGTTTCCCAAAGTGATCATGGAAACACTGTCCATATTACATTCACTAAGCTTCATTTAATTGCATCTAAAGTATGCAAGAAACTTTAAAGTACACTGCATCAGTTTCTCAGGCAGTAGGTTTCCACTTGAGATGTACAGCTCACCTTCTGGCTTTTTCACAGAGAATCAACCTCCGAAATGTTAAAGGTTGAACCACAACACTGCATTGTTTTGATTTCACAAAACAGTACATACCTTTGATCTCTCACTTTATGACATTTAGGAATTACATAAACATAAGGACAATCAGTTCAGTCTGAGGTCGTCTGTGTTTATGTTTAACCCCACCTCTAAACATAACGTCACAGAGGCATAAGCAGAAAACATATGAATGAGATTGTACAAATTCATACAAATTAGCCACCACTTTGCCAAAAGTTAAAACAGTTACAAATTGCCATCAGATTATTATGGAAGCCCATTTCCATCACAGAAAAAAAAATGCAGATTTTTCTCGCAATTGTGAGTTTTCTCAGAATTGAGGGGTATAAACTTGCAATTCTAAGAAACAAAGTCAGAATTGCATGATATGAAATTGCATGATATCATATTTAGATAAAAGGTCAGAATTGCGAGACATATACTCTTAAAATATCTTGCAATTCTGACTTTATAGCATGCAACTGCGAGTTAAGTCTTGCAGATCTAACTCGCAACTGCTAGTTTATATCTTACAATTCTGACAAAAAAAGTCAGAATTGCAGATTTTTATCTTGCAATTCTGACTTTATTTCTCACAATTGCGACTTTATTTCTCAGAATTGTGAGTTTATTTCTGACAATTCTGACTTCATAACATGCAATTGTGAATTTATTTCTCAATTCTGAGAAAAAAAGTCAGAACTGTGAGTTTGTATCATGCAATTCTGAGAAAAAAAAGTCAGAATCGCACATTTTTATCTTGCAATTCTGACTTTTTTTCCTCGCACTTCAGTTTATATCACACGATTTAGAGAAAAAAAGTCAGAATTGTGACTTTATATCTTGCAATTCTGGCTTTATTTCTCACAATTGCAACTTTATTTTTTAGAACTGTGAGTTTATATCTCACAAATTCACAGTTGCGAGAAAAAAAGTCAGAATTGCGAGTTTTTATTTTGCAGTTCTGCCTTTATTTCTCGCACTTGTTATATCATAACTAACTATATCTTGCAATTCCGACTTTATTTCTCACAATTGTGACTATTTCTCAGAATTGTGAGTTTATTTCTCACAATTCTGACTTCATAACATACAATTGCGAATTTATATCTCAATTCTGAGAAAAAATTCAGAACTGTGAGTTTGCATCATGCAATTCTGAGAAAAAAAAAAGTCAGAATTGCACATTTTTATCTTGCAATTCTGACTTTTTTTCCCGCACTTCAGTTTATATTCAGTTTTTATATATTTAGAGAAAAAAAGTCAGAATTGTGACTTTATATCTTGCAATTCTGACTTTATAACTTGCAAATGTGAGTTCATATCTTGCAATTCTGGCTTTATTTCTCACAATTGCAAATTTATTTTTCAGAATTGTGACTTTATATCTCGCAATTCTGACTTTATAACTTGCAAATGTGAGTGCATATCTTGCAATTCTGGCTTTATTTCTCACAATTGCAAATTTATTTTTCAGAATTGTGAGTTTATATCTCACAAACTCACAACTGAGAGGAAAAAAGTCAGAATTGCAAGTTTTTATCTCGCAGTTCTGCCTTTATTTCTTGCACTTGTTATATCATAACTAACTATATCTTGCAATTCTGACTTTATTTCTCACAATTGTGAGTTTATTTCGGACAATTCTGACTTCATAACATGCAATTGCGAATTTACATCAATTCTGAGAAAAAAAGTCAGAACTGCACATTTTTATCTTGCAATTCTGACTTTTTTTCCTCGCACTTGAGTTTATATCACACAATTTAGAGAAAAAAAGTAAATTGTGACTTTATATCTCACAATTCTGACTATAACTTGCAAATACAAGTTCATATCTTGCAATTCTGGCTTTATTTCTCACAATTGCAACTTTATTTTTCACAACTGTGAGTTTATATCTCACAAACTGACAATTGAGAGGAAAAAAGTCAGAATTGTGAGTTTTTATCTCACAGTTCTGCCTTTATTTCTCGCACTTGTTATATCATAACTAACTATAACTATATATTGTAGTTCTGGCTTTATTTCTCACAATTGCAACTTTATTTTTCAGAACTGTGAGTTTATATCTCACAAACTCACAATTGAGAGGAAAAAAGTCAAAACTGTGAGTTTGTATCATGCAATTCTGAGAAAAAAGTCAGAATTGCACATTTTTATTTTGCAATTCTGACTTTTTTTCTCGCACTTGAGTTTATATCACGCAATTTAGAGAAAAAAAAGTCAGAATTGTGACTTTATATCTCGCAATTCTGACTTTATTTTTCAGAATTGTGAGTTTATTTCTCACAATTCTGACTTCACAAAATGCAATTGCGAATTTATGTCTCAGTTCTGAGAAAAAAGTCAGAACTGTGTGTTTGTATCATGCAATTCTGAGAAAAAAAGTCAGAATTGTGAGATGTAAACTCACTTATAAAAAGTCACTTATTGGCTTATTCAGTAAAGCAAGATAAATACATATAATATAATGTGGTTAATTGCTTTTTTGTTTAGCTATCTCTTTGTATAATCTGATTCAAGACTCAGATTTTGGGCTTACAATGCATCATTTACATGCAAGTCATGAACAAACAAGCTCAACAGCTGCAATAAACTACATCCACTAAAAGTGCTCTCCGGTCTTTTCACACAGCAGGTGCTATACTTTTAGACCCATATGTGCTCAATCTTTTTCCTGATGGCAGCACAATTATATTATGTAGATAAAGGGGGGCCCAAAATCTGGATTTTATTCTTTCAAACCTATTTGAATAAACAGAATTATTTTAAAAGAAAAGTTATGGCAAGTTATGGAAGAACAAGAAGATGCTGTACTATTTCTTAAGTTAAGAATCAAATAAGTAAACTTGTTACATTGATCATGTAAACTTGTACAAAAGGTCAGACAAAAGCACACAAGATGTTCTTTGGACCATTCTAAAATTATAAGAGGTAACATGGATCATTAGGCTTTGCATGAACTTTTGAAGTCTATGCCAGCATTTTGTATCAAATTAGGATTTTTGACCCAATTAGGGCTCTGTCCAAAATTGCATGCTTCGGATTCTAGAGAGCATTTGATTAGACAGAAAGTTTGCTGTGAAGCTGAAGTGCAGGGTGATATCAAAATTGATGATTGAAGATTTAAATGCGTAGATCTTTGAAATGTGAATTTTGTCATTGTTTTGGAGCATACATTCTTATAGATAATCTTAAGGCATTAAACATTTTCATACTAAAAATCATACCAAAAAAAATAGTTTTCATTGGGACTTTAAAACTCTTAATTTGTTCTACAAAGCTGATAATGTCATATCACATGCAGTGTGTTTGCTTCATCTTTATGAACTACTAAAATCGATTATGCTGAAATTTAAAACATCAGTTTTCCCTGGGAAAACTGTTTTAATGTAGCTAGGATTTGGGCCATCTCAAACTCTGTGGCACACCAGAGTGGAAATCAAATTATGTTCTATTTTGGCTTGTTGTTGTGACCTAATTACTAAACAGCTTTTTCAAAAGCCTGAGCCATTCAAAATTCTTGTTAGCATGCAGTACATGTCACAAGCACAATCAGCGGAACTGCCAGATGACTATTCAACACTGTTTTCACCTAAGTGTAGGATTGTTTGTCACATATTAAAGCTCATATATGAAGGCAGAATACAAGAATACATTTGCTAGAGTAAAAATGAGCAATGAATAAACCTTTGTCTACACCTTTCAGTAGCAAAAAATCAAATGAAGTGAGAAATGAAATGTTATTCAAGTAAGTGTTTAATTAAAGCTAATGCGCTTATTAGGATTGCATTAGCTTTAATTGTGTGAATTGATGTCTGATCTGAATATAAATTCTCATCTTGGCTGCAGACTGCAGATGACAGCACCATGGTGTCATCCAGCACTGATATTGACATGATACAGTATAATGGAAATGCTGCCTGTACAGTAGTGCACTGTCTGACACTTTTAAAATATATGAATTTCAATGATTTTTCCGTGCATGCATCATTACTGAACATATTTTTGGGAAACTTTTCTCTGCAAGCCGCTCAGATTTATTTGGCAGAGTATCTGAGCTATGAGTTGTAAAGGCACAGCCCTATTCTGGAAAAGGGGGCGAGAGCAACAGCTTATTTGCATTTAAAGAGACGTGCACAAAAACAGCGTGTTTCTGCTTCTATTCAAAATAGGCATTTTCACAATTATATAATAGATGATGTTTGGGGTAATTTGAGCTAAAACTTCAAAGACACATTCTGGGGACACCTGAGGCTTATATTACATCTTGTTAAAAGGGGCATAATATGTCTTTTTTGTTAAATAATATAATAGATACTATCACACCGCGTCCTAACTACACGCGGTGCTGCGACGCGATAAAAGTTATCTTTTCAATGTTAATCGGAGTTTTTGTCCTAACGCAGCAGTGACAAGCGAAGTTTGTAATTTAGAAACGGGTTCTATTTCCGCGACGTTACAGCTGGAACAACGGCATTCAAACTAATGACAGTGATAATCGTAGGTACTGATTATGTGCTTTATTCAAAGTTAAATGTGTCTAACGTGAGTAGTTAGGACACAGTGTCTGTCTTTCCAGTTAAATATTTTAGAGTTAAGCATAACACCGTGTCCTAACTACATGTGACGCGACATGATTCCAGCAACAAACAACTTGGGTGTCCACACCAGACGCAACGTGACAACGCGACACGGCAGACTCAATCAAACATGATTGGAATACACTTGTTGGTTCGCATTGAGTTCACACTTTGAACGTACATCTTTGCTTTAATTTATTTTCCAGATCTGAGGTAAACTATCTGTTGTTGCTTTCAGTATAGCTATAAAGGTCACACAAAATGATATTCAAACGCACATCAGACACATTTAACTTTGAATAAAGCACATAATCAGTACCTGAGATTATCACTGTCATTAGATGTCACGGAAATAGAAAGAGTTTCTAAAATAGAAATTTGCGGCTAGTTAGCACAAAAACTCAGATTAACATGAAAAAGATACCTTTTATCGCTTGTCGCGGCGTCGTGTCACGTGTAGTTAAGACCAGGGCTCGATTTAAGGGGGGGATGCGGGGGATGGCATCCCCCTTGTTGAAAAAAATGTGTATTATGTACAACCTATCGTGCAAATTAAATATTAAAATGTTCTATATATAATAATTTATAAACTAAAAAAACGCGATTGACCAATCAGAGCTCGGTATTATGGGCCGTTCATGTGTGGCGTCTTTTACATGCTCAAGATCCTTATTTTAAATGTAGACACGCAGTAAGCGCACTCATAATGGAAGCAGCACGGTTGTTTATAATGAGCTGTGCGTTAACACATTTTCATAATTTTTTGCGCAAAATGTTTCAAGCACAACTTCCGACATTCTTTAAAAAGAACACAATTAATAAGATATGGTATTTCATCGTTTAGAGGTTAAAGACATTCTGATATAACTTTATTGTGCGGTAGGCCTAAGGAGGACGAGGGACAATGAGAAAAAGAGGCGAGGGATGCGTTCCATTCACAAAAGTGCACCCTGTTGGCCTGTTCTAATTTACAGCATGTCAGTGGCTTGGCAAAAAAACAAAGAGTCTACAAGCATTCATTGCATGATGAAGCCTATATCAGAATGGCTCTATAGTTCAAATAATGAAAGAAAAATAGCCTATCCCTGTGTGCTTTTATTATCTTTATATGTTAGTTAAGTAATAATATCACACAAGAATGAGAGTGTGAGATCACCAATGTAAATTTAATTTCATCATATTTATTTATCCATGACAAGCCTTAAGTCAAGTCAAGTCAGCTTTATTTATATAGCGCTTTTTACAATACAAATTGTGTCAAAGCAACTTTACAGCTTTGGTTTAGCCTACATTGGGAAGACTAAATGTCCCCCCCCCCCCCCCCCCCTCCAAAAAAATAAAAATAAAATAATAATAAAAAAATTAATTAAATCAGGCCCCACAAGGAAAACAGCTTGTAAACCATACTACATTTAATAAAGCATATTTTTTGTTAAATAAAAATGTTTAAAAATTAGCCAAATTTTGTAATCACAGCACCCTCGACCCTACCATCCCCCCTGAGTTTTTTTTTTACAATTCATGGAATAAATGCTTGTAGACCACTGGTTAGGACACGGTGTAAGTGAACAGCGATATATTCATTAAACATAACATCAATGACTATGTTTCTGTCTTTACAAAATATCCACATCTCCTCCATCAGCACTTGAAGTGTTTTTTCTTGTTAGTCGTTTACAGTTCTTTTACTGTGCCTTACTTATGTCTGTACTCTTCAGAGCAATTTGAAACTTTGTATTGCAGCACTTTTCATGTTATTGCCTCCCTAAGATAAGTCACTTACATTGTATTCTTCAGTTACTTTAGATAAAAGCATCTGCTAAACGAATTTATTTGAATAAAAGAATGAATGCAAAAGTAATACTATGGTAATTTACCACGGCAGCCATGGGAAAATGGTATACCTCTTGAGCTGACCCACCAGGATCAGATTGGGGGCGGTGCCAGTAAGGGTTGCAGTTCCTCCAATGCTTGCAGCATAAGGTATACAGATCAGAAATCCTTTCCACACCTTCATCTGGTATTCAGCCTCTCTTCTGACTTCTTCTAGATTCTTTTGTTCTGATCTGTCTGTCCAGTCCGGTCTGTGAGGTTACAGTGGGGATTGAATCTCTTAATAATAATTCAGACTTTACTGTATGAAAAGATAATATAATAATCTCTCATATTCATAAGAATGTTCATAAGGTTGTCCACATGGCTGAGAAAATAAAAATCCAGATTTTCAATAATATTTTACTCTACATTTGCTGTTTGCATTTGACCTATATTGTTAAATTATATCAAATCTTTAAGCTCATTGTGTTTGATCTTGATCTTGTTTGCTTGTTTAAAAAAAGTCACAGATGAATTCTTCTGACATACCTGTTGTTCTCTGTGGTCAGCATCTGTTTTTCACAAGGAAGCACATGCATCTTCACCTGAGTATCACCTGCAATGGAATGTTTACTTTTTTAATTACAAATACCTCTCTAATATGAAATGAATTTCAAGCTTCTGATTTTTTTCAAAGAAAAATAAGCATTCTCAATCTCCTTATATTTAAGGAATCTCGACAGACAACAAAAGCGCATTGTTGGAAAATTTCAGCTCAAAGTTCTCCATTCAGGTTGTATATTATATTTTCATGTGTGCAGGTTGATTTCACACACAAACAAATTCAAACTCAAACCACATAAATCATTGATAGTATGCTGATGTCATGATTGCATCAAAAAAAAAAAACTTTCAAAATAAGGACTTTCATTTCCTAAATAGCTTGTAACACCCATGCACCCACCCTCTGGATCACTCTTGAGCTTGCAGTTCTCTTTTAGAGTCTCCAGATTTCCAAACAGGCTTTCAAGTATGGCATTAGCAATGGGCAGCATCATGGCTGTTGTGGCTGTATTACTCAACCACATTGACAGGAAAGAGGAAGTGATCATCATGCCTAAAATCAGCCTGGTGAGGAAAGAAAGACAAGTAGGGTCAAACCTCATAAACTATTGCGCAACATGTGGTCCAAAAAAATGTGACCATATACACAGTACACACTTAATTGCACATCCTAAAGCAGAGAACAATGAAGTCAGTGTTGAATACATGTAAAATGGTGAGGTTTAAATATTTAGAAACACATTCTGTTAAAAAAAAAAACTTTCCTATTTATCAAATGTGAGTAAAACTGTTTACCTACAATTGCTAAAACTTAAAGGAATAGTTCACCCAAAAATGAAAATTACTCCATGGTTTACTCACGCTCAAGCCATCTTAGGTCTATATGACTTTCTTATTTCAGATGATTACAAACAAAGTTCTATTAAAAAATGTTCTGGCTTTTCTGAGCTTTATAATGGTAGTGAATAGTGTTGAGATTTTGAAGTCCAATAAAGTGCATCCATACATCATAAAAAGTGCTCCACATGGCTCCAGCGAATCGATGCATTTGTGTATCAAAAATACCCATATTTAAAACTTTCTAAACCGTAATCTCTAGCTTCCGTCGTATTCATGATCATGAAGAAGTGGCATTCCAGTGGATGAGACACTTTTTTGGACTTCAAAATCTCAACACCCATTCACCGTCATTATAAAGTTTGGAGGAGCCAGGACATTTTTTAATATAACTTTGACTGTATTCTTCTGAAAGAAGAAAGTCATATACACCTAGGATGACTTGAGAGTGAGTAAATCATAGAGTAATTTTCATTTTGGGTTGAACTTTCTTATTAAGACTGGAGATTAAACTACGTCCTAATTTCAGTGCAGAATCATTCTTACCAAGCAGGTTTCACTCCGACGATTTTCAGCACCTTAAGGGCTATTCGGCGATGGAGACCCCACTCTTCTATAGCAGATGCCATCACTAAACCACTAAGGAACAGGAAGTTGGTCTCAAGGAAGTACTGTGGACAGACCTTCTTGGAAGGCAGGATTCCCATGGTGGGAAAGAGGCACACGGGAAGCATGGCTGTCACCGCCAGCGGGAGCGCTTCGGTACACCAGTACACCGCCATTAGCAGCACCACATACAAACATTTGCCCTCCTGATAAAGAAACAGATGGATGTGTGGATGCAGGGAAGGTTTAATAGGGATTACTGTGACTGAATGGAAATTCATTTTCTGTAGAGAAGTAGGCATCAGCAAAATTTCTTACAGAGCAGAAAATTTATTTTAGTATACCTGCCTGAGAGTCTTTTGCCATTGTATTAAATATGATAAACCAAGTTGAATTATTTCAGTTTAGGAGTCCTCCACACCTTTGGAAGGCACAATGAAATATGACATTTGCAAATAAATAAATGAAATAAAGAAAGAAAGAAATTTGCAGTTACTTTTAATTAACTCATTCTTACTGTAGGTCATTATCAACCAGATCATTCTTAGTGGATGAATGAGAATGCAGTGTTAAAGAAAAAGTTCACCCAAAATGAAAATTCTGTCATTAATTTCTTATCCTCATGTTGTTCCAAACCCATAAGATTTTTGTTAATCTCTGAAACACTAATTAAAATATTTTGATGAAATCCTAAGAACCTTCATCTTGTATTTCAATAAAAAAATAAAAAAAAATCTGTGTTCCAGAGATGAGGTTTGGAATGACATGAGGGTGAGTAATTATTGACAGAATTTTCATTTTTGGGTAAACTATCCCTTTAATAATTACATTAACTATAAATATATTCAAAACACTATGACAAACAGAAAGCTTTGCCTTTATTTTAGATAATATATCTGTTTATGATTCAAAACATCAAAAACAAAAGGTGCCAAAAGGTGAAAATAATCGGATGTAAACAACAGCATTGATTGCACGGTTCATGTACTACTGAATACGTTGTTCTGCTAATTTATGCTGCCTAAACCATAGAAAACAACAAAATCAGCCTAATATTTCACCTACCTGACTGGAAATGATAAGAACAAACACAAATGTTGTCAAGATTCTTGCCCTGGAAATCCTGATTCAGTTTGGCCAACCACAAACGCCTTTTGTTCCTCAGACAATTTATGTTTCTTGATTTGTTATAACTTTTGGCAGTCTATACAACTCCAAATGTTTTTTCCGGTCTGACCGATCAGTACAGCTCAAAACATGACAATAATTGACCATTTTCAGCAGCAATAATCAGCAAAATATGCAAGTTTTGTTTTATTCACTGGCATTGTTTACGTTTAGTGCCACCAATATGGCTGATACGTTGTGAAAACACTCTATGGCACCAAAACTATTTGGTTACCAGCAATCTTTAAAATATCTTCTTCTTTGTTCCACAAAATAAAGTCTTACAAGTTTGGAACACAAAGGTGAGTAAATGATGACAGGGTTGTACTTTTAGGGTGAACTGTCCCTTTAAGAACCTTTACACGTGCTAATGCTGTTTTTTCAACTTGGTCAATATCTGCATACATTTACATTATTTTAATCAACTGGGTGGATCAATTAGGCTGTTTCAACGCACATATTGAACCATCCTCTGGGATTAAAAGGCCAAAACAGCAGGTGACTGATTTTAACACCGTTTTACCTTTGATGGCACGACGAAGAGCAGCGGGAGCAGCAGTAGCGGGGCGAGCATCAGGATGAGCTGTTTGCGTGCGCTCCAGAGCTTCCTGGAAAACTTTGCAGGGTCCATAGCGGCATAAAATCAGTTTCCTTCCCTTTGTCTTTGCACTGGGAGAGGCTGCCGCTCTGGCGCTTGGTCCCCAACTTTATTACTTTTGCTTTATTATTTTTTAGCACAGCGGGAGAAGATTAACTATTGGCTTACTCGTTAACTCCCTAAAGACCCCTCGACTTTAGACTTCAACGTGAGTCGGTCTATAGCGCCAGCAAAGATGAAGCGCAAAGTGTTCTGCTTCACACAGGCTACACAGAAAGAGTAAGCATTAAAAAGAATACTCTGTTAACTAAAGAAGGGTTTGCAAAGCGATAATACTGGCAATGTGTGACAGTTCAACGGTTAGTAGGTCTCGCGTGCAGATGATGCTGTTGACTTCACATGCTTCTTGAGAGGTATGGTGTAGTGCACAGTCATTATAGTAATATCAGAATAATTATGGTATTTATGTTTCCAGGCTACATAGTTTTAACTTTACTTTTAGTTTGACTACTAGGCTATTAGTTTTGATTTTGAAGTTGTACTATACGCAAAACAGTCCCTAATTGGCCTCTGATATTTTGTTCTGGTTTGCTTTGCTATATCTAAACTGAAAGAAAAAAAAAAGAGTAAAATATTGCCTACTGTTGTGGTCGCCATGAATTTAAAATAGATAAATATATGCTGACAGCATTTCAAACACTATGAGATGGTATTTTAGTGGCTATTTCATTCGACTGTTAAAATGAGTACATACTAACCTACTTAACCAAATCTGTTTTGGCCCTTAAAATATACTGATAATAGCCCAACTCTCATAACAATGCAGGTGTTTTAAAACTGCCACGTGATGAATCAAAGTTCATCATATTGACCTAAACCTAAACCGTGAATGATATTTGTATATTGTAAAAGCAGTGCAAATACAAAAATGGCAAATCAGTAACGCACAATGCTAAATGAATGCAGTAAACATTAACTAACCAACATAAAATGCAGCATAAAACACCCTAATGTACATAAATGATAAATACAAAGCAATAGTATAACTACGAAATACATAGGGAATTCTGGGAACTAGCTCACAATATGTTTATTTATTTATTTATTTTATTTGGTTGCCTAAGGTTTTTATTTTTCTGAGTTCTTTTCATATCATTCTTTCATTAATGATAAAAGCCATGATGCTGTCCAGTAGCCTGTAGAGAGGAAGGAGTTTAAACACTCAGTCATTCATTTTTATCAGTGAATGAAACATGTATAAATCTTAATGTAATGCTTGTTCCCTGGAAACACACCTAGACCTCTGCTATCAGGGCTCTCACGTCATTCTGATAATGACTACCAGAATACACACATTTTTGTAATTTAGTCCACTTATATTCTTTGCAGGGTAAAATGGCATCCTGCCACCAGCAATACAAGCACAAATAAACTGGCTGACCCTGTAATTTACAAAAAAAGGAAATTTTAGCTGACACAGCTCCTGTTCAAAAGATTCAGATTTCCTGTGTGTAGTCAAGTCATGTGTTTCAAAGTCAGATGGGTTACAATTAACTAAATGCATAATTGATTACTGATTTTCTCTGTTGCTACATAGATTATTGACTATAGAAGTATTTATTAGCTAAAAAGGTTGTCCTTCCCCTGGGAATATATCAGTAACCGTCTGGTGGAGTGTGCATATTTTTGTTTAAACCCTCAGTGATTAACTGCAAATTGATAGAAAAATCCTATCAAAATGACAATATAAATAGTACTTTCTATCATCAGAGAATCTTCCTTAAATTTATTAAGCAGCACAACCACTTTCAACATTGAAAAAATTGAGCAGCAAATCAGCATATTAGAATGATTTCTGAAAGGTCAACTGACACCTAAAGAAATAATGGATGCTGAAAATTCAGCTTTGCCATCACTAGAATAATTGGCTTTCAAAATATATTAGAATATATTAATAGATTAGAATAGAACAGTGATTTTTACTTTATAGGGAATCAACCTACAGATAGTTGATCTGTGCATAATAAGCTTAATTCATTATTTTACATGGAAAAATAATCTGCTTCAAGGCTTTTTCACAAACCTTCGTATTTTTAAAACATTTCGATTCTGTTAAACTGACCAACAATTGCAGAGTGAGTTCTCAAGCATTTTTATATCCGCTGAGCCTCAAGGCTTGGCCTGTCTGTCTGTTTTTTAACTATATTGTATAGTCTCTTGGTATATGATTACTAAATGAATGATAAATGTTGTTTGGAATTACGAGAAATGTTTCTTTCCAGATAGCAAAATCTTATTGCTTTAATCTAATATTGCATCCCTCATCCTTTGGCAGCAAAACATAAGCAGCAACAAACACATATAATGACAGACAAAGTGCAAAACATTACAAAACAGCATATGTAAGCTGCACATGTGAGTATATTCATTGCATGAATATACTGAGACCTGCAAGGACTAAATCTGACAGTAAATTAAACTTGAGTGCAAGAGAAAAAGAAACCTTTTTCTTAGAAGCTCTTATAAGCGAATATGTGCTTCAGAAAAACCTTGGTGAAGAGGATGTGCTGAATTTTTGATTATAGACCCTCATTTTACTATCATAATCTTCTCTTATTAAGCTACAAAGACCCTTCTAGCAAGAATATATGGGAATATGATTCCATTTCATGTTCACGTTGCTTTCGTCAAAAAACGGTGACATTTTCTTTAAATGTCACTGTCACGGCTCTCTTCATATTTACAGAGATCGACATCTATTTTCCTCTAAAGGGCACATATGACAATTCTCTTTTACTCATGAGGTCATATTTTAAGATCAGGTTATGCATCCTCAGGCATTGATAGTATCTGGAAAATGTATGTGGTCTGATACTTTAATTACTTTTGTGATCTATAATTATTGTTAACTAAAATTAAAACCATAAAAAATTCATTTGTTATTGAATCATTAAAATAGCTAAAACTAAATAAATTTTAATTAAAAAAAAAAAACCTGCATTGACATGGAAAAAAAAGTAATAAAAAAAGACAAAACACACACAAAAAAACTAAAACGTCTACTACAGTTAAAATGAATATATGAAAGTAAAATGTAATTCAAATCAAAATATTAACAAACAAAAAACTATTATTGTATATCAATGATACTAAAATAACAATGGTCTTTAAAATGAATGATTGAAGTCTGGTGCTCAATTTGAATGACAAATTCTCATTTGCCCCATGTACTGCACTTACACCCTCTAGTGGACAAATGATCAACACTGTCTGATCTCCCATCAGTGTTATGTGCTTATTAAAAAAAACTGCTGGAGAGATTTGACCCAGATGGCTAAAATGTAAGGCTGTTACAAGTCAGTATGTAAGTATGAGGACAAACATGAAAATTATTGTACATTTCATTGTTGGATAGTTCTAACAAACACTGAATCAAGCACATGGACTGCTGCTTAAACTACTTAAATTTATTTTAAAGAAAAGGCGATTTGTGTGAGAACAATGCCTCAAGCGGCTTTAATTCACTAAGAACATTTAACAAAGTCTTTCTGGATCTGTATTATTGCAGGTTTGTGTGTGGGCACAGAGCAAGGGTCATGGAACTAACTAATAATGTGAAGAAACTGTTAAATACGCCCACATATGTTAGAGACTTTATGTATACAATATTTTAGGGTATGAAAACTGTAGCACTGTATTAGCAAACACACACTGCAACACTTCATCATTTTATATTTATTGACAGACACATTTTATATACTTACAAACATACAACTGGATATTTAGCCAACATGTTATATTTAGGGAAGCGTTTTTAATAAGGGGGAAATTCTTGTACTATTAAATATTATTGTTGCTGTTTTATTACAAAGTAAATGTGATTAAAATGATGCAGACATTGCAGGTAAACAGCCACAGCTAATCTTCTTATGAAATGATGCGACAGCTGTCAGATCGTGTTAATATTGTGAAATTGTGTAATATGGGTAATGTCAGAAGAATGTTAGTGAAATCTGTCTTCTATGAAATTATGCCTTTAGCTGCAGAAATTCTGCACAGTAATTCTCAATAGCTTAAACGGTGGAAGAGTGTATAAAAACAAGAAATTGGTCTCAACTGATGAAGCCATGTAAATTCAAAAACACTCATTGATAGAATGAAAGTAAGCCACAGGAATAGTTAACCCAAAAATGTCCTTATCCTCAGGCCATCCAAAAAGTATGAGTTTGTTACTTTATCTAAACAGATTTTGAGAAATTTAGTATTAGGGTAATTCTGTGTCAACTCAACCAGAGCTCCCCAGCCCAAATTTTTGATTTTGCTCATATTTTTTTCTGAAGAAAGATAGACAAGTATAGTGATGAAAGCCAAAATATTAAATGTCATCGATAAAATTTTACTGAGGAATCCACTATTTTGTAGAGAGGGGTCAAAATTCAGCATTTTCAGACATTCAGTTTTAAATACAATAAGTATCAGCTGTATACATAGTGACCGACCACTTGATTTTCAACCATTGAAAATGGGTCATATTCAACAATCTGAAAATGAAGCCTCATTGAGATGTCCGTATCACTGGGACTGAGCAAAGTTGGGCCTTGAAAATGAAGATTCTGAAACAAGTTTATTAAGAACTAGAATCTAAAATCATATTGTGATATCTTTAATACTTCTTGAGTTATAAGCTCTCAAACTTTGGAAAAATAATATATATGGCACTCAAACAGGTATGTTCAGTGCTGTTTTGACAGAAGGAAACAAGATGCATCTCTAGTTTCAACATTATTTGTTCTTCAGATATTCTTCTTTAAAAGAAAAGAAATATCATATTTTTGCAAAATGAAACACATTTGGTTTTTGACCACTGAAAAATGTATACAATTTAACAGTTTACTCCAGGAGCCATATTGAAATTCCAGTATCTCTGGAGCTGAAACATACAGGCCCGTAAAAATTAAGATGCCAAAAGGAAAGGTTGTTAAGACCCAATATCTTTAAGGACATTAAGATATCTTTAATACTTGAGAAAAAAACTTGAAAAGTGGTGTTTCCCCATTTTTGTACAGTAATGTAACAAAGACTGCTAAAGTCTCTGTGTGAAAATAACATGATGCTACTATCATTCTGACGTCATATTTACCCACTTGTAATTTGGAATCTTGGGTAAAAATGGCCAATTTGACCCTCCTCTACAAAATAGTGAATTACTCTGTAAATACTTATCCATGAAATTTAATATTTTATCTTTCATCATTATATATGTTCATCTTCCTTCAGAAAAATATTATATTAACTAAATCAAAAATTTGAGCTGGGGAAGTTTTTGAAATTTGGTTTATGAAATTACCCATTATATCTTATACTCACCAATGGATACAAAGCAGTGAATATAAGTGCCATCAGAATGAGGGTCCAAAAAGCTAAGAAATAGAATTCCTAGGGGGCACGTCTCACCTTGGGACTCGTACACCAAGATGATGGCATCTGCTACCCAATGGGCCAATCTCTGCTTGGAGACAGCATTGCCCTTCTGCTGTTCCCCAAAGCTGCTTGGAGCGCCTGAAGCTCCGGGTGCGGTGCACATAAACGTTTAGACAAAACAATTCCAAAGCCAGGTCTGCCTCCTCCGGGCACAGAGCTTGCAGGTTCACCACCTGATCCCGAAAAGGGTTTGGTGGGAATCTTGGGCTTGTAACCGGGCCGGGGTCTCAGGATAACGTGAGAGTCAGCCGGTCCGAACTCTAGGCATGCTTTGTTGACTGAGAATGCGTGCAGGTCCCCAACCCTCCTGATGGAGGCCAGTGCAGTCAGGAGTGAAGTCTTAAGCAACAGATATTTCAGCTCAACTGAACGAGACGGCTCGAAGGGAGCCCTCCGAAGGGCCTGGAGGACCATGGAGAGATCCCAAGAGGGAACAAGGTGTGATCTAGAGGAGTTAATCCTTCTCGCACCTCTCAGGAACCTGGCAATCAAGTGATGCTTCCCTAGGCATGACCTATTAAGTGCATCGTGATATGCCTCAATTTCAGCGACATACACTTTCAAAGTGGAGGGGGACAGCCTCTGCTCCAACTTTTTTCAGGAAGGAGAGCACCTTTGCGTGTCCTCTCGGCAAGAGGAACACCAATCAACAAATGGACCCCACCTCAGAGCGTAAGCCTGCCTCGTAGAGGGGGCTCCAGCCTAAGTGATAGTGTCTACCATGGCCTGGGGAAGGCCAGTAAGGTCTTCTGCGTCCAGTCCAGAAGCCACGCATGTAGGTTCCATAGATCAGGATGCGGGTGCCAAGTTGTGCCCTCCCCCTGAGAAAGAAGGTCTTTCCTCAAAGGGATCTTCGAGGCAGGGGCTGTAGCGAGGAGCATGATGTTGGAGAAACAGAGGACTGAACCCAGGATTGAACCCAGAACCTTTCCAGATTCGAATTCTGGCTCAGAGTTCGACGAGGCACAGCATCGCTCAGGAATGAAACTCAGGGCACTCGGGGTCTTAGTGAGCTCCTCATGCACCTCAGGGAAGAAAAGGCACAGGGGCGGAGTGAGGTGTAATGTCGCTACGCATGCCCAGATACCAAACGCCAAGCCGCAAGCGCTCGGGTGAAGGTGCCTTAGACCCCTCCAAACCAATGCTCATGGCTGCCCAGTGGAGCATGGCCACCAGTTCAGAATCAGCCTCCGACTGGGCATCTGCCGTGACGGGGGACTGTCCAGCAAAAGCTTCTGTCTCAGCAGGCGTAAGCCCTTCCTAAGACACAGTGATGGACATTTTATCCTCCTCTGGAGCACCAAAGGTGACAATAGGCCTGGCTAGTGCCAAGCTTTGGCATCTCCACGGACTGAGATAACGGACTTCCGTGGGAGCTGACCCGGCAGAATGTTCGGCACGGTCACCCATAGATCACCCTCACGTCTAACCAATGTAGTCGAGGAGCCTGTATGGCCCGCCAAACTGGAACGGGTACAGGACAGTGGCTGCCACCTTGCAAACAAGAGGCACAATCTCAGCATGGACATGCATTCGCACATTCCATCTGCGTGCCACAGGTTGCCGACCCCTGCTATAGAGACACTGCGGGTAGAATTAATTTACACACGCAAACGCTTTCTCACTAATTACTTTATATAAACATAATCTTTACAGTGCTACTTTATCTGTATCTGATTTAGAACAAGAAGAAATCTGTGAGAAATATAACAGTCCAAAGACAAAATAACTGATAAAAGTGAGCTATTATAGGAGCAGTAGCCATGTAGGCAACGATGTGTCATATACCATAGCTGTGCACAAGGTGTTCGAGTCTCAGCTCAAGGTTTAGGCATATTTGTTCATTAATGATGTCATAAGCGACTAGTTGATGTTGACTCGCCTTCATATAAATGGCGACTTTAAAAAAATCTGAAGTCGTTTAACCCCTAGTATGCAGTAGTATGTATAGAGAGCTAGTATTTTGACTAAAAGTTGATTAAAGTTAAAAACATCTTAAAGACGGATTATTTGTTGATTACAAACACGCTTTTTTTTTCACTTCACAAGATGTAACTGATGGACTAGGAGTGGATTACTTATGATAATTACAGTCATTATCAGCTGTTGAAACGCTCCTTCTGGTGGCAGCCATTCAATGCAATGGTTCCATTGATGAGTAATGCTAAATTTCTCCAAATCTGTTTTGATGATGAAACAAACTTGTCTACATTTCAAAAAGCCTGGGGGTGAGGAAATTTTCTGCGAATTTTCATTTTTGGGTGAACTGTTCCTTTGACTCTGAAACTTCGTTCTAATTCCAAAGTACCAGTTACAAAATCAGGTACATCTTTGAAGAGTGAATATATTATTATTATTATTATACAGTATGGCACCCCAAAGGAGCCCTGTCCATGAACTAATCCATGTCCCCAGGAGACAAAAGCTGTACTGTGCGCCATATGAGTCAGAGAGAGGTGCAAGTCAGGGGGCTTTGATTAAGACACGAATGGACTCCTGAGCAAAGGTTATATTCTTCCCCACAGCTACAGCTAGTTCTGACAGGTATGCAATGATGAACAGGAATTTACATGGGTTTAGAGTTACAGTATATGGCTTTTTGCTTTTAATGTCAAGGTGATGTTTGACACCTCTATAGTCCTGTCATTTATCCACCATTCAATAGTGAAACGTTATAAGAAATTGAAACTAAAAGTCCAAGGTTTTCTGTGGACTCTGAAACCTGCGGTTTTAAAAACAATATTGTTATTAAAGGGAAAGCATGGAAAGTCTGTGTGTGATGGGGATTGTAAGAAACAAAAGCGTGAAGATGGTGTTAACTGCATTGTGAGAAAATATGTGTATTATGGTCTTTTTAATTGATTTTCATCTCTTATTTTGTGTATGTGCAATAATTTAATTAAAAAAAAAATATTTTTGGGTGTGCAACAAATAAGTAGCATGGGTATATCTAAACAATACATTGAATGGGTCAAAATTTTTCTCTTATGCCAAAAGGATATTAATTAAAGATCATGTTTCATGAAGATATTTAGTAAATTTCCTAAAATATTTCAAAACCCAAAAACGTAATTAGGACAACTTTAAAGGTAGGATTAGGTGTAGTACGTTATTTTAAAACATCACAGAGCATTAGAGTTAAAGCGCCACTCAATGGACATTCCAGTGGACATTACAATATTATTTAGAGTCTTGCAAGAGTTCCCACAGGTATATTTTCGTCGTGAGATCAGGTTGCTTATTTTTGCCCACCCATAGGTTGTGTTGCATCCAAGGGGCAAGCACTGAGATTAACTGTAGTTTGAATCGTGAATTTTATTCCACAAGCAATGTACTGAATTTACAAGCAAGTTCACTGAATTGCCTGTGGAATACAAACTGTTTAAACACCAACAGTATTCTTTAACCCTGACACAGTTGTACTCTTGGACTTCCAGTTCGTTAAATATTCAGATATTGTTGCAGCTGGTGTGTCCTTGATTTATTCCATGGAAATGTACAGATTAAAAAAATGTCCAAAAAACTGATTAATTTCTCATGGCCAATCTCCACTCATTCTGACTGTGTGTTGGTTTGGTGGTCAGGTTTATTTATTCACTTAAATTTAACATGCTTCTTATCTCCTGACGGTAATACCGTATTCTTAGATTCAATGATAAATTAGTTGTTTTTTCCTCTGTGTTTCCTGAGAAGGCACCAAACGGAGTCAGATGTATTGATAAATGATTATCTGCTGGAGTGTGAACTGAGCACGATGTGAAACAGTCTGGTCTAGAACTTTTCATGAAGTCAGTGAAGCAGGTGATGAGGTGTGAAAAAATCAATCAATATCCTGTGGGTATAGACTCATCACATGGAGCCACACTAAAATTCTTCTCACATTCACACATAAGCACACCCACAGGAATATAGTTTATCTTGGTGGTGTTTCATGCATTGTAACACTTCTCGTCTCAAGGTTTCACAATTAAAGACTTGTGTCCAAATATATATATATATATATATATAAGTTACCCTGGATACTGCTGCATGGAATGAGAGAACACATATTTTTCTGTCTCAAGTGTAGAATCATTTCAGTTAAACGGCTCAAACTCAATTATTTCTTTTATTATTAACACTTTAACCATCTGGTATATAAATTATTTAACTGAAAAACAAGGTTTTAATGTAAAAGTATGAATATAATCTTTCAGTGTTTTTTCCCTCCAAAATATTGAGGGAGTTAAAGAATAGTTAACCCCCAAAAAAAAGTTAAATTTGATTTGGAACAGATTTTGAGAAATTTAACCAGTGGATGAATGACCAGTGGATCCTTTGCAGTAAATGAGTGCCTTCAGAATTAAAGTCCAAACAACTGATAGAAACATCACACTAATAGTTCCAACCTGATCTCATGACAAAATGTACCTGTGGGAACTTTTTCGCAAGATGTGAAATGCGTACCAATAAGAACACATCACCGCAATTTCCAACAGAAATGTCCACTGAGTGGTGCTAAAAGAGTGTTTGTTTGTTTTTCCCCCGGAACAGATGAATGTACATATGGTACGTTTAATGTGACACGGTTTTGTACGTTTCACCGCAGTTCTGACTTGAAATGTCCCTTGAGAGGCGCCATAAATCTAATGCTCCATGAAGTTTTAAAATAACGTAGCTGCTACACCTAAACCTACACGATAATATTAACAAAAGCACATGTGACATCAAAAGGCAATCGCAAGCATGCTGTTTTAGCTTCTTTATCGATCTCTCATCTTTCAGCTCTTTCGTCGTGAGTCATGTGTTTCACAGGATTCATACCCAAAAGTTAATTTCGTGTCGGCTGAGCTACCGAGCAAGCTTGTTACGTCCAGAAAGCGAAACATGGAGCTGTAAACAAACTGCTCGCTGTTTTACCTGTAGTGGACATTTCTGTTGGAAACTTACAGTGATATGTATCCCACAGGTATGTTTTTGTCATGAGATCAGGTAGAATAGTTCATGAGAGTACCACAACACATACATCTGTTTTCCTTGCTCTTGCGTCAGCAGCAACACACGCATGCAAAGAAATTAAACAAATTCACATGGACTATTTTAATGATTTACTTACTACCTTTCTGGGCCTTGAATGTGTCGGTTGTGTTCCTGTCTATGTAGGGTCAGAAAGCTCTCGGATTTCATCAAAAATATCTCAATTTGTGTTCCGAAGATGAACCAAGTTCTTAAGGGTTTGGAATGACATGACTGTGAGTAATTAATAGCAGATTTTTAATTACTATCTTTAATTCCCTTAACCATTGTTTCTGGCAAAACACTTTTCATTAAAAAATATGTCCGCTGTTGTCCTCTCACATCAAAATCCACCCACATAATTGTTTAGACTTTTGAATATGTAAATGGTACTTGATTTCTTACCTGATTTATACTAGATGACTTTATCACTAGAGAAAGCAATATTATGGACTCACATTGTAGCCAGATTGAAGCAGCAGTTTGAAGTTAAAAACATCTCAATGCCGAGTTGTTTGTATTTATTACTAACATGCAGATTTTTGAATCACAAGACATTAATTTATGTACTGACGTCGTGTGGTTTACTTGTGGATTATTGTGATGTTTTTACTAGCTATTTGAACTCTCATTCTGATGGCACCCATTCAAAGAGAGCATTGTTCTGATGACTAAAAACAAACTGGATGGCCTGAGGGTGAGTGAAGTATTCTGGTTTGAACAATATGGATCAAATCCAGTTCACACCAGAGACAATTTTTGCTATTACAGCGCAGCTTTTTTTTCTGTGTAAACTGATGTATTTGACTTTAACATTTTTAAAATTGCATTGTCAAATTAAAAGAATTTCAGTCTTAAAATTCACTTTGCAGCATGTTTTACTGCTTAAAGGGATAATTAACCCAATAATGAAAATTCTGTCATTAATTACTCACCCTCATGTCATTTCAAACCCATAAGACCTTCGTTCATCTTCGGAACACAAATTAGGATATTTTTTATGAAATCTGAGAGCTTTCTGACCCCGCATAGACAGCAATGCAACTACCAAGTTCAAGGCCAAGAAAGGTAGTAAGGACATAATTAAAATATTCCATAGGTTCGACCGTAACTTTAGGAAGCTAAAGGAATACTATTTGTGTGCAAAGACAAAAAAACAAAACTTTTTTTTTAACAATGTCTTCTCTTCCGTTTCAGTCTTTGACACACATATTTAACAACAGATGTATTTGATCCTTTCTCTGTGTTTCGCACATGAACATCAAATTTTTAAGATGCTGTATCAAGTACAAAAAATAAGTATTAAACACTTTTCAGGATTGTGTAGACACAGTGCTTCACAACCTCCATTAACCATTTCATCAGCACAATGACATATAAAGATGACACATCTATGAACCATAGTGAATGAGATTTGGAAGGTTCACATAAAAATTAAAGCATTACAGATAGCATTGAAAAATAAATCAATACTTATTAATTAATCACAGAAAGCACCTGCCTGTTGCCATGCACTATGAATGTGTGTGTTTGTGTGGGTACATACCCACATCTTTCATTTAAAATCTTGAGCAAACACACAAAGAGCAGGCGGAGGCTGCATCTGCTGACGTACAGCCAGTGGCTGTGAGAGAGTCCGTTTGCTCCGAGCCTCTGAATCACACAGCATCTCTACAGAAGCATCTCCAGCAAACAGAGGAGCAGCACAGCATTTTTCAAACCAACATCTGGAGAACTGCAACATCTGATTTGTTGACTACAACTGCGGCTTTCAGATTTCTTGATTTGTTATTTATCCCATCATCTAAATCAGTTTTTTACTCTTTAGAATTTTTCTTCTTTCTTTTCTTCCATTCCTCATCTTCTTCCCCATCTCTTTATCTTCACAAATCCTGATGAACGACTCATACCTGCAGTTTCATAAAGGGCAGAAACCTGCAAACAGCACGACTTTGCCTTCAAATGGCAGCACGGTTGATCCTCCAGCAGGGGCGCTGTGTGAGCAGGTTCAAATCCAGGCGGAGGTTTTTCTCACCTTGGGTATTGTGAGTCTTCTGGAGAACATCCTTGTCATCTTGGCCGTGGTCAAAAACAAGAACCTCCACTCTCCGATGTATTTTTTCCTGTGCAGCCTGGCTGCCGCAGACATGCTGGTGAGTGTTTCGAACTCTTTGGAGACCATTGTCATTGCCGTACTAAACAGTCGCCTTTTGGTGGCCAGTGACCACTTTGTGCGTTTGATGGACAATGTGTTTGATTCAATGATTTGCATTTCTCTTGTGGCATCAATCTGCAACCTCTTGGCGATTGCCGTTGACCGCTATGTCACGATTTTCTATGCCTTACGCTACCACAGCATAGTGACCGTACGCAGAGCGCTAGTGGCCATCGCTGTGATCTGGTTGGTGTGCGTGGTTTGTGGGATCGTCTTCATCGTGTACTCTGAGAGCAAGACTGTGATTGTTTGTCTAATCACAATGTTCTTTGCCATGCTGGTGCTTATGGCCACTCTCTACGTACACATGTTTCTTCTCGCCAGACTTCACGTTCAGAGAATTGCAGCTTTACCCCCAGCGGCTGCCGGCAACCCGGCCCCACGTCAACGCAGCTGCATGAAGGGAGCCATCACCATTTCCATCCTCCTCGGCGTGTTTGTTTGTTGCTGGGCGCCGTTTTTCCTCCACCTCATTCTGCTGGTGTCCTGTCCGCACCATCCGCTCTGCCTCTGCTACATGTCTCACTTCACCACGTACCTGGTCCTCATCATGTGCAACTCTGTGATTGACCCCCTCATCTACGCCTGCCGCAGTCTTGAAATGAGGAAGACCTTTAAGGAGATACTCTGCTGTTTTGGCTGTCAGCCTTCACTTTAGATGAATGGCTGATTGAAAGGAGACTGAATGTGCAAAGAAAAAGTTTACCTTGATGAAAGATTTCAAAGCGTGGAGGCCGTAATGATGCTATATATCGAGATGTGGATAAGGACAAAAGCAGACACGTAGCATTCAGAAAAATTGGACTGGAAGTTTGCTGAGCACAATCAGCTCAGGTTCTGCAAGAAAATCAGAGAACTGGGGGGTGGATCGAATGTGACCTATCGCTTGCTCAAAGGGCAGATCAATTATGTGTTATTTGTGTCTATTATGTGCATTCAGTTTTAGGATTGAACAAAATGTAAAACAAAAATTTACCAGATCTCATGATGAAAACGTACCTGTGGCTCGCTAAGTAGCTCAGCCGACACGGAATTGGACTAAGGATGCGGAATTCTTGGGTATAAATCCTATGAAAAACATGACTCGCAATGAAAAAGCTAAAAAAAAGAGATTGAAAAACGTCACATTTTGCTTTTATTCAAACTATCGGGTAGGTTTAGGTGTAGTGCAGATGGTACATTATTTTAAAACATCACAGAGCATTATAGTTACAGCGCCAACTCAGAACTGTGGTAATGCGTACAAAACCAACATTACATAAAATGTACCACTGTTCTTTTTTTCTTTTCAACTGAATGTTGCAAACCATGTCTCCTGCGTTTTTTGAACGAATTCTGACCGGAAAAAAATGAACACTTTTTTTAGCGCCACTCTGTGGACATTTCACACTGAATATGTCATGAAACATGCCGTTACGTGTTTCACGTCTGTTATAGCGCCACTCAACATACTTTTCAATTTAGAACTGTGGTGACGCATACAAAACCAGTGTCACATAAAACGTACCATGTGTCATCTCTTTTAGTGCCACTCAGTGGACATTTCACAAACGTCACAAAACATACATGGTGCTACGTGTTTTATGTCTTGCGAAAAAGTTCCTACATGTACGTTTTCGTCATGAGATCACGTTGACAAAAAGACACTATGATAACACTAATACACAGGCATTTGCAAATGTTATAGGTCTGGCTTCCGGTTTCACCCGCGGCCAGGTATTTTTAGCTGTACAAAACGGCTCGTTTTGCTGCTTGATATTGCAAATTGGTGTGTCTTACCCTTTTATTTTAATGTATTATCTAAATTATGAACACACTGGTTTGTAGTTCAAACAGTTGTACCGTTTTCTGCACATTGTTATTCTCATTATTTTTGAAAGTGGCTAATGAACTGGAAGTCTCACCCATAGGCTTACTTCTGTGTTGAAGAATAAGGTGGATTAAAAAATGTAAAAAAAAAAAGTGGTCTCACACTTTTAGACCCCACAGTACATAATGTAAAAAATGTGTATATAGTATATTTTAGGTATCTGTGACAGTGTTTGAGCCATTTTGGTGGGTAAATGCCTCTGTTGAAAGCTGCTAAGGTAAAATCTTTCTGTTAGTCTGTGGTAACTTGCCTGTTAACATCAAAAAACGTCTGTCTGTCTTTTTGAGGTATCTCAGCCCAACTTGTGCAGTCAGCATGTGTGGACCATTTAACTGTCAAAGTTTCAAATTTCTATAGTTTTGCCTTTCAGTGGTGGAATGTAACTGAGGTCTTACCATTTATTTTTTTGTCAGAGACTTGATAGCAAAACCCAACTACA
Organism: Cirrhinus molitorella; assembly: GCA_033026305.1. NCBI lineage: Eukaryota > Metazoa > Chordata > Actinopteri > Cypriniformes > Cyprinidae > Cirrhinus > Cirrhinus molitorella. The sequence goes on along the minus strand of CM065125.1, from coordinate 15,617,217 downwards.
CATGTCAGTTTCAACACCAAATATTCCTCATATTTGAGGTTTTTGCCTTTTATTCAGAAGTGGAAAAGGAGAAGTGGACAAGATCAAAGATCACAAACCAGGATACGAACTCAGGTCACCGAAAGCACAACTTCACTGTGTGTCAGAGCACTACCTACGTACTAGCTCTGACTAATTATCCCTCCTATTCCAGCATCATAGTTTAGCTTTTTTATGGGTAATCTAGTGGTTTAAGTTTGATATTTATTTACTGACCTGTATTGAGTCTCACTACAATGCTATTAGAACTGTGTTTGCACTTTATGAACACTTTTAGTGCATGAGCTTATCACTTGACTTGTATCTGTGGCCACAAACTCCAATATCTGCAAAAAGTTTAAAATAAAAGAGGTTAGCTTAATCAAGGAATATGTTCTCTGTTTTTTCATGCATGAATGCTAGTCTCTATAAAAAAAAAATGTTTATGTGTGTGGATCTGTGTGATCCATTTAATTTTAACCAGAGTGAAATTCTGTTATCATATCAGTATTTAACTTAAACTGCAAGGTTAAGTGTTAGTACAAGAACTCTATTGTCCTGAAAAAACACTTCTGAGTTGCTCAAAGATGAACTATAAAATGAAAAAAGTTATCAAAGTTCTTTCATAATGATCTGTTAATGGTTACCTGTATGAATGCAGCATACAGTAGAATTCATAAAACAAAACAAACAAAAAAAAAACTGTGCAATGAGCAGTTATAGGTTGGAGTCAAATCTGTGCCTTCCCCCTGGTGTATTTTATTGTTTCCTAGTTTAACTACAATAATAATCCAATATAAAAATTATAAATGACATACCATAATTTAGCCTGTTATGGATCCATTAAAGCATATGTATTTAAATACATCAAATAAACAGATACAACTAGTTGTAAACGTTCATTTGGCAGATATTTTTATCAATCAAACTAATCAAACCCAAATGCTTGAAAGCTGAGCAACACTCAAGGCTGCTAGTGTACATGCCAACAGAGACTCAAGAGACAATCCATCAGTAATAAAGCTGGAGGACAAAACAAGAACGTAATACAAGACAGGAATGTTTATCACTTATCAATGAGGCCAGTAGCTATAGCTGCTAATGATCTTGTCTTCACACTTTCTGGACCTTAATTGTTAGTCCTGAAGGGAGTGCGGGCTACATCCAGTGATATGATGTCTTGGAGTTTAGCATGTGTAATTGGTATCTATTATGCTATGATGCAAACCCCAAAGCAAATGTACACTAATAACCACAGGAGTCAATAATGGCAAAAAAAAAAAAAAAAAAAATGCTTAACTTCTTGTTCTGGATATTCTGTGCCTTTAACGCAACAACACCACCTCCATTGCATGGCAGGGGGAAGGTCACTGGGTACCTACGGCACACACATCAGCAATGTTACTGAGTACATTAGAGTTGTCAGAAATCCTATGGCAGTGATCTGAGAGCTTCTCACCAGGAAAGAAATATCGGAGAATATGAATGAGTCATTACTTTGTGCTTTGGGGCCCCCTGCAGCTTAATGAAAGGATCGCGTTAGAGAGAAAATCTCACAGTGTGATTACTCATGTATATAGTAGCCTACCTGGAAAAACATCAGCTCATCGTCCACAATGTGTCACTCAGAGTGATTTGGTTAACAGTATTTTTCAGTAGGCCTATATGGTATAGCCTATTGTGCTCTGCAGAAACGAATTGAAGATACATTTTAATCCCAGGCAAGGGAGTTCCTTCAGTGCTGAATGTCATTGACATTTCTCTTCCTCTCTCGCTTCTCTGCTTTCTGAAAATTTTGAGATCTGAAATCTTTCTTTTACTCTTCAGAAATAAGCAAACCGTAGTTCCGTATAAGCTCTGTGGAACTAATCAATTTTCTGATTCAAAGTTGTTGTGCACAGTTCCTCAATTTTCCGAAACACCATTTCCTGACCGAGAATTCTAAATTGCCTAAAACGTCTTGTTTTTCTCTTGTTTTCATATTTGCTGAAGGTAATGACTTAGAAGTAGTTTAACCAATAGCAGATATTGTACATAATCGACCAATTGTGGCGTACAAGGAGGTCTGTCCAGCTTATTTTTACGTAAGAGGGGCATGACGACATTGTTTTTTTGTTTGTTTGTTTGTTTGTTTGTTTGTTTGTTTTTTGCTGTACAAAGCAAACTGCAAACTGGCGTGTCTTAGCATATTACTGTATTGTCTTAATTATGAACACAATGGATTGTAGTGCAACAGTTTTATGTACCGTTTTACTGCACATTTTTATTCTCCGGCTAATTGACCTTAAGTCTCGCCCATAAGCGTACTTTCGCGTTGAAGAATAAGGGTGATAGAAAACGGTCAAAGCAATGCAAATGTAATCGGCTAGCCTAGTGTAGGAGAACTGTAGACATTACGTCAATAGGAAAACAAAGCCAAAACCAGGACATTTTAGGCAATTTAGAAATCCTGGCAGGATATTTTCTGGAAAAATGCCTAATGGTTAAAATGATTTAGCCATATGTGGTGTCAAAAGAAAATTGAAAGGTGTTTCAGATGACGTTCCTGTGTGACATTCTGTGTAAAAATGACAAAGGCTTTGGAGGAACATCCACCGATGTATCGTTCACACTAAAACCAGCAACCATCAATCAGTCAACAAGAGGGAGCTACTGAGTCACTAATCGAGTCACTCAAGACATAGCCTTTAATTTACAGCCATCCACTGGCCAATAACTAAATTATCTTTTCTGTAGATTTCGTTAAGTATGCGCTATAGAAGGAACTGGTGTAAACATATTAGAGCACTAATATATATAACAATACAGATAATGTTGCAAATGCTCTCAGTAAAGCTTGAATTGAACCTGTGACATTTCTTTAGGCAGGGTGATCTGCAGATGGTGTTGGTCATAGAAGTGTTTTGGAAACTAAATCCTTGTTTCTAATAGATATGGCCTGGGGAAAGTACCTGAGCAGGTGGCTTTAGTGGGAACGTTCCTAGGGTTTAATGCTCTTAGTACTGGCCATCACTGAGAGGAAAGATACTGGAACAGAATTGGTCAGCCGTGATTTTTCACTTTTCTCAGAGAGGGAAGCTGGTAGCTGCTGATCCTCTCAGCACAACACATAAAGCGTCTGCTTGTGTGCAATGCTATCAAACTGGACCAGACAAACTGATTCATTTCATTAAAAGCTTTACCAGAGGTGTTTTTGTCACCATGTATTTCTATGCTGTTGCAGACAGGTAATGCCCAGATGGTCATGCAATGTCCATCAGTGAGTTTGTGGTTGAGTAATTCATAAATTGTTACTTTTGGAAATAAATATAACGGATATGAAGCACAGGTCAGTTCCTCAATGAGAGTATTAATACAGTTTTTTGATGGCTGTCTCATAAAACTGTATCTAAGTTCCCTAACTAACTTAACCCCTAATCTTAGTCATAACCTTGCAATATACTGTAAAAAAAAAAAAAAAAACTGATCATGATTTTAATGGTAAAACACTGTAAAAATGGTACAGTAAAAACCTATGAATTGTCTAACTGTAAGTTCCCCTACTATATATGGTGAAAAACTGTATTGGACATTACATATAATTTTACGGTAGTATACAGTTTTTGGAAGTGAAAAAGAATGTATAATTTACAGTGAATAACCATAATTTTTTTTTTTGTTGAAATTGACTGTGTTTCTTCTTAGATTTTTAAATGTAAAAATTAAGTTAAATCTGTAAAACCTAAAATGTTCCTACCATATTTTTTAGGGTAAAATTCTGGCAAACACAGCTGCCAGTTCTTTTGCAGTAGGGCCTGTAACAATGTAATATGTTTTGTGGGGTTTTCATGGGAATGTCCTCATGAGATGTTTTGTTTTGAAAATTTGCACCCATCAAGCAAACTAATTTTCACACACAACACCCACACACAAAGAGAATCACACACATTTATAAGTTTAAACTAAGTCATTAACCCTTTTACTGGTCAATTTAAAGCAGTAATATAGATACAAACAGTTTGCTTTCAGAAATTAAAATAAATAAAATATTATTATTAAATAAAAGTGACAAAAAAAATCACAAAAGTACTCAAATTTTAGCTAAAATAAAAAAGAAAACTGAAAATAAAAATGATGAAAGCTATAATAGTATATTACTAAAATAACAAATCCATAATGAGGAGAAAATTGTTAATTTGCACTGTTTTAAGTGTGCATAAAGTATGGTTTTCCCTCTTCATCCAGTTCAAAGTTCAACAAAATGTTCTGCCATTACTCACTCATATGACAACAATGGCATTTTTGAAATAAATAACATATAAAAAACACAGATAAAATTCTCAGAGTATCAGTGCGATTTTATCACGACTGTTGCATTAAATTCACAGGTAAATTCACAGATTTAATTATAAAAATGATAAATAAACCATCCAATGGTCTTTTACACAGGTTTGCAGAATGTAAGCAATGTCCGTTTAGACGGTATGGTGTGTAAACTTTGCAACACACAGGATGATGATAAGCAGTGGTTGGTCTTAAGTCTGTCTTCTTCTGTTAAGTTTATTGAGCTTCTTGAGAACCTGAGTACAGAAACATGTAATTACTTTTATAGCTAAGATAATGTTTTCACAATAACAGCTATAGGTTCAGACTTCCAGAGTCAATAATTCTGCACTGTTCTCTTTAAGAGCTTTGGCATTTAAACTTGTTACTTCCCTGTCTGTATTTAACTACATCTACTGCTTTGCTGAACCTATACCATTGCTCCTAAGAATTCAAATAAAATGCTCAAGAAGATATGAGATAAATCAGCTACATTTAGAAATACTTACCCATATGCAAACAGCACTGAGGACAAGTTTAGTCACAGCAAGTCCTACACAACCCCAAAGGACAAACAGCACTGAATTGTCGTCATCCACATAAGGCAGTGGGACACTGATGTTTGCATATGATTCATTAATAAACTTGGTGGAGAAATCAAAGGTGATGGGTGAAGTTGTTGACACGCAATCTAGAGGGACAAATTGTGCTATATTATCTAACCAGAAATGATCTTCAACAAGTGAATTGGGCACATATGATGCCAAATATTAATTTGTTTATTTTCACAATTGTTTATTAATGTATGAAATACCTGAGATATTAAGTCTAACCAGATTTTGACAGTTCTTTCCTCCAGCTTTGGCTCTAATTAAACACTTGTAGATCCCAGAATGTACAGGAGCAACTTTCCTTAAGACCAAAGAGGCATTTTCATCCAGTGACACAGAATCGTTGTGTTTATCAGTCTGGATGACATTTTCTGACTTTATGAGGAATCTCAATGTAGATTGGTCACTGCTGTTATTGTAGAGCTTAAAAAAAGAAAAGAAAAGAAGAAAGAATATTGATTATATATAAACGTGTAAACTGCTCTGCATTTGTAGCACTACAATGGTTGTGAAAATCGCACCTTAACTTCCTTTAAATTTAACAGTTGTTTAAGCATTGAGTTTTGAGGTTATCATATACTCTCTAATCTAATTTCTAATCTAATTCAGCACTCAAATCAAATTTACATTCATTTCAAATGTGAATGTATGATTATGAAAAACAAAAACAAATGTTGGCACACCTAGGGGCCCCAAAAACAGCCTATCACATGTGAATGAATTATTATTATATAATAATAATAATAATAATTATTATTATTATTATTATTATTAGTGTCCCACTTTATATTAGGCGGCCTTAATTACTATATGTACTTACATTTAAATGAATAATTTGATACAAGGCATTTATATTGTACATCCATATTTTTACATTCTACTTCTAAAAAAAATACCTGACTGTAATGACATCTGTACACTCTTAAAAATAAATGGGCATTAAAAGGTTCTTCAAGTGATGCCACAGAAGAACCATTTTTGCTTCCACAAAGAACAATTCAGTCAGAGGTTCTTTAAAGAACCATCTCTTTCTTACCTTTTTATAATCTAAAGAACCTTCTTTCGCCACAAATAACTTTTTGTGAAACACAAAGGCTCTTCGGGCGTTTAAGGTTCTTTATGGAACCATTTAGACAAAAAAAGGATCTTCTATGGCATTGTGAAGCACCTTTATTTTTAAGAATGTAATTAATTTCTGTAATTACACTTAAAATTACACTGTTGACCCATCGCTTACACCTTAACCCACCCTTAAACCGACTCCATACCGATACCGCCAAACATGTCACTAACCTTACCCGTATCCCACCTCAACAGCAGCAAAAGTGTTTTGCAATACAGTATGAACACAATAAGTACATTGTACTTTTTTATGTAAGTAGTTAAGGCCTCCTAATATAAAGTTAGACCATTATTACTACCACTATTATTATTAACATTATTATTATACATCTTAAACATATATATAAAAATATTTTTTATTAATTGTAAATAACATAATAATTGGTATGTTATTAATTTCACCCCAATTCTGTCTGAAGAAATTGCAATAGGTAATTATGTTATATTGAAATGTTTGTCATAAGTGTAGGTTGGCTGTGAATAATGATTTAAGAGGAATGGGTGTAAAGGAAGTGAATGCGTCAGAGTGTTTCCTGCGTAAAACCACAGACATGAAAGATACACAGAACGCATTTTGGATTCCACTGCAACTGCTTTTCCATTGTTTTTATGTTAATGAGCGCCAGGCACACGTATTTGACGTTGCGCGTCTCGCGTCTTTTGCAAACACAAAGAATTCTAAAGAGTGTTTTTTCTTTCTTTCTTTTTTCTCCATTACACTTATTACGCGTCTCGCGTTTTTTTTTTTTTATTCTGTGTGAATGACCTGTATAAATCATACACGAATTACAGCCTACGTTTTGCCTCAAGCCATGCGGTCAGACAGTTCATCAAATCAACATCAACAAATGACAAACAGAATATGTTTTCTAGCAGTGATCATATGAGATTTGACAGATGGCTCACCTTGTACCACGTAACAGATGTGTATTTCTGACAGTCTTGACGGAAAGTACAGTCTAAAGTTATGTCATCTCTGCAACTTGCGGTGACGGAGGTGAGTTCATCGTTGCCAGCTACTATATTAAGGGTCAACGCTAAAAACAGACATCACGGATCAAAAACACTGGGCAGAAAAAATAAACCGCACAAAGTACCTGACGTACGCTTTGCTTGTTTGGCTACTGGGCAGAGAACTTTAGATAATGTACATCTGTCGTTACATGTCTGTGTTATACTGTTGCCATTTCTTTCTTTTAAATTATAACAAATATTGGAATTCTAAGTTGTAAGTAAATATAACGAGGAAAATAGAAAAAGAAATCTGACTCACCCATCACAAGCAGGCGAATCGTTATCGTACTAGTGAAATACGTGATGATCATCTTTGACTATCATGCTAAATTGCAGCGTTTATAACTGACTGTAGATCACTGGGATGTTTTGAAATTAGATTTAATTGTAAGGACTGAACATTTCCCCTCATATAAATAAACACAGACGCATACTGTATTTATAGTTTTGTCTTTGTAAAGTGATTTTCCGAGAAGATTAGATCTAATCGTATACTTATCTTTTTAAGTAAGCGACACCAATCTGTAAAGAGAGAGAGATACACAAGAAAACTCACGTTATGACTGGCCTAACATTGCAAATATGCCCACCTATTATGTTCTCGTCAACACTGATTGGCTGATTACCCTCTCAATGCGATACCCGCCTCTAGGGTTCCTCATCTCTGGCCCACAAAATCTACTTTCCTGCAGAGTTTTGCGTTAAGCCTAAACAAACACACATGAACATGCTAATTAGAAAATCACAGGTAAGGGAGTTTGATCAGGGAGCTAAACTCTGTAGTGCATTGGCCCTTCAGGGCAAGATTTGAGGAACCCTGATAGCCATAGTGGAAATAAAATGGACCAACTGCGAGAGCTGTGTCCGAAATTCACTCATTCACTAATGAGCAAATAAATTCGGATGCTAACAACTCACCCGTTCCGATATCATCACTTTTCATTGCATCCAAATGAAAATTCTGTATTGTGAGTGAGCATTTATCTCAGGTCAAATAAAGCAGCATGTCCATGTTTGCAATCACCATGAGTTTAAGTTTAAGTGTAACATCTTTAAGTGTTTACTGAGACTTTCTTGACAAGACCGATAATAATAATTGCTCAACAACAGTCCTAAAAACAAGAAAATTGTAACATCTTTATTGCTTTTTAATGCATTTATGTCACTTGTGCTCTTGTGTCGAACAGTGCTCTTATATACAAATATACAATATCATTTGTCATATATTGTGTGATGTGCTGCTTGAAGAGAATCTGTTTTTGGTAATGCTATAGGCTACATTAGGACAGAAAAAACAATTTCTTATATGCTTTCATCAGTTTGCACCAGTTTTTTCATAATGCTACCGTTTTCTTTTCTTTTTTTAATCATTTTGATGTTCAGAAACATGATAACAGCAGCACAAGCCATCAGCACACATGGGATTATGATGAATTTAAAACGCTGATCATGCTGCTTGCATCTTACCGCTTGCAGTTGAGGCTTTATGCAGTCTAAGCACAAAAACAAACACACAAGTTTTTTTAGTTTTTAAACCATTCTTTAGACATTTCAATACAAAAACAAATAGATTAAATGAAACAAATGTTACCACAAATGTTGACAGTCTATAAATAAGGGATTTTTTTATTTATTTTTTTTCTTAAAACTACAAGTAGGGGGTGGGGCAGCATTATAACAATTCTCACCTGCTGAATCATACTCAGTATTTGCTTCCTGAATGTAATGACCCAGTGGAGGCCATAAGGTGCATCTGTAAATGGCACAGCCTACTTCAGCAGAACCAGGGACCAGAAGAGAATTGTCTTCCCCCACCTCATAGGAATGATTTGCAAACTTATAGAGGATTGTAGTGTTTTTTAGCAGATCCTTCAAAACAAGTCCAGTCAGCACATCAGAACCTTCTTCAACCTGTAAATAAAGTTCGCTTTTAAACACATTCCAATAAACATATTTGATTTATAGCCTAGCTCTTAATTTTGACTGGGCGAATGTGAATATTGACAGTTGATTCACTGAAGCAGGGTGTTAGCTGCTCTTAACTGGTTGTGCATTTGAAATACTGAACAAACACTAACCTTGTACCAGCTGATTTTCCTGTATTTTACACCTTGTTCGATATTAGCTGGACATGGTATTTTAATCCATTCGTGCTCCTTTGTTGATACTGACAGCTGAATCAGATGGACTGAGGGAAAGAAATTATAACAACATTTGATGTATTTATTTAAAAACTCACTGACTGAAACGAACTCAAACGAGATGAACACCGCAGCTTTTCTGTTTTGGAGACACGAACGCGGACATTTTTGTAAACAAGCAGTCGGTTAGTTTCACTTTTGTACTGACGTGTTTTTCTTTTTTCTTTCTCGAACATTTTACAATTACGTAATGCATAAGTTGTGTATGTGTATACATGTGTTTTCTACTTACAAATTAAAAGGTAAATGTGCAGCATGATCAATGTTTTGTTTCTTGCGCTTTTTCCTTTCGCTTCTGCAAAAAAAGAACCGGAAACTCCAAGATGCGATCTCATTGGTCCACTTGTATTCATAAACGTCAACACAAGATATTCTCCGTTCATTTTAACCAATAAGAAGTGGATTGTAGCTTGTAGGACTTCATTCTCGTTTTCATAGTTTATTTGAGGCAGGTTTTGGTTATTTTAATGGCAAATGTCTTATTGTAATTCGAGAGGGTGCCATCACGAATCTCTCGGCTTTCAGCGGGCTTGCTCTCCTATATGGAGATTGTGGCTCTGCACTTCCTCAAATATTACGTGTGCGCCCTCAAACTTTGTCTTGTGTACCCGGGAAGTGCTTATAGTAAACAGATATACAGAAAGTGTGTTGGTTACTAAATAACACGGTGAAAATGTGTTATGGGGTTGAGCACCCACCAGCAGAAACATAAATCTGGGCCAATGCTTGTATTAACAAACACTTTCATTTTTTACATGTTCCTTTTTTATTGTTCACACAGTTTAATCCAGTTATATTTGAAAAAATTATACACATTACATGTTTGTAAATTAACATCTCTTTTGGTGTTAAGATTCCTTAATTATTTTAGTAAAACACAAATAAGTCTAACAGGATGTACAGAAGTTATACACCCACACAAACACACACACACACACACACACACACACTGGTATTCCTATAATTATGGGGACATTTCAGAGGCATTTGTATAATGGTTTTTATACTGTACAAACTGTTTTTTCACAACTTTCTGCATTTTTACATTTTCAAAAAAATTCATTCTGTATGATGTATAAGCTTGTTTTCATCATGGGGACCAAAAATGTGCCCCCAAGGTCAAAAAATGAGTGGTAATAATGTACTTGGTGGAACATTCTGTCTCCCTAACATAGGAAATACCAGGCACACACACAGTGAAACATTTATTCTATTACATAAACATGTACTAGTGGCATATACACTACCATGCTAAATTTTTGGACAGTATGATTTTTATCGTTTTTTTTTTTTACTGAAGTCTCTTCTGCTCACCAAGCCTGCATTTACTTGATCCAAAAAAAAAAAAAAACACAGTAAAATGTATCAATATTTTTATTTAAAATAACTGTTTTCTATTTGAATATATTTTAAAATGTAATTTATTCCTGTGATTTCAAATATTAAGTTTTAGCATCATTAGTCATTCTTATATTTTGATTTGCAGTTCAAAAAACATTTATTGAGTAGAATTTTTTTCAGGTTTCAGCATTTACGTAACATTTTAAATGTCTTTATCATCACATTTGATAAATTTAAAGCATCCTTTACCCCCCCCCCCCAAAAATAAAAAAAGCACTGACTCCAAGCTTTAGATGGAAATCTTTAGATGGTGGAAATTTAGCTTTGATCATAGTAAAATTATTTCAGAATATTACTGATTTTGCTGTATTTTGGAGGAAATAAATGCAGGCTTGGTTAAAACATAAAAAAATCGCACTGTTAAAAATTTTGACTGGTAGAGAAATCGGTAATAGTTGTGTTTCTTTTACTTTCATTTTTAGCGTACTGCGTTCCTCGGTTCCTCAGTGACTTTTCGACTACAGTTGCATAACTGTAAAACTGACATGTAAGGCTTGACAAAGAAATCAAGTTAAAGTATCAGAATTAGATTAGAGGTGGACTGAAAAATAAAGTGTGTCTACAACTTAACAGAAGCTACTGATGATCCTCAAAATACACATGAATGAACAACTGAATTCTAACTATTTTAAATCCAACATTTCTCTGTTTGTTGAATATTTATCCATCTGTGAGAGCATGTACTTAATATGATCTGTACAGATAAATCTTAAGCCTATAATTATTTATCTCTTATAAACAGTATTCAATAACCCTTAAGATCCATAAAGTACATACATTTATGTACAAAGAATATAAAATCTCTCCTTCAACGAGGATATAAAAGTTATATCCTCCCCCAAAGTATAAAACAGCCCCCATTATAGTCTGTCCCTCTTCCCCTAGGAATAAACCATCCATAAAAAGTAATTAAGAATACCAAAAGCACACAGAACTAAAATGGATTCTATCAACACAACCTAATGGTGCAAACAACCTTGTAAATGTTTACAGGTTTGAACAGTTTTAACTTGGCTAATGATTTGAATGGCGTAAAACTAAAATGACCCCATTCACGTTTTTTGTGAATCTTATTCTTTGCAGCTTGACCTTCCAGTCTTGCTTCCACTTATTTCCTGTTTTCTTCTTACTGTTCTAAATATGACTCGATCACACACCTGTGAAAGGAAATTTTACATCAGCCAGGGTTCAAAAGCACTGGAACACATACAAAAAAAAACATTCTCCCACTCTTAGCAATCAGCTTGTGGGTTGTAATTTCAATGATCTCTGAAATCTAAAGAAGTCGTTACAGAAAAACAGTTGTGTGGTTAAAAAACTGAACAGATGTAACACTTTGTGTATTCTACAAAAACCATCACAGGGTTCTGCAGAAAAGAAAAAAAAAAACATTATTTCCTGTGATAGATACCGCGTGAAGTCATTGTTGGGAGGGCATGTGAGGGGGGATACGTGTTAAGCTTATGGGCCCCACCGTCTGTATTTCCTGTTGTTCAACAGTTTCTGAAGAAGTTCATTGCAAAAAAAAAAAAAAACAGGTTATGTATGCTGTCAGTCTATGATGTGCGTGTATGCAGTCATATGCAGTCAGCATTTTACAGGACCTCAACAAATGACAGGCCAGAAACACTGAAGGGTAACCAAGAAATGATCTAAATGATAACTAAATGATGATTTTGTCTTCTATTAAGAGAAGACTACTGTCTGAGACTCATTTCAGAAAAGTAAGTATTACATTGAAAAGAAAGAAATTTCAGTAACTTTTGGAGCAAAAAGAAAAACTGACATTTGTATTATTCCTACTTTAATGAATTGAGACATACAGTCAAACCAAAAATGATCGAGACACCAGATATCACTTTTGATATTTTTTTTACTAGTGGGTGAAGGCAACACGTTCTCACACATATTGACGCTTGGTCAGGACCCCTTGGCGTCGCATTTTGAGCGTAATTTTTCGATGTGCAGGGTCCTCCACTGCTTTAAATAAAAACCCTTGGTGTCGATAAGCTGACGCAAAAGGCATTGGGAATTGTATGGTCATGATTAAATTATATATTGGGTAATAATATTGCCATTATTGCATATATAGTGGGGTGTGATTTTTTCAATGCAAACAGTCACAACAGTTTTATTTATATTACACTATTCACACATTTATGAGCATGTAACCCAACCCCTGCCCCTAAACCTAACCATTTGTCAATAAAACACAGATATAACAGGCAGATGCAGTCATAATTTATTTAAAAAATATGAATATTCCAAGTCTTCCAAGGCAAAACGATTGATTTGTGAGAGGAACAGACGTGATCGCCATCTCCGTCTGCGGTAAAGCTCATCCTGTTTGCCGCAGTCCGTGCACAAATTCAAAAAATGCCACCAGAAGAAGCTTTACGTCAGCCTTGGTTGTGAAATTCTATTGGCTCTTGTGTGTCTCGTGACCGATTCTGAAGACTTGGAATGCAACACGACTTGTTTGTAATGTTTTTGTACTGCTTGTTTATGGTCAGTTTTTGCAATAGATTCCTGTGCCTGTACTTATATTTGCCTGTGTTTTATATTGTTCAGAAGTGGGTAGGTTTAGGGTAGAAAATGACGCTAAAGGGGTCCTTGGGCATCAAAATGCAACGCCAAAGGGGACCTGACCAAGCGTCAATATGTGGACTACTAGTAAAATTGTTAAAACATTTGGGACCAAAAATTTGATTTGACACTTTGACCTGACTATGTTTTGTTACATACCTTTCTATCAAAGTTGAGAACTTATCAAGATGTATTTGTTCTGTTCTGTCACTGTTTCAGTCTTGGGTTCTTGTCATATTTTATTACCATTTTCTAAACTATAGCCAATTTTGGTTTGACTCTACATGGCTGCAAAATGAGACACAGATTATGTCTGTTTTGAGGACATCTATTAGGACACATGAATAGTCTGAAAGCCACAAAGGACTATTCTTTACTTTATGAGGTCTTCAACACAGTTAAAAATATTGCCTTATCGTAACAAACTATACATCAGTGGGGAGCTTTCAGATGATGTATACTTTTTTATTTTTTTTTTACTTATTTTTTTATTTTTTTTTTTTTTTATTTACCCTTATGACTGGTTTTGTGGTCCGGGGTCACATATAATGAAAAAAAAAAAAAAAAACGTTTAGCCTTAACTTTATGTATTATATTTTCTCAGTTCCATTTTGTCCACATTTTATATCTATCTTTATTTCTTGCAGTGTGACTTTATTTCTCGGAACTGAGACTTTATAATTTGTCTTTATTATAAACAGGCTTTAAAAGATTGGGGTCAGTAATTTTTTTATGAAAAGTGTTTTATGTTGCATTTGTTTAATTAAAAATATAGTTTCTTCTTTGATCAATAGAAAGAACAGCATTTGAAACAGAAGTCTTAGTAACACTTTACAATAAGGTTCATTAGATAACATTACGAATGAGCAATACTTCCACAGCATTTATTACTCTTAGTTCATGTTAATTTCAGCATTTACTAATGTGTTATTAAAATCACAAGTAGTTTTTTTAACATTAGTTAATGCACTGTGAACTAACATCAGCAAACAATAAATGACTGTATTTTTATCAACTAACATAACAAAGATGAATAAATAGTGTAATAAATGTATTATTCATTGTTCATTCATGTTATTTAATTATGTTAACAAATGACACCTTATTGTAAAGAATTACCAAAATCTTTTGTAAAACTACAAATGCCTTAACTGTCACTTTTGATCAACTTTATGCATATTTTCTTAATAAAAGTTAGAAGTTCTTTTAAAAAAACACTTAATGGCCCCAACAGTAATCTAAAATGTGATCCTGGAGCAGTGGCGCCTCCAAGGGAGGGCCTGGGGGGGCCACGACAAAACCAGTAATAAGGGTTGATTAAAAAAAAAAAGATTTATACATCATCTGAAAGCTGAATAAATAAGCTTTCCATTAATGTATGACAATATCTGGCAGAGATTTGGAAATCTGGAATCTGAGCAAAAAAATCTAAATATTGAGAAAATCTCCTTTAAAGTTGTCCAAATGAAATTCTTAGCAATGCATATTACTAATCATAAATTAAGTTTTGATATATTTCCAGTAGGAAACTTACAAAATATCTTCATGGAACATGATCTTTATTTAATATCCTAATGATTTTTGGAATAAAAGGAAAATCGATCATTTTGACTCATACAATGTATTGTTGGCTATTGCTACCAATATACCCGAGCTACTTAAGACTGTTTTGTGGTCCAGTGTCACAAATGGTCTGAATATCAAGTGGGCAAGTGTTAATTTAATTAGTTTGACATTTGTGTGAAAAATGCAGTGCAGTCTTTTTGTTCCATGGAAAACTCTGTGGGTCTTTTGATTGACTGATCAGGAATGATATTATACTCACCCCCACAGTTATAATGCAAAGAACAATTTTGGTCACGCTAATAAGAGAAAGGCCAATCACAGCCCAGGGAAGAGTTAATTCTTCTACATCAGGGCAGGAATCAGCAAGGATGGTGGGGGTGGGGATGGGATAAACTGTGCTCACATTCAAACATTCTGAAAATTAAGAAAACCATTATTTGTTTAACAGAATACTTAGTTTTCTGAGATCATGCATGCAATTGTAAATATAATATAAGGTTTAAACATAAACATGTACTTTATGCACATCAAAACCAAACAGATTTTATGGAGAATTACCTATATTGACTGGGGTCTAAATTACCTGAGATATTCAATTCAATAAATGATTCGTCATTTTGACCTCCAACATCTGCAGCCAGGTAGCATCTATATTTTCCAGAGTGTGAAGGCTGCACTTTATGTAACACCAGGGTCTCTTTATTTTCCAGAGAAATGGATGTAAAGTTATAGTATGTATAATCATTGTTTTTCCTCTTGATGATAGGAAATTTCTAGAAACAAAAACATGGCTTTGTTAGGGGATTTTGTTGTGGTGTGGTTTTTTTCTGGTTAGACAGAGCGACCAGGTCAAAATGCACATTTGAGTTGCGGAAGATGCTGCTTAAGGAAATGGTTTGTTTGCTGGCTAACAACCACTTTGTATGCTGCATTCTTTTTAAAAACCTTCAAAATCCTTCCTACAAAGAAAAAACTCAAATCAAGTCAAAAAGTTCTAAAGGTAACTCACCTCTGATTTATACCACATGATGTAACGGTAAGTATTTGTTCGATTGGTAGCTTTACAAGGAAGACTGATGTTATCATTACAGTTACCCATAATAACTTCTATGTCTTCTGATATCCCACAGTGGAACGCTGCCATTGCAAACAACAGCAATTCTGCGAAGAGAAATAAATACATAATGGTAACGATTCACTCGTTTTCTCGATGCATTGATTACAAAACCTGACGATGCATATGCATCGATCTTGAAACATGGATTTTTGAATCGTGAATTAAAACACTAAGAATCGAATGAATTGCCATTTCTATAGCGATTCTAGTGCTTTAAAATGTATAAATTACTACAAGCACGAATTAATGGAGACCTTGAACAGCATTGTTCGTTTCCTCCCAGTGGAGTATTCAGGGGAGAGCCATGGAGGCACTTGCTCCCCCTCCCTGAAAACTGATTGGCCCCCCAGTGTGCCCCTTCCCTTCTACTTGTCTGTCACTCAGATATTAATTCAAACCATATCTTTCTGTATTTGAATAATGATTCTGCGAACCGGGACTAATAGAAAGCTGCATTCCAACGAAAAAAACCGCATTGAAGTTGATCTATTTTATATGACTTTTTTTCAATTAGCGAGTTGCAGCGCTAGATTTTGGTATCATCTTTCAGTATTCGGACAGACCAGGTTCGACGTTAGCTCCTAGACAAAGATAATGCATTTACATTTACATGTCGTCGCTGTCGGGCGGAAACCTCGTATCTCCAAATTTTGTAAATTTCATATTTTTTCACAAATCGATGCTATTGGTCAGTGCCCACGTGGATCTGTAATTTTTACAAATTATTAACCAATCTAAAGTGTTGAAAATAGCTTGAGAGCAAATCTCTTAACTCATTTGAACACTTCAACTGTCTGAGAAGAGCTCGTATCTCCACCTTTTCTTCACTCCGCTGGAGCGTCGGGGCGTATGTCCCCTTCCATCATCTTGTCACAAAGTACCGGCAAAAATAATTAGCATTGAATGTGTCGGTGGAAACAGTAAGGAGATATTTGAATGATCCATTAATAAACTAGTGTATTCTGAGATCATATCGCAAAGACCCTGACTCGCAATCTCTTTTTTGGACGCAACTTTTGAAGGAAAGCATCTTTCCGGATTAAATAATGAAAGCGTTTTTTTCTGATTTGTTTTATTTCGTTAAGTAATAATTTAAAGCTTTCTATTTATTTATTTATTTATTTATTTGTCATGTTTGTGAGGCATGTAGCCTATTCGCTGAAAAATGTGATCACGCTGACTCCTCATGTCCTGCAAAGCGATTTCAGCTTCTCCTCTTCAAAAACAATATTCACATAATAGCGCACATTTATCTAGGTTTAATGTTTAAACTAAAATTGTTCTATAGCTACTTTAACTGTTTTAGATCTATAGATTTTATTTTATGCAATTCGTAATGATTTAAAAGGCAAAAGTCTTCCGCTGGCCGCTGTTCGTAAAAAAAACAAACAAACAAACAAACTGATATTTAACGAACAAAAAAATGCTCCAAAAGTTTTTCTAAATTAACTTAATAAGAAAACGAAACGAAATATAACCACTTTGGCATTACATACAAAACGTAACTATGTTAATAGCTGAAACAGTAGTATAAGCTGTTCTGGAAGAATTAAGGGGAAAAAAGACGTACTCGGTTTTTTTGTATTGCATCATAGCTCTTAAACCTTTAAAATAGAGTTTAGGAAGATGTATGTAACCACAGTCGTTAGCTTTGGTTAACTATTGAAGCCTTTTCTCTTGTCAAAAGGCTCAACGCGACCGCAGACTTTGATGAACACTGCTGGCAGAAGCGAAGTCTGTGTCTGTACCATTCTTATCAATGACGGCGTAATCTCGTATCTCCCTGCTCCCAAGTCATAAAACCTCGTATCTCCGATAAAACATGATTTTGGGGAAATGTTGTCTTAATGTTGGTACACAACAGTGTATGATAGCAATATATGGTATAATACCAACTTTAACGATAAAATATTGAATAACTCAAAAAATATGCAGTTTTTTTCATTTCCTGAAAAATGACGGTTTTGGAGATACGAGGATTCCGCCCGACAGCGACGATGTATTCATTTAGCCTACGCTTTTATCCAAAGATACTTTCAGTTGAGGAATACAACAATCAATTCATTATAAAGAGGCAAATAAAATCAGTGCTGTGCTCGTAATAGCATTCTTAATAGTCGTATTTCCCCCCTTCTCCCAAAACAGCTTGGCTAACTGTTTTAGCTATTAAAATAGTTCAGTTTTGTATGAAATGGCAAAGTTATTATATTTCGATTCGTTATTTTATTAAGTTAATTTAGAAAAACGTTTAGAGCATTTCGTTAAATGTAAATTGTTTTTTTTTGTTTTTTTTGTTTGTTTGTTTGTTTGTTTTTTAGCAGCCGGCGGCAGACAATGAATTGGTCATAGCCTATGTTTAATCAATTTAGCTTTCTCAAATCATCACTACTTGCCTGAAATAAAATCTATAGATATAAAACAGTTTAAACATATCACAATGTTAGTTTAAACGCTTAACCTTTATAAATGTGCGCTGTTCGACGCATATCCAATCGTTTGTGCGGAGAGTGAAAGCTAAAGCGAACTTTACAGGATATGGAGGCGCCAGCGCGATCCACTTGCATTGGAAACATTTTTACGCCATCATTTTTGCTCATAAAAGTAAGATACATCATTCAGAGCTGTAGAGGGTCTATTTATATTTGTATGATTCGTATCATATTGTTTTTGCTGTCCGTGTGATATCCTGTGATATGTGATAGCCTATATATAAATATGAGGGGAAAACACATACAGGGACATTTTTTGCACCAATATCTCAAATTTTGTCATAACTGCATTTATGGAGTTGTTGCCCCGCATCATATGTGTCAACAGTCAGGTCTAGGTCTGTGACGTAATTTCCTATGGTGTGACACACATAAAAGAACCACATATTTGTTTTTATCTCAAAATATCTTAAAAAATAAATCTGTTGAGTATTGCAATAGGGGAGATATCACATAGTCACAGTAGGAGATACATATCACTCATCTTAAAATGGTATAACTTTCATCAGTTTTGAATGGATGATAGCAAAGTTTGTCTTGTCAAAGTTTGTTTTGAAATTGTCCAAGGAGTCATAGGGAAAAAATAATGTTACAATAATTTCATATTAAATAAACAACACTATATAAAAAAGTAGTCTAACAACTAAGGTAAATCTCACTAATGTTTTGTATAGCCTATTATTAAGATTTTTTTTTTCTTAATTTTTGCAATAGACAAATTTATGTTTCAGTAAAAAAAACAACAACAGCAACTAAGAGTTGACATGGTTAGTGACCCTTTATATTTTGCAGACGTTTTTTTAAAAAGCGACTTACAAATAAGGACAATGGAAGCAATAGAGGATACGAAAACATAAATATATTTTCTCAAAGATCAGACTTAAAAAAAAAAAAACATTTACTTGTCAACTACACATATAAATACACAATACACAACATAATATTTGCCCCTCTGTGTTGATTGTGGCCTCTCTTGTGCCCCCCAGTTAAAAAAAATCCTAGAATCGACCCTTTATTTAACGACATTTTATCTTAATGTCATTAAACCGAAAGTGCGAAGGAAATGGTTTAAATAACTGCAGCATTAACAGCAACCTTAAAATAACGTTACGTTAATTTACGTTATCTACGTAAATTATTTACATTATTTATGCTATCTGTCACATGTATGAAAGTTGCGTTCATTACTACATCATTAAAATCATCATTCGCAGATAGAAAGTAATAGTTTAAATGCTGTAGCATTTTATTTTATGAAAATAAGATAAAGGAGCTCACATCATGCAAGGTGTGACATAAAATGCCTACTTTTAAAGCCTTTTTTGTAAGCCAATCTTGGCTTACATAGGCTAATAAAAAATAAAGAGAAATAAATACACTAAAATGTATTTGAAATACCTTTATTTCATGCTAAGTATACATTTACATATTTATGTTCTTAATAAAAAAAATACCTGGCAACTGTACTTTTAGTAGCCTATACTAAACTGGCATAAAGTGTGCTAAAATGGAAGTATAGTGCTGAAGTCTAACTAAAGATGAACTGAAGTATATTTGATTGTGCTAAAGTGGAGCTATTGCAAGTATATTTCAGGTAAATATCTTGCATTTAAAGGCCTTTTTTATTAAAAGATAATACAATCCTCAGCAATAGTGACATTAAAACACATTTTAGGCTTAATATTAAGAAATGTGCATTGTGCACATGTAGTACCTCAATTAAAGTTTAATTTAATTAAAGTCTTGAGAGATATATTAGTAAATATGTTAATAGATTTGAACTATACTTAGTTTGAAATAATGTATTTTAAATATAATACTTTTCACTGGGGTTTTTTTCTATATATGCTATATGTCATGCCATAGCATCATTAAACTAACATCTAACAGTGGACAAAAGTGTTTTATTTAGTAATATTGTTATTTTTCCCCCTTAATCTCTCACGCCATAAAGGCATTTATGGGAAGCGTTTAAATAATCCTGTGAATACACTTAAAGTATGCAGAATCGACTCGTTAATAATCGAATCACATTAAATTTTATTCTGAATTTGCAAAAATCGCAAATCAATCCCTTGAATCGATTCGAAACCCTATCAATCGTGAATCGAATTGATTCGCTATTTACCCAAATATTCACAGCCCTAGTTAGTACAGATATCTTATGCATTTAATAAGTATTTCACAATCATAGGTACTCACTCTACTATTAAATTTTCAGACACTTTTTATTCTAGAGGCTGTAGTCATTTTCTTTTAGTACAGTTTCTGCTTCTGATACTTTTAACGCAATATGTGGATTAAAGGAATATAGTTCGCCTGGTCCTGATAGCCTGGAAGCTAAATTTGTTAAACTTGATTCTCACATTTTAAATTCTCACAATTTCAAAGTGGTGACCTATCTGACTTGAATAATTATTGTCCAATTTCTATTGTTTGTACTGTAGCAAAGGTTTTTGAGAAATTAATTTTCAATCAAATATCCAACTATATTAATCAGTTTAATATTTTGTCTCCATTTCAGTCAGGTTTTAGACCTAACTTTTCTACTACCACAGCCTTAATGAAATTTACCAAAGATTTGTTCACTTCTTTTGATAAATGTCAACCTACTGGTGCAATCTTTATCGATCTTTCTAAAGCATTTAATATGGTGGACCATTATCTTCTGCTTGATAAGTTACACTCTATAGGCTTTGATCAAAACTCTCTGCTTTATTTTAATTCTTATCTTCATAACAGACAACAATATGTTTAATTTCAAGGTTTAAAGCTGCTGAATGTTTTGCTAAGCCAAAAAATAACACATTTGTAGCTATTTAGAAAACATGTTATGTTTACATAGCTGTTTCTCAGAAAAGTAATTCTATAGCCAGTATAGGGTGACCACCCGTCCCGCTTTGCGTTGTACCGCACAGCATTTTCACCCCTTGTCCCGCACGTCACAATCTGAAGAAATGTCTGTTGATTTTTTAAATTATCATATTAAGAAAACATGTATGCATGCTTTTTAAGAAAGCGTTTTATTTTATTTATTTATTATTATTTTTTATTTATTTATTTATTTATTTATATAGCTATTTTTTGCAGCGTAGTTTCCACGCAAAAGATGTACAGACCTCATGTGATCTAGCACCACCGACAGAAATGGTCGATCGCAGACGGAAAAACACGATATTCTTTGTCAGTTTTAACAAAAAAATAAATAAAAATCGATGCAACTGTCAGATGTTACTTTCTTCTTATTTTAATAGTTCATTTGAGGCGGTTCTGTGGAGTTATTGTAATGACAAATGTCAAGAGCGCATTATTGTAATGCCAGAGCACAATTCTCTCGCAGGTGGATTCTTTCACTTTCACATAAAACGGACGTGTTTTCTCTCGGTTACATGTGCACGCTCAGAAACATAAATAAGCGCATATGACAACGGATGTATATCAGTATTTATATAGCATAACAATGGAAAATGTATCTGTCTTGCATGTGTCCCACATTGTCCCGCAAAATCTCAAATATGTCCCACAACAGAACTATTGCCAGGTGGTCACCCTAAACCAGTAATTCTACTCTGAAATGTGCATTTTGGGCAGATTCCGGGATGGAATTGCAGTACCCATTTCAACCACTAGCTAATACTGCACAATGTTCTATGAGCAAAGGAACATTAAAACACAGTAAACTCATCAAATTATAGTGCAAGGCTAGTCGCGTGTCCGCAATCTGGCAAACGCCCATGAGCATCGAGTCTAAGTAGGAGAAAGCGGTAGAAATGGTTCTCACCAATATTTTGATTTTGGACTGCAGTACCCATTTCAACCGCTAGCTGGCAATCTTACATACTGCACCTTTAAACTCAGATTATTTGGTTGTTGATAAGGGTGTTCCTCAAGGATCAACACTTGGTCCTTTGCTTTTTTGTTTATTTATTAATGACCTTCCCAAACTCTGCTTACACTCTTTTATCCAGCTTTATGCAGATAATACTGTTATTTATTCTTCCAATTCTGATACTTCATATCAAAGTTCTAAGTCCTGCAGTGCAGTGTTAATTTCATTGATGAATAATTTTCGTCATAACTTTCGTCAACAACGAGATGATAAAGAAACGAAAACTCGTTTTGAATGACAAAAACTATGACGAATATCTATCGACATTTTCGTCAACGAATAAAAACGAGACAAAAATGTTAGGGAGGGACGATTTAGGAAGAGATTCACTCAGAACGAATCTGCTGCGTGGTAAGGAGTTTAGATGTGTACATTTGAACTGTATAATAGCCTTTTGATCTATCCTGTGGTACATAAGCTAGCATACATTTGCCACAGGTCTCATAAAACGTTCAAAAATGTCAACATCTGGGAGTAAGAGAAGAGCAGACATATGGATAAATTTGATGACGCAAAAGAAAACTCAATTCAGTCCGGTTTTCTGAGCGCCTCTCACACAGCACATGAGCAACTTACTCTTTTGTGTCTCATTAATGGAGAAATACACAAAAAATGAGGTTGAATTGTCCGTTTTGATGAATATTCACGTATGTCAAGATATTTAGTCGAATAAAGACTATGACTATGACTAAGACTAAATTAACATTTGTTGTCAAAATTAACACTGCTGTAGTGGTGTTCTTTAAAAGATGTTTTACTTACTTTTTACCTTACTCTTTTCATTTAGATATTAGTTTTAAAGACGGGTCACTCCTATCCAGCATTGGGGAAAGTTACTTTTAAAAGTAATGCATTACAATATTGCGTTACTCCCTAAAAAAGTAATTTACATTACTTAGTTACTTTTTATGGAAAGTAATGCGTTACATTACTTTTGCGTTACCTTTGCATTACTTTTTAAATCTGGACAGGGCTTGTTTGTTTTTAATAGTGAAATGAATAAGCCTAAGGCTGAAGGAAAAGTAAACTGACATCTGTACAGTGGAACTGTAGGAAAAGTAAGTTCAACACTCTTCAGCATTGAGAAAAATTAATCACAAATGTTAATCTAAAGTAAGTTTTGCTTATTAGTATGGTTGAATTGGATCAACAAAGGTCAGCAGCAACGTCATTGGTTAATAAAATGGGATTAAATACATAAAGGAAACAAAAAGTAACTGCCGTTACTTATTTGAAAAAGTAAGTTCAGCCTTAGGCTTTTTTGAAAAGGTAACTGAGATATTTTCTTGTAAATTAAAAAGTAATGCGTTACTTTACTAGTTACTTGAAAAAAGTAATATTATTACGTAACTTGAGTTACTTGTAATGTGTTACCCCCAACACTGCTCCTATCTGAAGTTGATCTATTCAGATATCTTGGTCTTTGCCTAGATCCTGAATTTTCTTTTAAGCATCACATTGGTTTTGTTTTGTATATTAGTTGTGTATTGTTTTATACGTTATAGGGTCCCCCTCGAAAATGAGATGGAGCATCTCAAGGGGCTTCCCCTTAATAAATTCAATTCAATTCAGTTCAATTCAATACATGTACCTATTTTAAAAATAATTTGCATTAATATAATATATCCCTATATTGTGGTATTCAGCATTAGGTATTTTAATATTCGCTGTCATCACAGCAATGCTGTATATCATTCCATTTAAGTGGGCAACTGAAACCAATGCTACTTTCATTTCTCAAATTTCACTCTTTTTTTTAATACACTTGCACTTGCAATCTTCCATATGTGTTATCATTCATAGTACAAATGACCGCAGTATTAAATGGAGAGTTTGTTATAATTTGCTTACCCCCATGTTATTTGAAATCTATATGAATTTCTTTCTGTTGAGCTAAAAAGAAACCATTTTAAAGAGTGTTGGTAAGCAAACAGTTGATGGAAAACACTGGCTTCCATAGTATTTGCAACCCTCTGTAGAAGTCAATGGCCTTTAACCCTAACCCAAAACCAAAAACCACATTTAAAAAGCATTTAAGTATTCAAATCTTAAATGTTTACTAAAATCATTTTACTATCTATTATCTAAAATATCTGTAAGCTTAATATATATAAAACCATCATTTAATGGGTACTTGCCATCGGAAATTATTGACATAATTTGTGCAAATGTTTTTTTTTTAAGTGAAGGTAAAAATATATATATTTTATTAGTAAATTATGAAACTTTATGTTAAAAAAAATGCATTTTTATGTCACTACCGAAACAGTGTATGTTTTATTTCATTGGCTGAGACAGATTTTAACTACACATCTACATTTATGATCAAGAAATATTTATGTGTCACTCTCTCTCTCATAGCTACATGTTGAGTAGATAGGCCCTATCATTTAGAGGAAAATGTGTTCAAAAGTATGAAAAATTTGTTTTTATATGTGTACCACTGTTCAGAACTGTGCTAGATAACCATGTGCTGATTAGCATATTTGAGCATCAAACGTATCTTAAAACTGTCACTACTGAAACATTTAGTGAAGTTTTTTTTGGGGGGTATTTCATAAAATTGTCACTACCGTAACAGTCACGACCGGAACATGTCATCATTGTTTCGGTAGTAACAAAAGGGAACACATAATACTTTGTTTGGGGAAAATAAACTACATTTTTAGTACTTTAGTATACTTTAGTAGAGTTTTAGTATGTGGGTTGAAAATCTGTAATGTGATGTGGTTGCTACCAAAACATTACTGTCACTACCGAACAATGTGAAGTCATAACCGAAACAAGGGATGTTTTGTCAAAAATAAAGTAGACTGAATTATCAACTAAGATGTTATGATAGTGTTTGGTTCAATGTATATTCAAACTAATGAATCCTAAAATTTGAAATCAGTATGATCATCTTTTTGCCTTTTACAGAGAAAAACTGAATTCAAAATACAACAAATCTAATAAATTACACTTGAAATATTGTTAAAATTGTAGTTGTTATTGATTGACCTCTGAAAACTTTTTAATAAAATCCTTATTATTAGATTATATATTACTGTGTTTTGGTAGTGACAAATTTGGGGAGAGGACAAATATTCCAAAATTTTCTGAAAGTACAATATGAGAATTAACTGCACGATTACTAGAAATGTGTACTTTGGATATTACACAATTTGCAATTGAGTCAAATGAGGTATGAATATAATAAATCACCTACAGCATATTTTAAGGCACAGTGCATGTCAAACAAGAAAAAAATATAGCATTCTAGTGACTAAAACAACAGTTTTCATAAAAAAGATAGTTGAAACTTTTAAATTACCATGAAACCTCATTCACAGACCTGAAAATATGTACAAAATAATAATAGTTTGGATGAAAAGGAGAGGCAGATTGTCCAAATTCTACAGTCATCAGTATTATTAGTAAAACACTACTAAAGTAGTTGAATTCCCCCAAATAAAGTATTATGCATTCCCTTTTGTCACTGAGGTTTCATGGTCATTTAAAAGTTTCAATAATCTTTAATGAAAACTATTGTCTCACTCACTAGAACACTATATTTTTTCTTGTTTGACATACGCATTGACTACATTGATCTGCTTATGATTCATTTTGGGTAAATTTAAAATTGGGACAAGACTTAAGTGACTTAAGTGTCTGGCGAACATCCTCACCTTCACTCGCTTTAACTGTATGATTTTTTGAAATTTCCCTTCCCTTCCCAAACCCAAACTCATTTCTCTATTTAACAGAACAGAGAAGTTACAAAAAGACATAAAAAGGAATAAGACTAAAGTGAAAATATTTTCACTTGTGTACTCTGAGCCATCTTTTTTTCTACTTCTAACCATAGGCATCAGCTTAAATGAAGCATACAGGAACCACTCAAAATGACTACACAAACACATTTCTGTAAAAACCTAATGCTTATGTTCAATTATAATATCTATTAACAGTATTTTTAAAGTAGTTTGAAAGAGAAAAGTTTGATCCATAAGCTTCAATGAGTTAAAAGTACATTTTTATGAAATAAAGTCTGATGCTTACCTGCAATCTTCAGTTTTGTCATTCTGAGTTTTTTACAGTGGGTAAAACACAGCCATCAGTGGTAACAGCTGTTTCTTACCACTCTTAATCTACAGGCAGAAAATAAGTGTCATCAGTCTAAAAGGAGTGTAAGTTGCTGCTTAGACTAAAATGAAACTACCTTATGCATGTTTCATGCATGTCTCAATTCTGCCCTCTGGTGTGAGTGTGACATGATGATAAACAAAAAGTTGTACATAAAGCACTATATAAAAGAAAATTATAATTGACTTAAACCAATCAGGTTTTTTATTTGTATTTTTTATCAGTTTTAAACACAGTCATTACTTTCATGCAATGCATATTTGACTTTTCACTGACTTTGGAGCAAAATATTGGGCAAAAAACAGATATGTGGCAGAATCAAAAACCGTGCTGGTATATTGAGAGAAAAAAACTAGGAAATGATATTAATAGTACACAAATAATAAAATAATAACTTAATAGTCAAATAAGTAATACCTTAGATTAAAAAGAATTGCTAATTATTACTTTGTTAATTACAATGGTATTGTAATTATCCATATTAAAATAATGTGCTTTCGGATAAAGTCAAAATATTAAGTGAAAAAACATACACAATTAAATAAAAGAACATACACTACCAGTCAAAAGTTTGGACACACCCTCTCATTTAATGTTTTTTAAAGAAGTCGCTTATGCTCATCAAGGCTGCATTTATTTGACCAAAAATACAGAAAAAAAAACTCTAATAATGCAAAATGTTATTAAATATAAAATAATGGTTTTTATACTTTATAATTTATTCCTGTGATGCAAAGCTGAATTTTCATCAGCTGTTACTCCAGTCTTAAGTGTCATGTGATTCTTCAGAAATCATTCTAATATGCTGATTTATTATTAGAATGATCAATGTTGTGCTGCCAATTTTTTTTTTTTTTTTTTTTTTTTTTGCAACCTGTGATTCTTTTTTCAGGATTCTTTGATGAATAACAAGTTAAAAAGAACAGCCTTTATTCAAAATATAAATATTTTCTAACAATGTAAATCTATGCTATCACTTTTTATTAATTTAACACATCCTTGATGAATAAAAGTATAAATTTCTTTAAAAAAAAAAAAAAGAAAGAATAAAAATGTACTGACCCCAAACTTTTGAACAGTAGTGTATACTGTTAGAAAACCTTTCGATTTTAAATAAATGCTTTATTATGCCTTTTATTGATCAAAAATATCACAGGTTCCAAAAAACTATTAAGCAGCACAACCGTTTCCAGCACTGATAATAAATCAGCATATTAGAATGATTTTTGAAGGATCATGTGACACTGAAGACTGGAGTAATGATTCTGGAAATTCAAGTTTAATTACAGATATAAATTACATTTTAATGTATATCAATATAGAAAAACATTGATTTACATTCTAATAATATTTCACAATATTACATTTTTTCTCTATTTTTGATCAAGTGAAAACAGCCTTGATAAGCACAAGAAACTTCTTTAAAAAACATGTGTCCAAACTTTTGACTGGTAGTGTAAATATCTACACACACATAAATATATATGCATGTATTTTAACATCTAAAATAAAAACTCATTCTCTCTCTCGTTGATTCACTTTACATATTTAATTTGATTTCAATTTGACTTCATATAAAAGTGCATCTTTCCGTTATGTTCATAATGTTAACTTTTCTATACTAAAACATTTTTATACTTCTATTTACTTTTATTAAAGATGTATAGAAAGACACTATACCTTCTCTCTCCTAATGTTTGTTAGCCTTTTAGCGTTACTGCAGTCAGCCACTGAAAGTTGATGTTGAAACCTACAACAACTGCCAGAAAATTAAAAAAAGATATATTAAACAGAGGTGAACTTCATTCATAAGATTCAGAAATATGTTTGTATTAGTGAAACCAAATTGGTCATTTTATAGAGGCAGATTTTGCATGTTTTTCTAGTTTCCATTAAATATAATCTGATATACTGGAAATACTGACAGGTTAGAAACTGACGCACACAAAAGAGCAAAGTGGAAAAAATGAGTGTTTTTCTGAACATATATTTTTAGTTTAATAGAAGGTGACTGGAAAAAAACATTTTTTTAGTCATTGACGTAGTGTTTTGAACTTGTGGTTTATCACAGCAGAACATTTCAGTTATCATAACTGAACATTTGTGAACATTTGAAAGTACTTAAATGCATTCGTAATGTAATTTAGTGTTTGCTCATACTGGCATGAAGGAGCCACCTGCTCCTGTTGTGGACGTTACAAATATTTCAACAAAAGGTTTCAGAACTATCTTCTATCTTCTACTGTTTCTCTCTCACTCACTTTGTCTTGTTCTTTTGAAGTCTTTGTTTTCCTTTGAGTCCCATTTGCAGTCACAAATGGTTGAATCACAGAGCCGTAAAGCTGCTCTTCCACTGCAGTAAATAAGGCGTCTGTGAAAGTGGTTGACGGTGGACTTGCTTTTCCTCAGTCCGGAACTCAACCTTCTTCTCTCCTCTCTCTCTGGACGCAGAGATCCTCCTGCCCGTAATTGACCGTATGACATGTTCTCCTCCATCCTGTTGTTCTTCATGTTGGGGATCCCCCACTTTTTTTTTTTTCATTTTCTTCCCTCCTTCTTGCCCTCTCCTTATTTGTCCCAGTGTTTGCTTGAGACTTACTTGCTGACAGGATAGTGAGGGATCAGGAGGATATTAATAGGAGGCTGTATGAATAGGAAGAGGAAGACACAGAGAGAGGGTTGTGATTACGCCATCTGGATTAAACAATGCCTGGGCTACTTCAGGACGGACACAATAAATGAGAGGACAGCAGGGGGAAGTGAGAAAGGAGGAGAGCCTCTGCTTCACGCAGAAAACTATGCATACATAAAGATTATGTGCAAAATGACAGTGTACTGACTACTAGTTACCGTATTTTCACAACAATATTTATAGTAGTTCTAACTGCATACTAAATCCACACCCTTACAAAAAATTAACCATGGTTTTACTACAAATGACCACAAATTAACCATGTTTTGGTTACCTTTGGTAATACACATGGTAATCAATACGCCAAAAAACATGATTACTACAGTTTTACTAAACCATGGTTAATTTTCGCAATGGGAATAGCGACAGACAAATGATATGTGCATAGGCAGCTATAATCAAGAATCGAGTTTGCATATTTGAGCAACAGTTTTCAGCTGTCTGTCATATGCAACACGCTCTCATGTGTACGCTTTCATACGGTTTAAACTTTAAAACGTACCTTTTTTGTTTAGAAAAATCGACTTCAAATATAATACGAAATAGGAATGCCTGTTTTTTGGCGCATGCGTACAACGCCAAATCGCATGGGCTGCATGACAACAAGCTAAGCTGCAGGCATTATTACCAGGGACCCATTTCAGAAAGGAGGTTAAGTAAAAACTCTAAGTATGTCAACCCTGAAATGAGGGCAACTCTGGGTTTTCTATTTTAGAATGGGAGGTTTGTCAAACCTGACAATGCAGGGTAAGTCAAGCCTGTTTCTGAAAGAGAGGTAACTTATACTCAGAGTCAGTTACCTTGGTAACTTACTCTGTGAACCTAACCTGGCAAGGAGCAGGTTTTCGTCGTAAAACCCAGAGTTTTCTTTCGTTCTCCTCCTCCTTTTTAATTTGTAAGCAATGTTTAAATGCTTCATTCAATCATTTACACTGCAAAAATGCTTTTCTTAGTGAGTATTTTGGAATGTAAATTTAGTGCATTTTACTTAAAGCAAGAAAAATAATCTTAATGCAAATGGAAACAAGATTATTTTTCTTACCCCATAGATGGCAGATAATTTGCACAATAAGAAAAATATACTTAAATGACTAAATACCTTATGTCCCTTTTCCTATGTAGAAAATGCATCTAGATTTAAGAATCTTTAGATATTTTGATTGGAAACAACAAGACAATAATACATATTTTCATCACAAAGGCACTGTGAAAATGACAAAAACGGCATGTCCTTTTATACATAGGATTATTCTTTTATTATATACAGAATTATTTAGATTTTTTGCCATATCCACATGCATGCTGCATGTATTTATTTGAGTGGTAGCATTTTTAAATGGTAGTTTTCTATATAACATCAGGGATGCAGAGCACACATTAGTATGGCCGTTGTATGCAGAGTGGTGAAGAAAGTTGTAACCACCATAATCCCAGATGTTAAATTTACTTGGTCATCTTTATTTCCTACAAATACAAAAGCAACATTTATTCTTTTTCATGTTGGATTTTAATATTCTTCCAATACTTGGTATTGTGGCCATCTCCTTTTCATCTGTTCTTATATTTTGCAAGGCTTCTTGGCTGAGTAGAATTGAAATGTTAATTTCATTACTCTAATTAAAAATGCAACCATTTAAATTAGAGAGTATTTAATTATGTGAAAAAAGTATTAGACTACGTGGAAAAAGCTGCTGCACATTGAAATAGACACTGAATGATATTTATTTAATATGTCATGTTTGTAAAGTCATGTAGCCTACACCCATGAACCTTTAATGGTTAAAGCTTTACCTGATTGAATTGTGTTTTTATACTTCATAGCTGTTTTATTTTTATTTTTTCTTTTGCCTGTGGAATATCATGACAATTAATATGAATTTAATAATTTACCATTCTGCCAGTTTTTACCTTTGATATTATAACAGCGATTCAGAATTAAAGTTAAGCATTAACTCTATATGCAGTGGTCTTTATGGCGGGAGCTGTTGCCATTGTAAATCATAATTTCGGAGCTCCATTGATCAGGGCTTTTTTATAGTTGTGATGCATATGCTAAACTCAGTCTCAACCTACTCAGAGTGGATTGAACTAACTTAATTCAACTGTTCTGAAACAGAAAACTCAGAGTTTCCCATCTTAACTCTACTCAGAGTTCAAGTTTAAACTTAGAGTTGGTTGAACCCCCTTATTGAAACAGGCCCCAGGTTGTTGTAATATTACATTTGTTTATTTTACGTTCATTTTTTGTATTACAATATTAACGGACATGAAAACAAAAAATATCAAACAGTCTTTCATTTAACTAATTCAACAGTAGTTTGGTTACTTACCATAATCATGAATACATTTGCTTTTTAATAATTTTCTGGTTGCTGTTTCTGTTAGCACTTTAGTTACTTTTTTTTTTTTTTTGTAGTGCTAAAATATTTTTTTTTTATGTAAAATTAAGGCAACTCATACAAAACTTACCAAATTAAGGGATAACACCCAGTCCTTTAGATCACTTATAAAACGATAGAATTTCATTAATGTAGGCCTACAAGAGCCATATATAACGTAGGTTGCAAACCGATTACATGATTAGCAGCATATTCTATGACGGCACTGAATGTAAACAATGCCACTGAACCGAACAAATCTCGCATATTTCGCAAACATTTGGAGTACTATAGACTGTCAAAAGTTTTAACAAATCAAGGAGAAGAGTGCAAAAAACTGAATCTCGACTTCCAGGGCAAGAATCTTGGCAACATTCATGTTTGTTCTTATCATTTCCAGTTAGGTAGGTGAAATATACCTTAATTAATACTGCTTATATATATCTTTACCACCTATTAACTTCAGTTTGTCAAAATATTGCTTTATACAGTAGTTTGTTGTGACAGAAAAGTATCTTGTTTGCACTGATCTATACAAATTTGAAAATATTCAAGCAGTACAAAAAGCTAAAAGGTACACCTTAATACATTTTCTATCCCTAAATGGTACATAATAGTGCTTTAAAATACATCTTAGCATTTTAAAAGTACATATTAGTATCCATAGTCTACATATTATTACTTACCACCACAGTGACAACTTTGTGTGTATCATATGTACAGTAAATGTATGGGAAGACGGAAGAGACTAAACAAGAATTAATTAATAAATAAACTCCAAAAAACAAAACAAATGCATTAGTATTTTTAATGTTTACACTAGTTTTCAGGTTCCTTAGAAATGTTTTAGTAGTCATGGAGATGTATGATATTATTCATTTTGACTCAGTCATCGATGTGCATATGTATCTGTGTGGGTGTGTGTTTTGTGCAGTCAGCAGCAGGTCCCAGAGGTTGTTAGCAGCCACAGCTGTATGTGTGTGTGTGTGTGTGTGTGTGTGTGTGTGTGTTTGTGAAGGCCCATGTTTCTGTCAGTGAGCTTGTTCAGAGCGCTCTTTCTGGCGTCTGATTGAGGATTTCCTCTAGATGATCGTTACCTCTGCACACACACACACAGACATAGAGGAACGCCCCAAATGTTCCATCAATACACAGCAGACTCTCAAAACCTCCACAGCTGGGAGATTTTCCCATGCGAAAACACAGTACAAAAATGCACTCGTACACACACCAGTGACGTAATAAACACAATGATAATACTATATATTTCAGTTCTGTCTGACAATAAAAGATTCCTTTATAAGACATATATTACATGAATGAGGAAGATTTTGGAATAAAAGAACATTTTGTAATTTTCAGTTGCATGATTTTGCATTAATAGATTTTGCTCATATACATGTTAAAAGTCTTAAAGACATAAAGTTTAAGGACATTATTCTGGCATTGATACCTTCATCCTTGGCTTGTGTGTGTGCGCTGTGCTGTTTTGGCTGAGAGCTGCTTCCACTGACCCAGTTTTGCTATGGCCCTTATTAAAAATACTTTGATGATGTTTGATGATAATAATTATGATGGCCTGTCTCCCTCTGCACCCCTCCTGCTGTGTGGGTGTCTTATTGTTTGATTGTTTTCTTTCGGAAGCGTCTCTAGCACGATACCGAAAGTGACCCCTCACCCCGAGCTCACCACCCCTGTACGGTTAATGTCTGGGAGGGTCACATCTTCTGCTCGATGACATTCCGCGCTGATAGCTGTGGAGCCTTTACATTGTCCAGCAATTCCCAACTCAGGGAATTCCGCTTCCAGACTCCTGAACACTGAACAAAAACAATAAGTATGTGTGAGTGAGAGACTGAGAATGTGAGGTAGCAAGCATGTGTATTAATGATGCTTCCTTCTTCCTTCTCAAAGCTTGAGTGGTAAAGTGTTGTAAATGCTTGAGATGAGTTTAAAATTTTATCTTAGAAGGAATAGAACCACTGAGAAAAAAAGAAACTCTAACTTTGAAGGGGTCATGATATGGATTTTATTATTTTAATATTTTCCTTGAGGTTTACTTATAATGTTAATACAGTTTTTTGCACAAAAAAATGTAAATCAAAAAATATATATTACTTTCAACACTTATTCTGAACCTCTGTCTAAAACTACCTTTTTTAGGGGGCGGGTCCTTTAAGGTTTGTCAGTAATCTGCCACTGTTATGATTGGCTAATATTATTGCATAGGAAACAGTGTCAACGCCCCCTCACTATTGTATGTGAGTGTTTTGACAACATGATCTAAATTAAACTCTCATTTCCAGATAAAGCATTATGAAATAATTTACTTACAGTTTGTGATACAGCTGTAGCCAGATCTAGTACAGCTTGAGCATGGTGACACTGTCCTTCGTTTAAAAAACAAAAAGCTGGGTTCCTTGTTATATCTGTACAAAGATGCAAATGAGCTGTTTTAACCAAACGCGTCAAAACAACAAAGATGTACTTTCACTCCTCAAGCATGTGGACTGTGTATGAAAGCAGTACATGATACAGTACATTTGTTATATTTTATTTAATACTGACCTGAATAAAATATTTCACATAAAAGGCATTTACATGTAATAATAGTTGAATTTATAAAAATAACCCTTTTCAGAATTTACATACACTTGATTCTTAATACGGTGTCGTTACCTGTTTTTTTTTTTTTTTTTTTTTTTTGATAGTTGTTCATGAGTCCCTTTTTTATAAATTCAATTATTATTTTCTGTTGTGGACTATATGTAAACATATTTTATGTGAAATATCTTATTCAGGTCAGTACTAAATTGAAAATAACATGCATTTTGTATGATCCCTCTTATTTTGGTCAAATAATTAACATTTTGCAGATTCTGCAATGTGTATGTAAACTTGTGACCTCAACTGTATGTAGTTAGGTCAGTTATGTGATGGGAATTTGTTTTTGTCTGTATCTATTAAATTATTCTAAAAATATATTTTAAAGAGCTCATATAAAAAATTGAGACAGCTTTTAAAATTTAGTAATTTAAATTTTACATATATTACATATATTTGTATAAATGATTAAAAAAACATGTTAAAAAGTAAGTTAAAAAATAATAAAATAGTTTTTTTTTTTCTAAATAAAACAAGTATTATTAGAGTAAAATTGTGTATTTAATTTAATGTGTTTCCATTTCTTTGTAATTGTTTGTCAGAGTGAACATTTTATACCAATTATTTCAGTGTATAATAGGAAAACGATGAAACAAAATTATTATTAAATAAAGGCTAAAACATCACATATTTTGACCTTTTTAAAAAAGAAGAAATAAATATTAATAAAATATAATCTAAATATTTATGATTCAAATTAGTGATATAGATGCTTGAAATTGTCTAATAAATAATACATTCTTAATATAAAATAATATATTTTCCAGTATCTTTGTACTTTCTACATGGTACAGTGGTACAAAGCTAGATTTTTAACATATTACTCTCTTTTATCATCTCAAATATCTTTGTTGTGCAAATAATAATGTCAAAAACATTCTCTGTGTGGTTCTTTAAACTGTAATCCATGGGTATTCTAAAGCAACTGTCTTTTACTTACCCTCGATGCAGTTAGAAGGGTAGCAAAGTGGAATTCATTTGAAACACATAATGTTTTTATTTCAATGTCAATATAATTGCCATGGAGGTCAGAGTTCTCTTTGCTGGCCGGATACAATCCTGTCAGTGAATTATGGTGCCTGGGAATCATCCATCTGCTGGGCTGGTGAAGTTGAAAAGCAGTGAGGTGTGTGTGCGTGTGTGTGTGTGTGAGAGGCACGGTGAGACAGTCACGGTGGGGTCGGACATGCATGTTTTGCTTTCCTGTGTGCCTGTGACAACTTCCTGCAGAACAAAACCTCAGGGAGCCATCTCACATCGGACATATGAGCCAGAAATGCACACACCGGAAAAAGACAGTTCTTGTCTATTCATAAATGGTAATGGAGTTTCCATAAACACACAAGCACCAGGGAGTCTTCCCCAGGTCTTCAACCATTTACTGACCTGTCTGCTCAAAGTCTGTCAAAACTTGTGTGCATACATGTGTGTGTGTGCGTGCCTGGATCCATATACTGGCTGTAGACTGTGCCAGAACTCAGAGGAGGGAGTTTCCTTCTGGGACAAGAGTTACTAGGCAACCATTTAGTCATTAGTAAACGACTGTCAAAGTTTGGGGTCTGAGAGGAAAGAGGTTGTTGGGTTTTGTTATGAAATGCTTCTAATAAGCCAAGTGAAAGACCCAAAGAGACCAAATCAAACCCGATTTATGAAGCTCCAAATATCATAGTTAATCCTATAGAATCTGCTGTGAAATGATGAAATCACAGCAGTGAGAGGAAGATTAGGCTGCAGTACATACGGCTGGGAGACATCAGTCACACTTTAGACACAGCGGATCGGCAACGTATAAGGGGAATTCAGACTCAACCAGCTGCCAAAACATTGAAGGACTATCGCTACACTTTGCTGAACCAATTCATTATCATAAAACTTATACAGTGATGTTCAAAAGTCTGAGTGCACTTATAAAAATGTGCCTCTAATTTAATATAAGTATTTTAATTACAAATTAATTACATGTGCATTATTTATTAGTATAGGGGTTAAATGTCACATTTTTAATTCAAGTTAACATTTCTCAGGCTAGTAAATTTTTTTTACAGACAGAAACCTCAAAGTCTTGGCTTTAATCCACTCACAGACATTGATGCTTGTGACAACATGACCCAATAGTGGGACATACGTGGAATACATACATACATATATATATATATATAAAGTTTGGGATCAGTAAGAGTTTTAATGTTTTTTTAAAAAGTCTCTTATGCTCATCAAAGTTCCATTTATTTGATCAAAAATACAGAAAAAAGTAATATTATGAAATATTATTGCTATTCAAAATAACAGTTTTTTATATTAATATACTTTAAAATTAAATGTATTTCTGTGATGCAAAGCTGACTTTTCATCAGCTATTACTCCAGTCTTCAGTGTCACATGATCCTTCAGAAATCATTCTAATATATTGATTTATTACTTATATATTGATTTATTATTATCAATGTTAGAAACAGTTGTGCTGCTTAATATTTTTTTGGAGCCTGTGATACTTTTCTCAGGATTCTGTAATGAATACAAAGTTAAAAACAGCATTTATTCAAAATAGAAATCTTTTCTAGCAATTTAAGTCTTACTATCACTTTGTATCAATGTAACACATCCTAGCTGAATAAAAGTATTAATTTCTTTCAAACAGAGAAAGAAAGAAAAAATGTACTTACCCCAAACTTTCAACGAGGTGTTTAAACAAAAATTAACAAAAGTTTTCTATTTTAAATAAATGTTGTTCTTTTTAACATTTTATTTATGAAAGATTCCTGAAAAAAAGTATTACAGATTCCCCCCCAAAATATTAAGCAGCACAACTGTTTTCAACATTGATAATAAATCAGCATATTAGAATGATTTCTGAAGGATCATGTGACACTGAAGACTGGAGTAATGATGCAGAAAATTCTGCTTTGAATCACAGGAATAAATTGTATTTTAAAGTTTATTAAAATATTAACATTTCACAATATTACAGTTTTCTGTATTTTTAAACACAATCTTGATGAGCAGTAAAGTCTCCGTTAAAAAGCATTAAAAATCTTACTGATCCCAAACTTTTGAGTGGCAGTGTGTGTGTGTGTGTGTGTGTGTGTGTGTGTGTGTGTGTGTATATATATATATATATATATAGATATAGATATAGATAAATAGATAGATAGATAGATAGATACATATATAAAAAAGCCTTACAGTAAAGCCTTGTGGTTAAAAAAAAAAACTACCTTCATTACATAATTGACCCAAAAATATGTAATATCAACATGTTTTTAAATATTTTATTAAATATATTATAATGTATATACCACATATATTTTTAATTATATTCAATCTCAATATATCAAACTCCAATCACAATCAATAACGTTAATTTCTCAGACACATTTGTCTTTTTAATTATAAAAAAGTTTTTAAATCATATATTCAGAAGTAATTTTATATATTATAATACATATCTATTTTTAATTTATGAAATCTCAATAATTAATTCAACCATCATGATTTCTCAGATAAATCCAGTCTGTAATTAGACAAAATAATAAGTATTTTTTCATTTTATAGATTCCTTTTAATATTATTTTTTACTTACATTTTATAATACATATTTTAATGTATTAAATCATTAAAAATTTCAAACTTTTGAGCAGCAATATAGTTATTAATTATTAAATTATTTATTAAAGCCTTATTAAATCTCAATAAACAAAATCCCAGTCATTAATAACATTAATTTCGTATTTACATTTGGGGCTTAGATTAAATAAATGATTAACATTATATATTCAGATAACTTTTATGTATTATTATATTTTTTCATACATAGCTATTTTTAATATATTAAATCTCAATATATCAAATTCCAATCATTAATAAATAATAAATCTGGGCGGTCATTAGA
Source organism: Cirrhinus molitorella (assembly GCA_033026305.1). Lineage (NCBI taxonomy): Eukaryota > Metazoa > Chordata > Actinopteri > Cypriniformes > Cyprinidae > Cirrhinus > Cirrhinus molitorella. The sequence goes on along the minus strand of CM065125.1, from coordinate 15,579,153 downwards.
CAATATTAGATAGTGATTAGATAACTAAACAATAAATATTGTATCATTATATATTCAGACTTTTTTTTATATTATTATAATTCTAAAAAAAAGTTAATATATATATATATATATATATATATAATACACACATATTTTAATGTGTTAAATCTCAATTATTAATTCAATCATCATGACTTCTCAGATATATCTGGGTTGTGATTAGACTAAATAATAAGTATTTTATCATTATACATTCAGATACCTTTTTATATTATTTTTTTAATTGATATAGTTTGTAATACATACATGTTTTAATGTATTAAATCTCATTAATTCAACCATCATGATTTCTCAGATAAATCTGGGTTGTGATTAGACTAAATAATAAATACTTTTAGCATTTTTTTATATTATTATATTTTATAATACATACATATGTTAATATATTAAATCATTAGTTCAATCATCAAGTTTTCTCTGATAAATCTGGTATTTCTCTGATAAATCTGAATATATCTGGGACTGACCCCTAAGAGACATAATTGTTCTGAGCAGATCCTACACATGATTACTGATTCATATGAGAAACATGCATTCTGCGTAACTCTAGTGGAATGAATGTCTCTGTCTCCGATCTGATCGCTGCATGTGGGATGGAACAACCGCTTTAAAACCAAATAGGAGAGAACAAGCTGGATTATTTATGGTTTTCCTTTCTCATCCAGTTCACCCAGGGTTAATCTTATATTTACACAGAATATATTGGGATACTGACAATTTTACAGATCCATTTTGACCGCAATTTTAAAACACACAGTCAGCTTGTGTGTACAGTAACCTCTGACCTTCATCCAAGCATTTCAAGAGCTTGGATGCTTAATCTTCACCCAGACCTTCGACCCCGCTTTCTCTTTATCAACCCCCCCTCTTACACTTTCTCTTGCTCTATATTACCCCACCCCACCTTCCAAGCTGACCCTGATAGTGATTTATGCAGCTCACAGATGCACAGCTGCGGCAGGTCCCCATGCTGACCGAAGGGTAGTATTTACCGTGACTAATACATCCCAGATCTCAAAAACACATGGAGACAGAATGAGAGAGATATGTATAAAAGAATAAAAAAATCAAGAGAAAGCTTTTAGATTCTGTCCTGAATTTGAATTAATGTTTATTTTCAGATGACTGATTGATTTGAAGCTCTGCCAAAATCCCCTGAGCCCTGAACTGTTCTTCCAGCTCTTGGTTGTATTTTCCTGGCCATGTTTGGATTTTTATCCCTCAAAGAAAAAGGATACAAACCCCCCAAAAAAATCAGCCAACAAAAGCACAACAATAAATGCTTTATAACAGCAAGTTTCAAAAATAAGAGGGTATAAAATCAGTTTTAAATAAAATTATTTAAAATTAAAATCAGAAAAATGCGACCGTCATCCATCGCTAAGATATTATTCTGTGAAACGTTATAACGACATCCCACTACGCATTGAATTTTGTGCTCATTATTCAGTTTTTCTATAATATAAATATGAAAATGTTTGGTTAACAGATTTATTGGAGAAATACACTCTTAAAAATAAAGGTTCTTTATTGCCATTGACGGTTCCATTAAAAAACTTGAACATCCATGGAACCTTTCAAATGCAGAAAATGTTCTTTATAGTGGAAAAAAGTTCACTGAAACTGTTCACTGAAAGGTTCTTTAGGTTCTATGTTATCACCACAAAAAAACACCCCTTTGGAGCCTTTATTTTTAAGAGTGTAGAAGAAAGTAACATTTAAAGAAAAAAGTTCAACCCAACTTCCAAAAAAGTGCTTATTTTTCATATGCAATCCACGCATAACTGACAGAGGACATTTGAAATTTGCAAAAATATATTTTATTTCACCATGGTGTTTTCACAATTTGTGTATAAAATGTAATAAATTCTCTTTAACAAAAAAGAAAACGACAAAGAAAAAAATATTTTATGCACTGCATTTTAAACGTTCATATCTCTATACAAAACACACAGAGAAAAAGTACAAAAACTCAAAATCAACTCGTTTTGAATGGCGCGTCTTCCGAAAATCTCCGTAGCGAGGAGTCTCGCTCACCTCTCGCGCTCCCTGAGTTGCGGCTTCATCTTCTTCAGCTTCATCTTCGCTGCTGCTACCGGCGTGTCACACGCAATGAAGTGATTCCCCGCATACGGACACAGTCAGATCCGTCCTTGATCTGCAAAAGCACATAGACAAAACAAAATATTATTAATTTCATATCATACAAATATATGATTTAGGTGACCTTTCTTAGGGCCTATAAATTCTCTGTTTTCGTGTCATTTTTGCTTTATTCGACGCTTAGAGATGCCATGAACTTTGTTTTTAGTTTTAGACACGAGTTTCTGAATGTTGGGAAACAGCTCACGTAGTTTAGGCCTTGACCTTTAGCGTTGCCTAAACTATTGTGTGAAAATAAGTTTCATTTTTTTATTATTATTATAATTTGGCACAAAAAGAAGTGTCCAAATATCAGTGGCCTATTAGAGGAGACCAAATGTTAAATTTAAAAAACTGTCACTAAATATACTATGGCATAATTACAACTAATAATAAGAGGACTTTCATTTTTGTTACGTAAATGTGTTTTCCTTTCGTTTTCCAAAGCTCGTAAATCTAATTTGTGTAGTCATCGTGCTTTATTCTTTAAAATTTCAAGAATTCTTTAAACTTTCTGAGGTGCGTGGATCTGGACATCCTGTCCATTTGCCATTCATAAATTGCTATTACAAAGATAAATGTTTGTTTTTATTATTTCTGTAGACTATATCCAAATGCATTATTTTCACATTCTCTTACCCCTTTTCTCTGGCTGCTGAGGCAGAAAGTACATATGGTGCGCGGCTGCTTTCCTCCGCTGTCCCCTTGCGCGCTGTAAACGGCGCTCACGCAGGGCTGCGCGTCCTCTCCTTCGTCCCCTATCAGGAGCACATTGGCCAGATGTGAGATGTAACTGGAGGCTAACCGCAGAGTCTCAATCTTTGACAGCTTTCTGTCCACCGGCTCGGTGGGAATAAGAGTCCGTAACGCCGTGAAGGCAGTGTTGACGCTCTGCGTCCTGTCACGTTCCCGCGCGTTCGCTGCGTTCCGTTGCTTTACAATAACCACACTGCTCACCGTGGACTTGCGCGACATTCGCCGCCGCTTCTCCGCACTGGGGCAGCAGCCGTAGCTCTGCTCCGAGCTGCCGTCGCTCTCGCTGCGGTTTTCCTCATCCTCAGACATCATGGCAACATCCGGGTACGCTAGATGAGTCGCCATGGGCCGCAGCATGGCAAATGCCATCATTAAAATATTATTTGGACTCCGATATGAGTGAAAAGAGGTTGATGAAAGTATCCAAAATGAAACGATGGGCTTGTTGTCAAGCACTAGCCACGCAAACACTGCATCGCCAAACCCTGATGTGTGTGTTTCAGCAGTTTATCAATCTCATCACATGGTAGGCTAAAGATCCTCTTGATGTGCGTCCTTACAGTCATTCCATGCGAGAGCAGCTGAAGCAGGAGCAGCGTGCTCGGTCTTATAGGATCAGGGAGGAGCAGTCACTGATATGCAAATAACCACAGAGACAAACTCAGAGACTAGCTTTCAGCATAAAATAACAATTTTAATAGACTTAGTAGTTGCTAACAATTTAAAATACGTTTAAGGTTAAAGAAAAACATTAAGAACAAAAGGTACAAAGGCTGTCACTGGGGCGGCACCTTTTCAAAAGGTAGGCTACAAATTTGTACCTATTAGGCTTACTATTATGTACCTTTAAGGTACCAAAATTGACCCTTTAGGTACAAACATGTAACTTTTGAAAAGGTACCACCCCAGTGATATTTTTGTACCTTTATTTCTGAGAGTGAACAGAAAAATGAAGTTATGCATTCACATAAAAATATCAAAAGGTATGTTTTTGGACAGGTAGGCCTACCATGCATTCATATATCATGCACTCTATAAAATGGTACAAAAGCTGTCATATGGGTACTTAAAGCCTGCATATTAGTACCTAAAAGGTACAAAAGTGTACCTTTTGAAAAGATACTGCTCCAATGATAGCTTTTGTACCATTGTGTAAATAGAGTTTCAATTTCATAGTAATAAGTATTGCATATCATCCATATAGGTGTTTTATGTTTAATAGATGCGCAGCCAAACCAAAATTTGGTAACACTTTCTTTTACCGTCTCCTAACTTTGCTTATTAGCTTGCATTACTAGAATATTAGCGATTTATTAGTACTAATTAAGCACATATTATTTTTTATTATTCTACATGACCTTATCCTACATCCCTAATCATTACATAAACTTAACAACTACCTTACTAACTATTAATAAGCAGCAAATTAGGAATTTATTGAGGGTCATAGTTAATAGTGAATAAGTGTTCTAAAGTGTTACACAAAATTAATTCAGACACCTTCAACATTTCTCACATTATCACACTGTATTCGCTATAGTTTAGAAAATGATAAATATGACAAGAACTCAGAATTAAACTGTGTAAGAACAAATTCATCTTGATAATGTCAGATAACTTTGATAGAAAGTTATGTAATGGATTACAATCAACCAAAAATTCAGACGATATTTACACAACTATCAGTACTTTGTTTGACCAATTACCAAGCAATGCTTAATTTAGTTCAGTCTGTGGTGTAAAAGGGTTGCAATAGCAGTTAAAGAAAAAACAGGTCAGGTCAAAGTTTCTGAATAATTTTGGTCCCAAATTTGTATACATTTTACTGGTAATCCACTGTATGAAGAATTTTTGGGTATACTATGTCACATTTTATTTTGCTGTCCTCACTTACATAAATATAGTGTCCTGCACTCACTATAAAATATATATAAATAGTTTATTATTCTTTGTGTTATATTTATTATTGTTGAAGAAATATTGCAATTGTGTTTCATCTAGTTTGTGTTTCTTGTTGCAATATTGTTTTCCTTTAATCATGGTTTTAACGCTGATTATAATTTTAAAAACTAGCTTTGATTTTCTACTTTGACATCTTTTGTTTCCATCAAATGTAGGCTACTATAAAAAAAATGCTAATATTTTATTATTATTATTATGCAAAGTGGAAATGAAGAAACATACTTTTAAAGTGAAAGGGTTCGTTGAGTAATACGACCCTTCACTGGGAAAAACAGAAGCTGCACCTGCAAGTAGCTCTCGGCCGGTGATTATCCTCTGAATTTACTGGTTTTATTGCGAGGCCATTTGACAGCGAGGCGTTTAAAACAACACCGAGCCTATAATGAACGCGTAACAAACACGCTGGCAAACGCACTGTAATGGTGCAAAGATAAATATGTTTATTTACAGAAGCACTTTCCGTCAGTAAATAATAGAAAAACAATTAAAAAGAAATGTCATTCACTGGTGCATCGAGGTTTTCAAGTCGAACTGCACTAAAGTGCATATTTAGCCTACTATTAAATACGGTCTTATTATTCGCAGAGTGACATTGGGCATTACTGATTTTGTTAAGTGAGAGTTTTAAACCCGCTGCGGTTTGTTTTCATTCAGTGGCTCAAAAAACGCGAGGGCACGATAAAGAACAGTAGGGGTCTCTCTCTCTCAGTCCTTTTATTTTTCGCACCTTTTTTTTCATCTTTTCTTCTCTCATACACCCACACTAGTCGGTTTTTTATTTTTAATATCTTACACAGACACATTCATTCTCATTTCCTAAATTTGATTCCTCTGCTTCACACTCACACATTTAAGTTTGCACTTTCCTTCCTGTCATAATTCACAACTGGCCTTGTCATATAAGAATAACTTGTCTCACTGCTTCAAGATCATGCTCTGACTAAGTTTCTGTTTCAGTGCAAAGGAATGCAAGACCTTAAATCAGCCATATGGGCTTATGTGACCAAACTCACTAACCTGTGACCTCTCATCTTTAACCTCAGCTTAGGTGCACAAGCAATGTGGTCATCCTCATTTGCTCCAATAATCACTCAGTTGCAATATTCATAACTAAATGCTTTTTTGGAACAAAGACTTTATATGGAAATGTATTTCTGGGCATTTTCAACTGAATCTTGGTCAGAAACTCTTCTTGTTTTGACATCAAATATACAACAGCTAAAGGACAGGTTTCTTTACCTCACAAGTTATGTCATTAGCAATATAACAAGATTAATTTCACATAATTGTGTTTGTTGACTTCTCAACTGTTGGTTTGTAGCCAAGGGTCAGAGGTTCTGCTTGAGTCTATGAGCTCCTGCTCAGGCTGAGCTCACGCAGAGATGCTTTGTTTATAGCCAGAAGCGGGTGTTGGGTAAATAAACATGAGGCAGATGTTAAGAATGATCTAAGAAAGAGAGAGTGAGACAGTGGCAAATGGTTTCCAGACCCTCTTTCTCTGTCTCATTTATTTTCTCTGTGTTTCCATGGCCCGTAATATGTCACTTTGAGCAGCTTTCACAAACATGCCAGTGTCACTTAAACCTAGGACTTTCTGTCCCCTCAGCTGCACCAACAACCCCCTTCCAACATCTACGACACCTACGACATTCTCAAAACACCTGCATGCTGTTTTTACAAGCCTGTAATGAATGAAGCTATGCTGATCCATGCAATTCCTAATGTAGATAATCAAAACAATCACCAATCAAACATTTATTGTCTTAGTACATTAGGCTAATTTATTGATTTAGTGGAATTTTTAGGTTTAGCTGCATGAACTTATATTAATACATTTTAATGTCTCACCAATTCTTTGCTGGTTAGTTATTTATCATGCAATGACAGACTCAATGTTCTCATATGTGCTGGATGGGACGAGTCAGTGAGGTAAGGCTGCAGCTGAATATACAGATTTACAGGGCCAATAACATAATTTCAGATGGAAATAGACAGGCTTGTTTAGTAGGAAGGAGAGAGGGGCTCATACATAGAGGCTGTAGGGTTCACACATTTGAGTGAGAAGAGCAGGTGTGGGTGTTATGGGAAGAGGGGGTAGACTTTGCTACAAGATCTTTCCCTCTATGATGCAACCCACAATCTGTGGCATTATGTTAAAGGAACATTTCAAGTTTAAGTTAAGCTCAATCAACTGCATTTTATAACTACAAATATAATTTGGACTTGTGTCATTTAAAAAAAAAAAGATAAATAAATAAAAAATTGCTAATTGGGGCATTTAATAGCATTTTTTTTTTTTACAAAAGCACTTACATTAAAAGAACAGTTAGCAAAAAATGAAAATTTGCTGAAAATAACAACCTGATCTCATGACGAAAACGTACCTGCTGGAACTTTTTTCGCAAGATGCAAAATACATACAAGTAAGCAGTTTCCAACAGAAATTAACCCTATAGGCGGTAATTGTTTTCATACACAGTTACGATTACAGCGCCATACATTTCGCTTTCCGGATGTAACGAGTTATTGAGCAATAGGTTGTTTTTCATGTCTGCGTGTTGAAGCAACCCCAATAACATGATATTTAGCCCCTGCAATGCAAATTTTACCAGGGCCACGTACACACTGCAAGTTTCAGGAGTGACAACTGCATTTAAATGCGGGAGTGAGTCCCATAAATTATCGTTTCATGTGTGTACAGAACAGCCACTCCTGCATTTGTAACCGTAGCAACATTTTGCCGTCTTGCAGGAGTGAATAAGAATTTAGCCATTTAGTGGCTAAAGACTCTTTTTGTCCCACGATTTTAAAGAGATACTCCACCCCAAAATGAAAATTGTCATTAATCACTTACCCCCATGTCGTTTCAAAACAGTAAAAGGTTTGATTGTCTGCGGAACACAATTTAGGATATCTTGGATGAAAACTGGTAGCTTTTTGACTGTCCCACTGACTGCCAAGTAAACAACACTGTCAAGGCCCAGAAATGTATGAAAGATGTTGTCAAAATAGTCCATCTGCCATCAGTGGTTCAACCTTAATTTTACAAAGCTACGAGAATACTTTTGGTACGCAAAGAAAACAAAAATAACGACTTTAGTCAACAATTTGTCTCCTCTATGTCACTGTAGCGCCATTTTGGAAAGTATCCACTGGACGTAAACAGCGTAAGCTGTTCTGTGTCAGCCACAACACGACTATTTTGACAACGTCTTTCATAATTTTCTGGGCCTTGACAGTGTTGTTTACTTGGCAGTCAATGGGACAGTCAAAAAGCTACTGGTTTTCATCCAAAATATTAATGACAAAATTGCTGTGTTTTGTTTATGCTCGGGAGGCTGCCTTAGAGAGCGCTGTCTTGCAGTGTTGCCATGTCCTCATATTTACAAGCACTTTTAGGCATGTTATTTGGTCTTAGCTAATAAAGCTAGGCACTTTATGGAGTTGATAAAGTTGTCTGTGGCGGATATGAGATACATGATTTATTTGGTGTTATAAAACACAAAACATTTGGGTGTTTTACTGTTTTTTTGCACTTGTCCTTGTTTGTTGTTGTTTTTTCTATGAAGATCTGGCAACACTGACGCTTCACTGCAGGGTTTGTGAATGCAACTAGCCTAGCCCCATGTCCAAGCTAAGGATAACTTTCATACACACTGCATAGAATTTCTGTAAATGCGGTTGTCACTACCTGTATTTTTCGGGAGTTAATGCGGTTGTCGAATGCTGTTGTCACTCCCTTATTTTAGTAAATTATGTGTGTACAGAACGCAATTAAGGAGTAAAAGGGGAACTGACAACCGAATGTAGCTGCAGTGTGTACATGGCCCAGGAGAACCCTGCCAAAAACGTGTATTTTACCCCCTGAAATGCAATTTTTACTGGAGGACACCCTCTGAAGATTGGGATAGTCTTGAGTAGTAACCCTATGTAAAATACAAATAAATTTAAATAAGGAGACATATCTGTGTTGTAAATTGCGCAACTAGGTATATATGCATTTACGTGATGATGGCATAGCTTGCTAGCAATCTAGGCTGTAGTAACTAACTTGCAATTGAGTGGGCGAACGACTGATGCTAATGCACTCTAGTTATTATAGAATTAGGGGAGGGCCCATGCTCAGTGGCTCCATGTGTCATCAAAACATAATTTCAGGCCCGCCCCAAAAAATCCTGAGCACAACGGTCTAACTCCACAATTCGACATTACATAGTTCACAGTGTTTGTAACATGTTTTCCGCAATACATTTCTAACATTTATAATGTGTTTAGAAACAATTTTCTAAATTGCCTTTACACTGACTTTAATGGTGAATCCAGCTAGTTATGGAAAATGAAACTAACTGGGTACGAATCCCGTAAAAAACATGACTCACAATGAAAGAGCTGACAGAATCGAAAAACAAGCTAAAACAGCATGCTTGTGCTTGCATTTTTACGTCACATTCACTTTTATTTATACTATTGGGTAGTTTTAGGTTTGTGCTGATGGTACTTTATTTTAAAACACTCTTTTAGTACCATTTCACATCGAATATGTCACGAAATGTACATGGCGGTACGCATTTTGTTTCTTGTGAAAAAGTTCCCACAGGGAGATTCTCGTCATGACATCTGGTTGGAAAATGTACTCACCCACGTCAACACAACTGTAGTTAATCAATTAATGTCTTGTGAAGTGAAAAACTGTGTTTGTAGTAAACAAATCCATCATTAAAGTGATCACCCAAAAATGTAAATTATGTCATGAAAATTAAATTGAAAAGTAAATTATGACTATGTACGCAAATATTCTTCACAAAAAGTATTCTTGTAGCTTCAAAAATTTCAGCTGAACCATTGATATCACATGTCAGTTGCATTGCTGTCTATGCAGGGTCAGAAATCTCTTGGATTTTATCAAAAATACTAATAATTTGTGTTCCGAAGATGAGATGACACTATTTACTTCGATTGTAAGTGCATCACTGTAACCCAGACGTTTGTGTTTTTTAGAGAAGAAACAGCTAAAAAAAAAATTTCTCCCACAAATGCTGTCAACTGTAATATTCCCTTAATAAGCTGCTGTCATTGAGTAATACACATTTGGATTCATTCTAAGTCATAAATACTGTTTACAGCATGCATATTGAGGATGGAGAGCGCATATGGGTGAATGGACGTTACAATGAGTTTATCATTGTATATAATATTTTGTTGTGGTGCAGTACATCAGCTTTATGACTACAGAGTTAGTGTCTAATAACTCATACTGTGGCCACATGTGATGTAGGTGTGTGTGAGAAAGAGGAAGGAGGAAAACGTGTTTTCAGGACAGCTAATTCTTCACAGCATTTGCAAGGCTAATGTACATCTATTCAGAGGGGATGAGAAGTCCATTATTCATTTGCGTGTAACTCCACAAATATGCCAAAATGGTTTGGTAAATTTCCCTGTGTGAGTGTGCAAATATATATCATTATTTTTCATCATGTAGCCCCCCTTGCACTGCAGCGTCAGCAGGGGATTCATACAGCGCACAGAGCCACAGTGTGAAATCAGACGCTATTCAGGGAAATGTTGACTGACCCCTGCAGGTAAGGGTCAATGGTAGGATCCTGCCAAAAGCTGTACAGGAAAAGGAAGTCTATTCATGTCCTATTGCTCCATAACTCTTGGACTCTGACATACAAAACAAGACCATACAGCAGGAGCATCAACACACACACTTAACGGACACTTCAAAACAGAGAACACAGCAAGTCTACGTCAATGTTCTGCTGTCTGATGATATGGTATTCAAACATACAATCAGTTCTGTGAACTGAAAATCTTTATTTTCTGTTAAATTATACAAACTGCACTTCTATTACAGTCTGTGTAAAGCAATATTAAATATGTTTTAAGTCTGATGCACCACAGAAAAATGAAAAAAAAAAAAGTTAATTATAACATTTTTGGAAAAATAAGCTGTATACTCTGCTCTCAAGCACTGTGGATGTGTCTGCTGACAGCGCTGAAACCACACCCACTAGTGGGAAAACAGCCACCTCTCTCAACTGTCAAATACAAATAAATTTAAATAAGGAGACCGAGCTGTTTTGTACATTGTCACAACCAGGTAATATGCATTTATGTGACGAAGGCATAGCTAGCTAGCAAACTAGGCTGTAGTAACTAACTCGCGATTGAGTCGGCAAACCACTAATCCTAATGTGCTGTAGTTATTATAGTGTTTTCACAATGCGCCATTAATCGGCCATATTTGCGGCACTGAACGTAAACAATTTAACTGAATGGAATGAAACTTAAAAAGAAAAAAAGCAGCCATATTGCTGCAGCGCCCGGGGTGGAGAGAGCACTGGTTATTCACTCCCCCACCGACAATCCCAGCTGGACCTGAGACTCGAACCCACAACCTTTGGGTTGCAAGTCCGACTCTCTAACCATTAGGTCACTACTGCCCCCAAAACTTATAAATGTTGCTGATTATTGCTGCTGAAAATAGTTCACTAATGTCATGTTTTGGGCTGTGCTAATCGGTCAAACCGAGAAAAACATGTGGAGTACTACAGACTGCTGAAAGTTTTAACAAATCAAGAAGAGTGCAAAAAACTGTCTGAGGAACAAAAGGCGTTTGTGGTTGGCCAAACTAAACCAGGAATTCCATGGCAAGAATCTTGACAACATTAGTGTTTGTTCTTATCATTTCCCGTCAGGTATGAAATATTAGGCTAATTCTGCTCATATGTATCTTTACCACCTATTAACTTTAGTTTGTCACTGCACAAGTTGCGTCCTTTCCTGCTTACTAAAGTCCTTCTCTATATGATTTCGCAGCTTCCACACATTTTTTTTATTCCATGGTTTAGACAACATAAATTAGCAGAACAACATATTCATTGGTACATTAACCGTGCAGTCAATGCTGCTGTCTCCATTCAGGTTTCTCCAATATGGCCACATATTCAGGTAACTGACCAAAAAGTGACACAAGCGCAAACCCTCTATAGTGGTATAGTAGAGGGGCTATGCTCAGGCTCCAGTGCCACCAAAAAATTCCTGAACACAAAAATAGTGAAAAACTGTCTAAAAACGGTCTAACTTCAATTAATTACTACATAGTCCAGTGTTTGTAATTACATTTCTAACATTTATAATGTAAATACATTTCTAACATTTATAATGTGTTTAGAAACAATTCTCTGAATTTCCTTTACACAGACTTAATGCTGAATTCAGCTAGTTCTGGAAAATTAAACTTGCTCAGCTGCATGACCTCTGAAAGATAAGGCTGGCCATGTTGTAATGCAGCATGTTTCCCAGTTTTTTTCAATTAGAAATGAACTACAGCTGTAAACGGTCATACTGTCATATGCCTTTGTATATAAACTGTTCAAAAAAACTTTAGTTAACGCACTGTGAACTAACATGAACAAACAACGAATGACTGTATGTTTAATAACATTTAAAAAGTTGAATAATTAGTGTAATAAATGTATTCTTCATTGTTCTTCCATGTTAGTTAATACAATAATTAATGTAAACAAATGACATATTTTTGTAAAGTGTTATCAACTATTTTGAGGTAAGAAAGTAAAATTTCACACCTTGACTGTGATTCAGTAACGGGCGTTAAATGACTAAACCGAAACATGAAATTCTGTATCATATACTAAGGTTATTGATTATTCTAGTTTCTAAATTAATGTTAGTGAACTTATTGTCTTATTGAAAACAATTAATCCATGTACAGTTGAAGTCAAAAGTTCAAATACACCTTGCAATATCAGCTAAATGTTAATTTTACCAAAATAAGCGGGATCGTACAAAATGCTTGTTCTTTTTATTTAGTACTGACATAAATATTTAGCATAAAAGACATTTACATATAATCCTTAATATAATCCTGCATGAGCCACAGCTGTGTTTGTTTGATTTGTTTAGAGATTGTTGATTGTTGTAGTAGTTCATGAGTCCCTCGTTTGTCCTGAGCAGTTAAACTGCCTGTTGTTTTTCAGAAACACCCTTCAGCCACAGACTCTTTGGTTTTTCTGCATTTTTGTGTATTTGAACCCTTTCAAACAATGACTGTATTTTGAGATCTATCTTTTCACACTGAGGACAACTGAGTTCTTCAATTGATCTTCAAATTCCAAAACCTCTCTACAATCAACTGCAAATTGGTAAATTATTAGATAACTATTATTATCAAAGTTTGCTGCAAGCTCATTCAGAGAATGACATTATCAGCAATAGTAAGCAGTGCATAAATATAAACAATTTCTACAAAATATAATTAATAATCTCAACAAGAAGGAGGAAGATCTGCATCCAGGTAAAGTCCCGCGTCTTGTGCCCTCACGATCCTCAGAAAGATTGAATTTGTCTAAAAGAGATGATTTCTCATGCCTGTCAAAGGCAGAGTAGTAGAATTACACCAGTACAATGACAGGTGCTTGTGAGGCTGAAATATTCATGAGACTTTCAAAGTGTTGCTTCAAGTACCTGGATCCGTTTCTTCTCCCACCATCTGTCATTCTTTGTCTCTCCCCTCTTACTTAGGAAGAAAAATTTTTGGGATGTAGGAGACAATCTTACAGCTTCCTTCATTTCCCCAAAAAGCAGCAGGTGCAGCCCACACTTCCCAAATTGGGTGTGTGTCTGTCTCTCTTTCTTTGTGTCTCCTCAATCAGGCGTTTTGCGTGTCAGGAGACTTCTAAGGATACATTTTTTCCAGGCCGTGTGGAAGCCACAGGAAGTCTTCTCACACGCGACCATTCTTTTGCCAGAAATTTACAGTCAGGCAGGTTTGTTCCGCCGAGGCCCGGGGCCCCCTCTTCACTTCCTGAGGAGCCCCAAAGGGAGGCCAAGATCAGGGCCGGCACCCCAGGGACTCGTATATCGCCAATGGAGAAACTCTGTTATCTTCCAGCAGAGATCTACAAGGTAGTAATCGCCAATCACAGGCCTGTGCCTTCCTTCACGATCAAAGGACGCGGCTATAAAGACACGATTCCTGCAATCAGCAGCTGCTGGTGTCCAGCTAAACTCTGTTGCTATAAAGATCCCAAGGTAAGGCCACATCTCTTAAAGGGACGGTTCACCCAAAAATCAAAACTCGGTTATTTTGTACTCACCCGTGTTTTGTTCCAAACCTGTATGACTTTATTTCTTTTTTGGACTACAAAATATATTTTAAGGAATATTTAATAATAATATTCATTGCATGGGTCACTTTAAAAGCTGCTGACATTTACAACAGATTTTATTTGTGTAGTACCATACAAACTGTTGCAAAGTTCAGAAATACACATTAAAATTCTCATAAAATTCCTACAAATCCAAACGATTTGTTGTCATTTTTATTGTACTATTATTGACTGGGCCACCTGCAGTCTTTGCTGTCAGAGAATCTGGGTTTCAGAAGTGTCAGTCATCGTTGTTGTAAAGTCTGAGAGGCCTTTTGCTATGGATATTAGGCCAAAGTCAAAGGTCAAAGGGAAGTGAAATGCCACTACATGGAAGAAATATGAGGTGCCCGTCTTCTGATCTCCTCTAGACAACAGCTGAGAGCAGAACTGATTGTGAGACTATGTTTTCATGTCAGATTCAGCGGTTCCACTGTATTTCCTCTATATCAGTCTGACTGCAAGCCTCAATCCATCTATATATAGCAGTGTAATAAAACTGAGCTGCTGTATTCATTCTTTTTCTTCACTCCAGTCTGCAGAGGAGAAGAACGCTGGCCAGTTCTCATGACACATGACCCCCACAACATGTCCTGCCATTATGGATGAGTTTCAGAGAAAGTCCTACAATTCCCATGCCCCTCCACTGGCACATAAAAATAATAATTTATAAAAATATATAGCATATCTAAAAACACACAAGGCACATCGTTTGCAATGATTATTAAAATGTAATGATTACAATGTGCAGCTTTAAATATCCAAAGCAGATCTGGACACAACACATGAGTAAAATCTTTAGGAATTTGGCTGTGCCAGTCCACCCAAGAGACTCAGTCTCAAAGCTTGTGATTCATAACCAAGTCCAATGGTCACCAGACCAGCACATGCCTGTGGTCATCTTGTGGATGCGTATGTTGTGGTTTGGCATAGAAATCTGAATGAAATGTCATAAAATCATCAAAAATCAGATAAGCCTAATACATCATATTTTTTTAAGCAAATCACATTACATTAACTATTAATCATTCATAAAATAGAACCATTGACTAAGGAATACAATAGAAAATCATTCAGTGGATTTTTACATGTGATCCTGGACCACAAAACCAGTCTTAAGTAGCATGGGTATATTTGTAGCAGTAGCCAAAAAAACTCTATGGGTCAAAATTATAGATTTTTCTTTTATGCCAAAAATCATTAGGATATTAAATAATGATCATGTTCCTTTAAGATATTTTGAAAATTCCCTACCGCAAATATATTAAAACTTAATTTTTGATTAGTAATATGCATTGCTAAGAACCTCATTTGGACAACTTTAAAGGCATTTTGCTCAATATTTAGATTTTTTTGCACCCTCAGATTCCAGATTTTCAGATAGTTGCATCTTGGCTAAATATTGTTCCATCAGTGGAAAGCTTATTTATTCAGCTTTCAAATTATGCATAAATCGCAATTTATGACTGTTTTTGTCACATATATTAAAATCTGTATTTTAATATATGCATTTCAAGTTGGCTCTAAAGGGTGCATATTAGTACCTCAGAGTACCCTTATGGTAGTAATATGTACTCTATGACACCATTATGAACCTTTAAAGCAGGGGTGTCAAACTCAATTCCTGGAGGGCCGGAGCCCTGCAGAGTTTCGATGCAACCATAATTAAACACACTTGATCCAACTAATCAAGTCCTTCAGACTTAATTGAAAACTGCATGGTATGCGTGTTGGAGCAGGGTTGGAACAAAACTCTGCAGGGCTGCGGCCCTCCAGGAATTGAGTTTGACACCCCTGCTTTAAAGGTTCATTAAAAAGTACAAAGATGTCCCTTTAAGGGTACTGTCCCAGTAACAAGCTGTTGTACCCATAAAGGTACCATTTTTGCCCTTTTTTTCTCACAATGCAAAGTGAACCAGATAGGGTCAGAGAGCTGATAAACAGCTAATGTTTTGGCTGACAAAAAAGTTTGGGAATCCCTATTTAATCAATCAGTGTTGTAATGCTGCCATCTAATGGTCAGACTATGAAGTGACAGATATTGAGAGATCTGTTTAGTCATCGTGACTTGAATAAAACAGTGACCAAGGAAAAATTATGTTGAGCAAAATATATGAATATGTCAGGTTACAGTTGTTTTGTATGATTCAAAACTCTGATTCATAAGAATGCAACACCTTTACAGACACAACCAGAGAAGAGGAACTGACTGGAAATTTTTGCTCTCTGATTAGAAACTTGTGAATAATTCCTTAACTTAGCTGTTCTCCAGGAACATCAAAGTTCCATTTTCATAATAAAAAAAATCTAGATTCTTAATGAGTGTCATAAGAAACAAAATCATACACAGGACAAATGTGCCTGAACATCATCTAGATGTCTGGCAGTGCAAGCTTTACCGCCTTAGTGTGTCTCTTAAATGTTGGATCACAGAAGATTCGGTGTAGATGCTCCCAGGTAGGTACGCAAGTCTGAGATATTAGATTTTATGATCTTGGCTGGTATGGATTTCATCTTTAACCTCTGATAGGCAGCAAATCGATGACATCCTCCAAAAGAATAGTAATAATTGCCCCCTCTTTCTCCAGTGATCCAAAGCACGTCTATGGGAGGCACAACGGAGATATGTACGCCCTCCTGGGGGTTAGAAATGATCTACGGTGAGCAATTAAAATTAAAAATGGTGAAAATTAAAAATGATTTTACCGCAAAAAAAACAAAAAAAAAAAACATGGTTACTGTAGTTAAACGATGGTAACCACAAATTAACCATGATTTTGCTACTCTAACCATAATATTTGTAGTTAAACTTGTTATACAGATGGTAAACAACACGGCAAAAACATGGTTACTACGTTACATTTTATTATATTAAAACAATGGTTAATTGCCGTAAAAGACGTCACACTGAACGTTAAATGTAGTCAATAGTCTGAATTACTTGTTACCTGTATGCTGGTCATGAGGCTTTGGACCTTCTGCTCGTCTAGGACAGGCGGAATGGGTCGAATGATCACATCCATTGGGATGTTATGAACGTCCTGGATGTTGTCTGAATGGATGGAGCGGTTTTCATTGCCTAGACTGCCCATTTTTCGCGTGAAAACCCCAAGTGGATTCACTCTTGCGGTGCCGATGCGCTTTAACAAAACACTACTCAGAGTTTGAAACATCACTTGTAGTAGTTTCACCACAGTAGGGAAGTACCGTGTCTGCGCATGCGCGAGTAATCCTGCCTTCTTTTCCTCTTCCCGTCCGTATACCAGACCAAAATAATAGTCGGTGCATGCTATTATTATATCATATTATTATATTAATATTAATACTATTAGTGTATGCTGTTACTAGTTCATATCCAAGAGTGCTAATAAACCCTGTACAACATAGACAGGCTGTCATACTCTTTCTGCAGGTTACATTATTACGCCAGCAGGTGGCGACAAGTATTTATGAGTGCAATGACGTGATGTAAGGAGACGAGTCTTTATGAATAAGCCATTAAATCATTTTAGCTTATGAAAAATCCTAGCCAAATATCATATACACAAGTGTAAATCCTCCAATAATAAGCCGCATTTTAAGGTGTTTTTAAAGAGCTGCAACAATATTTTGAGATGCCCTCTGTATTGGAAAATACTAAGGCGAGGAAAATAAAGATAACTTAGGCTTGCCCTGTAAAATTATTTATTTATTTATTTATTTATTCGTTTGCTTACTTGCTTAAATGTTTTTGTTTGTTTGTTTTTAGTGTTGATATTTATTATCCTTTTATGAATTGCTTTATTTAGCATATAATTGGATTTTCTTTTCTGTTATATGTATTTTTTATATTTCTTGATGTTCTATTATATTGTATTTAAATTTGTTATTTCACAAGTTAATTAATTAAAAAAACTTGTATTGTTTAATTAAAACAACAACAAAAAAGACATTAAATCAGTCACTAAACAAGCCGCGGCCTTTATGAGTCACTGTATCGTTCACTCAAACGATTCATTCAAAACTGATTCAATTTACTGATTCAAAACAGTAAAACAAACGTCTGTGTGATTCAGCTGGTGGCCTGGCTGCTAGCTTTTCTTCGATTAATTATATTCGTTGGTGCAATTAAAATGGACAAAGTACCGGTGATTGTGTTTGTAACATGTAAGTGTAAGCTTAATATTAACTTCTTGTTTGTTGGAGTTATATTGTATAAAATCATTATCGCAGTTTAATATCAACACCGCTGTGATTACCTCAGCAATCTAGCTACTGTAGTATTGATTAAATATGATATAGGTACAGATAAAAATTAGCTATAGAGAATGAGCTCTCTGTCCTCAAACATACACAAACACCTCTTTACTTTTTCAGACAGAGATGGGGAACCTTTTTTTAGTTAAGAAATGTTGGTAACACTTTGTTACAACAAGGCGTCGTTTGTTAACGTGAACAAACAATGAACAATATATTAATTACACTGTTTATTAATCTTTGTTAATAAAAATACGGTTGTTCATTGTTAGGTCATGTTAGTTCACATTAACTAAGATTAACAAATGCTGTAGAAGTATTCATTCTTAGTTCATGTTAACTAATGAACCTTATTGTAATGTAAAATCTGGATATTTCTTTCTTTTTATTGGCAATGTAAAGATAAAATATGGAGTAAAATATGTGATCATTTACCAAAAATGTCATACTTCTCACCTAGTATCTGATGTCTGAATCCTTCTTCTGCTATTTCTGATTTTATTTCAAAGCTGGCCAAAAAAGTCTTCCCTGAAATGATCAATCATTTGTGTAAAAGCTGGCCTGACAACATAACCATTGCCATATGCCAAAAAAATCTACAACAAATTTATCTCTGCAGTACGCTGGACATTTGGCGTGATGAGGAATGAGATCCGTCTACGGTAGGTGAGATTTTTTTGGAACTTGGCTCACTCTGTCTCTCACTGTGGATCATTAATGGAAAAGAAAATGAACATTTGGATCTCTAAATGCTGTGAACTGATTCTTCTGACAGGAGCAGAAGGGACGTTTGGACCTACTGCCAGCAGGCTGTAACAGACAGATGGGTTTTCACACAAACAACAGAAAACATCAAGAGCAGTCAGGCTGGCACACACAGAAGAAGATTTAGCAAAGGGGAGAAAGTCTGGATAATGAGGCACTGCTAGCAGGAGATGATAATTCACTTTGTCCTGTGAGAAGACAAACCGTCCACTCCGTTTAGAGTTCAACTCCACAGTTACAAAGCCATATGGTGGGTTCACTAATAAAATTTAGCGAAATTATCTTATCTTATTCATCAATTACTGATTGGATGGAGCCAGATCTGAATGTGTGCTTGCAGCGAATTGTTAGATGGATAGAGTTTAAGTGAAATAAATAATACATTTTAGGTCAAAAAAGAAACCTGACTGAGGAATTGTTCACAACAGAATTAACATGCATTTGGAAAACTTCATGCCATCTTTACCAAATTTTAGGTCACTTTGACAGTTTTGTTATTGCAAATAAATCTTACCAGCTTTGTTTACATAGTTTATTTTTACAAGAACCTTCAGTAGAGACTAATATTGTTACTCTCGATTCTGCGTAGGATTCTATGAAACTGATCTGATTGCAGTGAAATATAATAACCAGCAGATGGCGGGCAAATGTCAGAAGCCTTTTCAGTTCAAGGTAGCAGAACCGTTTTCAAGCACAGGATACTACCAAGTAAGTACTGACATCTAAATATGCAGCAAATATGTGTTGCTGTGGTACTGTCATAGCAGAAAATGATGGCCTGGAAAAACAAAAAATATATTTGTTGTAGTTTCCCTCCATTCCCCACTATATGTTGACTTCTGAACCTCAGAAATGCCAAAAGGGCACAGGAAAGACCTCACCACCAGGGACCAGGACTAGCCAAACCCTAACTCTTTGATGGAGCACTTTACTAATGAGTTGTTTCAAATAACACTTCTAAAATGTGAAGTGTTGGGAGGCCTCTGGGAGCAGGATTGAGAAACCCTGAGCAGTATCATTATGTTGATCAATTTCCACATCTACAAGTGAAGGAGGGTCAGGGGAGGATTAGGTGCTCTTATCTCTTAAAGGGTAATCAGTAACTACTGTAGATTACTAAATGTGTCCATGGCCAGACTCAGAGCACATGCACACACACATTTGCATATACTGTTGAACCCACATGGATTTCATCATGTGAAGTCACTCAAACACAGGAGTTTTGTTTTTACATTGTTCTTGTTTCTTATATTAGGATCAGTGATAGCAAATTATACCTCTGCGTCATGTGCCGGTAGAAGTTAAAGCTCAGTAGGACAGCGTGTTATCAGGACTCATCACTGAGAGAGAGTGGTTTAGGGTTGCATGTTCAATATTGCAGATGATGGTGTTTAATAATTGATTCTTATGAAATCTAATGGTAGCATCACCGCACTGAGACTTCAGTTACACTGACCTCTTTATTCACAGTGATGTTTACTACTAAACCTGGAGCAATGTTGCATTGTTTTATAAAGAAAGTATGTTCATATATACAATATATAGGCCTATGTTTAATATAGTAAAATGTACAACGTAGTAAGTGAAATAATTATTTTGTAGGTTTTACATAACATTACGGTTTCAGTTAGTGCTATCAAAATTACCACGTTAACGTAGGCGATTAATTTATAACAGTGTTCAAAATAGGGCTAGGGTTGGCCACCCCATTCACAACAGCTGCTTCTGTCTTTTATTTTCTTGACAAGAAGTGCATTTATTTCATAGCAAAACATCTTTAAAACCACATCAAATGAGAGGTGCTAGTCAAACGAAAAGTACAGGTAATGAGGAGCTTCAGTAGAACAACAGTGAACTGTGGTCAGATGAGATGTTGTCAGGCCATATGTCTAAAAAAAACGTTTTGCTGTCCTGTCAGCCGTTATATATATATATACAAATATGGTGGCGCACGCTGTAGTCTGTATTGTTCCATAATAAAGCGTGAATAAAATTACGATACGAGCATGCCTGTCAGATTTGTGTCTCGTTCAGCATCAGCAGCTCTTAAAGTAATAGCAGCCAAATAATCTAATCTAACCCAGCTGCTGTGTTGTCTATTAATCCAAGAACAAAAGAAAAAAGGGAAAAGCAATAACTTTTGTAGCTTTAAGGATTCATCGATATTGCATGTAGTGTTTGTTGTATTTAGTGTTTAATAGCTTTATTCAATTTCTGTATATTTCCTACTTGCTGAAGGACATAGGTAAACAATGGGTTTATGTGAAGATTGTTTTATGTTTGCTTAAATTAGAAGTTATAAATTTGAATGGCTATAGTCAGTGGTTAAATATTTGGAAAGAAAGAATAATTTCCTAGAAATATCAGTAATATTGGTATCAGTGAAAGTTACCTTTAGTCATGAAAAGAATATTAAAAATACATTATTATTGTTTCTACATTAATTTGAAGATTGAATGTAAAATTATTGCAATATAAAAGTATATTTTAAAACTTTAATTTTAGATGGGATTAATCATGAATAATTGCAGTTAATTTCAGAAAAATGTGCGTTTTTTCTTGTTTGTTTGTTTGTTTGTTTGTTTTGTTAGTTTTTTTATCGATTGACAGCACTAGTTTAAATATAATCGAGTCTAACTCAATTAAAATATACTATAAGGATTCACTCACTCACTTTCTGGTACCCACAAAACTAACTTATGTTAGTATTCTTAAGTTATGGTAAGCTGCTTAGGACTTAAGGACGAAAGAAAGGGCCTAACCTAACTCAAGATTAATTACATTCTATAAAACTGATTTTATAAAACAAATATGTTTTTGTTACACCAATAAAATGCCAACTCTGCTTAAGAAATACAGTCATAAAAATTATACAGCTGTAATCAGTACTAGCCTAAGCAGCAATTTATAATTTGATATGTGACTCTGAAACTACAAAACTAGTCATAAGGGCCATTTTTGTGTTTATACATCACATGAAAGCTGAATAAATAAGCTTTCCTTTGATGTATGGGTTGTTATGATAGGACAATATTTGGTCGAGATAGCTACAACTATTTGAAAATCTGGAATCTGAGTGGGCAAAAAAATAAAAATAGCAAGAAAATTGCCTTTAAAGTTGTCCAGAAAGTTTTGATATATTTACGATAGGAAATTTACAAAATATCTTCATGGAACATGATCTTTACTTAATATCCTAATGATTTTTGCCATCATTTTGACCCAAAAATATATTTTTGGCTATTGCTACAAATATACGCATGCTACTTAAGACTGGTTTTGTGGTCCAGGGTCATATATAAGGTTGAATGTTTACTAAATCTGTTTGTGGGTGGGTCCTTTTGTACTAACAACTGTTACAGTTTTTAACCAAGTATTTGAGGTTGTCTGGGACCAAATCGGTCAAAAAAAAAAAAAAATACAAATTGATCACCCACTATTCTGACTGTTCTTTTCTCCATCATTCTTTATGGAAGTTATGGCTCTGCCTGTACATGAAAGTAGTAAACCAAAAGCCAAACGTATCCTGTATTTACATATTTGAAGCACCAGTTAATGAATACAGCAATGTCATCCATTAAATCAATCGGTCAGGCAGAAACCAAAGCTGAACTTTACCACTGTAGGACAGTGAAGGGCATAATGGTCCAATCGTGTTTCCGGTTTCTTGGACATCAGTCTCTCTCCGCCAGCATCAGTAATCAGTCTCATTCAGCTCTGAGTGCTGCATCTTGGTAAGGCCAGAGTATAACATAAAATCAATGTTTCATTAACATTTAATGACTTGGACTGGCTTAACAGCACCAGGACAGATGCATGTGCGTCAGGTTTCAGAGTGACTTTAGCTGCTGACTTGATTACAGTTCAGATGAGAGTTACAGCACTGATGCTTATAGGGAATGCTGATCCTAGATCAGCAGCGCCATTGCAGAAATGGATAGGCGTTGTCAGGGAGGAACACAGGAAGCAGTCGCTCATTTATTCTGATTTGTGACTCTAGTCTTGTGTTTGTGATCAGAATTTATGTCTGCACAACAGTAAGAAGCTAGACTGCAAGCCGGAACATACAGTTCTACTAAGCCAGGAGTTTTACACTAGGGTCAGGGGTCTGTGAGTGGGATCTAAAAGCTTTAAAAGCATCTAAAAGCGTACGCTTCAGGTTTTGTGTTTGAGAGAAATGGAAGTAAAACATTTAGTCAATAAAAAAAGAGGCAACAGACTGCTTGTGCTATTGATTTTATTGTTCATAAACATCACTATTGGCTTTACCCTTCATAACAGGCAAAATGTAATATCAGAAGTGGAAAAATCTTTACGTTTTTACACAGGGAGGCAGGAAGATAGAGAGAGAAGGCAAGGGAAAAGAAGAGAGACAATCTGAAATCTCTCAAGGACCATATGGAGGGCTGTGAGTTGCCTACCATATGCTGAAGGCTTTTGTCATGGAAATAACTCTTTATTTTTTTGGCACTTCATATTATTGTTCAGCCAGGCTGGGCACTTCCACAAAAGAAGAAAAAAAAACAGGAGCGAAAAAGAGGGACTGAGACAAAGAAAATGGGTAGATCCTGGTGAACAGAGAGAAAATGATTAGTATTGTTAATATTGCTGGTAGCTACAGCAGGTAATGAGCTAATGAAGTCCCTGATCCTGTTCAGCCTGTCCAGGGTTAAACGGCTCAGAAAAGGTATAAGCAAAGGGATCGGTTCGCATGCGGTGTCTCATTATTGCTGAGATCTATATACACACATATTTACACTTGTTTCAGGAATAACAGGGAAAAAAAGCATTCACTTTCTCAGTCTCTTCAGTTATCTCACATTTCTGAACGTTTGTTGGAAAAATGATTTTTCTGAAAACAAAGAGATGGTGGTAGTCCTTTGGAATAGTCTTTGAAAGAGCTCATCTACATTACATCAAGCTTTGCATAATTAGAATTGACTCTGAATTCAAGCCTTATTACAATGGAAAATATCCAGATGGATATTCAAAACAGATAGTCTGTTGATTCTTCACAGCTGTGGGTGTGTCAGAAATATGAGGGGGTGATTTAGGAATAAAAGCAGGATGAATGTCCATCAGGGTCAGATTTGGAGCAAAAAGCCACCAAATGTGCCCCAGATATATAACATAATATATGTGGTGTATGTTTTTCATACGCTACCATTCAAAAGTAAGACAATAATACCACAAAATTGTTTTTATTGTGAAATATTATTACAATGTAAATAGCTGTTTTCAATTTAATATAGTTTTGAATGTAATTTATGAATTTTCAGCAGCATTTACTCCAGTCTTTATAGTGTCACATGATTCTTTATTCCGATATTGTGATTTAATGCTCAAGAAACATTTCTTAGTCTTATTATTAATGTTGAGTAAAGTTAATATTTCTGTTTAATATTTTTGTGGAAGCCATGACAAATTTTTCTGGATTTTTTTGATAAATAGTTTGTTTATCTGAAATAGAAATGTTTTATAAAATTCTAGATGTCTTTACTATCACCTTTTATGAATTTAATTAGTTTAAACCTCAAACCTTTGAATGGTAGTGTATATATTTCATAATATTGTCTATTCTTGGCTTATCTAGTCTAGAATAAGCTACTATGAAATATGTAAAGTGTTATCGTTTTTACCGTATTGACCCAAATATAAGACGACCCCCCTTTTTAAAGATGTACCTTTTGAAACGGCTTTTTGAAAACCAAATACTGTTTAAACAACACTTTTTCTTAAATTACTTTTTCCCTTCCCTTGTTTTGAAAATATGGTATTCTGAAAAGAATCACATTTAAAAATATACACTCTTTGATATACCATACAAATAACAGGTAACCCATCTAAATTAAATAACAATTAGGCTATCCATCTCATAGTAGCCTACCAACATTTTATTAACCGTAGAGTCTTCAAATCTGGGTACTGTCTTACGTTTTAAAATCACTTACAGAGGAAGTTTGGTTCTATCAAGCTAACATGACAGTCAAGACTCATGCTGCTGTAAGTTCTTCTTTTTCTTTTGCTTTCAATCGCATTGTTTTAACATTACTGACATACATTACATTACGTATTTCTTGGCACACTCGTTTTTACACAGATTTAACGCCACCTGTATTTGTGGGTGTATTATTGACATGTCAAAGTGTAGACCCTGAATATAAGATGTATTGTTTTATATTTATTGTTATATGTTATTGTATTTGTGATCAAGTATTATTTTTAGGTAAAAATGCCCTGAAAATCAATTCCAGAGGGTATGTTTAATTTTAATAGTTGTTCTACACTGATGTCCATCAGCAATGAGTGCGAAATACCATGCAAAATGCTGCTAGGACACGTTGAGAGACAGCGTGCCAATGTACGAGGTCAGGAATGGGTGGAAAAGAGGCGAAGAGGAGAAGAAAAGTGGGAGGAGAAACTCATTATCTATTCCCCACAGGTTTTGGCCCATTACTGAGATTGTGCCGTCCTTTTTACAATATGCAAAACGCTGACAGAGCCTTTGGCTGGTGCTGCTCGACCTTCCTCACAAGGTCAAACTCAGACTCAATTATGCTCTCAGACTACTGTCTGTCCACCAAACACCTGTTAACCCTTTAAAGGAGTGAACACAGAGCTGCATCATATATGCTAATGCATATTGTCCTATGCAAATTTTCATAATGGTGCTAAATTTATTTTTGCTATACGATTAGCAGTTCCGCCTTTGCTGCTTCATGGGAGAGACAGCGGCAGCTGATTTACACTGTCGCATTCTGAATGCACTTCTCATCCTTTCATCTCCAAACATCTTTCAGATCTTTATTATACAGGCAGCGGCACATTGGCGCCATATGCTCAGCTATTTTCATCAATGCTGCCATTAAGCCTCTATTTTGTTTCATCTCTGTCCTGAACGCAGCACTCCTTTCACCCAAACACTGAATAATCCATCCTGATTGGGGGGGGGGGGTCATTATTTCTGGGTCTAGGATTTGGGACTCCTATTTCACATGTCACTGAAATTCTGTCATATTCATGTCATTGTCTGGCGGTCGCAACTTATGATGGGATTTATTTGGACTGCTAAAGCCAAATTTGTGAAATATGTCATGCTGTGGGTTAGTCTTGTTATAATTGCATTCAAAACTATTGCTGATACGTAAGACATTTATATTAAGTCTGTGATGATAATAATAATAGTAAAAATTCTAGAAAAAGGCTTATTGCTGCTGATTTTCTTATTAAAATGTCGTTTGAAATTTGTAAGTACAAAAAGAACAAGCATCTGTCGAGTTCGGTTTGCACTTTCAGGGATTAATATGTGAATGTATGCTTTGTTGGTGTTCAGATGTAAAAGATTTCTCCATTACTAAATGTGACCCTGGACCACAAAACAAGTCATAAGGGTCAATGGTTTGTTAGAACAGTATTTGGGTGAGCTACAACTTTGAAAATCTGGAATCTGGGGGTGCAAAAAAAAGGAAATATTGAGAAAATTTGTCCAAAGTTGTCCAAATTAAGTTCTTAATGCATATTGCTAATCAAAAATTATGTTTTGATGGAACATGATCTTGATTTTTGGCATAAAAACAAAATTGCTGCAAGTATACTTATGGTTATGTGGTTCAGGGTCACAAATTGTTTGGCATTTGGCAATGAGATGAATTGTGATGTCACAAATGTGGGTGGAGTCACACACACACACACACACACACACACACACACACACACACACCATAAATAGACATTCTGATGGTCTTAGCAGGAAATGAAATTCTAGAAACGACGAAATGGAGAGAATGACCTTTGAGATAATAAGGAGGTTTTTGTTTATTGCCCTACATTGACTGCTAACAGGACAGCTGTGATTATACAAGTTGCTGTACCTAAGAAGAATTATTGCCCATTAAAACAAAGCATCATCACCTGAATTCATCTGCTTTCAAACACTGCATACCGTCCCTCTCAAAAAAGAATAAAATCCCTCTACAGCTGAATCATGCATATAAAGATTTTCATTAAAGAGCAGCATCTTAAAAGGTCAACGGCAGTTCAGTATCCAATAACACAGAGAATAATCAACCAAATAAATAAATAAATAGATAGATAGGTACATAAATAATAAATAAATAAATACACATGAAATAAATAAGGAAATGAAAATAGTGCATAAATAAATACATAAATACTCAACAACAATACTGGAATGGTAGAAATGAGGTTTGTGTGATGGGCGCTTTCAGAGCGTGGACAGAGCAGAGGTTAGAGGTCATACCTGCCTCTGGGTGAGGTAATCATGGAGCAGGAAGACAAGGGGCGGAGCTCCAGGCATCTGGAGCACATGCAGTCTGTTTTAGTGTGAGGAAGCCCAGCAGAGCGAGCAGAGATGTTGTTGAAAAGTCCCTGTCGTCCGTATTACGAGTGTTTCGAATGTTTGGAGATCATTGAAATGTTTAGTCTTGAGTGCTGTTTCCTCCATATGGTAACCACAGAGTGATGGTCGCTCTGCTCGAATAGTTACAGAACGTGATTGGCACAATAAATAAATAAACAAATAAATAATGGAACTGCAGGAAACTTTGAATATAAAAATAACAATTATAAATCAAATACCAAAAGTGTAACAAAAGTTTGTACCTTTTCAGAGGTCTACAATCTTTTTTTTTTTTTCTTTTTTGCAAATACTGTCATTATTCACATTTTCATAAAAAGTTCATGTTGGCAGTTGCAAAAGAATTCAAAATAAAAGAGCAGCATAAAAATACAAATTGATTTAATTTCTCAAAAAGCACAAACCTGTTGCTGTCCTTTTTTTTATGTCTTTTTTTTACGATTTGCTATAAAACATCAGGAATCTAAATATTATTACTATCGTTATTAATAGTATTATGTTCATAAAAATTTGCATGCCAGGCCTCATAATTGGACGTGTCTATATGAGAGGGTCTTTTTTTACCGAAGAAAAAAATCCAGCATCTATTCATTATTGTCCTCTTATTATTGGGTTGGTTTGGTTTTTTTTTCTTGGTGAAAATATTGCTTTCTAAAAAAGGGAAAGTGAAGGGAGTCTGTGGGGGATTTTTTAGAGCGTTAGCTCATCTTCATCATTTCTCATTTATTAATTCTCAGAACCAGACTCGTCTTCGTCTCCGGAGCCTCTGAAGCAGGCGGACTCGTAGTGCTTGTTCAGGTAGGACTTCAGCGCGAAGGTCTTATTGCAGCGCTTGCACCGGTAGTGTTTGAAGGCAGAATGCGTCTGCATGTGCGCTCGTAGGTTGGAACGGTCAGCGAAGGCTTTCCCGCAGTGGGCGCAGGCGAAGGGCTTTTCTCCCGTATGTGATCGCATGTGCCCCTGAAGCAGCCAAGGCCGACTGAAGGCTTTGCTGCACACGTGACATTTGTGCTTGAGGTCGTGAGTGAGGATGTGCATGGCCAGCGCCGGCATGGACACGTAAACCTTGTCGCAGGTGGGACACTTGCGTGCCATCTTGCTGTCAAGGCTGCGGTGGGTTTGCTTGTGTCGGCTCAGGTTGGATGAAGTGGCGTAGGTCTTTCCGCACTCGTTGCAAGTGTGTCTTGGACCTCCGTTGTTCACCACAGCCACTTCTTTCTCTTCAACGGCGTCTTTCCGTGCTTCCGCGACCTCTCCCTTTCTTCTTGAGCGGCCATCAGATATAAAGAACGCGTCCATGGTGTAGCCCTCGCTGAGAGATTCGCTTTCGCTGCTGAAGTATCCGCGAGCCGTGAGGCCGGACTGAGGGCTGTCGGGGTGCTCCAGGTCTGGTTGGCAGTACTCCCCACCTCCACTGCTGACTGGGGAGTACAGCGGATCCGAGCTCAGCTTCATGTCGGCCTGCTTCTCCTCTGTGTATTCAGAAGAGCTGATGTAATCCTGGATGTAGCCTGCAGCAGGATAAAGAACATGAATAGGTTATTAACTCATTGACCTTTCACTTATACACTGAACTCCAGGTGTAAAGCAATTAAAGACATGAAGTACACTACAGGCACAATGGCATTGTCAGAACAAAACAGTAGAAGTACAACAAGAGCAACTGTATTTCAATGAGAAGCCTTTAACATTCCAAAGGTTTTTGCAGTGATGCCATAGAAGAATACTTTTTGGTTCCCCAAAGAACCTTTCAGTGACTGTTCTTAAAAGAACCATTTTTGAAGAACATTTGAAACTACAAAAGAACCTTTTATGCTTTTAGAAGGTTTCATGGATGTTCAAGGTTCTTCATGGAACCATCAATGCCAATAAAGCACCTTTATTTTTAAGAGTACACTCTTTAAAATCATCCATAGAACCTTTTAAATTTAGAAAAGGTTTTTTATAGTCAAAAAGGGTTCTTTAGATTTTAAAATGTTCTTTACAATGGTTCTTTTAGGAACTGTGCACTGAAAGGTTCTTTGGGGAACCAAAAATGGTTCTTCTATGGCATCACTGCAAAAAACACCCTTTTGGAACCTTTATTTTTAAGAGTTTATACCAGAAAAGGTTCTTTAGATTATTAGATTTAGATGTTCTTAGATTCAAATGTTCTGCAAACAAAGGAAAATGGTTCTTTTAAGCACAGATCACTAAAAGGTTCTTTCAGGAACCCAAAAATGGTGGTCTATATGCCTGTTTCAGTGATATAGTTTATATGGTGGAACCCATTTTGACTATATTTGGTGCTGTTCTCTATGGAAGTCCATTTCTGCCTTTTTTTTTTTTACTTATCTCAACATTGCAAATGTGTTTTCACAGTATGAGCTCATAGTTCACAATTGTGACTTTATATCTCAGTTAAGAGCTTATATTTCATAGTATGGCTTTATATCTCACAATTGTGATGTTATTTCTTTTTACTATGAGGTGCAAATGGCTTCCATAGTTTTTGATGGCTAATGGAGGACTACTACATACCGCATTGTAAGTGTGTGTGCGTTTGTGTGTGACCCAAAGGGTTTTAACATGGTTAATGGCTAATTAAGCAGGTTAACTGTGGTGGAAGCACAAGTGTCTCTCTTTCTCTCCTTGAGATGAAGAAGCCACTCAGACTCTCTTTTGCTTTCATAAGATTATCCGAGGGCTTCTGTAGAGTTTAGTGTTTATTTATCCATTGTGCATAATCTGTTAAAAGTGGAAGTAAAGAGCGGTTGACGTGGCTAGATTTAAACCAATTTAAGGAAATCTGGACTTTTCAAAACTCTTTCACTTCTCTCAGAAGAGAACCCCCAGATTTCAAAACACTGAAATGGTTCCAAAACATTTAAGCATAATACAAATGTATTTCCTAATACAGGACATCTTATTACCTTTCTATCTGCTGAAGCAAATAAACTCCCTCCTAACTTCTCTAAACTGATTATGGAGCCCTCTGACCATGAAGAGCGAGTCTTAATGCATCGTGAGGGTCATTCAGGAGCTGCTAAAAGGATTTCTGGCAGCCGTGGGACTCAGACGCGTTTATTGCCATTCGAATTCCACCGACATAATACACCTTCAAAGGTGCCATGTCTTCAACAAAATGTTTATAATTAAATCTGTGTGCTAAAAGGGAAACCCAAAAGGCATTTAATGCAGTGTGGTATCTGTTATAAGCTAGTTATACAGTGAGACTGAAGACAGCAATGAACAATAAGGATGAGGCTGGCCAGGAAAAAGATCAACAGGATCAGTCGAGAGACTGAGAGGATGTTATTCGGGATATATAACTGCATTGTCCACACATTGTCCAGGCTTAGGGATTTTTCATAATCATATTTTCTGTCTGGCTACAGATCTTGTTATGCTACCAAAATAAAACCGCGGTATAATCCATGAAAGAACCTTACGTTATAATATGTGACCCTTTGAAATTGAAATTCATACATCTAAATAAGCTAAATAAATAAGCTTATCATTGATAGGACAGTATTTGGCTGAGACACGACTATTTGAAAATCTAGAAAAGTCTAAATATTGAAAAAACCTTTAAAGTTGTGCAGTTTTTAGCAATGCATATTACTAATCAAAAATTAGGTTTTGATATATTTACGCTAGTTTACAAAATATCTTCATGGAACATGGAATCTTTACTTAATATCCTAATGATTTTCTGCATAATTTTGACCCATACAATGTATTGTTGGCTATTGCTACAAATATACCCGTCAATAATAAAAAATAATTAGTAATTCAATAATACAATAACATTATCAATATTTTTATAATTATACAGGAGCACGTTTAAAGTAATAGATGTGAATAAAAGTTAACTAGACAGAATTAAATAATATTGTGAATAGAATTGTAATGTAATTGTATAAGAAGCAATCCATAATTTGGTAATATTGTACAATAATATTAATTCAAGTAGTGATTTTATAGAATCAACAATAGTTGCAGTAACTACGAAATTTTGATGTGAAATATATTGAGGGTTAGATTATTAGTTTGTCCTTTTTTTAAAGAGTCCTGATCGACCTTCAGCAAGCAGCAAAAATGTCAGCAATGACAGAATATTTTCACATAAATGCATAAATGTAATTTTAAAAGGAGCAGCACGGCTTATAAGTTCATGTAATCTTACAATGACCCAAAAACAGATAAACAGCCTGTTGTGTTTTTTGTAACAGGTGGGAAGATATCCCTCATGTCTTATCTCGCTTATCTGTGAAAAACACCATAGTAGGGCAATGAGAGCCACACATCTGCTGCCGAAATCTGTCTGTGAGGACACAGAGCTCTCTGGACTCGCTTTAGTCTCTCTAGAATAGCTCAGTTTAGCTCAGCCTGTCCCATCATGTCCGCTCAGGGATGCTGGGCTTTGCTCAGTGTGCGTGATGCTATTTGCCCTATTGTGCGTGTGCATGCTGCTGCATCATGTGACAAAAGTCAGCGCTGCCTCAAGCTCCTCTTTCCTTTCATCTCCCTCGTTCTCCTTCGAGCTGTACAGTACAGTCCTCGGATGTCTCCAGTGGCGTCAACGACGGCTGAAACCCTACCTCCCCCTCTACCACTTAGATTCATGTACCCGGAAGCAGGAGAGTGAAAAAGAGAAATAGTGAGATGAGGCAGAAAAGGCAGATGGGGGAGGAGAGCGAGAAAGAGAGAGTGCTGTTGGGAGGAGGGGGGAGGGTTTGGACCGAAACTCAAGGGCAGTATCAGCTAAGGACAAACACATCAGCATCACAAAGCAGCGTGTTAGCCTTAGCATTAGCTGTTACACACAACAAACTGGTATCAAGCCCACTTCATACGGCTTTATTCGCATAAGCTGATCACGCTGCGTGACCTGATTTGTGTCGGCATGAGTCAAAAAAAACAAAAACAAACAGTTCTGGGGGCACAATGGAGGACGGGGCTGGGGGTGAAAGGATGGAGGGTTTTACGGATTAGTTCACGACAGAACGGGAAGCTTTATGTAACATCTGTTGGACTCTACGCACAATGTACAAAACACAGATCGCTACAGTATCTGTATTTTAAAAATATATTTAGGCATCACACTCACCATTATCGCAAAGCCGGACGCCCAGGCTGGAGCGAGAGCGTGTAAAGGAGTCATCGAGATGATGATGGTGATGGTGATTAGATGCTGACACGGGAGATGAGGAGAAATCATCCAGTTTGATTTTCTTCACCAGAAATGAGCGAGGCATGGTTCACACACGGTCGCACGCGCACAGACGCACCAGAAATCCTTCACATCGGCCGCAGACGGACACACACACGCCAAAAAGCCCTGGTGAAAATCGTCCCGAATGAAATCCACTGTTTAAAAAACATCCACGTCCCAGGAACTCAAAAAAAGAGTGACTAGATAACGGAAAAATGAAGAGCACGCAGGAGAAAAGAGAGATGCCTGATGGTACTGTGTGTGTGTGCCTTCTACTGTACACACACACACACACACCCGCTTACGCTGCTGAAAAAAAAAAGAAAAAAATTCACTTGTTCAGCACTGGATAGCTCCTGGCCTGCAGCGGAGGCGGCTGAGAGGAGGAAGAGATAGAGAAGACAGAGAGAGAGGGAGAGAGAGAGAAAGAGAGACAGACAGACAGAGAGAGGAGAGACTGAGAGACTAGCTGAGATCAGCAGTCAGGCAGGTTTTATAGAGGCAGACGGTGGGAGTGAGATCAGGTGGTACATCGCAATGGAGCTGCTCAGCATTAATCCATCAAACATCCCTCGGGACACACATCACATTACTACTGAACCGTCTGTGCCTTCACACACGCAGACAGACAGACCCCCCTCTGATACGCTCCCTCCCCTTTCCGAACACCCCCATTCTGTGAGAGAGAGAAAGAGAAAAAGAGAAGGAAAGGCCTGAAATGTCACACAATCTTAACATGAGTTGATACAACAACCAGCGTACATTCTGTTCGGTTCCGTTCCGCGTCTTCTGTCCCGTCTGTTTCGCTGACAGTCACGTCAAACGCTGGCAAGCTGTACTCGCTTCGCTTTTCTTCTGTAAATCTGCAGTGTCAACTAGAATTCGTGTGTGTTTATGTTTATATGCATTTGGCAGAAAGCAGTGCATTTGTGTTTTCTAGGTTTCGAACCCATGACCTTGCTATTACAAACACCGTTATTATACATTTAACTCAATGCTAGCTTTTCAGTTTTCATTTTAGTTTACGTTTAGCAATTTTGTTATGTGCTTTTGCTTTTTATCAAGCTATGAGAACACTTTTTGTGCACAAAAAAACACAAATAATGACTTACAATTCTTCTTCCCCAAAGTTCATATTCTTGAACAGTAATAAACAATGATAAATAACTGTTTTGTGGAGAACCTTAGACTTTATGAATCAACGCAGCTTTGCAGACAATATGCACACACACACATTCTCAATGTGCACAATGATGATAAGTGCAGGCCACAGTTACTATGAATGGAGCTTCATAGGACAGGATGATGTTGGCATCTGCCTGCATGCTGCACCCTTTATGTTCTTTATGTCCTTTATGTCTTTGTGCTCGCATGTAAAGCAAGTGGGAGTCTCTCAAACCGGCCCCCCATTCACTTAATGAAGTGTCTGAATACACCACACGCCACTCTCACTCTCTTATTCTCTCCCTCTGAACAGTTGTCTAAAATAATTATTATACAAACACGTTCAATATATTTAGAATAATTTTTATAGGTTATTATTGTTTTTTTTTTGGATATGGTTAGAGATTGACAGAATATTATTTATATTATTTATTTATCATAGTTTGTATATGCACATGTCTTAAAATATCAATATGAAAAAATATAAAATGTAACGATAATTGAAACTATTTTAAAATAAGAACAGGTTATTTTTATATTTGTTAGTATTTTTATAATATTTATGAGATGTTACATTACATTCAGAATTTTTTACTTTACTTGTTTGTGTGTGTGTGTGTGTGTAATAGCGACTTGTTTATTTGCATATACTTGTGTAGATCTGTATATACTTTATATATTTAAATTAATTGCACCTTTTTATTACCTTATGCTGTATATATTACAAATATTAAACAATATAAAAAACAGTATGTTGGCAATAATTGTTTTATTTTTATCTTTGTGCACAATTCATAACATTTGTAATATTATGAATAATATTAATATAATATTATCAGCTAATGTAAATATTGTAATTGTTAATTTATGTACACACTACAAGTCAATTAAAAAAAAGAAGTATCTTAACCAAGCCTGCATTTATTTGATCCAAAGTACAGCAAAAAAAACAGTACAATTTTTTTTTTTTACTGTTTAAAATAACTTTTCCTTTTAGAATATATTTTAAAATGTAAACGTAGTCACATGACCTTCAGAAATCATTCTAGTATTCTGATTTGCTGATTTTTCTGATTTGCTGCTCAATAAACATGCATTATTAATATTATGTTGACAGCCGAGTATCATTTTTTCAGGTTTCTTTGATGAATAGAAAGTCCAGAAGAACAGCATTTATAAGTCCAATCTTTTGTAACATTATAAACGTCTTTATCATCACTTTTGATCAATTTAAAGCATTCTTGCTAAATACAAGTATTAATTTCTCAGTCATCAGTATGCTTATAAATATAATGTAGCTTTTGAATGGTATTGTGTATAATGTTACAGAAGCTTATTGTTTCAGATAATTGCTGATGTTTGAATCATTCTATTTATCAAAGAATTCTAAAAAAAATGAACTCAACTGTTTTAAATATTCATAATAATAATAATAATAATAATAAATGTTTCCTGAAAAGCAAATCAGCGTATTAGAATGATTTCTGAAGGATCATGTCACACTGAAGACTGAATTAATGATGCTGAAAATTCAGCTTTGATCACAGGAATAAATTACATTTTAAAATATATTTGTAAATTTATTAGTAAAAATATTTTGAAACGTCTGTAAAACACATTAAAAGTCTTACTGTTCAGAAACATCCATATTTACATATATGTGATACGATCAATCTTATTCATTCAATTATTTATTTGCATATTGATTTACATGAATCTGTATATACTATATATATTTACATTTATATAGTCACTATGTGCAATAATCTTAATAATCTGTCGAAATCACTGAAATTATCAACAAGTGAAATGTTACAGGTTGTGTTTGTGACCCCCCAACCTCGTTCACACAAAGAGAAAAAATCCCAATCTTTCATTTGAGCATCTGGTCAGTGCCCCAGGACAGGCGGTTCCCTCCACACCCCCACCCCCACCTCAGCGCCTGCGGGCCAGAGGGCCAGATCAGGTCTGCCTGCTGCGTGCTATGAAAGGCTTTGGGTTTCATCCAGTGATTATTGTTTGGGGGGATTTACTCAGTATCTCCATCTATCTCATCCTCACATGAGGCTACTTTCTCTCTCTCTCTCTCTTGCTCCATCACTCTCTTTATCTCACTCTATCCCTGTTTCCTCCTCCATCACTCTTTCTGAAAATGCTTCCTGTTTCTCTGATCGCAGGTGTCTGATTCTCTTTGCCTCCGTTGTGGTTTCATTTATCCGGAAGGTTCTTCTTGCCCTGCTCAGAGGAGAAACACAAAACCCACGGTGGGAGATGTTCCTTCTCTTTCCTCCTTCTCATTACTGTCTCTCTCCCTCTCATGTTCATACGTTACATCCTGCATTCTCTCGTTGTTTTGTGACTTTGTAATTCATAAAACAGCAAGGCTCCTTTGAATGTTTTTTAATGATAAACTGGAATAGTTTTTTTCCTGCACATAATTGCAATATCTTTCCTGTTGAGCAGTAAGAGATCAAGACTTTATAAAAGCTCTTTCTTTGGTCTTTCATCATCTTGAGCATAAGAACTAAAGGGCAGGCAAGCTGTTTTTGCTCCTACAGCTTTTTCTGCTTCTTCATCATGATTAAAATGTTAACTTTTCAATCTTTAGCATCTCGTTATTGACCAAATAGAGACAGTTCAAACTCTCTTTAAAAAAATAAACCACTAAGCTCATATTTCTGTTTGTGTAAACTAAATACAGTAAGCAGTATGCTTGCTGTTACAAATATGAGCATTATACTCAAATATGAAAGTGTTGGAGGAGTTTGAATTATTATAATAGCATGGGATGACAGAAATAATTTATCTTTGTGTGAAGGAGAGGTCACTGGTGAAGAAGAATTGACACCTGTGGAAGTGCTTTACCTCTAATCACATCACATCCTCTGTGTTTCGCTCAGTTGTGGTGGATAGTAGAGCCTCTCTGGGGCTGAGAGATACGAGCACAGGGGTTTAAAGATAAAGAGAGAGAGAGTATATAAGTCCAGGACTCAGTGAGGATATTAGAGAAAGAAAGCGTCCTTCAATCCCTCAGTCTCTAAAACAGGCTCCAGAGATGCCATTTTGGGCCAGATGACAAATGGCTCCTGTCTGCATCGCTGAGGGAGAGAAGCATGCTGGGAGACTGCTCATTTCCACATAATTACCCTCCTTCTTTCTCTCTCAAGATTCAAGTTCCCTCTTTCCACCTCTGTTGCTCTTTTTTTCTCTACGTTGTCCTCCATCTCTCCTTCTTTATTCTCTGTCAGTACTAACACAGTTTAGAGTTTCTGCTCTTAGGCTGTATCTGGTCAACAAAAGCGTGTAATATTGATTTTCATATTTCTTGTTTGTAGAGCACTTAAAGGCAAAGGTCTTTG
The DNA here is from genome assembly GCA_033026305.1 of Cirrhinus molitorella. Taxonomy (NCBI): domain Eukaryota; kingdom Metazoa; phylum Chordata; class Actinopteri; order Cypriniformes; family Cyprinidae; genus Cirrhinus; species Cirrhinus molitorella. The sequence continues at coordinate 15,541,980 of CM065125.1, read as the reverse complement.
ACAGAGGCATGTCCATCATCGAACTGGATGAAACTCTAGGGTTTCAGGGCAAAGCAACAGGTTTTGGAGGAATTAAAATAATTATGATGTACTTTCTATAGACATTTTCTATCATTTCTAAGGTTTTTGATCATAATTCAGATGCTTTGGTGTATATACACTGCCATTCAAAAGTTTGGGATCAGTAAAGTTTTTAATGTTTTTAAAGAGGACTCTAATGCTCATCAAGGCTGCATTTATTTGATTAAAAAAAAAATATATATATATATATATATATATATATATAATGAAATATTATTGCAATTTATTTTACTCTATTTCTATTTTAATATACTTTAAAATAAAATTTATTTGATGCAAAACTGAATTTTCATCAGCAATTACTCCATTCTTCAGTGTCACACAATCCTTCTAAAATCATTAAAATATGCAGATGTATTATCAATGGTGTAAGCAGATGTGGTGGTTAATATTTTTTTGGAACTTGTGATACTTTTTTCAGGATTCTTTAATGAATGAAAAATAAAAAAGAACAGCATTTATTTAAAGTGAAAATCTTTTCTAACAATTTAAGTCTTTGCTATCAATTTTCATTAATTTAACACATTCTTGCTGAATAAAAATATTAATTTCTTTTAAAGAAATAAAGAAAAAACTACTGACCCCAAACTTAGAACAGTAGTATATATTTTTGCAAAAAAAAATCTATTTTAAATAAATGCTGTTCTTTTTAATGTTTTATTCATCAAAGAAAAGTATCACAGGTTCCAAAAAAAAACTAATAATAATAAGAGCACTGTTTCCAACAATGATAATAAATCAGCATATTAGAATGATTTCAAAGGGATCATATGATACTGAAGACTGGAGTAATGATGCTGAAAATTCATTTTTGCATCACAGGAATAAATTAATTTTAAAATTTATTCACATAGAAAATGGTTCTTTTACATTGAAGTAATGTTTCACAATATTGCTGTTTTTTCTGGATTTTTGATCAAATAAATGCAGCCTTGATGAGTATTTATTTTTTAAACATTAAAAATCTTACAGATTAAACAACATATGCATAGGGAAATGTTTACGATAAACTTATCAAAAAAATGAAAACTAAATAAAAGAAAAACAAAAAAGTAATTGAAGACTTTCGAAAGCTAGGATATATAAAATAACTGAATAAAATAGATTTCCTGCATTACAAGAACCAAATATGTATGTTTATTTTTGTAGCTCTAATCATAAAATAAAAAACTATTATTTTAAAATATTTAATATTCAAATTCTGAGCTTTTATTTCTTGTAACATCAGTGAATTTCATACTGGATGTAAAATGTCATTCACAAAGTAAGCTAACAACTACCGTTCACATTTTTCGGCATCCTGATAAACAACAAAAATGCAGCTGATTCGGCTCTTTTTTTTCGTGTTTGGTCTGAGATGTCGAATAGGAGCATACATAATTGATGGCGTTAGTTCCTACTCAAAACGTCTTCAGAGAATGAAGGACCCTTCAGCAATGCCTGCACTCAGCCAAATTACACTTAAGTACTTGCTCAATATTTTAACAGGACTCTGGAGTCGGGTGGGAGGGAGTTAAATGATGGGGTGTTGGACGCAGGTGCCTTTATGTATAACAGAAGCACCAGGCAGAAGCTCTTGATGGCACGTCTAATGGGCCTCTTAGTTAAATACGGTCTATTCAAATCCCAAACCCTGAATAACCCGTTTAGACGACACTCTAACATTTCCCACACTCTAGACGCTCCATTTCATCACATTTCCTTCCACTTTTCATAACTGTACACTTACACAATGTTTAGTTTTTTCGGTGTCACCCATCGTGTCAACTTTGGGTCTTATTTTTAAAGAGTTAGAATTATTGTTAACAAGAATTATTGTTAACAAATTTCTTTAAATTTTGAACCATCAGAATCACTAGATTACGTGTCTGAGTTCTCCAAGATAAACTAGAGGTTGTCAGTGCTGGGTCTGGAGATTTCTCTCCGCTCATCTAGCCAGCAAAGAAAGCGTCTGTCCATGATTGCAGACCCACAGTGGAGTCCAGAGCCACTTTTCCCATTCTAGAACACCCTCAGGGTCTGGAATCTTTTTTAAAGGAACACTCCACTTTTTTTGAAAATAGGCTCATTTTCCAACTCCCCTACAGTTAAACAGATGAGTTTTACCTTTTTTGAATCCATTCAGCCGATCTGTTGGTCTGCCAGTAGCACTTTTATCATAGCTTAGCATAAATCATTGAATCTGATTAGACCATTAGCATCTCGTTCAAAAATAACCAAATATTTTCAATATTTTTTCCTATTTAAAACTTGACTCTTCTGTAGTTACACTGTGTACTAAGACCAACAGAAAAATAAAAGTTCAGATTTTCCAGGCTGATATGGATAGAAACTATAGGACCTACTCTTATTTTGACGTAATAATCAGGGAACTTGGCTGCCGTACCATGGGTGCAGCAGGCGCAATGATATTACGCAGCACCTGAAAATAGTCCCCAGCTAGGTAACTTCCAAAGTGACCAGCACTAAGCCAATAAGGTAATAGTAAAATAGCTGGGGACTATATTCAGGCGCTGCGTAATATCATTGGTACGGCAGCAACGAAATTAATTGAAAGAAAAGAAAAGAAATTAAGACTTTTGAGGAAAACATTCCAGGATTTTTCTCCATATAGTGGACAATGGTGTCCAACAGGTTAAAGATCAAAGGGCTAATGATCAGTCATTTTCTAAGTAAAATTTTAATTTATATTCTTTTTAAACACAAATGCTTGTCTTGCACTAGCTCTTTGATGCGCATGTGTGTCTTCACGCTTTGAAGCTGCATTGAAACTACAATTTGGACCTTTAATTCATTGGCTCCCATTGAAGTCCACTATATGGTGAAAAATCCTGGAATGTTTTCCTCAGAAACCTTCATTTCTTTTCGACTGAAGAAAGAAAGAACTGAACATCTTGGATGACATGGGAATGAGTGTATTATCAGGCTATTTTACAAGTGAACTGAACCTTTAACACCTTATAAAATAGAAATGTCAATGCACTTCAGCTCATAAAAGCCAAATGCTGCATTGAAACTACAATCTGGACCTTTAATCCATTGGCTCCCATTGAAGTCCATTATATGGTAAAAAATCCTGGAATGTTTTCCTCAGAAACCTTCATTTCTTTTAGACTGAAGAAAGTAAGTACTGCACATCTTGGATGACATGGGAGTGAGTAAATTATCAGGCTATTTTGAAAGTGAACTAAACTTTTAACATCTTATAAAATAGAAATGTCAACGCACTTCAGCTCATAAGAGCCAAATTAACTTGAACCCACATGATTCATGTTTTTCCTTCAAATTGTACTTAAGGAAAATTCATATACACTATTATTTAAAAGTTAGGGGCCAGTAAAATTTGTATTCAGCATTAAGTGAGTCAACAGTGACAGTTTAAATGCGATTACTAATGTTTGATATCATAGTTTGAGACTGTACATTGTCAACTAATAGTTACTAATAAAAATGAATAAATACACATGTAGTGCAATGTGGACTACATGCTCAAAATAACACTGAGATCAGAGGGGAGACCCGGTGGGCTGGTTCTGATCCTCTCAGTTTTGTTCTGGTGTTGATTTGCAGCTTGTCAATGAGCAAATTGACTTCAATCTCCTTGATTTTATTGGAGACTGACCCACTGAACCTAGAGATCTATACACCTGCTACCCAAAACACACACACACTCAAAGAGCTAAATAGAGAGAAAGATGGTGTAAGAGTGCAGACGAGAGCAGTGCTGTTATCTAGTAAATCGGTCTGAATTGAAGCATCCTGCAGAATATGTGATGAGTGTGTGTTGTGTTGTGTTTGAGTGTGTGATGGGGGTAGGGTGGCAAAGGAGGGGGACTCTTTGTTCCCAAATCCATCTGCTGGAACCTAACAAAGGGTAGTAAGGGAGGAGGAAAGTGAGGGAGACTGGGGGTTTAGGGGATGAGAAACACCACACAGATTGCCTGATGTTGAACGCTTGGTGTGTTTGTGCGTGTGTGTAAATTAAAACAATTTAATCCGGTGCTAAAGTGGCAGCCACACATAAAAAAACTCAGCTGTCTGCTGTATTGTTGTTGTGGCTGTAAATAATCTTGAGCATTAATTTGGCTTTTGAGCACTTGTAAAAGAAGACACAGAGGACACTTCCTGTAGGACCCGAAGCTCAGTGTACCTGCAGTAAATATTAATGTGTCCATTAGCTCCTGTGACGATTTTATGAATGTTCCTTTAGTCATTTAATAGGTTATAACAGGTGCTTTTATGCTTTTTTCATCAATATTCTCACAGAATTCTGACATTTGTGATTGAGGGCCTGCAACATGTGTGGAGGCTCAAATGAACCCGATTATGACCCTGGAAACATCACTGATTTGGCCAGGCATGGGATTAATTACCGCACCACCCGGGAGGACATTAGAGTGCTTTATTAGTCATATTTCCATGTTCCATGTGAAATCATTGACAGAGGAGGAATAACAACCAGTATTAAGCCATTATTTTAGATTTGTCAAAAAAGTACTCAAAAGCTTTCCAGAGTGCATGGATAAAGGTCACTGCCTCATTTCTCCTCCATACAGTTTCAAAAACTCTTTTTCTCTCTCCTTGCCTCTGATAAAACATTAAGGTCAACCTTTGTAAATGTTTTCATATGTGTGATTTCTTTGTATAAGGAGGCATTTTAGGCCTCAGGCAGTTACATTAAAGCTGCAGTATGTGATTGTGAAAAGTAGACCGTAACCTTAATCCAGAATGAATAGCCTTTTCAAAGTATATATATGTGTGTATATATATATATATATACACACACACACACACACACACAGTGCCTTGCGAAAATATTCAAGCCCCTTAATTTTTTTCACGTTTTATGTTGCTGCCTTATGTTAAACTGCTTTGAATTACATTTTTCCACATCAGTCCACACTCTATACACCATAATGACAAAGCAAATACAGAATTGTCACAACTTTGTAAATTTGTTAAAAAAAAAACTTAAATAAGTACATTGCATAAGTATTCATACCCTTAACTCTGTACTTAGTTGAAGCACTTTTACAGCCTCAAATATTTTTGGTATAAAGCTTCAATGCAGCAGATTTTTTTCTGAACTCTTCCCCAGATGTGTGGCTTGATGCAATCCTGTTTCTGTGCTCTACAGGCTGTTTTTTGGACCTCAGGACTAAGACACGTGTGCCTTTCCAAATCATACCTATTCAATTGAATTTGCCACAGGATAACTTCACTCCAAGTGTAGTAACATCTAGGAGCAATATGAATGCTCCTGAGTTAAATTTCAACTGATACGTATGCAATGGAACAATGTATTTTATTTATTTATTTTTGTATTTTTTTATTAATTTGCAAAGATGTTAAAAACCCATTTTTTGCTTTGCCATTATGGTGTATGAAGTGTAAATTTATGTGGAGGAAATTATTTTTTAAACAAATACTTTTGCAAGGCACTGTATATATATATATATATATATATATATATATATATATATATAGTGGTTGCATTTATTTATTTACTTATTTATTTATTTCCTTAGTAAAAGAAAGCTTTTCAAAATTCTGTCAAAATAATAATAAAAAAACTAAAAAATAATAACTTTGACCTTGTAAGCTGTAACTATTGCTTTCTATAATGAAATCATTGCTACATCAGACAGATCAGTCTCTTTCTCTCTCTCTCTCTCTCTCTCTCTCACACACACACACACACACACACACATATTCTTTGAACAAGCTTAGTGTATTCTGCTCAGTTTTCCTCCTTATCTAGTTAAGGTCACTCTGTTTCTTTCTCTGAAATGAAAATGGAAATGTAGCTTTATAAATATGTATGAGCATGATTGCCTTCCAGCACTCAGAGTAAAAATATTTAGCATCTTTAATCATGTTTATTCAAAGATTCATCTTTCTGCACAACTTGGATTGTTTTTCAGTGCATAAGCTGAAATATCGGCTGTTTGGGCTCGGGGTGACCTTGCGGAATATGACAGCTGTTGTCAGATCTGACAGTGTTGCACAACACTGCTGGACTTGTGCAACATGTGAAAGCTGCAGCCAGCGCAGCAGAAACATGACTGACTGCAAAGTTTAGGTTCACTGTGAGCAGAAGACCGTGGGGGAGTGTGATGTGCTGTCAGCCATCAGCTCCAGGTGAGGAGTTTGGGTGTTATGGCATGACAAAAGAGCAGTGAGGTAGAATAAACAGCAGTGGTTCAGTGAGATCGAGCCGGGAGGCAAATGTTGGCCTAAATGTGAAAATCTCTCTATTGTCAGTGTTCTGAAATGTATACATTCTCTTCTTTTTCGTTCTTCATGGTTCTTTAGATACAAAATATGAAAAGGAAAGACAGAAAACAGCTTTGAGTTTTCTAGTATCATGCCTGATGAGTTTGGAGAACACCTGCCAATACATCAGAGACCATTCCTTCATAATTCCTTCATTTGACACATTTTTGTGTTGATTTTGATATTTTATCTGTTGATATTTGATGAAATGTATCTGAACAAGATGTCCAGGACCTCCAGCAGACAAATAGGCCCACAACATTAAAGATCCAGCAGTATATTTAACCATGGAAATGGGGTACTTTTTAATCTGGTGGGTTTGTTGCCAAAAAGCTCTTTTTTTGGTTTCATCTGACCATAGCAGCCCGTCCCATTTAAACTTCCAGCCGTGTCTGACAACTGAATATGCTGGAGTTTGTTTTTGGATGATCATCTGGTTGACTTAAACGCCTAATAAAATGAGAGTTCGGGGGATGATTTCAAAATCCGAAATTTTCAGAGACAGGAGAAGACATATTCTGATGATTACTTTTTGCAGAATTTTCCAAACTCAACGAAACGTGAAGTTTTAATCCAACATAAACCGATCTAAGAAAGCGGTGGCTGGTAATCATACATAATTGTTTCACCACAGGGTGTCAGTGCTCCGCAACGCTGCAGTGTTTGTGAGATCTGATGAATAAGCTCATAATAAACCTTTATTTATCTGTATTAACTATAAACCACAAATTAACTCGGGTTTTACTACAATGACCACAGTTTAATGATGGTAGGCTATTTGTAGTAAACTTGTTGTTATACAAATGGTAAAAACTGAAAAAACATGGCACTTTACTATAGTAATTTTCCAAAGGGTGTTTATCAGTCAAACCCATTTTAAACTGTACATTCAACAGTTATGAAATATGATCAGTAAAAGAAAAATACTGTTCATGAGAATGCGGCAGGTTAGTGGGTAAATATATTTATTATTCATAATGCACATACGGAAAGGAAATATATTTATAGTAACATTTCAGCAGGTTAAAGATAATTTATGTTAACTCAGAGAATGTAATTAATTGTTTTTTTTAAAAGAAATGCCAGTCCTAAAATGTAGTAATAATCTGCATTCTCATGAGTATGTATGTGCGCTAAACGCTAACCGGAAACAACCGAGCCCTGACAAGTAGAACACAGAAGTAGTTGTGCAAGTAGTCCATTTGGCCTTTGTGTTCCTCATATTTCTCATCCTGTGGAACAGGACGTCATGGCTGAACAATTTCATGCTCCTATTCACCCTGGTGTGGTAAAAAAAAAAAAAAAAAAATATATATATATATATATATGATTTATATACTTCAGAGATATTTCACTCATAGGAATTTCTAGGGGTGCCAATAATTGTAACCAACATGCATTGGAGTAAAACATTTATTTTAAAATGTGAGTTTCCCCCATCTTTCACTTTTTTTTACTTCAGTGTAAAGATGAACAATGCAGATTTATTTTCAAGCAAATGTCCCTTAGTTTGATTTTTGTTATCTAATGCAGTGGCATTAATGTATTATTAAGTGTGACTTAAGCAGAATATAGGGAAGAAGACAGGTTTGTTCAGGACACCTGTTTAAAATGAAAATTTTAGGGCCACAGAAAAGACACTCTTCACCTTTATTGAAGTGAAATCCACTTTTCTATGGCAGTCTGGTCTGCAGTCACTTGTTATGGTTCAGGGGTCAGGGCTCTCATGGCAGCGTGTTGATTTCTAGCAAATTACCTTGTGCTGTGACAGTGCAGATTCAGAAAAGCGTGAGAGAGAAAGAGAGATGAACATCATAAAACTCAATGACAGCAGAAGTTACTCGGGAAAGGTGAGGATCTCTCTGAAGGTTACCATGGTGATGAGCTCATAGTGTTTGGCTGGCTCTGGTCCAAATGGACACTCTCTCCATCCTTTCATTATGAGAAAGCTGCTAGTGTCCTTTTCAGACGTGGGTAAAAATCATAAATCAGCAGGATAAAATGGAACGAGAAGAAGAATGGAGGAAGAGATGAAGGAATCGAAGGAGAGAGATAAAACATTGGAAAATAAGATGAGGATCGAAAGTAGAGTCGGAGACCCGAGAAGTTAAAGTTTTTTAATGCTAGTAATGATCATGTGAATGCAGCTTTGTACTAGTCTTTGGGGTATTTATTAGTTGTTAAAGGGATAGTTCACCCAAAAATGAATACGACCCCATGATTTACTCACCCTCAAACATCCTAGGTCTATATGACTCTATATCAGAGTATTAAAAATTATATTAAAAAAGGCCTGGCTTTTCCGAGCTTTATAATGGCAGTGAATGGGGGTCGAGAGTTTGAAGTCCAATAAAATGCATCCATCCATCATAAAAAGTACTCCACACAGCTGCCAGGACCTTCTGAAGTGAATCGATGTGTATTTGTGAGAAAAATATCCATATTTAAAACTTTATAAACTGCAATCTTTAGCTTCCGCTAACTGTTGCATGTGCGTTCCAAAGAAACGGAGTTAAAGAAACTTAAAAAGAACAGCATTTATTTTAAATAGAAATGTTTTATAACGTTATGACCCGGTTTCATAGACAGGGCTTAAACTAAGCCATAGTTCAATTAGGGCATTTTTATAAACGTGCCTTTACATTAGGGATGTAACGGTATGAAATTTTCATATCACGATTATAGTGACAAAAATGATCACGGTTATCAGTATTATCACGGTATTGTTAAAATGTGCTGGAAATGTTTAAAAAGTACTAACACAAAAATTGCTTCACCAAGTTTTATATTTAAAATCAACAAACAACATATAAAATGACTTCTGTTTGCACAAACACTAAAACAATAACATTACCAATGAGATTTTATATTACAACATGACTGACAACAGTTCTCTTCAGCAGTTATCTAATAACATGTTCGAAATGTTTTATAAAATGGTAAACCTCACATTTCAGCCTTTAAATAAAGAAAATGGTTAAGTCAAATCAATAAATGGTTATATGTAATTTATCTAAATTATTCTAGATGTATTATCTCAATTGTTTAAATGTGTAGAATCCTTGTTTTTCATCAAAAGGTCAGTTGACAGCAGGGCATGCAAATTCGGTCCGTTTAGACAAAAACTGCAAACAGGCTGAACGTAATTGTAAGTCAATGTAAATCCACTCTCTGCCACTAGGCGGCACTTATGGAACAGCAAAGTTAGAGCTCTTTCCGTAAACTCCGTGGACAAAGCAGCACTGCGATTAAGAACAACACTTTATTAGGCATTACATGGAATGAAGATCAAAACACAATGCCATCGAATCTTTTCTGAAGACAGTCAGAACCATCAGAGGTACATTCATATAATTAATTCATTTATATATTCATTTGTATATTCCCTCAGCACCCTTTTAAAACCTTCCAGCTTTCCGTCATGTTTTCATTCAAAACGAAACTACTCTGCGTGCTCTGCGCACATGAGACTTATTTAAACTTTGCTTTACGCTGGACAGTATATATTTATCATAAGTTGTGAAAATCGTGGTAATCAAATACGGTTTTAATGATAATTAAAATATGAAACGGTAATACTAACCGTGGAGAATTTTATCATGATTTATCGTCAAACCGGTTATCGTTACATCCCTACTTTACATGGTGTGCATATTGAGGCAAAACAAAAGCTCAGATATATTTTTAGATCAGTCAGTTGAAACAGTTCAGACTTTTAGTCTAGGACTAGGCTTAAGCCATGTCTGTGAAACCGGGGGTATAATTGTCTTTACTACATAAATTGGTGAGATATTACCAGAATTTGAAAATATGGTTGAAGCAGTTGAAATGCTTATGTAATCTTACTTTCAATAGCTTTAATAGCCAAAAATCCATTATATGGGTCAAAATTATGCCAAAAATCCTTAGGATATTAAGTAAAGATTATGTTCCATGAAGATATTTTGTAAATTTCCTACCGTAAATATATCAACACTTAATTTTGGATTAGTAATAAGAACTTCATTTGGTCAACTTTAAAGGCGATTTTCTCAATATTTTGAAAAAAGTGACCCTTATGACTGGTTTTGTGGTCCAAGGTCACAAATGTCTGAGTGTGTGTGAATGTCCGTACAATCTGTTATAGAAATACTTCCCTAAATGAAAGTACATAAACATCAAGATGTATATTGAATATGGCCAAAAGACTGGGAAATATGAAGATTTTTGCATTACCCAGATATATTAACCATCTGTTGTTGAGAAATGGCCTCTATGAGATAATGGCTAAATACAGCAAGAGCAACTGAAGTTCTGTTGCGTTAATGTGCCACGCTCATGCTAATACAGTTGATGCGCTATTCTCCAGATGTGCCTGTCGTCAAGGTCATCTACACCCACTAACATAGTTTTAATTAGTATTCAGGCAGCCTGGAGGGGTTTTTCTTAGTTCTAATCCTCCTTAGAGACAAATAAAACTACTGACAAAGAATATAACAGGTGAACTGACAGAACTGCATGCAGCATTTATCTCTTCCATCTTTTTAAATCTCCATTAAATCTCCATGAATGATCTTGAAACCCCCCAGAAAAGTCTGTGGAGGATATCCTCAAACAATGCACGTCAAACGAAAATTTACTGACCTCAAAAATTTACTGACCGCAACAGACCTCAAATACTTTTTCAACCATAAGTGAGCAATAATGAAGTCACTACAACAGACTAACAGCCTCTCACTTCCTCACTGTGTTTCACATCCTAAACGGTCCCCATATGTCCCAGCACACACCCTCAGCAACTAAAGGTTCCCAGGGGCCTTAGTTGACCCTCGCTGAACCTCGCCGGTACAATAAAGGGGAGGAAACATTTACATCTGCCAGACAGTGTGAATGACACAGAGCAAGGTTTATTAAAACGTCATCAATGATCATGCTAGCGTGACGCTTAAACAGCTGAGCTCAGAAGACTGAACAGCTGATTTGGATGCAGAGGAAAATGCAGAAGCACTAAAAAGCCATTATGCCACAATTTCAGTGTTTCAGAATGATGGATTTCGTAACGTATCTTAAATTATTGGAAGGAAGAAAAAGTATTGTGCACTAAAAAGCCATCATGCCACAATTTCAGTGTTTCATAATGATGGATTTTGTAACGTATCTTAAATTATAGGATGGCAGGGAAAGTATTGTTTTGCATCATTACAATTACTTCTCCTCTGACAGAAACAGGAAATTACACTCTGAATTATTGTTTCACAACTAATGGGTCACCACCCAAACATTGCAGATCTGAAATTATAATCAAACTACAGTATTTTGGGGCAAAAAATCTAATTCATCTCTAACTTAGTATAATACAGTAAAATTATATTAAAGGGATAGTTCACCCAGAAATTAAAACTCACCTTCATGTCGTTTCAAACCCATCAGACCTTTGTTCACCTTTGGAACTTTTCTTTCCTTCAACAGTATTCTCATAGCTTCATAAAATTACAGTTGAACCACTGAAGTCAAATGGACTAATTTAACAATGTCCTTACTCCCTTTCTGGGCCTTGAACATGTTCAGGGTCAGAAAGCTTTCTGATTTCATCAAAAATATCTTAATTTGTGTTCTGAAGATGAACAAAGGTCTTATGGGTTTGGAATAACATGAGGGTGAGTGATTAATTGAATTGAATTTGGTATTGTTGAATTACTACTAATTTAACAACACCAAAACCCATCAAAGTCAATGTGAGCTTATGAATGGAAAGCCTTCTCATTGTCTTCCCACCTTTGCATCCCATGTTCTCTCATTCACTGAGCTGGAGAACATCAGCGTGTCACTTTTCTGTTCACACGCGGTGCGTTTCATCGAGCGGAGTCTCGGCTGATGGGCTAAGAGACTTAAGGGCATGTTGATGTTGTTGAAGTTTGGTCCAGAGCAGATGGAACTCGCAGCAGTGATTTTTAAAGAGCCCTCAACCCTCTGCAGCTCTCACGTGACCGAAAAGAAGGAAACCAGGTGGCTATGCGCTCTTGGACCAGCTGGGAGAGTGAAAGACCATCTGACACTCAGCCAGAGAATCATACACTCTCCTCACCAAACACTTTGCATGTCAATACCATAGTAGCACAAAGGGACAGAGAGAGAGACAGAAAGACATAGATCCAAGAAATTGAGCTAATTATCTTGGTACTCGGCTATTTCTACCCCATTTTTCACAGCTGAACAATTGGGCCCTTAAGTGGATAAACCAGCACGGAAAGTGGTTTATGAGCATCTTCAGCTCGTAAAGTGACTCGCAGTGAGTGTTTGAACAGCGTGAATCAGTGGGTTTCCTCTGTACACACAGGAACCGGATACAAACAATCCAGATTTTCCTAATAAACATAAAAACTGATTATAGTCTCTCTTTCCGAATTATGTATTGTCAATATTTAAACTGTCTCACAGACAGACCCATATAATCCTCAGATGTTTCTTTGTGGAAATCAGGATGCTGACTACAGTGAGAAGGAGGCATCTGCATGATCTCCTGACCTTTGACCCTTAGGCTTTGCGTAGGGGGTAATTTAGGCTTTTTACGCCCCGTTAAGATCAGTCAAGCATTCCTGAATGCCCAAGAATCAGGGTCAGCAGCTGACACCACTCTCTCCGTGTCTCTCTCTTTGTCTGTCTCTTGAATCCCTCAGGACGAGTGTTATAATACTGCTCATTTTTTGTTTCTCTTCATTACTTAACCATTTCTGGCAGTCTGATCACCTGTCGGGAGTCAGGACTCTGGCATAGCAGGAGATTTGACTGTATAACCTTACAACAGCCAAAGGTCAGGTTTTGGTTGATTTCTCAGGGTGTATGTGTAATCTTGGGCTGATTTGCATTGTTGGATTTTGAATTTAGTCTCTGAGGATGTTGAATCAAATATTGTCACTGGCAAAAGGAGTTTTAGGTTGGCACAAATGGTACAATGCCCTTTTTAGCATTTGAAAGCTTGACTAAATTGGCCAAAACAGTCAAACAATGCAAAAATACCTTTCTTTTTTAATATTTTTGTCATGTTTTGCAGTACAAATAAACATTATTAAATCAATGTGCATTCATTTAAAAAGGAAACAACATTACTTCTGAAATTAAGTCAGAATTAAGAAGAAATATCTGCCAAAGATAAGAAAAACGATCTTGATTTCTCTTTGAATTACACTACTAGTGTACTTTTAAGATTTTTTATTTTGATATTTTTAAAGAAGCCTGCATTTATTTATTCCAAAGTACAGAAAACAGTAACATTTTGAATTTTTTTTTTTACTATTTAAAATAAATGTTTTCTATTTTAATATATTTTAAAATGTAATTTATTCCTGTGATTTCAAAGCTGACTTTTTTTAGCATTATTACTCCAGTCACTTGATCCTTCAGAAATCATTCTAATATTCTGATTTGCTGTTTAAAAAAACATGTATCATCATTATTATGTTGAAAACAGCCGAGTAGAATTTTTCTGGTTTCTTGGATGAATAGAAAGTTCAGAACAGCAGCATTTATCTGAAATAGAAATCTTTCGTAACAGTATAAATGTCTTTATCATCACTTTTGAGTCTTGCTAAATAAAAGTATTCATTTCTAGAAAAGTTATCGCCACAAAACTTATGCTGACTCCAATACTGACTCAGACTTTTGAATGGTATGCATGATGTTACAAAAGCTTTTTTATTTCAGATAAATCATGGTCTTAGGATCTTTCTGTTCATCAAAGAATCCTCAAAAAAAATGTATCTTGAACAACAAATATTAGAATGATTTCCGAAGGATCATGTCATACTGAAGACTGGAGTAATGAAAACAGTTATTTTAAACAGTAAAAATATTTGTAAATGTTACTATTTTTGCTGTACTTTGGATCAAATAAATGCAGGCTTGGTGAGAAGAAAAAAAAAAACATCTTACTGTTCAAAAACTTTTGACTGGTAGTGTATGTTTTTTTTATTTTACCCCATTGGCAGATATGTTTCTTGTTTTAAACAAATTCACTTAATTTTGATATATTTTTCAGAAAACAAACCTAATATCTTAAGTTATTTTGCTGCTCATTCTGTAAATTAATCTTGATTTAAGAATGTTTAGATATTTGTACTGGAAAAAACAGACAAAAATAAAATAATTTGCAGTGAACCTGTAAGAGGCAAGATGGGACTGTCATCAGTGTGTATTTCTCTGTATTGATGGAAGTCGGTTGACTCAGAAATGGATGTGGGTGGTTAAAGTCTAAGGATTCAAAACCTAGACTGCTAGCTCAAGAGTTGCCAGATTGTTTCAAAAATGTGCAATGTGCAACTCAAGAACTGGATTTATTGAGATCACAATCACAATTTGTACCCTTGAGCAAGACATTGAACACAAAGTTATTACATATATGCAAGTTGCTTGGGATGAAACTCAATAAAAGTTTCCACTAAATGGCAAGTATTTGAAAGTTATGAAAAAAAGCTTTGTGAAGACCTGAGGCTTTCCGCTGCCAAAATGTGTAGTAAGAAGATTTATTACTCAAAGCATTTCAACGTTGTGTATCTTGTAGCCATCTAGTGGTCAAAATATTGAATAACACCTGCCCTCTGCCCACAAAAATGTCCTCACTGTTTGCAAACACCTAATTGGTCTATTAGCACTAAAATTATTCAAATTAATAAAAAATAAATCATAAATAAAATCTGAAGTCTATTTTAATCATGCCCCAGATCTGACTTCAGTTGTTATTTCATAGTCAGATAAACATTGGGCTTGATCTTTAGAGCTTTGGTGTCAAATGAAACATCACTAGCGTTTGACTTGATTTATTTATTTATTCATTCATTTAAAATGTAATTTTTGGAGCTGCTGTCAGGAACACCCTACTGCAGTAGTTCACACTAAAACCTCAGGCTGTCTGCAAAAGAGCAGTACCATCATAAAAATATAAAGCAAATGAGCGCCATCTAGTGATGACAGAACATCATGACTGTTGACACGTACCAGGTTCTGTTGACGATCACAAAAATAATACACTTTAATAAAACAAACAAATATCATGTGGAAAGCAGTGTGCTGACAGTGGTAGTCATTGTAATAAATGTTTTTGAAAAGTTTTGAAAGTTCAAATGAGATAAAAATGCTTCAAAAACACCTATCATGAGCATTTAAAGCCATTAACCATAAAGCTTTCTCATCATATGTGCAAGGAACAGAAAGGGACTGTTTACATAAAGAACAATACACCCACATGAGGCTATAGACTTCTATTGTGAGCGCTGATTGAGGGACGAGCCAAAACTCTGTGGAAACTGACAACACACCACAGAATCTGATAGTGCTTCACTTGTTTAAAGGTGCTGTATGTAAGTTTTTGACTCTTCTTAAGCCAAAAAATAACATAATATGTTTGTAGATGTTTATAAAAATGTTTTGTTTACATAACTGTTTCTCTGAAAACTAAAGCTATAGCCAGTAATTCTACTCTATTCTAATTCTTATGTGCATTTCGGGCAGATTCCAGGAGGGAATTGCACTACCCATTTCAACCGGTAGCTGGCAACATTACTACTGCACAATGATCTATGAGCAAAGGAACATTAAAACACATTAAATCAACTCATCAAATTACAGTGCAAGGCTAGTCGCGTGTCCTCAATCTGGCAAACCCACATGAGCATCGAGTCTGAGTAGGAGAAAACGGTAAAAATGGTTCTCTCCAATATTTTGAATTTCGACTGCAGTACCCATTTCAACCACTAGCTGTCAATCTTACATACTGCACCTTTAAGAACATTAATTCAACAGAAAACATTCATTTTATAGTCAGTATTTACAGAACAAAATAATTTAAAGATATAATCATCAGATTTTGCTATAATATTGGAAGGAAATATACCAGTAATCCATAAATGATCCAGAAACACTTGTGGATATTTCCAGATATCAAGAACTTACAACATCATAAATAAATCCACAATAATAAAAAAGTACAAAAGTTAACATGAAAACAAAAGAGAAGTGCATCAAAACAATTCTAAGGAAGTGCCAAGTGTTTGTTAAATGTTATGTCACCATCATTAACTCAGTAAGTAGTAGTTTATTCCCCTGTTAGTCATATTAAACCTTTATTATAATGGGCATATGGTGTTGCAAATGTCTCCCGATTGGAAGAGGTGATAGATGTTAACCAGGGGAAACATGATGACAGAGCCCAGCAAAGAGCCTGCTTGAACTGCTGCTCCACACCAAACGAGGGCGCTGTGACTCTGGTCCCTCAGAATTACACCCACCATCACCTTCACATAGGACAGCAGACCAGTGAAGAACACCCATGACAAAACCTGGAATAAGTAAACAAAAAAAAAACACACACACACACACACACACACACACACACACACACAAAAAAAAAAAACAGAGACAAATGGGTGGTCAGTACTTGTCAGATTAAAATTAAATATTTTAAAGGACATATCATGACATATCATGAAAATCTGACTTTTTCCATGTTTAAGTGCTATAATTGGGTCCCAAGTTAATCTACCAACCCAGAAAATGTGAAAAAGGACAACCCAGTAACTTTATTTTGGTAAGCCTTTCTCTGTAAGCATGTGAAAAAACAAGCCGCTCAGATTTCGCTCCTCTATATTATAATATTACAGTCTGCATGTTTTCACCCACGGCATCTTCATTTTGATTTCGCAAGTGACAACGGTGTACCAGTTTAAGCAAAGCATGCTAGCTGTTCTGTCGTTGGCTGCACAGACAAGCACATAACAGTATTTAGAGACCCAGGCTCAGAGGAGACAAAAGAGCAAAGGATTTGTTGATTTATTTACTGTATATTACGCTGCTGCCACACCATTCTAATATAAACATACTATTTCTTTCCCAGCTGTTTACCTTCACAGACATAACTGTTTTTGTAACTCGTGTGTTTTTAACATAAACTTGTGTGTATTTGACTGTTTAAGCGCAATAAGACATGAAAGAGAGTACAGACTTAGTACTCACATGCCATGTGACTGCCGCTTTCTGTGTGCGTTCAGAAAACCATATATCAGAAGTTTAAACTAATATGGTTTTAAAATGCATGATTTCTGCCTGATATACATGATAATTACCAAACAGAGAATGATAAAACCAAATAGCTGTTTTTAGCATAGGATCTGAGTTATGAGCTGTAAAGGGGGCGGGGAGCAGCAGTTAATTTGCGTTTAATGAAACATGCACAAAAACAGCGTGTTTCTGCTTTCACTTAATTTAGGCATTTTCAAAATGATATAATAAATGATTTATGGGGTATTTTGAGCTAAAACTTCCCAGACACCTGAGACTTATATTACATATTGTTAATATGGTTATAATAGGTATTCTTTAAGTTAAATGACATAAAAAATGTGATGTCTGTGACAGATCTGAAGTGGTCAGATATTAGGGTAATTATGCAGAGGTGTTGAGAAAGCGCTAGTATATCTTACCTCAGCCCAGAATTACTCAACTCAACATTATTAGTCACAGACACTTGACTGAAACTAGGGAGTTGTTTGGCACATAGGTCTGGATTCCTCTAGTGTTTCAGCATTGTACCAAACCTAGTGCTAATCATTTGTGATGTTCACTAGGTTTCATTCTTATTTGGAATCTTCATTATTTATGAGAAATTATTGTAATTTTTCCTTCATTTATCCTGTATTAGCTGCGACTGTTTTAAATTTGTTTATTTTTGGTCTGAGAAACAAAACTTTTGCTGAACCATTTACATTAATCTTTTAGGATTTAAGAGTAGATTCATTTAATGAGAAACATTCAGACAGAATATTATAGAAATGGGCTGATTATATTAAAAGGTAACTCACTATAATAGCGTCCCCTACAGGTGTATTTTGGAGTAATGGGCAAGGACTCATGGCAGCCATGGCCATATTGTAGCCTCCAAAACCAGAGCCCAGCAGACACAGGATTCCCAGAAATACTAATGAACTGAAAGAGAATTAAATACTCACTGTTAATCAAACTGTAATTATGAACCATGACATGTGTTTTAAAAAAATAGTTCATCCAAAATATAACATTTTGTAAATTACTATTAATTACTCACCCCCATTTCGTTCCAAAACTGTAAGACCTTTGATCATCTTCGAAACACTTTTTTTTTTTTAAAGAAATCTAAGAGCTTTCTGACCCTGCATAGACAGCAACGCAACTACCACGTTTAAGGCCCAGAAAGGCCCAGAAAGGTAGGTGTCCATGTGACATTAGCATTTCAACCACAATGTTATGAATCTACGAGAATACTTTTTGTGCGCAAAGAAAACAAAAATAACAAATTTACTCAACAATTTCTTCTCTTCTGTGTCAATCTTCGACGCTTGTTGAATGTGGTAGTACTGTTGCTGTCTATGCAGGGTCACAAAGCTTTCTGATTTCTTCAAAAATATCTAAAACTAAGGCCTTATGGGTTTGGAACCTCATGAAGTATTTAATCACAGAATGTTAATTTTTGGGTGAACTAACCTTTAAGCAGTTAATGTGCCTAATAGCACGCAAAATGGTAATAAAATTGTAAATAAATGTAATTAGACTGTAATTAAAGTAAAGTAGAGATACCGTTTGGGGAAAAACATGGCAATGATGCAGGCCACCGGATTGGCTACCGCAGACAAAGCAGCTGACAGGTGATAGGCCATGTTTCCATATGGCATACAGGAGAATGTCTGCACTGAGGGCAGCAGTCCGTTTGTTGCACCATTAACCCATATAACCATAAAATAGATAAACGCCAGCTGATAACTGTAGTACAGTGGTTTAGAAAGCCGCTCTGTGTTTCTAGTCTTTTCCTCCTCCTCTGGACTGTTTGTCTTTGGATTGGGATCCATGGGGCCCTCCAAACCCCTGCAGACAGTTGCGACAGCATCTGAGTCCGGGACGAGATTTTCAGTGGATAGTTCAAATGTGCGTGGAAGACGTTTTAATATGATGAAGGAACCCAGACTTATAGCTGTCATTACAGCCAGGAAGGAGAAGAAGATCTCAGTGGAGAAATTAGGAGGGAGGTACTGTGTCTCCACAATGAAGATTGGAGGTTCTGGCTCTGTTAGGTTATCTGGCGTATAAGACACATTAACGCATTTTGACATTCCTACTCCTTGCGCTAGTGCCACCAGGCCTGGAACCAGACCGCTTAGACCTTCTCCAATGAAGTATGTGGTGATGTATTTGGCTGGAAGCTGCATCATGAATGGCAAGAAGGTGACGGATGAGGTGCAATCGACTAGAGCGAGAAAAAACGTAAGGATGAAAAATGCTGTGCTACGTGATTGCCCGAGGATCACAGTGGTGTTCTTCCAAAAAGCAGCGAGTAAGGCGCATGCTACAACACCAATTGACAGGACCGTGTAGATGACCAGATGTTCACGTAGTCGTCCGGGACAGAATTTGTGTGCCAGGGTCACCAGCAGAGGGCCTAAGTTGGCAAGCTGAATGATGACTGTGAGGTACGAGGGCAAATCCCAACCCTCTGGCAGAACATTGACTATCAGAGGAAGCTCCACCCACAAGCCATTAATGGACACCCAGGAGCCCAGACCGAATGCGCACGCCAAGGCATGGATGTACAGAGGCATGCTGAACAGATGGTTGAAAT
Organism: Cirrhinus molitorella; assembly: GCA_033026305.1. NCBI lineage: Eukaryota > Metazoa > Chordata > Actinopteri > Cypriniformes > Cyprinidae > Cirrhinus > Cirrhinus molitorella. The sequence goes on along the minus strand of CM065125.1, from coordinate 15,522,008 downwards.
GGGTAGATGAGGAAATATCTGATGTTAGACAACTTCTTTTCAACTGATACACTTGGTATTGTATATGGTGTGACACCACTTCAGTTCAGCTGTTTTGATGTCTTCTTGTCTTGACTTGGTGATGACATCAGATTACCTTCAGTAAGAAAGAAGAAAGAAAAATGTAAATCTTCAAGGTCTAGACCAAGTATTAGCAATTGAAAAATGGTGTGACATCACTAAGGAGACATGGATCCATTGCTGGACCTTGTGAATTAATATTTTAGAATATATTTTATATGATTGATCAGTGGTTCTCAAACTTTTTCAGTCGCTTACCCCCAGGCATTTAATATCCTTCCTTAGAGAACAATCTACAGTTTTTTTTAATTTTAAGGTCACTGCATAGTCCTATTTGAAGGGCAGCTTTAAGCATAATTCATACATTAATTGTATTCTGAAGCACAATATAAAGAACCTAAATTAGATATTTAAGTCTGAATCAAAATGAGAGAACACTCACAGATACTTAAAGGGTTACTCCACCCCAAACTAAAAATTGTGTCATTAATCACTTACCCCCATTGAAAACCTGTAAAAGCTTTGTTCATCTTCGGAACACAATTTAAGATATTTTGAATTAAAATCGGGTGCTTTGTGGCTGTCCCATTGACTGCAAAGTAACACTGTCAAGGCCCAGAAAAGTATGAAAGACGTTGTCAGAATAGTCCATCTGCCATCAGTGGTTCAGCCATAATTTTACGAAGCTACAATGTCACCGTAATGTTGACGTAGCACCATTTTGGAGAGTATCCACTGGACGCAAACAGCATACACTGTTCAAATCAAAGCGTAAATAAACGTAGAAAACATATCTGTGTGCTGCGGCTGACAGAGAACAGCATACGCTGTTTGCGTCCACTGGATACTCTCCAAAATGGCGCTACGTTGACGCAGAGGAGATAAAATCGTAATTTTTGTTTTCTTTGCACACAAAAAGTATTCTCGTAGCTTTGTAAAATTATGGTTGAACCACTGATGGCAGATGGACTATTTTGACAACATTTTTCATACTTTTCTGGGCCTTGACAGTGTTATTTACTTGCCAGCCAGTGGGACAGCCACAAATCTCCCGGTTTTCATTCAAAATATCTAAAAATGTGTTCTGAAGACGAACAAAGCTTTTACGGGTTTAGAACGATATGGGGGTAAGTGATTAATGACAAAATTTTCGTTCTGGGTTGGAGTAACCTTTAGGTTAGTGGTGGTAATCTGGCACCTGGTGCTAATTTCCATAATTATATGACAAACCCTGTTTACTTGGCAGCATTCCTTTATTTTTCACTGAGATTGCAAGATGGCAGGCCGCTCTAAGGTGACTGAACCCTGCGACAGGAGGTTGTCCAGATGAAGGCCAAAGGAACGACCCTTTCAGCCATTGCAAAAGAAGTTGGCCATTTCAAATCAGTAATCGGTGCAGAGACTCTCAATGAGGAATCGGTTCAACACTGCAGCTGTAATTGCTTGCCAGTTCAGTGCTGAAAATAGTATAGATCTGTCTCGGCCATAGACTGTAAAAAAGATTCATTCCGCTATAGAAAAGTGAAGCCAAAGCATCTCATTATGGCAGCTGCCATCTTGGTCACTTGGAGCCAGAGTCTGCGCAGTAGAGTTTCGTTTGGAGCCAGAGTCTGCGCAGTAGTGTCGTGAGGTGGAGCCGCGGTATCAAAGTCCTGCCCAAATTCCCGCAGACCCAATTGCAAGATCACAATCTTGACACCACACCCCATTTTTATAGCATCAAATAACTGCCTTAAAGCAAACTTATTAGAAAAATGAACACTTCAGCATTATAAGAACTACTTCAAATGATGGAAACCATCTTTAGAAAAAAATATTCAAAGTGTCATTTGATTATTTAGTTTGCCTCACGTCCCATTAGATTACATGGAGAGGGCGGAGTTTATGACCTATACTGCAGCTGACCTATACTGTGGCCAAAACAATCCCTGCCAGACCTGGAACTCGAACTCGCAACCTTTCGGTTACAAGTCCGTCTCCCTAACCATTAGGTCACGGCTGCCCCCAGTTCGAATGAAATGTGAACGCAGCAAGGACCAAATACTTCTAAACAAACCAAAAACAGCAAGTAATGACAAGATGCGGCACTATGCAAGTGCAGAGGGCAAACGTGGAGCAACAAGGAGGTAAAGTGCCTTTTATGAGCTCCTTGTAAGTTTGCAGGTGGTGAAAATAAAATCATATACACACAACGAGCACGCTTAGTTCGACGGCCTTAGGTGTATTCGACTTAAAGCGGCGCTGAGCAGGCCGATCAGTGAATGGGTACTTTGATGTCATAGTGCATCTTTTCCTTTTGTTTGGGAGTGTGTGGTGAGTTGACCAATCAGGTTGTGAATGTATCACTATGCCTTTAGGTTCGGTATCTTTAGGTGTGCTGTCAAAAATGCCAGTGAACGCTAAGTAGACAAGGACCAAATGTATCATTTTCCTTTTTGGTAGGTAGGCTAGAGTAGAAGGAGGGACAGGTTGCATTGTCTATTTGTCTATTTGCTTTGATCTTGAGGCAGGTGAAAAGCGTTGAGTTAATGGTGAATATTAATCTATTTTCAGCACATCTGCAGCCGCAGGACATCATTCGTTTCTCAGGCTGCACTGAGATGAGTTGACCAATCGGTTCGGTATCTTTAGGTTCACTACCAAATGTATTATTTTCCTTTTTGGTCCAGACCAAATGAACCAAACTACAAGTGTGAACACACCCTGAGGAAAATCTGAAGCCCAAGTGCATAAAAAAGAAGTCGGTCAAGGTGAAGCCCAAGTGCATAAAAAAGAAGTCGGTCAAGGTGGAGGAGGAAGTTTGACGGTTTAGGGGATGTTTTCTGCAGCAGGAGTTGGGCCTCTTAAACAGCTACGTGGCAGAGTGAATGCAAATGTTTATCAAAACCTCCTTCAGAAAGCATCTCTCAATCAGCCTGCAATTTCAATGTCCCCGTCACACTGCAAAACAGGTAAAGCAGTTCCCTGAAGCTAAGAACATTTAATAATTAAATAATAATGAAATGACCGGCCCAAAGTCTTGTTCTGAACCCAGTTGAAAATCTCTGGAAAATCCTTGGTGAAAGTTATAGCTAAGAAACCCACCACTGTTATCAAACTATAAAGAAGAGTCGACCAAGATTACACCAGTGCAGCCTGAGAAACGAATGATGCCCTGTGGCTGCAGATGTGCTGAAAATAGATCAATATTCACCATTAACCCAATGCTTTTCACCTGCCTCAAGATCAAAGCAAATAAACAATGCAACCCGTCTCTCCTTTTACTCTAGCCTACCTGCCAAAAAGGAAAATGATACATTTGGTCCTTGTCTGCTTAGCGTTCACTGGCATTTTTGAAAGCAAACCTAAAGATACCGAACCTAAAGGTATAGTGATACGTTCACAACCTGATTGGTCGGGTTGAATGATGTATATTTCGTGACGGAACTCACCGAACGTTTCAAGCTAAATGAAAAAGTGCATTCAACTTAAAGCGTCACAGAGCAGACCGATAAGTGAATATGTACTTTGATGTCATACACCCTCAATGCCGCTTTAAGTCAAATACACCAAATGTCATCTGCTGGACTAAGCACTTATTGTTGTGTGTATGAGATTTTATTTTCACTACAAAGAGCTCATAAATGCACTTTACCTCTTTGTTGCTTCATGTTTGGCCTCTGATCATTTTGTTTTGGATACACTGCTTGTTCCCTTCATGAAATCATGTTGCATAGCCTCGCATCTTGTCATTACTTCCTATTTTTGATTAGTTTATAAATTCTATGAGTTCATTGTTTGGTGCACACCAGGGTTTGGATGGCAGTGTTCACATTTACTCAAATGAACCACACTAACAGAGCAATCACACCAGAGTTTGTTTTAATCAAACCAAACATGACAAGTGTGAACACACCCTAAGAGTGCATTTTAGTATTTTATTCACGTACCCCAGTTTGAGAACCACTGTGATAGATTAGGTAGGTAGATATGGAATTGTATTAAATTAAAACTAAGTATATTATGTTTTATACAATACAAAGTACAAGTGCAACATAGCAGTAAAAAGATCATAAACAGGCATTACAGCAATAAAATTTGAATTGCTGTATTATGATGTGTTAATTGCAAAAATTATATATATATATTTTAATTATATGTAATAACATAATATATAATTACATAATTTAAAAAAATCTGTAAACATTTTAAACTCAAATATGAAAAGCTAATTCTTGTTTATTCTGTTTAGTGGGTCCGTGTGGTCTTGAACTTTAACGGTCTTTTAAGTTTTTCACATTTGCACAAATGTAACATTATAACCAACATCCAACATGACAACATGTTAAAAATATTCAGTCAGCATTTTTCAGCTCTATCAAAAATCTGATGCCAGGACAAAAGATTGATTTATGTGTTACCTCACTAAAGGAGCATTAAGCAAATTCGATACTCACATTACTGCTGAGGCAATGAGCCACACTGAACACTCTTCCTCCTGCATAGACATTAGTGTGTGCTATACGCACAGTTCAGTCATAGAACCGGCTGTCATTCACCAGTCCAGTGTCCTGCTGTTACCGGTTAACTTCGTCCACAGTGATATGTGATTTTTAACTTCAGCGTATGAGTGTGGGTGGGTCTGGCTCTATCATGAAAGTCATCCTGCTCTAATGAGGTGCATTACTCTCTGGTCACATGACGGGCTGCACAAAAAAACGTTTTAGCTACGCCTGTTTTCTGTTGAAATACTGACATCAATATATAAAGTGTGCATCCACAGTTTTTAGTGAACAGTAAAAATTTGATTTATAGGCCTGTTGTGCCTCTGCATAATGATTTAATTGTGAACAGAACATCATGAACTCTACTGTGACATGTACTTTGACCCAATACAACAATCATATCTGTCTTCAAGATGAACAAATGTAAGGAACATTCACATAATATTTGAGCTACAGTCCTGGACTCTGCAGTTAGTCTTCAGTAAATCTTTGAACACTCATAGTAGGACACTTCAAGCATTTTACAAACCATTAAACTTGCCATAGCTGTTTCTTTTTTATTCATTTGATAACAGGTAAAATCAAGGTTAACAAATCCAAAATCAAGTCAATGTGACTTTAAAGCTAATTCAGGCACAGCATACAGTGTAAGTGCGGCTTTCTATGGTGTGACCTATGTGTACAACTCCCATTACTGATTAACAGCTTCTATTAGGCTTTGAACTTGTACCTAAAATAACAATTTATTATAACTATTAAATAAAGGCATCGGTCTGTATAGATAGAACCCATGAGAGCATAAATACAACTAAACCGGCTGTCTAGATCGTGTTCTAGAAATGTTCATTCCCCTTACCATAATATTGGATATTAATGACACAAATGAAGGGGTTTTGGGTCTGGGTTGGAAGAAACAGTGTCTCTTCGCCGGCGACAACTAGGTCTAGGCAATACGGTATGAGCAGAGCTGGGTGATTAAATTAAAATTAATACATGAAATCTTTTTCAGATCAATCAAAATAAAAAAACATACAAAAAGTATATATTTTATTTGTTTACCTGCAATGTCATGTGACCATAAACAGCATCAGAGAACCAGTGAACATGCAAATGTGATATTTATTTAATAAAATACTTATTTTATCATCTCAGGGATGCTTCAAGGAAATATACTAGGTGAAAGAGGATCAAAAATATTTGTGGTTGGACAATAAAAGTGCCATGTGGAAGTTTAAAATCACAAGTAATTGTATTTTTATGATAGTACTAACTATAAAGTGACTGTAATGGTGGTAATCAAAATAGCCTACTATAATTAGTCTGTATAATAATAATTAGTATTTTTAGTTTAATAAATTTAAGTTTTGCTTTAAAAATCATTATTTTTGTTTATTGTAATGTTATAATGCTGTAATGTAATGTGATTTAACCCTTTTTTGCACATAATATATACTGGGGTTGGACAGTGAAACTGAAACACTTGGTTTTAGACCACAGTTAGTACGGTGTTGGGCCTCCTTTTGTGGCCAATACAGCATCATTTCGTTTTGGGATTGACAAATACATGTCATGCACAGTAGCCAAAGGGATTTTGAGCCATTCCTTTTATAGAACAGTGGCCAGGTCACTATGTGATTCTGGTGTAGGAAAACGTTTCCTGAGTCGCTCCTCCAAAACATCCCAAAGTGCCTCAATAATATTCAGATCTGGTGACTGTGCAGGCCATGGGAGATGTTCAACTTTACTTTCATGTTCATTAAACCTCTCTGTCAGCAGTCTTGCTGTGTGTATTAGTGCATTATCATCCTTATACATGGCATCACCTTTAGGGTACAATGTCTGAACCACTGGGTGTACATAGTCAGCCTTCACACTTTGCTCTTACTGGTGGAATGTGCAATAAGTAAAGATTGGCCATCAGGCTGTGCAAATATAGCAATGAACACTATATTGGCCAGTGTTTCGGTTTCACTGTCCAACCCCTGTATATCCACCTTTTACTGAACGCAGAAGTCTCGCCCGACTGGAGCGGTGCTTTACATTCCCGATCTCTGGTGTTTCTATTCAAATGAACATATTTTCCAGTATATTTTTAATATAACGTCACAACTGCACACCTTTTTATATTTAGTTATATTGAAAAAAGTTTCAATTTAGGCGATCTTTTTACACGTTTTAACATGGATTTCTATCCACAAGTTTCCTAAGCCCCATGAGGCCTTGCGTCAAACGTGGGAGCGTCTTCTGGTTCAAAGTGAACAAGCAGGATGTGACACTCATTCATTGAACAGTTGACTGTACTGATGGGCAAATGAAGCACAGAGAATTTCCTCTCACTGTTTCGGCAAAAGATGCAAAGCTTTAAATGCCGAAAACAGTGCTTTCTGGTGGTTAGTAAACAATAAAGCAGCCAAAAGCCTGTGAAAGAAACCTCCTCGGACGAATATTTCACCACACATTCCATAGATCGATTCATATTACATGCACAAATAGAAGCGTAACAGTGTGTGTGTTTGTTGAATTTCTGCCTCTGATAAATAAATTTACTCATTAAACTGTGCCATTAAATGCCAGTACGAATTTCAATATGATGTAATAGAAGAATAATGTACACAAATATGGCGTATGGCAAATATTTCATTTTCAAATCATTTGTATTTTTCATATTACTTGTATGACTGGGTATTTAAAAATGTAATGAAATAAATCTGAATAAGATCTGGGGGTTCGAACATTCTGACACGCGAAGTGAATCAGACAGAAAGTGAGGCTTCGTTTGTCACTGGTTTTGTGATTTCTACATTAACAACACAGGTCTCGAATCAAGGCTTCATCTGGCACACCCATTAACACAAGCTCCCATGCCTCGGTTGAAATGTCCCATCACTAGTTGAGTGTCATTCAAGATTTAGTGATCCAAACTTGCTAACGATGTGCGAACACAACTTTGAACAGCACATGATGTCCCTGAGCACCGCAACGACATCTCTCATAAAGGTTTGCAACTTTACAGAGTGAACAATGATATGAAAAACACCTAGCCTCTTCGCTAATTAGCAAACAATATACCATTGGTATACTACTTACACTGGATCACCGGAATTTGTACCCACATTCTTTTTTTACAGTAGCGCCCCCCGGAAACTTGTGGATAGAGACCAGAACATGAAAGCACCCTTAGGAAAAAGGTGGATAGCCTAGCATAACCTACATGGTTACATTCACTATATTTGTTTTCAAACACCTTTATATATACATTGTTTGTTGGACAACAATGAGCAGGATGTTATTTTTTTTTGTATCCAAATAGACAGCATTAAAACACAATTTAGCCAATTTTTTTTTTCAAGTAATCTGATAGCAATGTTTCATGTATCATTATGAAGTGTGGCAATCTGTTCTGTTGTTAACCACCTCTATTTATTTCTCATTTGGTTCAGTCATAATGTGGAGTCATAACAAGGATTGTAAAAGGTGTGTGTGTTTGAGTGAGTGAGTGAGAGAATGTACTTTGGAATGAAGGTGAAAGGTAAAAGAAAAGGAACAAAAGGAATGTGTCACATGAGTTCACAATTTTCCAAATACATGGCATCATTCCAATAAGTCACCTTAAGATGATTATTAGCCAAAATATGTGTGGATTGCTCAATGCAAACATTTGGCATTGAAGGGCAAGTCAATGTTGAATGGAAATGTCCTTTAATGGAAATATCCAGTTATAACCCCATTGAACCTGTTGTCCCCCCACCAACAGCCACCTATGATGTGAAGCTCACTCAAGAATGAATGCCCCAACATGAACAGAATGAAGAACACAAATCAGACAACACAGCTTTCCAGTTCTTTATTAATTTCATTATAAATATGAACTCAATGACTTAAAAGTTTTCAAAACAGGAAACAACAAAAAGGCATTAAGGCGTTATTTTCAGTTTTCAACAAGTAGCCGTCCTACAAAAACATACTGAATGTGAGACTTTGAGGTGAATTGCAAAATCAGCCGAGATAGCGTTTTAAAGGCTTCTTCCAATAAATCAGTAAGAACAAACATTCAGTAACAAGTGTGAATGCCAAAGGTCATTAATCAAATGACCCCTGTGAATAAGGGATTGGCTTTGTTTTGTTATTCAAAGGAAAATACAAGATTTGGGAGCAAGTACAATGTGATTAGTTAAATCTCCTCACAGCCACATACTACGCTCGCTTTCTCTTAAAAGAGAAATGTTTAACACTAATCTTGCATGTTTGATAATACAATCACTCAGTTACCACAATATCAATCTTCTTTTAAGCAAAATCCTGCATTTCTGTGGGTTTACAAGTTAGCTTAACCAGACAAAAGCACAATCTTCACTGCATCACTACATCACGATCACAGGCTGCTCCACCTCACCTCTTCCACCATTTTAAATCAATAGGAAATAAGCTCAGAAATGTTATAGCTGGTGGAGAACTTCATGATCAGTGTATTTAAAAAAAAGCTATGTAATATATGATATGATCATCCACACTCTGCAATGTAGAATGTAGGAGAAAATGTCAGAATAAAAACTTAATACAAAATTAAGTGGAGTTCAATGACAAATGTAACATTTTAAACTATTGGTTTAAGCTCCAGTTCCCTGTACAGTCAAAAAAAGTAATAATAATAATTATTTGCCACTGGAGTGTCCTCTTCGAATAAACACAGACCAAACACACCACAGATCTATTAGCTGAGCAAAAATAAGTTTGGCATCTTGTATCAGCATAGAAATATATAAGATATTAGTCGACTGTCAAAAATACTACAATATTCCACTAAACAAAGCTTCCTGAATTCAGAAAAGGAGGAAAATAAGATGTAACACATCACATGACATTTTTGAATCAGCTCAAAACACCTCATATATGCTTTTTTACAGTTCTGGCTGACTCCTTTGTAACAGTTTAACAACTCGGGACAACAAATTAGCTCTCTCTGACCTATCTAAACATGTATTATCACCATACTGACCTATTGAAACACAACAACTGCCACATTGCTGCTGACAGTAACAAGATTTTGGCATAAATATTAACACAAGCATAGAACTTAAAAGCTATATCTTGATTAAAGACCTCTTTACGGTTTTTGAGTTTTGGAGGGCTGAAGATCAGAAATATTTTCAATGATAATCATCTGTGCAAACAGGGTGTAACAGTTTTGTTATTAAAAATAAACTGATTTCAAAAAATAAAAGTAAAAAAAAAATGGCACGGCAAAAATGATCACAATCATAACATTTGATATAAAATATTAATTGTTCATTTCTTCTTCCATTTCTTCACTCTAAGACGACTGTTACAATGGTAACCACACATGATAAACACTGCCTAAACTACATTGCTTAAATAGCAACACTTTTTAAAGCAAAGCTAAGATCTTTTTCTCTATTAGTGAAGGATTTCTTAATATTTCTAAGAATTAAAAATATGACTAGTGCTGTATTTAAATATAAAGTCAAGTAAATAAATCTTTTTCTAATCCATTGTCATTGCAGCTTTATAAAAGAAAATGTATGTAACGCTCATTAAATAAGCAGTTAGTTAAGTAGACAGCTAGATGTTGGTTCTGTCATTTTCATCATGCTGTAACTGCCTTTAACATCTCATTATTATTAAATAAGAACTACGAGCTGTATGATTTAACATGCTAGTGTTAAACTGAACATTAAACTGTCAATGAACGCGAACCCAAAATTCAAGCAATGGAGTGAAACTGCTTGCTATTCAAGCTCACATCGATGAAGTTAATACAAAATAAAAAGAGGCCTTTTTGTGTCTAATGGGTTTTGTTATCTCAGTGTCGAGTAGTGAAGACAGCAATGGCTTATTCACACTGAAACACTAAAGACCCAAATATGAAAATACTTCTAATATACTTGGTCAAAAGCTGACTGCTTCCAGCACCTCTGAATCTGCAAATGTGCTTCAAAAGAAAGTATTATAATAAAAAGATGAATGAGGTGTAAGCATGAGGCCAAGCAAAGCAAGTTTCTTGCGATTCGTCTTTTAAGGCGTACTGAAGTAAGACTGCATATGATGCTGCTCTGTCTGTTGAGACACAAGCAACAGATGAAGACACGTGTTTTCAGCCCTCTGTGGTCAAAGAGCCAAAATGCCTTGAGTTTACTGCACTTTAACCCCAAACAAGAGAAGGGTGAGAGCAAGAGATATCAGTCCCAAAGGCCGAACCCAAGAGCAGAGGCCAGTCCCTCAGAAACAAGCTAGTCAGCAAAGCTTTGAGCAGTTGAAGGATGAGAAGGTGTCCAGAAAAGAGCCCACTTTGTTCAAGTATTGGCATTTTAAATTTGCTTGTTTTTTTGTTTTTTTTTGCACTTTGAAGAGTTTTAAACATTTCACACAAGTCTCAAGTTTTCAACAAAGGTTTAGGTGTTTGGATTTTTTTTTTTTTTTGAGTGAGCGGGGTGGGATATTGCTTTCATTCGCTCTGTCAGCCCTCTTTCTGTTAACTTTTTTGCGAAGAAGAATTGATGGCTTTCTAATTTGGGCTTTGATATCGTGCCGTTCCTCTTGTTCTGTCTGAGGGAGGACAAATAAACGGAGAAAGATTGTTCTCCTATAAGCAGGTCTGAGGTAGGGGAGGTGGGTTGGTGGCAGAGGAAGATTACTTGGTTTTCTGGGCCCATCTGAGGTCATCTGATCTAGGTTTCTCTCCTGTCAGGCTCTGGATCAGATCTTCCAGGTTTCTCCAGAATCCCAGTTTTTCTAGAGGATAGTTCAACCAGCCTGCACATACAAACACATTTAGGTCAATGACATTTAATATAATAGTCTAAAATAGTATGGTTAGCATTTGTATATAATTGAGTTTCCATGATAAAAAAAAACTAAAAAAAAAAAAAAAAAAAAATTGAAATTCAAGTTCAACATTTTTTTGTTAATTTAAATGTCTTTAAAAACACTTAGAATACATGTAAAGTGTAAACATCTTAACCATTATTTATTTATTTATTTATGCATGCATGCATGCAAAAATGTATTTTCAAGGTAATGTTTTTTTTATACAAGTATTCAAAAGATTTTTAATGGTTTTTAAAGAAGCCTTATTTAATTAAAAATACAGAAAAAACTGTAATATGTGAATTTTTATTGCAATTTTATTGCTAAATTGTGGTTTTCTTTTTTAATATACTTTAAAATAGAATTTATCCCTGTGATTTTTCTGTGAGACATGATTCTTCAGAAATCATTCTAATATGCTGATTTACAGTTATTTACAATATTTTTTTGGAACCTGTGAATATTTTTTTCAGGATTCCTTGATAAATAGAATGTTAAAAAGAACAGCATAAAAAAAAATAGAGATCTTATAGAAATATATAAATGTATTATATATATACACATACATCTTAAATATATTTAAAGTATATTAAAATAGAAAAAAAAAGAAAAATAGAAAAAGTAATATTTCATAATATTACTGTTCTGTATTTTTGATCAAATACATTTTTGATTGATTTGATCAAACTTTGCAGAATTCTTTAAAAAAAACATTAAAAATCTTACTGATCCCAAACTTTTGAATGCCAGTGTAAATATTAATTTTTAGCATGTTTTTTTCTGTATGTTAGTTGCATCATATTTTTTAAACATTTTACATAGTTCAATTTGTAAATTTATATTTCAAATAAATGCTGTTCTTTTGAGCCACCTAGTCAAAACTGTATCCTGGGGCCAGTTGCATAAAAGGTTTAGACTAGTCTTAAAAAAATAGTCAGCTATTTTTTTTCTTTAAGACTGGTCATATATTTTTAAATTCAGTTACTGAAAAATGTATATTAGTCTAAACTGAATCCAAAAAACAAGGATAATTACCCTTTGGTTAACTGATAGTTAGTCAAAAGAGTACTTAAGACACTGTCTTAACATAGAGGCTAAGTTTATGCAACTGGCCCCTGGTTTCCACAATAATATTAAGCAGCACAACTGTTAATAATTGATTACTGATAATTCTAAGAAATGTTTCTTGATCACCAAATCAGCATATTAGAATGATTTCTGAAGCATCGTGTGACACTGAAGACTGGAGTAATGACTACTGAAAATTCAGCTTTGCCATCACAGGCATAAATTACAATTTAAAATATATTATAACAGAAAACAGCTGTAATAATATTACTGTTTTTACTGTATTTTGATTAAATAAATGCAGCTGTATTGAACATAAGAGACTTCTGTCAAAAACTTTTCCTAACCCCAAACTTAGATTGATAGTGTACATAAAACAGACACAAAAAAATGAGCACAAACGTGCATTTTGTGTGTGCATGTACCTGTGGTAATGCAGAAGTAGGTTTCATGAGGTGAAACATGGTGAACTCTGTGGTGTTTTCGTGGTAAAATGATGCGACAGTCCTGAAGTAACGTCACCCAGCGCGGGAGCCCAAAATATGTGTGCGACCACTTGTGAATCTGATTGGTCAATGTAACAAAAATGGCTAAAGCAAAGACGTAACAGTACCAGGGGTAGTTCCGATAGATCTCCGCTGAAGACAGATTAAGAAAGAGAACAGCACGATATGAGACACAGAGTCAGAAATTAATGTGGTTCATCATTTGTCTCTCCAATAGTGAGATAAATAATATATCTGACGTCTTACCTGGTGAGAGCATTAAGAAGTTAGCAGCCATGTTAGCCAGAGGGATGATAGTCAACATACAGTTATCACCATTTGTCTCAATGAAATCATGGCGCGTTATAGCTGTTGGATCGATGTGGTGCTCTCGAAATGGACGAATGAAGGCCTGGGATGGAGGAAAAGTGTATTTTTTAAGAGAAGTAACTATGCTTCGTTGAGAATATATTCTTGCAATTCATATTTTCTTTAAAAGATCTACTGTGTTTGAAGAGGTTTAAAAGATTTACAAACACAAATCTTAAAGGGATAGTTCACCCAAAAATGAAAATGATCCCATGATTTACTCACCCTCAAGCAATCCTAGGTGTATATGACTTTCTTTTTTTCAGACAAATACCATCTGAGTTAAATTTAAATATGTCCTTCCAACCTTTATAATGGCAGTGAATGGTGTTGATATTTTGAAGTCCAACAAAGTGCATCTATCCATCATAAAAAGTGCTCCACGCTGCTTGGGGGGTTAATAAAGACCTTTTGAAGCGAATTGTGTGTATGAAAAATATATATAATTAAAACTATAAACAATACTCTGTATTTTCTGCTAACTGTCATACGCGTTTCCATGACAGAGTGGTGATCCAGTGGATGATGTTGAACGTAGCCATAGTTCAAGCTCTAGGGAGAATATGCAAGTCTTGCAAGAACCAAGTTTTGTTTAAAGCAAATATATCGAAATCCTCCAACATTTTTCTTTACCAATCCTTGTCTTGACCCGTGTTTTGTTTTGCTCTCTCTTACTGCACTTTCACGTTTGTCTTATTTTACTAGAGCTTACATTATGCCTACGTCCTCTGCTAGAATGTTTTTATTTTTTTATACAAATGCATTGATTCACTTTAAAAGGCCTTTATTAACCCCCAAAGCCATATGGAGCACTTTTTATGATGGATGGATGCACTTTATTGGACTTTAAAATCTCAATACCCATTCACTGCCATTATAAAGCTTGGAAGACCCAGGATAATTTTTAATATAACTTAATAGAACTATATTCATCTGAAAGAAGAAAGTCAAATATTGACAGTGAGTCAATATCTATTTGATCTCAAAAGTATTTTATTCATTGTGTTACCTTAAAGGATTAGTTTACTTTCAGAACAAAAATGTACAGATAATGTACTCACCACCTTGTCATCCAAGATGTTCATATCTTTCTTCAGTCATGAAGAAATTATGTTTTTTGAGGAAAACATTTCAGGTTTTCTCTCCAATATGATGGACTTCTTTGGTGCCCCCAACTTTGAACTTCCAAAATGCTGTTTAAATCCAGCATGGGTTATTTAATGGGCCAATTAATGGGTTATTTTCTAAACAAACTGTCAGTTTATACACTTTTTAACCTCAAATGCTTGTCTTTTCTCGTCTCTGTGATGCGCATGCGTAGTCTGTGTGATCTGGGTTAATACAGTTACGGTATGTCGGAAAACTCCCATCTCGTTTTTGTCTTCAACTTCAAAATTGTCCTACAACGTTGTTTTACCTTTTTTTGTAAAAGGCGTTTGATCTTCTTTGTTTGTTCACTTTGTAAAAACTAGGTTGGTACTTCTGCAGCGACAATTTTGAAGTTGGGGAAGAAAACGAGATGCAAGTTTTTCGATCGCATGCGCATCACAGCGAGACAAGACGAGCATAGATTTAAACTGCATTTTGGAAGCACAAACTTGGGGGCACCATAGAAGGCCATTATTTGGAGAGAAATCTCCAATCTCCAAAATGTTTTCCTCAAAAAACATAATTTCTTTACAAATGAAGAAAGAATGACATAAACATCTTGGATGACAAGAGGGTGAGTACATTATCTGCACATTTTTGTTCTGAAAGTGAACTAATCCTCTAAGTAACTCTGAGAACACTCAACAACATGAAAAAGGGTGTTTAATTCCTGTACCTTCCCAACGATGGGCAGATCCACTGAACCCCATGTGTCAGCACCCCAGTGGACCAAACCAGAGGCAAAGTCTGCTGTCAGGATCCCTGCCACTGCACACACACACATACAGCAGAACATGAGCATAAAATCAATCCCTAAATCCTATTGTAAACCAAAATGTCTTTCAGTTCCCATAAAAAAAGTAGATTTTGGTAGGTGCGAGTCAGACAGAGAAACATTCTAGCAGCTTCTAATACTGGGAACTTCCAAGTTGTACTTTGTAACTTCTTTGTTGTGCCTACCATTGCTTTATTAAACACTGACATGCATATGGTGTATATGTGGGTTTGTTTGTTGTACCAACCGATGCCCAGAAGGATGTACCAGGTATGTCCCAGGTGGAAGTATGTCACCAGGTAACAGAAGTTGAAGGCCATAAGGGTAAAGCAAAGAAGCACACTGATCCATTCCTGACATCTTTTTCCTGTGAATAAGAAAGAGAGTCGAGTTTAAATGGCAAACTTAAGTCAACAGGGTTCAAAAATAACAGCAATACACCAAATTTGAATATAAAATTGACTTTGGTGAGTGTATGTTTACTTAAATGGCAATGTTGGATTCTGTAAATATGTATGAGAGGGGCAAATTCTTTATACACTACCAGTCGAAAGTTTTTGAACAATACGATTTTTAATGCATTTATTTGATCCAAGATACAGCAAAAGCAATGATGTTGTGAAATATTTTTACTCTTTAAAATAATTGCTTTCGATCTGAATATATTTTAAAATGTTATTTATTCCTGCGATCAAAGCTAAATTTTATAAACTGAAGAAATTATAAAAATCAATACTTTTATTTAGCAAGGATGCTTTAAATTAATCAAAAGTGATGATAAAGACATTTATAATGTTACAAAATATTCCCATTTCAGATAAATGCTGTTCTTTTGAACTTTCTATTCATCAAGGAAACCTAAAAAAAATTACATTATGTTTTCAACAATAATAATAATAACAATAATAACAATAATAATAATAATAATAATAATACATGCTTTTTAAGCAGCAAATCAGAATATTAGAATGATTTCTGAAAGATCATGTGACTGGAATAATAATGCTAAAGATTCATTTATTGGAATAAATTAAACTTTAAAATCTATATTTAAATAGAAAACTGTTATTTTAAATAGTAAAAACATTTAAACATTTTTAAGGCTTGGTGAGCAGAAGAGACATTTAAAAATCTTACCATTCAAAAACCTTTGACTGGTAGTGTATATTTATCTCTGGAGTGTCTCGTTGACGTAGCTTTACTAAAGTGTGTAAGCAACCTCAACCCTTAACCATTAAGCAACTACAGATCAAAATAGACCCCATTTCCTATAGAAAACTAAATCTCCCATGGTCTTCTAAGAGACAAGTGGCTAAATACAAATCAACAATATGGCCACGTGAAGAATCTATACTAAATTATACTGGCAGCTAAATACAGCATCATTATCATAGAGACTGTGGGTAAAGCATATAATATTTGAATAGCTGTTATAATACAATTAGACTGATTGATATGCTATGAGCTTGTGCTCTCAATGTCACATTGTTTCATTTCACAGCTAAATTATGTGCCGAGGGCAAATTCACCTTTGCCCTGAATTCAGAGCAGAAAACCTTTGCAGAAAATGTCTTAAGTGACCAAAGAAATTATTCACACCACAGCTGACAAAATCTAGAAATACTGACGTGTTTGTTCCAAGGTGACTGATTCATTCAGAGTTGATCCGATACCGAAATACCAAGTGTCAAAACACTCCCTGAATCACCATAGTGACTGTAAACAGGACAAGACTATCAGAGGACACGGATGTGAAGTTAGAGAAGCACTGAATC
The DNA here is from genome assembly GCA_033026305.1 of Cirrhinus molitorella. Taxonomy (NCBI): domain Eukaryota; kingdom Metazoa; phylum Chordata; class Actinopteri; order Cypriniformes; family Cyprinidae; genus Cirrhinus; species Cirrhinus molitorella. The sequence continues at coordinate 15,505,018 of CM065125.1, read as the reverse complement.
TAATGCTAACCAGAAACCCACATCAGTCCTGCTACATGTGACCTTGAACCGCAACACCCCACCCACACCAATTCCAACAAACTCAGACCTGTCACAGCTACCACACCCTCACACTACTCTGCTTACTGTGACGTTTTGTTTTGTTTCCGCTTCTGTTCGGTTCCTGTGTTCATATACAGCATTTGTCCCCTACACAATGTCCACTGTTCCCTGCTGGTACTGATGGAGTTCCTCCTCCCACGGTACACTGAGATTTACTGAACACAATCTATTCAACTATTGTGGGCTTTTGGTTTTGTGTGAACCTGTTGTGCTAATGCTATGAAATGCATTTTTGTTGTTATTCATCTTTAACACATTTCTATTAAGGCAAAAACAAAGTCAACCTGACACCGTCTGTATAGGTGCTCTCAATAACGCTTTCAATATTCAACAGTCCCAGTTTTGGACTTTGCAATGATAACTATTGACTTGGATGTGTTAAGTTTGTTTACAAACTGCTGCCGTTCATATTGAGGATCTTTGATATCATTTTGTGTTTGTGTTCTGACAATGCTGATAAGGTGCATTTATCACATTTTCATTTCAGTAGGAATCAATGCGATTGGAAATGTTGTGTAAAGATGAAAGATGTCCCTGTGCAGATTTCGCAATGGGTTCAAGCTGGTCACGAATTCACTGCGTTGACCAACAGAAAACTACTTGGTTTGAAAGTTCTGTGCTAGCTGTGCTTCATATATCCCTATACTATTAACAATGGACATTTTTCCCTAGTTTGAAATCACCTTTAAAGGAAACCCTGGGTCTTAAGACCTGTATGGATTAAAATTAACATAAATGATGCGTTTTACTAAAATACGTAGTAGAAACCTTTGAAAGATTTTTGTTATTTTAAAAATCCACATTGTTATATAGATATTTTGGGTGATAGGGGGTGTCATTATTTTGATTACATAAATGGTTGCACTTGGTGAGCTACTGGCACTATCTGTTAATATTTTCACCGCAACACAAGTTACACAACTCCAAATAAGTTACTTGGAAAATAAAATACTGAAGACTGAAGCAATGCAAGTCTTTACTGTTTTCCTGGTGATAAGAAGAGGAGAAAAGAATGGGAAGATGCCTGTGGACGAATAAAACCTCCTAAAGACCCACATCTTTGTTCTCTCCACTTTAGCCCTAATGCCTTTTGGTCTTTAGACCACATCTACTGAAAGACATTACAAACAGCAGATACAAGAAATGCTAGATGCCATCCTGACAGGATGTAAACATACTTGTCATGATGCCGCAGCCACTGAAGGAGTTTCTCAGCGTGGATTTCACACGATATCCAGAGGCGATTACACTCTCTGTGGGGGAAAATCTATGGTACGGCATTTGGTTTAACTACGCTTACATCCATTTCCACCTGTAAGCTCTTTCAGTAGCTGTGGTCATATTTCAGTAAGATACATCATTTATGTTATATTAAGCCATACAAGTCTTAATACTCAAGAGTTCCCTTTAAAAATAGGTTGATTCACCCCAAAAATGGAAATACTGTCATCGTTTACTCATTCTCAAGTTGCTACCAAACCTGTATGGGTTTCTTCTGTTGAGTGCAAAAGTAGATATTTTGAATAGTGAAGGTAAACAAACAGATGACTTTAATAGTAATGGCTTTTGTTTTCAACAGAAGAAAGAAACTCACATGTTCTGAACAATCTGAATTTTTTTAAGTGTCATGTCGATGCCTTGTAAATCACATAAAACACTTGATAAATGTGCTATATGCAGTAAATAGTATTAAGTAAAGCAGTCAGTTGCTTAGCACAATATGTCAACAAGAGGCACCCATAAAGGGACAACCCACTCCCTGTAGAAAAATTTTCGAGAAATTTTTATGTTATTTATTTAAATACCGTTCATGTTTTATGCGTACAGCTGTTTTAAATATAAATAGAAAACTACTGAGTGCATGCACAAGTCTATGTAGTAACCAAGGAATCAAAACGATCTCATGTCAGTATCTGACAGAGCCAAAACTATTTCTGGCATAGAATTACGTCCCTTGGGAGCACAAAAGGCATGATTAATAACCTATTTTGGTAAAAATTCGCCATAGCCAATTATGTTCGACACGTCAGATAACTGTCTGAGCTGAGCTCAAACTCGTTGCCACATAAACATTCATTAATTCATCCCTATATGCTACAGTAATAAGTGCGTCGTGTTTACCCCGCAGAGACCCAAGACTGAATATGCACACGCTCTGCTACGTGCACTTTCAAAACAGACTACTCTAGATTACGAGGCGAATGCTACGTCTCCGTAACCGTGCTGTCCAAGGGAAACTCGTGGCTGGCAGTCCGTTCAAACCTTGGTGTGGGCAGAGGCGGGCGGATACCGGCGCCGACGGGAAATGTAAAAAAAACCGGTTTAAATTCTCACCTGGCGAGTATAAGTCCGCGAGCTCTCGAGCACCTGCATGCTGTGGACCCCATCTCGCGCCCGGCTGGTCGGATCCACTTGGCTCGGGTGTGTGAAAGTTTTCTGAAGACCCGCTTTTGCTCTCGGTGCTCGCCATATTCAGTCCGGTTCGGGCGCAGCAGATGCGTTAATTCCGCATCCTGAACTCCACGCCTCTATCCGCCCTGTTCCGCGTTTCTCCCTTCCACCAATTGCGTTCGTTTTTCTGCAGCACTCATCCAATACGTTTCCATAACAAACATGACGACCAATTAGAAAACAAGAATGTCCTGACCCCACCCGGATGCAACCAATCAGAAAACAGGCTACACTGACGGTGATTAATTTGATATAAAATTGTGGTGTGTATGGATCGTGGTATTTTTCTGTGCATTGCTAATATTTATTTTCATAACGTAAATTAGTTAATTAATTAACCCTCTATAGGATATCCTCATTTATAAATGACGCTAAGAAATTAGCATTTAAAATACAATACTATTTACAATATCAACAAAAAAATATTTTAGTGATGTCAAATGACCTTTCAACCAGTAAAATAAAAATGTATTTGCCATGTGCTTCACATTTTTGGTAACAATGCTGTAAAGGAGGCATTAGCACATGTTAGGTCACATGCTCTCAAGGCTCCACAGAGAGCTTTTTGTCATTTTTAATGCACTTTTATAAAAACAATAACTCATGCATAACTGACAAAGTCCTATTATGGACGGCATATTTGATGTAGCTGGCACTATTGACCAGCATTGGGAGGCAGTATAATAGCCTTTATAAATGTGTTTTAGGTTCATTTTTGTAAGGTTTTTGGAAGATAAAATGACAAATCTGTACTTATTTCAGAAGGTAATGATGATAGTAATAGGAGGGCATCAGAAAATCAGGCTGTAGTAATGAAATAAGTTTTTGAAAGAAGGATAGAAGCAATGACGATGAGGGCTGTAATGAAGAATTGGTTGTAGTGAAAGTAAAGCATTTGGGTACATTATTGTATGTCAGTTTGAAAGATGTGATCCATACAATAACCAAAGGTCAAGAAAAGATGGCAGTGTCTATCAGCATTACTATACTGAAAGGCAGCGACGCTCCAATGATGACTGCACAAGTCAACATCTATTTACGTGTGGGGTACACTGAAAAAGAAGCCTTGTTGACTTTCACTTGTGCTATGATAACTGACTGAAATTCCAAGATGAAATACAATGTTGTTTTAATGCTTTTGAAATACTAAGACATGGTTTTCAGGCAGTGAAATTGCATCCAAATTTGTCAAGATTTAGACATTTTCACGTGTGAAATCCAAATCAAATATAGCACTATATATGAAATTTAATGTTCATATCTTTCTTAGTGTTTTTTTGAAACAACAAGACCTTTTCACTTCTTTTCAGAAAAAAAGCATTTGATTGTGTGTGAAGTTTCTGACAATTTGCCAAAAATAATTTACCCTAATGGGACAATGTCAGTTATAAATGACCCTAAAAGAAAGGTCAAAGGTCAGATGTAGAAAAATTTTTTTGGATTTGATGATTTTACTCTTAAAAATATGTCAAATGTAAAGCCCATTATTTTTTCAAGCTGTGAATTCACAATTACTCCTATAGAGGGTTGAGTGTTTTTAATTTACAAAACACATATAATGTCACTTCACAAGTCAAAGGAGTATATGCAAAATACAATGCTTATGGAACAAATTACAGACCTTTACAAGACAAAAAAGTATTTGCCTCATTCAAAGTGAACATATTTTTTTCCAAATAAAAACATTTGTCATAATTTATTCACCCATATTTTGGTCCACAGTCCGTATGACACAATTTGGTCAGTTACCTGGATGCGCTACCATATTGGTGATACTTGGAACAGCAAGGACTGCACGGTTAATGTACTACTGAATACGTTGTTCTGCTAATTTATTCTTTTTAAACCACAGACAAAATGTGGCTAAATCGAATAGAGAAGGACTTAGTGAGCAGAAAATGGTGCAATATTTTGACAAACTAAAGTGGAAATTATAAGAACAAACACAAAGGTTGTCAAGATTCTTGTCCTGGATGTCTTGGTTTAGTCTGACCAACCCAGACACCCTGTGTTCCTGTTTTTTTTTTTTTTGCACTCTTCCCCTTGATTCGTTATAACTTTCGGCAGTCTATAGTACTCCAAATGTTTTTCTCGGTCTGACCGATTAGTACAGCCCAAAACATGACAATAATTGAACATTAATCAGTAAAATATGCAAGTTTCCTTCGTTTAAGTGGCATTGTTTACGTTCAGTGCCAATAATATGGCCGATTGATGATGTGTCGTGAAAACACTTTATTAGTAACTTAAAATAGTATTTAGTACAGTTAAAAGTAGACTGTGTTAAACGTTTGACTTGCCATTCATGTATGATTTTTCAAATGTTGAATATAGTCAAGATTCAGTCAAGATTTCTGACAGAGGACAGGCCAAAATCACAATGCAGACATTTTAATGTACGATTTGCCTCACTGGTTCTCCATAAAAAGTAATGTCATGTGTAAAATAACCAATGATATAATGATAATAAATAAATAGATAGATAAATTTGACATGAAAATGTATATCATTTAATGTTCTGGCAGCTTAATAAGCCAGTTCTTGCAAGACGTTGCACTATGATGGGGGACGTTCAGAAACTGAATAAGAAAACGAAATACTGAGAGTGAAGCATCGCTTCTAGAGGACAATGATGAAATTCAGTTAAGCAGCTCTTGTAGTGCAATCCTTTACCCACCCACCAGATGGCAGACTAGCCACATCATTGAAGATGCATAAACAAGTTTATTGCAGCAGCCAACGCCTGCTGCCATTGGAACATGACTGTGATAATCAAATTGAAATTACTACTGAGGGTACTGAGTGTTAGACAATGAAATAATGTGATATTAATCAGTAATGTGAATGAACCTGATGAACTAAATTTAATGTGTGAATATAATTGTGTGGATCATATTGCAGGTTGACAGACCTGTATTGAAGCCAATAGTAAATACAGACTTTAAATGAAACAGACTTCCGGCAGTCTTAGCAAATGATTGTTCAGTACAGCATTCTAGACAATGTTACATTCAGTGATATAGTAACAACTATGACATGTTCACTGCGTCACTACACAGCCCCTATAGAGAATTTTATTTTTGTTCTTAAATCTGTGACTATATGTGACCCTAGACCACATATAAATAAGCTTTCCGTTGATGTATGGTTTGTTAGGGTAGGACAAGTAGACTCAACTATTTGAAAATCTGGAATCTGAGGGTGCAAAAAAAATCATAATATTGAGAAAATCACCTTTAAAGTTGTCCAAATGAAGTGCTTACCAATGCATACTACTAACCAAAATTAGGTTTTGATATATTTATGGTAGGAAATTTACTAAATATCTTCATGGAACATGATCTTCATTTAATATCCTAATGATTTTTGGCATAAAAGAAAAATCCATAATTTTGACCCATACAATGCAATGTTGGCTGTTGCTATATACCTGTACCTACTTAAGACTGGTTTTGTGGTCCAGAGTCAAATATATTCAACCTTAAGAGTGACATTTAATGAATTTGCTTAAGAAAATGTTTTATTAAATAAAAAAATAAATATAAAAACATAAAAAATCTATATCGTGCTATATTGTAAATATAGTAACTAACAATGGCCTTTAGCCACGACTGACTGTATTTACAATGTAACACATCCTCTGGTGCCTTGTTGCATAATTATTACACAGCTCTTGAGGAGGCTTTATTACAGCCAGATATCAAATATTGATAATCCTAGTATTTTTATTATTATAAAAAAAACTCTTGGGTTGTGCTATATTGTAAATATAGTCACTAAACTGTGACTTTTAGCGACGATTGACTGTATTTACAATGTAGCACATCCTCTGGTGCTTTGTTACATAATTATTACACAGCTTTTGAGAAGACTTTATTACAGCCAAATATCAAATATTGATGAATAATGACTGTTCCTCCAAAAAACAACTGCATTTATAGCTGTACCCTATTTATTAGTTTACTTTATTTTATTATTTTTGTTTTTAGAGTTATGCAGAGCACAGAAATAAACAAATAAAATAAGTACAAATCAATATTTCATAACTTTTAAATAAGAAATAATGATAGGAAATAATGGTAGACAGCTGAAGTTTCACCAAGACAAATTCCTTATAAGTGAAAAGATACTTGCCAAAAAAATGTCTTTCTGTATCTGAATTAGATCAAAATCTTTTGGTAGACGGTTAAGTATGTGTTCCTTGAGAAAGCCTGAACTAAACACATTTGTATCTGTTTACGTCGTGTTTATTTTCTATTGTGTTTTACAGACCCCAGTTTGAGTGTCTGCAGTCAAAACCAGAAAAACGCGTCACACTAAACAGAGAATCGCCGCCCCCTCTCACACCCCTATAAACACCCCAATCCTAGGCATGGGAACTGACTCGAGCTCTCCAGCGATCGCTGGGCAGGCAACCTATCACCTACATAACTAGACCAAAGTCATCCAGTTCTTTCTAGCGACGGAAGACACTCGAATTTTCGCGTGAGTTTTGCGCTGCCGTCGGTGATACTTGCGAAGTTATCAGGGGGAAGGAGAAACCCTGATCTCCGTCCTGCCGCAATCCGGCGGGTGTTAAGATCCATGGAAGTGGCCGGTTTTTACGAGGGGGACTACCTCGCTTTCCACAGCACGAACGCCAGCAGCAGTCCGGTCAACGAAGGCAATTGCAAGCAGCCTACGAACGGCTCCATGACGAAGCTTCATGACATTTCTGAGCACGAGAAAGCCATAGACTTCAGCATCTACTTGGACTCGCCTCAGTACCAGCATCTGGCCAGCCAAGACGAAACCCGGCACCGCGCTCTGGGACTCTACAGCGATTATCTCTCCGAGGAAAACAAGAGCAAGAGAGCGGCGTTACAGAACTACAAGAACTACATCTCGCTGACGGAGCGGGACTCGAACCAGCTGGCGTACCCGGAGCTACAGGAGACGCGCATAGACGCCGTGTTCAGCCCGGACTTTCTGGGCAGCTTTGCCAAAACTAACTGGCGACACGAAGAGCCGCCAATGGATGGTTCCGGGGGCTTTGACATGCGCTCGTACCTGCAGTACCAGAACGCTCCCAGCGGCAGCCTGGGAAACATTTCCACCGCGTCCTCCTCCTGCTCGAGCCCGCCAGGTACACCTGCGCCGCCAGGTAAGGGAAGATCACCTCAGTCTGGCGGCAAAATGGCCTCTGGCGGCAAAGGGAAGAAGAGGCTGGACAAGGACAGCGATGAGTACAGACAACGGCGCGAGAGGAACAACCTCGCCGTCCGCAAGAGCAGAGACAAAGCCAAAATGCGCAACATGGAGACGCAGCACAAAGTGCTCGAACTCGCGGCCGAGAACGACCGGTTACAGAAACGCGTGGAGCAGCTGTCGCGGGAGCTGGCGACGCTGCGGAACCTGCTCTCCGCCACCGGCCAGTGCTGACGGGACTCCCGCGGTGCTCAGTGACTGTCAGTGACTTTAAAGAGTGCAGAATTTACAACAAAAGTTTTCTGTGATTCATTTGAAAACGGGCGATCGCTCGCTCGATGCGTTTACAGCCGAGGAAAAAACATGAAAGTGGACTGTGCGCCTGGATTGCGCAATATCCCACCGTGTGCTCGGTATAACTCTGGTAATCTGGAAACCCTGTCATGTATTTCGTCTGTAAAGTATTTTTGTACGGGTTTTAAAGTGAGATATCTACTGTTTAATATTCTGTTATTTAAATTCCTTTCGCCATATCTGGGGCAGTGGTTGTCATGGGAAGAGTTGTACTGCAGAGGTATGATGCAACTCATTGTAACAGTATTGGAAACGCAGTGAAGAAGTCTTATAAAAATGATAAAGGTACAACTGGTCTACTGCTATATACTATTTTATTGAATTAAAAGATTTTTACTGTTCTGGAATCCTGTGTGTCTGACCACATTTTATTACTGCTGTCTGTCAAAAACATATTAGCACACACCCACCCACCCACAGCTGCTGAGATTCAGTTTCCATTGCAGTGAATACTCCTGGTTTCACTTTAGCAGGCTTTTTTATTTCAACATAGCTAACTGTGTGCCTGCATGTGTATACACATAAAGACTGTAAATAATAATTTACAGTTATATGATACAAATCTCCTGTTTTCGTGACTGGAATTTTGGAGATCTTTTGAAATCTGTGTTCATGAGTCACCACCGTGCAGAGCTACAGTTATCTAAAATACACAGGCAGGGTCCACAATCCAAAGAGTTCAGCAGTCCGTTAAAGACTCTGGTTCAAGGCTAGATAAGCATTGAACTTTCTAGCCCTCTTAAAACACACAAACACTTTATTTGCTCAACAGAAAGCATGTCACGGTGAGAGAAAACCAAATATTAAACATGGACACGAAATACGGTCGTGCAAGCACCGATATGGTTTGATTTGAGTGAAAATGAGGATTTAGATAAGGGACATGATGAATGATCAATATGAGGTGGGTTTAATCAAGATACAAACTCAGTTTAAAGGCCTAAAGGCAAGACGCATGCCTCTTAAACGTACTTATTTGAACAATGAATAAATAAAAAATGATGTAAATATGTCTGGGATAAAATAATACACTAAGAAGGCAGCTACATCACACAAAACTTTCTAAAAATAGCAATATACAGTATGTGACATGTCGTAAGTAATAGCAATAGCCAACAACACATTGTATGGGTCAAAATGATCAATTTTCTTTTATGCCAAAATCATTAGGATATTAAGTAAAGATCATGTTCCATGAAGATACTTAGTAAATTTCCTACCATAAATATATAAAAACTTAATTTTGGCATTTAATTTTGACAACTTTTTTTTTGCACCCTCAGATTCCAGATTTTCAAATTGTTGTATCTCGGCCAAATATTGTCCTATTCTAACAAATTGAAAGCTCATTTATACAGTTTTCAGATGATGTATAAATCTCAATCAAAAAATTAAAAATGTACCCTTATGACTGGTTTTGTGTGTGGGGGTGGGTAAATATATTTTAAAAATATAGCCAAGGTGGGGTTGAATCATTTAAAAAAGGTCTGCATCAAAGTCAACTCATCACACACAGAAATCTAGATATTACATTTTTCCACACTGGAGTGTGTGCTAACTCTATTTTTTGAGAAATTTATTTTTGGGTTTTAATCACTGGTAGCAGGGAAACTTTTGAGGTGTGACCATTCCTGCTTGAGTCCTGCGGGAGGAAATGAAACCTGATGGACAGGTTGAATGACCTGTCAGTCAGGGAGGAGAGTAAGTTACAGGTAGACAAGGAACACTTCATCACCATGACAATAGAAGGTGGGAGAGTGAGAGAGAGAGAAAGAGTGAGAGAGGGCTTAAATGATCATTAAATGATATTATAATGCTTCACCAAGTAATTTAATCAACAGCATCTAAACTTTTAGTCTGTTATGTGCACAGCACAAGCATGTGTGTGATTTAACTGGTTGTCTTTTATAATTAAATGCCTGCATGATGATTGCACCACACACACAGCTTTCTTAAGAAGTTTAGTTTGACATTTTGTTTGATGTTTGAAAGGGAACCTGTAGAACAGTGAGAAACCGATCGGTAAAGGAGGAAAAGGGTGTTGTTTTGAACAGTGTATTTCACAACGTCGTCCTATAGTGCAGGAGGATCTTAGTTGCTCAACACTTCCAACTTCCTTCTCCATCTGTGCATGCAAGTGCACTTGTGTGTAACGTACGGTTGCTTTAGATACTTTCTTTAATACAGTAGTTTTAACACAGATTCCATCTACGTCTGAATATTTTTAAGAACCAAGGCTAACATATACTTTTTGAATGTATTAAATGAGATTTCTTTGTACCTTATTTACTTTTCTTGAGTAAAAAAAAAAAAAAGTTTGCTTTGTTAATGCCAGACTAAGCACAAGCGTATGAATAATAATACTTAATGCTTGAGAATTACATTATGCATTTCAAACTATTACATAATTTAAGTCGTAAATGTGAATTAGACAAAAATCACAAAGGCAGGGCCATCATCAGGGCCTCTGAGCTCTGACTAAAAACTTTCCTTATGTATAAGAATATTAGGCTATATGTTTTTCACACATGGAGGTCTGTTTATTCTATTGCCAACAATATTCATACAAATAAAGCATAGGTTTGACATAAAATTACCTCAGCACAACAGTTTTGAAAGTGTTTAGGTGCACAGGACGATCTCATAGTGAAAGTAGCCCTGCTGTCATAGCAAATAGCTGCACAATTTAAAGGGAGAAAAGTACTTCCACTCAACTTAACTACATGTGAAATACGGTTTCATCATTCAGTGCCTTTGATAGTGATTCATGTACGCGTAGCCTATATGTCATCATACAGAAATTACCCATGAGTATTGACCTTTTTCCGTTATGGGACCACCATAAGAATACAATTATTGTGGTATATGATAACTTCGATTTGTCAAGATTTGTAATTAATTTCATACAGTGATTAAAGTATATTACTTTTTTTTTTTTTTTGGAACACGTAAGTGCAGAAAAAAATAAAAGGGGCTTGTCGTGAGGCAAGTGTTTCTCGTATTTTCCTTGTTCTATCCAGTGCTGTATGTTTTCTGTCTTTGGTGAGGTAGGTTACGTACTGCAAGCTTGTTTTACTCATTCTGCCCAGGAAAAAGTTTTTGCTTATTTACGCTTATTTTGGTGAAGCAAACCGCGTCTTTTTAATGCTTGTTTCTCTTGCGAGATCTGGCAACTCTAAACTGGGTCAGAGACGCGCAGCTTCGGTTCCATTTCGCTTTGTTTATTTAGTTCTGTCCCAGTCTCCTGAGGAGCGTTGATTGCTAACATAGGGGTTTCCAACGTCAGGATTACAAGTTTCTTTTCCCCTTTTACTAGAGAGCAATGCCCCGCCCGCTTCCAGGCAGGATTTTACCGTCAATAGTGTTACGTGTGTCAGTAAACGAATCGCTGCGTCACGCTGCCGTCCGACTTGCTGATACTAATATAATCCAGCCCACACTGGATTGTCAAACACTCGTCCCACGCTCTGGCACATCTTAACTAGAAATAATTAAGGACTTCTCATATATGGCCCTTGGCTACTGTGTCTTGGTCAATTTGTGCTTCTTTAGAAATACCGTTTGGCTGTGAAATCTTGTCATACCCGAATCAACGTTTTTCGTTTAATCAAACACAGACCAAAGGAAATATCCTCTGCATATTTTTAGCATGTGGTTGTCTTCTCACTTCCCTTAAATGACCTTTTCCTTGAAAACACATTTTAAAAGTAAAGAATTTCTTTCAGATGGCCCTCATTGTAAAACAAACTTCTCAGGCCTCTTACAAAGTACTCCACCCTTTCGAAAAGCCAGCTGATACTGTCCCGACATAAAAATGCTATAGTTAAATATTAACAACACTATTGTTGTAACTAGCAAGGCCAACATATCAAAGGTGAACAATCCCTGACAGACACATTAATAGTCAATGAGTTTCTGACACCTTCTCAAGTGGTGACACCTTTCAAGATGGGGTTGCTGTCTGAATAAAACTAAAAAAAAAAAACTGGTAAAAAATAAACATCAGGTCAACAGGAGTATACTCTAGAATATTCTAGATAAACTATAGATCACTATAGTGCAGAAGCAAGAGAAAAGTACAGGAATGGAGTGCAAAAGGACTAAGATGTGGCCTAGGACTCGAACCTGCACCCGAATGTAGCTTTTATATCACCATGTACCTGTCTACAAAATATATGGTAACTATATAGAAGCATTGTGGTCTACTACTTGGAGTAGCAAAGTGGGTTTGCGGATAGGGGTGAGGTCAGCAGTTTGAAAGTACTGTGTTATACCAATGGCAGAACCTTTCATTCATCCACCACTTCCCCGTTTCTCTCTATTTTTTTGTCACCATTCTTCTGTTTCTGCTGGGCTCGAGTGGATGACGCTGGCGGTGAACATCCGGGGGTCCTTGCGGCACGGCTGCCGGGAACTCAGGCGTCCACAATGGCCGTAAGAGGTGGAGCCATGACCCAGCAGGACACTGGCCCAGATTTCGACACTGTTGCACTTCTGCTATTCTGCCTTCTGACGCTTGCGCAGTGGCTCACGACGACCGCCACGACGTTGGGTCGTACCGCTCGCATCATGCAGGACAGGGTTGAGTAATTGACAGCCTTCCTGTTGTTGCAAAACAACAGAATAGAACAGAACAGTGATCAGGCTACTTTGACCATCACTCTAGCCACATATTCAGGTGTCATAATTACTCATTTTAATCTTCTTTAACATGCGTAAAACTAGTACTGAACACTAATATCTGAACTAGACTAATTTAACTATGCTACCTCCAACTGGGGAGAATTTGATTATGATTAAAGGTGTAGTTCACTCAAAAGTTCTGCTCTTCCACATGTTGTCAAAACCTGCCACTTTCTTGCTTTACTAGAACAGTGTTTTAATTGTTTTTGTATATACAATGGAAGTCAATGGGGTCCAAAACACATTGTTGCCCATTTAATTATGTTGTTCCAAACCCGTAAGACCTTCATTCATCTTTACACAAACGAAGATATTATTGATGAAATCCGAGAGCTTTCTGACCCTGCATAGACAACAACGCAACTGACACATTCAAGGCCCAGAAAGGTAGTAAGCACATCATTAAAATAGTTCATTTGACATCAGATTAATGCACACGCATACGTCATGTTATGTTTTACGAACGCAAAATTGTGGAATTAAGTTTTTTTTTTTTCTTCGTGCACAAAAAGTATTCTCGTAGCTTCATAACATTATGGTTGAACCACTGATGTCACATGGATTATTTTAGCGATTTCCTTACTACCTTTCTAGGGCCTGTCATCTGTCAGTTGGGTTGCTGTCTATGCAGGGTCAGAAAGCTCTTGGAAAGTAATTAATGACAGAATTTTCATTTTTGGGTAAACTACCCCTTTATGCCTCTGTCCTGTTGAGTAAAAATATCCAGACTAGCACCATTAAAAAATTACCATGCACTCTTCATCTTTGGATGTTTTGGATCTTAAAAATGGAAATATCAGTCAATCACAAACAGGAAAATCATCCCACTGTCACATGTGTGACTGTGAAATATAGGCTTAAATGCACAAATGACTGGTTATAGTTCTGTATTTTTTATTCAAAGAATTACATTGCAAAACACACAGAAATCAGCAGCAAATGAAACAATTTTTTTTTTCTGAGAAAGAAAGAAAAAAAAAAAAGTAAGTGCACAAAACCCACCGCCAAGATTACAGGGTGTTGTGGGTGTTTTTTAGTGCATTGTTATATGGTTGCTAGGTGTTTGCATAGTCGAAACAGCCCACCTATAAATGCTATGTGCTATTCAGTTCTCTAGATATTACTTGGGTGGCGTCTTCAATGAACACTAAAGTTCAAAAACTTGGGATCAGCATGTATATTGTTAGAAAAGATTTCTATTTGAAATAAATTGTTATTTTGAACTTTCTATCCAGAAAAATGCATAGTTTCCACAAAAATATCAAGCCGCAACTGTAAAATGATAAGAAATGTTTGTAGAACACCAAATCAGCATATTAGACTGATTTCTGAAGAATCATGTGACACTGAAGATTGGTGTAATGATGCTATAACGTTCAGCTTTGTCTTCACAGGAATAAATTACATTTTAAAATATATTGAAATACAAAACTGTTGTTTTAAACTGTAGTAATATTTCACAGTGTTGTTGCATATTTGATTAAATAAATTCATTGTCCACCAGGCGAATATCGTTTCTGATCTTGTAGAAAAGTAATAGCACTCCTCTACTAACTAAGCAACATGATTTGAGGTATAATTCATTCTCATAGCACAATCACTACAGGACTAAATACTAAATATAAGTAAAAATGATAGAGACGTACAGTTCAGGTCAAAAGTTTACATACACCTTACAGAATCTGCAAAATTTTAATTATTTTACCAAAATAAGAGGAATTATACAAAATGAATGTTATTTTTTTTATTTACTACTGATGTGAATAAGATATTTCACATAATAGACATTTACATGTAGTCCACATGAGAAAATAATAGTTGAATTACCTGAATGTTGTTGTTACCTGAATGATCCACAGCTGTTTTTTAGTTTTTTGTTTAGTGATAGTTGTTCCTAAGTACCTTGTTTGTCCTGAACAGTTACTACCCGCTGTTCTTCAGAAAAAAGAAAAAAAAAATGCATTACGAGCCAGGGGTGTGGAAAAAATTTGACATTTTTCTTATTTTGCCTAAATATCCTATTTTTTTTACTTAGTACTGCCCTTCTGAAGCTACAGAAGATACTTACATATTTCCCAAAAGTTTTCACCCCAGGCTCTTAATGCATCATGTTTCCTTCTGAAGCATCAGTGAGCATTTTAAACTTCAGTAATAGTTGCATATGAGTCCCTCAGTGTGAAAAGATGGATCTCAAAATCATTCAGGACAAACAAGGTACTCATGAACAACTATAACTAAACAAAAAAACACAGCTCGGGATCATTCAGGTAACCGCACAGTATTAAGAATCAAGTGTGCTTAAACTTTTGAACAGGGTGATTTTTATAAATTCAATTATTTTCTCTTGTGGACTGTATGTAAATGTCTTCTATGTGCAATATCTTATTCAGGTCAGTACTAAATAAAAAATAACATGCATTTTGTTTGATCCCTCTTCTATTGGTAAAATAATTAACATTTTGTAGATTCTTCAAGGAGTGTGTAAACTTTTGACCTCAACTATATGCCTTAGCAAGCAATATTTTTTAATCATACCCAATCACTTGTGCACATTTTGATTTGAAATAGTTTAAGACTAAATCACATAAAGCATTCGTAAGACCATCATGACTTTGATCTATTTTTTGCTCGAGGCCTCAGACTTTCTGTTGTCCCAGTAGCCCAAAACTATGCAGTGTTTTGAAGAGATCGTTCATTGCACCGATGATGTCACTGTATCTTCTTCACAAACGCTTATTTCCATCTGCCATCTCTCTATCGCGGAGCATGCGAGGGGCTCCTGCGTGAAGGTCGCATCTGCTCTCCTCACCTCTAAGCTTGAGATAGGCAATCACAGTGCGGGCGGCTCAAAATAGGCCACAGTCAGGTTCAGAGGGTACTGATATTGGTCGCGCATGTGCGTGTACGTATGAATAACCCCTCTTAAACTCACGTGATGGAATCTTAACTGTCTCACAAACACACCGTGGCACTCAACCCACATCACTACATTGGATCTCTTCCTTCCTGCAGAGATAATGTGAACAAGACAACGCAGAGAGAGCAAGAGCACAGGAAAAAAAAAAACATGCAAGTCAGAATTTAACCGACGAAGCTCTTGATAACACGTGGGGAAGATTGCTGTGTGCATTTGTTGACCAATAGCAATGTTCACTATTATTTTTGCTCATACTTAGGGCAGTAAGTCTAACTAATCAACTTTGGTGTGTAACTCCAAACAATAATACTAACATGACAGAGCAACTTGTGAAGTCAGGTGTGCTATAACTTTTCGAAGGGACCTTCACATGCAGACAATAAAATATCTGGGAAAATCACATACTGAAGGAGAGATCTGATCCATATTTCACAACCAGAATATCATAGAGACTTGGAAGTGGGTTTAGCAACCACATAGCAACACTCTGGCACTGCAAGACGTTTTATGGATGCAAAATCACACACCGTTATTTTAGAAAAATGTATAAATATGGTTATGCTTCTTTATTTCAACAAACACAATCAAAAATACATTTATTTTGACCTAAATGTAAGATTTATGTGTTTGAACAGGTAAGGATATAATTAACTATAGTAATCTATTTTTTGTTTCAAATAATCATATTTTTAAAATGCATTAGAATGCTTAGAATTAGCATACATCTGTTCATTGTGACTTCCAGAATGAAAATTTGCCTCAAATTTACTCACCTTCATGTCATCCAAGATGCTCGTGTCTTTCTTTCTTCAGTCGAAATGAAATTAATGTTTTTGAGGAAAACATTCCAGGATTTTTCTTCATATAATTTACTTCAATTCCAAATTGTAGTTTCAGTGCAGCTTCAAAGGGCTCTACACAATCCCATCTGAGAAATAAGGGTCTTATTTAGCTAAACGATTGGTCATTTATCTTAAAAATAAACCTTTATATCTTTTATTTATCTACAAATGCTCGTCTTGCACTAGCTCTGCAATGCACATGCGCATTTTCATGCATTGCGTAACAATATTGGAAAAGTCACACATGGTTAGTTCTTCGTCTGTGTATTTTAGTTCAGAAAGGTATAGGGTAGGGTGAAAAACTCCAACTTCAAAATCCTTCGACATCATTGTTTTACGTTTTTTTGTAAACATTGTCTCGGTTCTTCCACCTACGTCACACGTGCGTGATTATGTAATACGTGAGGGTGAGCTAGTGCAAGATGAGCATTTGTGGTTAAAAAGTATGTCAATTTAAATTTTTTTAAGAAAATGTCCGATCCTTTCGCCAGGTAAGACCCTTATTTCTCAGCTGGGATCATGTAGAGCCGTTGATCTTCATTGAAATCCACTATATGGAGAAAAATCCTGGAAAGTTTTCTTCAAAAACCTTAATTTCTTTTTGACTGCAGAAAGAAAGACATGAACATCTTAGATGACATGGAGGAAACTGAACTTCTCCATTAAAAATGTAGGCCTAAATATTTTTTGAGTGTAACTTCATGTTCACATCAAAAGAAACAACTCAGTACAGTTCAAAGTTGTTAATATGTTGGTCAGTAATGAGAGGCAAACATTTGATTGGACTTTGGATGAAGACCACTGAGGACACAATTGGTGACATATTGGCTCGTTAAGTTCTTGAATAATGAAGAGCCCTTCCTCTTTACAATACCATGTATGCTTTTGAACTTTAATACCCCAAAGAATGATTACACACGTAGTGTCAGGCCTTGACTTTGGGTTATCTCTGTCTCTGACCCCAAGTAGATGCATTAACTTCCTGCAGTGCTAAGTAGTATTGTGTATTATGATGCAGTGTGTTGAGGAAATGTAGCATTTTAAAAATGTGAGCATGAAACCCCTGTGATTACTTATGTTTAATCTCCTTTGTCTGAAAGGAGGAAAGACTAATACAAAAAGCTCAGTCAGAGCATTTCAATGAAAGATCCTACATACACACTGCTCTCTGCCCTACTGAACACTCCTGAAACTCCAGACACACCCTTTACAGCCAGACACATGACTCAGAAATTAGCTAGAAGAATATTTTTCAAAGTTGACAGGACACTATTGCACATTAACCGCTTCGCAATGCATACACAGCAATACTTTGTGCTAACATTACAGCATCATTGTCTTAGCCGTTTAAAGCAGAGTGACTTATCATGGGCCGGTATGAAAGCCAAAGATTAAAGATCCTGAAATTATCTTTATTTTTATTTCCGGGTGGTTGATCTTTACCTTAATTACCTTCCCACTACAGTTCAGACGTTATTAGACATAATAAGATAATATCAAAGCTCCAAACTAAAGTCAGCACCAACTCAGCAGACAAATGAACAGTAAAGTTAATTACAATCAACTGATTTCCGTTTGAACTCTTAATGTGGCTCACAGATGACCCTGATGCAATCTGGGAAAGATCCCTCAATGAATTACACAGGAGGAGGAAACCACACAACATGATGATTTTGCGCTGGACGTTTGTGGGTTCTCTCTGTCATGGTCTGTGCTGCACCTGAGTGAATATCTGCTGAGTCATGTCTTCTCAAAAAAGTTTAGTCATGCAGTCATTCTAAACAACAGAATGGAAACTGTAACAGTGTCAACTGAAAACTAACAGACTCAAGATGTCTAAAAAAC
The DNA here is from genome assembly GCA_033026305.1 of Cirrhinus molitorella. Lineage (NCBI taxonomy): Eukaryota > Metazoa > Chordata > Actinopteri > Cypriniformes > Cyprinidae > Cirrhinus > Cirrhinus molitorella. The sequence continues at coordinate 15,486,637 of CM065125.1, read as the reverse complement.
ACCCAGAGAAGTGACCCAAGGCCCTTATTTTCGGCCAAAACACTGAAGGTCAGTTGCTGATGCAGAAACAGGGTTGGCTGTTTCTTAGTGGCAGACCCTGAAAGGGGACATCGGATGCAAAATTCACTTTTACATGGTGCATATAAATGTGTTTTAGCAGTGTGTGGACACAACCACCCTACAGTGATAGAAATCCATTCACTCCTTTTTTAATCCTTAAAAAACCTAAACGTTTTGCTTTTTTGAGCAGCCCACGACTGCTGACAGACTGTCCCGTATTAGCATATGTTCACCCTCAGCCAGTTGTATGCTGTCCTCCATTTCCTCAATGCAGCAATGCGGGTATTTTGTATTTGATTGTAAAAGTGAACATAAGAGTCTTTTGTGTGTGTTTATGGTAACATGCCACCAAATACACAAAAAACAGAAGAAAGAGGCAGGGTGAGCAGAGCTCAATATCATTTGAAGAGTGGGATCGAAATGGGTTGCTATGAGCTGTTTTTGACTAATTTAAAAAGGTGTGACCATTGAGCAATTTTAACCAAAGTATGATGTGGACATTTCATGAAGATCCTGAAGAATCATAACAACTTGTGGAAAATGGGCATCCGTTGTCTCCTTTAGAGTTTTTTGACTCACCAAGCCGATTGTCGGCCAAAGTCAGGCCGTCGTTGAATGTCTGCCGGTTGCCAGTTTTTGCAGTGTGTATTACACTATTGACACTACTCACTTCGGAGGCTTTTAGGCCTTTTAAACATGTTGAATTGCTGTTAGACAGTCAGTAAGAGAGACCAACTCAGACTGGTTGTTTAGTTCAACCAGTGCACAAAAAGAAAATGAAACTGATAGAAGCAACCAAATGACAAAGTTCCAGTCCACTAATATTCTCATAGCGACATGGCCGTCTGAAATGAAAAAAAAGAAAATGGTAATCAAGCACTGTTTTGTTTACAGTTTGTATATCTGCATTCCTAGTTTTGCTTTCCCTTTTTAACCCATTTCTGGGCAAATATGTTGTAGGCTATGTACCCCTTCAGTATCAAATTTGAATAGGAGGAGAGCATTTGGCATCTAATCAAAATAACTGCTGAAACTGGAAGGAGCTGGGCTTTAGCTGGTTTTCCAGCCTGGCTAGACTGGTCAGGCTGGTTTTAGCTGGTTTCCCAGCCTGGCTAGGCTAGTCAGGCTGGTTTTAGCTGGTTGTTTCAGCTGGTCTCCCAGCCTGACCAGCAAAGAAAGTGACAAAATGACCAAAACACCTCTAAAACCAGCTTGCTGACCAGATAAGACCAGCCTGAACAGCTAAGAAAGTGGCCAAACCCCCCAAAACCAGCCTGCTGACCAGCTATGACTAGCTAAAACCAGGCTGGATGACCAGCTAAAACCAGACAACCAGCTTAGGCTGGTTTCAGCTGTTTTTGTCAGCAGGGAAGATCAATCTTTATTCATAAACATATTTATTACGTATAAAAGTCGAAGAACATTCGATGCGAACCCAAAAAAGCTGCATCTAGCTTATAATGTCTTGAATATGAAAACAACAGATCCATTTGTCTTAAAGTGGTGGAATATAGTGCAGTACAAAGTGAAGTCATAAAGTTGCCCCAACAGGGCATTGTGTGTTAAAAAGTTAAATGAAAATAAACAAAAAAATAAAAAATAAATATATATGTACATTTTCTGAAGAAAATGTAAGTGGTGCTTACTGTGACAAAACTCAGTACTAGGCACTAATAATAGCCCTAATCATTTTAGCATCCTGTTAACAACATGTTAATTGTGTTAACATTATGCTAACAACATGTTAAAACAAGTTAAATGTTAAAACAAAATTAGCATAATTAACATTTTGCTAGCATGATGTTAACATTTTAAACAAGCTGTTAATATGATTAGCATAATGCTAGCAACATACTAACATTTTGTTAACATTAAGTTAGCATGATTAGCATGTTGCTAGCATGATGCTAACATGTTTTTAACAAGAAGGTAACATGAGTAGCATAATGCTAGCAACAGAATACTCCATTTCCCCATGATATATGTTATATGTACTTACAAGGCATTTGCCCACCGGCAACTATAGTTTCCGCTTGTACTTTTGACTAACTATACAAAAAACTATAGATCTCTTGTAAGAATTGTTTTGCTTGGATGATTCTAGAGACCTTCGTGATTATGTAGATATATATGTCAACAAAAAATACTTGTTAGTAACATGAAAATTAACTTTCTTTGGGAGGGTTTGCCCTTGCCATGCTTCCTGGAAGTAGAGGTAGGAAGTTGACCAACTCAGAGTCAATACCACTTTTTTCCTTAAAATCTTTTATTTGGTTGTTTAATTGCATGTCATTGAGAAATACAACATGGATCACATCTAGAAAAATACTTACAAAAGAAAAATGACAACTATAAACTGTGGCAACTATAGTTGCCGGTGGGCTTAAATGGGTTAAATGATGACTACTGCCACCTACTGGTATTGGCATTATTCCTTTGATGTAGACATTTATGCTAGTTGGCAGCTGACTGTAGTCTTCGCAATGTGTTCAAGCACAACTTTTTGGCCCAGACACAGGCAATGCAATCCGACAACACATCAGCTTTTGTTGCCGCTAGTTCTTTGGGGTGTTGGTTTTGTTTGTCACGGGCCTTAAAGAGGTAGTTTACAAAAATGAAACTTCTGTCATTAATTACTCACCCTCATGTTGTTCCAAACCCGTAAGACTTTCATACATCTTTAAAAAATAGATTAAGATATTTTTGATGAAATCTGTGAAACTCTGACCATAGACAGCAACCAGCCTTAAGACATCCCTGACATCCTTGGACAGATATTTAGTCTTGGCCATGGTGGAGAGTTTGGAATCTGATTGATTGATTGCTTCTGTGGACAGGTGTCTTTTATACAGGTAACAAGCTGAGATTAGGAGCAATCCCTTAGAGAGAGTGCTCCTAATCTCAGCTCATTACCTGTATAACAGACACCTGGGAGCCAGAAATCTTGCTGATTGATGGGGATCAAATACTTATTTCAAATGCAAATCAATTTATACATTTTTTCAAATGCGTTGTTCTGGATTTTTGTTGTTGTTATTCTGTCTCTCACTGTTAAAATAAACCTACCATTAAAAATTATAGTCATCATTTCTTTATGATGTGCAAAATCAGAAGGGGATCAAATATTTTTTTCCCTCACTGTATGTAGCTATAAGACATTTTGGGGGTCCCTTTAAGGGTACTGCCTCAGTGACATGTATGTTTTGGTTATGCTAACTTTAGAAAAATAATAATACAAGTCAGGGGCCACAAATGTCAGCTTTTTCTAAGTACTCTAAGTACTTTGGTAATTAAGTTTCTTTGACCTTATATACGATTTTGAAGGCCCCTGGCCCTTCTTGCCCTTGCCCTAATGCAACCCATTAAAATTGCACCAAATCTGAAATAGACTAATAGAAAATAAGCTTAGCTGCAAATGCAAATGCAAATGCATACACAATGCATATTTTATACTGCTACTGGTTTTCTGCAAGATGTCAGGCCTTTTGTGAAAAACACAGAGTGCTATGCTTGAGAACATGCTGTTTTGAACTTCATGTCCTGTGTATGAAAACATCCCCCTGTCAAGCACAAAGTGTTGCTATGACGACTGTGGTGTAAAGGTGGCGAACGATAGGACACTTGTTGTGGAAGATCTCAACTTTTAAGCAGGTCATCGTACAGCGCTTATATCGAGAGCTTTTGCGTACGTCAGTGAACTCGTGTGTGTGCGCGCGTGCATGCATTTGCAGGAGGAAGGAAGCGCTAGTCGTAAAGAAGGGGAAGCACCGAGCTTGGCTGTTTACGTAAACTCTTGCAGATCTGCTTAAAAGGTGTAATGGAGTGCATGCGCACAGCAACAGGAAATTACAGTGCACGCGCTCGTTGCCGAGGAAACCAACCTCAAAAAAACAAGATGCGGTTTAGGGGTGCCCAGTGGCGCCTCGATACACAATGGCCAGCAATTTTTTTTTTCCATTTACTTGAGCATAAGCAAGTGCTATAATGGAACCTGAGAGATGGTTTAGCCGGTTTACTCCAGTCATAATGGCAAAAAGATTGTTTTGTATGCTGAGGATAACCTGAAGGTTACAGAGTTCATGCTAGGTTTCGGTGGGTGATGTTGTCTACTGCCAATATATCAACTGCAACATCCTAACTGTCATAAAACGCTCTACCTCAACTAGTGTCACAGGGACTAAACTTGCAATTGATTTCAGTTGAGTTTAACACTAGCATAAGCTAAGATGCATGTGGCAAGATATACTAATAAGCATAAAAATTCACACAAAATGGGTTAAATAATCTGTTGTTATAAGCTATTTTTAACTCATGTTCACTGTTCCAAACCAGCACTGGGCTACTATATACTGCCTTTACAGACAGCTGTTTAAGGCACCGTTCATATGCAACACATTTTGGATTCTACTGCAAAACTTGAATATGCTTTATATGGACATTTTATTTATTCTGCTGCATTACATGCCATTCTAAATATTCAGCGGTCAAGTCAAAAGAAGTCAAAATGCGCCTTTAGAATTTGCGTCATACAGTTTTAAACACGAAAGTGCATTTTGTGAATACCATCTAAGGGCCAGTTTACACAAAATGCGTTTTTGTTTTCTGCCATGCTGCTTTTTAATTATATATGACTCTGGACCACAAAACCAATCATAAGTGTAAATTTTTTAAAAGCAAGATTTATACATCATCTGAATAAATAAGCTTTCCATTGATGTATGGTTTGTTAGGATAGGACAATGCTTGGCCGAGATACAACTATTTAAAAATCTAGAATTAGAGGGTGCAAAAAAATCTAAATACTGAGAAAATCACCTTTAAAGTTGTCCAAATGAAGTACTTAGCAATTCATTTTACTAATAAAAAAATATGTTTAAAATATTTATGGTAGGAAATTTACAAAATATCTTCATGTAACATGATCTTTACTTAATATCCCAAAGATTTTTGGCATTAAAGAAAAATCAATCATTTTGACCTGTTGGCTATTGCTACAAATATACCCATGCTACTTACTACTGATTTCGTAGTCCAGGGTCACATATATTTTTTATATAAACATAAACTAGACAGGTGTCTCTTACATTTACGTCTTTAGCGGTGTCTCACGTAAGACACAGGAAAATAAAAACGCAGCATTTAAGTTCATAGTAAATAAAGTTACATTTTTTTCAGTTCCACTGCTCTAAGTCTCGTGTTTTTGTGTTCTCTGGTGCTGCTTGTTTTTCTCTCTTTCTCTTGTTTTTTTGCTTTTTTTAAAGAAACACGTTGCATTTTTTTTTTTTTCTACTGCCCTTCATCTTGAGTTTTTTAACCACTCAGTGCTTAACTCGGCAGTATCCTAAATGTCAAGTTAGTCTCTATATAGCAAGTGACGCAAACAGAAGACTCAACTTCCAGTTAGGCTTGATATTAGCATGTTGCTAAGCTAATAGCATGACATCTAATAGGCGTAAAAATACATGGCACACTCATGCGATTTTATAATATGCTTAAAATAGGCAGCCAGCAACGTATGCCACACAAATAGCGTCATGGGATCTTTAAAGGGAGAGTAATCTCATAAATGAAAAGTCTGTCATTAATTACTCACCCTCATGTCGTTACAAACCCATAGACCTTCGTTCACCTTCGCAACAAAAATTAAGATATTTTCAATGAAATCCGAGAGCTTTCTAACCTTGCATAGACATTAATGCAACTACCATGTTCAAGGCCCAGAAAGGTAGTAAGGACATAGATAAAATAGTCCACGTGACCTCAGTGGTTCAACCTTAATTTTATGAAGCTACGAGAATTTCTTTGCACATAAAAAATATTCTCATAGCTTCATAAAATAACGGTTACGTGATTATTTTAATGATGTCCTTACTAGGCCTTGAACGTCTCAGTTCACGTTGCTGTCTATCCAGGGTCAGAAACCTCTCGAATTGAATAAAAAATATCTTAATTTGTGTTCTGAAGATGAACAAAGGTCTTACAGGTTTGGAACGACATGAGGGAGAGTAATTAAAGACAGAATTTTCATTTTGGGTGAACTATCCCTTTAATTTCCAATTGATTAAAATAGAGTTTGATTTTAACACAATGCTAAGCTAACATATTGCTATTCTAATAAACATAAACAGAGCACACACATAATGGGGAAAATGGTCAATTTTTAATTGCACAATTCAATTGTCATCTGACGGTAATTGTTTTGTTTTTTAGTTTCTTTCTATTACTGTTTTGAAGGTAAACATCTATGGTTTGACATTGATTAGGACTGAGTCAGAACATGAGTCAATTTTTTTTTCTTTCTGGAGTTTCCTAAATCTCTTGCTCCCAGGAAACATTCCAAAAGCAACGGAAATGGGAGGAGAGAGTACAAAGGGAGGTACATACAGGAAAGAGAGACAAGTAAAGGAGCAAACCAATACCATTCCTCACTTATGTTGTAACACACACACTATGCACTTGCCAAAACCTCCCCCTATCCAATCCAACTAAGCATTTTACTCTGTATATACAGACCCAATAGAGTTTCATAGATGTTGTGTATGTTGTCAGCACTCTTAAATGGCAAAAATAATAAGCTGCAGCTGCTTGATACCTGAACCCACAACTGACCCCAAACACGAAACTCGGGTTCGCTGTCTTTTTAAGCGCACTTCCTGTTCCAAACCCCGCCCACTGTTTTTCCCAAGTAGTTGGATCAGCCTGTCCTGTCTTGTCTGTTTTACGTCAAAGTACCACGAGTGTTAGGGAGTGCCCTGACTCACACTCACACACATATGCACACACTCATTCCTGAATATTGTGAACTACATGCGTGCACACAATTGCATACTTGAGAACACACTCACCTCTGCTGTAAGTTTAACCCACAATAGAATGTGATTGCAGGCATATGGACACAGACTGTCAGACAAGTTTACAAACACTTCAAGTCCTCAGCATCTGCTGAGCTTTCTGGAACAATACCATTCATTCCTCTGATGACACTTCTCATTTAGTCCAGTCCTTTATGCTAAATGATATAGTTTCCTGTTGGTTTACACCCAAGCTCATTTGAATACAGTCCTAATGAGTGTAAAACATAATTTTGATCTTGGGAAATGTAAGCATGTGTCTGTCAGTGTGAGATGAATCAGTCTTATCATAGAATTTATAATGACATTTCATTTCAGCCCTTTCTTACATGTGGGTGTAAAGATATGCACTGTTTTTAGCAAATGTGATGATTTATGTTTTTCAATAATAACATCGAGTGAATCTGAAGTTCTTTCAACAAGGAAATAAAAAAACGGTTAATAAACTGCTCCCCGCAGCCCGAAATGTGTTTCCAAACTGCTGAATCACCCTGAAAAACAGAAATACAGAGAGAAAAATGAGTGATACTAAAACAAGTGAAGCAAGGGAAGGACACTATAATTGTACATATAGGTTATGTCACAGGAAATGGGACAAACAGCTTGGCAGATGTGACATAAATCACCTCTGATACATTCCAATCTGTTCAGGCACGTGAAGTGACAAACTGACTATGGACCAGTAAAAACCGACACAAACCAGTACAGTTAAAACAGGTGAAACAACCACAAAGCCAGTCGCCTCAGATGAGCAGCGTCAGAAAAACGTCATTAGCTCAGAACAACTGAAACCTGTTTAAAACCAGCACTGAGTGTTTTTTAAGTGTCCTATATACTGTACTGTACGTACAGTAAGTACAGCTGGAAGGCATGTTGTAAAAACTTTCGAGAAATCGCTTGTTTATCATAGAAACTGTCCGTGTGACATCATAAGGCTGCAAATGCGCTCCGAATGGTTTATTTTAGGCTGTGAGGTTTTGTTATTTGGGCAAGGTAATGCTACAGGAAATGCCAGGGTACCAGCTGTACTGTGCTGACACACACTCAGGCACGTACACAAGAAAACATTACAACTCAAGACTCCTGTTATGAGTAGAGCATCTTACAGATAGATACAGATGCGGTTTATGAAAGCCTATGGATTTATATCTGCGTTTTTGCATGGTGACACATGGTAGCATTAGGATGGGTTTCCTTAAAAGGAGCACATGTGTTTGAACAATCACAGTAATTTGAATATTATATTCCAATCACACGAGTTCAGACAAGTTACAAAAAAGTTTTAAGTTTGCTTATTGGGAAAAACCCAATCGAAATTAAAGCCAAGAAGTGAGTTGCTTATCCTGAAGCGCCCTCCACTGGTCATCCGAAGTTCTTATGAGTTAAATATACGGGCCATATATGGACCGTTCTACACACTTGGTGCAAACTGCTGTCCCACAACGAAAAAATACATTTAAAATAATTTAATTATTTAAATCTTGTATGTTTACTAAGATCATTTTATTATCTATTGAAACCCACAATAATATTTGAAATATTCATACCTGTTAACCCTCCCGTTTTCCCGGGATTCTCCCGTTTTTTACCATTATATCCCGTTTTCATCCCGTTTTAATATTTTCCCGAATATCTCCCGTATTTTTAAACTTTCTATGAAGAAAAAAAATCCACTGGGCGTATTTTATGTTTCCTACATTCGCCTCTGGTAAAACTCCCGTAATTTGTATGGCCTAAACCTCACGTCAACATATTTCAAAAGGTTGAAAATTGTTTAAATTATTACATATCTGCACTGCAAGTTTCCGTCAGGTGCTCTGCTTTGTTTTCTGCGGTTACCGAGGAAACGGTTAGGGTGATTGCAGGTAAAGTGGGCCACTTTTTGTAAAACGCGTAATTTAGATACCTAGATGTTTTTTTCTTTTCTTTTCTTCATTACCTTTGTTAAGTTTAAGGTCCAGCTATAATATATCAATTTGAATACAATTCATTAAATGTGTTATGTGCAAGTTATATACCAATAAACATTTTGAGACCATGAGCTCCAGAAAAATTTATTTTCAGGTAAAGTGGGCCAGATAGTCTGTTAAAGTGGGCCGTCCCTAATTTATAATAAAATAATTTTGCATATTGATTAGAAATTTTAAAAACACTTTGTTTATTAACACATATTATTCTTTTACATTAAAAACAATTCAAAAAATTAATTTTATTCATCAAATGTATGTTTTAAACCCCCCCAAAAACATATAAGGTGGATGCTTAAAATACAAACTTTCACTCAGTTAATGAGTACAATGCAAAACAACTGAACAAATGTGTGTTAATGTTAAATTTGCAATATTTTAACAGAATACTGATAAAAATTACCAAAGTATAAAAATGTGACGATAACAAATACAGGCTAACAACAATTAATAACTAGGCTATAATAACTTAATATGTGGAAAACCTTCAACTACAAATGTTGCCTTTGTGCACTTGAAATTGAACTTGAAATATAACAATAATATTTTCAAGAAGCACTGTTCACAGTAGAAAGAGTCATCATCCAAGATACCATGCTCCTCTGAACAAGACTCATGATACCAGGCATGACATGTTTCACATTTGATCCACCCTTCCTCTGACTTTGGATCTTTCTGATCTCCGTAAATTTATTTGCAGCCTGACTGCACACTCACTTTTCTGTGAATTACACGATTATTATAAAATAACCAGTGAATGTTAATTTATTTAATGAATGTGAGTAAAATTTTAAAGATTATACTTGGCTCACTTTACCTGAAACCCACTGGCTCACTTTATCTAACACATTCAGCCAAAGTGGGCCGGCAATATTTTAACACCTTACAAGAAAAACTAATGATTTTTTTTTATTATTATTATTTTATTTTAATCCCTGTTACCTGCAGCAACACATACAAGAAGTACTGTAACAATAATATTTGTTTACCTTTAGTGAGCAACCTTATAAGTTGGAAATTAAAATCTGGATGACAGAGGGCTGACTACCTTTCAACATGAGGGAGTCCTTCTTTGACTTGTGGCCACACCCACCACAATCATATTTCATCAGCCAAAGCTATTTTATTATTTAAAGAAACAGTGTCCCTTTAAAACAAGATAATTAATTTGCTCAAATAGTGTATTCCCTTTCAGCACAGTACAATCAAGCTTAAATGGCCCACTTTACCTGCAATCACCCTATATTCATGGCGAAAAGCACCACCTGCTGGCAGAGAATTAAAGGCCCAAAACTAACTTACGCAAAAAAAAAAAACACCAAGTTGTAAATGTGAACCGGTGGATCCACAAGATAATGAATTATAAAACTATAAAGATATAGTCTACACTATGATATATTCATATGTTACTAAAGGAATGTAATTGTTTGAAAATAATTGTTTAAATTAATCTAAATAATAATTGTATAAAAAATATATACTTTTGACTCTGCCCCCCATATCCCCCAATCCCCCAATCCCAGTTTTCCGTATTTTGGACCTCAAATGTTGACAGGTATGTAGTAAGCTTAATATATATAAAATCATTATGTACTGTGTACTTTCAAACCTAACCCCTAAATTTTTGTATTTTATTCCAGTGTTGTTTTTAAAAACATATTTTGACAAATTTTACAAACATCCATTGGCTATGACTGACTTTAACTTCACACATTTTTTGATCAGGAACACATAAACCTCATATTTTAGGGATATAAACAATTTTAGTAGTTGTGCAATTTTTTTGTATTTTAGTGGGTTTTAGTAGTTTTAGTATGCAAGTTAAAAAATTCTGTAATGTGATGTGGTCACTACTGAAACATTACTGTCACTACCAAAAACGTGCAATCACTACCAAGACATGGCATGTTTTGTCAAAAATAAGGAATACTGAATTATCAACTATAATGTTATGATAGTGTTTGGTTCAATGTATATTTGAAATCGGTATGATCAACTTTTTGCCTTCTAAAAAGACAATTTGGATTCAAAATACAATAAATCTCATATATTAAACTTGAAATATTGCTAAAAATGTCATTGTTATCGTTTTTTTCCCTTTGAAAAAAACAAATAAAATAGCAAAAATATATATTAACAATGTAGATGTAAGAAAATTTTAATAGGTCCATATAGCCTTTCTAATTAAATTATTATTACTATGTTTTGGTAGAGACAAATTTGGGGAGAGGACAAATATTCCAAAACTTTCTGAAAATACAACATAAGAATTAACTGCACAATTACTAGAAATGTGTACCTTTGATATTATACAACCATACAAGTTTAGGGGGGGAGGTTTCAAACTGACTTTGAACCAATTCTGTAGAATGGTTCATTCAAAATGTGCCATAACAAAAACGTACTATTTATTTCTAAATGTTCATCTCTCTTTTCTTTGCTATAATACATAAATATATACTGCCATTATATTTCATAAGGTTTTTCTGCACAGAGGTAGGCTAACATTAGACAACTGATTATAGTAGCTCATCTTTTTTTGGTCTCGGGACGGTCTGGCCAGAGGTTTGGAGGTCCCTGGCAGTCTGGAGCCCTGTCTATAATTCATACCTGCATACATTTAGTTTGTGTGATATTTTTTAGACGTTGGATATCAGTCGTGAGCTTGAACTAAATAGTAAGAGTATGATGAAACTGCACATGGAACAAGCTCAAACTACACCGCATACTACATCACATGGATTTTTGAGTCTGTAATGTATGATTTAGATTAACTTTACCATTGAGCTTTAACATTTTCAATATGAGATTTCATAAAAATCAGAAAACCTCTCATTATAAGACTGAAGTAAGAAACTCAAAAACAGAAGAATCAGAGATTTATATGTTTATTACCACAGCGTCTGCTCTGTATTCTGTCCAAAAAATAAAATTTCAAATGTCAATACATCCAACTGGAACAAAGCATATGCTTTTCTTACAAAAAAAAACAACAATCAACATTAAAAAGGACACAACAGGATGCTGGGAGGGGGGAAAAGAAATTCTCAAGCCTCATATACAAAAGGCCAAGGAAGTCTGATGTCTACCAGTCCAAAGTTAACTGAAAAAAGACGAACAAGGACACAGACAAATAAATTTCTCTATATACGTGTGTGTAAATAAAGCCGGCAAGAAGAAAGACTTTACATTCTGTGGTCCAGCAATAGGACCGGATTCTGAGAGTCACTACGATGAATGGTGGCAACACAACCTTCAAACCAAACATCAACAGCTTCAGTGTGTCAAACATTGAATCCCTAGTACAAACCACCAAAAAATACCATTCTGAACTGGTCAAGCAGCAGTCAAAGAGTCACCACAAAAAGCAAAGTCACGATTAAAAGCATTTCAGGCCTCGACGCACCAAAAGAGGAGGCTTCACTCTGCATTAGACTTGTTCACACGTTGTTCAAAAGTAACAGTTCTGCAGCGTGGTTTGATTCGAAGGAAATGTTTACGCCCGTCTGCCGTTAATCTCTCTCGATAATAATTACTATGACGACAATATAATAAAACAGTAAAACACAAAGACAGCTCACTGTCACTGGTCGTTTCTCTCTTTGCATTCATTCAGTGCTGGTGTTTTGTTTTCATTTTACATTTTTTGGTTAGTCTGACCTCCTGCGCTCAATGCACATCATTTAAATCCTATGACAAGGGCCAGAAGCATGAACGTATCTGTATTGCAGCAGGGAAAAAAGGTAAAAATGAAATTCAAACCCTGTCCTATCAGTCACAATGCTCTCAAGGGGAAATACAAATCTCAATACTGCCACCTGCTGGTCAGGCTTTGCCACATTTTTGTTGTAACAATAAATCAGCCAGGTTAACTTGGTTTACCTTGACCTGGCATTAAGTGAAATGCATACAAATTTTGGACGTAAAAATCCATCAAATGCAGAAAATGAGTTCTAGCTTGCCTGATTTGATGTGATTTTAGTAAGTGAAATGCGAGTTCTGCTAGAATCAGCTGATCCGTGAAAAAGGATCTAACTGAAGTTTATTCTGAATGTGGCATCCAGATAAATGGTCTGAACCTTTTATTGAAAACGCAGATGAAGTGCCACCCTTTGGGGTATAAACAAAAGCTAAGGGTGGAAAAAGAGTGAAAGAAAAAGCTTTGGGGATGTTTTCTGCTGTGACGGTAGAGCACTCGATGGTATCAGACATCCTAGACTACTCCCTTTTCTCCACGACACACAAAAACAAACAGGTTTTCTATGATGTACAGCAGATTTGTGTTTTCAGCATGTATAATAGGAGCTGTGCAGCTCCATCTGAGACGTAAAAATGCAACAAAATGATTGATACAAATACACAAACATACACACAAAAAGTTCCCTTACTTACTGCAGCAATAACAGAGTCTTTTGGATTTTCTTTAACCTGCGTTTTGGGTAGCAACACCTGAATTGTGAGGCCCTGAGGTTTTAAACGGACACACGTTTATTAGATTGTGTGTAAGAGTGTGTATAGAGGGAGACGACAGCAGTTTGGCTAAGAAAAGTCTCGGAAACTCTTTCCCAAAAACGCTTGGAAAGAGCGAGACGGGCTTAGCTGAGAGAGAGAGAGAGAGAGAGAGAGAGAGAGAGATACAGTCCAGCTGAGAAAGTGTGAGTGTCTGTGTGTCTCTCTTTTTCTTTTCCCAGCATATGGAGGGATAGAGAAAGAGACGGATGGGAGAAAAAAAAAAAGAGGGCATCAGTGGAAATAGGTGCGGTAACAGGCATAAGCACCTGCAGCCAGAAACGTGCATAGAAACACCCTGGTCAGCAGGGGGCTCCAGGCTTCATTGGCAGCAACGGGAGTCGGCTCTTCCGTGGGAGTCTTGGGCGGAGACCGCGCAGGTTTGGGAGGGGCTTCTCTTGCGATAATTGGTTCATCGGGTTCGGTTAGCAATGCTGTTGCTCCAACCTCACCGGCTGCGACTGCCCGTTTGCGAAGCTCTGGCCCGTCTAAGAATGTTTGGGGTGCACTGTTCCAAAAAAACAATGGCAAAAATGTTTGTATGTGGCTGCTGGGTGGGCTACTACTAGAACAGAGAGAGATTGAGAGTCTGACCTGTTTGCACAGATTTCTGCGCTGCTGTTTTTTATCATTTCGCTGAAGAAGTGTGTGGCATCAGCGTTCACCAGGTCGCCTTTGCCGTTAGGGGGGTCTATTCTGGGCCGTGGTCTGGGAGGAGGAGTGAATTCAGGAGGGAGATCCTCCTCATTTGATAACTCCTTCCATGACTCCTGTTCACACACGAACACAGACATCTCACTGATTACGGATATAAAGCCTACTAAAGGTGGTTGGAATGAACAAAAAAAAAAAATATATACACATATTTATCAGGCAGGAGTATTTTATATTACAGTCAGGTATCATATAAAGATATTTTTGCTGGAAATTCAACCCCAAAATGTTTTGTATATTAAATAACAAATGTAGCAGTAGTAGTATTTTTTTGAATAATACAATTTAAAGAGTTAGTTCACCCAAAAATGAAAATTCTGTCATTAATTACAGGTAATTCTGTCATTAATAACCCGTAAGTCCATTGTTCATCTTCGTAACACAAAGAAAGACTTTTTTGATGAAATTCAAGAGCTTTCTGACCCTGCATAAAATTAAAGGTTGAACCACTGATGTCACATGGACTATTTTAACAATACCCTTACTATATTTCTGGGCCTTGAACATGGTAGTACCGTTGCTGTCTATGTAGGGTCAGAAAACTCTCGAATTTCATTCAAAATATCTTAATTTGTCTTTTAAAGATGAACCAAGGTCTTAAAGGTTTGGAACAACTTGAGGGTAAGTAATTAATTACAGAATTTTCATTTTTGGGTGAACTATGCCTTTAAATACTTTAAAAATGACAGGGACTTTGAGCATTTTATGATCAAAATGTATGATTATTTTTAACACTTAATTATAATGATACGAACAAACAGAAGTTTCATACAAAAATTTGTGTAACAAAATAAATTAATAGTACACTACCATTCAAATGTTTTGGGCCAACATTTATTTTCTGAAAGAACTTATTACTTTTATTCAGCAAGGATGCATTACATTTTAAAGGATGCACTGCATTTTAAAGTATTGTATTTCAAATAAATGTTGTTTAAATTCAAAGAATCCGGAAAAAATGATCATGGTTTCCACAGAAATAATGTGGAAATATTAAAAAAATAACTGTAATTCATTCCAGTGATGGCAAATTAATACTTTTATTTAGCATGGATGCACTAAATTTGTCAAACGTGACAGAAATATTTTGTAAAATAAATGTTTTTACTATTTCAAATATATGTTGTTGTTTTTTACTTATAAATTTATCAAAATAATCCTGAAAAGAAATTATCACAGTTTTCATAAAAATATTATTCTGTATAACCATTTTTAATATTGATAATAAGAAAGTTACTTGAGCAGCATATCAGCATATTTGAATGATTTCTGAACGATCATGTTACACTGAAGACTAGAGTAATGACGCTGAAAATTCTTTTTGAAAGACAAAAATATTAAGAAAATCTTACTGACCCCAAACATTTTAATGATAAATTCAAACCAAAATTTATTGCCAGATCTACATTTCTCACATTATCACAGTTTATGACAAGAACTCAGAAATAAACTGTGTCAGAACAAATTCATCTTGATAATGTCATATAACTTATGGTTAATAATAGAAAGGTATGTAATGGATTACAATCAACCAAAAAAATTCAGACAACTGTTAGTATGACAGATAGTAGTTACACAACTATCAATACTGTATTAACCAATTACCAAGCAATGCTTAATTTTGTTCAGTCTGTGGTGTAAAAAGGACCCATTAGCAATTAGAGAAAATACACTAAAGCAAAACATTGTCAGGTCAGTGTCTAAATAATTTTTGGTCTCAAATTTATCTTCAGTTTTACTGGTAATGCACTGTATGAAGAACTTTTGGGTATAATGTGTCACAGTTTATTTTGCTATCCTCACTTACATAAACCAACTACAGTTTCCTGCACCCACTAGTAAGTAAAAAAAAAAAATACAAGAAAATTATATCTGGTGTCTGAATAATTTTTGGGTTGACTGTATATACAACATCATTCTGCTCAGCTCTACATCCTATAACATCCTCAGCAAAGCATCCAAAAATTGGTTGGTATGTTGGTACCATAACATCACTTTCATTACCTGTACAGATGTGTCTCCCATGATGTACTTGGCACCCTCTATGACGGCGAGGTAGGAGAAACGCAGCTGGTCAGCTGTCTGGATTAGACCCATGCGGTATCGTCGCATTTCCAGCAAAACCTCCTGGATGCGTACTGATGTTGGATCTTTCCGCTGAGACATCTGAAAACACACATAGCAGTTGTTTAGA
Source organism: Cirrhinus molitorella (assembly GCA_033026305.1). Classification (NCBI taxonomy): domain Eukaryota; kingdom Metazoa; phylum Chordata; class Actinopteri; order Cypriniformes; family Cyprinidae; genus Cirrhinus; species Cirrhinus molitorella. The sequence continues at coordinate 15,470,342 of CM065125.1, read as the reverse complement.
GCACTGGTTCTCAAAGTGGTAGCCCACTAGTGGTACATGGGCTCCCTCTGGTGGTATGCAGAGAAATCACTGAATTAAATGTAAATTAAATGTAAATTAAAGGGTTACTCCACCCCCAAATGAAAATTGTCATTAAATACTTACCCCCATGTCATTTCAAAACCGTAAAAAAACGTATTATTATATTTTTTATGCATTTTGGAGCTTATCAATTGAATGCAAACAGCGTACGATGTTCCCTATCAGCTGCATCAACGCCAAGGGGATACGCTGTTTACGCTTGATTTGACTGAAATCAGCGTATCCGTGTGACACAGCTGACAGAGAACAGCGTACCCTGTTTGAGTTCAATGGATACGCTCCAAAATGGTGCTAGGGTGACATAGAGGAGACAAATTGTGGAATAAACAGGGTTCCCACTCTAAGCCAAATGTCAAATTCCCTGACTTTTCCCTGACTTTAACTGACTAAAAATCTGAATTTTCATCCATTTGCAAGCTTTATTTATTTGTTCACAAATCTTTTTTTTTCATTTACCTGTTTATTAGGGATGTAAAGATAACCGGTTTGACGATAAATCATGATAAAATTCTCCACGGTTAGTATTACCGTTTCATATTTTAATTATCATTAAAACCGTATTTGATTACCACGATTTTTCACAACTTATGATAAATATATACTGTTCAGTGTAAAGCAGAGTTTAAATAACAGTCTCATGTGCGCAGAGCACGCAGAGTAGTTTCGTTTTGAATGAAAGCATGACGGAAAGCTGGGAGGTTTTAAAAGGGTGCTGAGGGAATATACAAATGTCCACGGAGTTTACGGAAACAGCTGTAACTTTGCTGTTCCATAAGTGCCGCCTAGTGGCAGAGAATGGATTTACATTGACTTACGATTACGTTCAGCCTGTTTGCAGTTTTTGTCTAGCTAAAATTTGCATGCACTGCTGTCAACTGACCTTTTGATGAAAAACAAGGATTCTACACATTTAAACAATTGAGATAAGGGGTTATGAGGTTTACCATTTTATAAAACCTTTTCAAAGCTTTATTTGAACATTTCAAACATGTTATTAGATAACTGCTGAAGAGAACTGTTGTCAGTCATGTTGTAATATAAAATCTCATTGGTAATGTTATTGTTTTAGTGTTTGTCCAAACAGAAGACATTTTATATGTTGTTTGTTGATTTTAAATATAAAACTTGGTGAAACAATTTTTGTTAGTACTTTTTTAAACATTTCCAGCTCATTTTAACAATATCGTGATAATACTGATAACCGCGATAATTTTTGTCACCATAATCGTGATAAGAAAATTTCATACCGTTACATCACTACTGTTTATATTTTTCTGTACTATTTTTTTTACAGCAATTAAGTTATGGCTTTTGTGTTTTCATAACCATAACAATCGGCAAAACGCATGAACGAAGCGATAAAACAATATGGTACAGAAAAATTAAATTTTGATAAATGGAAACACAATTTAAAACAACAAACAAAAATCCCTGATATTCCATGACTTGGACAAAATCAATATAAAATTCCCTGATTTTTAATGTCTGGAATAGACCTTTTAAAATTCCATGATATTCCAGAAATTCCATGACCCGTGGGAACCCTGAATAAAGTCATTATTTTTGTTTTCTTTGCGTGCAAAAAGTATTCTCGTAGCTTTGTAAAATTGCGGTTGAACCCCTGATGTCACATGGATTATTTTACCGATCTCCTTGCTACGTTTATGGACGTTGATTGCGGTAATTACATTGGTGTCAGAATGCATCAAAAATATCTTAATTTGTGTTCCAAAGACAATTAAGCTTTTATGGGTTTGGAACGAAATGGGGGTGATTCATGACAATTTTCATTTTGGGGTGGAGTAACCCTTTAATCTTAAAACACTTTTAAAAAGTTTGGAAGGTGTCTAAATGATGCCTGTGTAAATATTTTTTATTTATTTATTTTTATTAAGTAGGCCTACTGTACACTTCTACTTTACATTTAAGTAGCTACAGTAGGCTAGTGTTTTTGTTTTGTTCTGGATTACAGTACATTTTTTATTTAACTTTATTAGTACATTTTAATTTCAATGTGAGCACATGCAACAGATGATTCTAAACAAGCATGCAAATTTTGATGGAGATTGGACAACACAATATTTCTGTGATAAATTACGTAAATTTGCAAAAACCTTTAATATATTACGTAATGTTTTACACAAGCACTCAGTCTTCATATTATATGATAGATCTCATTCTGAACAACTAGACCTAGGTTTTTATATAAGTGCAAAAAACACTGCAGTATAATCCTCTAGACTCTCTAGGTCAATAATTATCAAAAAAAATGTTGAACTTTACACTTTGGTTAGCTAAAATGGGGTCATTTGAAAAATGGGCATGGGCAAATATACCCAAAAGCATATAACTCCTTAATGAAAATTTCATGAAACTAGGTGAGCACATTTTTATGGAGCTCAGACCATATGTGGAGCTATAACAATTGTAAAGGCCCTATTTCTATGGTAAATTTCCTCCAATTGCAGAGAATGTTCATATATTATGCAAAGTTTTACATACACACTTCTTTTTACATATACATATCTTCATATCATGTGATGAAACAACTTTGCCTCAACAACCACTGCTGTCAATCAAACTGATCATTAAATATTTTAGATTATTTAAAAAGACTACAAACTAGTCCTAGGTTTTTAACTAGGCAACAATAAAACCAGTGCAGTACAATTCTCTGTGCTCTCAATAAATATCAGAAAACTACTGACCCTTTGCATTTTTAACAGCTATGAAAGGGTCTTGAACTTTTGTACCCAAAAGCCGATAAATCCTTAAAATATAATCAAAAACGTACTTTAAACTATGTAAACCCTTTCATCATATGAATCTAAACAAGCATGTAAGATTTTCAGGAGATCAGGCAAAGTTGGCACTATAAAAGTTATAAAGGTTAAATACAGTATATTCCTATGGTAAATGCACTAAATTACAATTATAACCACTAGATGGCAGCAGATAAGAACTAACATGCTTATTCAACTCCCTAATAATACTTTTCATAGGTTTTGCTGTTGGATTCATATTTAGACACTATAAAATCACTATTATAACATTACAGAGACCCTAGTTTACCAGCAGAAACTGCTCGCAAAATTTAAGTGGTTAAATGTACTTGCACGTCAGATTTTATGACGCGAGATTAATGGAAACACAGCCCACTGTGGACACACTTGTAATTCACATAAATTATTTTACGCTCAGGTGGTGTGTGTGTGTGTGTGTGTGTGTATGTGTGTATAAAGTGCTGGAAGCAAGCAGAGTACAGAGCTTTCTTTAAAACTAAGAATCGATTGAATAGAACATTTCTATGAATTCGGAATCCACAAAACTATTTATCATTACACCCCTAGTATGAGCCATACATTTCAGGTTAGCCTAGACCCTAAAACCTAAACACACAGAATCTTAAAGCACTTGAACTCCAGTAATCGCTGCTTGCTGCTATATTTATTGTTAATAATGGAAACAGTAGTGCTTCTTAATTTTTTAGTGAAATCGTGATACTTTTAAGGATTCTTTAGTGAATACACTGTTATTTTTTAAATACCACTAATCATGAAATAAATGTCAATGTCACGATTCCTGAAATGTACTAATATAAACAAATGTGCTATTGAACAAGCTCCTTGATTTAAAATAAATAAATATTAACCAGCACTTTTGTCTGGCAAATCTGGCATCAAATACAAGCAGCTAGTTGTCTTACCAGTAGTAGGCAGGTATCTACAAGGCAGAACGTTCCAGAGCGGCCAATACCAGCGCTACAGTGGACCACGACAGGACCGTGCTCTGGATTCAGACAGCCTGACTCACGCACTTTCAACAGGAAGTTGAGAAAAGATGCAGGCGACTCTGGCACGCCAAAATCTGGCCATGTGGTGTAGTGGAAATGAAGAATCTCCCGTGTTTCCTGTGTCTTTAAACACACACGACACAACATTAATCACCATGAGCATGTGTTAGAAATAAACCTCAGCCATCTGTAATATCCTGAAACTGTTGAGTGAAGACAACAACCCGTCCAGCTATAGAAGCTCTGAACAAAACTTTTAAAAACGTGCAACATTTTTTGTTGAAAAATAAGACTTTTAGCTAAACGGAAGACTAAAATTGAATAAAAGATCATATAAAATAGCAGGAATGATCAGTGAAAGACATTGACAAACGAGTGAAAGCATGCAAGGAAGATCAAGCATCTCACCGACAGATTTTCCAGCTCCAGCTGTCGTACGGTGTAGTACGATTTCACATCCTCTGAGATCAGAGTAAGTCTGAAATTTGTGTCTTCAAAAACAGCCTCCCTCTCCTCTCGCTGAGGCCAATACTGAGCACACTTTACCTGTATGCACACACTTCATTATAACCACACACACAACCCATGTGCACATTTTATATGCATGTTAAAAACATATCGGGAAGGTTTTTAAAGTGAGTCTGTGTATCCATGTTGCAGGTACAGTGAGTGTTTCTCTCACCGAGCCTTTCTCTATAACACGATTCAGCATCACGACTCCTCGGCAGCGCTGCTCCCACACCATCTCCCAGAAATGACCGCAGGTGTTTGGTAACGGACCCTAAACAAACGCACAACCGTTAAAATAAGCACATCCAGTATATTGTATTAATAACACATAGTAATTGCACACATAAAATGAATTGTTTTTAAAAAGAGCTGCAATTATTTAATCAAAATACAGGAAAAACAGAAATAGTGTCAAATATTCGTCCATTTTAATATATTTTAAAATATAATTTATTCCTGTGATGGCAAAGATGAATTTTCAGCATCATTACTCCAGTCTTTAACGTCACATGATTCCGAAATCATTCTAATATGCTGATTTGGTGCTTTTCAGGATTATTTGAATAGAACGTTCAAAAGAACAACATTTATTTGAAATCGAAAACTTTTGTAATAATAAAATAGCCTTTACTGTGACATTCTATTAAATTAACTTTGGCATTTTTAACTTCACTCTGAGTGGAAATTCATGCACTCTGGTGACCTTATGTTTTCATAGTCACGTAGTAAATCACACATTTGAGCAGGCGTGAGGTACATGACAGTGCGGGTGAGAATGTGTGTGTGTTTCGTGTATTTGTGGCTGTAGCTGGCAGTGCTCTCACTGAACAAGGCCGACAGGTTGAGACGAGTCTGCTGCTGTCTCAGAGCATCAGTGTGCTAATTCATCTGTACAATAAAGAAACATGCCATGCTGACGCAGCTCAAGATTTCACAACATTTCCCAGCCTTCTCTCCAGACACTGGAGAGGGGAAATCTCTCTGGCAGATGCCACGAGCGTCTAATAGAAACGTCACCATAGTACATCAGTGTGTGACGTCGACTGGGGTGTTGGCGGCCTAATGGATGCGTAATACAAACGTTTATAAACGGGGGGCTCTAAATAGGGAGTTTCCTCATTACTTGCTTAAACTATCATTAGTGTAGCTGTCCAGTATAAGTTTTTGCTTTATGTATCCCTAAAATCCAATCCAAAACAAACCAGAAATATTCAACGGAACATTTAGAACTAATATAATTATAAAACAAATTTTCCAGTTGTACACCTTTAAATTGCAAATTTAGTTTGACACAAATAATAAAGAGCATTTCATTTTGTTTTCTAGCAAATTTTAATAGTGGCCAAGCAATTAAATGTTTTGTTGTGAAAATTCAGCACAATAAACATTTCAATTGGAATGAACTGCGGTTATTGTGTCTGTTCAGACTGACACAAACATTTGCATGCCATCAATGTCACACTTTCCCCCCCCCCCCGCAGAGAGAGTTCTTATCTCTTATCTACTGCACTGCAAAGAAAACTAACCAACCAATAAGATCAGCTTTTTTTTTTTTTTTTTTTTTTTTTAAGCGTCACCTACTGTCAGAGAGTGATTTCACATTTTCATTCAGCTTGTCTGCTTTTTTTAATGCACTGATCTGAACGGACAGATCATTTGCAAAAAAATGGCACCAATTTTGTTGATGTGAACAGGCTTTATTTTGCAAAAAAACTTTTTTCCCAGGATATGTGTTTCTATTACAATGAACTCTTTGGTTCCTTTATTCTTTCCATGTCGTCATCAAATGTGTCAGATGGTTTGCAGCTGCAGATATGAGATTCAGAAGATGCAAATCTGGGGTGTAAGTGTGAGTATGTCACCTGAGTTAGTATGTAGTTTCTCTGAGCTTCATCCACTGAGATCAGACTGGCATTGATGTAGTCATTACTGCTGATCTGTAGACGAATACGGCTGTGGTCAACTGTGAAAAAGAGAGAGTGATTAGGCTGTGAGGCACATCACCCATGATGCTTTGCAAGTTCAGCGGTGGAACGACTCTTTTTCAGGTCCTGTTCTCAGTTCCCCACAAGAGAGAAAAACATCTCCCTGATGAAAACGCTTGACTGAAGCAGATAAAACAGACAGTCATTCATTTAATGTGGTGTTTTGCGAGCTAAGGACCTTTTCAGGTTGTTGTGGAAAAAAAGAAAGACTCAGAGAGAGAGGAAACCACAACAGCGTCGCTCTTTAAAGTCTTTGTGACGGAAGAGTTAAAAAAGGGAGAGAAAAAAAAAGACATGACATCTTCAGTGTGAAATGACTTTAACAGCTCGCTGATAACAGGCCCCTTCCGTTAGGTGTCACTGAGTGTGTCGAACAGGGGAAGCGGCACACTTACACGGACTGACGTCTCTGTAGCGATTACGACTTCTGTTTTCTGGAAGTTTGGCGATCTTGCATGGTAGGTCGCTGGACTGCTGCCTAATCTCCTACAGTAAAACAGAAGTCTGTGAGATGAAAAAGCTTCTTACTGTAAGTGAAACAAATATGTGACAAATGGTTTGCTGGGGGAAACTACATGGCACACAGTTGTGGGGAGCACCAGCATCCAGTCTATGATGCCGTTCATCCATCACTGTCATTAAAAACTGCAAGTGAGCCAGATTAGTAGATAAAAGTGTCAAACCAACTAATAATAGACTCCCTCTCATAAAAGATCAACTCATCCCCCTCGTTTCTATATTGGTCACTGTTTACAAATGACAAATTCAGGTCATCTCTATGTAGCTTGTTATATCATTTATTCTGTTAGATAAAGAAGAAACAGTATAATCTGAGCTGTCAAAAAATTAAATATCACATTAAAAAAAAAAAAAAAAAACTTTTTCATCGTCATGAATATTTAGAGCATCACAATCAAGTATGAACCAGAATCAGTCCTTTACCTGGTAAACGGCGTTCCAGTTCCCGAGCTCATCGATTTCCCGAAACTCGGCTTCCATTGCCGCGTGTATTCCGCGCCGGTCGATAGATGACTCCCTGACAATACAATTAGTTAATAAGGCGGTGTCGAATCACATGAAAAGAAAAGACTTTTAAAGTCTGCTTTAATTTTCTTACAGAACGTTTCTAATGGTACTGTTGTGTCGCTCTTACCGGAAACACGCTGCTCGCTCCTCCCGCAGCACGGCTCTCCGCTGTCCGTCGTGATCACGCCCCTCTTTCCTCACATTGACCAATCAAATCTCGCGAGTAGCCGTGAACTCCAGGCAAAGGCCAATCAGGACAACGTAGTGGGGCGTGGCAACCATTTTGGCCAATCATACCACGGAGCGTTACCGCTTCGTTATTCTGGGCTTTGTAGTTTTTTGTAGTTCGAGGAGTTTACGCAATACGCATTTGCGTAATGAGCTTTAGAAACGTACGTGAAGTAAAATGGCTCGTATTTTCAGCCAAACCGTTGCGGGTTTTAAATTGGGATCACTATGTAACATATAGTTATTTCTTCGTAAGCAGCATTTAACAGAGTAAATTAGATATTTTGTACATCTACATTTCAAAATTTTATTTGAGATTTTGTGCATTTAGGTTTAAGCCTCGTATTCTTCAATTAAGGGTCACACTTGTGATCATCTGCGGCCAAAATACCAACAGACCTTAAAAAGAATGTAGTGCTATATTTTGTTTTAATAATATTTATTCTTTATTTTGAGGAGATTTCATTGTAGTAGACAATATTCACCGCTAAATAACACATTGTGTATTTCTATATAAAACAGAATACAAATATTAGAACATATATTACTTATTACTTTTAATTAAAACAGTGTGTAAGTTAAAAACACAGCTCTTTCAAACCCAATGCACTGGAAGGCTTATTGGTGCCATCTGGTGGGAGAAAAAAAAAAGAAAACCATAAAAAATACCATGGTATTACCACAAGATTCCTGTTTAGCTCTATATGCAAATCAGACTATGTATCCCCAGTTGCTCATGAGAGTATTTTCAGACATAATTAATTTACTTTAACTTACTTTGAGTTTACCATTTAGATATATTAAGACATTATCAATGACTTCTTCATCAAAATTCTGCATTTTCCTATTAATTTTGTATGGTGGTAATTTTCAGAGCTGGGCAGATTACTAACAAATTTTGTAATCTGTTACTGATCCAAATTGAATGACAAAAATTGTAGTTAGTAACGTAATGTAATGTAGGCCTACACATTTTAGGTAATATAATCTGACTACTTTTAGATTACCTTTAGATTACTTTTGACCTATCTCATGTCATATTGATAAATAGGAATATAAATAGGAAAACCTTGTACCATATTGATATAAAAATACAGATAAGTAAGAAAATATTCCATTCTTGTTATTAGCAACATGAAGTGTGTTAAACATTACAAGGTTTTCTAAACTGGGGTTTGTGAAAAAAAAAAAACTCATATTTTTTTATTAAAATAAATAATTTAAATTCAATCAATATAAAACACTAAAAAATGTTATATTTTATGTATTTACTCGCATGTCATGTGACCATAACCAAGGTCAGAGAAACATAAACTGAATAATATATTGCTATTGTGTAAATAATATGTAATCATGTAATCTAGTCTGATTATGAGTATTAAAATGTAATTTACTTTAATTACAACTACTTAAATTTTAGAATCGGATTATGTAATCCAGATTCCGTCACTACCCAGCTCTAATACCACAAAAAAGTATTTTTTTATAGACCATTTAGCTTTTTAAAATCATGTCCACTGTTTCTGTCTTTTCATAAAGCAAGTGTCATGAAATGAATGGGTCAACAAGCTGACGTTCTACTTCCAAGATAACTTTTAAAGGTTTCTTAGTTAATTAGAAAGATTATTCCAGGTTTTTCTGGTAAACTGGTCATGCAATGTGTTATGTGCAATAATCTTTAGCCTGCAAATGTCATTTTAGATGCACATCTACAGGATAAGTCTGTTTAATATAAGCATTACAGTATTTGAATCCTTTTCCGTTTGCACAACATTTTTCTGTCTCACTTAACTAAAAAAATAATATCTGATCAGCCGTCCATCCACTCACAGCCGTGGGTCAAACCGGTTTTGGTACCACGTGTTCTTCCGTCTCTGACAGAGGGAGAGACACACAACCCCACGGTCTCCCTGTGCTGACATAACATACTGTATATCAGACTGTTTTAATCTGTTTAAGTTATTTAGGTTATAATTTGCTACTGGACTCAACCGCCTGGTTCTACAGGTTTCATAGCGACCGAACGGCGAGCAGCTGCTAGTAAACTCCCAGGCGCTGACCTGATCGCCTGTCCATCCAGGTAACGTATAAACGCTGATCTCTTATATTAATAACTCCAGTCTGTAATATAAATCTATGAACTATGATAAAAGTAACCATGTGTTTTTTTAATTAATGATCAAATCAGATTATAAGGAAGTGCGTTAGCATGCAGGCTAGTGTTGTCTGGTTAGGCTAAACTGATTCAGTTCAGTCATATGACAGCGATGTTACCGTTACACGCCGTGCAATAACACAAACACTAAACGTTTAGCAGAACGCTGCTAGACGCGATGATTTTTGTAAATGTGTTTTATGTGTATTATGGTTAATTATTTGTTTGGTTAGCATGCTAAGTTAACAGGATGTAAACATTTGGCACTGGAAAACTGGAACAGCCAGTCCAGCCTGACCAGATCTGAGCAGAAAAACAACTGATCATATTGTAACACATTTACACGAATACAATTCAAGTTAAAACTTGTATTTTTAATCTAGTTTGCAGTTAATCAAATCAGTATCAGAAATTAGCTTAAGGTCCCCCTGGAATTGATTTTTAGGGGCCTTTGCATATTATGTTAATTTATGACAACACTTAACTGTAAAGTGAATTAGTTCATTATTTATCAACCAATTAGATATGCTAAGAAGGGTCCAGAAGTCTTGACTACATGGCCAGTGTTGTTAATAGCAATGTGTTAATCTGTACTTTTATGTATCCTCATCAGGCCCAGATTGTGAACTGTGGAACAAGGTGGAAACTCCAGGGAGTTTTAGGTTTGTCTCCCCATGACAACGTGTCACCATGGTGACTGCGGCTCCAACAGTGATGCCGAGCGGTGCACCTCTGATGATGAGGACGCAGAGCTCACGGAGCTTGGACCACTGCTGACGAATCCATCTGAAACAGAGAAATCCAGAGTGAGTTATGAGAAAAAAATACAGGGCCAGTAGGGTTTTAAAGAGTTTTAAAATGGAAAACGGTTGTTTCAAAAAAGTGCAGCCTTGCTGAGACCCCAAACATTTAAATGGTAATGTACACTGCCGTTCTAAAGTTTGGAATCCGTAATTTTTTTTTTTTTTAAGAAGACTTTTCTGCTCATCAATGCTGCATTTATTTGATTAAAAAATACAGACAAAAATATTGAAATAGTAGTTTTCTATTTGAATATACTTTAAAATAGAATTTATGTCTGTGACACAAAGATTAATTTTCAGCATCGTTACTCCAGTCTTCAGTGTCACACGATCCTTCAGAAATCATGCTAATATGCTGATTTATTATCAGTGTTGGAAACCGTTGTAATGCTTAATATTATTTCAGGATTCTGTAATGAATAAAACATTTAAAAGAACAGCATTTTGTAACAACTACTGTTCAAAGTTTAGGATCAGTACATTTTTTCTTTCTTTCTTTTTTGAAAAAAAATAATACTTAGATTCTGCAAGGATGTGTTAAATTAATAAAAAGTGATTGTAAAGATTTAAAAAGAAAAGATTTCTCTTTCTTTTTTTTTTTTTAAGTAAATGCTGTTCTTTTAAACGTTTTATTCATCAAAGAATCCTGAAAAAAGAATCACAGGTTCCAAAAATATTAAGCAGCACAACTGTTTACAACACTGATAAAAAAAAAATCAGCATATTAGAATGATTTCTAAAGGGTCATGTGACACTGAAGACCAAAGTAATGATGCTGAAAATTCAGCGTTGCATCACAGTTATAAATTACATTTTAAAAGTATATTAAAATAGAAAACAGTTATTTTAGATTGCATAATATAGTAGTATCATAATAGTATTTATTTGGAACTTTGATGAACATAAGAGACTTCTTTAAAAATAACATTACAAATCTTACCGATCCCAAACTTTTGAAAGGCAGTGTACATATGAGTGGAGTGAGACAAGAATAACTAAACTTAACTAAAAGTAACTAAACGTTGATGAAAAGCATGATTGTGGTTGCAGGGCGCGTCAGCATTTCCGGATGAGGATGAGGATGAAGATGAAAGTTTGCGGGTGGTTACACTTCCCATGCAGGCACACCATGCCATGGAGAAAATGGAGGAGTTTGTACACAAGGTGACAAATGTTTATCCTTAACTGTCCTAGAACTCCTAATGACGTATTTCCAAAAGTGCCATGTATTTAATTCATCACAATGTTTGTATTTTAAATTGAGTGTAACGTAAATATGGCCTGTTTCTAGTCTGAGATGTTTGTGTTAAAGCAAAGTGTTACCATTACCAGGTATGGGAAGGACGTTGGCGTGTTATTCCATATCATCTCCTCCCCGACTGGCTAAAGGACAACGATTACCTGCTGCATGGACACCGCCCACCCATGCCGTCCTTCCGTGCCTGTTTTGGGAGCATCTTCAGAATTCACACAGAAACTGGGAACATCTGGACGCACCTGCTGGGTCTGTGCTTGTTATATGTAATATTGTGACAATGTGATATAACAAAACAAGTATCTCTTGAAATACTATATCACTTTAGCTTCTACTTGTAAACTCTGAAAAACATTCTGAAAGAATGTCAGCATTTATTTGATCAAAAATAAAAGTAAAACACAGTAAAACACAAGAAATATAAGAAATATTATTACAATTTAAAACAATTGTTTTCTATTTAAGTGTAATTCATTTCTGTGATGGAAAGTTGGATTTTCAGCATCAATACTTCACTCTTCAGTGTCACATGATTCTTCAGAAATCAATCTAACATGCTGATTTGTTGATCAAGAAACATTTATTATTACAGTCAAAGTTTTATGGAAACTGTGATAGATCGAACCATGTGGAGTTTTAACTGTCACTTTTAAACAGTCATATAACCACAGTGGCTTTTTAAGAAAGATAAATTGTACAATATTTGTAATCTAATATGTGTGAATCAGCTGCCCTAAGGATAACACAAAGTACACCACTTAGGCTTCTAATGTCATTCAAGCCTGTAATTATGTTCCTGGTATGTCATTTTGAAGGCTAATTAAGCTATCGTAATGTCTCCCTACAGGCTTAATTCTGTTCCTGTGCTTGGGTACACTGACAATGCTGCGGCCAAACGTGTCATTCATGGCGCCTGTCCAGGAGAAGGTGGTGTTTGGGATGTTCTTCCTGGGTGCAGTTCTTTGTTTGTGCTTCTCTTGGCTTTTTCATACTGTCTACTGCCACTCGGAAAAGGTCTCCAGGACTTTCTCCAAGTAAGTGACACCAGTTTTTATGCTCTTAGTATGTAGGCATATTATGAGAGGCACATTAAGCGACATTCTGTACACTCGCAGAATAATTGAAATAATTCAGATTTTTTTCATTTGAATGTTTTTGTAAATCTCACCAAGCTCAATATGTCTGCATTTATTTAATAAAAAATACAGTAAAACAGAAATATTGTGACATTTTAAAATAACTGTTTTCTATTTTAATACATTTAAAAAATGTATTAAGGCAAATGAATACTTTTATTCAGCAAGGATGCACTACATTAGTCAAATGTGACCTTAAAAACATTTTTTTATTTTACAAAAGATTTCTGTTTCAAATAAATAATGTTCTTTTCAAATAATGTTCAATTTGAATTCATCAAAGAATCCTGAAAAAAAGGTATCACAGTTTTTACACAAATATTAAGCAGCACAGTGGTTTTTAACACTGATAATAATAAGTGTTTTTTCAGCATGTTAGATTGATTTCTGAAAGGTGATGTGACACTGAAAACTCGAGTAATGGCTGCTGAAAATTCATCACATGAATAAATTTGATTTTAAAACAGTTATATCAAATTGTAATAATAGTTTTTAGTCTTGATCCACTTCAAATGCTGACTATTGTAAACTTACAGTTGCAAGAAATAATTGCAGCTTTATTTCTCGTAATTGCTATTTATTCAATTTATATATAATTCTGAGAAATAAAGTCAGAAATGCGAGATATAAACTTAGAATGATGACTTTATAACAATTAAGCAAACTGAGTCAGAAGTGTGAAATAAAAAAGTCTGAATTCTGAGAACATCAGTCTTGTTTTCACCTCAGGACTGAACTTAATAAAAAAAGTCAGAATTGTGAGATAAACTCTTTAAGCGACTTTATATCTCACAATTCTGACTTAATTCATAATTGCATATTTAACTCAGAATTGTGAGGTGTGAACTTGCAATTCTGAGGAAAAATTTATATTTTCAAAATGTATTTCTCGCATTTACGAGTTTATATCCTGCAATTCTGACATTATATCTGGCTATTCTGACTTTATAAATCAAAATTGAGTTTATATCTTGTAATTCTGACTGTATAACACAATTATGAGTTTATATCCTGCGATTCTGGCTTTATATCTCGCTGTTCTGACTTTATAAATCAGAATTAAGTTTATTTGATCTCAATTTGGAGAAACAAAGTAGGAATTGTGAGTTTGTATCTCTCAATTCTGATGTCAGAATTGCAAGTGTATATCTAAATTCTGTTGCTAGTTTATATGTCAATTCTGAGAAAACAATTAAGCGTTTATATTTCAATTCTGAGAAAAAAGTCAGTATTGCGAGTTTATATATTAATTTTGAGAAAAAAATAATTAAGCGTTTATATCTCAATTCTGAGGAAAAAAGTCAGAATTGCAAGTTTATATCTCACAATTCTGAGTTTGTATTACACGATTATGAGAAAAACGTCAGAATTGCGAGTTTATCTTAATTCTGAGGGGAAAAAAAGAATTTAGCGTTTATATCTCAATTCTGAGAAAATATTAAGCATTTAATATCTCACAATTCTGAGTTTGTATCATGCAAATATGATAAAAAGTATCACAATTCTGACTTTTTTCCTCACAATCTCGCAATTCAGATTTTTTCTCTCAGAATTTTTCTGAGTTTATATTTCACAATTCTGAGTTTGTATCACATGATTCTGAGAAAAAAAATGTCAGAATTAGGACTTTATATCTCTCAATTCTGACTTCTGTGAATTCTCATTCACATATCACAGTTCTGAGTTTGTATCACATGATTCTGAGAAAATGTGTCAGAATTGCGAGTATATCTTAATTCTGAGAAAAAAGTCAGATTTGTGAGTTTATATCTCAATTCTGAGAAAAATCTAAATTAAGCATTTATATCTCACAATTCTGAGTTTGTATCATGCAAATCTGAGAAAAAATATCACAATTCTGACTTTTTTTCTGGCAATCTCGCAAGATATAAATTCGTAATTCTGAGAAAAAAAATCTGAATTGCAAGATTGCGAGAAAAAAAATCGTTGCAGTTACCTATTTTTATTTTTTATTCAGTGGCGGAATCAATCCTCCATAGGTATAAACATGACCTTCAGTAACTTGAGTGTATTTTTTATGTCTGTAGGTTGGATTACTCTGGTATCGCGTTGTTGATCATGGGCTCATTCGTTCCGTGGCTGTACTACTCGTTTTACTGCTCTCCTCAGCCGCGGCTCATCTATCTCTCTGTTGTGTGTGTGCTGGGTGTCGCTGCCATCATTGTGGCCCAGTGGGATCGATTCGCCACCCCTCGCCACCGGTCCACACGTGCAGGTAACACACTCACCTGCTTTTGTAAATGTTCCACCTGACTGATTGTTTAAAGATGTTGCTTAAAACGCGTTTTCACCTATTTAGGTGTTTTCCTGGGCCTCGGTCTGAGTGGGCTCATTCCCACAATGCATTTTACCATCGCAGAGGGTTTCGTGAAGGCAACAACAGTGGGTCAGATGGGCTGGTTCTATCTGATGGGTGCCATGTACATTAGTGGAGCAGGGCTTTACGCAGCACGGATACCTGAACGTTACTTCCCTGGAAAATGTGACATCTGGGTAAGACTCAATGGAATCTTAGTTGCATGGGCTAAAAAAGTTGGATACTCATGATCTCTGTCTGTTTTACTTTCTCAGTTTCAGTCTCATCAGATATTCCATGTGCTGGTTGTCGCGGCGGCGTTTGTCCATTTTTATGGGATCTCAAACCTGCAGGAGTTTCGCTATGGCCTGGAAGGAGGCTGCGCAGATGACACTCTGCTGTAAAAAAAAAAAAAATCACTTGAACTTTGGCCAGTGCCTGCTCACTTCACAATAAACCTGGACCCGACACAATGCTGATTTAAAGATTTTTATTGTCTCTTGAAGGATTTTAACATATATTTGAATAAGATGTTTATTTGTTAAAGATACTTAGAATTCTTGAGGTAGTCTTGTGTTTATATTGTTCTTTACTATTTCAATGCAGCACAGAATTTATTGTAAATCACTGGAATAAATCATAAAGCATTACAGAGGTCTTGAGAGACACTATCTCCTCTGACACTTTTTCTTTTGATCTATTGGTTTATGGTTCTGTACTTTGTAAGATTTTTAGGGAAAACGCATATGAACATGCTTAGGTCTCAGTTTTCTCAAACATGTTTGCATGATCATTCATTAACTTTTGACCTGAAATGCTTAACCCAGAGCTTTAGCTTTAGCAGTGAGATTCATGTTGGGACACAGTTTTAGCTTTTGTTTAAGTGAATCAGGGTTTCAGTCCAAAATACTTGCACTGGGTTTAGAAGTCAAGATACTTAAAAAAGAACAAAATAAAGATAAAACGCCTAGAATTACTTGCTTTGTTCATTAATAGTCCTTTTGACAGTATACGTTATATAATTTATTAATATACAGTTGAAGTCAAAAGTTTACATACACCTTGAAGAATCTGGAAAATGTTGTTTATTTTACCAAAATACAAGAAATCATACAAAATCCATGTTATTTTTATTTATTACTGACCTTAATAAGATATTTCACATAAAAGATGTTTACATATATTCCACAAGAGAAAATAATATCTGTTGTTACCTGAATGATCTTTTTTTTTTTTAGTGATAGTTGTTCATGAGTCCCTTGTTTGTCCTGAACAGTTAAACTGCCTGCTGTTCTTCAGAAAAATCCATCAGGTCCCACAAATTCTTTGGTTTTTCAGCATTTTGTGTATATGATCCCTTTCCAACAATTACACACTGACTGAGGGACTCATATGCAACTATTACAGAAGGTTCAAACTCTCGCTGATACTCCAGAAGAAAAAACAATGCGTTAATAATGAAAACTTTTGAACAGAATGTGTACATTTTTCTTATTTTGCCATAAATATCATATTTTTTTATTTAGTACTGCCCTTTAGAAGCTACAGAAGATACTTACACCTTTCCCAGAAACAAACTAACTTTATTTTAACTTTATTTTTATTTTTACTTTAAATTTACCCTGAACTTCAAATAAAAAAAAAAAAGTTTTCACCCCCTGGCTCTTAATGCATTGTAAAATATCCTATTCAGGTCATTGAATTAATAATCAAGTGTATGTAAACTTTTGAACAGGGTCATTTTTATAAATTCTATAATAGCTATGTTCTCTTGTGGACTGTGTCTTTTATGTGAAATATCTTACTAAAGAGGACAGTACTAAATAAAATATAACATACATTTTGTATGATTCCTCTTTGGTAAAATAATAAAAATTGTTAGATTCTGCAAGGTTTATGTAAACTTTTGGCATCATCTGTATGTAGTAAAATTATAATGTTTATTAAGTTTTAATATTTATTTAGTTTTAGTTTCTTTTTATGTTTTACTTTATGTATATTAAATATTTTATTTCAATTTTAGTAATTTTAGTATTTCAACTTTATTTATAAATGTAATTGATAATTAACTTATTTCAGTTACTTGCCAAAACATTTCAATTTTTTAAGTTTTTTACTCTAATATTTATATTTTATTTTCACTGGCTGAAAATTATATTTAATAGTTAACAATAATAACACTATTAAATGTATACTACACACAATACCCAATTTAGGCCCAACTTGAACTACAATGATGATAAACTGTAGTTATGACAATCTTTGTCAGAAGAATGCATGACTACTTTTCACTTTAAATTATATAAATAGAGCTGTTCAGTTTGTAGTCTAAAAAAAAAGCAGTCAAGTCAAGAGTCACGTGAAAGTGTTTCCTCTGAGGTCTGTGGTTTCAAGAGATGGTAATATATCAATACAGTACTTAAATTCACAACCTTGAGGCATTTATATGCGACGTTGTTTAAGGTAACAGTATATTTTATAGTGAATTACAACGTTTTTATTTCTGATAAAAAAATTGGCTTTATTTATTTATTTAATAAATGATTAAATGAAGGTCAGAGTCTGTTACGTGAGATGACATTAAGGAAACGCGCGAGCACGGTGCTTACAGTGCGCATGCGCGCTGGTGACGTCGCAGTGTTTTGCTGGGGATGCGCGCACACGTGAACGCTGTTCGTTTCATTGCTGGAGTAACATTAATTCAGTTCACACCTGCGAGGGTCTCCCTGTGAGGGGTGCCAGCAGATGTCTAAATAGACTGCTGTGTGCTGTCATCCAGTCCCGGTCCGTTTCTGTTCTGCTGTGGATCCGCTGTACGCTGTGAGTTCAAAAAGAGATGTTTATGTGTGGGTTAGCATACGTTTTCAGTTAGCGTTAGCATGTAGCCTCATCTCACCTCTGTGAGACTTAAACTCTCACCTGATTCACACCAACACATTCAGATGAAATTATACTAATAAAATAATATTAAACACGACGAAATGATTACTGTGTTCCGTCAATAGTAATACACAGGTGTAGTGCCCATCAGAGCTTACAGGTAGACCTTTTCTAAAACATTTTGTTTATGTATACTACATTATCGTGTTATTGTATTTTAGAATGTCCCTTTCTTTTTAAGAAGCTACTGAAAAGGTAGATATTTCCAAATTTAATTGTAATTATTTCATTCCATATTTTTTGCCATTAGGTTTCAGTTTCTCTCTGTCACTTCTTGGAAGATCTTTTTGGTTAATCAATTTATAAAATAACATTCTCAACAAATGGCAATGAACAGCTGTCATCTTTAAAGCTGCAATACAGATACAGATATGGACAAATATAGTCTGATATTAAAGAAATAGTCCATCCGAAAATGAAAAAAAACTGAATGATTTTTTCTTCGCTTAATCATACACTACCAGTAAAAAGTTTTTTAAATTAGTCTATTTAGCTCACCAAGCCTGCATTTATTTCGAAAGTACAGCCAAAAATAGTAAATTGTGAAATATTCTTATTATTTAAAATAAATGTTTTCTGTTTGAATATATTTTAAAATGTAATTTATTCCTGTGACCAAAGCAGCATTTTCAGCATAATTATTCCAGTTTACAGTGTCACATGATCCGTCAGAAATCATTCTAATATGTTGATTTGCTGTTCAAGAAACATTTATTATAATTATCAATATTTAAAACAGTTGAGTACATTTGTAGGGTTCTCTGATGAATAGAACGATCCAAAGATCAGCATTTTTTCCGAAAAAAAGGCGTTTGTAACATTATACACTATACCTTTCAAAAGCATGAAAAATATGTATGTATGTATGTATGTATGTATGTATGTATGTATATATATATATATATATATATATATATATATATATATATATATATATATATATATTTGGAAAGAAATTCTGTAAATTAATACTAATATAATTAATATTTAGCAAGAGTGCTTTAGACATTTATAATAAGTTACAAAAGATTTCTTTTTATTTCTTCTGAGCTTTCTATTCATCAAAGAAACCTAAAAAAAAAAAATCTACTCAGCTGTTTACTCAAAATTGTAATAATAATAATAATAATAATAATAATAAATGGTTTTTGAGCAGCAAACCAGAATATTAGAATGATATCTAAAGAATCATGTGACTGGAATAATTATGCTAAAAATTCAGCTGTGAAATCACAGGAACAAATTACATTTTAAAATGTATTCATATAGAAAACATTTTAAACAGTAAAAATATTTAAATGTTTTAGTTTTTGCTGTATTTTGGATTAAATAAATGCAGGCTTGGTGAGCACAAGACACTTTTTTTTTTTAAAAACTTTTGACTGGTAGTGTACAAGTAGATGTTTTGAAGAATATTGATAACCAAACAATAGAAGTCAAAGGGAACCGAGGTCTTTTATGTTCCTCTGAAGGAAGAATGTCATATGGGTTTGGGTTTTGTGTGTCTTTGGCATCATCAGTGATTGGTTGTGTCCTACAGAAATCATCATCCTGCAGTGCCTGAGGTTTTGTCACTCCACCCCACCCCCTGTCGTCATGGCGCCCAAGGACATCATGACCAATTCGCATGCCAAATCCATCTTGAATGCCATGAACGCCCTGAGAAAAAGCAACACGCTGTGCGACATCACTCTGAGGGTGGAGGCCACAGATTTTCCTGCCCACCGCATCGTGTTGGCGGCCTGCAGTGATTATTTCTGTGCCATGTTCACCAGTGAGGTAACAAATTAGCATTTATATGCACTCACATGTTACACAATCACTGTGGTCTGACCTGTTCACAGTTATGTGTCTTGAACTATAATAAGCGCTCACGTATCACACTCTCATTGTATTACAAAATTATTACAATTATTAAGCTGTAGTGCTTATTCAGAGTTATTTAAATTCGGGTATGGCTTATGATCTTCCTTTCCTGCTTCTCATCATCATTTCCTGTTCTCTTTGGATTAATATTCATAAAATTGGCACAAAGGTAAAAAAAAAAAAATAATCAAACTTAGTTGCAGTTCTGCTCTTTCACAGTAGGAGGTGCAGGCAGTCTCTTTATTCTCAGACATGTTGAAGTTAGTTCAGTTACTAGAGTGAACACAACACATGCTGTCAAGCTAGATGCACACTGATTGATGAAAATGTTGTCACTTATTTTATGGTACAATGTAAGAAAAATAGTGTTATATGTTATATTATGATAATAGTAGTGGTCTGTAATAGAATATTGCAGAAAATAAGCCATCAAAAATTTTATTATTCCTACACTAAACAAAGTTTAAAATCTGAAGATTTTAAACGATATAAAAACTATATGAGTTCTTAAAATATCAAACATATTTAATGTTCTCTGACTGGATCGATGCATAGTCCAAAGCTAAAAAAAAAAAAAAGGAGCCTGTGACCAGCATGCACTACGCAATTTTTTATGAAATCTGTTAATACAAATCTGCAGACTGGTTTTGATTTTCTGCAACTAGGGTCAACTTCTCCATCTTCTCCAATTTGGGCAAAAGTGTGTAGTGTATTCCAGCCTTTGCATTGCATTTTGTTCATCATGATAATCCTCACAACTCAACACAGCTTTTATCATTTTTGAAGGCCTAAATGCGTTTAATTTCTGACAACTCTTTTAGTCTTTATACAAACATTGGACCCCACTTTAAATTAAGTTTGTGTTATACTATGTACTTACTTTTAAATTATCATTTGATACAGTCCACTTATTGTACATACATGTTTTTACATTGTACTTGCACTGCCATTGAAAAGTTTTTAAAAACTATTTTTGTTTTTTAAAAGTATCTTCTGCTCATCAAAGTTGCATATATTTAATCAAAAACACAGGGGAAAAACTATATTGTGAAATATTATGATGATGTAAAATATTTTTTTTTCTATTTTAATACACTTTAAAATATAATTTATTTCTGTGAAGCAAAGCTGAATTTTCATCAGCCATTACTCCAGTCTTCAGTGTCACACAATCCTTTAGAAATCATATGATGATTTATTATCAATGTTGATAATAGCAAAACAGTGCTGCTTAGTATTTTTTTAGAACCTGTGCTACTTTTTTTTTTAGGATTCTTTGATGAATAAAAGTTCAAAAGAACAGTATTATTCATAATAGAAATCTTTTATAACAAATATAAAAAGGATGTGTTAAACTGTATCAATTTAACACATCCTTGCTGAGTAAAAGTATTAATTTCTTTAGAAGAAAGAAAGAAAATGACCCTGAACTTTAAACGGTATTGTATATTGTTACAAAAGATTTGTATTTTTAAATTTTATTTGACACTTAAGACTGGAGTAATGATGCTGAAAATTCAGCTTTGATCACAGGAATAAGTTACATTTTAAAATGTATTAAAACCGTAAAACGCTATTTTAAATTTCAATGATACTTCACAATATTAACATTTTTTAATGTATTTTTGACCAAAATATTTTGCAGCCTTGAAGAGCAGAAAAGACTAATTTAAAAAAAACATTACAAATCTTACTGATCCCAAGCCTTTGAATGGCAGTGTATATTGAAACATACCATCCTATAATTACACCTGGGCCCGTATTCTTATAGCTTCTAAGAATCCTTTCAGTAAGATCCTAATTTTGCTTAAAAAATCTACGTAGGAGTCTTAGCTTAAGAGAGATTCGGGACCAACCTAAGAGCAACTCTGAGCGAGAAAAAGACAACTTTTATCTTGGTTAGAAGGCGGGACTGACCCCGTTGCTACGTATGAGACAGCCTTTTGGAGACTGTGATTGGTTGGTTGACCAATAAGGAAATAAAAGAGCGCTTTTAAGTGTATGAGTCTATTATAAGCCTTCATTTTAAAATAATAGGCATAATTTTGCCTGTTTTACCATACACATTTACACACACACACACATATTCTTTATTTTTAATTTAACATGTTGTTAATATCATATTTAATGTATTTTATAGTATTAGATTAGGTTCTGAAGTGCTGTTTGTGTGATCACTTTGTATAAGTTTGTGACATACCCAAACCATCATTACTGCATAGTTGCATTTTTCCAGTTGTCAAATATGTTAGTGTAGTTAATGTGGTGAATACTTCCATTTTTGGCGCTATGGCATTTCTGCACTGTGTCTGAGATGTTTGCATGTGTCTAATAAGGATTGGTAACAAACATGATTCCTGCACAATCTAAAGTGTAGCGTCTTATTAACTCACTGTCATGCATTGTGTGCAACACACTTCTTCCCCCTTTTCATATTTTGTTCATCTTCTCCACTGCTAAAGGAACCTCTTAAAAGTCCTCCATACTCCTAACAATTTTGGCACTTAAGACCTCTTTTAAGGGTTAAGATGCTTTCTGAATTACTTTTTTCTTTACTAGGATTTTTTTTTTCTTTAATTTTAAGAGGAAACACTCACATTTCTAAGTATTTTCTTAGAATGTTGTCACTAGGAGCAACTTTTTGCACTAAGAATTTTCATGAATACGGGCCCTGTAGTTTCATCTGTAATTACACTATTAACCCTTATACATCTACCCATTAACCCTAACCATACAACCAAACCTGCTCCTAACCTTACCCGGATCCACCCTTAATAGCAACAAAAGTGTTTTGTAATTCAACATGAAAACAATAGGTACATTGTACCTAGCAATTGTTATAAGTCAGAAATGACAAGAAGGCAGCTTCCGGCAAATACAAACTCAATGGAGAGCGTAGAATTGTTTGTTTCCTGACGGTGTGGGCGTGGCCTAAATGCGCTCTGTCTCTATTGAAAGTCAGGGAAATACATTTTTTACATCATGAAAGTCATGGAATATCAGGGATTTTTGTTTGTCCATTTATCAAAATGTAATTTTTCTATTACATATTTTTATTGTTTCATGCGTTTGGCCTATTAAATGATAAACTTGATGACAAACAGAAAATCCTTCAGAGTGTTTAACCCCTGAAAGCATAAAAAACGTAAATTAATTTCTGTTGAAATGTACAGAAAACATCAAATTGCATTTAGCGGATAAAAGCCAAAAAGAAATAAAATAATTCTGCTTTTAGTCAGGGAAAGTCAGAGAAAAGTCAAAAGGAACTTGACATTTGGCTTAAAGTAGGAACCCTGTAGAATAGTTTGCAAGAGCATGATCATAAACACATTGAAACTGTAAAAGCAGACTAGTAAGTAGATGAGCTTTTCTGTTCAGCTGAATGACATTAAATGTTCCCAACCAGTTATCCACTTGTTAGCAACTGTATTCAAGACAAGTAAAGGCTTTAAAACATCACAAGGATGTACAGTATTACTGTTGTGTTTTATGGCAGTAAAATAAAATGTGAAAATATCCAAACACCCAAACTTGGAACTGGAAATGTTGAAATGTAAACTTCAAATTTTGACAGACACTGCTGTTTTAATCTCCCAAGCTTTTAAAATCTAGAAGCTCTGTCCACACCTGAAAAGGGGTATGGGAGCACAAGCTCATTTGCATTTAAAGGGACAAACACAAAAACAGTGCGTTTTGGCTCATAGCCTAAAAGTGGCAAATTCAACAAGCTATTAAAAATTATCTGTAGTGTATTTTGAGGTAAAACTTCACATACACACTCTGAGACTTATTTTACATCTTGTAAAAAGGGGCATAATGAGTCTAATGGTAATTCTGTGAGAAATAAACACAATTGCGAGTTATAAAGTCAGAATTGCGGGATATAAACTATAAATTCTGACTCTTTTCTCGCAATTCTGACTTTTTTTCTCAGAATTGTAAGATATAAACTCCCAATTGCGAGTTATAAAGGTTAAGACCAATATGTTCACAGAATTGCTGTGACTTTGTAACTCGTAATTGCAAATTTATTTCCCAGAATTGAGTATATCCCACAATTCTGACTTTATAACTCACAATTATGAGCTTATATCTCACAAGTCTGAGACAAAAAGTCAGAATTGCGAGTTTGTATCACGCAATTCTGTGAAAAAAAAAAAAAAAAGTCTCTCTCTCTCTCTTTCCATATATATATATATATATATATATATATTAGGGCTGTCAAATGATTAATCGCGATTAATCGCATCCAAAATAAAAGTTTATGTTTACATACTATATATTTGTGTACTGTGTATATTTATTATGTATATATAAATACGCACACATGCATGTATATATTAGGGAAAATATTTTAGATTTATATCTAAAATATTTATATTTATTTATAATCTAAATTGTATACAGGTATAAATATATATACATATTAATATTTTGTTTTAATATATACGTGTATGTGTGTGTATTGATATGTACATAATAAATATACAAAGTAAACACACATATAGTATGTAAATATAAACTTTTATTTTGGATGCGATTAATCGTTTGACAGCCTTAATATATATATATATATATATATATATATATATATATATATATATATATATATATATTATTTATTTATCATAATTTTTTGATTTGGTGGATGAAACAGGCTTCCATAGAATAAAAGAGAAAAAAGGTGGAAAGCTGAAAAATATATATATATTTTTAACGTGTTATTTTCTTGTTGCTCTATAGCTTGCTGAAAAAGGGAAGTCATTTGTGGACATTCAGGGCCTCACAGCATCCACCATGGAGATCCTGTTGGATTTTGTTTACACAGAGACGGTGCTGGTTACCGTAGAAAATGTTCAGGAGCTTCTGCCCGCTGCCTGTCTCCTGCAGCTCAAAGGTACAAAGACACAAAATAGCTCAGCTCACATTGTTTCTTTGTCATGGGATTCTAATATTACCAAACCCATCTGATTATTTGTACAATGTTTATAGATTTGTATCTGAATAAAGCAAATGATAAAACCATTTTAAGTTTATTGCTTTAAAAATCAGCATGATGTGATTTTTGGTTCTGTTATACGGGAATGAACATTGAATTCTTGCCGAGATGCAAGCATGGTAAGGACTTACTGAGATTCTTAATTGTGAAGGAGACAAACACAAGTATAAACCTGCATGAGATTACGGGGCAATTATTGCCACAGACCTGCCATTAGAGCTTGGCTGCAGAAGATAAAGATTACAGAAGAATCTGATTGATCTCTAAGGTTTTTTTTGTCTTCTCAGTCTCCATTTAAAAAAAATATGAGAAAGTATCAACTTTTTAGCAAACACTAACAGATATTTCAAGTTAATGCACACAAGTCAGCAGTTAAATTTATCTGATTTTGAACTTGACAGTCAAGTTTTTGAGTGCTCAAGTAACCATTTTTTTCTGCAAACATGATACTTTAGAAAAAAAAGATGTTGTTGAATAGAACATACAAAGAACAGCATTTATGTGAAAGTTTTTTTTGTAACAGTGTAAAAGTATTTACTGTTACTTTTAAACAATTTACTAAGTCCTAGCTGAATTATGAATAATTAACCAAGTCATTTTGTATTGTATTGTTTCTCCTTCTCCTAATGTATCAAATTTAGCTAAAAACTCCCATCTGTAGATGTGTGGGATAAAAAAAGATTAAAGGAAGGAAAAAGGAAAATTATTCAAATGTATTAAAAAGAATAGGATATAAAAATAACATGAATCACATTCAGTCACTTGCCTTTGAAATGTGATGTGCAACCAGTCGTACTCAATTCTCAGGATTAGAGTTTAATTTAATAATTTTGTGTCTCCTGTTATGTGTACAATACGATTATGTAGCCACTGTCCAACTTTGAGATTGGAAGTTGGAGGAAAAAGCTGTATTTCAAAATGTAAAACAACACATCCCAGATACTTTTAAGATTTCTTGAAGTC
This sequence comes from Cirrhinus molitorella, assembly GCA_033026305.1. NCBI lineage: Eukaryota > Metazoa > Chordata > Actinopteri > Cypriniformes > Cyprinidae > Cirrhinus > Cirrhinus molitorella. The sequence continues at coordinate 15,444,285 of CM065125.1, read as the reverse complement.
TGAGATTGACTTAAGAGTCTGAAATGAGATAATCAGATTATCAGCAAAGTCTCTTTAGTACTCAAACTAGAGGATGTTTCCGACAGGTTGTGACAAAAAAAAATCTAAAGCCATGTGACATAGCCTGAAAGCTTTTTAAAAAGTACTTCCTGAAAAGCAAAACATTTATATTTGGTGCAAACAGAATGTAGCTTGACACCTAGGTAACACCTTCCCTTCTCTCAAGAATGACTGTGGCATCAGGCTTCTGGCTTGCTTTGAGCAGAAGGAAATGGAAGTTGCCATTAAGAGCAGTATAACTAGCCAGACCCCTCAGGCAAATCCGTTCTAAGCCGAGGTCGGCATTAAAACGAAGACTCGTTTCCCAGCACACTAAATTACTGGGAAAAAAGACTGTTTTTGTTTGTCTGCCACATAATATATCTGCAATAAATAATTGAATTTGCTTTTTTTTTTTGCTTAATGCATTTTCTTGATTTGCTAGTAAGCCTGCTGCGGATTTCGATGAATTCTGCTGTATTTAGTGTTGATTCTGGTGTTGTTTTTTGTGTGTTTGTTCTCCGCAGGTGTAAAAAGAGCTTGCTGTGATTTTCTTAATAGTCAGCTGGATCCATCAAACTGTCTGGGAATCAGAGACTTTGCAGAAACGCACAACTGTCTGGACTTGATGCAGGCAGCTGAACTGTTCTCACAAAAACACTTTGCTGAGGTGGTGCAACAGGAAGAGTTTATGCTGCTTAGTCAGAGCGAGGTGGAAAAACTTATCAAGTGTGATGAAATCCAGGTGAGATTGTCTTCACTGACCTTCTCTGCTCTTTTGCAGTCTGAATGAGTCCATGCCTTCATGTGCAACTGGGAAATTCGTACCTCTGAGTTAGCCATTCGTTTTTTAAAATGTTTAACATAACACAGAATTAGTCTAAAGAAAGCAAAATAATTCGATTTTAGATCTAGATAACATCTGAATTCAAAATCACGAAAATGATTAATTTGTGAAAGCTGAGTAATTAACGTCACACTTTATTTCTCTAAACTATTCTATACATCACACCTTTAAAATGACTGTAAAACAGCCTGTAAACTTAAAATACTGTAACTTGCTAAATCATTCATTTTACCATTCACTAAAGGCATGCTTTCTGCTCTATAGAATATAGAAATATGCTATTATCTTCTGTATCATCTAGAATTCGTAGTTTTTCACTTTCAAAATATCTTTTGCTTGGTCATTCATGTGCTCAGAACATCTAATTTTAATACTTATTTTAACACTCTCTACCTAAAGGAGAAGGTCACTTCCAGAATAAAAATGTTCTGCTAATTTACTCACCCCCCTGTGATCCAAGATGTTCATGTCGTTCTGTCTTCAGTCGCAAATAAATTAATGTTTTTAAGGAAAACATTCCAGGATTTTTCTCCATATAGTGGACTTCAATGGTGGCCAACGGATTAAATGTTCAAATTGCAATTTCAATGCAGCTTCAGAGGGTCCCTGTCGAGGAAATAAGGGTCTTGTCTAGTGAAACGGTTGGTTAAAAAAACTTATATAAATAAAAATGGTATATGCTTTTTAACCACAAATGCTCATCTTGCTCTAGCTTTGCAATGCGCATCTTCACGCATTACGTAATTTTGGAAAAGTCACGTGTGGTTAGTTCATCTGTGCACTTTGGTTCAAAAAAGTAGCGTAGGCTGAAAACCTCATCAAAATCACATTTTCTCCTCCAATAATGTCATCGTGTAGAGCCTTTTGAAGTTGCTTTAAAATAGCAATTTGGACCTTCAACCCATTGGCCACCATTGAAGTCCACTATATGGAGAAAAATCCTATAATGTTTTCCCCAAAAACCTTTATTTCGTTGCGACTAAAGAAAGACATAAACATCTTGGATCACATGGTGGTGTGTAAATTATCAGGAACTTTTATTCTGGAAGTGTACTTCTTTAAAGGGCACAAGTGATACAAAAGATTATTATAGAATATACTCAATAGTTTACATCGTTACTGGTCAGAGTTAGACATTAGTCTGCAAAGTTTGGATTTAGGAACCAGTTTAGCCTGGTTTTGAGTAAAATACTTAGCTGCAAGTTTGAAGTTGTAATTTTGCATTTTTGAGACTTTTAGGCATATTGAGTAATGAAGATAGTAAAAACGCAGGTACAAACCTGTAACCCTGCTTCTTTGTCTTGTTTTATACACATGGACTCTCTCAAACAAAAACATCTGCCTTTTGTGTTGTTAAATTCCTGTCTTTCACCGCCGTCCATTTATTCTAAAGATGTAATTACGGTGTTTGGATTTAAATTTATAGTTACTCGAAGAAGTAGCAGATCTAAAGCCATTAAAATTAAAAGCAACAAATAAAGTTTTGCTATGGGGGCTTGTGCCTGAACAAATCTGTGTGTTAAATGTGTAGGTTGACTCAGAGGAGCCTGTATTCGAGGCAGTTCTAAACTGGGTGAAGCACAACAGAAAAGAAAGAGAGCCATACCTGCCCGATCTGTTGGAGTATGTGCGGATGCCGCTGCTCACCCCACGATACATCACTGATGTCATTGACATAGAGGTCAGATTTTGCTAATCAAATATATGCTGACTGTATGAATGTACAGGAGGCTACAGTTAAAAGCAAAGATTGTGTACATTGTATTGAGTGTTGCGTCTGCGTTTTAGCCACTGATACGCTGCAGTCTGCCGTGTCGAGATTTGGTAGATGAAGCAAAGAAGTTTCACCTCCGGCCCGAGTTACGCAGCGAGATGCAGAGTCCTCGAACCCAAGCAAGACTCGGTCTGATGCCTCTGTGTGTTTTCAGTATTTAGGCCTGAAATCCTTCAATCTAATTGATCCTCAGTGTATATATAAATCATTATGTCAGTTCACTCTTTCGCTGAATCAGTTTTGCGTGTTTTAACATGATTGTGATGTTCTTGTGAAATCTTGTTCAACTACTTTTTGACACTGGAATGGGTTTTAGGTGCCAAAGAGGTTCTTTTGGTAATTGGAGGATTTGGCAGCCAACAGTCACCCATTGACGTTGTTGAGAAGTATGATCCTAAAACCAGAGAGTGGAGCTTCCTTCCTGTAAGTTTTATGTTGTCCAATGATTAAAACAACTTCCTAGTGGGCAACAGTGCCACTGAAATGAACATCATGTCTGTCTGTAGTATTTATTACATGCTAGTGAAATGTATGAATTTTTAGGGTAATTTGACCTGTAGAAGGTGGTTTTATTTCTCTCATAACACATTTCTGTTTCAGAACATTGCAAGGAAGCGACGTTACGTTGCCACCGTTGCCCTGAATGATCGCGTCTATGTTATTGGTGGTTACGATGGCCGATCACGGTTGAGTTCAGTTGAGTGTTTGGACTACACAGCAGATGAAGATGGAGTCTGGTATTCTGTCGCCACAATGAATGTACGCCGAGGCCTTGCTGGAGCTACAACCCTCGGAGGTACATTTGTAGAGTTCTAGTAGTTTCTTTTGGATTCTGGGTTAAGGTGGGTCGTTTATGAAGACTTCAGAAACATGAGCATTGAATGAAGCATTTCAGTTCACATGAGACTGAAACAGAATCTGCCAACCAAACGAGTTCAGTGAGTCCGAATTATGTGGGTTTGGTGGATGTACGGCAGGATGATTTTCTTCAAACAATGTTCTTGTGCTACATCGCCTGAAGTGCTTTTCTTTTGCAAGTCGGTTGAGCGAACCAGCTTTGTGTCAATCAAATTGTTGGTATTTTTAGAACTAGTCACGCTTAAACTGATTTCTTTCTTTTTTTTTCCCTCTACAGATATGATCTATGTTGCAGGTGGATTTGATGGTAGTAGACGCCACACCAGCATGGAACGTTATGACCCCAATATTGACCAGTGGAGCATGCTGGGAGATATGCAGACTGCCAGGGAGGGAGCAGGACTTGTTGTAGCCAGTGGACTTATTTACTGTTTAGGTAACGTTTTGTTTTGTTGTAGAAGGTAAAAAAATTTGTCTGGGGTGATGTCTTTTGGTCATCTTGTGCTGAGAATCCAGCAATACAGTTGTTCATAACTAGCTTTCATAATGACACAGATGGACACATAGCTTTTCAGACATGGTAAACACTGTGTTTGTGTGTGTATGCAGGTGGTTATGATGGTCTGAACATCCTGAATTCTGTAGAGCGGTATGACCCTCACACAGGACACTGGACCAGCGTCACTCCCATGGCCAACAAACGCTCGGGTACATTCGGACAAGAATGCTTTTTAACTTGCTAACACATATTTTGATTCTATAGCAGGTCCTAAAAATAAGCCTATTAGCTATTTTCACAATGCAGGCAAATTTGGCACAATTTTTTTTTTGCTCACGTGACTCTGATCTGTTTTTCGCGTGACCGTGTGAACAAAACAAACCATGTGGATCTTTTCAATTCCGATCTGTGCCACTTTCATATGTTGTACTAAATCTGTTACAGGTCAGATGTTTTACAATGCGACCGCAGTGTGAACAGTCATATCAATGAAATGATATTACGCAGCGCCTGAAAATAGTCCCCAGTTAGGTAACTTCCAACGTGACCAGCACTAAGCCACTAAGGTAATAGTAAAATAGCTGGGGACTATATTCAGGCGCTGCGTTAATATCATTGCGCCTGCTGCACCCATGGTACGACAGCAAAGTTCCTTGATTATTACGCCGAAATGAGAGTATAGTTCCTATCCATATCAGCTTGGAAGATCACAACTTTTCATTTTTCTGTCGGTCTTTGTACATGATGTATCTACAGAAGAGTCAAGTTTTAAATAGGAAAAATTTTGAAAAAATGTGGTCATTTTCGAAGTAGATGCTAATGGTCTAATCAGATTCAATAATTTATGCTAAGGTATGCTAAAAGTGCTACCGGCAGACCCACAGATCAGCTGAATGGATTCAAAAACGGTAAAACTCATCTGTTTAACTCTAGTTGGAAAATGAGCCTATTTTCAAAAAAAGTGGAGTGTTCCTTTAAAGCATTGGTCTCAAACTCAGTTCCTGGTGCCACAGCTCTGCACAGTTTAGCTCCAACCCTAATCAAACACACCTGATCCAGCTAATCAAGCTCTTCAGGGTAACTAGAAGCTTCCAAGCAGGTGTGAGTTGGAGCTGGTTGGAGCTAAACTGTGCAGAGCTGCGGCCCTCCAGGAATTGAGTTTGAGACCTCTGCTTTAAAGGGATAGTTCACCATAAAATAAAAATTACCCCATGATTTACTCACCCTCAAGCCATCTTTGGTGTTTCTTTACAAATCGTCATTTTTGTACTTCTAATTTGTGACCGGTGTTTTATCACTGGAGCTTACGCTACACCTACGTCATTCACTGGAACGCCATTCTCTCTAAACATTCGCACAACCGTGTTTAGACAGGTTTAGGATTTTTTTTTTTTTACATAAATGCATCAATTCACTTCAAAAGGCCTTTATTAACACCCCCCCCCCCCCCCCCCTTCAAAATCATTCACATTTTTGGGTGAACTATCCCTTTAACTTTAACCTTTTTTTTTTTTTTTTTTTTTTTTTTTGAGATCAAACAGTAATTGACTGCTTTCATCTACAGGTGCTGGTGTGGCTTTGCTGAATGATCACATATATGTTGTCGGAGGGTTTGACGGCACAGCCCACCTGTCTTCCGTAGAGGTGTACAACATCCGCACAGACTATTGGACCACTGTGGCCAATATGACCACACCACGCTGCTACGTAGGAGCCACAGTCCTGAGGGGCCGCCTTTATGCCATTGCAGGGTAAGACTCAATATAGCATGGTAGACTCTTCTCTTTTGGGTGTTTGTCATCTTCTGCATTGATATTGCATCTGTGTTCTTTCTGCAGATATGATGGGAACTCGCTGCTGAGCAGCATTGAATGTTATGACCCCGTGATTGACAGCTGGGAGGTGGTGACGTCAATGGCAACACAACGCTGTGATGCAGGAGTTTGTGTGCTTAGAGAAAAATAAGAACAGAAACTATTCTGAGGCGCTTTTAACACCTGGACGCTGGAATCTGCACTCTACTGCTTAGCGGAGTATCAGATCCCGTTACCAGCCTTTTTATGACTCTTTACGCTTTTTGGATTTAGATTTTTGTTGCCATCTGAGATCTCAGTCCTTGTTTTCCCCTTAATGAGGGAGAAAACACTAACTTTCTGATACAATCAACATGTGTGTTTTGCCACCATGTTTTTGTCTTCATACAGACTCTGATCCCTGTGAGATTCACTCAGTTGGGTCCTTTAAAGTGCAATATAATAATCTACTGGTGTCAAAATGTCTCGGAGAAGAGACAAGTATGTGTATGCCTTACTGCCCAGGTGACTGAATCCTTCCTGAAGAAGTGAACTTTGCCAGGATGTGACAACAGAGGTGCTTTGTGTAATCTGTCAATCCTGTCATTAATGTCCATTTTGACATAGCCTCTGGTTGCTGGGGCTCCTTTCGTTGACTTGATCCTTTATCTTCGTGCCTGAAGCACCAGGGATTTTTCCATCATCATGTACAGGAACCAGAAATCATGAAGCCAGTTTGCTGGTGTTTCAAGTGTGTTTAATAGTGTGAATCCAAATGCACGGGTGAATTTAGCTGTGCTTTCTCAGTGAAACCGTGTTGTCAAATACTGGAAACTGACCCATTAATATGAATGAAGGATGACTTGCATGGTCGATGTTCTGCAGTATATCATTGATGTGGTATGCAGTTTTAATAGTGTGACTCCATGATAAAGACAATAAAGGACAAGTCTGTTTATCATGTAACACTATTTAAGCTTCACATCATGCGCTTACCTTGTGAAGATTTTAAAATAGATGCTACACTACAATTTGAAGCCATACTTGCTGATCTTTGCCACTGCTGCACGTCCTCCACCAAAATGACACTTTTTGTAAGGGGTCTGGTGATTTAACTGTAATTTCATAAAACATTTAAAGACCCACTGAAATAGAGAGATATATACACGTTTTTCATTTTTGTGCTGTCGTTTATCCTACTGAAACAGAAAATTTGGGATCAGTTATGCCAAGTGGTTTTCCCATAAGGGTGGCCATTTGTACATTTTATGGTCATGCTTCCGGTCTCATCCAGTTGTGCAAAACAGCTCTTTTTGCTGATTGATATTGCAAATCGGTGTGTTTTACCATGTTATTTTAATGTATTATTTTAATTATGAACACTGGTTTGTAGTGCAAACAGTTTTACCGTTTACTGCACGTTGTGATCATTTTTGTTATTTCCCTATAGCGAATAACGAACCAGAAGTCTCACACATAGGCTTACTTCCACATTGAAGAAAAAGGTGGATATTTGACTAAAGTACATGTAATGAAGTATTTTACATTCTACCAATGATAACCGCGGTAGATAGTAAATTTTGTGAAGAAGGGCCACTGGTAAGGAGCACTTGAGCTGTGTTTGTAATCACTACGATATTGGTTTCCAACAGTGACTAAAATATATACTTTAGATATGGGAATTGCAGTTTTTTAGTTTGATATTTGGAATATGGTCATTGAGCTATTTTTTTTTTTTAACACAGACCTGGCAACGCTGTTTGGAATGTATGTGTCTAATTTCGCCTTTAAGTGCACCAGGAAAACTCATACTATAGTGTTTTCATGAAGCGCCATCAATCTGAACAATCACTGAACTGAACTTTCATATTTTGCTCATTATAGCTGCTTAAAATGATCAGTTATTGTCATGTTTTGGGCGGGAAAATCATTTTAAGGTACTATACACTGCCAAAAGCTAAAGCAAATCAAGCACCTATTAACTCCAGTTTGTCAAATATTGCACCGTTTCCTGCTAAGTCTTAGCCAGCATAAATTAGTACATTAACCGAACCAATCAATGCTGTCAATTACATCTGAGTATCTCAAATATGGCTGTGCATCCGGGTAACTGACCAAACTATGAAGTAAGTGCAAAAGTTCTATTGTGCTAGTATTGTTAAGTATACCTGGCAACCCTGTTTGGGATGGTATGTATCTAATTCTGCCTTCAAGTGCACCTGGGAAACTCATGCTTCAACAAACCTAACATGAAAGTAGCCTAAATTAAGCAAAGTAATTATTTTGTGAACAATAAACCCCTACACCTGATTTCAAAATGATGAAAAATATTAACTTCTATATGTACATGGTATCACTTTTTTGTTACTATAACAAATCGTAAAAGTTGCGTGATTAACTTGTTTTACTGAAAAATGCTAATTTCTGTGTGTACATGGTATCACTTTCTTTTTTTTTTGTTACTGTAACAAATCGTAAAAGTTGCGTGATTAACTTGTTTCACTGAAAAATGCTAATTTCTGTGTGTATATGGTATCACTTTTTTTGGCGTTAAAGGTTTCTCTGTTACCATGTATAATGTTCGTGAACTTCGCTGAAGAAAAGCTGTCTAACAAAAGAAATACCTGAAGCACTTAAGAGGAAATTTAAACATTCCACGGAAGTCTCTGCCTCTCCTGCAGAAAGACAAAAAGAAAAAAGATATGAATAATTCACTTCACCGATAACCTATTTTCTTGTCAGGAAAAGGAAAGGCGGAGACAGGGCAAACAACTCTTTCGCTCTCGAGAACGGTTAGAAGTGTTGCAATACTTTTAAATCTACAGATGAGTGTTTGGTTACACCAATCGTATGGCGAGGAGAGGGATGATGCTTACTCTGGCCAATGGCGTGCTGCAGCGGGCGGTGTGAGCGTGCACGCGGTTATATAGACTGAACGGCGCACCTTTGGCCCCTCATTGCTGTGTTGGCGGAGACACGTTGCGCGTCTACACTCAACGGAGCGCAAAAACGACTTTTGGTGACTTTTCCACCGATAGACTTTAACGGCTTCTCAAAAACTTGTATCCACGAAGTCTAAATCAAAATGGTAAGTGTGATTCAGGTCTCTAACATGAATGTTTTCAGCTTTAATTAAAAAGTCAGACGTGGTCGTTCCCACCAAAACCGATGAATTACTTTTGACGTTACTTTGTATTAAACTGTACGTTAGTTGTGTGGCTCTTGGAGTGTCTTAAAGGGGCAGTTCACTTAAATTCTAAAACTGTTATTCGTCCTCAAATTTAACTTACTATCAAACCAGTGTGACTTTCGCTTTTCCGTGGAACACAAATGACATTTTGGGGGGACTGACATCCTTCACGTTCAAAAAGATGCGACTACAACTGCCAAACCTGTAGATTTTTACAGGCTTAAAACTACATAGCGATTTAGCGTTAAGTTTTGGGTGAACTGTCCGTTTAAGACATTGGGCCATAAAAGTTACTTTAGTCACATTGTCCACCAACTTGATATAACTGCAAACGTCGTTTTATCTCCCATCTCTTCCGTGTCTTCGTTTATGTGAAATTTCGCGTGCTCTTATGTAGGAAGTGTGACACACTTTGTACTCGTACTTTGAAAAATATGTATCGATATATATTTTTTTTCCCGGCCGGTATGTACGATTGGAGCGTAATGTGGTATAACTCAGAAGCTGCGCTTAAGGAATTCGTGGAATCCCACCGCAGAGGCCTCTCACGCGCGCGGTCCGGTAAGAGCGCGAGGCTGGGGGATGGGGAGTCTGCTGACTGGTTTTCCCCCAACTTTTACAGACGTTTAGCCCTCAAGATACACTTGGAGCAGTCATTCGTTTAAAATACCGTTACACGTTGTCGTCGTTTCTTTGATGTTGGTGGCTTAATAATACTTCTCTTGTTCCTCTATTGTGCAATAATTCAGGTTACTGGCTCCTTCCTGTCGCCCATTTTGCGATAAAGAGCTAGAGATCAGAGAACCCGCACTCCGAGTCAACTTTCCTACTCTTAACATAATAAAATAGGTTGTGCTTGTTACACAAAATTTCTGACTTAAATGTGCTTGAGATGCCAGCCTTTCACCATGAAGACTTTTAGGGAGAATTCTGTCCTTTGTTCCAAACCTGTGTAGCTTTTTTTTTTTTTTCTCCCTCCTCCATTCATTCATTCATTAGACAAAATTAAGTGCTTCAGTCAGCTTTCAGGTAATTGCGTTCTTTTCACCTCCCCATACTAATGAAGTGAATGGTTAGATTGACTGAAGCTGTCAATCTAGCGTAGCCTCCTATTTATTTTATTTTTTTTCCCCACTGAAGAAAGTTGCACAGGATTGTAACATTCCTGAAGCTTTCTTTTAACACCAGGAAGTGAAATGCATCGGTGCAAATGATCTCTGTGAGATTCAGGAAGTACATATTTACTGGATATTAGTCTTGTGTTCTTTAGTCTTCAGGTCAGACCAAATAATTTGCTCTGTCATTAATAGCAAGAATCTGAACTTTAAGCTTTTGTTAGTGATTGAACTGTAGTTGTAGTTTCAAGTTCAGCTGCATGAGGAAGTTAGGATTTCAATTAGAGTTTCAGCTTTGCAAGGTTCAAAGTCAACATACAACAGTAAACTGACTCCAACTTGACAGACACTAGTAAAAGTGACCATTAAAGTAAAAGTGTAGGAGACCTTCAACAATGAGAAAGTCTAGCCATCATGTACTAAGATCACTGGGTTTATGTGCCTGGAGCCAGCAATTGGTTGGCAGTCTTTTAAAGGTTTTTTTTTTTTCTTCTTCCTTTTTTTCCCCCCCTTTGTGCAGCGTGAGTGCATCTCTATCCATGTGGGCCAGGCCGGAGTACAGATTGGCAATGCATGCTGGGAGTTGTATTGCCTGGAGCATGGCATCCAGCCTGATGGTAATATGCCCAGTGATAAGACCGTTGGTGGAGGAGATGACTCCTTCAACACTTTCTTCAGCGAGACTGGCTCTGGGAAGCATGTCCCACGAGCTGTGTTTGTGGATCTGGAGCCTGCAGTCATTGGTGAGGTTTCTTGTGTTATATACATGATTACAATTAAACTATCAGCCATCATAAAACCAAGCTTCTGGCTTGTAGCAAGTCAGATTTTTATTATGCCTGAATTAAAGGGATGGTTCACCCAAAAATTTGAATTCTGTCATTAAATACAGTCTATGGAGGCTCCGAGAGCTCTTGGATTTCCTCAAAAATATCTTAATTTGTGTTCTGAAAATGAACAAGAGTCTTTTCATCTTTTCAATTTTCATTTTTGGGTGAACTATCCCTTTCATGTGCATGTAATCTCCATCCAGAGTTTAAATGTGACAGGCTGTTTTTACATTATAAAAAGTAGTATATCAAAGAGAAATAATATACTGTATTTTATGTTTCAGATGAGGTGAGGTCTGGAACCTACAGACAGCTGTTTCACCCAGAGCAGCTCATCTCTGGGAAAGAAGATGCTGCCAATAATTACGCCCGTGGCCATTACACCGTTGGCAAAGAGATTATTGATATGGTGCTGGAGCGCGTCCGCAAACTGGTATGAATTATGATCGAGCGACAGAGTAACACAAAGCAGGGATGCACTGATAAGATCATAGAAATATTAGTTTTATGTGTTAATGTTAATTTTCATTTTAATTTGTGTTTTAAAAGATTAAGTTAGCATTAGATGGTGGTAAAGGTAAATGGAATATACAAATGGGAAATTACTGCACAATTGAACAAATACAAAATAATTAATATTGGCTGCTAAAAAAAAATATTTATATATAATATAATATATATAACTCCCATATTTATAAGGTGTGTTATAAGGATTGGTGCACCCAGAAATAAAAATTGTCATGTACTCTCTCACATTCTAATGGAAGCCATTTCTGCCACTGAATAAAAAAAGTTAACTGTTTCTTTCTATCCTGATGACTTCAGAATTTCCATCTGGCAGTTCTGGCTTTTGTTCTCTAATTACGACTTTAATTTATAATAAGAATATAATTTTTACTTTTTCAGCTTTAATTCTGAAAACATAATTAGTATATATATTTATTTTTTCCTTCAAAGCTGGACTTTATAGCTTGCAGTTGTGAAAAGTCAATTGCTTAAGTCAAGAGTTGCAAATTTTTCTGAAACTCAATTTGAAGGGAAAAAAATAATGCAACTTGCAATTGCAAGAAAGTTGCAAAGAAAGTTTACATCTCACAATTCTGACTTGGCAATTGAATGTAAAGTGTAAAACTGCAAGAACCATTTTTAATTGTTTTTAATTCAGTGGCAGAAACGGGCTTCCCTACATTTTTATCACAAGGAAGTGAAAGGCATTGTGCAAATGATTTCTGAGAGCTAAAGGGAAATGCAAAGTATGGATGCACTGAAATGACCATAATAGCATTAATGTTTTGGCTATAGCTTTTTTTTTTTATTTTATTTTATTTTTTTTTTTCTTAAAGATTTCACCCTCATGTTCCAAACCACTTCCGTATAACTTCCTTCTGCGAAACATAAAACATTTTAAAGTATATTTGCAACAAGTCCATTTATATGGACAAAACCACATGTACATAAAAAAAAAATACTATCCATTTAAGTGTGGTTTAAACCAGTATATGTCTGATACCATGAGTAATTAATAATTTTTATTTTTCCCCTCCTGTTCTAGACCGACCAGTGCACCGGTCTCCAGGGTTTCCTTATTTTCCACAGTTTTGGTGGAGGCACTGGCTCTGGTTTCACATCCCTGCTGATGGAGCGCCTCTCAGTCGACTACGGCAAAAAATCCAAGCTCGAGTTTGCCATCTATCCTGCTCCTCAGGTCTCCACCGCTGTGGTCGAGCCGTACAACTCCATCCTAACCACCCACACCACCCTAGAGCACTCCGACTGTGCCTTTATGGTAGATAACGAGGCTATCTATGACATCTGTCGCAGAAACCTCGACATCGAGCGTCCCAGCTACACCAACCTCAACCGTCTCATTGGTCAGATTGTCTCCTCCATCACTGCTTCCCTGCGCTTCGATGGTGCCCTCAATGTCGATCTGACAGAGTTCCAGACCAACTTAGTGCCATATCCTAGAATCCACTTCCCCCTGGTCACATACTCCCCCATCATCTCTGCTGAGAAGGCTTACCATGAGCAGCTGTCCGTGTCTGAGATAACCAGCGCCTGCTTTGAGCCATCCAATCAGATGGTGAAGTGTGACCCCAGACATGGAAAGTACATGGCCTGCTGTATGCTGTATCGTGGTGACGTCGTACCCAAAGATGTGAATGCTGCCATTGCTAACATTAAGACCAAACGCTCAATCCAGTTTGTGGACTGGTGCCCAACTGGATTCAAGGTAGGAGAGATTGAAAAGCCAAAATTTGTGTTTGTTCTTCAAACTCGATTAAAATTTTAACAAAGTGTCCTTCTCAACAGGTTGGCATCAATTACCAGCCACCCACAGCGGTCCCTGGTGGAGACTTGGCCAAGGTGCAGAGAGCTGTGTGCATGCTGAGCAACACCACGGCTATTGCCGAGGCTTGGGCCCGTCTGGACCACAAGTTCGATCTGATGTATGCCAAGCGTGCCTTCGTTCACTGGTATGTTGGAGAAGGAATGGAAGAGGGAGAGTTCTCTGAGGCCAGAGAGGATCTTGCCGCACTGGAGAAAGATTATGAGGAGGTTGGCGCAGACTCTGTGGAGGATGAAGAGGAGGGAGAGGAGTATTAAAGATGCTTTAAGAGGCTGATCTGAGACCAGATTTACACAGTGGCTTACAGTCAGAAAGAAACTGGTCCTACTCTAGCACTTACAGCAGTATTTACCTCTCCATTGCCAAGCTGCCTTATGCCCAGTGATGGGGAACAGTGCCCTGATGTGTGATTATATAAATGTTCTGTTTCGTGCTTTCTATACCTCTATTCTGTCTGATTTCAAAGAAACGAGTTGCCAAAGGCATTTGTATCTGTGAACACTTTTGTTATGTATGCTGTCTTTGTCTCTCACACATGCTGTAAGTGACTGATGGTTTCAAAATAAACTGTCAAATGTTCTTATTTGTGTGTATTGATGCCCTAAATACAGTTGAAGTCAAAAGTTTACATACATCTTGCAGAGATGTTAAAAATGTTAATTATACCAAAATGAGAGGGATCGTACAAACTGCATTGTTTTTTTTTTTTTTTTTTTGTTTTTTTTTTTTCTCCTCATGAACCACAGTGGTAGTTCATGAGTCCCTTGTTTGTCCTGAATGGTTAAACTTTCTGCTGTTCTTCAGAAAAATCCTTCAGGTCCCACAAATTCTTGTGGCTTTTCTGCATTTTTGTGTATTTGAATCCTTTCCAATTGCGCGATCCATCTTTCCACATGGTTGACAACTGAGGGACTTGTATTCAACTATTACAGAAGGTTCAAATGCTCACTGATGCACTTTTTGTTTTTTTTTGTTTTTTTGTTTTTTTTTTCCCCCCCATCTATATATATTTTATATATATATATATATATATATATATATATATATATATATATATATATATATATATTTTATTTATTTATTTTCCTCTGTTTAGTACTGCCCTACAGAAGATACCTACTTGTATGTTCCCCAGAAGACAAAATTGGTTAAATTTACCCTGATTCTCAAATTCAAAAAGTTTTCACTCTTCTGCTCGTAATGCATTGTTTCTCTTTCTGAAGCATCAGTAAGTGTTTTGAGTCCCTCAGTTGTCTTCAGTGTGAAAATATGGATCTTAATCATAGTCATTGTTGGAAAGGGTTCAAATACACAAATGCTGAAAAAAAGAATTTAGGGACCTTAATTTTTCTAAAAAAACAGCAGACAGTGTAACTGTCAAGTAAATGCATTGTATTTCATCACAACCATTTATGTGGACATGTTTGCCCTCCCACATCAAAATACATGGAGTAAAATAAAATTAAAAAGTACAATGATTCTGTACACCATTAATAATTTTAATGACTTTCCAAGGAAAGCATCATAATATCTGTTATTACAGCCCAGGCTCCAAATGCAATACTCCCTTTTTTCTTTATTTTTTTATAATTATTAAAACATGGGGTCACTTCCTTCCATTCCGCTTCAACATGTCCATTCATGTTAATCTTACCATTATAATCTTACTTGTAAAACAACAAACTTTCTGAATCTCAGTCTCAGGCGTGGCCCTGTAATACTGAAAATATGATGCTGAAATATAACAAAATTACAATGGTATGTAACACTGAAGTGAGACGCTACCAGATTTGTCTTTATTTCGTAACACAAAAGTAGACCACTATTTAAAGCGTTTTACTACGACGCCCCCTCCCCCGCGCAATTCGTCACACTATGCGCAAATCGTCCAATCAGCAGCCGTAGTGAGTCTATTTAAAGAAGAAGTCCCGGCCACTACAGCTGTCACCTGAAGGTATCCATACGCGGAGGTAAACACTGGGGCGGAGCGAGGCGGTTGACGGCTTCGAACGCATGTGGTTGGCAGAAGTGTATGATAAAACACAGAAAGTTTCCAAATGAACAGTGTGGAACATGTAGTTTTTATAAAGTTTTATATGAACGTACAATTCAACGGTGCATTTAATCTTGTAAAGCTTTGTTATTCACATTAGCGATTAATGTGGGCCCTATTTGTACCATGGCACATGTAACATGAACTTGAAAAAATGGACTTCCTCGGAAAAAAAAGATGCTGAAATTTGAGTGTTTTATTTTAAATAAAGTCTCATAATAGAATAAACGGTGGTAAAATATATAGCTGGAACGTTTGTTTGAATGTGACGTAAATATGAAAAGTATGTTTAGATTCTTGAGCATGAATAGTGCCTGCACTAATGTAAACGAATAACAACATATTTCCGAACTCTTATAGTTACGCATTTAAAAGAAAAACGGTTTAAATAATACAAGAACCAACGGTTAATTTCACGGTCGAACTGTCCCTTTAAAGTGATTCTTAAAAGCTAGAAATATGTGGACAGACTCGCTTCGTCTCTAGATTTTTAAGCGGATGTGGTCTCAGCCTAAGAGCATTCACGTCACGGTGAGTGTGTGTATGTGCGCGTGTGTGTTGATTGTTCGTGTTGTTCAAGTGTTAGCCGGACTGGGGGAGTACGGACGGACAGACCGTGTTAAAGATCCCAGGAAGTTCTGTCTCCGCTTCGCTGAGCGACTCGATTCTGCTCCGGAACCGGACCTGCAGGATGACCCAGCGGGGCCCGGCCGAGTTTACTCCACCGCCCGAGTGTCCGGTGTTCGAGCCCAGTTGGGAGGAATTTGCAGACCCGTTTGCGTTTATCAATAAAATCCGACCCATCGCCGAGAAAACCGGGATCTGCAAGGTTCGACCGCCGCCGGTGAGTGCTGTCCGGACGTTCTGAAGCGGACCGGCTGAACCGGGCCGGATCTGCGGAGTGATTCTGAGTTCGGTTTAAAGGGAAATGTCTCAACATGGCGGCGCAGTGACAGCACTGCCGAACCGCTTTGTGTGCAGCTATAGGCATCATATCAGTTGAATTCCCGAAGCTCTGCCGGGTCTGTGCTCGACCTGCGGACCCACATGACCCGGAATTCTGACTCGTGTGCACAATAACGTCGTTAAGGATCCGCAAACGTCGCAGATGTGTGAATATTATACAGGAAAATGTCTCTTTATGCTCGCTGTGCGTGAAGTTTACGGCCTGGCTCGGTTCTAGCGCTGGTTTAAACGTCACGTTTAGTTTGCTGATTGTCAGTGTTTATCGTTGATGTAGAATATTGTTTATCTTCTCCTTTTTTTATTACGTAATTTCATTATTACTACTGGTGTAGTTGCTTCTGCATCTTTAGTGACATTGACGAGCAAAAAACCCCATCATTACCTCATCATTTGATTAAAAAGGCTTTTAATGACTTCAGTGCACTTTGAAGGAGAATTTAATGTCGACGGATAGACAAAAACCATCAAGGGACCTGGAGATACCTGCCAATGCGGAAATAAACATTTCCTTTCATTTTCTCCATAGCACATTAGCTATACATATTCATAAATTGAGTTTTGTTTGTTATTTGTATTGCACTGTCACCTTTATGAGCCGATTACGTTATTATAAATTAATTACACCATCATTATATAGTTATATCATCTATTCTAGTCAGAATGAATACATTCTATTACAAAAGTGGTCATGTGCGGATTAGAATAATGCAATTAATGAATTACTCTGTATACGTAGCAACTAAATATAGTTCAGATCAGATATTAGCGAAATGATTCGGTTCGGCCCTTCGGCTTTAATCTGGATCCGAACTTTTAACTCTCGAACCTGTCTAAACCAGTTTGAAGGGTTTCAGTGGTTCTGATGGCGTCTTTATGTTTTATAGGTTATGTGAAGGAACATTAGACGAGCCCAATGCCACAAACATTATAATTTATTTATCTCCAAAGACGATTTTATGTGTCTGGCAGAACGAATATGCATATCACAATCATTTTATAGACATTTAGACACATTTTTTTTATGTTTACAGCCATAATTAGTTTTTTTTATGTTGTTTTAAATGCTGTTTACTTGTTTATTCACAATTATTGCTCCATCTGACGCGTTCTGGATCAAACGCGGTGGTTCTGATACTGGCTTCGGGTTTGACGTGAATTCGGGTTCTTATGAATCTATTAAACTCGCAGCTACGTGACGTGATTCACGCATGAGGTGGTAGACGGGAGGCAGCGTAATTACGTTAAACAGACGGTGATCAACGGGTAAAATATATCCAGCATCATTGTACGACGATGGCTTCGTGTCATTGACGGTATTAATATCCCAAAAAAGTAATGTTTGGTAGGGTTTTCAATCTCACAAAGGTTTTAAAGCTGAGCATGTTTTCCAAATGGCCCCTTGCTTTCCAGCAACAACGTATACGCGCACTGGATTCTGTCACGTTTTAAACCAGTTAGACGGTGTGAGGTGATTCACAGGCTCGGTTCGGCCCATAAACTGCTCCCGAACCCTAAAGGAATGATGGGTAGATGAAGTCCTCGGGCCGGGCGCGTCCTCCATGTTGCGAGCTATGGAGTGAATGAACCATCTGGCCATTTTGTGTCTTTCTGTAACTATACTGCTTGAACAGCAAACAAGGAAATAATGTGGTAAATGGTCTTAATAGGCAGGAAACGTGCCTTTATTTTATGGATTATCTGTAGCTGAGGTAATAGATTCGAACTGTGGTGAATATTGTTCGTATGTAGGGCACAAATCTGTATTTGTGTATCATCTCATGTACATTGGTTTATTGTACAGACTCTCCAGTGGTGTGCCTTTTGGATAAGTTTTTCAGGCGCTGATTACATAATTACACTATTATTATACATTTATAAAACCAAATGTATCTACGGAATTCTGAGGCTTAAATGTGTGGTTTTGCAGCTCATTTTGATTACAGTGATTGTATCCTGAGGTGCTTTTTTTTGGCTAAGAAAGGGCAACACTTCATTGATCCCAAGAGGGTTATGTCTGGTCTCGGTAATCAAACTGTTAATTAAATTGTGCGTATCTGGAGACACGATTGCATATGTGTTGCTGTTTTCTGAACGCAGTAGTAAGCATGTGGCCATGGGAGGCTGGAGACAAAGAAAATGTGTTAAACTTGGAGTGAAAAGGTTTTGTATAGGTGCCTGAGCTAAACAAAAACCACATTTCCACCGTTTGGCCATCTACAGCCGGTTTCGTGCGTGTGCGTGCGTGTGTGTGTGATTTTTAGTTCACATTTAGCCACTGTTAAGTAGACACACATTCACAAGATTCTAGACCACAAACCACAGAGTTCTAGTTGCATTTGAACAGGGTTGCCTTTCAGATCCTTTCAATTTAATGTATGAAATTTATGTATAAAATAGCTTGGCCAACATGTAGTGTTGCAACAATGTGTATTTAGTTGCTGTGTGTGTAGATAATTTTGTGTCTTCTTTTAATTTATCAGTGCCCAGTACCCTCAGTATGAAAGTCTTATCTGTAAACGTAAAAAACGGGCACCTTCTAATCAAAAGCTCCACGTTGTGTGTGCATGTCTAAGTGCAAACACATTGTGTATGAATTCAGAAACCTGTTAAAGCTAAATTATAAAATCATAAAGTTAAAGATGTAAATGGTGTTTTTGATAAAGCCTCTCTTGTTTTGGCTGTGTTTGTGTTCCTGACCACTAATGAGTTAGAGGCTCAACTGAAGGACACATAATACAGCATTTGCAGTTAATAGGAAGGAATCTTGTTTTTGTTGAAAATGTTAACTTTGCTAAAAATATATATAGAACACATACAACTCTTTTAAAATATTTAAAAATGTAAATAAATATCAATAAAAGAAAGCAAATTGTAAGTTTACTAATTGTCTGTTTACTTTTGTTTTTAGGACTGGCAGCCTCCATTTGCATGTGATGTTGACAGACTTCATTTTACTCCACGAATCCAGAGACTCAACGAGCTTGAGGTAATTTTACATGTTTGCTTTGAGCTAGAAAATAGTGTGTACAACTTGGCTGTATTTGTAAGGGCCCAATATTTTAAAATACCTCCACGACAATAGTGCTGAAAACTACATTACGAGGTCATCTGAAGTGCTCCTCACTGTTTGGGAAACTCATAAATCTGTCAATTCATCAATCTGCTGATACCAACAGGTTTGTCACAGGGTTAGGTTTAGGGTCAGGGTTTAGCAAATATCATCACCTCTGTCGAGAAACCTTTGTGTCTTTGAGATGTCCTCGCTAATGTTTGTGCAGTTGGTCAATGGTCACAGTCTTGTCAGCAGAATTTAGGTCTTTTGAAATGTCCGATATTAAAATAACACAATTTCTAAGATGCTTAATAATTAACATGCACCATTCACAATTTTGCTGAATCCCATTTTCTTTTTTCTTGGCATCTCCATCACCCTCCCCCTTTTTTACAGGCTCAAACCAGAGTTAAACTCAACTTCCTAGACCAGATTGCCAAATTTTGGGAACTTCAAGGATGCACACTCAAAATTCCACATGTGGAGCGGAAGATCCTCGATCTGTACCAGCTCAACAGAGTGAGTCTGTCGGTCATGCTTCTTTTTTGTACTGTATTAGTCAATCTGCCTGATCAGTTATGACTATATTGCTGAAACCTGTTACTCATCTCTGTATGTGTGTAATTGATGTAACCGCTGAGTTCTTTATTATTGACAGAGTAAAACAAAAGCATTGATGGATGTTTATTATCCTTTTGCAATGAAGTCCAACTCTCTCTTTTTCAATCTCCCAGTTGGTTGCTGAGGAGGGTGGATTCGATTTAGTTTGTAGAGAGAGGAGATGGACGAAGATTGCCATGACAATGGGTTTTTCCCCTGGCAAAGCTGTGGGGTCCCACCTGAGAGCCCATTACGAGAGGATTCTGTACCCGTACAACCTCTTCCAGTCTGGGACAAACCTGCTGGTGAGTTTAACATATACATATAAACACATCAGATCAATGTATCACGCACTCTACATAAAGCTTTCAGCAGTCATGCAGGAGTTTTGGGTTACAGATGTCTGCAGTGTTAAAACTGGGCTTTTAGGGTTAACAGTATTTGTGCATTAAGGTCTGATTGAGTATGCTGTGCTTATGATTGCAATATGTGGTTATTATGTGTTTTAGCTATTTGTTCTCTGTATTGTGTGCCAATCTTCCTAGTGTCATTGCTCTTTGTGCCACAGCCTCTTCTAAATGTGGTTGCAAATTGCTTTTGTCCTTAGAGACAATAAATGATCAATATCAGTTAGCAAAATGCACAACGTGGTATTTGTAACTTTTTACACACTGTAAGCTGCTCCCTTTTATAGATGGAAATATCCACAGGTATCATTTTAACAATATTAATATTTGGGTATAAAATTTAACATTTAAAAATTAAACAGTTGTAATGTTTACACACTACAACATTATGAAATTAATATGAAACATGGATGAATATAAAATGTAAGCTTTGTATATAGTTTTGTCCCAAATTATAGACTACCAGTCAAGATTTTTAATAGTATTTTAAATGTCTCTTCTGCTCACCAAGCCTGCATTTATTTGATCCAAAGTACCGTAAAAAATGTACATATTTTTACTGTTTAAAATAACTTTTCTATTTGAATATATTTTAGAATATAACTTATTCCTGTGATTTCAAAGCTGAATTTTAGCATTAAAACATTTTTTATTATTATGTTGAAAACAGCTGAATATAATTTTTCTCCAGGTTTCTTTGATGAATAGAAAGTTCAGGAGAACAGCATTTATCTGAAATAGAAATCTTTTGTAACAAAAGATCTTTGAAAAGATCTTTTGACTTCTAGTGTATTTAAAAAAAAAAAAATGAAATACAGGCAATGATCACGTGCAGGTGCATTTGAATATGAAAAGTGTCTTGGAGCCTAACACGCTTTTTTTCCATTGACTGAATGCTTGACATCTCTGTTAGAGATGTTGTGACCTCTGACCTGGAGATCACTGGCAATTTCTCTGTAATGTTCGGTGCTCTTTTCTACATCAGGCTCTTGACCTCGCAGCCAAACTGACAAGTTTTGAGGCACCTCCTGGGCTGGAGGAGGTACGTTTCTACTTTCGTAATTACCTAATCTGACTATTTAAATCTAGACAGGATGTGATATCATTATGGGTACTGTGGCAATGAATGTTTCATTTAGTAGTCGCTGTGGCTCTTACTGCCGTATTGTGCTCCTGTGCTCATCTTCTAAATGTGTGGATTTATGTTAATAGTTTATTACTCCTTTATGAATGTTTTACACTAAATATTTCCTGGTTCTTTATCACTTTATGATGTTTGATGTGTAAACATTTCCTTTTGCTTCTTATGTCAGTTTGTGTGTGTTTTTTTTTTACTTGGAGTTTGGGTGACAAATGGGAGCGAATTGGTGTTTCTTTGACAGACAGCATTCAACCTGTCCTGACCCTCCCCAAACCCCCAGCCATCCTGCCGAGACACTGTTGCTTTCATTCTCCACCTACTACTCGCGTCTTTGTTTTCACTTGCTGCTCTTTCTATGTTTTTGTCTTTTTGACTTCTGCTGCATCCATTCTTCCTCCCCTCCCCCTCCCACTCCTCCTCTCAACCCACGGAGACTGTGACCTGCTTTCTGTTCACGCTAATCTCTTTACACCTCCAGCTGTTCTCTCTCCTCCCTCTGCCCTCTGTCTGTACGTTAATCTGTAATCTGATAGTGGTAGCAGGCGTCATACCGTTCGGATGCCGTGTAACCGGGAATGTCGAGGATTTCTTCCTGCATGCACTCACAGATGTAACACTCTTTATAGCCAGGCTAACAGGTTTTTCACATATTAGCACAGATTATCTCTGGGGTGGAGGAAAATTATGACAGTGATTTAGAAGAATTTGTGAAGTGTGAAGTTTTACAGTTTCCAATGTGGAGAACCCTGACCTTAAAACGACCTTTGGCTCTTCGTTGAATTCTTAAACATTGAAATCATTAATTTTTCTCTGGTTTAAAAACAGTCTAAATTACTATTAACTTAAGCATTGTAAAAATGCTCTTCTGAATAGTTTTTGATTCGAGTTGAATCGAAAAGATTGGAGTATAAAATCATAAAGTTAAAGATGTAAATGGTGTTTTTGATAAAGCCTCTCTTGTTTTGGCTGTGTTTGTGTTCCTGACCACTAATGAGTTAGAGGCTCAACTGAAGGACACATAATACAGCATTTGCAGTTAATAGGAAGGAATCTTGTTTTTGTTGAAAATGTTAACTTTGCTAAAAATATATATAGAACACATACAACTCTTTTAAAATATTTAAAAATGTAAATAAATATCAATAAAAGAAAGCAAATTGTAAGTTTACTAATTGTCTGTTTACTTTTGTTTTTAGGACTGGCAGCCTCCATTTGCATGTGATGTTGACAGACTTCATTTTACTCCACGAATCCAGAGACTCAACGAGCTTGAGGTAATTTTACATGTTTGCTTTGAGCTAGAAAATAGTGTGTACAACTTGGCTGTATTTGTAAGGGCCCAATATTTTAAAATACCTCCACGACAATAGTGCTGAAAACTACATTACGAGGTCATCTGAAGTGCTCCTCACTGTTTGGGAAACTCATAAATCTGTCAATTCATCAATCTGCTGATACCAACAGGTTTGTCACAGGGTTAGGTTTAGGGTCAGGGTTTAGCAAATATCATCACCTCTGTCGAGAAACCTTTGTGTCTTTGAGATGTCCTCGCTAATGTTTGTGCAGTTGGTCAATGGTCACAGTCTTGTCAGCAGAATTTAGGTCTTTACAAGAAAATACCATTTCAGTCTATAAACTGAAAAATGTAATATGTAAACTATTTTTTTACAGTTTCTAGCAAATAGCAGATTTCCGAACTATTTCTAAGTAAAGATTTTAATGCCTACACCAGTTTTTGAAAGGCTAGTTTATGCAGAATTGAGTTTTGTAATTGTTTTGTCATCATGCCTCATGTTGTTGTAAACACTTATGACTGACTTTCTTTTTACACAAAAGGAGATGTTATGCAAAATATATTCAAGTTGCTTATTTCCATGGGCTGCCAAGCTATAAAAAAATCTTAAGAGTTCATGCAACTCTTCTGAAACCATATTTTATCTTTGTATGAGGAAAACGGCTGAAATGTTTTATTTGCTCAAAATCTTAAGCATCTGTAGCGCTCAAATTTAATTCACACTATGGAAAATAGTAGCTTGGGCCTTCTGCGTTTTTTAACAGAAAAAGGTCATACAGGTTAGAAACAACATGAGGCTGAGTAAAATATTCTTTTAAGTTAATTTGTAGTTTTCTTGTTTTATATGTAAGTGTGAAGGGCTCATTTAACCTGTTGTGTTTTGCTTGTTTTCTTCAGTGCCTGCAGAAGGCATCAGTGGATGATGTAAACGACAAAGATAAAGAGTATAAACCCCACGACCTGCTGCAGAGACAAAACATTCATGTTCAGCCCAGTGACACGAGCGCGCCTGCTAGACGAGCCAAGAGGATGAAAACAGAGGTGACTGTAAATGCACATACACACTCCACTTCAGTGGGATAGTAAATTGTATGTTTATAATTTTCTGAATGTTTTGTACTATATGTCAGCTTGGATATACACTACCATTCAAAAGTCTTTTAATTTTAAAATATATTTTTAAAATAATTTTAGGATTTCAGAGGCTGCATTTATTTGATTAGCAATACAGTAAAAACTATAATATTGGAAAATAATTTTACAATTTTAATTTTGTATTATAATATATTTTAAAATGACATTTATTCCCGTGACAGCTGAATTTTTTAGCAGCCATTACTCCAGTGTTGTCACTTTATTTATTTTTCAGGATTCTTCAATGAATGGAAAGTTCAGAAGAACTGCATTCATAAGAGACCATTTTTTGATCAATTTAAAGGATTAGTTCACTACCAGAATAAAAAAAATAATTTACGTACCCCCATGTCATCCAAGATGTTCTTTCTTCAGTCGAAAATAATTTTTTTGGGGGGGAAACATTACGATTTTTCTCTGTATAGTGGACTTCAGTGGTGCCCAAATGGTCCAATTTGCAGTTTCAGTGCAGCTTCAAAGGGCTCTACACAATCCCAGCTGAGGAATAATGGTCTTATCTAGCAAAATGATTGGTAATTTTCCAAAAAAACACATATACTTTTTAAACACGCATGCTTTGTCTTGCACTAGCTCTGCGATGGTCTTGTGTGTCTTCACGCATTTCATAACCATTTTGGAAAAGTCACTCATGGTTAGTTCTTCGTCTGTGTATTTCAGTTGAAAAAGGTAGGGTGGAAAAACTCTTGCTTTGTAAACACTGGGTCAGTACTTTCATCGATGTCACAAGTGCATGATTACTCAGTGCGTGAGTTCAAGCTAGTGCAAGACGAGCATTTGTGGTTAACAAGTATATAAATTCTAAATGATTGTTTCACTAGATAAGACACTTCTTCGTTGGCTGGTATTGTATAGAGCCATTTGACGCTGCATTTAAATAGCATTTTGGACCTTCAACCTATTGGGCACCATTGAAGTCCACTATATAGAGTAAAATACTGGAATGTTTTCCTCAAAAACCATTTCTTTTCGACTGAAGAAAGAAAGACATGAACATCTTGGAACATATGGGGGAGAGTAAATTATCGTGAAATGTCATTTTATTCTGGAAGTGAATTAATTATTTATTACATCCCTGCTAAATAACAAACATCTCATTTCACAAAAAAATCATACTGACTTTCTGATCTTACTTTAAATGGTAGCGTATAATCATTACGTCTTTTTTTAACTCACATGCCACATGCTCATTTTTTATGTTTGTAGTCTGGCTGTGTCAAGTCAGAGGGAGGTGAGGGGTGTGAGAACAGGCCCAATCTCAGGAGGAGAATGGGTTCATTCGTTGCCAAGCCTGAACCAGGTAAGCACCTAACCTTTGCATTTAACCTCACATGACCCAGATCATTAACCAGTATTCATTAGGCAATATTTAGTCAATCAAGCAAAGCAAACACGTGATTAGCATAGCTTTTTTTTAGTCAAATCGGTGTCTTTATATGAACAAATGTATTTGTATGTGTATTAGAGCGGGAGATCCCTATACAGGTGAAGCAGGAGCCTGTGGAGATAAAAGAGATCGTTCCTGAACCAGAGAAAAGCAAACCACGTTACAAGAAAAACATCCCCCCACCTCTAGTCAGCGTGGTGAGTTTCCTCCCCTTTCTTATTCAAATTTAAGTTCCGCTGAGCCTATGTCACATGTAAATCGAAACGGTGGACAAACCGATACTGTTGATCATAAGATATCATGTAATGATATAATCAGCTTCCTTTAATTCATTTCAGTTGAGAAAACCAATTTCCTTAAACCCTTTAGGTTTTTTTTACATGGCTTGTGATGCTATAATGCTGTCTGTCTTTCTCTAGGTGGACCTGTATGTGTGTCTAGTGTGTGGAAAGGGGAACGATGAGGAGCGGTTGTTGCTATGCGATGGTTGTGATGACAGCTACCACACCTTCTGCTTGATCCCACCCCTCACTGATGTTCCTAAAGGTGATTGGAGATGCCCTAAATGTCTGGCTCAGGTGAGTTTACAAAGTAAACAATAACAGTGTTTGTTCATTATTTAAAGCAACTCATTTTGAACAGCACTGCTAAGAAACCAGTCAATGTTGCATTTATAGACACTTTAATTTACTAGAACAATTGATTGACTCATTATTTGTGTTTCTCAGGAGTGCAGTAAACCTCAAGAGGCATTTGGCTTTGAGCAAGCTTATAGGGACTATTCTCTAAAATCCTTTGGGGAAATGGCAGACTCCTTCAAGTCAGACTATTTCAACATGCCTGTTCATGTATGTACAAAACTCTGCTGAGACTCATAAACGAACATCAACATCAGTACTTCTGTAAAGGTTAATTTTGTGAATATGCTGTTTGTTGTAGATGGTGCCCACTGAATTGGTAGAAAAAGAGTTTTGGAGGTTGGTCGGCACTATTGAGGAGGATGTGACAGTGGAATATGGTGCCGACATTGCTTCAAAAGAGTTTGGAAGTGGTTTTCCAATCAAGGGTGGAAAGTTTAAGGTTGCGCCACATGATGAGGTACAACTGCATTACCAGATTTTTGAGAAATTACTCACAATTTCCGGCATTGATATGTAGTACATACATCCTGTTTCCATCACCAATGTTGTTCTTCTGTGTTGCGATTGATTGCTGTAGAAATACCTTCGTTGTGGGTGGAACCTGAATAACATGGCCATGATGACACCATCAGTGTTGACCCACGTCACTGCTGATATCTGTGGCATGACTTTGCCATGGCTGTACGTGGGCATGTGCTTTTCCTCTTTTTGCTGGCACATTGAGGACCACTGGAGCTATTCCATCAACTACCTGCACTGGTAATAAATAAATTATATGCTTAATAAAAAGCAGATATATACATGAAGTAGTGCTATATATAGTGCACTGACTGAACAGACTGTAATTATGTCCCCCACAATGTTTTGGCTTCAAATATGGTTTCTACTCTAAATAAAAACCCAGTTACCTAGGAGAGTGTGATTTATTATAGAAAAGGTAAAAATATCTGAGAATTAAATGATTAAGTTACCTTGTACACTACCATTGAGTAATTTTTAACTGGAAAAAGTATTTTTTTTAGCAGGCATGCATTACATTGATTTAAAAGTGACCATAAAAACATTTATAGTGTTACAAAAGATTTCTATTCCAAATACATTGTTTCTTTTGAACTTTATGAAATAATGCTGAAAACATTTTTATAAAAAAACAATTCAACCCTGAAATGCCGTGGCCTAATGGTTAGGGAGTCGGGCTTGTGACTGAAAGGTTGCAGGTTCGAGTCCCAGGTCCGGCAGGGATTGTTGGTGGGGTGAGTGATTAATCAGCGCTCTCCACCCTCAATACCACGACTGAGGTGAGACCCTGAGCAAGGCACCGAACCCCCAAACTGCTCCCCGGGCGCCGCAGCGATAGCAATATGGCTGCCCACTGCTCCGGGTGTATGTTCACGGTGTGTGTGTTCACTACTGTGTGTGTGCACTTGGATGGGTTAAATGCAGAGCACAAATTCCGAGTATGGGTCACCATACTTGGCCACATGTCACGTCACTTTCACTTTCATAATAAGAAGTGTTTTTTTAAGCACCAAATCAACATATGTGATGCTGGACCACAAAACCAGTCATAAGTGTAATTTAGTTTTTTAAAATTGAGATTTATACATCATCTGAAAGCTGAATAAATAAGTTTCCCATTAATGTATGGTTCGTTAGGAAAACATTTGGTCAAGATACACCTATTTAAAAAAACTGGAATCTGAGGGTGCAAAAAAATGTAAATACTTTAGAGAAAATTGTCTTTAAAGTTGTCCAAATAAAGTTTGATCTTCATGGAACATGATTTTTACATCCTAATGCTTTTTGGCATAAAAGAAAAATTGATAATTTTGACCCATACAATGTATTTTTTTCTATTGCTACAAATATACCCATGTCATTTAAGACAGGAATACACAGGAATAAATTTCGATGTAAAGTATTAAAATAGAAAACAATTTAATTGTAAAATTGACTGTTTTTACTGTATTTTTGATCAAATAAATAATATTATATGTGTGAAGACTGATTTTATGTTTGTATGTGTTAGGGGAGAACCTAAGACATGGTATGGTGCTCCTGGATTTGCCGCTGAGCAGTTGGAAGCAGTCATGAAAAAACTGGCCCCAGAACTTTTTGAGTCTCAGCCAGACCTTCTACACCAGCTTGTCACAATCATGAACCCCAATACGCTCATGGCCCATGGAGTACCAGTGAGTAATGTGTTTATACACACAATCACATGTCACAAGCTCTCTTGGAGTACCTGTGAGTTACACGCGCTCTGTTTCTTAGATTTACAGGACCAATCAGTGCGCAGGAGAGTTCGTCATCACTTTCCCAAGATCCTATCACAGCGGCTTCAACCAGGGCTTCAACTTTGCAGAGGCTGTGAACTTTTGCACAGTGGACTGGGTGAGGATCCATTCTGTTGTTACGGTGTTATTAATGTAAATTTTCTTGGACAGGCCTTAGACCTGAGTATGTGAATTTTTACAATTGTTTGTTCTGGTGGGCAGATGCCACTGGGACGTCAGTGTGTGGAGCACTACCGCATTCTGCACCGTTACTGCGTGTTCTCTCATGATGAGATGGTGTGTACCATGGCCATGAAAGCTGACAGCCTAGACGTGGTTCTGGCGTCAGCCGTGCAGAAGGATATGCAGCTCATGATTAAAGAGGAGAGAGAACTGCGGGACAAAGTCCGTAAGATGGTGAGAGAACGCAAACAAAATGTGTCAAATCTGTGTGTGGATGACACTACAGTGTAAATTTATTCAACAGTGCTCATTACTCTTCGCAAACAGATATGTAAGCAGGCAGTAAAATATGCAGTCAGTCAATATTACAACAATCATCCTCACACTTCACTGACCTTATAAGTGTAATACAATTATCTAACTACCTTTATAAAAGTGTTATGTCAAGTTCTGTCATGAAACTCTGTGATGGGTCCTTAACACAAACTGATAATATTTACAGCATTAAACTACTTGGCACAAGCTGATTGGTTCATGTTGCATACACAGTAGAGATGTTCCGATACCCTTTTTCCCATCCCGATACCGATTCCGATACCTTGGCTCAGGGTATCGGCCGATACAGAGTACTGATCCGATACCTAGGTGTGTTTCTGTATATAGCCTACAGCTGTAGACACTAGCCTACTAGTATGAAATTATTAAATTAATTATTAAATTATTATGTTGTGTTCAGTCTTATCCCTTAATAAATCATGAACTAATATATACAGTGAACTAGATTATTTTTATTATCTGTCATACATTTGACAGTATTTTTTATATAGTTAGACGTACATCAGCGTTGTTTGTAACAGAATTCTGGGCAGAATTTGAAAGGTTCTCACTAGATCTCGCAGCAACCTTATTCATCGTACGGAGAATTTAAACGCTTCTCACTGGATCTCGCAGCAGTAACCGTGTCGTCAAGTCAACTTTGGCTCCTGAATAAAGCTGGGCTCGTGCAAGTTTGCGTTGCGGTCCAAGCTGAAACAGTCAGCGCTGCGCAGCTCAAACGTAGCTCGGCTTAGTTTTGCTTTCGTTTCGTTTGCCGTTTGAGGTTTCTCATATGCAACAGAAATTGAAGCACTTATAAGTTGAACAACGTGGTGGTCGCGCCAGTGCGACCGCTCACAAAAATTTGTCGCACTGGCAGAAAAAAAATATGTCAGTCTGGACTCTGGAGCCCTGTAATATGGAGCAATAAACAAAAAAGCACATCTGCGCCATTTATTAACACAGAGACATGCAGAATTCATGTTTAAATAGTCATTTTGCGGCTAAATATTTATAAATATTAGTCGTGATTTGATTTAAGTGTAATTACCTACTTATGATTAATTAATCCAACTTATGATTAATTAAACTTTGACAAATTCCATGACATTCCGCATTAAACGGTACATTCCGTTTGTGTGACTGGATTGTATGAGATATATCGCCGTTTTACTGGCAGATTGGTCCAGTCAGAAATACAAAATTTGATAAGCGTTCAACTCAAGCACTTCAATTTGTGTTGCATATGAGAAACGGCAAATGAAACAAAAGAAAAACTAAACCGAGCTACGTTTGAGCTGCGCAGCTCTGACCGCTTATCAGCTTGGACCACAAAGCAAACTTGCACGAGTTTACTTCACGACACTGTTACTGCTGCGAGATCCAAGCATTTAAATTCGCCGCACACTGAATAAGGTTGCTACGAGATTTAATTCTAGAAGCAGTATTCGCAGTATTAGCTTTTCTTATTTTGCCTATATATATATATATATATTCTCTCTCTCTCTCTCTTTCTCTCTCTCTCTCTCTCTCTCTCTCTTTTTTTTTCTCTCTCTCTCTCTTTATCTTTGTATAGGGGGTGGTCCAGTGTGAATTGTTTCAATACGACCTGCTGGCAGATGATGAGAGACAATGCGTCAAGTGTCGCACCACCTGTTACTTGTCTGCTCTCACCTGTCCCTGCAGACCAGGAGTCCAGGTGTGTCTACACCATGCCCACGATTTCTGCTCCTGCCCCGTCTCCAACTACAAACTCAAGTGAGTCTCCACTTCTGTTTTCAGTACTCCTCAAAGCTGGCCTTATCTAAAGATTGGCTTCTATTTAATTTGATTATGATTCATCGATTGCATTTTGACTGGATCATTGAAGTGATTCAACTCAGAATCAGTGCTTCAGATTCAAATATGTGGTGTTGTTATTGTTGGCTGTTGGCTGTGGCTTTGGAAATTTTTCTTAAGTGAAGCTCTTGTGAAGGTTTCATTTAATGTAATGCTCAACCACACAGTTACCGTTTCACACTGGATGACCTTTACCCCATGATGAACGCTGTGCGGCAGAGGGCGGAGTCTTATGATGAGTGGGCGGCAAGGGTGACAGAAGTCCTGGAAGCAAAGCTTGACAAGAAACGCAGTGAGTTTCATTCTGAACTGCTACTCGTATCTTTCTGAATTGGAATCCACTTTCAATATGTGTAGTTTTCATAATTATTTTATTTAATGTATGAACTTGATTATATATTCACCTATAAAATGATTTACCTGAAGGCAATTTAGGAAATCAAAAAGACATTTCAATCAAAAAGAAAAATATATACTATGCAAAGTAGCGTATTAACATTTTCCTTTTATTTTCTGCAAAGGCAAATACTAATAATATCCCACCTTTCACAAACAAAATTTTTATGGACAATCAGTTCCCACGCTACATATAGTATTCCATTTCAGTCAAAAAATGTTACATCACTCAAGTTAAATGCGTTTCAGTACCATGTCATTAGTTTCACTTCTGCTAATGGCCTTTCAATGGTCTTCTCATTCACTGTCACTATAGATGTCACCGTGTTTCGCACTCTTCTGGAGGAGTCTGATGAGAAGTCGTTCCCAGAGAACGATCTGTTACGTCAGCTGAGGCTGGTTACTCAAGATGCTGAGAAATGCTCGTCTGTTGCCCAGCAACTGCTAAACGGCAAGAGGCAGACCAGGTACATGCGCACAAAATCACAAATAGGCCAGAATGAAATCTAGTCAAACTAGCTACAGTAACAATAGTTCAAAACCTCAGGGTTTGTAAAAAATTGTAATTGTTTTTGAAAGAAGTTTCTTATGTTTACCAAGACTGCTTTTATTTGATTTAAAAATGAGAGAAAAAAAAAACATAATGTCAAATATTATTGCAATTTAAAATCTACTTTAAAATAGAATTTATTCCTGTGATCAAAGCTGCATTTTTAGCATCATTACTCCAGTCTTCAGTGTCACATGATCCTTTAGAAATCATTCTAATATGCTAATTTATTATCAGTGTTGGAGACAGTTGTTCTGCTCTATAACAATACCATTAAAAAATTAGGGTCAGTCATTTTTTTTCTTTCTTTCTTTCTTTCTTTCTTTCTTTCTTTCTTTGAGAGACTAATATATTTTATTGAGCAAGGATGTGTTAAATTGATAAAAAGTGATGGTAAAGACTTTATTTTGAATAAATGCTTTTCTTTATAACATTTTATTCATCAAAGAATCCTGAAAAAAATATCACACGTTCCAAAAAATATTAAGCAACACAACTGTTTCCAGCATTAATAATAAATTAATGTGACACTGAAGACTAGAGTAATGATGCTGAAAAATCACAAAAATATCTTTTATTTTTAAGTATTTTAAATTTAAAAAACTGTTACTTTTTCTGTACTTTTGATCAAATAAATGGAACTTTGAGCATAAGAGACAAATTTAAAAAAATCCTACCGTTCCCAAACGTTTGAACGGCAGTGTATATTTTAAAATGCGATTTATTCCAGTGGTGGCACAGCCGAATTTTCAGCAACTTCAATGTCACGTGATCTTTCAGAAATCATTTTAATATGCTGATTTGGTGCTTCTTGCTTCTTATCAATGTTAACGGTTGTGCTGCTTAATATTTTGGTGGAAACAAATTGTGGAAGCCTTTTCACTTATCATGTGGTGTTTAAAAACGGCAGAGCAAAAAAAAAAGGTTCAATTTGTCTCTCAAAGACACCATCTATGCACATGCTTGGACAAAAATGGTGCAAACGAATGCAAAAATGACCCCTTGTACACTAGTACTTCAGCTCAGTGTTTATTTCCATTTCAGGGGAATTTCCAGTGTGGTGGGCTTTGTTTTTGTTTTTTTTGCACACATTGGTTTGGTTCGGCCGAACCACATGTAGCATGTGAATTGTGTATTCTCTCATGCATTTGTTTGTTTGTCTGTATGTCGTCGTCTGTGTGCAGGTACCGCACAGGTGGGGGTAATTCTCCTAATCAGCTCACAGTGGAGGAAATGAGATCATTCGTCCGCCAGCTTTATAACCTGCCCTGCAGCCTAACACAAGCACCGCTTCTGAAGGTGACTGACACACACGCGTGCACACACATACACACAGTTGTGTAAGATGCAGGCAATCTTAAGAAGAAGAATAATGAGGCACAGTTCATTTCTAAACCACTGATATAATACAAGCTATTAACTTTCTCTCTCAGGAGCTGTTGAATAGCATTGAGGATTTCCAGCAGCACAGTGAGAAGCTTCTTTCTGATGAAGTGAGTGCAGATTCTGTTAGCGAGATTGAGTCCTTGCTGGAGGAGGGCTCTCGGTTTGACGTGTTTCTGCCAGAGTTGCCGCTGCTTCGGGAGCGTTTGGAACAGGCCCGCTGGCTGGCCGGAGTTCAACAGGCAGAGGATCCGGTATCAAACCCCTGTGGTCTTTCTCTGGACAACATGCGCCGGCTGATTGATCGAGGGGTCGGACTGACACCACATCCCTCCACCGAACGCACAATGGCTCGGCTACAGGAACTGCTCACAGTATCAGAGGAGATGGAGGAGAAAGCACAGGCACTGCTGAAGGCCAGGTGGGGGCAGCACTAAATGAAGACTCTTGCACAGATATAAAACAACAACCAATCTACAGAAGCTACCATTTGTTTACCTTTTGTTATTCAACTTCTTGATGTCACAGACCCCAAAATATGAAGAAGGCCCTTCCTGAAATATTAAGGCAGCTATAAGACCCATTTTTGAGAAAATATTACAAATGTGTAATAGTATTGGAAAAGAGTAAATGCATATATTTATATTTTTAATATATATATTTAGAATATATTTAATATTTATAGCAAAGATGCTTTAAATTAATCCAGTGGTGATAAAGAAATGTATAATAATAATAATAATTACTTATGTTTTTAATTTTAAGCAGAAAATCTGAATATTATGATTTCTAATCATTCTAATAGGATCATGTAATTGAAGTAATGATGCTAAAAATTCAGCTTTGAAATCAAAGGAATAAATTACATTTTAAAATGTATTAAAATAGAAAAAAGTTATTTTAAATGGTAAAAATATTTCACATATATTTTACTAAAAAAATGCAGCCATAATGTTATTTTAGTATTATTTCTATATTTTCATATTATTTATCAATATTTTGAATGAGCTTTTTTTTTTGTATATTTCAGTTGTATTTATTTGTTTTAAGTTTTGTGCTTTGGTCATTTTTAGTAGCTTTTTTGTTTTATATTTAATATTTTATATTTGGCTTCACTTTTTTGACCATTTTAGTTTGGCATTTTAGTATTTCTCACTTTATTCTGTTTCAGCTGGTTTCCAAGTTAACATTTCTAATTTGTATTTCATTACAAGTATCTATCTACATTTTATTTCAGTTCAATTAACAAAAACATTTTTTATAAATTTTAGTTCTATAACAACCATTGTCATGGTTTTGTAAAGCTTGTTCATTGCAGTGGGAGCTCTAGTCTCAAGCCATAACAAGATCTATTAGTGTGATTTTGTACGAAACAAAAACCTAAGATCAATTAGAATGGCCAATTCATGATTGAATTAGGGAACCATTTCCTTTTGTACAATAGATGAACATTTGCATTGGTTCAGGGCAAACTGGAGGCTGGGAAATGCAAAGCAGCCCTTGAATGAGACTGAATTAATTCCTGCGGTGCGTGTTGAGAACCTGCAGGAGGCACCACAAAGTGATTGTGTAATGAGCTGACTGACATTTTGTTAATGTTTTCACTTTCATTTAGACCTCCGGAGAGTTTAGAGACGCTCAGTTCAATGTTGACTCAGGTGGACTGGGTACCAGCATACCTGCCAAACTGCCTGCTACTGCAGGACACAGTGAACAGAGCTAAAGAATGGCTTCAGGAGGCTGAGGATTTACAGGTTGAGTACTCTACATTACATGAACTATGTAGTTTGGTGTTGAAGGTATATCTGTTTGCAATTTTATTGGCAGTTTATGTGATTTGTTTGTGTTTCTTTTTGTCCTGGCAGGTTGGAGGTCAGACTCCAGTTCTCAGTTCTCTCTCGGATATGGTTCTGAGAGCTCATGCTATTCCTGTGCGACTGGAGCCTCTGGAACAGCTGGAGGTTCTGGTATCAGACGTGCAGGCCTGGAAAGAGTCGACTGCTAAAACCTTCCTCACCAAGAACTCTCCTTTCACGCTGTTGGAGGTTAGACTGGTCTTATCATATCAAATGAATGAGAAATATTGTTTAAATATTTAAACTTTTAAATTGAAGGCTTTAAACTGAAGTTTTTAGTTCTTGAAAGATAGAAAGTTTAAATATTAGTTATAAAATGTGATTTAGAGATCAGCCATTTTAACTTTGGCAAATTGAAATAGAAGTAATAAACACTGCATAAAGAAAATTACTAAATAACAAAATGCAGTGCAAAAATCCCCTAAAATCCCCTATTGCTTTATGATTATTATATATAAAAATGTGTCTGATTCTTATTGAATGTGTAATATAATATAAAATAATATAATGAAAAATTATATAATATCATTAATATGTCCTATCACAATTTTTATTGTAAAAAATAAAGGCATGTATAATTGTTTTATTATTATTAATTTAATTTTGGTTTAATTAACATAATATATAATCATCATAAAGCAATAATTGTTTTTTTTTTCAATTGCAGAAATGAGACTATTTTGTAATTTAGTAATTTCTTTATGCAATTTTTATTACTTTACTTTTAATTTGGCAAAATTAAAAATTGAATGAAATGAAAATTTGGGGGTAGTCATGAAAATAATAAAAAATGTCTTGCAAAATTCTAATTTAAGGTAAAATATTTCTGCAATTAAAAAAACAAAACAAAATGTAAAATTATTGCTTTATGATGATTATATATTATGTTTACCTGTGACTATAGTATACAATTATTCTCATTAAATGTATATAATATAATATAATATAATATAATATAATATAATATAATATACAATAATGTAATATGCCCTGTCTGTTATTATTTAAATTATAAAATATTATTTTTTATTTATTTAATTTTTATTTAATTTAATACAATATAAATAAGAATTAGGGGGTTGTCATGAAAATAATTTAAAAAATGTTTAGCAAAATATAATTTCAATTTATATATATATATATATATATATATATATATATATATATATATATAATATTATTATTATTATTATTATTATTATTATTATTATTATTTTATAAATACTCAATTATTTAAAAAAATAAATGCAAAACCTATCTTTTTATTTTAATTTAATTTTGGATTAATTATTAACATGACAATATGAATGAGAAATGGTGGGTTGCCATTACAATTTTTAAGTGTATTTTTTAAGTGTTATTCTTGTAAATTTTGCCAGATTTAAAGAAAAGTAATCGAATTTGTATAAAAACTTACAAAATGGTCAAATTTCTGCAATTGAAAAAAAAAATTTGTTAACCTATGATGATTATAGTGTAAGATATGAATGTGTATAATATAATATAATATAATATAATATAATATAATATAATATAATATAATGAATTTTAACAATGAAGTCAAAAACTTATTTTTTATTTTAATTTAATTTTGGATTAATTAACGTGACAATATGAATGAAAAATAGTGGGTTGCCATGACAATTTTTTTTTTAAGTGTCTTGTAAATTTTGCCAGAATGAAAGAAAAGTAATCAAATTTGTATGAAGAATTACAAAATGGTCAAATTTCTGCAATTTAAAAAAAAAAACTTGTGTTAACCTATGATGATTATAGTGTAAGATATGAATGTGTATAATATAATATAATATAATATAATGAATTAAAAAATGAAGTCAAAAACTTATTTTTTATTTTCATTTAATTTTGGTTTAATTATTAACCTATTAATTATTAATTTTGAATAAATGGTTGTTGCTGAGGTGATTTATGGGTCTGGTCTCCTGTGCAGGCCCTGTGTCCCCGATGGGAAGTGGGAAGCTCTTTAAAGAAGAAAATGAGGAAGATGAAGGCAGAGTGTGTGTCATCAGGGAAGAAGAAGCTTGTAAAGCTGGACAGTATGAGTGATGTTGAGAGAGCACTTTCAGACAGCAAAGACTCTGCATCTGCTGTGAGTTACGCTACATTCCAGAAATATTTCGAAAAGAGCTTCCCTTTCTCATTCTTTCTTTCTCTCTCACAGATGTTTACTCTGGCTGAAGTTCGTTTAAAAGAGCTGGAGTCGCTATGCT
This sequence comes from Cirrhinus molitorella, assembly GCA_033026305.1. Classification (NCBI taxonomy): domain Eukaryota; kingdom Metazoa; phylum Chordata; class Actinopteri; order Cypriniformes; family Cyprinidae; genus Cirrhinus; species Cirrhinus molitorella. The sequence continues at coordinate 15,407,268 of CM065125.1, read as the reverse complement.
CTCTTCGTGCAGCTAATGAATCCAAGCTCCTGCCTACAGCGGACTGCGCTGCTCTCAAAGTGTGTGTGTGTCAAAAGCCACCCATGGGTGCCATGCTGCAGTGCGAGCTGTGTCGAGATGCTTTCCACAGCGTGTGCGTACGTGGGCCCTCCGATCCCCTCGACCCTGAAGCCTGGCTGTGTCCATTATGTCTACGGTCGACAAAGCCCCCACTGGCCAAGATCCAGACCCTGTTGTCATCACTGCAGCGGATCCGTGTACGTCTACCAGAGGGCGACGCTCTTCGATATATGATTGAGCGCACAGTCAGCTGGCAGCGACGGGCACGAGAGGCCATAGACTCATATGATCACTCATTGACCTCTCAGGATTGCAGAGGAGCTTCACCTTCACAGAGCCACAGGACCACTGGGCACAAAAGAAAGGTTAGACATTAGATCACTGACTGTTTGATATCTTGTTTCCAAAAGGGCAAGAATTCTGCTATTTTAGTTTTAATTCTGTAAATGCTATAGAAAATATTCAATTTGGTTTTCACATCACTTGTTTTTTAAAAGCAGTTTGATGTCTTGTTTTCAAAGGGGCAAGAATTCTGCTTTATTTTGTTTATTCATTTTTTTATTATTGTTTTTGATTCTATAAATATTATAGAATTAAAAAAAAAAAAAATTTGGCCAGTTTGATGTCTTGTTTCTAAAGGGGTGAAAATTAAGCTATTTTATTTTTATCAGATTATTTTGTAGTTTTGTTATTGTGTTTCATTCTTTAAATATTATAGAAAATAATTCTCTTTTTTTCTCTCAATTTGTTTCTTTATTTTTTTTAGCAGTTTGCTGTTTTGTTTCCAAATGGGCGAAATATTTTCTTTTTCTCAATTTATGGTTTACATCACTTGTTATTGTTTTTAATTCTCTAAATATTATAGAAAATATTTTATATACATATTTTTTTTCTCAAAATGTTTGGTTTATATCACGTTTTATTTATTTTTGGCAATTTTTATTTTCTTCTTGTCTAGTTTTAAAAGGGTTGAGAATTCTGCTATTTTATTTTATTCTCTATTCTAGAAAATATTCAATGTAGTATTTTTCTCTCAAAGAAAAGTTTACATCACTTTTTTTTAGCACTTTGATGTCTTGTTTCCAAGAGGCCAAGAATAATTATTTTATAAAAAAATATTGTTTGTAATTCTATAAATATTATGGAAAATATTCTATATATTTTCTTTTCACTCAAAATTTGTGGTTTACATCACTTTTTTTTAGGAGTTTGATGTCTTGTTTCCAGTGGGTCAAGAATTTTTGCCATTTTTGTTTTCATTTCTATAAATATACTTTTTTTAGCAGTTTGCGGTCTTGTTTCCAAAGGGGTGAGAATTCTGCTGCTTTGTTTTTTTTTTTGTTTTTTTGTTTTTAATTCTATAAATATTATTTAAGAAAAATCTGTATTTTTTTTTTTCTCTTAATTTGGTTTACATCACTTTTATTTATTTGTTTATTTATTTAGTAATTTGTCTTGTTTCCAAAACGGCAAGAATTCTGCTATTTTATTTTTGTTATTGTTTAATTCTATATGAATCTTATAGAAAATATCAAGTTTGTGGTTGACATCACTTTTTTTTTTAGTTAAAGCTGTGTTGTAATATTTGCTCACTGGCCATCAATAATTAGTCGTTCTTTTTTGCATCAGCTTTGTGGATCTCCATCTCAGTGTCAGGACTGGGGTGTTTCTGGCCAAGAACAGTCTGTGTTTTACACAGAACAGCGTTGTATCCCTCTCCAGGGTCTGTATCATTTTTGCATACACACCAACTCTCAGAGCATATTTTCTGAAATTCACGGTGCAGACTGTTAAAGCAGCAGGATGACTGCTTATGTTTTAAAATGAAACTGTCTGTGTTCCAGGTCTCAGTTCGGAGTTGGAGGAACTGATGGTGGAGGGTTTACTCCTGCAGGTTACAGTGCCCGAGACCCAGCAGCTCTACAGACTTTTGCTGTCCGGCCCCCCGACCACAAACACATCCCACACAGAACACACACCCTACCTCACACCAAAACACTCCTCACCACAAAGAGAGGTAAGAAGTGTGTGGTTATACATGCTCCATTTCTTTAGGCTGTTTAGCAAGTCAGTAATTGACCGTTTGAAAATACCTGCCCCCCGTATTCAGCGTTCAGATTCAGTGTTATGATTGGTCAAATCGCCTGTCAGTCAAACTCCCTGAATGGTCAATTGAGAACATCAGTCAGGTTTTTTAAGTAAAAGATCTGTTTTTTTTCCCATTGGGATAATGGATAAACTTTGAGGCAAACCAACCCAGAGCTCAAAGATCAGCAATATTATATGCTTCTGTAGAAGCCAAAAGTCAGTGTGATTTAAGCGTTGTGTTTGATATCTGAATTTCAAATGAAGCACTACACTATCCATAATGCTGAAGAGAAAGCTTCCTTGGATCCACCAATCAAAAGAAGGTTGCTGTTACTATAGAAACAAGAACCTTGGAAAAAGAGCTCTGCCTCAACCTCCAACTCCCATAAAGCATCAATTACATATGTGAATCATCATATGTTTCCCTTCTCTGTCAAACAGTGTATGTTAGTGTATATTAAATTGAATATTTGAAAACTTGTTGTATTGTATAATAGGGACAGTTCACCCAAAAATGAAATTTCTTTCATTTATTACTCGTTCCAAACCCATAAGACCTTCGTTCATCTTCAGAATTCAAATGAAGATATTTTTGAGCAAATCTGAGAGCTTTCTGACCCTGCACAGACCGCAACACAACTGACAAGTTCAAGGCCCAGACAGATAGCAAGCACATTGTTAAAATAGTCCATGTGACATCAGTAGTTCAACCATAATGTTATGAAGCAACGAGAATATTTTTATGTGCAAAGAAAACAAAAAGCAAACAATTTCATTTAAAAATTTCTCCTCTTCCATGTCAGTTGACACGTGTTCATGTTTAAGAACTTGTTTAAGAATTTATATTCATTACTTCTGTGTTCCTCTTCGCCCTCTATAGGGAGATGCAATCACTTCAGCAGAAAAGAAAGCTAAGCGGCGAATGAACAGAGAGGAAACCGAGATCAGGGATAGAGGGATAAAGCCGAAAAGCAAGAAGCAGCGGATGGGGAAGGAGAAGCGGCGAGAAAGGAAAGCCGCATCGGTTTCTGCATCAGACGTGTCTCAGTCAGAAGACTCTGAAGAAGATATGACCCAGTGTCCAGCAGAGAACTGTCTTCAGCCAGAGGGAGAAGAGGTGGGCAAGTAAACATACAGTGCCTTGTGAAAGTATTCATACCCCCTTTTTTTCCACATTTTATGTTGCAGCCTTATGTTAAACTGCTTTATATTGTTTTTTTGTTTGTTTTCCCCACATCTATCTACACTCCATACACCATAATGGCAAAGCAAAAACAAGTTTTTAACATCTTTGCACATTTCTTAAAAATAAAAAACTGAAATGATTCCATTGCAGAAGTATTCATACCCTTATTTGGGACAGTTGAAATTTAGCTCAGAAGCATTCCTATTGCTTGTAAATGTTACTATACTTGGAGTAAAGCTAACCTGTGGCAAATTCAATTAAATGGTTATAATTTGAAATGGCATACACGTCTTAATAAAAGGTCCAACAACTGAAAATGCATTTCAGAGCTCAGAGACAGGATTGCATCAAGCCACACGTCTAGGCAAGAGTTCAAAAAAAATTCTGCTGCATTAAAGTTTGTAGTCTCCATTGCCCTCCATTGCCCCTTGGAAGAAGTTTGAAACAACCACGACTCTTCATAGAGCTGACCTCCTGGCCAAACTGATCAAATGATGGAGAAGGGCTTTGGTTAGAGTGGTGACCTGAGTCTGATAGTCACTCTATTTGAGCTCCATGGTCATATGTGGAGCTGGGAGAAACTTACAGAAGGACAAACATCACTGCAACTCACCGAGCTGGGCTTCATAGGTGGTGTGGCAAGACTCAATCCTCTCCTTAGTGAAGACACACTTGGAATTTGCCCAAAAAAACACCTAAAGGACCCTCCGAGCTCATCACCTAACAATAGCATCAAAAGTAAAGTGTGCTGGTAGCAGCCTCTTGCTGTGGGGCTGATTTTGAGTAGCAGGGACTGAGGGACTCGAAGCTTAACACAGCAAAATATAGAGAGCGCCTTAATGAAAACCCAGTCCAGAGCATTCAGAACCTCAGACTGGGCAGAAGGTTCACCTTCCAACAGGACAATGACCCTAAGCACACAGCAAGAGTGGCAGACAACTCTGTGAATGTCCTTGAGTGGTCCAGCCAGAGCCTGGCCTTGAACCCAATCAAACATTTTTTTTAGAAACCTAAAAATGTCGGTCAGATGCCATCCAAGCTGACAGAGCTTGACAGGTGAAGAGGTGAGGCGAAAAATGGCAGATAATTGCCAAATGTTGATGTGCAAATCTTGTTGCATCGTACCCGAAAAGATTTGCAAAGGTGCCTCAACTAAGTACTATGTTAAGGGTATGAATGCTTATGCAATATACTTATTTCAGTTCTTCTATTTTTAAGTTGTGAAAATTCTATTTTTGCTCTGTCATTATGGTGCATGGAGTGTAGATTGTGTAAAAAAAAAAAGTAATTTTAAAGAGTGTAACATTTTTTCTCTGCTTCAGGTGTACTGGGTTCAGTGTGACTGCTGTAACCGCTGGTTCCATATGATATGTGTGGGTGTATCAGCAGAACTCGCAGCCGAGGAGGATTACATGTGTGTGACCTGCAGCACAACCAACACAGGCCGCCGGAAGTGAGTCGGACGAGGGAGGCGACCGGTCTCCCACCCTATCCTCCTCCATCCCTTCTCCTGGATGTGTAACTGACCCTCCCCATTCCCTAACCTATGACCTCTGACCTTTGTAACAACGGTGCTATTTTACTCTTTGTTGGACTCTATTGTCCTGAATGATATTTGGTCATTTTTTGTATTTTTACAGCTTTTTTTCCTTCTGTCCAACTGTTTGTGATTGTCTAAAAAAATAATGATAAATATGCTAAATGCTGAATGAATATAGCGGTGCATGGGTTTGTGTTTGTGTTGCGTTCTGGCGTGGAGGAGAGACGTTCTCGCGAATCGCAGCGAGGGTCGTCTCTTCTGCATGCACGACCAGGAACGCCATGACACAGGACAAACAAACAGTTTTCACCAAATACAATAAATGATAAATACAGAGAAATTATTTTTTGGAAACCTGCCATTTCAGAACACAGGCATCTGGGATTCTCCCTCCGTTGTGACGTTTTATTTTCTTTTGTAGATTAGTTTTATTTATCTGAGCAATAATGTCATTTGTAAGTTTCAGGAGGTTTTCGGTCTCAGTTGTGTTGGTGCTTTTAGAGCTGGTGGTCAGATATTCAGGATATGTAACGGATACACACACACACGTCAGAATTGTAGCAGAGTGTAATGAACTGCCACAAAACCTGCTCAAGCCGTTTTGAAGGGTGAGGGTGGGGGGGTGTTGGGGTTTGACTAGCTTGTTAAAAAAAATGTCCCAATTTATAGTGTGGAATAAAACTCTTTGTTCTAATATCAGACAAAGTCTCTTACCTTCATTTACTGAACGCTGGTATGTTTTAGCGATTATTTGTGACACTGGATGACAAAACCAATCCTAAGTTACTCATATATATTTGTTTATTTGTAGCAATAGTACAATAGTAATAGTACTTTTTTTTTTTTTTGCCAAAAATCATTAGGATACTAAGTAAAGATCATGATCCATGAAGATATTTTGTAAATTTCCTACCCTAAATATATCAAAATGTAATTTTTGATTAGTAATATGCATTGCTAAAAACTTTCAATTTTCAATTTTCTCAAAAACCCTTGGATTTCAGATTTTTTTTTTTTAAATAGTTGTATCTCGGCCAGATATTGTCTTATCCAAACATACCATGCATCAATGGAAAGCTTATTCAGCTTTCAGATTTTGAAATTGAAATTGAAAAAAAAAATTGACCCTTATGATTGTTTTTTGTGGTCCAGGGTCACATTTATTCACTAGTAAGGTATTTATTCATATTTTAAATTGGTTACCATTTTTAGTTTTCATTCTCATTTTAGGTTTTGGTAGCTGTGTGCTTTTTTTTTTTTCTCCCTTTTTTTTGCACATTCACAGTCAAATTTCTCTCAACCAAGCACTCTTGGCCTCTCTTGAAATTGTTATAATACAAGGTCATTTTTAAACCTGGTCATAATTTCACGTGCATTTTTCACCACAGACTCATATTAAATCTCATATTAATTCTAATATTAATATGAACAATTAATGACAGAGTTTTTATTTTGGGGTGAACGAAGCCTTTAACGTTTTTGTGGAAATCATAATACAGGATTCTTTTCTACAGGTTTTTTTTTTTTTTTTCCCTCAGGATTCTTTGAATAGAAGACTTACAATTAATACTAGATTTTGAAATCTGCATGCAGCAATTATAAAAACACTATTTAAAATGAAATGAATTTAAGGAGCAACAATATTTTTATCTCTCTGAGTGAACCCTTTTTCACCTTACAGCCCTGCAGTCGGGTTTGCAGATTTTTTTAATTATTATTTTGTATTATTATTGCAATAAAAAATTGTGAGGAGTTAAAAATAATAGTCCTTAGAGATGGAAGATTTAAAAAAAAAAAAAAACTTCCAAGCTAAGGATTTAATGAAAAACTAAATAACCTAAAACTAACCTCATTGTATAAAAAAATATTGTCACCATTACTTTTCACAACAAAGCTACAAAAAAAACATTTTCTTACACTCATTACTCTCCACATTCAATCAGGGATTGTAACAAGCGAATGAGCAGCACGGAGAATCGGAAAAAAACTATTTAGTTTACCTCCACTACACTGCACACCGGATTATTGTGAAATGGATACCTGGATAAACTCATTTGAGCAACGATAAAGCACCCGTACTGGAGCGAGGTCTCCCGCTACAGTAAATACCTACGGAAGATTGGATGGGAGGGCGACGGAGGGTCTCTGTGTACAGCTTCACGCGAGATTGCTGTCTGGGACGGTGCTGAGGGTGTCAGGTAGTGTCCCACCTATGGGAATGACCCACGGCTTCAGGTGGTGTGGCGTCCTCACATCCTCAGCTCCTTTGACCAGGTGAGGGTACCTAGTAAGCAAATGTGAATTTAATAAAAAAAATAATAATAAACACAAGATTTCATGTGTTTATGTACACCAATATCATAAGTGTGATGTGACTACTTTTTGTTTTCGATATATGTTTGTGAACTAGTAATAGAATCATTATTAAAAATCAGATGTTGAATATCGAATGAATTTTATTTCTATTAAGCGAGTAGTGTTATGTCTTACCAAGTACTAGTCAAAACGCTGCCATCTAGTGGTGATTAATATGCATGTAATTTCATCTGCAGCAGAATCTCATAGCTTCCAAAAATAAGTTTTCCTAACAAACTAGAACGGATTCAGTTTGCCTGTTTCACTAAAAATTAGATTTTAACTACACCCCTACATTTATGATTAGGAAATATTTATGTATCCCTCTCTCTCATAGCTACATGGTAAATAGATATTATAGGCCTCATCATTTTGAGGTAAATGTTTTCAAAAGTATGAAAAATCTGTGTGTAACTTAAACAAATGTCACTACCGAACAACATTTTTCTATAATTAAGCACACTTTTGTAGGAGCATAACATTTAGTTTTTATACAACTGTTCATAACTGTGTTAGCTAATCATGTGCTGATTAGCTTCTTTGAGCTATAAGGTTCAAAAGTATCTAAAATTGTCACTACGACTAAAATATTTGGTGAAGTTTCAGCAGTGACATCATTAATTTTGGGGGTGTTTTCCATAAAATTTAGTTTTTATGTGTGTACAACTGTTCAGAACTGTGCTAGTAACAATGTGTTGGTTAGCATCTTTGAGCTGGGCTCAAAAGTATCTAAAATTGTCACTACCATAACAGTCAGTCAAAACGTCATTGTTTCGGCAATGACAAAAAGGAACACATAATACTTTATTTGGAGGAAATAAACAACATTTTAGAACAGTTATGCACTTTTTTAGTATTTGAGTATGTTTTAGTAGTGTTTTAGTATGTGGGTTAAAATTCTGTAATGTGATGTGGTCGTACCAAAATTTTAAGGTCACTACCAAAAATGTCCAGACACAACCGAAACATGGGATGTTTTGTCAAAAATGAAGTATATCAACTAAGATGTTACGATATGATATGGTATATTCAAATCAGTATAATCATCGTTTTGCCTTTTACAAAGAAGAATTTTATTCAAAATACAATAAATCTCATAAATCGTACTTGAAATATTTTTAAAATTGTTATTGATTTACTTCTGAAAACTTTTACCTAAAATAGCAAAAATATATATTTACAAGAAGATGTAAGCAAAATCTTAATAGATCAATGTAACCTTTCTTATTAAATGACTGACTGTGTTTTGGTAGTGACAAATTTGGGGAAAGGACAGATTTCCAGAAATCAAATAATTTTTAAAGCATTAGAAATAGCATATTTTACCAATAAATAAAAAATATAAGGTGAATTAAAAATAAAAATCCAGCATGTTGCCCACCCAACTCATTAGGTAAGATTAATGTTCAAATATAAATAATGAGTAAATAACTATAAAATAATATTATGGTTATAAGACTGTTGCTTTGTGTTGTCATTATGCTTGTGCGCCGTTTTGCAAAACTTTCATATAGGCTGCTTTAGGAAAGTGGGGGTCCCGAGGTACTGGCACTGTTATTTTGGGGGTCATGGGCTGAAAAGTTTGGGAAACCCTGATCTAAGTAATATAGTAGGTGATGATGAAACAAGACGAAGAGTTCCAGTAGTAAGTACAAGAAACAAGTAGAGAAGGAAAAGGAAAAAGACGAATCAGAACTTTTGTGATTTCAATATGGGACGTGAAAGGAATATGACAGAATTCTTACAAACTTGTGAGACTTGTAGGACCACTGATGTTAAAATGGGGTAGACCATATCTCTGACAGACAAACGCTCTCTCACATTTGTGCGTGTGCGCGGGCTGCACGCGGTCACGCAAATGTGAAGGATCGCGCGGAATGCGTCTTGGAGCTCGAGCTCGAGTCGGAGCTCGTGAAAGGCGCTCTGAGCGCGACACACTCTGCACCCCTTTTATTATGGATTTAATAACCTGCGTGAAGGAAAAAGATACTCTTTAAATTGAGTCAGCTGCATTCCCGCAGACTAAAACATTGTACTTGGCCAACAAACAGTAAGTATTTTCAAAGAAAATGTCCAGACCAAAGGTTTTAGAGCGCCAGGGGAGCGATGACTCGGATACGGACCTGCTGCTTGCGACGCTCTCACCGGAGGAGATGGAGGAGCTCGAACGTGATCTCGTTTATATCGACCCCGACCCGAATGTACCGGTGGGTCTCCGCCAGCGGAACCAGACAGACAAAATACCGTCAAGAGGATATGACAGAGAGGCTATGCTGGACTACTGCGAGCGGGAGACCAAGAAACTTATCCGGCGAGAGCTGAGCGCAGAGGTGATGCTTAATATCAGTATATCAGTAGTTTCCTAATAATTTGACAAACTTTAAACTTCACCACATGAATATTTAAATGTTTCTGTTGCCAGTTGCATACAGGAAGAATAAAATATGAAAAGCTGACCTGTGGTCATTTGTCATTCAGTCTATGTTTCAGCAACTGTTTAACTGTTTCTCATAGTGAGACATATTTGTATATCTGTGAACACAGTGAATGGCTGATTTAGGACTGAGATCCCTGTTAATCATTATGGCCTACATGCCTGACATGCTGTCATGGTCCCAAGTATCAACACCCATTTTGCTTCACACACATGGCCCACCAAGGGACCCTACTGGCCTATAATGTTGCCATCATCTGTTGGTGGTTTTCTTTGTTTTCTTTGCCTTGGAGTATTTTCCAAGTACTGAATCAAAGTGTGAATCAAAGCTTTTTTTCCAACAGCAAATCTCCAAAACATTTCTGACAAGAATAGTTTATTTCAGAGCACTGTTAGATTTTTCCAGATATTACATTTCTCATGCTGTCCTGTTTGGAATTAGTGTAAACTTCTCTTAGGTAAAAATCCTGAGCGTGTAATTATTGTTCACAGCCAAATGTCTTTATAAACATTTAGTATCATGGTTTAGTTTATTGTTGTCTGGTATAAACACAGGACTCTCTCTCTTCTTTTGGTGGTAATGGTTATTTGTAGTTGGCACTCTGTTTAAACTATGCAGGGCTAACCTTTGGCATCAAAGTTACTGCAGTCATTCATTTTTGGATCCACCTCAATAGGATTTCTGGGGTATGTTGTAAAAAAATATTTTCTAGAGTACCAGAGTAGAACAGATGGCCTGGTCCTTCTGGGATGGTGTTCCTTGTGTTTTTGGAGAGTGCTAGTTGTGTTTTATGTGATTAAACAGGTGCTAATGAAGCACTAGTAATGTGAGACACACTCAAGAGGCCACAAGCTACTTTTAAACTCTATTGAGATACTGTTTGTTTGAAACATGCAGCACACATGCAACATCTCAGAGGAACCTCACAAGATACTGAGTAAGATTGTGCTGTTTGTAAACGTGGATCTCCTTATTTTTGATCAATCCTGACTTGTAAAGCCTATCTTTCTAAACTCATTGATATTCCCCAGTGAGTTTTTTTCAGCTGCATCATTGTTTTGGCAGAGTGAGAATATGCTAAATGGATAGTCACTTCCACATGTACTGAGTAAAACAGTTGTGAGAATAAAATTTATGTTCAGGTAGTTTTGCGGTAGTCAGTGGTTAAGAGCGATGCACTTCAGTGATTTGTGAGTGTGTTTACTTAAAGCTTGGCCTCAGTGAGGTTTTGGAACTGTCAAGGATGGAATTCCAGACCTGAACGTTCCTCCCTTTGCTGCCTTATAAGGGCACATCTGAGAGTTTTAAGACTTCTTCAAACAATAGCTCACAAATCTGCACAGTACGTTCTTTCCCTTCTAATGATGACTAAAAATAGCTCACTCATTCCAGCTGGGTTTGGCCATTGGCTGTAATTATTCTAGATAAGTTTTGTTTGTTAGATGCCCTCACAGATTTAATGGTGATGTTGATATTTATCAATAATTACACCCAAATGAAAGCGAATGGAAACTAGTAAAAAATGTGAATGCAGTGATTAATATGTCAAAAGTCAGATAACTGAACCAAAATCAGATATTCAGACTATCAAAAGACAAACATCGTTTTAGATTTTATGTGCTGTGGTGAATAATGTCTATTGTGTTTAATGTTTGAAGGGAGGGGATGGCAGAAGAAGAGATCGACTACGCCGGATGAGGAGCAGAGAGTTTTCCAGGTCGCAGAGCGAAGATCCTCCCGACACGGAGAGCAGAAAAGCTGAGAGTGAAAAAGATAAGGAGAGCGCAGGAAGAAGGGAGGATGACTCTAAAAATGCATCTGATGAAGAAGAAAAAGGTAAAGAGAAGAAAAGGGAGGAGGAGAAGAAAGAAAGCGAGAGGACAGGTAATAAGACAGAAAGTGGAAAAGAGCTTTCCAAGAAAGAAAGAGGAAGCGGCAAAACTCTAGAGCTCATATCTAGACTCCAGGAGAAAAAAGAGGATAAGAAAGAACGAGGAAGAAAGGAGGAGAAAAAAGCGAGTGAAAACTCCAAAATAAAAGGGTTTCTCTCCAAACTCCAGGGGGATAAAGACACAGAAGACCTAAAAGTAAAAGACAATAAGGTAGATGTCAGGAAACAATATGAAAGCAAAAATAAAACCACAGAAGAACCAAAGAGCAACAGCACAAGAGGAAGAATAAATCTTAAAGGTGTAGAAACAGAGGAGGGGAAAAGCAGTTTTAGAGATGTTGAAGAGAGAAGCAGTAGAAAAGACAGAGAAGCAGAGGATGAGAAACATCAGGAAGATACAACCAGAAGAGCACAGAAAGACAGTGAAAAAGAAGACAGTGAAAAAGAAGTGAAACAATCAGAAAACAGTGAGGTAAAAATATCTACCGTTCCCAGCTCATTGAACTCTCATGCCACGGATGACCGTTCTGTTACTACTACTGAGGAGGATGAGTCTTTTGGTGAAGACATTGACAGTGACACTGGCTCCAGCATGTTTGATGACCTCCTGGAGCAGGTTCGCAGCGACGACCCTGAACTAACAGAGCTCAATGTCAATAATTCAGACGCCATTAAGACAGACACCCTAAAACAATTTGCAGAAGGTCTTCGGAGCAACACTCACATCAAAAACTTCTGCCTTGCGAACACGAGAGCAGACGATCATGTCGCGTTTGCCATTGCTGGCACCCTGCAAAATAATTCCACCCTGACGAGCATCAACCTCGACTCGAATCATTTGACAGGCAAAGGCATTCTGGCCATCATCAACTCTCTTCAGCACAATAGCACGCTCATGGAGTTGAGGTTTCATAATCAAAGACACATCTGCGGAGGAAAGACTGAAATGGAGATGGCCAAAGTCTTACGTGAAAACTCCTCACTGCTGAAGCTGGGATATCACTTTGAGCTGGCCGGGCCGAGGATGGCCATGACGAACATCTTGAGCCGAAACATGGACAGGAAGAGGCAGCAACGACTAGAAGCGCAAAAACTCACTAGACAGGAGTCCGTCTCCACCCCACAGGAAGATAAAAACTCACCTGAGAAGAATAAGCCAACAACATTGTCCATAAACACTCAGAAGAAAGACTCTAAATTTGCTGGCCTTTCAAAATTCACCACTGCTCAGGAAACTCCCAAAGCTCCGCCCACAAAGCCACCACCTAGACCCCTCCCATCCAAAGTAACAGGAAAGAAAGGAGCAACAGGAAGTCTACAAACTCCTCCTCCTCCACCCCCTCCTGGCCCACCGTTAGACGTTCAGGCCCTGCGGAGGTCGCTGACCCCAATCTCTCAGAGGAAACCAGACAGCAGCACAGCTGTCAGACAGACGGACAGGAGCTCAAGAGATCAGCTACTGGACTCTATTAGAAACTGCAGCATGAACGCTCTCAAAAAGGTGACACAGACATCACATGTCATAGATGTTACTACACATGCCAATACATGACCATACATTTACACATCATCTTAATAAAAAAATGTGAAGGCTTCATTCCACAGTATAATATTCTTCAGATATATAAATATTAGGGGTGTAACGGTTCACAAAATTTGTGGTTCGATTCGATACGATACAGTGGTGTCACGGTTCAGTACGTTTTCGATACAGCAAAAAAAATAAAAAAAAGAGAAATTTCCTTGATTTTTACACATTTTTTATTTATTAAAACTAACATAAGGCGCATCAAATTGGCGCTAATTCAAAAGTGAAACTAAAAGCAAAAAATGTGCACTGGCAAGCTGTTTAAAAGCAAGGAAAAGAAAGGATATTCTAAAGAATTTACCTCACCGTCACAACCCTCCTGGAGTATTGTGTTTTTCTTTGGGAGTGGGAGGGGCAGACATCAATTTGTCTGTTACGTCGTTTGGGTTGCCTTGTTTCGTAGTGGCACTGAGAACATTATAATGATTATATTTCACACACTGTAAGTTCTTTTATTTTCCAAATGTAATAGGATTAGTCCAACAAATTGAATCGTTCGGTTTGTAATGCGTACCGAACCGAAATCCTCGTACCGAACGGTTCAATACGAATACGTGTATCGTTACACCCCTAATAAATATGCAAGTTAAAGCTACACTTTTGTAATTGTTGGCCCTCTAGCAGTTTGCAACCATTAAAAAATCCTCTTCCATGGCCTCATGGGATAGTAAAGTTAGGGACCTGTGACTTCCATAATGCAGAAAACGTGGGCGGAAACGCGGAATCCAGTCATAAAAATGGAATTTAACGCAAAATGTTTGAAATTTGCCAAATTTTGGATGAATACATCAAAAGTCGGTCAGTACATTTAAATCAAAACACAATGTGGACTAGTGTCAGCTAGCCTCAAAATGCTATTTAAATACGAATCCTGCATGTTCTGTGTGTCTCGGCACTAACATGTGGTTTTGTTCACTACACGTACTGAAGCGCTGCGGTGTTTTCAGCATCTGCCACCTCAATATATGCATATATGAACACATAATCATAATCTCCAGTACTGTTCTGAGTACCTTCATGAGCATATTACCTATTTGTTTTAGAAAAAACTACTTGTCTTGTCATATACAAACAGAAACTTAAAGGTCTTCACAGCAATCTGCCAAAATAAAGGTTTGGTGTAACTTGAAGAAACTGTGACAGAAAGACAGTGACTGAATTTCTTATCCAGAAAATCCAGAAAACTAATGGAAAACACACAATTTAGTAAAAAATACAACTGAATTTGAGAAAGAAGTAAAACATTTTATAGGGCCTTAAAAAATGTATGTTAAACATTTAATGAATTGCTGTTAAATTGTGTAAGTTCTGTTTCAATAAATTAGACGTTTTTTTTTTATTAACTTTTTTTTATATATTTATCCAATAAAACAGAGTCTAGAAAAATTACAACTGAAAATATGGAATCCAAAAAATTAAAAAAAAAAAAAAATAGGGCTCTATAAAGTGTCCTATGAATACGCACTGTAGAAGCACACAAAAAATAGTAGATCACCTGGGTACTTTTTGCCGTCTGCACATTTGAACATCTTAATTTTTTCACATATCATTTTTCACTTTCAGAGGCAACCTTGGTCTCACTGTGTGTACTTGTGAGTGAAATTATTTCTATAAACAAATCATGACTTATCAGTAAGTTTTGTGCTACAATTTATTCTAAAAAAATAAACAACTGATATCACACAAATGCAAAAATCGCATAGCCCTGGTGTCCCTTAAATCAGGTTAAGATTAAAGTATGCAGATTATGCAGAGATTTCTTTGCAGAAAATGCAAATACATCTAAGTATAGCTGGCTGAGTCTGTAAATTGATAATTGTCTGTAATTGTTTTTAAGTGGTTTTAAAGATGGCACACTTGCACTTGGTATTACTAGAGAGCTTCTCTTTAGAGAGTGTCTAACGTAGAACTTATTTTGGTCATGTTATTTATTCAAATGGCTATTTTTTGCTATTTTAAATAACCATGGTCAATTTTTCAACAAACTTTATATAGCATGCTACCCACAGCCAGCCCAGTTTTTTCTGACTACAGATATGAAGTGACACGATGCATATATGCAGTTTCCCACAAAATCGGCCTGACAGCTCTAAAATATATTTAAAATACAAATATTTGACTACCGTAAAGAGATGGTTTGAAACACTGATTTACATTCAATCAAAAAAGTTACAAAAAAGTGATCTATTATGTCCCTTTTTACAAGATGTAATGTTATGTTTGTTTTTTTATGATTTTTTTGTCATGTTATTTATTCAAATGTCTAATTTTATGCCATTTTAAATAATCCATTGTCAATTTTTCAACAAACTTTAAACAGCATGCTACCCACAGCCAGAGCTGTTTTTTTCTGAATACAAATATGAAGTGACAATGATGCATATATGCAGTTTCCCACAAAATTTGCCCTGACATCTCTAAAATATTTGTAATATTATAATTAAAAATACAAATGACAAATGAATACAAAGAGTATTTGACTACCGTGAAGAGATGGTTCGAAACACTGATTTTTATACTTACTTTTTACACTCAGTCAGAAAAGTTACAAAAAGTGATCTATTATGCCCCTTTTTTTACAAGATGTAATATAAGTCTAAGGTGTCCCCAGAATTCCCTGCTCAAAATACCCCACATATCATTTATTATATTATTTTGAAAATGCCTATTTTAAGTGGAAGCAGAAACACACAGTTTTTTGTGCATGTCTCTTTAAATGCAAGTGACCTTCTGCTCCCTGCCCAACTTTTCCAGAATAGGGCTGTGTCTTTACAGTTTGTAGCTCAGATACTCTGCTAAAAACAAGTTCTCTTTCATGTCTTAATGCACTTAAACTGTCAAATACACAAGTTTATTTTAAAAACCCAAGTCAGTTAGTTAGACATAACAGTCAGTTATGTCTGTGAAGGTAAACAGCTGGGAAAGAAATTGCATGTTTATATTAGATCTGTGTGGCAGAAGCATAATATACAGTAAATATTAATAAATCCACTGCTCTCTTGTCTTCTCTGAGGCTGGGACTCTAAATAGTGTTCTGTACTTGTCTGTGTAGCCAAAGACAGAATAGTTAGCATGCTTTGCTCAAACTTTTGCCATGGTGTTAGGACTGGTACACCGTTGTTGCTTGTGAAACCACAGTGGTGGCGCCGTGGGTGGAAACTTTCAGATTTTTCAATAATAAGATACCCTTTTCTAGTTCACGGGGGCAGCTCATTTTTTCACAAGCTTGCAGAGAAAGGCTTACCAAAACAAAGTTCCTGGGTTGATCTTTTTCATGTTTTCTGGGTTGGTAGATGCACTAATCTGATTTTCATGATATCATGTTATCTTTAAGTAATCTTGTATCATCTTTAATCTTTTTTTCAATCTTCCTCTCAGGTTGAGATTCCTAAGCGGTTAAGATAGCATCTGTCCAGTGTACGTACTTCTACCTTCAGATTCCCTTGCAGTCATCCAGTGCCCCATCATCATGGAGGAGTCACTGAATCCTCAAGATGAGATTCCTTCTTAGCTGGCATGGACACCCTGAAATACAGGCAGTTTGGATTATTTGACATCTAACACTTTGAGGTGGGACACAATGATGTTTGAGTGTGATTTTTCCAGGACTGACAGCTAACCAGTCAACATTCACGCTGTGCAGAGCATCTGTTAGGGTGTAAGGACCCTCAGAGAAAGGTTTTGACAGTTTGGTCTCAGTACTTTATGATATTCTTACACCTGTCTTGAAGCAATACAAATATTTTTTTCTGTCTGGAATGCAAAATGCTAAATAAACCTATTAAATAATCTCGAAAAAGGAGTGATTTGCCTTGATGTTATGTGTTTATTAAATAGTAAGGCATTCTACATGAGATGTACACACCAATGTGCAATATCAAGCAGTAAAGCTGTTTTGTACAGCTACAATTAGCTGGATGTGGATGAGATCTGAAAGCCAGACCCATATATTTATATTACGCAAAGAAAAAGGTGCATACGTTCTAGAATTGAGTTTATTAAGATATGCACTCTGCAGCATATTTTGATCAATTAAAAGCGTAAATCAAAGGTAGTGTACAAAGAGGGACAATTAATCCAACCCACTTCCTCTCACATCTGCAAACTTTACCATATCCATGCTATTTATTTATCCCCCTTAACTCTAAAATCAAGATGAGAACAAGCACATCTGTTTTTAATTGTGATAAATTAGTTATCACTTATCGAGTATTGCATTAGCAACTACCTGAGACCTCTGTATATGTAATCTTATCCTGATGTGGATTAGATGTTTTGACTGTATTGCAATGGACTTCATTTTAATTTTAGCTGGATGACAAATTGGTGAATTAACCTCCACAAATGATTTGTGGTATTGATTAGGTTTGATTTTTAAAAAGGGAACAGAGAATCAAAGAGTCAAACTATTAACTCTAAACTCTTTTTTTTCCCTCCAGTGAATGTAATTAAAATGTGAAGTTTAAGTTTATTTTGCAGATAAAGAACAAGAAGACATACCTAACAGTTCTCTCTGTACCATAGTATAATTTCATATAACAGGAGCAATTCATATATCCCACCTACAGGTGGCAGAGAAAAAAGTGTAGATTCTTTTAAGTTATTCACTGTCATTTGTCTGTAGGAGAAAATTGAAGACATGGTATGTATTGGTACAGCAAAAAACAAAAAAGAAGCATAATTTACAGCAGAGCAATTCAATTGCATAGTAAATACATTTTAGAGTAAACTGGTGTTCACTGAAATTCACAGAACCTGTTTTTACTAAAAGAAGAAAACAGAAGTAATATTAATAGTTAAAAGACTGCTTTTAACAGTTTTGTTAACAATGCTATACTTGCATAATCAAATAAGTACTTGCAAATGCATCAGTGACAAAAACTGTGAACTCCACTGCTGATCGGCTTAATTTCCTTCCTGAGCAGAAGATTGAAATATGTTTGCCCTTGCAGCTACGCCAGTCCCACTGCTAGACCTCATTGGTTCATTCTCTTGTAGTTTAGCCACTCTCACTCTCTCTCTCTCTCTCTCTTTCTCTCTATCTCTCTCTCTCGCTATCTCTCTCAAAATCTTTGTTCTTCTGGTAACTGATGGAACAAACAGTAAGGCGATTTTACCGTTGTGTTTATCATTGTGATTTTATGCTGTATTTCTTTGTTATAAAGAGGATATCTTGCTTGAAGAGGATGTGATGAACTAGGGAGAATGAAAGCCCTTCTAAAGATTCTCTGTGTGTTCATAGGTAAATACTTTTTTCTTCCTTAATATAAAATCATCAATCTCATAGTGCAGTCGTGTGCATGTTAAAACAGGAAATAGCCTACATGAACTTAGTGAACTTCGAAGTGAACTATCCTAATGATAAATAGGAAAAAAGTGTTTCACAAATAAAGTTCTGTGATAAACCCACATATTTTTTAGTGTAAAATGATCTTGCCTGAATTATGTGAGCACTTCGGAAATATTTCAAGAGATTGTTTTAAACTGACATCTCATTGTAGGCTATCAACGTAAATATAAATGTGAGTGCATTTAAAATGAGATTGAACTGTTCAGTTGTAGTGGTCTGACAGCTGTCTGTCTACTGTCTGTCTGTATCAAGTAACTGATGTTTTTAATTGTGTTTTCTCTAGTTTTGACTGGTGTGTTAATGAAGTCTGGAGATGTTTATGTGAGAACAGTGGGTGAAACGGTGGAGATCAAATGTCCATATTCAGATGACCATAAATATACACCCAAGTACTTTTGCCGTCATCCCTGTAAAACATGGAATCATGTTTTAATTTCTAGTGGAAAGACTGATCAAACTGTCTCAGATGGGAGATACTCTCTGATTGATATTGTGAGTGGACGGTCTTTTACTGTATACATCAAACATCTCAGTCTCACAGACTCTGGTGTTTATTACTGTGGACTTAGTCAATGGTTCAGTGACACACTGAAAAAAGTTACTCTGTCTGTCTGTCCAGGTGGGTATTTATGCAACCAGTTTATAAAATGTAACAGCATATACATCCATCTTCCCATTTAAGCATTTCACAAAAATGTTTATTATACTTCAATTCCTCTTCTATCTTCTATTTTATTCTCAGCAGCTTCTGTGAACAGATCTACAAACACCTCTGAAAACACACATGTAACATGTATATGGACAACAGCACTCACCTTAGCAGTTACATCCAGTCAGCAAACTAATGATCAGCGTTACAACAATACTTTGATTACTATATTTAATTTAGTCTGCTTAGGCCTATTTGTGGGAAATATTGTATTTATAATCATATGTGATTTTCTCTTTTTGTGCCTCTTTCTATTAGTCTCTCTCACAGATAAATCTAGTTCATATGAGCAATTCTCTGCAACATCGCCAACAGTCCAGTCAAAGGGACCGCTGGATAAAAACTTTAAAAGTATTTTAAGATGACGATCATAATTTGTTTGCAACATTGTATAACACTGTATACATATTTGAATATTTAATGATTGTTCCTTTCTGTTTTTATTTCAGTCAGCATCCCTGTGGTTTGTGCAGGTGTCCTGGTGCTGCTGGTGTTCTGTGTTCTTGTGGCATTAGTGTCTCTCTGCAGGAAAAGATCAGATTTAAAGTCTAAATGTAAGACCACACACACGTAATGCCCAATAATGAATTCACAGTTTCATGAAATACTTTCTAACCAAATAATAATAATAATAATAATAATAATAATAATAATAAGTGTTTAAAATCCCCATTGCTTTTGTTTTAAAAATTAAATAGAGAATTTGTGTGACTGATGGATATTTAGCCATTTTCAAAAGTACCATCATGTTTATGGCCATTTTTCAGGTCTGAAACCACCTGTCCCTGAAAATCCAGTTCAAGAATCACCAGACCAGGTATGAAAACATCTGCTCTTTATACAGTTGAGGTCGAAAGTTTACCTACACCTTGCAGAATCTGCGAAATGTTATTATTTTATCAAAATAAGAGGGATCATACAAAATGCATGTTATTTTTAATTTAGTACTGACCTGAATAAGATATTCACATAAAAGACATTTACATATCATCCAAAAGAGAAAATAATAGCTGAATTTATATAAATGACCCTGTTCAAAAGTTTACCTACACTTGATTCTTAATACTGTTGTTACCTGAACGATCCACAGCTGTTTAGTGATGAGTTCATGAGTTGTTCTTGTTTGTCCTGAACAGTGCCCGCTGTTCTTCAGAAAAATCCTTCATGTCCCACAAATTATTTGGATTTTTTTCAGTGTTTTTGTGTATTTGTGTTCTAACACTGACTGTATAATTTTGAGATCTGTCTTTTCACTCTGAGGGACTCACACGCAACTATTACAGAGAGTTCAAATGCTCACGGATGCTCCAGAAGGAAAAAGGATGCATTAAGAGCCAAAGGTGTAAACTTTTGAACAGAATGTGTACATTTTTTTAGCTTTGTCTAAATACCATATTTTTTTCATTTAGTACTGCCCTTCAGAAGCTACAGAAGATACTTACATGTTTCCCAGAAGACAAAATAAGTTACATTTATCCTTATCTTCAAATTCAAAAAGTTTTCACCCCTCGGGTCTTAATGCTTCATGTTTCTTTCTGGAGCATCAGTGAGCATTTGAACCTTCTGTAATAGTTGTTTATGAGTGCCTCAGTTGTCCTCAGTGTGAAAAGATGGATCTCAAAATTATACAGTCATTGTTAGAAAGTGTTCAAATACACAAAAATGTTGAAAAACCTAAAAATTTGAATGACATGAAGGATTTTTCTGAAGAACAGTGGACAGTTTAACTGTTTAGGACAAACAAAACAACAACAACAAAAACAGCTGTGGATCATTAATGTAACAACACAGTATTAAGAATCAAGTTTTGAACAGGGTTATTTCTAAAAATTCAACTATTATTTTGTCTTATGGACTATATGTAGACGTCTTAACGTGAAATATCTTTTTCAGGTCAGTACCAAATAAAAAACAACATCGATTTTGTATGATCCCTCTTATTTTGGTGAAATAATTAACATTTTGCATTTGTGTATGTAAATGTTTAACTTCAACTGTACATAATTTTACCGTTAAGTACCAGCATATATGATTACAAACTGTATGAACTGATCAACATTATATGAAGTACATGAATACATTTGGTTTGTTGCATTAAAGCTATAGTTTAGTTAAACACAGTTGAATGTGCACTGAATTTACTAAATATATTTTGGTGTGTCACACTTATGGCTCTTTCACATTCATCATATCTCTCAGGCTGTAGGAGTTGTCTATCACCTCTATGATGAAATTGTGACTGAGTACAGCCTGGCTGGTGCAGCTAGAGATTGTTATTCTTCTGTAATATATTCCACCGTGCAGCATTGTGATCTTGCACCTCAGAATGAGGTGAATGCTTTGTATTCACTTATTAAACATCACTGATGATAAATGTCTAGATCAGCGTAGATCTCTCTACAAATGTTGCACTTAAAACCCTGTTTAAAATAAATGGTGCATGTGGTCAGCATGCTAAAAAAACCCTGCAAACATCCTGCTCTGAACATGTGTTTAGGCTGAGAAATTGAAATGAACTGCTATTGTGCTAAATTAGTAATGTGCTTTACCCATTTAAATAACATAGCATTTACTCAGAGTTACAAATGTAAAGTTAAAGGGGGGGAAATATTGCTTGTGTTTTTGTTTAAGAGACTGTGTTGTTCTTTTGTCTGACTCTAGATTGTTTGTATTAATATTATTAGACTTCCTTTTGTCCAGGCTTCTCTTATATTAAGAGAATTAAAGAACTAGTCAAACACAGATTATTTGAATGCTAAAAAGAATGCCTTTATGCTAAATTACTGTTAATGCAAATAAAAAAAACTGTTCAAACTAAAAGTTGTGTGCAAGACCAGTGTGATAAAATCATTGTAAAATGTCATTTATGTGCTATTTGGTTTTAAGGTGAGTAATACAATTTAAAGGCAAATGCTAAAACCAATTTCAATAAAAAATATTTTAGCCAAACAGTGGTGCTATCAACAGAGTATAAGTAATGTTAGACATTTGTAGGACTAGTTTGAGTTGAGTTGGTGTGTTGTTTTCTTGAACACACTGAAATAGCTGCACAACGTTTTATTTACCACAAGTTAAATTCATAACACAGCACTTTAACTTCTTTGAGTCGTGTTGATTTCAAAAGTGTTCCGTGCAATATAATGTTTGACTGCATCTGGTTTTTGCATATATTTTAAAAGTAAATGTTCTAATTCTTCAAGTTATACCAGTTTTACTGCTAGACTGTCATTGGTTTGTCTTGTGTAGGTAGATGTCTCTCTCTCTCTCACACATACAGACACACACTCTCTCTCTCTCTCTCTCAGAAGGAAATTTATCTGCTGCTGTGTGAAAAAGCTTTACAGTTTATTGTCATAGTTTCTTTATAAATCCTAAAAGGATGTTTTAAGCTAGAGATGATATAAGGGAAAATGAAAACTCTGAAGATTCTGTGTCTTTTCATAAGTAAATTGATTTTTATTTTTCCATTTCTTTACATTTTCCATTAATTTTCATAATATTTTATGTTTGATAGACATTTCAAACATTGATTACATTAGATTTATGTGGCATAACAATATGATGAAATTCTATGTTATATTTAGAAATGTACAGATGAGCATCCTAGCCATCAATATATAATAACAAGTGTTTGAAGATTTTATTACGAATTTGGTTGTCTTAAGTTGTCTTTGCATTTAGTTTTCTGATGATTGTTTTTTTAAATTTAAAAAAAATGTCAAAATATCTTTACTGTGTCTGTTTAGCCCAACTGAAAACTGAAGACTGTGTTTTCTCTAGTTTTGACCGGCGTGTTGATGAAGTCTGAAAATATTTATGTGGGAACAGTGGGTGAAATGGTGGAGATCAGATGTCCATATGCAGATATGAATATACACCCAAGTACTTTTGCTGTCATCCCTGTAGATCATCTGAGCATGTTTTGATTAAATCCGCAAAGACTGATCAGGTTGTCTCAAATGGATGATACAGTTTGAGTAATACTGTGAGACAACAGTACTTTACTGTAATTATCAAACGTCTCGTCATACACTGAGTCAGAGGTCAACGAAGAAGCTGGATCTCGACTAATGCGAATGTGCATACGCCGTTGCCGGACGTCAATGATTTCAGTTTATAATTTTAAAAATAGAAATATTTTTGTTATAAAATCTCATGGATCTGCTTCAGAAGACAGGTTAGTTTTACGATGAATATATGTGCTTTTCAGATCTTCTAAATAACAGGCACTATCCACTGACCATTATATTAAAACAACTCCGACTGTGTTCGTCTGGAAGGAGAAAGTCATATACACCTAAAATAACTTGAGGGTAAGTAAATCATGGGGAAATTTTCATTTTTGGGTGAACTATTCCTCTAAACACAGAAGTAAGTCTATTGGTGAGACTTCCAGTTCATTAGCCGCTATAGAGAAATAACGAGAAGAATAACAATGTGCAGTAAAGGGTAAAATTGTTTACACTACAAACTAGTGTGCTCATAATTAAGATAATACATTAAAATAATATAGTAAGATACACCAATTTGCAATATCAAGCAGTAGAGCTGTTTTGTACAGCTACAAGTAGCTGGATGTGGATGTGATCTGGAAGCCAAACCCATATAATTATATTAAGGGAAGAAAAAGATGCATACTTTCTAGAATTGAGTTTAATAAGATATGCACTCTGCAGCATATTCTGATCAATTAAAAGCATAAATTGAAGATAGTGTACAAAGAGGGACAATTAATACAATCCACCTCCTCTCACATCTGCAAACTTTACCACATCCATGGGTAGCTATTTATGTATCCCCCTTAACTCTAAAATCAAGATGAGAACAAGCACACCTGTTTTTAATTGTGATAAATTAGTTATCACTTATCAATTATTGCATTAGCAAATATGACCTACCTAAGACCTCTGTATATGTGATCTTATCATTTCATATAACAGGAGCAATTCATATATCCCACCTACAGGTGGCGAGGGGGAAAAAGTGTAGATTATTTTAAGTTATTTATTGTCATTTCTCTGTAGGAAAAAACTGAAGACATGGTACGTATTGTGGTACAGCAAAACATCAAAAAAGAAGCATAATTTACAGTTGAGCAATTCAATTACATAGTAAATACATTTTAGAGCAAATTATTGTTCACAGAAATTCACAGAACCTGTTTTTACTAAAAGAAGAAAACAGAAGTAATATTAATAGTTAAAAGACTGCTTTTAACAGTTTTGTTAACAATGCTATACTTGCAGAATCAAATAAGTACTTGCAAATGCATCAGTGACAAAAACTGTGAACTCCACTGCTGATCGGCTTAATTTCCTTCCTGAGCCAAAGATTGAAATATGTTTGCCCTTGCAGCTACGCCAGCCCCACTGCTAGACCTCATTGGTTCATTCTCTTGTAGGTTAGCCACTCTCTCTCTCTCTCTCTTTCTCGCTCTCTCTTGTTATCTCTCTCAAAATCTCTGTTCTTCTGGTAACTGATGGAACAAACAAGTAGGAGTTAGTGAGCCGATTTTACCGTTGTGTTTATCATTGTGATTTTATACTGTACTTTTTTGTTATAAAGAGGATATCTTGCTTGAAGAGGATGTGATGAACTAGGGAGAATGAAAGCCCTTCTAAAGATTCTCTATGTGCTCATAGGTAAATACTTTTTTCTTCCTTAATATAAAATCATCAATCTCATAGTGCAGTCATGTGCATGTTAAAACAGGAAATAGCCTACATGAACTTAATGACCTTTAAAGTGATCCTAATGATAAATAGCCTATCACTAAAGTGTTTCACAAATAAACTTCTGTAATAAATCCACATAGTTTTTTAGCGTAAAATGATCTTGCCTGAATTATGTGAGCACTTATGATTGTTTTAAACTGATATTTCATTGTAGGCTATCATTGTGAGTGCATTTAAAATGAGATTGAACTGTTCAGTTGTAGTGGTCTGATGGCTGTCTGTGTACTGTCTGTCTGTATCAAGTAACTGATGTTTTTAAATGTGTTTTCTCTAGTTTTGACTGGTGTGTTAATGAAGTCTGGAGATGTTTATGTGAGAACAGTGGGTGAAACGGTGGAGATCAAATGTCCATATTCAGATGACCATAAATATACACCCAAGTACTTTTGCCGTCATCCCTGTAAAACATCGAATCATGTTTTAATTTCTAGTGGAAAGACTGATCAAACTGTCTCAGATGGGAGATACTCTCTGATTGATATTGTGAGTGGACGGTCTTTTACTGTATACATCAAACATCTCAGTCTCACAGACTCTGGTGTTTATTACTGTGGACTTAGTCAATGGTTCAGTGACACACTGAAAAAAGTTACTCTGTCTGTCCGTCCAGGTGGGTATTTATGCAACCTGTTTATAAAATGTAACAGCATATACATTTATCTTCCCATTTAAGCATTTCACAAAAATGTTTATTATACTTCAATTCCTCTTCTATCTTTTATTTTATTCTCAGCAGCTTCTGTGAACAGATCTACAAACACCTCTGAAAACACACATGTAACATCTATATGGACAACAGCACTCACCTTAGCAGTTACATCCAGTCAACAAACTAATGGTTTGTTAATGCTTAATCAGTGTTACAACAATTTGATTACTATATTCAATTTAGTCTGCTTAGGCCTATTTGTTGGAAATATTGTATTTATAATCATATGTGATTTTCTCTTTTTGTGCCTCTTTCTATTAGTCTCTCTCACAGATAAATCTAGTTCATATGAGCAATTCTCTGCAACATCGCCAACAGTCCAGTCAAAGGGACCGTTGGATAAAAACTTAAAAAGTATTTTAAGATGACGATCATAATTTGTTTGCAACATTGTATAACACTGTATACATATTTGAATATTTAATGATTGTTCCTTTCTGTTTTTATTTCAGTCAGCGTGCCTGTGGTTTGTGCAGGTGTCCTGGTGCTGCTGGCGTTCTGTGTTCTTGTGGCATTAGTGTCTCTCTGCAGGAAAAGATCAGATTTAAAGTCTAAATGTAAGACCACACACACGTGATGCCCAATAACAAATTGACAGTTTCATGAAAGACTTTCTAACCAAATAATAAAAACACTAATAATAAATAACCTGTTCAAAAAAGCCCCATTGCATTTGTTTTAAAAATTAAATAGAGAACTTGTGTGACTGATGGATATTTAGCCATGTTCAAAAGTAGCGTCATGTTTATGGCCATTTTTCAGGTCTGAAACCACCTGTCCCTGAAAATCCAGTTCAAGAATCACCAGACCAGGTATGAAAACATCTGCTCTTTATACAGTTGAGGACGAAAGTTTACCTACACCTTGCAGAATCTGTGTTTTCTTCTGGAGCATCAGTGAGTGATTGAACCTTCTGTAATAGTTGCTTATGAGTGCCTCAGTTATCCTTGTGTGAAAAGATGGATCTCAAAATTACACAGTCATTGTTAGAAAGTGTTCAAATACACAAAAATACTGAAAAACCGAAGAATTTGTGGAACCCGAAGGATTTTTCTGAAGAACAGCGGGCAGTTTAACTGTTTAGGACAAACAAGGGACTCATGAACAACTATCACTAAACAAAAAACAACAACAACAAAAAAACAAACAAAAAAACAAAAACAAAACAGCTGTGGATCATTCAGGTAACAACACAGTATTAAGAATCAAGTGTATGTAATCTTTTGAACAGGGTCATTTCTATAAATTCAAGTATTATTTTGTCTTGTGGACTATATGTAAACATATTTTACATGAATTATCTTTTTCAGGTCAGTAATAAATAAAAAACAACATTTTGTATGATCCCTCTCATTTTGGTGAAATTTGTGTATGTAAACATTTGACCTCAGCTGTACATAATTTTACCATTAAGTACCAGCATATATGATTACAAACTGTATGAACTGATCAACATTATATGAAGTACATGAATACATTTGGTTTGTTGCATTAAAGCTATAGTTTAGTTAAACACAGTTGTGCACTGAATTTGCTAAATATGTTTTGGTGTGTCACACTTATGGCTCTTTCACTTTCATTATTTCTCTCAGACTGTAGGTGATGTCTATCACCTCTATGATGAAATTGTGACTGAGTACAGCCTGGTTGGTGCAGCTAGAGATAGTGATTCTTCTGTAATATATTCCACCGTGCAGCATTGTGATCCTACACCTCAGAATGATGTGAATGATTTATATTCACTTATTAAAGATCACTGATGATAAATGTCTAGATCAGCATAGATCTCTCTAAAAATGTTGCACTTAAAACCCTGTTTACATTAAATGATGCATGTGGTCAGCATGCTAAAAAAACCCTGCAAACATCCTGCTGTGAACACATGGGTCGGGCTGAGAAATTGAAAAGAACTGCCATTGTACTGCCAATGTAAGTAACATAGCATTTACTTAGAGTTCAAATTTAACGTTAAAGGGGGAAAATATTGCTTGTGTTTTTGTTTAACAGACTGTGTTGTTCTTTTGTCTGACTTTAGATGGCATAAAATTGTAGAAAATCATGATAAATCTACTTTTTTTTTTACACCTGTCTCTTTTTAGACAGATTGTTTGTATTAATATTATTAGACTTCCTTTTTCCCAGGCTTCTCTTATATTAAAGCTTTTTTCTCTGTCAAACACAGATTGTTTGAAAGTTAAAAGAATGCCTTTATGCTAATGACTGTTAATGCAAATAACTGAGTTTGCAATAAAAAAAAAAACTGTTCAAGCTAAAAGTTGTGTGCAAGACCAGTGTGATAAAATCATTGTAATATGTCATTTATGTGCTATTTGTGGCTTTGACACAGGAAGGTTTTAAGGTGAGTGATACAATTTAAAGGCAAATGCTATTTACAAGTGAAACCAATGTCAATAAAAATATTTTAGACAAACAGTAATGTTATCAACAGAGTATAAGGCATTTGTAGGAATAATTTGAGTTCAGTTGGTGTGTTGTTTCCTTGAACACACTGAAATAGCTTAGGTGCTGCAGTACTGAGACTGTTAACCACAAGTTAAATTCATAACACAGCACTTTAACTTCTTTGAGTTGTGTTGATTTCAAAAGTGTTCCATGCAATACAATGTTTGACTGCATCTGTTTTTTGCATATATTTTAAAAGTAACAGTTCTAATTCTTTAAGTTATACCAGTTATACTGCTAAACTATCATTGGTTTGTCTTGTGTAGGTAGAAGTCTCTCTCTCTCTCTCACACATACACACACACACACACACACACACACACACACACACACACACACACACTCTCTCTCTCTCTCTCTCTCTGAAGGAAATTTATCTGCTAGCTGCTGTGTGAAAAAGAGTAGGCAGAAAACTTTTACTGAGCTTTACAGTTTATTGTCATAGTTTCTTTATAAATCCTAAAATGATGTTTGAAGCTGGAGATGATATCAGGGAAAATGAAAACTCTGAAGATTTTGTCTTTTCATAGATAAACTGATTTTTATTTTTCCATTTCTTTACATTTTCCATTCATTTTCATAATATTTTCTGTTTGATAGACATACCAAACATTGATTACATTAGATTTATTTGGCATAACAATATGATGAAATTCTATTAGTTATATTTAGAATGTACAAATGAGCATTCTATCCATCAGTATATAATAGCATTATGTAAGTGTTTGAAGATTTTATTAAGAAATTTGAATTTTTAATTTTTGCAATAATTTTTTAAATAATTGTAATAATTGTTACTGGTGTTACCGTCTATTCTTGTTTATTTATTCTCACCAGAGCTTACATTACGAATGCGGCTTACATCATACATTGAGTCTAACGAGAATGCGCATACACCATTGCCCGAAGTCAATGATTTGAGTTTATAATTTTAAAAATATAAGTCTTTTTGTTATAAAATCCCTTGGATCCGCTCAGAAGACATGTGTTAACATGGAGGCGTATGGGTTAGTTTTCCGACGGATATATGCGCTTTTTGGAGCTTTAAAATATCAGCCACTATCCCCCATCTGTCACACACACAACACGAACACAGGAGATGGAGTGACAATGGAGAGGTTGGTTTATTGATACAGATGTAGTAAGAGAATGTAAACAGATGGAATGATGGCAGGGTAAGCTTATCTGATAGTTCGTCGATAGAAATGGCGTGAATAGTCCAATCGGTGTAGAAAGCCAGCAGAGTCCAATAGTTTCAACAACGAAGATCATAGAAAGGTCGGGAGCAAACGTCAGGGATGTGAACGGTAGAACCGACAAGTGAGTACTGAGGGAGAGCGTCTTATATGGGGGAGGAGTGATTGGGAACAGGTGCAGATGATCAGTATTCGGGTGATTGGGATCTGGTGGGAGGTGCTTCTGATGGAGGTGGCTGTGGTGAATGCCTGACATTACCCCCTCCTCCAAGGGCGGCTCCCGACGCCCTATTGCGGCGCCGAGGGCGACCGCGACTGCGAGGGGCTGGACGATCTGGGTGGCTGTGGTGGAATTCCAGCAGGAGCGTAGGATCTAGGACGTCCTCACGTGGCACCCAGGATCGTTCCTCCGGTCCATACCCCTCCCAGTCCACCAGGTATTCTAGGCGGCCTCCTCGACGCCGGGAGTCCAGGATCTCATGGACGGTGTAAATCTCGGGTTGATCCAGGACTTCGGGAGGAGGGGGTCCAGCTTCAGCTCTGGTGGGATCTGTGGCAGAGGGAAAGAAGGGTTTTAGGAGGGATACGTGGAAGGTGGGGTGAATGCGGTACCTGGGTGGGAGCTGAAGCTGGTAGGTGACATCATTGATCTGCCTCAGGATCTTGAAGGGACCTATGTAGCGGGGACTCAGCTTCCTGCAGGGCAGTCGAAGGCGTATGTCACGGGTGGAGAGCCATACCCTATCCCCTGGATGGTATACGGGCGTCGTCCTACGTCGTGCGTCGGCGAAGGTCTTATGACGACGGACTGCCCGCTGGAGGTGGTGATGAGCTGAGTCCCACACTCTCTCGCTCTCTCGGAACCAGTGGTCTACAGCTGGAACATTCGAGGGTTCCTCCGTCCAGGGAAACAGCGGGGGCTGAAAACCGAGTACGCACTGGAAAGGTGTTAGTCCGGTGGTCTCCTGGCGAAGGGAATTCTGTGCGTACTCGGCCCACGGGAGGAACCTGCTCCAGCTGTGCTGATCTTCTGCGCAGTAGGACCGGAGGTAACGTCCAAGCTCCTGGATCTTCCTCTCAGTCTGGCCATTGGTCTGCGGGTGATATCCTGATGAGAGAGAGACAGAAATGCCCAGTAGTTTAAAGAAAGCTTTCCATACATGTGAGATGAATTGAGGACCCCGGTCCGACACAATCTCCTCTGGGAGGCCGTAGTGACGGAATACCTGGTGAAACAGGACCTCCGCCGTCTCCATGGCTGTTGGGAGACCCCTTAGAGGCACGAGTTTACAAGATTTGGAGAATCGGTCCACAGTGACCAGAATACAGGTGTTACCTTCTGAATTGGGGAGGTCCGTGACAAAATCCACCCCCAGGTGGGACCAGGGCCTCTGGGGAATGGGTAGTGGAACCAGTTTGCCTGCGGGAAGTTGGCGGGGAGAGTTAGACCTGGCACAGACTGAGCAGCTTTGGACGTACCTGATGGTATCACGGTCCATACGGGGCCACCAGTAGCGAGATTGGAGGAGCGAGAGGGTCCGTCTGCTGCCCGGATGTCCAGAGCCCGGAGACCGATGAGCTGTGTCCAGAAGGGGTAGACGTTGGGAGCCAGGCACGTAGGTTTTCCCTTCTGGACATTCCGGCGGAGCTGGTTCCTGGAGGGTGGCGTCGCGGATCTGCTGATCCACATCCCAGATGATGGGGCTGATGATGAGGTGTGAGGGGATGATGGGTTCTGGTTCGAGTGAGGAGTCCTTGGCATATTGACGTGAGAGGGCATCGGCAGGAATGTTCTTGGAACCAGGTCGATAGGTAATCTTGTAGTTGAATCGAGTGAGGAAGAGGGCCCAGCGTGCTTGACGGGGGTTGAGACGTTTGGCTTCGCGGATGTACTGGAGGTTCTTATGGTCCGTGATGATGGTAAATGGATGAACGGCTCCCTCTAGCCAATGACGCCACTCCTCCAGGGCCAATTTTATGGCTAGTAGTTCCCGATTACCTACGTCGTAGTTTTGCTCCGCCGGAGACAGCTTGCGGGAGAAGAAGGCACAGGGATGGAGGAGTGTGGAGTCGCCGACCGCTTGGGACAGCACTGCCCCTACGCCGATGGTGGAGGCATCCACTTCCACGTAGAACGGGAGTTCGGGATCTGGATGGTGTAGGAGAGGGGCAGTGCTGAAGATCTCCTTTAGCCGGTGGAATGCTTCGTGGGCTGAGGGGTTCCAGGTCAGATGTTTAGGTTTACCCCTCAGGAGGGAGGTCAACGGGGCTGTGATGGTGCTGTAGTCCTTGATGAAACGGCGGTAGAAATTTGCAAAACCTAGGAAGCGCTGGATCTCCTTGATGTTGGTGGGTTGGGGCCAGTTCACCACTGCATCGACCTTCCCCTGATCCATCTGCACACCCTCGGCAGTGATGTTATATCCGAGAAACTGTACAGATGTTTGATGGAATTCGCACTTCTCCAGTTTGAGGAACAGCTGATGCAGGCGGAGTTTGTGGAGGACCTGCTGGATGTGCTGGCGATGTTCGGCCTGGTTCCGGGAGTAGATCAGAATGTCATCTATGTAAACAACGACAAATTTATGGAGAAACTCCCGGAACACCTCGTTCATAAACGTTTGGAAGACGGATGGACTGATGGACAACCCATAGGGCATGACTAGGTACTCGTAGTGACCTGCAGGTGTTATAAAAGCAGTCTTCCATTCGTCTCCCTCACGAATACGAACGAGGTTATACGCACTCCGCAGGTCCAGCTTCGTGAAGACCTGGGATCCACGAAGCTCTTCGAGGGTGGCAGGGACCAGGGGGAGCGGGTAGGGTTGTTGGATTATTTGCGAGTTCAACTGCCGGTAGTCGATGCAGGGTCGAAGACCTCCATCCTTTTTGCCCACGAAGAAAAAGCTGGAGGCGGCCGGCGAGGTAGATGGACGAATGTAACCTTGCTTCAAAGCCTCCGCAATATACTCCTCCGCCTGGCGTTCCGGGATGGACAAGGGATATATACGTCCCTTAGGAAGTTTAGCATCGGGCAGCAGATTGATGGCGCAGTCCCATGGCCGATGGGGTGGTAGTTGGGTGGCAGCTTTCTTACTAAAGACGTCCTGGAACGCCATGTACTCCGCTGGGATCTCCACCGAGATTGTGGGTTCTGGGCTCTCAACCTGGGTGGAGGCGAGGGAGATCGGGACACAACAGGGAAGAGGCAGGTTAGATAGACAATGTTGTTGGCAGTGTTCGCTCCAACGGCTGACATCACAGGGATCCCAGCGGAGTTCCGGGTGATGTAACTGAAGCCAGGGGCGTCCCAGGATGATGTTGACCGTCGAGCCCACCAGTACCAGAAATTGGATGTCCTCCTGGTGAAAAAGACCAACTTGAAGAGTGATGTATGGAGATCGGTGACGGATCCTCCCACGCCCCAGTGGTTTTCCCTGAATGGTTGAGACGGAGTATGTGGTAGAATGGCGTTGACTTCTGAGCTGTAATTGTTTCAAACAGTCCGATGAGATGAAGTTTCCTGATGAGCCTGAGTCAACCAGAGCAGAGACAGATAGCGAGAGTTCAGCAGTATGAAGTGTTACCGGTAGAAGAGTCAAAGAAGTTGTATTAATTTCAGTACGAATGGTACTCACCACGGGGCGTGGGGGACGAACAGGGCAGTTGCGGATGATATGACCAGGGTTCCCACAGTACAAACAAAGTCCAGATGATAAGCGACGAGTTCGTTCCGTTTGTGTGAGGCGATTAGAATCCACTTGCATAGGTTCTGGTACTGGGGGCCTAGCTGCCACCGAGGTCGACTGAGGAGCGGGGTTTTGAGGCTGGCAGGCGGCCAGTCGCTGGGTAATGCGGGTGGTTTGCTGTAGAAATGCCTCCAAACCGATGGAATCGTCATAAAACGCCATGGCGGCCTTGATGTTGGAGTTGAGACCATGTCGGTACGCGCCCAGAAGCGCTACCTCATCCCAGCCACTAGCCGCCGCCAGCGTGCGGAAATGGAGAGTGTAATCCTGGATCGAGGAAGAACCTTGCTGTAAACGGAACAACTGATCAGAAATGGTTAGTGGGCCGGTAGCTGTAGAGAACACCTCGGAGAAATGACTGACAAATTGATCGAAGGAGTGAATGATGGGATTATTATTTGTCCATATGGCCTTAGCCCATTGCAACGCCTTGCCGGTGAGTAACGAAATGAGGAAAGCTACCTTAGCATTCTCCGAGGTGAACTGGTGGGGTTGCATCTGAATGAATAGCTTGACTTGTAGGAGGAACCCGCTACACTCAGCCGCCTCGCCTGCGAAGGAAGCAGGCATGGCCATGGGACATCCTGAGGCAGATGGCGGCGTCGGAGGTGGTCTTAACGCCGCTGTCAGGGCATTCACCAATTCGGTGACCGGGCTGGGTGAAGCGGTGTCTTCCGGGTTCATTTCTGTAAGCGGTCGGTTCTTCTGTCACACACACAACACGAACACAGGAGATGGAGTGACAATGGAGAGGTTGGTTTATTGATACAGATGTAGTAAGAGAATGTAAACAGATGGAATGATGGCAGGGTAAGCTTATCTGATAGTTCGTCGATAGAAATGGCGTGAATAGTCCAATCGGTGTAGAAAGCCAGCAGAGTCCAATAGTTTCAACAACGAAGATCATAGAAAGGTCGGGAGCAAACGTCAGGGATGTGAACGGTAGAACCGACAAGTGAGTACTGAGGGAGAGCGTCTTATATGGGGGAGGAGTGATTGGGAACAGGTGCAGATGATCAGTATTCGGGTGATTGGGATCTGGTGGGAGGTGCTTCTGATGGAGGTGGCTGTGGTGAATGCCTGACATTATCATTATAAAGCTTGGAAGAGCCAGGATACATTTTAAAACAACTCCGTCTGTGTTCTTCTAGAAGGAGAAAGTCATATATACCTAGGATGACTTGAGGGTTAGTACATCATGGGGAAATTTTCATTTTTGGGTGAACTATTCCTTTAAGTGATTTTACTGTGTCTGTTTAGCCCAACTGAAAACTTTGACTGTGTTTTCTATAGTTTTGACCAGTGTATTAATGAAGTCTGGAAATGTTTATGTGGGAACAGTGGGTGAAATGGTGGAGATCAGATGTCCATATCTAGATGACTATAAATATACACCCAAGTACTTTTGCCATCATCCCTGTAGATCATCTGAGCATGTTTTGATTAAAACTGCAAAGATTGATCAGGTCTCAGATGGAAGATACAGTTTGAGTAATCCTGTGAGACAACAGTACTTTACTGTAATCATCAAACATCCCAGACTTAAAGACTTGTGTTTATGACTGTGGACTATATATATATATAAATCTGGACATTATGTTATACTGTGCTATTATCATAAAATGATGTAAAATAACTGTTGCAAAACAGTTTTTTTTTTTTACCATAACAAGAATAGCAATGTACAGTGAAAGAATTGCTAGATTTAGTCATTACACTTTTACAAATAATTGCAACCACATTTTAAAAATATTTTGACTCAAATATCCAAATATTTCTCTATTAATCTATTAGTCTGCATTGTATGAACATCTGTTCTGACAAATTATATTTTTCTCCCAATCGAAAATGAATCCTTTTATTCAAATTCTAAACGGATTATATGTAGCCTAGAAGCGCACTTCCTTGATAATCACTAAAAATGTCCCAATTAATTCAGTTCATCGCAATCTCACAAAGTTCCTTTATAATAAGTGAACCTCTTATTTACAGCTGTGTTTAGAGGCTAATGAATTCAGACTAATATGAACGCAATGGCCAATCACAATTGTTCAAGAAATCAACATATGTCTCTGTGATTGGCTACATTGCTCTGCATTACAAAAACACTCAAGCAATTGACACTTTTCTCACGCCACACATCTATTTTCTCATGCAGAGTTGGCAGCCGTGAAATAATTTAATAAATGTATCAAACACTAAATTCTAAATTAAATATGAATCCTTAATGCTACAAAAGTTATTGATTTCCTCCTTTTGTTCTGTAATTAATAAACTTCACAGCAGCTGGGTTATTAGCTTATCTGGCTGCTATTACTTTATGAGATGCTGCCAATGCCACTAGAAGGCAAGCCTGCAACCATTAGCCAAAAAAAAGTGTTGCAGCTAATTCTAACGCTTCCGGTCTGGCAGGGTGTAGGATGTCACTATGCTTCACTACGCTGTATAAACAGCTTTTTAGAGAAAATAGCTTATTATTTAATGAATCGATAGCCTATCAGCTAATCACATTTGGTTTGAACTATTTACCATATACACACAAAAAAATGCTAAGGTGTGATTCTGCTAACAGCACTTCTGTAAATGGTGACTCAGTGACGCACAACTCTGACTGAAATTCAGTGACGTCAAGGCTGTAATGTGATTGGTCATTAAGGGATAACCTATATGATCCAAGTTAGCCATTATGTTTTCTTCAATAGTAAGTAATACAGACCCTCTCATCCCCCTATAGTAAGACAATCTATGCTGCAGCTGCTAAATGTGACATGGATCTGACAAATATGCTATTAGTGTCATTTGCGCTAAATGATACAGGCTACAAAACGCACTGCCACATTTGTGCGTGCAATTGAAGAGCGCGTGCTACACACACACAGTTTGACCACAGTTGTTCTGCTGAAGCTCCCTCTTCACCTGCATAGTGCCTGTCACTGAGGTTGGAGTGCGCATCTGAAAAATACCCCATTTGATGTGGTCAAAAAGATGTTCTGCATCTAAATAAACACTTCTTGTCAAGAAAAAAAGAGACAGAAGCAGCAGTTGTGAGTGGGATGGCCAAATCTAGCCCGCCCCTGTGTTAACTCATTAAACTGTAAAAAATTAATTGCTAATTTTGACAGTGCTAAATAATAATAATTACTCTATTTACAGGTAATAGACCTTCTTGTGATTATTCTGAGATAACAGTCCAGTCATCAGTTTCCACTCCTCCAATCAACAGCTCTGGTAACTCTTAATTTTTATACCTGTTTTGTTTGTTATGTTGCTTTTAGATTTCTTACAACAGTAATTGATTTTTTGTTTTTTTTTTGTTGTACTTACACTCTCTTATTTGATCACTTGCAGCAACTAAAATACTGCAGTAATTTTACAATCTTGTTATTTTTATTCCAGTCTATGTGACTACAGTTTGTGTAGGTGTTTTGTCATTCCTGGTTCTCTGGATCCTTGTGTCTCTTGTGTGTATCTCCAAGAGGAAATCAGATGGAAAGTCCAAATGTAAGATTACAAACACACATCAAGTCTTTAACTGCATCAATATATAGGTTTAAAAAACTCTAAAGAAGAATGCTTCAAGCATTTTTCATTCTTCAATCAAGTCTCATGTACCTCAGGTCTTATTTTTTAGAATTCCTTCTGACCTTTTAATGCTAAATTAAATCTAACATTATTTATATTACTCACATGTTGATGCTTTGAAACCTCACACCACTGAAGATACAGCTCAACCAGACTTCAACCAGGTATACATGGAAACCTCTCTGTGTCAGCAAGAACATTTATCACCAAACAAATTTATCTGACTTCTGAAAATTATCAAAATTAAAAAAAAAAAAGAAGAATATAAAAAAAGTTTTTAGCTTTGAATGTTTTGTAAAGTTTAATATCCTGAAATGTTGAATCTCTACTACTTTTATTCTCTTGTTCTCTCTGTCAAACTGTGGACAATGCCTGTACAATGGCAGTGTATAGTTTGGATGATCCACTTAAAGAAGACTGTTTTTCTCTAAACCATTTAACTGTATATTACTGTGAACACACAGTGAAGTGAAGAATGACTCAGGAACAGAGTCATTCTGGAATGTGGAATTATTTATTTAGTATTATACTTGCTCCATATTTAGCCCTAATCATCATCTCATCAGTATCTATAATAAGTAAATAAAAAGTACATTGTTTACAGAACTTTAGCATCCATCAGTCTGATGACCAAACAAACGTTAGTTCACTATTTCCTGGGTGGCAGATCAGTCGCTGTGCTGCATTCGATTCTGACACTGTTGCAGAGCATTTGTGGTGTACGTGGTCAAAGAATAGAACATTTTGCAAATGTTTGTGTGTGTGTGTGTCAGTTGCAAACAAAACAAGGAACTGCCCCTTAGCTTTGGCCTATGAATATATGTGTGGTTGCTCATAGCCAAATTTACTTTTTGAATATTAATGAGCACTAAATCGACAGTTTTGTGAAAGGTAAATGCTGGGGCCAGTTGCATAAACATAGCCACTATGTTAAGATTGTTTCTTAAGGTGACATATCATGAAAATCAGACTTTTTCGTATTTAAGTGCTATAATTGGGTCCCCAGTGTATCTGCCAACCCAGAAAACGTGAAAAGGACAACCCAGTAAATTTTGGTAGGCCTTTTTCTGCAAGCATGTGAAAAAATGAGCGCGTCAGATTTAATGCCATTGCAAAAGTCTGAGCAAAGCAAGCTAACTGTTCTGTTGTTGGCTGCACAGATGAGCACAGAACACTATTTAGAGTCCCAGTCTCAGAGCAGACAAGAGAGCAGTGGATTTATTGATTTATTTACTGTATATTACAATGCTGCCACACAGATCTGATATAAACATGAGATTTCTTTCCCAGCTATTTACCTTCAGACACAATTGACTGTTTTTGCAACTCGTGTGTGGTTTTAACACAATTGTGTGTATTTGACAGTTTAAGCGCAATAAGGCACAAAAGAGAACTTAGTTTAGTATTCACATGCCACATGACAGCCACCTTCTGCACGCGTGCTTCAGATATGTGCGTTAAAATGCATGATTTCAGTGCAATAGACATGATATTCAAAACTAAACAGAAGTTTTTTTTTTATTTTTTATAGCCATGCTGGCGCTTGTCATGATGCCACGGCCACTGAAGAACTTTCTCAGCATGGATTTCATCTGATATCTGGGTGCACTTAGTCTCTTTATCTCTAGACTCTAAATTGATGGTATTTGGTTTCATTGGTATTTGGCTTATATCAAAATCTCTTTAAGACAAGTCATTTCACTTGGCCGCCATCTTTGAAATGTCTCTCAGGCATGCAAGTGCAGCTCCTATCTCTTTCAAAGGGAAAACATCAAATTATCCAAAACTGTTCACATTTCATATTTGAAAACACCAATGAAATTTGACAACAGTCTCATAAAGCTTGTTTCTTTTGTTCAAATGCCGTTTAAAAGCTTGTTTTTGATGCTAGACCAGCTGATGTGCACGTGCAGTCACAAAGTGCGCCTTTGTGAAAGCTGCCTTTTTCTATAGAAACTTTGGAGCTTCTAACAGCAGCTACAGTGACGCAATGACTTTACTGATCAGCGATTGGCTCTTTCATTTAGAAGGTGCGGCTTATTCACCATATTGAGAGTTGCACTTTATCCCATTAATAGAATAAATAATAGGAGTGCAGTCTTCCTACACTCTAAAAAAACACTGGGTTAAAAACAACCCAATTTGGTTAGTTTTTAACCCAAGGGCTGGGTAAATTTAGGACAGAACCCATTTGGGGTTAATTTTACCCAGCAAATTGGGTTGTTTATTTAACCCATCATGATGGGTTGATTTAACTCATCTAATGGGTTAATTAATTTTTATTAAAATATAGCTTATTCTTACTTTATACATATGAAATGATGAAATACTTTATGCTTTTTACTTTATACATAATAAATTATGTTTACAGATTAATTTAAATCATGTAAACTTTTGTAAAATACTACACACAACCACTGGTTTGCATGATAACTTCCTTTATTTTCCTTTATTTATCATTTACAGCATAGTTTATCGTTTTAATGTACACATATTGCCTATTTATACTCATTTAACAAACATTAAAGGTACAAATTAAACATTAAACAGAAGTAATTCACGTGTAATCGACCGGTCTCTATTACTCCGTTTCCACCGTAAGGGCGCTGGCTCTCGTGCCCGAGCAGGAGTCGTGTTCGGTGGGGAACTGCAATCATGGCGAGGAGATGGGCTCCGCCGCCGCCGCGGTGGTCTCCGCGGTCTTCGCGGCCGCCGCAACCGAGAACGGGGCACCCCATCACCTCCAC
This sequence comes from Cirrhinus molitorella, assembly GCA_033026305.1. Classification (NCBI taxonomy): domain Eukaryota; kingdom Metazoa; phylum Chordata; class Actinopteri; order Cypriniformes; family Cyprinidae; genus Cirrhinus; species Cirrhinus molitorella. The sequence continues at coordinate 15,367,885 of CM065125.1, read as the reverse complement.
CCAGGCGGCAGAAGTAATTCACGTGAATTCAAGCAGTCTCTGTTATTCCGTTTCCACCGTAACGGTGCTGGCCCTGTGTACGCGAGCTTAAGTGTTCGGTGGGGAACGTTTTCCGGCTACCGCCTCACCGAGTTGCGCAATCATAGCCGAAATATACTGCGACTGCTTTCATAACCTGCCCAAAACAAACAGTAAACAGCTCTGAGGAAATATTTTCACATCCAAAGTATATGTATTCTAGTATCTTTATGAAAAAACGTTTATTTTATGTAGAGTATCAGGCATTTCCATCGCGCAAGTAGATGTTTAATTAGGTGATTCAAACCGCGCGCCTGATGCTCTGCATGAAATTAAACGATATACAGCACGATAATTCTTTTATATATAAAATAAAATATACACAAACCTGTTTGTACAGAAGAAATGCATCAATTCGATGGCACTTAAAACTGCTCTCTCAACGCAAAATCCCCGCGATAAATAACTCAACTGCTGGGTTACGTCTGACCCAGGATCTGAGTAATACAAAAACTACCCAAACATTGGGTTGTTATGTCTGACCCAGGAGCTGGGTAACACTAAAAAACTACCCAATCATTGGGTTGTTACATTTGACCCAGGGGCTGGGTAACACAAAAACTACCCAAACACTGAGAAAATAACCCAAAAAATTGACCCAAAAGGCTCAACCCAGCATTTGGGTTAAAAAAAATAAACCAGGATTTTTTAGAGTGTATATATAAAGTCTTTGATTATATTCATCACCACTTGTAAGTAGCTGTGGTCATCGTTTCAGTATTTTATTTTCCGAGTTGAGTATTCCAAGATGTTTTGCGATTAAAATAGTGTAAAATAGTGCCAGTAGTTCACTGGTACAACCATTCTACATAATCAAAATAATGACGCCCTCCATAGTCCAAAATATGTATAAAACGATGTGGATTTTTAAAAATAACAAATCTTTCATGGGTTTTCTACTACATATTTCAGTAAGAGATGCCATTTACGTTATATTAAGCCATACGAGTCTTAAAACCCATATTTCCCTTTAAGAAAAACCTAGTTTGACCAACTAGCAGTTAGTCAAGAGGTAATCGGATTTTTCTGACTCAAACTGGGCCAATCTACCTTTTTTTTGTACTTGACTTTAAGAAATGATGACCGATCTTTAAGAAAACAAATTAGCTGACTTACTTTTTAAGCTAGCCGCTGGTACCTCCATTGCTCGATTAGCAGCTGCATTATTAAAGACTTGTTATAGTCAGACTGTTAATATTGTGAGATGTTTTTGTTTGTGCTCAGTAAAATCTGCTTGTTTGGAGAATGCAGCTTTTATTTGGATTTCCTTGGCAAAAGTCAATTTTTATCTCATAGCTTCAGAGTTCTCAAGCCTTTTGATGCATGCCCATCACTTTTCCACTTGTTCAGCATATTTAATAATCATATATCATAAAAAAATGAAAGTACACTCCATTGCTAATGTCTCTTTAACCCGTTCCTGACCGTAGCATGTCAGGCCAGCCTTCCGCGCACGACAGTGACGTTTGCATCCGCGGGAGAGATCGGAGTCTGAGCGCGCGGCGGAGCGGCGGGACACGGTGAGTGAACTGTTAAAGAATCCCCGAACCACCGTGACCCGATAGGGTCATTCACAGCTACATTCACAAGTTTACTTACTATACAGTGAGTGCCAGGTTTGTGAGGAAGGTCGCTTAACAAAACCTCGCGTAATGAACATGCTAACGTGCTAGCGAGCTAATGAGGCGCAGGCCAGGGGACTGAGGAGAATTAACCCGCCCAGCAGCGCTGCTGCCCGTTGGAGTTCACAGGAAACACCGGTGCGTTTACAGGCCACGGTCTGTCCTGCAAGCAGACGAAAACAAACATCTGTTCGTATGTTCACGGTGAAATATTTGACCTGTGCGCGTTAAATAGGATTACTATGTTTTGGTTACCAAAGTTAAACTGTGTGTTTATATTTAAATGCCTTTTGATGCACATATGAACTCCCAGTTTCCACACTGACATACAATCTCACTCGACAAGTGAGCAAAATGACATTAACGTTACAGCTGTTAGGGTAGAGGAATGTTTCGTACGGACTGAATCCTACAACTGTAGAGGAGATGCAGTCTTGTGTCACGTTATGATTACAGTCCTAATGACACTGTAATGTTATTGAACCGTCAAACGTTTAGTGGAGACACTGGTCAATTTGTACACCTGTTGCAGTTTTATCTGTGGTGTTTGTTTAATCTGATGATATTTGAAGGTGTAAACAGGAATTAAGTCAGAAAAGACTAATAGATTAAAATCATTCACTGGTCTGGAGATTGACACAGTCTTGTTTTGTTTAATTGCCTATCAAGCAATGAATATATTGCTTTAACTACTGTGTCCATTACCTGATTTTGTATGTATGCAAATTGTATGATATCCATTATCCAAGGTACACGTGTAGTAAATGTGCAGTTAATTCTCAAATAGTATTTTTAGAAAGTTTTGGGATATTTGCCCTCTCCTCAAATTTGTTACTACCAAAACAGTAATGTATAATAACATATTGCTTACATCCTCCTTTGTAAATGATATATATATATATATATATATATATATATATATATATATATATATATATAAAAGGGTAGTGACAATTTTAGAATAACACTCAAAAAACAATGATGTCACTACCAAAACTTCACCAAATGTTTTGGTTGTGACTTTTTTGGTAGTGACTGTTTTTAGATACTGTTGAACCTAGCTCAAAGATGCTAATCAGCACATGGTTAGCTAGCACAGTGTGTTTAATTATAGAAAAAAGGTACAAATTCGGTAGTGATATTCTTTAAAGTTGCACACTGATTTTTCATACTTTTGAACACATTTACCTCAAAATGTTGGGACCTGTTTACTCACCATGTAGCTATGAGAGAGAGAGAGCGAGAAACGCATGAATATTTCCTAAACATAAATGGGGTGTATTTAAAATCAGTCTCAGCCAATAGACTAAAACATACACTGTTTCAGTAGTGACATGAAAATTTGGGACACTTTTTTTGCATAGTTTCATAATTTACAAAGAAAATGTAAAATAATGGTTTGTTAAAAACAACAAAATAGAATAAAATGTTAAAATTATTTCAATGTTGTTTTCGTAAGTTGAAATTTAGGTGTTAGGGTTCGAGACCACCACCTCCCAATTGAAAGTGCTCACTAAAATGATGATTTTATATATATTAAGCTTACTGATTTATTTATTGATAGTGATACTGATAATATTATTGTGGCTTTCAATAGATTCTTATAGAAACATCTAAGATTTGAATACTTTGCTTGTTTTTTTTATTCAGAAAGCCATTTAGAAGTTGAAAAATGTTCACATTTTTGGTTTCATATTGGCTTTAACTTTCCAGAATGTCTTAATTAAGCCTCTTTTTCTAGATTGAATTGTTTCAGGCTGAATGAACTGGAGCATTAGCATAGCATCAGTTGGATCTACATGCAGTAGATAAGCTGTTTGTTTGGTCATTTGGATGCATTTGCATTCTTGATCACAGTGGAATTTAAAGTGCACTCTGAATGATCTCAAACAGCCCTGTAAAACATTTGCTGGGAATGTGCACAGATGTAGTGATGGTGCTTTAAAGGTAATTAATTGAAATATGCAATTATTCAAAGAGTGTAAACTGTATAACTAAAGCATTGAATTAAAATCAGCATGAAACAGAAGTTGTGATAATTTTTTCTTCATTATAGTGAGAGTGAGGCTTGACATTTTCCATCTGGAAATTGTTGGCAATGTGATTGACGGGATGCTGTGATCAGAGAGAAGAATTTAGATTTCATGGTGACTTGAGAGCATCACTAAAAAAAAAAAATTGGCCAACAAGGTGCTGTGTGACTCCATACCTAGTGAGCTGTGGAAAAGTGGTATAAACATGGTTAACGTTTATGCTTCTTGTAACCTCAGTGTGCTAACCACGACCTCAGAAAGCCAAAAGCCTGTTGAGAGCTTCAAACCTTGCACTGATGAATGATAAGAGTGTGTGTGCTGTGATTGAATCTTACAGGCCTCAATAGAGAGACCCACCATGCGTGAATATAAGCTTGTGGTCCTGGGCTCTGGAGGCGTGGGAAAGTCTGCACTGGTAACTACAGCCTTATTAAACTTCACACATTACAATACTATAAATGGACATTGTATACAGTATCTGTGGTGTTTTTTGGTCTGTTCTGTAGTATTTTTTCAGGAGATTCTGGTCTTTTCTTTTATAGACAGTTCAGTTTGTACAGGGAATATTTGTTGAAAAATATGATCCCACAATAGAAGACTCATATAGAAAGGTAAGTAAACCATTTTGATACAGCTAAATTAAAACACCATATCCACCTTTTTCTTCCTGTAAGAGTGGGCATGTCCATTTGTAAATTTTTTTGTGTCTGGTTTCTGGTTTATCTATGTCCAGCTATTTTTAAACAGCTTGGTATTGCAAATTAGTGTGTCTTACCATATTAGCTTAATGTATTATCTTAATTATGGCACACTAGTTTATTCTGGTTTTTCTGTTTACTGCATGTTGTTGTTCTTCTCATGATTCCCCTGTAGCAGATAATATAATTCCATGTTGAAGAAAAAGGTGGATAGGATTATATGCGGATGCTGTACTGACACCCCCTCTCTGTTTTTTTAGCAAGTTGAAGTTGATGGACAACAATGTATGCTAGAGATCCTGGATACTGCAGGCACAGTGAGTTTAATATAATGTATGAACTCACCCGGCCAATTAGTTAATTAACCTTCCATGTGAACTCATTAGATTATTGATTATTTGCCTACAGGAGCAGTTCACAGCGATGAGGGACTTGTACATGAAGAATGGCCAGGGTTTCGCTTTGGTTTACTCTATCACAGCACAGTCCACCTTTAATGACCTGCAGGACCTACGGGAGCAGATTCTGAGAGTGAAGGACACAGAGGATGTGAGTAACTTTCAATAATATTCGTTAGTGTTCATATTATTATTAGTTGCAAATCACTTTATTAATAATAATAAAAAAAATAATGAACTGATATCAGCCATAGCACATTCTAACCAGCAAAGGCAAAACAAATAAAGCACAAAAGTGATTTGATTTTACAGAGACAAGAGCTTTGAGACATGCATGAAATATGCAGAAGCTGTGTTAGAATGTCCCTAAAATTCAAGTTATGGGGCAAAAATGCCTCTGTTTAAATTTTTGTCTCATAATGACATAGATAAGCAATATCACATGAACAATATCACTAGGGCTGGTTTGAATACCATTTTTTGAGCTTCGAAGCTTTGGTGGTAATATTGAATATTCGAAGCTTCGGTGGGAGGGGCTAAGCATATAATAAAGGCAGAAATCTGTGTGTCTGTTTGCATTTATATTATGTTGGGAATCGTTCATCCAAACAACTTCACGCGTCATGAATGTGTTGCTGCAGACCCAAGGGAATTCCGCTCCAATACCGCTCAAACCATGAGTCTAGGGCAGTAGTTTTCAAACCCTGGGTCAATAGGTGGCCAGGATGATTTCTGGAAGATGTATATATGTATGTAATAAAGTTCAGGTGCAGTCCAACCACACCGCAACCGTGACCCTGCGACAGAATAAGTGAAGCGTTTTTTTTCCGCAGCAGTCACTTGCAGGCAGTGTGTCCCAGGCATAAGGCTTCGGTTGAAAACAGCATGCAGCTCTGCTCGCATGCTCTGTTAGGCTGGCTAGACAGCTCACATTTCAATGAACAAAAATATTTCTTATTTCAAACTTTAAAATAAATTGCAACCAGGTTGCAAGCAATAGTGAAACTAGTACCTATACTCTTTTCTCCGTGGCTTGCTGACAGCTCTTCCCCCTCCTGTTCACTAATGGGTGATTCAAGCACGAATTATTGAATAAAATTATTGAAATAAATTATTAATGGTATAGTTCACCCACTCGAAAATGACAATTGTGTCATCATTTACTCACCCTCATGGTCCAAAAGAGTGTATGTAATACATTTTATCATACAAAATGTTTCTTGCTGAAGCTACTTTTTATAATGACTGTTTGAAGCTTTTGGGAGCAATTTCTCAGCCAAATTTGATGTGTGATTAATTAGATTAATTAATCGCCACATCATGTAATTAATTAGATCAATTTTAATCGCTTACCAGCCCTAGAAAATTGTGATAGATTTCTTTCAAGATCCTTTAATAAATCGAACAGCTTTTAGTTGAAATGGTCATCTTTTGCAGCATTATAAACATCTTTACAGCCACCTCTGAACAATTCAATGAATCCTTGCTGAATAAAAACTTTTTTTTTTTTGTGAATTGCATTGACAACAAACATTTGAACCGTAATGTTTATATAAATCTGTTACATGAGCACAGGACATGTTTTGTGCCTCTAAATAAAACACTTAAAGGTGACCTATTATGCCCCTTTTTACAAGAATAATATATGCTCGTTAATTAATTACACAGATGGAAAGCACGGCGCGATAAAAATATTGGCATAGCTGGTCTCATGGTGCCTTCGCATACTATCACAAACTTCCCAGTTGTGATTATTAGCTCGACAAATTCAAGCAACTTCACGTTGCTTTCATGTGCAATATTTACCTACCACAGTCCTATTTACAATCATTCTGAAAGCATGTGAAGCCAGCATCAGTGAAAACAGGCAGAGACAATGGTAGCAACATTAGCCTTACAGAGTGCCAAAAAGCACTTTGAAAAACAAATGCGTGATACTTTGTCTGGAGCTGACGTTCTTGCATGAAGCTTTGGTATTGATCCCTTAAAATATAGGGGACTTTGCAGATTTTTTCCAGGGAACATTTCCTTAGAAAATTAAGGAAATTAACCTCAGATAAAGGGAGTCTATGGAGACTATTATAGGCTGGTGGTTTTCACACACTGCATCCACACAACTGTGTTCAAACATCTTTTAAAAATGATTTTTGCTTAATAGGTCTTCTTTAAATAATACATCTTTTTAAAATCAATCAAAATCATGTTTCTGAATTGTCAGCGAATGTGGTTTCTCATTTAAGCCAGATGCAAACACAGTACACGCACTCATCTGATGTCTTTCTCTCTGTCTGTGTAGGTGCCAATGATCTTGGTTGGAAATAAGTGTGATTTAGAGGATGAGAGGGTGGTTGGGAAGGAGCAGGGTCAGAATCTTGCTCGTCAGTGGAGTAATTGTGCCTTTCTAGAATCTTCTGCCAAATCAAAGATCAACGTCAATGAGGTGAGTTACAGATTTTTAAAAAATGCACATACACCAGGTCACATAAAGACAGTTCTCTAATGAAAGACTGTGTTTTTTGTGTGTGTATATCAGATCTTTTATGATCTGGTAAGACAGATAAACAGAAAGACGCCGGTGGAGAAGAAGAGAGCGAAAAAGAAGTCAAACTGCATCCTGCTGTAACACAACTGCATCACTGCAGCAGCTCTGAGCCAGGTAGTCGATCAAAAGTTCATTAGGAATCAGTACATGCACTATTAAGAACTCATTTCATCCATGATCAATGATAAAGATTTCACCCAGCGATATATACTAGGCATGCACAAAATACCAGTTATTGAATGATAAATGCTTGGTTAAATGGTTAAAAACTATTTAATTAGGAGTAGTTTTAAGCAGGGATGCAACAATACCATTTTTTCAGAACCGATCCGATACTGTAAATTCTGAGTATCTGCTGATACCGATCCAATTTGATACCAGCAGAGTTTTTTTTATATCTGTAGAATTTCTATACTCTCTGTGTTGACCTGATCGTCACTCTTTTGTGTGTTAAACACAATCTACTACATATTGATAACTTCAATTAAATGAAAAATAACACATTAAAATTATACAATCATAATCTATGACAAAAGTACTATTATAAACAAGATTAGTGGATAATTCAGCAGCAAAAGATACTCTAGAAAAATCACACGTGCACAATAATTGTATAAAATCTAGTGAAACATTATTTACAAATAAAAGTGAATAAGTATAGAACTAAGGCTGGTAAAATGTTACACATTGCTCTTTAAATTGTTGTAAAATACATAAAAAAAACCCAAGTAATTATCATTATATATAAATGTGTACTATTAAATGAAAATACATTTATTTTAAATGTATAGCACAGTAATGAAGGCAGCAACATATGATAGATGGGACAGAACAAGAAAAACTATTAATCTTTCATTGTGCTGAAAAGTATTATAATACAAAATGACCCAATACAGAGCAGCACAAAGCGCTTTTGCACATCCCATGCACAGTATAACGAAATATTCATCTGTACCTCACATTGAACTATGGAACAGCTGCAGAACACTTGAAATATAGTGCATGAAAACTGTATGGTGCTTTGTAATGTTTTTGTGCTTTCGTAGGGCTCAACAATAACAAAATAGTATACGCACAATATCGAAATGCGAGTATTGGATCTATGCATCCCTAGTTTTAAGCTAGGAATATTGCAAATGTTTTAATGTTACAGAGACTACATGTATGTTAAAAGATCAATGAAAATTTGATTTCTCCTGGGTCATGACCCATTTAATATCAGTGGATCCTTAATGTCTGTGGAGATACCTAGAGAAAGCTATCAATAAGCATTCCCATTAGGGATGTAACAATATCAAAGTCTCACGATACAATAATATCACAATATGAAGTCCACAATATGATATTTATTGCGTTATTTAAAAAAGACAAATGAATAGAGAGAAATTTTGTACATTGTAAAGTTACATTCTTCTATCTAATGCACTTAACCATGTTCTTAAAGGGGACTCAGTATTTAATAGGTATATTATTTTTGCTTTACACTACAGTAGGGAAATTACAATACTTATATGTGCAGTAAAAACAGATTTGAAAGGATTAAGCCATATTGTGCTTTCGGTTTTAGTTAATTTGACAGATACTGTGTCAAAGCATAATGGCCCAAAACAACATTTTAAAGGCCTTTTATGTTAGAGTAAGAAGTTAAAATGCATTTTAGAAAGAACACTTTTGCCCGGAAGACCCATTGTTTCATATCGTCATGTGACCACGATGATATCGAGACAGTCTTGATATCACATTTAGACAATATTAATAATATTACATCCCTAATTCCCATACATTTTTTGGCATTATTTGCATCTTGCTGGACCATTACAAAAACAGCACCACTTGCTGGAACTTCAGCATTTTTGCTTTTAGGGCAAGACTTGTATGTCCTGTGATGGTTAACTAATTTTTTGGTTTAGCAGCTCTACAAAGGGGTTACTTGAGATGGATGGCATGATTGTTTTTTTTTTTTCCTTTTTATTCTTTTCAGATTGCCGAAATGAAGAACTGTTGCCCAGCTGGCCAACATTCCAGTTCCTCTCTACAGATATTGGCTGAACAATTAATAAGGCAGAACACCAGACTCAACTAAAACACAGACTTGACAGAAAAAGAGAGATGCAGCCTCTGCCTTTTCTTCCAGAACAGTCTTGAAAATTTTCATCCCCTCCTCTCCTTGATTACTTTTTTTTTTTTTTTTTTTTTTTTTTCTATCTGATGGAGATTCCACATTGTGGATCTGTGTCTGGAGCAGAAGCTCTGTCTGTGACATGGTAAAGGGGGGTTAGACAGTCTGAGAGAGGGTTCTGGACTTTCTTAATGCATATGGAGAGAATGGGGACATTTCAAAAACATGTTTAATGCTCATGTTTGTAAAATGATCAGAAATGTTTCTTTTTTCCCATAATGTTTGAACTATCACTAATCATTTGTACAGAGAAGAAGCTGCGTCTTTCGTTCATCAAAACATTTTCTGAGTGATTTGAACACTCACTGCTTTCATATTTCCCATAATATGCTTAGATTCTTATTTCCTTTTTATCTAAACAAGCTGTGAAAAAAATAAAAATGTCCTCTTTTTCTTTTGGTGGTAAGGTTAAAATAAGAAATTTGGATCTATCTTGAAGATAAAGATATATTGTACTGAAGCCAATTAATTTAGTTTCACAATCAAAATTGCGTTAATTATTCCAGCTTTTAAACATAATTAAATTTTAGTATATTTTCTTTTTTTTTTCTTGGTTGTATTTTGCGGTAGGCTGTAGCTCAGCCTGGGATAAATATCAGCCGTTTTGTGCCTGAGCAGGAGAAGGATGAAATCAGATCTATAATGCAGAGATGACTTCTCCTCCGATAACCGCTAAACCAATAATCAATAGTCAGTCCTTGACACTTCATTTGCCAAGTTAAATCAGTCTTGATGTGTCAGATATTTCATTTTAGTTTTCATTGTTCTGCTCCATGGTTTTGTTGAGCATTTCAAGCAAAGTGTCTGGCTGGCTTTTGATTTGTTTTTAAAGTAATGTGTGCTTTATGATTTTTTTTTTTTTTTTTTGGACATAGATTTAAATAAATGTATTTCATATTGATGTTGTGTTTTATGTGTATTTTTTTTAGATTACCATTTCTCACCAACATAGACCATTATATAGATACAGTTTTTCAGTGTCGCTCACTTACTGTAGATAGATATATAGCACTAAGCCATATAAATAATTCCACGTATCTTACATTTTTCCACAAAGCTTGTTGCAGATATAGAATGCAGTAAACATAAGTGAATCATACTTGCTGCATTAAATGCATAAAAAAAAGTGTTTCGTAAAGGGATAGTTCACCCAAAAAGAAAAATTCGGTCATTAATTACTCAGCCTCATGTCGTTCCAAACCTGTAAGACTTTTGTTCGTCTTTAAAACACAAATTAAGATATTCTCGTAGCTCCATATAATTAAATTATGATGTCACATGGACTACTTTGTTGATGTTCTTGGTACATTTTTGGACCCTAAATGTGTTGGGATCCTTGCTGTCTATGGAGGGAGTTCTCGGATTTCATAAATTTTTTTTTAATGTGTTCTGATGACAAATGAAGGTCTTATGTGTTTGGAACGACATGAGGGTAATTAATTTTTGGCTGAACTACCCTTAATTCATAAAGATTCATGATTAGGCATGACAAAAGCAGATGATGCATAGGACTTGAATGGAAAATCCTGTCCTTCTTTAAAATGTACTCTTATAGGCCTACAGAACTTTTTGATTTAAAAAAAACAACAACAGTAGGCTATACCACATCACATGTATTAAATAGCTCTGAAAACAGGTATAGAGACTATCACAGGACCCACAGCCATATATTTATATCTATTACAGAGAACGTGCTCATAAAACAGCTCAGTTTTCATTTTTGCATAGCAGTTTACATTGCATAGTTTTTCTGTCCAATACAAAACAGGTTTATGCTTGCCAAGCTAAGACATGAGTAAGACATTTGTGAAAAAGCCCCAATCAGGACTTTTTCATTGAATGACTGACAGTTAGGCTTAAGCCTAAACAGACGGATATAAACATCAGCAGAAACAGCATTAGGCTCTCAAGGGACTTAACAGAAACACAGTAGGGCAAAAATGTGACTATTAGTTTTTTCCCTGTTTTCTTTGCTCTGCTATGCTTACATTTTCGAACAAAAACCACCACTACTTACAAAAAACATACAAATGCAGAAATGTTTACCTAGCATATCTTTGGAATCAATAGCTGGAGTCCTACGCCTCTCACTTAAGAGAGAAGCATAATGTTACCTCAACATCGGCGAGTGGAAAGCAAGTCTGTAGCGAATAGTGTCATGAAACTCATACGTATTTTACGAGGTGGCAAATTCGTAGGAATTCCTACGAAGGACTCCCGCCACTAAACTTTAACCATCACATAAATCGTACGAGTGAGGTCGTATGTAGCAACCTCGTGAATATATGAACAAATAGTGTTTTCACGACGCGTCATCAGTTGGCCATATTGGCGGCACTGTACAAAAACAATACTTATGAATCTAACAAAACTTTAATGTTTTGCTGATTATTGCTGCTGAAAATTGTCAATTTTTGTCATGTTTTGGGCTGTACTAATCGGTTGGACCGGGGAAAACATTTGGCATGCTATAGACTGCCAAAAGTTTAATAAATCAAGGGGAAGAGTGCAAAAAACTGTATGAGGGACAAAAGTTGTGGTTGGCCAAACTGAACCAGGATTCTTCCAGGGCAAGAATCTTGACAACATTCGTGTTCCGTTATCATTTCCGGTCAGGTAGGTGAAATATTAGGCTACTATCTTAATTAATACTGCTTGTACGTATTTACCACCTATTAACTTAGTTTGTCAAAATATTGCGACCTTTCCTGTTCAAATAAGTCCTTGTCTGTATGATTTACCAGCTTCAACATTTTTATTTTCGTGGTTTAGACAACATAAATTAGCAGAACAACATATTCAGTAGTACATTAACCATGCAATCCATGCTGTTTACATCCGAGTATCGCCAATATGGCCACGCATCTGGGTAACTGACCAAACCGAATTTGTACGAAGGACCATTAACTGAAACCCCTGAACTTACGTTAAATACGTATGAATTGGCCATGAGATGATGATTGGTTCATCGCTCAAATTTTATGGTTTGCTTTACATTTAGTTTATACATTTACCATGAACTGATAGAAATGACAGTTTTTAAATCATTTTCAATTCAGATGTACTTATTTGGGTTTGGGTCACAATATAGTTACTTTGTTTAGACTACTACTGGAATGTGACATTCCTAGGTGCACTTAAAGGCAGCCCCGGGTATTAAGAGTTGTATGGGTTAATGAAAATTATGTCTCTAACTGAAATATGTAGTAGAAAGATTTACGTTATTTTAAAAAATCCACATCGTCTTGTACATATTTTGGACTACCACAACTCGGAAAATAAAATACTGATACAATTCCACATTGTGAGGATTTTGGTTGTACTTTTTAAAAAGTCGAAGAGCAACAAGAGAAGAATGGGAAAGTGCTTGTGGATGAATAAATCTTCCTAAAGACCTGTGTCTTTGTTCTCTTCACTTTATCCCTGATGTCTTTGAGGCTTTTAGACCACAGCTACTGAAAAAGATTACAAATGACAGAGAAACATTAGATGCCATCCTGGTAGGATGTAAAAATGCTGACGTTTGTCATGATGCTGAAAGTTTCTCAACACAGATTTCACTCGATATCCAAGGCCGTTTAGACTCCTTGTGGGGAAAAATCAATGGTACGGCATTTGGTTTAAGCCTACACTAATATCTATTGCCACCTGTAAGCTCTTTCAGAAGCTGTGGTCATCATATCAATGATAAGTAAAAAATAATAACACAAATATTTCTAAAGTTTTCTACTCCATATTTTAGTAAGAGACATAATTTACGTTATCTTACGCCACAAAAGTCTTAATACCTGAGGTTCCTTTTAAAAACAGCATCATGTTTTGACAATTACTTTTTCAACAATTTTTATCATAAAGTCCACTAATTATGTCGAACAACTACTAACAATATGTGTAACAGTCTCTTCCATGTATTTTATCAGACCCACACAGCTGAGCTGTAATCAAACACAGATGGATTCTTTTCTACAGTCTCCACCCATCCTCTGTCTATCAAACCATCTGTGCCCTGATAGGCTACGCAATCTTGTTGGGAGGGTGTACTTTTCTTCTTCATTCCTCTTGTTCTCACCCAGAATGGCTTGCTGGCATCTGATTTTGGCTTTCTGCATGTGATCTTTGGTTGTTTACACACATCCTTCCCTTCGCTTTCTTGATGGTGCCGTGGTCGAACGCGACGCAGGGCCCGTTTGAAGATGCTAGCTGTTAGTGAGAGTTTCCTGGAGAGATCTTGAGAGTGACTGCTAGATGATGACTCCGAAAGTGTGTCTTTAAGACTTGAGTTATTTGGCTCCTGACCTGCTGTCTGGCCTCCAACATCAGGCAGGTCCAGCCAGTTCCCGACCAAATCAGCAAACACATTGTCACCCAATACCAATGGCTGTCTGTTTCTACTGTGGTTCATCAATGAGGCTGTCCAATCGGTGGAGTCATCGATGTCGTATGAGGAGAAATTGTTGTCAGTTGGGTCTTCCTGAGAGGAAAAAGAGGAGGAAGTGCTTAGACTTCCTCTGTAAGCCCTCCTGGGTTCACGCACCCTGGGAATATGGCGGTTCTCTGCTGGAGAACTAGTGAGGAACAAAGATGGTTCAGTCTTGAAATATTCTTCTAAAACAATTTCTTCTGGATTCCATGTTCGGTTCATGTGGGTTGTTCTTGAACTGTAGTTTATCTGATCAAGCATTGTGTGGCTGTGAGAAGTGGCCTGGCTTGTTTTACTGGACAGCTCCAGCTCCTCCAGTGCAGTCTGGACCTGCAAGAGTTTGAGCTCCTGGAGAGCACCGATCACAGAATTCATCTGAGCTTGGAGACCCTCATCTGACCGCCACAAAGAATCCTATTATGGGAAAGGCAAGAAAGCAAGAGAGCAATTACTATGACATAATGAAGTACTTATCAATGAAATCTGTTGTGACTGATGAATAACGCTTATCTCACACTCACTTCACAGTAATTATCAAAAATCAATATTACACCAAAGAGTGTGCAATTTCTGTCCAGTGTGCCATCGCAAATACCCGGCTCAGCATCTGCTGAAGTGATTGCAGATGTTTTTGTTCCTTGCCACAGCCTCCAATAAATTGCTTACAAGGAGTGATTTTCTTTAAAGCTGCTTTGAAACTACACTACTGTTAAAAAAACTGGAGTCAGAGAGATTTTTGAACTTTTATTAAGCAAGGGCACATTAGATTGATCAAAAGTGACAGACAATCAAGACTTTTAGTATTATTATTTGTGACCCTGGACCACAAAACCAGTCTTAAGTAGCATTGTAAAAATACATTGTATGGGTCAAAATTATTTATTATTTTTCTTTTATGCCAAAAATCATTAGGACATTAAGTAAAGATCATGTTCCACAAAGACATTTTCCTACCATAAATATATAAAAACTTATTTTTTTATTAGTAATATGCATTTCTAAGAGATTCCTTTGGACAACTTAAATTTGATTTGATCAATATTTAGATTTTTTTGCACCCTCAGATTTCAGATTTTCAAATAGTTGTATCTCTGCCAAATATTGTCCTATCCTAATAAACCTATAATTTATCCTAAGCAAAAGCTAATTCATTCAACTTTTAGATGTAAATAATAATAAAAAATGTTTATTGAGCACCAGATCAGCATATTAGAATTATTTGTATAAGTACGTTTTATTGCATGCTTATTTATGTTTTTTTTTTTTTTTGACAATTATGAATATATAAAATTGTAAGCTTACCTGCAAATTGTGAAATAGGTTGTTACAAAATAGGTTTTTGATGAATGTTTACATGATCTAGATAGAAATCATAATGTATGTCTTTAAACAAAGTTATGAGCCAACATGTTTATATGCATTTATGATATCCCATACTGCATGGACTCCTGTTTAGTTATATTTAGGCTATTAATTTAAATTGAACACATTTAAGCAAATTCCATCTCTATACACTACAAAATGCTCTTATTTATTACTGAATAAAACCACTGTCATCTTACCTTTTTTCACCCTGCAGTCTCTCTGTTTCCCTGTCTTTCCTTCTCTCGTCTCACTCCCTGTTTTCTGTTCCTTCTCTCCCTTACAAGTGTGATCGATCACCAGCCAGTCTGAGCACAGCAGCACACCACTGATGTTTTTCTACAGTAGTATTGGGTCTCAAGGCATGATGGGAGATGTAGGAGCTAATGGGCATGTGGGTGAAATGACTAGACTGTGAGTCATGGGTGAACAGCTGAGGCATGTATTTTACTGAGTTGGTCATAAACGCAGGTGTAGGGAAACACAGAGCTTAACTTGTGTTTGACCTGAAACATTCCATAACATCTGAATTGGGTATTCAAATAGGATGTTATATAGGCTGCTTATGTAAGCAGTAGAGTCATAATGTCATCATAAAAGTCACTTTACAATGAAAAATTCAGTTTTTAAAGCTTAAAGAGGCAAATTATTGTTAAGTAATCACTTTTATGTATAACATAGCCCTGTTTGCTAGTTATGGCATGTTCCATATTGTTCAATATTTCATCATATTCAGCCGTAGGTCCTATTTCTCATTGTGTGATGTCACTGACTTCTCCTGTGTCAGTTTCCTGTGGGATATGCCCAGACGGACAGCAGTATTAATCAGCCATCATTGAACCCATCAACAAATGATTGATGATTGTTGTGACTAACATCCTTGTGGGCCCGTTTCCTCATTTGGCAAGCACTTATTTTCTATCACTCATTCATTTTCATTTTCAAGTCTCAGTCATACAAATAAAGATTATTTAAATGAACATACATACCTTAAATAAATAACTGTATGTATGCTACCAGTCAAAAGTTTCTGGACAGTAAGATTGTGTAAGATAATGTTTTAAAAATAAGTCTCTTTTGCTTGCCAAGCCTGCATTTATTTTGAAGTACAACAAAAACAGTAAAAATTTTGAAATATATTTATTATTTAAATTATATATATATATATATATATATATATATATATATATAGAATATATGTTAAAGTGTAATTGTAATTAAAAATGTTATTTATTCCTGTGGCTACATTTTCAGCATCATTACTCCAGCCTTCAGTACCACGTGATCCCTCAGAAATCATGTTGATTTCAAGAAACTTTTATTATTATTATCAATATTTAAAACAGTTATAAATATTTTTCAATATTTAATATTTTTTCAGGATACTTTGATGAATAGAAAGATCCAAAGATAAGCATTTATCTGAAATAAAAACCTTCTGTAACATTATACACTATATACCATTCAAAAACTTGGAGTCAGTATATATATATTTTTTAAAGGAGTAATAATATATAATATATATTAATATATATTATTTTTTAAGGAATTCTAGAAATTAATACTATTATTTAGCAAGGATACTTTAAATTGATCAAAAGTGATGATATTTATAATGTTACAAAAGATTTTTATTTCAGATAAATGCTATTCTTCTGAACTTTCTATTCATCAAAGAAACCTGAAAAATCTACTCAGCTGTTTTCAACATAATAAATGTTTTTGAGCAGAAAAATTGATTTCTAAACGATGATGTAACTGTTGTAATGATGCTAAAAAATCAGCTTTGAAATCACAGGAATAAATTACATTTTCAAATATATTCAAATTAAAAACATAAAAAATATTTCAAAATGTTACTGTTTTTGCTGTACTTCGGATCAAATAAATGCAGGCTTGGTGAGCAGAAAATACTTATTAAAAAAACAATAAAAATCTTACTGTCCAAAAACGTTTAACTGTTATAGTGTATGTATTTATGTAATTGCTATCTAGGATAAATAAATAAAATACTAAAAAGTTTTTTTTTTTCTGTCATAAGGGTTTATTGCAGTGCTTTTCTACAGCAAAATGTTGGATGTGTTTTAATCTGATCACACATCCTGTCCTGCACAATTTTAAACCATTACAGCGGGTACCGGCCAATCAGCGGCCTCCTTTTCAAAAACCGCTGCCAATCAGATTGCACGCTTTCTCATGCGCCGAACAACAGCTGGATATCAACACACAGGGGTCTAAAACTGCGCAGGAGAAAGGTGCATAAAATTGCGTTTTTGAAAACATTATAATGTAAAGTCATACTAAGTATTACCTGTACATATCTGAGAAGATTCTTGCAATAAACACACACACACACACACACCTGTCCTGTAAAAGTAGACTAAAAAAAGTTAAAAGATCAGGGAAATCTCACCAGTTCATGTTTTAGACGCCGAAGGTTGCTGTCCATGTCACCGAGATCCGTTTTCTCTTCCCCCATAATTGGTGAATTACAGAATTAAAATGTGATATTAACTAAGCGCAGGTTGATTCTTCCGCGTTGGTTTCTAGTGGTCAGTCGTCAGGATGTTTGCTAATATAATATTCCTCCTCTAACACCTTTCGCCTGCTGATTACATATTCAGATGACATTACAGGCCAGCACAGGCAAAGAAGTCACGCCACTAAAGTGTATGTGGTGTCACGTAGCTTCACGTTGATTTGAAGGGAAAGTTCCTGAATAGGATTTACTAACGGTTGATCGTCAACAAAACGGGTCATGCTTTCACACCAGTGGTCAGTTCATGATGAATGGAGGGTTCATACATAACAATAGAGCTACAATTGTACAGCTTTAACTGAGATTTTAAGATTCACTCTGAATGGATATTAGGAGGGGGTAGAGTCTTAGTCCATTATCAAACTTTAAAAATAAACACTACCAGTCAAACAGTAGGGTTTTTAATGTTTTTTTTTTTTTTTTTTTTTAAAGTCTCTTCTGCTCACCAAGCCTGCATTTATTTGATCCAACTGTACAATTGTGAGACATTTTTACTATTCAAAATAACTGTTTTCTTTTTGAATATATTTTAAAATGTAATTTATTCCTGCGATTTTAAAGCTGAATTATTAGCTTCATTACTCCAGTCACATGATCCTTCAAAAATTATTCTAATATTCAGATTTGTGAGTCTGGACCACAAAACCAGTCATAAGGGTCAATGTTTTAAAATTGAGATTTGAATAAATAGAACTGAATAAATAAGCTTTCCACTGATGTATTATAGTTTTTTAGGATAGGATACTTGGCCGAGATACAACTATTTGAAAATCTAAATAAAATAAATCTAAATAAGTTCTTATTTCAATGCATATTACTAATCAAAAGTTACGTTTTGATATATTTATGGTAGGAAATTTACTAAATATCTTCATGGAACATGATCTTTATTTAATATCCTAATGATTTTTTGCATTAAAGAAAAAAAATTGACACATACAGTCTATTGTTGGCTTTTACTACAAAGATACCCACACTACTTATGATTGGGTTTGTTTTCCAGGGTCACATTTGCTGCTCAAAAAACATTTATTATGTTGAAAACAGCTGAGTAGAATTTTTTTTAGGTTTCTTTGACAAAAAACAAAGTTCAGAAAAACAGCATTTATCTGAAATTGAAATCTTTTTTAACATCATAAATGGCTTTATCATCACTTTTGATCCATTTAAATTTGGATCAAATAAATACAGGCTTGGTGAACAAAGGAAAATTCTTTAAAAAAATATTAAAAATCTTACTGTACTGTTCTTAAAACTTCTGACAGGTAATGAACAATAGAACTGAAATAACAATATAACATTTAATTCCAGGGGCTCCTCCAAAGTAGCAAATGTTAAATCGCCTTTAAACTTACTGGAACTTTCAGACAGCCTACAGATTGTGGCAGGGAATGTACTTCATTTGGTATTCAAAGTTTGCTTTCAACACCACTGAAGTCAAAACGTCTCCATACAGTTGTTTATGGCTACAAATTTGCAGTTTCTTTAAATTTCACCTCCCGTTTGTCGCCCTCTGCAGGATGTTGTTGATATTTTAAGCAGCGTTTCTGTTTCTGTGCGCAAGAGGGCGAAGTGATTCACTGCTCAACTTACTTATTCAGCGTCGAAGAACTGAACCCAGTCGCAATAGAAATATGGCGGCATCCATGAAAGCAGCGCATGAGCTGCAATCCAGAACCCGGACAGATGATGTTCTGATTAATGGGGGTGTCGAGTTCAGCTCTTTACTCCTGTCAAAACCTGTGCTTGAGGGTTTATCTGCATCTGGCTTTCAGAGACCGTCCCCCATCCAGTTGAAGGCAATCCCACTGGGAAGATGTGGACTCGGTAACGTTACGAGACTCGATAATACTTCAAAACAGTAACGTTACCAAAACAAGCCATTATTCACGTACCAAAACTACCTGTTCTTTAATGACAGGAGTCTAATGTGACATTCAATAGTGCATCTATGAGAACGTTGTGTCTGTATTCCATGCACTGTTGGAGGGTAATGTGTTTATTAACGTTTTTTTTTTTCTGTCCAGATCTTATTGTTCAAGCCAAATCTGGCACAGGAAAGACCTGTGTATTCACCACCATTGCTTTGGACTCTCTTATATTGGAAAACACAACCACACAGGTATTATTTTTCCCAATATGTGGCGGAATGTAAGATGTTACTTAAAATCTTATAAGAATGAAGGAGCTATGGAGAATTGAAAGACTCTTCTATCTTTTGATGTTAAATGTAAGCACCCAAAAAACGAGTGTGTGCCTGTTTGACAAAATCTACCCATCCCTTGTCCCATCAGGTGCTGGTTTTGGCCCCCACTCGGGAGATTGCAGTGCAGATTCATGCTGTTGTCATGGCTATAGGCAGTGCTATGGAGGGTTTGGAGTGTCACGTGTTCATCGGCGGCCGACCTATCAGTCAAGACAAGCTGAACCTGAAGAAATGCCACATTGCCATTGGGTCACCAGGTATGAGTTAGTTAAAATTCTTACTAAACAGATACAGTGCCTTGCGAAATTATTCATACCCCCATTTTTTCCACATCAATCTACTCTCCATACACTGTAATGGCAAAACAAAAAAAACAAGTTTTTACCATTTTTGCAAATTTATTACAACTAAAAAACTGATTCCATTACATAATCTGGGACAGTTACAGTTTTGCTCAGGAGCATTAATATTGCTTGTAGATGTTACATCCTAATAGTGATGTAACGGTATGAAATTTTCTTATCACGATTATGGTGACAAAAATTATCGCGGTTATCAGTATTATCACGATATTGTTAAAATGAGCTGGAAATGTTTAAAAAAGTACTAACAAAAATTGTTTCACCAAGTTTTATATTTAAAATCAACAAACAACATATAAAATGTCTTCTGTTTGGACAAACACTAAAACAATAACATTACCAATGAGATTTTATATTACAACATGACTGACAACAGTTCTCTTCAGCAGTTATCTAATAACATGTTTGAAATGTTCAAATAAAGCTTTGAAAAGGTTTTATAAAATGGTAAACCTCATAACCCCTTATCTCAATTGTTTAAATGTGTAGAATCCTTGTTTTTCATCAAAAGGTCAGTTGACAGCAGTGCATGCAAATTTTAGCTAGACAAAAACTGCAAACAGGCTGAACGTAATCGTAAGTCAATGTAAATCCATTCTCTGCCACTAGGCGGCACTTATGGAACAGCAAAGTTACAGCTGTTTCCGTAAACTCCGTGGACATTTGTATATTCCCTCAGCACCCTTTTAAAACCTCCCAGCTTTCCGTCATGCTTTCATTCAAAACGAAACTACTCTGCGTGCTCTGCGCACATGAGACTGTTATTTAAACTCTGCTTTACACTGAACAGTATATATTTATCATAAGTTGTGAAAAATCGTGGTAATCAAATACGGTTTTAATGATAATTAAAATATGAAACGGTAATACTAACCGTGGAGAATTTTATCATGATTTATCGTCAAACCGGTTATCGTTACATCCCTACATCCTAATAAAAGGTGTAACAGCTGAAAATGGATATCAGAGCAAAAACCAAGCCCTGAGGTAAAAAAAAAACAACAACAACAACTGCATGTAGAGTTCAGAAACAGGATTGGTTCAAGCTACACATCTGAGGAAGAGTTCAGAAAAAAAAATCTACTGCATTGAAAGTTCACAGAAGCATGTAGCCTCCATTATGCTTAATGGAAGTAGTTTGAAACAACCAGGACTCTAACTAGAGCTGGTCTCCTGGACAAACTGAGCAATTCATGGAGAAGGGCCTTGGTTAGAGTGGTGACCGTGAACTTGATGGTCACTCTAGTTGAGCTCCATGATCATAATCAGAGATAGGAGAGATCTACAGAAGAACAAACATCACTTTAACATTCCATCAATCTGGGCTTTATGGCAGTGTGCCAACACTTAATCCTTTCCTGAGTGTAGACGTATGAAAACACACTTGGAATTAGCAAAAAAGCTCCTAAAGGACGCTCAGACTGTGAGAAACAAGATTCTCTGGTCTGATGAACCTCAATTCCAAGCATCATGTTTGAAGGAAATCACTGCTCATCACCTTAAGAGTACCATCTCAATAGTAAAATGTGGTGGTAGCAGGCTAGCAGCCTAATGCTGTGGGGCTGTTTTTCAGCAGCAGGGACTGAGGAACACGTCAGAGAAAAGCTCTGTGCACCAAAAACATAGAGATAGCCTTAATGAAAACTCTGCCCTGAGCATTTAGAACCTCAGACTGGGCAGAAGGTTCACCTTCCAACAAGACAATGAGCCAGAGCACACAGCAAGATTGGTTTATAGACAACTCTGTGAGTGCCCTTGAGTGGGACAGCCAGAGCCTGGGCTTGAACCCAATCAGATATTTCTGGAGAAACCTGAAAATGTGTGTCTGCCCCTATCCAACCTGACAGGGCTTGAGAGGTGAAGAGGTGAGGAGAAGAATGACATTTAATTGCCAAATGTTGATGAGCAAAGCTTGTTGCATCATACCCAAAAAGAGGCTGTAAAGGTGCTTCAACTAAGTACTGAGTTAAAGGTGTGAATACTTAAACAAAGTAGTTATTTCAGTTTTTAAAAAAAAAATAAAAATAAATGTACGAAGTTATGACAGTTCTGTTTTTGCATTTTCATTGTGATATGGAGTGTAGATTTATGTGGGGGTGTTGGGGGAGTAATTTAAAGCAGTTTCACATAAAATGTGAAAAAAACCTGAAGAGGTTTGAAAACTTTCGCAAGGCGCTTTATGTTAGATAGATTACAACTGTAACTTAATTTACATTTGCTAATATTGCATATTTCGATGTATTTGTTCATGTATAGGCTTGATAATCTTGTGATCTCATTACTTAATTATTTAAAGTTAATATGTGTGTTTTTTTGTGCCACTAACATCACCAGCTGGAAGTTATAAAATAACTTTTTTTCACTAAACACTCCTCTGCTCTGCTATTGGTCGGTCTATTAGATAGTCCCTTCACACACTGAGCAACTGGTTGATGAAGGGCAGTGTTGATGAAGTTTTGTCCTGTTTAGGTCGTATTAAGCAGCTGATTGAGATGGAAGCCCTGACTACATCTTCCATTCGCTTGTTTGTTTTGGATGAGGCTGATAAGCTGCTGGAGGATGACATCAGCAGCAGCTTTCAGGAGCAGATCAAGTAAGACTTGAATTGGTGGTTTAATTCAGAGACTGTTTTGTATCGTAATTCAGCAGTTTTGAGGTTAACTTTCTGTCTGTTTATCTTAGCTGGATCTTCTCCTCTTTACCAGCAAACAAACAAATGTTGGCCCTTTCTGCCACATACCCAGAATCTTTAGCACAACATCTGTCAAGATACATGAGAGAGCCGACGTTTGTGCGACTGAACCCAACAGACCCTGGACTGCTTGGTCAGTCTGCAGTCCTGACTGATTTGTTGATGTATTTCTTTCATGTGAATACCCTTTTTCAACAGTTTGTGTTGTTCTTGTTATATTCTCTCCTCCAGGACTGAAGCAGTACTATAAAATCGTGCCATCTCATTCATTGCCTCATAAAATCTTTGAAGAGAAGGTTCAGAGTCTCCTTGAACTCTTCAGCAAAATTCCCTTTAACCAAGCGCTAGTATTCTCAAACCTCCATACAAGGTAAGAGCTGCAACAATTTCTAGTTACTTCCATTATTCTGAAAACATGTCAAGAATTCAAAGATTTCATTAAAGGATAAAATTCCTTATTTACTCACCCCATGTCATCCAAGATGTTCATGTTTTTCTTTCTTCATTCGAAAAGAAATGAAGGTTTTTGAGGAAAACATTCCAGGATTTTTCTCCATATAGTGGACTTCAATGGGAGCCAACGAGTTGACGGTCCAAATTTCATTTTCAGTGCAGCTTCAAAGGGCTCTACACAATCCCAGCCGAGGAATAAGGGTTCTATCTAGTGATACTTGTCATTTACTAAAAAAAATATAAAATGTGTGATGTAGGTGGAGGTACCGACCCAGTGTTTACAAAGCAAAATGCCCTTTATAATGGTAAAACAGATGTCGGACTATTTTTGTTGGAGGAGAAAATGAGAAAGTAGTGCATGAAGTCGTAAACATGCATCACAGAGCTAGTGCAAGATTATAATTTGTGGTTAAAAAGTATATCAATTCTTTTTTTTGTTAGAAAATGGGCGATCTTTTTGCTAGGTAAGACTCTTATTTCTCGGCTGGCATTATGTAGAGCCCTTTGAAGCTGCGTTGAAACTGCAGTTTGGACCTTCAACCTGTTGATCTCCATTGAAGTCCACTGTATGGAGAAAAATCCTGGATTTTTTTCCTCAAAAGCCTTAATCAAAGAAAGACATGGATATCTTGGATGACATGGGTGTGAGTAAATTATTAGAAGAATTTTATTCTGGAAGTGAACTAAAAGTGAGCTAATCCTTTAACAAAAAATGTGATCTTTACTGAAAATAATAAGACTGAGTTAAGCTGTTGTTCTGCAGAGCTCAGCACCTAG
Organism: Cirrhinus molitorella; assembly: GCA_033026305.1. NCBI lineage: Eukaryota > Metazoa > Chordata > Actinopteri > Cypriniformes > Cyprinidae > Cirrhinus > Cirrhinus molitorella. Next base: position 15,343,524 of record CM065125.1, on the reverse strand, counting down.
CTGATATCCTCTCCTCTAAAGGTTTGCCTGCAGTCTGCATCTCAGGTGAGCTTCACCTTGGGTTTTGATATGTGAGCACTTTGATTCTGTCATGTAACTCTTTGTTAATACAAACTGATGTTATTTACAGCCTTAAATTACTTGGCACAAGCTGGTTCATGTTGCATACGCAGCCGATAAGCTTGTTGCTTTATATTTGGCTGGTTGGCATTCATTAGAGCATTTCACAGCACACTTTTAGAGTTCCTCTGAAACCCTCCACCTTCCCCAGCTCCACCTGTATAGATCTGCTGTGCGTTATTATGTGTGACCTGGGACCACAAAACCAGTCATAAGTGTCATTTTATTGTTATTTATTTTATACATCATCTGAAAGTTGAATAAATAAGCTTTTAATTGATATATGGTCTGTTATGATAGGACAATATTTGTCCGAGATACAACCATTCGAAAATCTGGAATCTAAGGGTGCAAAAAAATAAAACGTATTGAGAAAATCGCCTTTAAAGTTGTCCAAATTAAGTTCTTAGCAATGCATATTACTTATCAGTAGTTAAGTTTTGATATATTTATGGTAGGAAATTTACAAAATATCTTAATGGAACATGATCTTTACTTAATATCCTAATGATTTTTGGAAAAATCTATAATTTTGACCCATACAATGTCTTTTTGACTATTGCTACAAATATATCCCAGCGACTTAATACTCACAGCACCTGTGTATGTATTGTTTTTTTTTTGTTTTTTAGTTTTTGTACTTACTTTGTAGCAGTAGCAATAATCTATAACAACAGCAATAACCAACAGCTTTCTGTCAAGACCAAATACATTAACATTGCCATATGAAATGCCTTGCTAAAATCTTCCAAGAGTTGTCATGATAGAAATACCCTTATAAATATCAATTTCACAACTCCTTGCATTGCAATCTAGAATCCTTACAATTCAGCTTCTGTAGGCAGCACACTAGGTCTCAGATCAGAATTATATAACTTAGAACGTGGGCTTGTAAATGAAGGCCCAAAATGTATGAAAGCCATTATTAATGGTTATGGTGTTTAAACCCCTTAATGTGTGTTTTGTTTGTAGGTGGTTTGAGTCAGGATCAGAGGTTAGAGGCGATGTGGAAGCTGAAACAGTATCAGTGTCGAGTTTTAATATCCACTGACCTGGTGAGACTCTGAACCTTTTATGACACCTACACTGGAAAATTCCCAATGTTTAGTACCCAAGCAGTGTTTGATTTCTTATAAATCTCTGTGTTTCATAGACCTCACGTGGTATTGATGCTGAGAAGGTGAACTTGGTGATTAATCTGGATGTTCCTCAGGACTGGGAGACCTACATGCACCGTATTGGTCGTGCTGGACGATTTGGTGCGTCCAATTAGAAAACAATTAAGCACCAATATATGTGAAGCAGCTTCTCTATGGTTTTAATTAATGTGTGTCTTGGGCATTTACATGAGAGTGCTTAATCAGAGATCATCTACTCTGAGAAAGGTCAGAGTCTGAAAGGGCAACTATAGCAATCAGTTTCATAATTAGCTGCTGAACAGAAACTCGTCAAGAGCTCTTTCATGACCGCAGCACTCCAAAATCAGAATTCATAATTGGAACCTGAACGTGATGTTGTTGTGGACGAATTTAATCTTCATTCTAATTACAATTCTAGAAATGGATATGATCAGCAGCATCTTTCTTCTGACCGTGACCTCTGTCTGTTGTGTTTCAGGCACTCTGGGGGTTGCTGTGACCTACTGTTGCCATGGAGAGGAGGAAAACAAGATGATGGCCATCGCTCAGAAATGCTCTCTGAATCTCACTCATTTACCAGGTACAGAGGAAGACAGACTTCTTAAAGGGATAGTTGACCCAAAAATGAAAAAGCTGTCATTAATTACTCACCCTCATGTAATTTCAAACCTTAAAAAAGTTACGATATTTTTGATGAAATCCGAGGGCTTTCTGACCCTGCATAGACAGCAACGCAACTGACTTGTACTGATGTTCAAGGCTTAGAAAGGTAATAAGGACATCATTAAAATAGTCCATGTGACATCATTGGTTCAACCCTAATTTTATGAAGCTTCCAGAATACTTTTAGTGTGGGAAAAAGAACAATATTATTCAACAATTTTCTTATGCTCTCTTATGCTCTGTCAAGGCTGCATTTACTTGATCAAAAATACTGAAAAAACAGTAATATTCTGAAATGTTATTACAGTTTACAATAATGGTTTTCTATTTTAATATATATTTTTAAATCTAATTTATTGCTGTGATGCAAAGCTGAATTTTTATTAGCTATTACTCCAGTCTTCAGTGTCACATAGTTCTTCAGATATCATTCAAATATGCTGATTTATTATCAACGTTGTGCTGCTTAATATATTTTTGGAACCTGGAATATATTTTTGAACAGTATTTATTCAAAACACAAATCACTTTTTATCAGTTTAACACATCCTTCGTGAATAGGTATTAAGTAAGTATTAATTTCTTTCAAAAAACAAAAAGAATAAAAAAAATTACTGACCACACACTTTTCAATGGTAGTATGTTACAAAACATTTTTATTTAAAATAAATGCTGTTCTTTTTAACATTTTTATTTATTTATTTATTTATTTATTTAAAGAATCCTGAAAAATCCGCACAACTGTTTGACAACACATTGATAATAAATCTGCATATTAGGATGATTTCTGAAGGATTGTGTGATACTGAGGATTAGAGTAATGATGCTGAAAATTCAGCTTTGCATCACAGGAATAAATTGGATTTAAAAATATATTCACATAGAAAACAGTTTTTTTTACATAGAAACATTACTGTTTTTTTTTCTGGATTTTTGATCAAATAAATGCAGCCTTGATGAGGAGAAAAAATGTCTTTCAAAAAACTTACTTATTAAAAATCTTACTGATCCCAAGCTTTAGAACAGCAGTGCATATGTAATGTAAATCTACAGATTAGACAGTTTAATAACTAAAATTAATTTAAATATATACATGTTTTTAGACAGCGTAAGTAATAATTGATATAAAAAATATCCAATAAAGTATTAACTAAAAGAGATGCACTTGATTTTAGTGAAAAATAGCTTGCTTGCGGAGCCCCTCAATAGACATTAAAATGATACTTTAAAGTTGTTGTTTTTTTTGGTCTCTTGCTAAACATTTGCAAAACTTTTGTGCATTCGCAATACTGTTGTGATAGAAATAATTTGAGATGAGAGGAAAATACTATATTTCAGTGCTTTTGCAAGCAAAGTAAAACTTTTGAAAGAATGCAAACATATTGTGAGAGAATGCAGTTTCTCAGGGGAACTCAATACTTGCAAATCATTTTTTCCATCATGTCCCATTAAAACCCAAAGTATACTTTGGCACCTATATTCTGTGACGAACTGTCCTCTTGATTTTAACTTTCGTCATCTGTACTGTCCCCAGACATCCAGAAAAAGTATGGCCTTAAGAGGACTTTTCCTCCTTGGTTAATTTTGATTGGCATTGTAACAGTACTGTAAACCCTAAAACGGTTGTAAAAATGAATAAAGTTCTGGTTGATCTTTTATTGAACCTGGAATGTTCCTTTAACTTGCTGTAAAAGCTGTTAAGCATGTTTCCCTATCTTGTGTTACAGATCCAATCCCTCCAGGAATCATGGAAGAAGCTTGCGATTGGGGCGTCATCATTGAATCTCCTTCAAAACCCTCTCAGAAAAAGCCTGACGTTCCCAAACCAGAGAAGAAGAAACAAGCTAAACCAGAAAAGCCGACTTTGAAACCCTCCAAAGAGCCTCACATCTCGACAGTCATCCTAGAAAGGGCAACAGGTGGAGCTGAAACCAAGGTTAAAAATCACTCCCCCAAACCTGCGAGGCAAAAACCATTACAGTCTGCTACAAACCTCCAGCATGATTCAACTCTTACTCAGAGAGAACAAAATGATACCCTTCCTAGAATTCCTTCTCTATCCTCTTTTAAGTTGCATGCACAAAAAGTTATGACTTTCAGTGAGGCTTTAGCGGATTACGAGAATTTCATAACAGAAGGTCCAGGAAGATCTGTTGAAATCATTCGCCAGTATGACGGATTCAACAGGAGTCAAGATGCAGTTAATGGACTGCATAACAGCTGTGATGATGATGATGATGATGATGATGATGATAAGGCTTATGAATCATATGTTCTAGAAGAATCTCACTCCCATAAAGATCTTCCTCCACCACAGGAGATTTCAGAGTTGTCCTCTGAGCAGAAGACTCTTTCTGTATCATCTGATGATTCTTCATCAGAGTCTGAGATGGAGGTGGAGAGTGAATCAAGCTCTTCTGTCATTAATCGGTCTTCGCATCACCCACCTGGTCTTCAAGACAGTAGAGTCTCAGAATTAAATAAATCCTCTTTACCTTCAGCTAGAGTATCACAACAGACCAGCAGAAACAAGCAAAGGCCTAGTAAACCTCAATCCCAGAATCCCGCTAACCACCACAGCTTTCCCCAGAAACACCGGCCAGCCTCTAAATCCAACAGGAAGGCTCCCTCAGCAGGACAGAAGAGCAGAAAGAGACAACCTGATGAACTGGAAGAGGAAGTGGCTGGGGAGGATTATTGGAGTTCATTCAGAGCCTGGGCTGAATATTATAATTCATATTATCACCATTCACCCTATAACTGGATGGCTGCGTATTATATGAATTCTGTCTACATAAAAGAAATGATGAAGCAATAAAGTTGTTGGTATAGTCATGCGACTTTTGAACTTTGTAATGTTCTTATTTGCATTGTGTACATATTCATGTAGTTCTCTAATAAAAAATAATTCTTAAATTGTGTGTAATCAAATCATTGAAAATGCTTTGTTGCAGCTAGCTGCAGTTATATTAAAATAACTGCAATTCTCATTATGAGAATATAATGTACATTTGACAAACATGGCAGCGGTTCTCAATTCCAGTCCTCTCGCGAGCGTATATGTGCATTTAAAGGAAATTAAAACATACGAGACATGCATTTAAATAGTATTTATTTACAGATACATTTATGTCACGCTTCTCTAGTAAGTCTCGTCTGTGTGTGAAGACGCTGTAACCTGCGACGTAGCGCAAATCCATGAATGAATGGAACGGATTTCCCCTGCTCTGCTCAGGGAGTAGGGAGCAAAAACACTGTGTAGGAATCATGTCAATCGGAACAGAGTTCATGCACGGAGCTCGCTTCTAACGAGCTGGTGATCTGAATTTAAGCGTGTTAACAAAGAGGGGGACTGGAATTGATAACCGCTGGCATATTGGGAAAAAAATGTAGCTGCAATCAGAAAATCACGCCCACTAATCTGAACAACCTGCTGAAAAAAAAAAAAAAAATAGAGTATTGCAAAAAGGGAGATATAAATATCACTCTTCTTAAAATGGTATAACTTTCAGTAGTTTTAAACAAACGATAGCAAAGTTTGTCTTGTCAAAGTTTGTTTTGTAATTGTCCAAGGAGTCATGTGGAAAAAATTATTATAATTTCATATTAAACACTATATGAAAATAAGCGTAAAACAAAAAAGACAAATCTTACTCATGTTTTTTTGTTATAGACAAATTTAAGGTTCAGTAAAAATGCACAAAAAAAAAACGTAAGGATTGACAAGGTTACTGACTCTATATATTCTACATTTATTTTGCAGATGCTTTTATCCATAGTGGCTTACAAATAAGGACAATGAAAGGAATCAGATTCAACAACAGAGCAATAAGTGCTATGAGTCGGCTGTGCCGATTTTCAGACGCGATATCATGCGCATCTCGTCAGTAATGCCGGTTCTAGGATAGAAAAAGAATATAGCAAGCTATATATATATATATTATTATTATTATTATTATTATTTTGCATTTTGTTAATTGTATAATAAATAAAAAAACAGAAAAGATATAAAAAGAACAGAGAAACTTTTAATAGAAATAAAACTTTAGAAATAGAATAGAGAGTGCTACAGTTAGAGGGTCAGAAAAAACACATACATTTTCTCAAAGATTAGACTTTTACAAAACAACTACACATATAAAGTACACAACATAACTGTGACCCCTCTTGTGCCCCCAGAATCCAGAAGAAATCTCAGAATCGCCCCTGTACAGAGGTCAATCCATCACCCACTGAGTTCTGTGATAAAAGGAGCTGCGACACTATCAAATCTCTGAGTTGTTGGCCAGTAGGCAGTTTCTGCCATTATTATTTTTTTAATTTTCTATATTTATATAGTGTTGTGGAAAACAAGCAATTGTTGCAAGTATTTATTTTCCTTTTGGATATTTAATTGTGAAGAAAAAAGAATTTTCTTTATTAAGAAAGACACTTGTATTGCATTTGTTCTATTGAAAGTAGTTTATTAAGTAAAACACCACAGTTGTTGTTTAAAAGCATTTATTAAGAAAATGTTTATAACGTATAAGCAAGAGAATAGCTAGAGAATGAACATGTATTAGATAGAGCTTTGCAAGAAAAGGAATTCAGATGTTACCAGCAGGTGTTCACTGTACAAGAGGTGTAGAAGGCAGCAGCGGAGAAGAAAGAATGTGAAAACTGGTGGTCCTACATAGAGGTCTTCTTAGGGGATTTCCATTAGGGGGTGTCCAGAACTCAAGACATCAGGACATTGGAATGCACCAACAAAGCTAGCAAATTATTTTGCTTGTATTTTATTTCTTTTATTTTTATATATTAGTATCTGTATGTAAAGTATTTAACCTATAGATAATAAAACTATACCTATTTACAACCAAGAATCCTGCCTGCCAAAAGACTCTGATTTATAGACTTCAGCAAAACACACCACGGAGAAGTCTTCTGAGGCCTATTTTGAGTATGAAAATTCAAATGCTTATGGGATAGAACAGACTTGACTTTCTTACATAAACCAGAGAATAAACAAAATAAGGTAAAGGTGTAGGAAATTGAGCACCGTAAAACAATAGAAATACATTGAGGTTATTTATTATTTTATGTTAATATTGTATTTAGTGTATAATAATTATAATCACAGTCATTTATTTTAAGTTATTTTATTATTAGTTACTTTATATTACATCATTGGTATTAAGGGCAGATCTTAGCTAATTATTTTTATTATGTATTTATTTGATTATACATTTAATATTAATAAATTGCATTACTGACATAATTGTAGATTCATATCTTAATTAATATCTTAACTAATATTCTATTATTACTTGCTACTCTATCCCTCAGATTCACAGGCATTAAAAAAACAAGGCATAAAAAAAATGTTTATGCTGTTTTAACTGAAAGAAACTTGCATTGGCATTTCTTAATATATGTCAGCGCCATTGTTTTGTAAAAGATACGTCCTAATTGAGGTATGACCAAATCCTGGCTTAACCTGAAGGCCTAAACTACTGCTACCACTACTATTACGGCTACTTTTGCTGCTGTTGTTGTTTACAGTTTCTCACTCACCTCATGACAAGAATGGCTCTTCTTCTTCCATCAAACCTGCAAATACGAATCAGTTCCCGCAAGCTGAAAGGTTGTCCGTGTTATCATTTTGCTCCAAACTACAACACATACAGAATGACGTGTTCGGTGTGCGACAAAGTAAACAGTAATAGCATGTGCAGTGGCAGTAGCGGTATCCTTGTACTGTCATTAGAAAATAATTATACAATTAAAAAGAATTTGCGTAAAATTTCCATACAGGAGAGAGTTGGTGTCGTTTCCAAACAAAAGGACGTGTATCAGCATTGGCTATCGGCCAAAATGAGTTGAAAAATATGGGCATATCAGATACTGGCAAAAATCCAATATCGTGCATCCCTCTCAGAAAGCTCTGGGGACCTGCGGAGACAAAAAGGCAAAGCATGGAAACAACTGACAAACCATATAAATATACACATACATACACTGCTGGTCAAAAGTTTGATTTTTAATGCATTTTAAATAAGTTTCTAATGCTCATCAAGGCTGCGTTTAATTGATAAATACAGAAAAAAAAAAATTTAAACAACGTTCTTCTGTTTTAATATACATTAAAAATCTAATTTATTTCTGAAATCAAAGCTGTATATTGTTAGAAAAGATTTATATTTTGAATAAATGCTGTTCTTTGTAACCTTTTATTGATCAAAGAATCCTGGAAAAATGCATCACAGGTTCCAAAAAAATATTTGGTAGCACAACTGTTTCCAACATTGTTAATACAAGTAATAAATCAGAATAGTAAAAGGATTTCTGAAGGATCATGTGACACTGAAGACTGGAGTAAAGGCTGATGAAAGCTTTGCATCACAAGAACAAAGTAATATTTTAAAATATATTAAAATAGAAAATTATTTTAAACTGTAATAATATTTATTTTACAATATTACAGTTTTTTTCCTCCTATATTTTTGATCAAGTAAATGCAGCCTTCATGAGCATTAGAGAATTCTTAAAAAAAAAAAAACATTACAAATATTACTTATATGTGACCTTGGACCACAAAACCAGTCTTGAGTAGCACAGGTATATTTGTAGCAATAGCCAAAAATACATTCTATGGGTCAAAATTTTTCTTTTATGCCAAAAAATTATTAGGATATTAAGTAAAGATCATATTCCATGAAGATAATTTGTACATTTCCTTCTGTAAATATTTCAAAACTTAACTTTTGATTAGTAATATGCATTGCTAAGAACTTAATTTGGACAACTTTAAAGAAGATTTTCTCAGTATTTTTATTTTTTTGCACCCTCAGATTGCAGATTTTCAAATAGTTGTGTCTTGGCCAAAAATTGTCCTAACACACCACACATCAATAGAAAGCGTATTTATTCAGCTTTGTATATCTCAATTAAAAAAACAAAACAAAATTGACCCTTATGACTGGTTTAGTGGTCCAGGGTCATATATTTAAATCCAAGAATTGCAAAATTCACTTAATCTTGATAAGCTTCCAACACTGAGTACCTTTAGATGTCTTTTGTATAATGTTTTAAAGGATACTTGTAATTGCTTTTTATAATTTGTTTTTATGTATGAATTCTGTGTAGGTAATTTGTGATACTGTCTTTGTGTTCTTTTGTATGAAATTATAGTATGTGCCGCTGTTTTGACCAGGTCTCACTGGAAGAAGAGATAGTAGTATCTCAATGTGATTTTCCTGGTTAAATAAAGGATATAATAATAATAATAATAATAATAATAATAATAATAATAATAATAATAATAATAATAATAATAATAATAATAATAATAATAATAAAGAAAACACATTCATACACAACACATTTTTTTCCTATTCTGTAAAATAGGAAATGTATGTTTAAGCCCCTGATATATACTTTGAAATATATTTTGCTATATAAAGGGTGAAATTAAATCATTTTAAATTTTAAAAATATATGCCTTGCTGTTTATAACTTATATTTATCAAACATGCTTTTATGACTTATATTTCACAATTACATTCAGATGTGTATCTTGTGATGTCTAGTGTTGGACATTGTTAGTATACAAATTAAATTAAAGAGAGCGAGAAGTGTGCTTTAAGGACATTTATTTTATTTTATTGTTCACTGCAAAACATTGCCTTGCACTTTACATTTTTTGGTTTGTTTGTTTGCATATTATTAGTTTTTTTATTTTGAAAATTGTCAAAAGTTTTCATCAACCTTTCTTTTTCCTGTGGTATTCAATCATGGATAGATCATCTTCTGCACCCTGATTGGTAGTCTTCACATCGCTGAGCTGCTTACTTGCAAATATATTTGTATTAATTTTTGTAGTCAACAATCTTGTGAGAAGCTGTCTTTGACACCATCCGTCACCCACCGAGCGATGCCTCACTATTGGTCTCTCACTGTCAGTGCGAGAATCTAAAGCAGCGTCTCGCTATGGTAAGAGTGCTTCAGGTGAGAGTTGGGCGAGTGAGAGAGTCACACCACCTGACGCCGTGGTCATTCCCATAGATATGGTGTGATGGACAGCACTCACCACCTAACGCTATACACCTCCATCCAAGACAGCAACATCACAAGAAGTTGACTACAGAGGCCAATCCATCACCCACTGAGCTCTGGGATAAGGGAAGCTGCAATCCTAGCATTTATTTTTATTTTCTATATTCATAAATATTCTATTGTTGTTATTTTGTTTTAAATTTTGTGTTCATTTATATTGTATATTATCATTAGATATTTTAATGTCATTAATATGTAATCTATTTTATTTTATTATTAGCTACTCTATATCATTGTTATTATTTTATGGATCATCCATAAAATGCCTTGCCTAACTACTTATTATACATTTAATATTAATTAATTGTATTATTGATATTTTAAATTCACATTGTAATTATTTTTCACTATTGTTGCTGTGTTATTTTAACTCTATCCCCCGGTTTCACAGACAAGGGACAAAACTAAAAGGTACGCCTAGGCTGTTTTAACTTAAGGAATTTTTGTAGTCAACAATCTGGCGAGAAGCTGTCTTTGACACCATCCGTCACCCACCGAGCGATGCCTCACTATTGGTCTCTCACTGTCAGTGCGAGAATCTAAAGCAGCGTCTCGCTATGGTAAGAGTGCTTCAGGTGAGAGCTGGGTGAGTGAGAGAGTCACACCACCTGACGCCGTGGTCATTCCCATAGATATGGTGTGATGGACAGCACTCACCACCCAACGCTGTACACCGCCATCCAAGACAGCAATATCACGAGAAGTTGACTACAGAGGCCAATCCATCATCCACTGAGCTCTGGGATAAAACGAACTGCGATGCTTAGACTACCAAATCTCTTGAGTTGTTGACCAGTTTTTTTTCTATGTCCATATATATTCTATTGTGTGTGTTTTTTATTTTTTATTATTTAGTATGAATTAATATTGTATTTATTGTATAATATTATAATCACAGTCATTTTCATGTTGTTATTTTATTATTGGTTACTTTATATTATATCACTGGTATTATTTAAGGGCCCATCTTAGCTAATTATTTTTTGTGTATTTATTTTATTATACATTTAATACTGATAAATTGTATTACTAACAATTTTAGATTTATATCTTAATTTTTAAGTTAAATTTTTGTTGTTGTGTTATTTTAAACTCCCCTTACAAAAATAACCTACAGGAATCCTGCAGGATTTTCATTTTTTCTGCAGGATACCTGCTGGATTCCTGTAGGAATTCTAAAATCCTGCAGGATATATTAACGTTGTGTGCAGGTAATTCCTGTAGGTTTTATAAGCATGCAGGAATATCCAGCATTCTTTACAGGAATCCTGCAGGATTTTTGTTTTTTGCTGCAGGAAACCTGCAGGTTTCCTGTAAGAGTTTTGAAATCCTGCAGGATATATCAACGTTGTGTGCAGGTAACTCCTGTAGGTTTTATAAGTATGCAGGATATCCAGCATTCTTTACAGGAATCCTGCAGGATTTCTTTTTTGTTTTTGCTGCAGGACACCTGCAGGTTTCCTGTAAGAGTTATCCTGCAGGACAAATTAACATTGTGTGCAGATAATTCATGTTTACAAACATGCAAGAATTTCCAGCATTCTTTACCGGAATCCTGCAGGATTTTTGCCATTACCTGCTGTGAACATCATGCAGAAATGGGAAAAAAAAAATCCAAAAAGGAAATTATTATTATTATTTTTTTTTTAAAGGAATGTATTCCTCCAGTTATATACAGGAGGAATACATTCCTAAATACCTAGAGGTTTTGGATTGTACAAGTCATAAATAAAGTGCAACATAAAGACTGGAGAATGGAACTCTGATAGTTGCTATTATTTTAGAATGATTTTTATTAAGAAATGTAATGGAACCACACTGGCTATTAGCAGCAATTGAAATGATGAGTCTTAACAAACAATACAACAAACAATTATATCACATATATAACATATCACAATATATTAATAGGGAAATAACAGTAAGAATAAATTATTATTAAAAATATCCATCATACTAATTCAAAGTTATACATTTATGCAAACATCAGAAATCATGAAGTTTCAGTTTGCAAGAGGGATGTGTAAATACACTTTTTATTCCTATAAATTGATTAAAATTCCAATCCAGCTATCTACTTTAATCAAATTCCCATCTGTTTGGCTGGATGCAAAAAAAACTATCTACAAGACCTGGTAGGTCCTTGAGGTAGACACAGGTTGAATCTATGTCTATGCATTTGATAAGCTGAACCGAGTCTATCCCTCTTTCTTTTAAAATGAATGTTGATGTCATCCCTGATTCTCTGTCTTTGCTTATGCCATTACTTGTTGTTTTCATGACATCAATGAAGGCATGCCCCTCCCCTTGTCCACTATCTACATCTATAAATGACCGTATTAATGCCACAGACCCATGTTTTGTTTGAACTGCATGGTTGATTCTTTTAGTCAGAGATTTTGTTTCTTTTGTATGAATTCGCTTACCATTAACCAAAGCCCTACAATAAAAACTGAATGCTTTATTGGGATCAAATCCTGACTCCTCAAGGAGATAAGACTCTCTTGGGGTCGGGTGTCGTACATGTGGGCATCCAAGAAATCTCATGCTAGACCTACCAATAATGTTTGTTACAATCTTGCTGCTTCCCAACATTTTTTCAACAAAGGTTTTGCTTTGTTGTGTTCGTTCATCTTTGAAAACAGCAGCAATGAGTCGTGGAACATGCTGATATAGGTTAAACATGTTAACAATTTGTTCTGCTACAGCTTGTGTGCCATGAAAGAGTTTCTGTAGGTGTCCATTCTGAGTTTCATATAAAAATGCACTGTGGCTCCATAAAGGACCCCAGTTTTTTACAGATGCTGCTGCATGTGCAAGTATGTGGACATTAAATGACACATGACATTTACCATAAAGACTCTCAAAACGGCCCACAAATGCCTTTAGAAGGGCATCAGCTGTGTCAATGTTTTGGGGGGAAATTGAATCCGAAAGAAGGATGTATGTGGCTTGTACTAGAAGTAGTAAATGGTCAAGATATTTTTGGGGCAAAATGCCAAACAAGCAGGGAAGGCTGTAGAACAGGAGGAAGTGTCTGTATTCAGAAGCTTTCCAATATTTCCGCAAAGAAATTGAACGGGGTGGTCTGGTGATACTTGCAGGTGGTTGAATGGCAAGCAACCTTCTTTCAATTTGGTCGATTTCTCTCCCAATGTACCAAGGCCCTGTATGGTATTTGGAGTCAAACCATAGGGTTGTCAGTTGGCGACAAACACCAAGTAATATGCCATGCATATAATCATATGCAAACCCAGTAACCATGTTAAAAAATGTCAGCAGCATTAGAGGAGATGGGCCTTTTACTCCACGTATGCATGTTTCAGAATCAACAGCTTGCTGTGCATCTTTAGTGTGTTTTGCATGTGTCCTCAGCTCTGGCTCCACTGACTGCAAAGGATAGACCCTTGTAAACCCATTACCCTTTTCTACAACTTCACCCTTTTGATAACACCAGTTGCAACCATGCTCTCCATTAAACTGCTTGACATTCTGTACAACACAACGAGCCACAGAGTCACAAATGCAAAGCAAACTGTAAACACGGACTACAGATTTTTCTCCCTTCCACTGAACAGACAAACCTTGGCTTTCAAGACTTTGCAGCTCATTAACAAATGATTGCAGAAATGAGTTCATTTCTGGCTTTCTAGGCCCAAACCACAATCCACCAAGAATTACGTGCTTTGCCCTTAGATTAGGAGGGAGCTCATTGATTGTGACTTGAAGTGGCCAGATGTGAAAAGGAGAAGATTTGAAAATTGGAACGCCATCAACATTCCATGACACTGAAATGTTTGCCAGTTTGGGGTCATTTAGTGCACTGATCGATTTGTACATAGCACCATCAAATATGTCTTCGACATTTTGTGGGTTGCACTTGGTCCTTGACCATTTGTAATTCAAAGACTGACAAAAATGTGCATCCTGAAATTTACCTAGTAATTGATCTGATACAGACAGCTTGATAAAGACAGATCCAGATTTGATCAAGTTTTCAATGTCCCCTGGGGTACCATCACATGAAGCACAATGGGTTGGAATTTCGCTACCAAAGAAGTATTGGCAGGATGGGCAAATATACTGAACTTCAAAAGTGTCACAGTCAAAGGATTTCATGAATTTGTATAAACTATCTGGGACACCATTGGTTGAATCAGGACAGTGGAGATTGATAAGATCTAACAAATCACTCAAAGCCACTTTGGATGTTGTGTGTCTGAGGCTGTAGGCTAGTATACATAATAGGGATTCTTCTTTGGAGATTTTGGCATTTGGATATATTTTTTCTTTACTGGCACACAACTCTTCTCTTTCTTCTGTTCCCTCACAAACTGCACTGTTGTTTCTGAGCATCTAGAAATTAGATATTGCACTAATTACATGCTGATAAAGATGTGTTTATCATACATGATAAAGTGTGTTTAACATGAGACTAGATAATCTGGATAAAGATTCTGTAATGTACTATTCAACTCCAATAGTATTCTCACATGAGTCTCTGGAAAGTTCTCATTAGCTGTGCTGAAAAAGTCATCCTCCTCATCAGCAGAAAAGCAGTCCTGTCAGATACAGTGCAATTATAGAAAAGTAAAAAACAATGTAAATGTACAGATTTAAATATTTTATAAAATTATTTTAGATAGAAAGAAAAGATCAGAAATTCATTCTCACATCAGCATCTGTAAAATTTTCATCAGCATCACTGACGACCTCATTGTCATCATCAGCAGAAAAGTTTCCCTGTGAAACGTACAGTTGTTTTGGACCTTGTTTAATGCACTGATGTTCACTTTTTAATTTTTATATGTTCTGCATAATGATAAGATTAACTAAGAAAAAAATGCATTCTCACATGAACATCTGGAGAGTTCAAGTTACATTTGCTGACATTGTCACCACTATCATCATTGGAAATGTTTTCCTGTAAGTTTCAAATGATGAACATACATAAAGCCATGTTACACATAGCTTCTTGACTACATGTGCATCTGTAACTGAAAATGTTTTTTTTTTTATAATATGAAAATCAAAATATTACTTTAACTGCATCTGGAATAAGCCATGTCTTGTATGATCTTCTCTTTTTTGCACCTAAAGTAGAGGGGAAAAAAACATAATTCTTGCTTATTTGATTAATGTAAGTTGTCAATAATAAAAATTGCCTAAATTAAAATTAATTAAAGATTAGCAACCTATTGTATTCTGTGTCCATCGCCTTTTTGTGGCAATTGGAACTGGTGCCTCTTCATGTAAGTATGTTTTATACTCCATTTGTATCCTTTAAAAAAGAAACAGTTTAGTGATTTTGTAAACATATAACATTTTAATTTGCAATAATATAGGGTTTTGTGAAAAAATAACATTTTATTATTATTATTACTGTCATTAATGTCTGTGTTTTAGTGTGTTTTAACATTATTCTTAGCAGAAGATTTACATTTTTAATTAAAATAGTTTTTTTTAATTAAAATTTAAATAATAGATTATTTTAAAATAAAAATAATAAAAATTCTTCCCTGGCCAAAACCTTTAAGAATTTAAAGGTTTTGGCCAGGGAAGAATTTTTATTTTTAAATAATCTGTTTTACAGATTCAAAGTCTTTCATACCTAAAAAGGTTTTCGTCACCTCTCTAAAAAGATTCATTTGCCAGTTCTTCATAAATGAACCGGCAAATGAATCTTTTAAAAGATTCGATTCACTGAGATGACGTGCGTCTTTGGCGTCCGACTCGCTACGTATTTAAATACACATCAGTCAACTGTCAACCGTCTTCTAAAGGTATGTCCTACTTTTATTTAATTATTATATCGTTATTGTGCTCTAAATCACATTTAAATCACTAAACTGCTGTGTAGGCTATTTAAAACTAAAACAAAGGAAAAATGTTTTTTTTTTTCCTGCCGAGGATACATTATAACGGTACTGATTATATAGCCTAACGCGCTTATGATCATAAGTCGACCTATTTTAAGAAATCACAATATAAAAAGAACTATTTACATTGTTAATATTATTTTGTTTTGTGTTTTCACTACTTAAAATTTATGTAAGTATACTTTTTGTTACCTTATGCAGAAACTTTGATCATCACCGGACGAGACCGTTGCAGGTAGACGTTAAAGGTAGCGCTGTTGTCATGGACACAGATGACAACAGATGAACATGCTTTATGAGAATATTATAAGGTTTTGAAGACTGAAGACTGACTTTTTGTATCTATCTATCTATCTATCTATCTATCTATCTATCTATCTATCTATCTATCTATCTATCTATCTATCTATCTTTCTGTCTATCTTTCTACCTCTCTATCTCTCTGTCTGTCTGTCTATCTATCTGTATGTCTGTCTATCTATCTGTATGTCTGTCTATCTATCTATCTGTCTGTCTGTCTCTATCTATCTATATCTATCTTTCTACCTCTCTATCTATCTATCTATCTATCTATCTATCTATCTCTCTGTCTGTCTGTCTGTCTGTCTGTCTATCTATCTATCTATCTATCTATCTATCTATCTATCTATCTATCTATCTATCTATCTATCTCTCTGTCTGTCTATCAAGAAAATGAGCAAAACATGGGTTCTGGTAGAATGGAGGGAGGAGCCACCCACCTATGACATTGTCCCTAAAAAGGACATTCTGAAAAAGACGTTTGAACCTGGGGATGTTGTGGATGTGGCTTATGAGGAGGAAAGTTCACCAGCCACAATTATAGACATTGATGGTAAAAAGTACAGCAAACAAGACTTAGTCATGATGATAGAATATATGTTTTTCAGTTGGGTATTTTATTTCCCTTCAGAAAACAAAGAAACCCTCAGGAGGAGGATGTTCAGGCTAGATGGGAAAAGAAAAAAAACATGTGTACCAAACGTAGAAAAAAGAGTGGCAAAGAAAAAGAAAATTTACACCCCAACTCAGTCTCCATCATCTGATGCAGAGCCTCCCTTGAAACATCAGGTAATAGACAACAATTCTTTCATAATTTTTGTTCTGATTACAATTTGTAGTAACACTGAGGTGCTAATATTTTGTTTAGATAATTCACAGAAAGAATATGATGTTAATGCAGGAGATAAACAGCATGGACAGTCAAACTCCACAGTCAAGCCGGGAAGCTCAGCTAGAGCAGGAAATTCTTCGTTTAAAGAATGAAAATGAGCAGCTACGTGCCCTGAATATAAATATGCAACAAAGTATTATTTTTTATATCTGTATTTCTTTTTATATCCATCTATATATGACTTTATCTGTCAGTGTTGTTCCCTGCTAGTAATCACTTCAATTTGTTTTAAAGAAATTCTACCAATCCTAGAATCCATGAGCCAGAACATTCCACCCAGCACAGACAGTCTCCACAGTCAAAAAGAGGATTCAAGACACAAAAATCCCTCTGAAAAGGTGAATAATATTTTTTTTTTTACATTTCTATATACAGGGGTTGGACAATGAAACTGAAACTCTTGGTTTTAGAACACAATTAGTATGGTGTTGGGCCTCCTTTTGTGACCAAAACAGCATTGTTTCATCATAGGAATGACAAATACAAGTCATGCACAGTAGTTGTGCCAGCTGCACAAATATAGCCATATATATATGTGCTTTTGATGGTCATCAACAATGTTGTGCAGCTTGTGCATGTTGTTTTGAGAAATGGACTTACAGTTCTTTACACTGCAATTCTGATCTGAGAAACACATGCAAATAACAGAGATAAACTGTAATGTACAATTTACTTTGAAAACTAAATAAATTTTTAAGAAGATCCTAACAAGTCAACACTTTTGCACAATAATGTATATGTAGTCTGTTACATGCTTTTAATTTTAGTGTCCTTGATTTTTTTCCCCAACACAGGGTCTAGGAATTAGTCATAGTGTCCTGGCAAGTTGTGGACGGGGTGGCACATCATGTTCTGCCATGGTTAAAGATCTGGCGGTGGCAGTATTTGGACGAGGGACATTGGCCACTCATGGGCTGTCTGGAAGGGCTGGCAATGCAAACAAAGGCACTACGGCAAAGCCAGCTCTTGACCAAGATAAAGTAATGCTCATCTTGGGTGAGTTAAATGTCCTTTTCTGATTTTCAACACAAACATAATCTTACAGTTACAGTGCAAAATTATAATAACTTATAAGTGAAATTGTATTTACAGACACAGTGCAGAAAAAATTCCCAGATGTTCCAATAAAGTTTATCAGGGCAGCACTGAGAGAAAAATTAAATGATGAGCACAAGTTACAAGCAAGGTAATAATGTGACACACACACACACACACACATTTTGGGTTTTCATGTTTTTTTTTTTTTTGCGACAATCATAGACAAAGATCTTCCACTGTACAAACTAAGGTTGTTCCCCATTGGGACCAAAAATGTACCAACAAGGTCAAATTGTAATAACTAAGGCAATATCAGGATCATACACATTATCAGTGCATCCTTTTTTTTTGCAGGAAAATGGAATAGATGCCGCCTTCTGGCTCCAGCAAAATTTGGCAGTGATTTGGGATCATCTTGCCCTGCTTTGATTGTTTGTTTGTTTTTAAATAAATTAAATAATTTGCAAAAATGTCTTGTTTTGTTGTGAAGTTATTTCAATTATGTTTCCTGCAGAAGACAGCTTGCAAGTCCTACATAATTTAATATATATCCTGCACAATAATCCTGCAGGAACTGTATATTTAAATAAACCTGCAGGAATGTAATTCCTGAAGGACATAATTCCTGCATATAATTGTTTCCTTCATAAAATTCCTGCAGGTATTCCTTCAGGAAAATGAGCTAAAAATCCTGTAGGAAAACTGCATAATATTCCTGCAGGATTCCTGTAGGTTATTTTTGTAAGGGTCATTATCACACATATTCTATTCTTGCTACTCTATCCCTCAGACTCACAGGCAAGGCATTAAAAAATAAAAAAACACGTCTAGGTTGTTTTAACTGGAAAAAAAAACAAAAAAAAAAACCTTGCATTGGCATATCTTAAAATGTGTAAGCAGCATTGTTCTGTAAAAGATATGTCCTAATTGAGGTATGACCAAATCCTGGCTTAACCCCAAGGCCTAAATTACAATCACTACTATTACGACTAAGTTACTTTTGCTGCTGCTGCTGTTGGTTGTTGTTGTTGTTGTTGTTGTTGTTGTAGTTTACAGTTTCTCACTCACCTCACGACAGTTGCGGTTGGCTCTTCTTCTTCCATCAAACCCGCGAATACGAATCCTTGAGTTGCTGCCTTGCTGGACTCTAGTAGACACTCATCGCACATCGCTTTGTTTACTCATGGTAGCAGCCGCATCGTACAATCGCTCGTTTGTAGCGTTGAGTCGGGCGTCTTTCTTCTCTTCCTCATAATCATCGTGTAGTGTGGGGTGGAGAGGAGATTCTTTCAGTCGGTAACACTACACTTTTCGTTGCATTTACTTCCATTCAGAAAAGCAAGCACATGCGAAATGTTTGGCGTTCCGCTGAGCTTCGAAGTTCAAGGTTGGTGAACTCTGACCTGCAAACTTAGGTCACGTGAAAAATGTGACCAACAGCAGATCAATACGTCACATCGTAACCTCGCAGTTGATGGGAGAAGCAAACCCTTGCGAAGCTTCTTTGAAATTCTTTTGTATTTGTGGAAATTGAATTGTATTAAATGTTTTGCCACTGTTCAATAAGAAAATGTTTTATCTATTTGTATAATACACGAAATGCAATAAAAATAATAAAATATGTTAAATATGAAGGGGTGGTTTCAGTAAAATTTAGTTCGGTTTTTATTAGTTTTGTTAAAAATTTGGTTAATTTTAGTTTCGTTTTTAGGCTATTTAGTTTTTTAGAGTTTAGTTTCAGTTTTAATTTTAGCTTTAGTAATTAAAGAATTTGTTTTATATTAAAAGCACCAAAAGCACAAAGGTTGTTGCTGTTATTGGGTGGGGTGGCTGGCGTTTTAGTAAAGTTTACCAGAATTAAAAGCACAGACCAAAGACATTTTAATTTAAGATGACGAAACCTCTAGCGACACAAAAATAAGGCACGCTGAGTTTGATTAGATTGAAAAGGTATAAAAAATATTATAGGGCAAAATTAAGCAGTAAGCCTTTTTACTCCATAACTAAATATGTTGCGCTTGAGGGTCCCTATATTTCGTTTCGTTATTTTATTAAGTTAATTTAGAAAAACATTTGGAGCATTTTTGTTTGTTAAATGTAAATAGCCTATGTTTGATCAATTTAGCCTTCTCAAATCATCACGAAACTTGCCTAAAATAAAACCTATAGGCCTAAATATAAAACAGCGTAAGCATATCACAATGTTAGTTTAAACGCTATATAAATATCCATATCCAATCGTTTGTGCTGAGAGTGGAAGCTGAAGGCTGAAACGTGCTTTACAGGACATGGATGCGCCAGCGCGATCACTTGCATTGGAAACATTTTTACGCCATCATTTTTGCTCATAAAGGTAAAATAACAGCATTCAGAACTGTAAAGGGTTTATTTTTATTTATCTTTACTCTTGAATTAAATTAGAATTTTAGGTCATAACTGCATTTGTTGTTGCCCTGCATTTCAACAGTCAGATCTAGGTCTGTGACGTAATGTCCTATGGTGTGACACATAAAAGAACCACAGATATGTATTTATCTCAAAATATCTTAAAAAAAATTAATTGTTAATTGTATAATAAATAAAATGAAAACAGATAGAAAATATATAAGATATAAAAAAGAATAGAGAATGAAACATTTGTAAGAATAGAAATAGAGACTGCTAGAGTTAGAGTGTCAAAAAACAAATACATTTTCTCAAAGATCAGACTTCACACTATACATCAATGTATGCATTTTTTCTTCAAAAATATTTTACACACACACACACACAAAAAAGAAGTACTGCCTTGGCAACTACACATATAAATATACAACATAATATTGTCCCCTTTGTATTTACTGTTGAAAAAATCCTAGAATCACCCCTGGCGTAATTATTAAGCAAGGGTTCTTTTACAGATAAAAATGAGCCAAAAAAGAGATTTACCTCAGACTGAAAAGTCAACAAATATTTAATGCCCATGAGAAATATTCAAAACTAATGCAGTACAGAAGCTGCAAATCCTAGAATCACCCCTGGCGTAATTATTAAGCAAGGGTTCTTTTACAGATAAAAATGAGCCAAAAAAGAGATTTACCTCAGACTTAAAAGTCAACAAATTTTAAATGCCCATGAGAAATATTCAAAACTAATGCAGTACCGAAGCTGCAAAGGCATGACATTGGGCAGCAAAATGCTCATTGGGTCATCATACTAAAACAAACAGGTGGAGAAGAAAACCATTTAGTCTCTGGGGCCACCATTTTCCAAAACTGCAACCTACCTGGAGTCTCCAGAAGTGCAATATGTCAAATTCTCAGAGTTTGCTTGGGTAAAAAATCCTAAAAAATGATCCTCACTTAATAAGAATAACATGCTAAAGTGTTGTGAAATACATGAAGAATGATTTTTTTATAGATTTTATAGACAGTTAAGTTGAGAGTGACTTTTAAAGGACCAGCAGCACATCCTCTTGTACCACGGTTTGAAGGATTTATCTTCCAGAATTTGACAGTAAGTTTTGGGAGTTTATTTTTAGTTTTAAAAGGTCTGTTTATTGTTTATCATTCATTAATCCTAAAGTTAATTTCAGCACTTACTCATGCAATTTTATGCTTAAAAGTTGTATCTTAATATTATAAACATAAACTAGTAATGAACAGATGTATTTTTCTAAATGAACGTTAACTAAAATTAATAAATTGTTGCTTTATATTTTACATGAGAATTTTACCCTGCTACTATCAGGAAGACAAAATGTGTTTTTTTTTAAATTATTTTTTTTCTATTATCAATGCTACTTCAATACTATGAATTTTAAATATTACAAAAAAGTCATTGTCTCACAAAAACAACTATTTTATTGCTCATCTGACTCAACCCGGTTCGAATCATGATCAAGTTTTCCCCCGCACAGCTGCACTTTCACATACATCAGTTACCTGATTGTGATAGACATTCACTAATAAATTACCACTATGCCAAAAAGACCAAAGCCCTCTGGTGCCCAGGGAAGAAAAAAACAGAAGAGAGTAAGAAGAAAAACTAGACAAAGATAGAGATAATGTGATGTAATGAATGATGATCATCATATAAATAAACTAGATGAGGTAAAAGTTTGTGAAAAACATTATGTTGGCCTAGTAGTCTAAAGAAAGCCTAGTCTAAAATTTAAAACAGGGTATAACAATTAATGTCTGGATCTGAGATCTGAGATTTTTGATGATATATGATGTAACACGTTTTAATAATATTTTTTGCTATAATTGTGTAGTATTTGGGTATTTATAGAATTTTTTATTTGAATGAGCTAATTTAATAATGCTTGTATGGGCTTATTAAAAATAGCAAATTTTTATGTAAAATTCACTTTAAAGATGTACGTTTCTCAGTTCAATCTCATTTGTGCGATGGCTGAGATAGCTCAACGCTCTGCAAATAAAAAAATTAAGATTAAAATGAACACCTGCAAAATAAGAAAACATCTTCATCAGTTTAACAGCACATGTGCTGCAAATACTCACAGCACAACCAAATACAGTAAAGCGCTGTGAAAACAAAACGTGCTGCAAATACAGAAACTGGCTGCAAATAGTCACAACACAAACAAATTCAAATGTGCTGCAAATAAGCACAGACTACATCGGAAATATTACCTGGCTGGGACATGCTTACCATCCTCTGAAAGTTTTTTTAACATCCTGATCTTATGATTCTATTGTGCTAAATAAGCTGATAAAATACACAATTGCTGTAAATGTGAAAAATGAAGATGCTACTTTTACTACTTCCCTTACAAAAATGAACCATTTTCAGGTTTTAATATTAAAATAAACAAATAGCCTATATATATTGTATAGGCATTTTTATTATTATATAAAATAAATGCAAATAAAAGGTTACTATAATTACTGTAGTTAAGCCTAATTAAAAAGAAAAACACTAACCATACTTTAACCATGGTATGTACACAAATGGTAATCAATGTGGAAAAAACAACATCAACATACTACACTTTTACTAAAACCATGTTTTTTCATTTTTAGAAGCATCGTTGGGTTTCCCACCTTTGTGGTCTGTGCTTGCAGTGCATTTTTGTGTTTGTTTGTGTTGTGAGTATTTGCAGTGCATTTCTGTTTTTGCAGCGCGTTTTTGTGTTTGGTTGTGTTGTGACTATTTGCAGTGTGTTTGCATTTTTGCATTGCGTTTCTTTATTTTTTTGTGTTGTAAGTATTTTCAGCATGTTTCTGTTTTTGCAGCATGTTTCTGCACTGTAAAAAGTTTTCACCAGTTTCAACTTAAAATCTTAAGTTTAGCAAGTCATTTCAACTCACTACAATAAAAATGAATTAAAATGACTTGTACTTTTAAGTTGATTTAACTTAAAATTTTAAGGCAGCTGCTAAACTCAAAGTTGAGTTTTTAAGTTGAAACTGGTGAAAACTTTTTACAGTGTGTGTTTGGTTGTGTTGTGAGTATTTGCAGCACATGTGCTGTCAAACTGATAAAGATGTTTTCTTAATTTGCTGGTGCTTTTGCTATTTGCATGTGTTTTCTTAAGTTGCAGTTAAGTTGTCCAGAGAACCTAGAGTGAGCAGTGGTGCCGAACATCAGGTGTGAAAATTCTACAACCGTGTCATTTGTGCATTAGCTGTTGGCCAGCAGCCTTCCTGATGTGGGGAATTGCCTGTGCTGAGAATGAAAGAGAAAGAGAAAATTGATCTTAGTCACACATGTAGTACGTGTAGAACGTCGGTAGGGTGTTAACATGCAATGGGAATCTTTGGAGGTCATGCTGCAAACAGGGGTATCAGCACACAAAATGCCACTGAAGACGATTCAAGAAAAGTTCCTGGAAAAGCTTCAGAATGAAAGCAAATGAATTACCTTGAACGGAATAAACAGTGTTGTAAAGCATATCAAGATAATTCTGCTCCATGCCAAAGGTCACCTGACCCAGATAAACACTGTGTCGGCCTGTTCAAAAGTCCACTGGCTTGTAAATGAACACTAGCTGCTTTAATCTTCTTACTCATTAATCACTGCAGTGTCTATAATAACAGACTCAAAGATTTCACCATCTAATAGTCTGCGTAATAGTAACAGTGGATTGTGTGAACATTTCAACCAACACTAGATTATGTTTCTGCACATTAACAGAAATATCTGGATTCTAAATGAACACACAGCTCATTCGAAGTGGAGTTGAATTGGACCTCATCAGATCAAGGCCAGAGTCTGTGATTTTGTGATTACATGCATCACATGCATGTTACTATCATGTGGTTGTTCTTTAAAATCTTCATCTAAACAGCAGAAACCCTTGTTCTGGTTGCTGTGACTGCAGGTTCGGCTTAGTTAACAACAGTGTCACCTGAACTACACATCAGGTGTATCTTTTCCATCTTATATTTATATTTATATTTATATTTATATTTATATTTATATTTATAGAAGCAGGGATAAGTCCTTAATGTTCAAGAGTCATTTCTTTCCAAACCTGTATTACATTATTTGTTCTGTTGAACACAAAAGAATAGTCTATATTTTAAATATTGTGATGTGGGGTCAGAACTGATCACTCCACCATCTCAGGAAATTTTCTGATCCTTAATGTCTGTCTTACTGCATGAACAAGGGAGAATTTTTAATACAAAGATTTAAATTAGATGATAAATAGCTGGATGGGCTTTACTTTTATAATGCATGCAGTGCACTGTAGATCTCTGACCTGAAGGTGCACCTCGGGCATTGGGCATGGGGCAGTGGACAGCGTTTTATAAGGGCATTATGGAAGTGTCTCCACCGTCCAGATACACACGAGCCCATGGTTAATAGACACCAAACAGCCCCACCATTCAGGATATTATATAATTACAATGAGTGTATAGTGTCAGTATGACCTTGGGCTAGTTGCATAAAGTTTGTCAGATAATTCGTTTTCTATAATGCTGGTCGTTAAAAATTTGGTTTCATAAAAATGAAGATTAGTCTTGAATAAGTTGAATCCAAAAAATCTGATTTGGCTAACTGCAACATTCAAACCACCATGATCATGTTGATTGTATAATATATTTTTCTTTAAATAATTAGGTTTGTTTTTCAAAAAGAAAAAAAAAATTATTTGGTAAATGTCCGCAAATGTGTACAAATAGAGCTTGGGAGATGTATGCAGTCCTTGATAAACCCTCAGATTTAGACAATAAGACACAAACATAAATGGACAAATCTCCCTTTAGCTGCAACCAAAAGTTAAACTTCCTTTTTGTACTTTTGAGAATGAAATAAAAATAATGAGAAACATAATATGATTAATCTCTTCATAGTTTTACCAAAGTACCTTATTAACAGGGATTCCTTCAATTTCTCTTAATTAAGTGGAAATTTCTCATTTGCTAATATTAACATTGAGACCAGATATCTTAGAAAAATTGTTCACGGCACCAATTGCTTACAACCTCTGCAGCTTTTTTTACTTCTTTAAATAGTGTAGTCTAATCAGCCAGACTGATGATCTATAAGAGAATCCATTCCTAAGTTTAGTCTGCTGGCAAAAACAATTTGGCATCAATGTTTAATAAAGTCATGGGTCTCCACTCATTTAGAATTTAGCTATCTTTATTTGGCTTTGATATTAAGGTAATTATCCCCTATCTAAAAGATGGAGGTAAAATTCCATTCTTTATAGATTCATTAAACACATCAAAAATAAATTGCCAGAGGGCATCTCCGAAAATTGTAAAAAACATCACTTGTAAAAGCTTATGATTACCAGGAAATTTGTTGTCCTTGAGTTTCTTAATTATTGTCAGTAATATTCAGCTCTTTCTCACATACAATTCATTCACATGTAATGTTAAAAACAGGATTATTATTAATTTTTTAAAGACTCCATTAAGCAATACTGTACTTCAAAGCTTGAAAACAAAGTTTAAAACTCTGATGTGTTTTAAAATTGTGGGTAAATCATCTGTGTTATTTATTGATTCATAATCTTTTTCCCCCAAAGAATAAGACTGTCTTGGGTTTATTTCACCATATTCAAGCCACTTTCTTCTGGAGCGTATGAAAGCATTATCATCATAGTTTAAGACTTAACATCTTTTGCCTCATTTATTTACATTTTTAGATTTTTAGCTGTTTCTTCTACTGGTGAGTCTGTTTCATCACAGTGAACACCAAACTCTTGAATAATGGCTTGCATTTTGACCCTTTCATTTTTGGCAATAGTTTAATGGCTAGACACCTCACTTTATATTTCATAAGATGCTAGTGCAGCCCATATTAGTCAGCAATTAGACCCTGTTTAAAATATTTTTCAGTTATTCTTAAGACTTTGCACTTGAAATCATCAAAGTATCCTCTTTGGCTCATGTTCTTTCTATTGTCATTAGTGGTGATAAAAATGCGAATAGAGTTAAGGTCCAAAAAAAACAACAACAACAACAACAAAAAAAAAAACAAAACTGCAGGATCAGTAGTGATGTTGTCATTTCTTTGATGGAAATGTTTACATTTAACTTCAGTTTTTTGTAAATATTCAGTTTCCCATAGCACAGAGACAAACAGTGATATTATTCATAGACAGTGCTGGGTAGATTTACTTACAAATTGCAGTCCATTACTAATTACAGATAACATGATAAAAATTGTAATGTAATCTATCATTTTAGATTACTAACTTGTTTCAAACTAGATGTACCAGACTAACATAAAAAAGCAAAGGGAAAGAAAATATATTCCATTGTTTGATATCAACACCATGAAGTGCATTAAACATTACATTACAACAGATTTTCCTTAACTGGGGTTAATGTAAGAACTCTGCGAATGTCTTGTTAAATTGTTGAAATATTAACTTCAGAGATATTTCAAGTAAATATTAATGTAAAAGGGGTTTGACTGAGAACAACATTTGGGAATCATTGCATTAGATGGACAAACATTAATGAACAGGAAAATATTGCCAGAAGTCTTCCAGGTTTAAAATATTTTTGTCCAGACTTCCAGAAACAACAATTACATCATCATTAACATTCTCATTGGATATGATGAAGACACGATATTTTACAGCTATACGTCACCAGTGTTTAGTAACTTAATAACTTAATTATTTATTTTATATATGTTTTAATTGCTCCCACCCCTCAAATTCAGAATCATAGATCGGAAAATTCTATATTGTAATATTTGTGAATATGTGGTATGACACACAGTAAGATTTTTGGAAAGGGAAACTTTAAAAAAAGAGGAATTAGAGAGAATCAATAAATTGTAAATAATTTACTGCTATTTTGTGAATAATATGTGATTATTTAATCCATAAAAAGTAACCATAATCCAATTTGAGCATTTTAAAATGTAACATAAACTCAATTTTCGGAATCTGATTACATAACCCAGTTCTGGCCAGCTCCTCATCCTGCTTACCATTAGTGTTTTTACACATAAGGTGAAAAAACATACACCACTGTCCAGCTTTACATTCTCTATTCTTCATAACAAGTGGAAAAATCCCAAATATGACACCAGTAAATATTTTTTTATACAGTTTAATTATATATAATTATATAAATATCCAATGAATAAGGAAAATACAGTGTCTTGAATATTTCTGCAGGTCTTAATTCTGTCAGCTGGTGGAGTGCAGACAACACCTCTAATAGCATTTAGAGCATTAACATTTGCTGTTTTAGACTAATAAAATGAAAATGTAAATAAATAAAATTTAAATGGCTTTTGCTTCTGAATAAATGAGGCAGTGCTGTTTTATTCTAACAAATAACTCTGGATGTGTGTTTAGAACCAATTCATTTTTAATCCTTGAGTTTAGACATACATTAAAATAACAAATATATTTTTGCTTGACTAAAATAAAAAGTGCTTGAAATGTTATACTTAAAAGGCAATTGAACATATTTATCATACACAGGCAATAATGCCAAAAAAGAAAATATTCAAGACTCGTTGTGGCATTTATTATTAACACTAAAATGCTTCAGGTAGTCATCTAGTTTAAATCAATCTGTGATTATCAGTAATTATTCATTAAGTAATCATATATATACAAAAGCAATGCCCTGCTGACAGAACATAAATGAGATCACATTTGCAGGAATTCTTACTTGTAGTACTTTGTAAAGCACCTGCCACAAAGAGAATCAGATCATAGAGACAATTAAATAACAAAAACATTCTCCAGAATCTCCAGAAACACCTTGATAAATGTGCTGATACAGTGATAAACTATATTTGGAAGCAAAAATATGTTATTAGCATCAGCATTCAAGTTTTGAAAGGACAAACCCATGCAAACATGCATGTGCATATGAAAACATAGATGTACATCATAAAGGATAAAGACATATTGCAGACTTTGGGTTATGAGCTTTGTGGTCCAGCATGGTTGAATGAATAAACTTCAGTAAATATATATAAGAGTTAAATGCATCAGATGGTTTTACCTGCATCACAGTCAATAAAAAAATTTGACATTGTGAGCCAATGGCAAGCTTTTTACCTCAAAATGGATTCATATTATGCTGTGGTGCTGGGGAATTCAAAGCCAGGTTGTGGCGTAATTCGCAGCAGACACCGCTTGTGTTTCATTGTAAGCCCATACTCTGGTGTCATATCCAGTGTTTCTCCTGGCATCCCACTGAACTGTAATCTCTGAAGAAGGATGGCCAGGAACAGAAAGACCTCGGCTCTTCCGATGGACTCTCCAAGGCAGCGTCGCTTCCCAAGGCCGAAAATCAGCACCTTTTCTCCTTCCATTTTGTTCAGGTCTGTACCATCCGCGGTGAGGAATCGGTCGGGGTTGAAGCACGACGGATCCTTCCACAGTTCTCTGCAAGTAGAGACAGAAGGTTCAGCTGTGTTTAAGAGCACACTGCAACAAGCGTATTAAAGTCATTAGGAGAAACTTACGGGTCATGGTTGACTTGCCACTGGTTTACAAACACACAGGTGTCTTTGGGAATAAAATATCCATTGAGCGACGTGTCTTTAGACGTACTAAAAGAAAAAAATACAAGCAGTCACTTGCACGGCCAACTTTGGTAAACACTGCAATATTGTTTACAACATAATTTATAATTGTTTATAACAATTTAGAATAAACGAGTGAGAATACTAAATGCCTTAAACAAATTAAAGGGATACTCCACCCCAAAATGAAAATTTGTTGAGTAAACACTTACCTCCATGTCGTTCCAAATCCCTAAAAGCTTTGTTGGTCCTCGGAACACAATTTAAGATATTTTAGATGAAAACCGGGACCCTTCTAACTGTCCCATTGACTGCCTGGTAAATTACACCTTCAAGGTCCATAAAAGTATGAAAGACGTCGTCAAAATACTCCATCTGCCATCAGACGTGCAATCGGGGTTATATGAAGTGATGAAAACCGTTTTTGTGCAGAAAAAACCCAAAATGTCAACTTTATTAAACTTTTCCTTCTCCTCCGTGACACTTCCTGCAAGCGCATTCACGAGTTCACTAGCAGAGCACGCAAGCATGTCTCAGATGACGCACGACGTGACATCTCCTCTCCGCCTGAACTGTCCAAACTTTCAAGCAGTGGCATGGCCATATCCCAGTCGACACAGCAGAAGCTCTCAACTTCTGTAGGCATCGCTTGACAATGTTGACATTTACACCACCATATCTCCATAGCTCTCTGTCTTTCAGATGCTTGTGGCTGTATTTGTGGCTGTGTTGAAGCTGCTTCCATCTCTATAAGTTCTTCATCTGTATATTCAGGTTCAAATAAGTAAGGCTATGCAAAAAATTCCAAGTCATCGTTGAGATCAAAATCTTCCAAACCAGCATGCATGTTCTCTGTTTGTAAACACAGCATGTTCCCGGATCTCTGTCTGTACGCTGGCGTTGACATCAGCACGTCACGTTGTTTGCGTCGTGCGTCATCTGAGGCGCGCTTGCGCCGTGTTCTGCTAGTGAACTTGTGAACGCATTTGCGTTGACGGAGGAGAAGGAAAAGTTGACTAAAGTCGACATTTTGTTTTTTTTCCACACAAAAATGGTTCTCGCTTCATATAACCCCGATTGCACGTCTGATGGCAGATGGAGTATTTTGATGACGTCTTTCATACTTTTATGGACCTTGACAGTGTCATTTACCAGGCAGTCAATGGGACAGTTAGAAGGGTCCCGGTTTTCGTCTAAAATATCTTAAATTGTGTTCCGAGGACCAAGCTTTTAGGGGTTTGGAACGACATGGGGGTAAGTGTTTACTCAACAAATTTTCATTTTGGGTTGGAGTATCCCTTTAAAAGTGAAGAAGAGCTTGAGTTTTTTGCACAGCCTTATTTGTTTGAACTTGAGTACTGTTACACCCATAGATATGGCTACACCAACCAGGAACTCGCGAACGCACATACGCCCGTTGCCAGAAGTCAGTGATTTGAGTTTATAATTTTAAAAACAGAAATATTTATGTTATAAAAACCCATGGATCCATTCAGAAGACATGTGTTAACCCTGGAGGCATATTGGTTAGTTTTACGACGGATATATGCGCTTTTCAGAGCTTCAAAATAATAGCCACATAATAGCCACTATAAATTTAAAAAAAACTCCGACTATTTCCGTCTGGAAGAAGAAAGTCATATGCACCTAGGATGGCTTGAGGGTGAGTAAATCATTTTTGTGTGAACTATTCCTTTAATGCAAGAATGCCATTCTCAACTCACCAGTGAGGAATAGTGAATGGAAGGAACGATGAATGACGGAAGATCTCCAGAATGAAGGCCTCAAGAAGTGGCAAATTTGTTCTGTCTGACAAACATGGTATACGGTCCTTTCCGATCTTTTCCTCTAGAATTTTTTTAATAGCAGGTCAGATTGGAAGATTTAAAAACCAGCTTCAGTGCAGTAAATCAGAGAGATACTCACTCAGCTCTTTTTGCAGCCGTTCCTGGATCACAGGGTAGTTAACTAGATAGACAACAGCCCAAGACAAAGCAGTACTGGTAGTGTCAAAACCTGTCAATAAACACAGACACACGTTAATATCATGCAAAGATTGGAGAGAGAAAATCATTCAGTTTTCCCATCACTCACCAGCTCCGAAGAGGTCATTGACAATTCCGACAACCTTCTCATCAGACACCTGGACATTTGAGTTCTTGTCCATTTTACGGTCTTCACAGTGGTTGATGAGTGAATCAGTAATGTCACGGATGTTGTCCTGAAACAAAATTCACATCTGATGAACTGCACAGAGCGTAAAAGAGAAACTGATCTATCTGACATGTCTGAGAGCACCCACCTTGTCAAAGGTGTCGTAATGGTCCTTGACGATCTTCTTCAAGAACTTGTTGAATTGAGCATTGATTTCCAGGAACTTCTTCATCATTTTGTTGGGCAGGAAACGCAGGAAAGGGATGAAATCCAAAGGGTTGCCGCTACCCACGATCTTCACAAACTCGTCGCTCAGGTTGACCAAACTCACCAGCTCGTCATCGTCATGGCTGTAGCGCCGGCCGAAGCATATTCCACAGATCACGTTGGCCACAGACACTACAATATGGCGGAAAGGATCAAAGCACCCGTCTTCCTTCATAACACTGTGAAGTCGTTCTATCAGATAGAGACCTTCCTTGCTGACGTGCTCCTCAAGAGCGCATGAATACTCTGAGCTTTTGCCTTGCACTGTTGCAAAGGATCGCAGGGCACTTAAGGCCAGTTTGCGACGGGCGCGCCAGACTCCCACCTGATCAGTGCTGAAGGCCAGGCTCTTGCCGTCACCGACGAGCCTTGTGCTGTACAAATCTGGCCGTCCAGCGAACTCTTCACCCTGTTTGAGGAGGGCCTGACGGATCACGTCATTTCCGCTGAGGACCACAACAGGACGCATACCGATCTGGATTTGGAAGACGGGGCCGTAGCACTTACTCATGGCAGTCAGGCTCAAATGTGGGTTGTTTCCTATTTCCAGGATATTTCCGATGATGGGAAGAGCCTTTGGCCCTGGCAGCTTCTTGAGCCCTTCTGGGATCTTAGTACGCATGAGGCGAATGAAAAGATACACCACACATATTGTGATGATGGCCAAAAGGCTCTCGGACACAGAGATCGAGCTCAGTATGGAAAGAAGAGGCATCGTTACCTTCCTTTTGTTACCTGCTTAAAACAAAATAGAGATATACAAAACTGATTGTTAACTTTAGAGAGTGAGAAAGAGTGTAGTAACATGTCTTGCGCACATATATACAGTCATGTAAAAAAAGTTAGGACACCCTATTGAATTCCATGGTTTTCTGTATCAGGACATTATTAAAAAATCTGGTCCTTGGTGGGTCTTAAAAAATAAATAAATAAAAATAAAACCATCAATGCCATCAATCTGGGAGAGGTAACACAGCCATTTCCAATCCATTTGAAGCCCATTGTTTCCAGTGAACAATATTATTCACAAGTGGAAGACATTCAAACCAGACACCATTTTAAGTGGACGGCCCAGGAAATTCACCTAAAGATCACACGTGTAACACTCAGATAAATGGAAGACAACCCAAGTACTTCACTGCACACTCTACAGGCCTTAGTTAATAAGGGCTGCCAGAAGAAAGCCTCTCGAAAAAAAAAAAAACATGGCAACATGGTTTAGTTTTACAAAGCTGCATCTGAACAATCCTTAATACTTCAAGAACAATGTCCTTTGAACAGACAAGACCAAAGTGGAGATGTTTGGCCATAATGCACAGTGCCAAGTTTGGTAAAAAAACAAACAAACAAATAAACAAAAAAAAAACTAAAGAGAATATGAGCACATTTTAAAAAATGCATTTTTATCAGGCTCCGATGTATAGGTTTCTACATCATACTGGTATTTCTGATTGGGCTGAGGCTGGGATTTTAGCGAGTTTGAAGTAAAAGTATTTGATGGACGTATACTATGTGCTGAGAGCATTTACTCTGTATCATTTTCTCATTTTTGATCGAGATGCCTTTTAGGGGGATTTGCATCTGAACTCTTCATATATAGTCTAATAAATTTAAGCACTGTATGTGTTTAACAAATGTATTAAACCACCTGTCATAATAAAAAGAAAACACAAATATTTCAGGAAATGTTAACTAAAATGTTTTATTACAAACTGAAACAACTAAATTGTAATAACAGCAATAATAACCAAAAAACATTATATAGTATAATAGTATCCTTTATCCTTGATAACAGCTTAGATACTTGCTGGCACTTTTTGTATTCCACAGTCTCTGTTGTTATTGACTGTAATTGGGCCTCTGAATTAAAAAAAAAAAAAAAAAAAAAAAAAAAAAAAATATATATATATATATATATATATATATATATATATATATATATATATATATAGGCCTATATATAACGTGCTTTACTATTTTTTTCTGCCTTTCTTGTAAAACAGTTCACAAATAACAACAATAATTATATTTTAGCATTAGCATTTAGCATTATATATAGCACAATGCACAATGGTAATTCAAAGTGCTGTACATAAAAGGAATTAAAATAATCTTTAAAAAAAATCACAACAATAAATGTACGAACATTTAAAATGAGTTAAAAATTGATACAAAATGAATTAAAACAACCAAGAGTACAAGTGATTATACATAAAATACAGTGCACATACGTAGCACAGTGCTCATTCAGTAAAAAAAACAAACAAAAAAAAACATATTATTACAGATCAATAAAAAAAATGTGGCACAAACCTTATATTGGGTGCTGGCAGTGTAATAATATAAATTGTAATGATAAATTTGTCAATTTGACAAATGATAAATTTGTCAATTTGTTAAGCACTATATATATATATATATATATATATATATATATATAGCTATATACGTGTTTAATATTAGGCTATATGTATTACTATTATTCAAAATTATTATTATTTATTATCTAAAAATTCAAAGGATTTTTGTAATTAGTGGTACAATATTGCATAGAGGTAAGAAGAAAGTAAAGACATTTCATATTTTTGTGTAAAAATGTTAATTTGACATTAGCACACAAACACATCACACTTACCAAGAGCTACTGGACGAGTATGTATCCTCTTCTCAGTTTAATCTGTCTGTCCAGAGTCATATCAGTTAAGTCCAGAGTACCGCACTATTCCAGCGGGAAAAACTTTTATACAGAAGAGCTCGTCGTGATTGGTTGCTCTTCACGTGACGTCATGAAACATAAACTTAACAACAGAAGCTTTAATGCTAAATTGATCAACCCATTAAGAACATTAAAATGTTTTAAACATAAATAAAGAAAATCAATGCAATATTTTATTAGTTTCTATTTATTAAACTTCAAAATAATCTATCTATCTATCTATCTATCTATCTATCGATCTATGAATTAGTTAAACTGTTTAGCGGTATTTTTGTTCATCAACGACGTGCTGTTATAATGCTAACGTTTTACGAAACAGCTGTGCGAAAATGCTATCAATGAATAGACTGAGAAATATGTAAATCTAAAAAAGGATGGAAGAAAGATGCTTTAACATGCTGTTTATTTATATAATAAAACTCTTTTATGTAATAAAACTGTCTAAAGCTAAAATTTAGTGTCATTAATATACTTTTTTTCATAGATCTCATTCAGTGTTTCAAAAGGTAATGCCGCCAGAATGGAGTGTGACCTTCAGATGCACTGCATGTCAGCAGTAAAGACTGACTTGCTACACGAATTACATTAAACACGAACAGGGGTGATTGTTTGTTCTTCAGTAGGTTTCTATTGTAAGAAGCTTGCGACCTCAGACTGTTATCACGATTAGAAACACGCTAAGATAAACTCATCAAACAGCATCGCGTGTGTGCACCTGTCGCGCGCTGGTTAAAGATTGGCCAAGTTGCGTGAGAGCGCGAGATCAGCGCTTCACTGAGCGAGGATGCTGGAGAGGGGAGAGGGAGGAGGGGAAGGGCACACAAGTTCACATTTTACCATCGTCTAACAGTCTCTGATAGTTTCAACGTTCAAGAACAGATAATGCTTTTGATTCATTTCACGCAGGAGCTTGATTTCAGTAGAAACTTGTTTTGTTTTTGTTAGACTCCGTCAAGCACCTCACTGAAAGAAAATGATGCGTTCAAGTCATGTCGGATAGATCATATTTACACCTCAAAGTCGTAATTACTAGTGGGAAACTCGCAATTTTAATGGTAGTCCACTGTATTATTATCACAGTTCACTTGATTTTGCTATCATTACTTATGATGATATCATAAATGACCTATAGTGTCCTACACCCACTAGTAAAAAATAGTATCTGTTGTCTGAATAATTTTTGGTTTGACTGTATAACGATATAAAGCAAAAACACAGTAGGCTAATGTGCATTCTTATTCATCATTTTGTAGATGTAGTGTAAAAAATCTCTTGTTGAATGTAACATACTTTAATAGAATTAATATAATTTACAATTTCCAACTCGTAAATACGAACTCGCCAAAAGCTCTTTTGCTTTAGCTCTTCAGATGATTTGTATTGCTTATAATTAAGAATGCCCATTGAAGTTCTCTGGTGAGAAATTCCCCTTTTTGCTGGAAAACAAAAAAAGAAAGAAAGACACTAAAATTATTGGTCAAACTATACAACATACAAACCTTTTTGAATAATGTATTATATTATATTATATTATATTACACGTTTTATTATATTATTACAACACGTTTAAAACATAAACTGTAAAAAACTAGGCCTTTTCTTTCGATATAGGTTTACTGTTTTTTTTTTTTTTTTTACAGGTTTACAGTGAAATTTTTTTCTCCCCTAATTATGCACTCACTGGGGTCACTGGGGTGGAACCCTTTCAAAAGGTACATTATATTCTAATGTGGATACTTTAAGTACTACGGAAGTAAGGGAAATTACATGACATGTGACCAAGTATGGTGTGCCATACTCGGAATTTGTGCTCTGCATTTCTCCCATCACATCGTTGTTCAGTGGTCTCACCTCAGTCCGATAATTACTGCCCGAGCTGAGACTCGAACCCGCAGCACAGCCATTGGATTACAAGTCTGACTCTATAACCATTAGGCCAAAACCGATTCTTTGGGGAAACGCGTTTGGAACTTTTATTTTTAAGATTATATTATATTATATTATATTATATTATATTATATTATAGCCTATTATTAGACCTATATTATGACATGCAAAACAAATGCAATATGCTCTAAATTTAAATTTAAGTGTTAATTACGTAACTAAAAAAATGACACATTTATAGGCATACTGTTTCATTGGCATCGATGGTTCCATGAAGACCTTTTAACATCCACTAAAACTCTCCATTTCATAAAAAAGTTCTTTATAACGGATAAAGGTTCTTTGGATTATTCAAAAATTATTACTTTCGCTACTGATAATCCGTTCCAG
Organism: Cirrhinus molitorella; assembly: GCA_033026305.1. Classification (NCBI taxonomy): domain Eukaryota; kingdom Metazoa; phylum Chordata; class Actinopteri; order Cypriniformes; family Cyprinidae; genus Cirrhinus; species Cirrhinus molitorella. The sequence continues at coordinate 15,307,014 of CM065125.1, read as the reverse complement.
AATGTAAGGAGTGAGATTTGAAGCATGCAGTAGACTATGCAACGTGCAGTATGCAGTGCTCAGTGTTCCAGTTAGCGGGCGGTGCGTGCCTTGCGTGTTCGCGTGAGAGCGCTGGTAGGAATGGGGTTGCTCTTCGGGACAATCCTAAATCTATTTCTCGGTTAGTCACGCAAAGGCGGTAGCGGTTATTTTACATAAGCAAGTTTTTGCTCTGTGAATGAACCTTTTAAAATCATGCGGTCGGTTAACTCGACACCACACAAACTCAACCCATTTAATCCCGGTTCAGAGCCGTGACTCGCAGTTAACTGTAATCCGGTTCCTCGCCGGTGAACTGGTCGTTGCGACACATTCTGCAACCCGGCAACAGTTTGGACAATAGAGTCACACTTGAAATGTGTAAATGTCACCAAATGACAGCAAGCACATGAAGTGCAAGCACAACAACAGATTTAGTGTTAGTTCATGTGATTCTCTACACCTGTGATTACTCTGTTAGAACACATGTGTGAACTTTATGACAACTTGCCTAACTAAAAATCACCAAAACACCAACTGTTTCAAAAAAAAAAAAAAAAAAAAAAAAAAAACGTACATAACAAAAAAAAATGTACGTAACATTTACGTACATTTTGTATGTTTTTATTGATGCTAATACATATAATTTAGACGTTTTTCAACACTTAAAACATACAAATCGCTACGTATTTTTTAGCTACAAACCATAAAATATTTACGTATCTTTAATATCATTAAGATATTCATGTCAATGCCTTTTTATCATTTTTATTATTTAAGTGATTTTGATTTTAGACCCCTTAACCTATCCCCAAACCTAAACCTACCCTTTTTATAGCGAATATGCATTTTTATTATTTTATTAATAAGCAATTTAAATTTTAAGCCCCCTTAAACCTACCCCCAAACCTAAACCTACCCATTTTATAGTGAAAATAAAAGGAAATAAAACGTATTTGACCAAAAAAATGCATGAAAATGACCATTTTAGTAACAATATAGCATTAAAAAATTGTCACATTTGACTGATGGCCGTTGGCTTTTTTTTTATTTGACTACATTATCCCAAGGCACCTCACCTGACAAACCATTGAAAGACGGCACTGTCCGCAGAGCCATAGTGTGTACTAAAAGTTTAGTCTCTTGGCTACCATGTTAGAAGCTGCAATTCCAAAAAATAAATAAATAAATAAAAATAAAAAATTGCCTGCCACGTCAGTAAATTCAGCATGCTTTTAGAGCACCTGGGCAATCAACCCTGGTTGTGGAGCAAATGAAGACACTATGATAATATAAATCACCCTTTTAAAAACTGCTAGTTAATGATGTGCATGTTTGGGCATGAGGTTGCTGGCTCAAAATATATAAACATAATGTACAGGGTTGGATTTAGGATTATTTTCATAAGATCCCATGATAAATGCAATTTCAACTCAATTCTGAAGTGCTTCTTGTTGGAAATGTTTTTCTGTTGGCCTTGTGTATGTATGTTTTTTCCCTTTGTTAAAAGCTGTTAAATTATTAAGCAGTGTCTCATGTAGGTTTGTTCCCCCTTGTATTTTATGTGCTGACCACTGGGAGGTGCTCAGGGTATATATTTTTTTTCTTAGTTTCTTGACATGATGTATGTTGCAAACCAAAGTAAAAGTTCCATGCAAGTTCGTTGTGGGCAACTTTTTGAACAATGTTGCCGGGCAACTTTTTTTAGCAATATTGTTTGTGAAATTTCCCATTGAGAATGGGTAACAAATTTCCATCTGGATAATTTAGATCAGTTGTGGGCCCTGTATTTACCTGGCTGCCCGTTGACGGAAACATTTGCCAATGTTTCCCAGTAACATTGCTCAAAAAGTTGCCCAGTGTATCATCAGCATTTAACAGGACAGAGTGCCATGTTTTAATTTAAAATCATCATTTATTTTATGAAGAACACCGCTTTCTCACATAACACACTGAAGCAGACCCTGCATAGAGTGAATAATCCATTTTTGAAACATCAGTATCAGCCAATTCAGCACCACTGACATGGACAGCAACCGGTAACGTCGCACGTAAGAAGGTATATCTTAAGCAACCTCCTGATGTATAGTTTGGTGAACACAACTAGAAAAGGTACAGCTGTAGTTAAGATATACCTTTAGAGTCTTCATAGCGTGATAAGAGACAGCATTATCTGCAAATGCAGCCCAGGGCTTTGTGTTCCCCAAACTATAGGAGTTTACTTAAGATATGCCTTCTTACGTGCAACGTTACTGGTTGCTGTTCATGGCCATGGTGCTGAACTGGTTGATATCAATGGCTCAAAAATAGATTATTCAGTCTGTGCAGGGGCAGCTTCAGTGCGTTATGTGAGAAAGCAGTGTTCTTCATAAAATAAGTGTTGATTTTAAATAAATGGGGTATAAAAAGTCTACACACCCCTGTTAAAATGCCAGGTTTATGTAATTAAAAAAAAATTAGACCATGATAAATAATTTCAGAAATTTTTCCACCTTTTATGTGACCTATAACCTGTACAACTCAATTGTAAAACAATCTGAAATCTTTATTCAGTGGGAAATAAAAATAAAAAGCTAAAATAATGTGGTTGCATTAGTGTGCACACCCTTTTACAACTGGGGATGTGACTGTGTTCAGAATTAACTAATCACATTCAAACTCATGTTAAATAGGAGTCAGTACACCTGCCATCATTTAATGTGCCTCTGATTAACCCCATATAAAGTTCAGCTGTTCTAGTAGGCTTTTCCTGACATTTTCCTAGTCGCATCTCACAGCAAAAGCCATGGTCCACAAAGCATCAGAGGGATCTCATTGTTAAAAGGTATCAGTCAGGAGAAGGGTACAGTTTTTTTTCGAAGGCATTAGATATACCATGGAACACCATGAAGTCAGTCATCATCAAGTGGAGAAAATATGGTGCAACGGTGACATTACCAAGAACAGGACGTCCCTCCATAATTGATGAAAAGACAAGAAGAAAACTGGTCAGGGAGGCTGCCCAAGAGGCCTACAGCAGGAGCTGCAGGAATTTCTGGCAAGTACTGGTTGTGTGGTACATGTGACGACAATCACCCATATTCTTCATATGTCTGGGCTGTGGGGTAGGGTGGCAAGACGGAAGCCTTTTCTTATGAAGAAAGCATGTGGGAAAATGTGTTATGGTCTGATGAAACCAAGGTTGAACTCTTTGGCCACAATTCCAAAAGGTCTGTTTGGCGCAAAAACAACAAAAGAACACCATACACACAGTGAAGCATGGTGGTGGCAGCATCAGACTTTGGGGCTGTTTTTCTTCAGCTGGAACTGGGGCCTAGTCAAGGTGGAGGGAATTATGAACAGTGCCAAATACCAGTCAATATTGGCACAAAACCTTCAGGCTTCTGCAAGAAAGCTGGAGATGAAGAGGAACTTCATCTTTCAGCACGACAATGACCCTAAGCATACATCCAAATCAACAAAAGAATGGCTTCACAAGAAAAAGATTAAAGTTTTAGAATGGCCTCACCAGAGCCCAGACCTGAATCCAGTTGAAAATCTGTGGGGTGATCCGAAGAGGGCTGTGCATAAGAGATGCCCTCGCAATCTGGTAGATTTGGAGTGTTTTTGCAAAGAAGAGTGGTTAAATATTGCCAAGTCAAGATGTGCCATGCTGATAAACTCAACCCAAAAAGAGTGCTGTAATAAAATCAAAAGGTGATTCGACGAAGTATTAGTTTAAGGGTGTGTACAATAATGCAACCACATTATTTTAGTTTTTTATTTTTACTTTTTACATACACAGAGTCCAACAGAAAAACATTTCCAACAAGAAGCACTTCAGAATTAGTTGAAATTGCATTTATCATGGGATTTATAAAAAATAATTAATAAATAATAAATCCAACCCTGAACATTATATATTCTGCAGTAGTAATTGTCTGACAGTTAGGCTTTATTAATCAAAACTCATTGTGTAAATCATACTATGTGTGAAAAGAAAAGAAATAAAAGTAATTCTAAGCTAGGGCCCCATCTGTAGGATAAAGCACATAATTGCAGCCTAAATTATGGACATGAAAGATTTAGTCATCATGTTGAACAGCAAACAACATGAAATTCAAATAGACCTGGAGTCAAATGAAATGACATTTCTGATTAAATGAGCCCAGGCAGGAATGAAAAAGCTGGTTTTATTGCAGCATGTTGAGCTAAAATGTATCCGAGTCACACCGGACTTCTCTTCAGTTCTACATACGGATGTGTAATTCAGTGAAATATGGGGTATTAGTGTACTGTATTAGTGTAAAACACACTACACAGCATATACTGTCTAGTATTAAAAGCTTGTTTCTGCCACAGAATACAAAAAATAATAACTGCACCTTTTTATCTCACAAATCTGTTTTGAAAATCTGCTCACAAAACTATCACAAACCTGTTTTCTCGCAGTTCTCAGTTCACAGTTTTGCTTTCTATTTTAATATATTTGAAAATGTAATTTATTTCTGTGATTTCAAAGCAATCATTACTCTAATTAGCATCATTACTCCAGTCACATGATCCTTCAGAAACCATTTTAATATGCTGATATGCTGTATAAAATACATGTATTATATTATTATTATTATTATTATTATGTTGAAAACAGCCGAGTAGAATTTTTTTTTTTCAGGTTTCTTTGATAAATAGAAAGTTCAGAAGAACAGCATTTATCTGAAATAGAAATATTTTTTAACATTATATTGTCTTTATCATCACTTTACAGCATCCTTACTTAAAAAAAAGTAATAATTTCTGTAATTTATAGCATTTTTTTTTAATGGTATAGCGTATAATGTTTTCTTGCAGTTCTAATCTTTGAGAGATAAAAACCATGAGATATAAAATCACAGCAAAAAAAGAATCAGAATTGCAAGATATAAAATCAGCATTATGAGACAAATTCAGAATTTGTAAGATAAAACTATAATAAATCTAAATAATAAATCTAATAAATCTAAAAATAAATAAAAATAAATCTATAAATTGTGAGTTATAAACTCAGAATTGCAAAGAAAACTAGTAAAAAATTGCGAGATAACTTGTGAGAATTGCAAGAAAAATAATTCTTAAGATGTTATGTGCAATAAAATCATTTATAATATTTTGTTACAGCTAACTGGAGGTATATTAAAACAACTGAAACTAGCAATATAATGTACATTTTATATAAAAATCAAATATGGAAAAATAAAACGCTCTGCCCAATCAGAGAAACCACGCCCACGCATCCTGCTGCATAATGGCACTGATTAGCAGCAATAAACCAGTGCTCTCCAAATCAGCTGAAGACCTCCACAGACAAGTAATAATACAAGAATAAAAGGCTAAATTACCTTTAAAGACCAATTCACAAAAAGACAAGGAGCATTAGAACTATGTTTAGCAATAAAATCTTAGTATGTGGCTCTCTGGAATACTTGATACTGACTGGTCAGTAATTGGTCATTATTTAGCCAAACATTTCTATAATAAATAGATACACAGTTTATATATATATATATATATATATATATATATATATATATATAAGCATTAAATATTAAATCAGTTTAAATAAAATGCTTTATGTTCATTTATTTATTTGGTAGGCCTAAGCAGACGTCTAATGTGTGAGCCTTGTGGTTATCATTGGAAAATAAACACTGACAGGTTGACAGGTCAAGTTTTTGATACAAGACTGAGTTCATTGTTCCTGGCCAATGTTTTTTTTTTTTTTTTTATGTCTCATAATGTCATTTCAACTCAGTGAAGAGCTATTTATTTATTTTTTGTTTATCTATCGATTTTTAGCCTTGTATTAAGCGTAGTCTAATAATGGGTCAGCCGGTCATTGGGCCTATTTCGAAAACAAACAAACAAAAAAAATCCTTGAGAGCAAGACGCTCTTCTTCATTGTCTCATACCAGCCTACTTACATGCCCTTGTGCAAATTGTTGCTTCATATAAATTGCTGCTCTACTTAAGGATGAGATGAGGAAAATAAAAGTGGGGTGGGTGGGGGTTTGGTCACCACGGTCTTAAACCCATTCAACCCTCAAACTGCACCTGTATCGAACATGCAGGACAGTCTTAACTATTATTGTTAAACCATACGCAGACTTTTTTTGGCTATGGGAAATATAACACTAAATGTGACGTCAACATCCTGTAATGAACCATCGAGTACACGCTTTCTGATCTTTAATTCATTTCTTCTCATTTTGACGTTTTTATTTGGAACCTCAGGAAACGTGCTGGTTTTTTGCGCTGTTCTCAGAAGCAAAAGTTCGACATCCAACAACGCGCTGCTGCTCAATTTATCTGCTGTGGCTCTTTTCAGATGTTGTTTAGATTCACCAGTGTTTTTAGTGTCTTTAATCTTAGGAGACTCGGTTGGACTCTTGCCGTGTTGCATTCAGCAGTTCACTTTCTCTCTGTGCAGCTGTATGCAGTTTCTGACGCTTGTGCTCATAAGTGTGGAGAGATTCTTGGCCATCGCCTTTCCCTTCAAGAAGAGGACCGAGAAAATAGGAATATGGATTTTGTTTATCTGGATTTGTGGGCTTTTTATCGCAGTTCTGTCATTGGTAATGTGTGATAATTCCTTTTACGTGATGTGTCAGCATTTACAGAAATTGCCAGGGTCAAGCGTGGATCCTTTTATTGTGTACGTGCTGCTTCCCGTTTGGGGTTTGTCTCTGATACTGATAGTCATTCACTATTTCCGCATCTTCTCAGTTGTGAGACAGCATACCAATAAAATCACTGACACAGGTGTGCAGTTTAGACCTTACTTTGGAAGACACCTCCCTAGATGGGATCGCGTGGCCCCTTCAGACAACGCCTCAGATCATCTTGCACCCACAGTGAATCAGCGCGCGTCTCCGCGTATAGCTGGTGCGGTGTGTATTCTGACCCCAGCGGCCCGAGAGTTGGGCACGAAGAGGCTCGAGGGCCGAGTGGCTAAGAGATTTGGCTACATCATCGTCACAGCCACTGTGTTCTGGGCTCCGCTGTTTATCATTCTCCTGCTGAGCATGTGCAAGGACTTCGGACAGAATCAAGTGAGAGCTCCTTTATTAGGCTATTTTATTAAGGATTAGAAGACTGAAATATGACAGAACGACTTATTTTGACATTTTTTCGTTTGCTTTTTATTGTTTATGTTTTCGTTTGCTTATATATACACTACCAGACTGTTTTTTAAAGAAGTCTCTTCTGCTCACTAAACCTGCATTTATTTTATACAAAGTAAATCAAAAGCAGCATTTAAAATAACTTTTTTCTTTTTTAATATATTTAAAAATTTAATTTATTTCTGTGATTCCAAGCAACATTTTTAGCATCATTACTCCAACCATTTTAATATTCTGATATGCTGTATAAAATACATTTATTATTATTATTATTATTATTATTATGCTGAAAACAGCAGAGTAGAATTTTTTTTCAGGTTTCTTTGATAAATAGAAAGTTCAGAAGAACAGCATTTATCTGAAATAGAAATATTTTTTAACATTACATGGTCTTTATCATCACTTTAAAGCATCCTTACTAAATAAAAAGTAATATTTTCTGTAATTTATAGAAAAAAAAAAAGAATTATACTGACTCCAAGCTTTTGAATGGTATAGTGTATATTGTTCCAAAAGCTTTTTATTTCAGATAAACGCTGATCTTTGGATATTTCTATTAATCAAAGAATCTTGAAAACAATTTACACTGTTTTAAAATTGATAATAATAAAAAATGTTTCTTAAACAGCAAATTGACTGTTTTTGCTGTACTTTGGATCGAATAAATGCATGTTTGGAGAGCAGAAGATACTTTTTTGGTAGTGCATACAAATTATTTGGGCTGAAATTGTTACGCCGAATAAAACTGTTTAAGATGATTGATACTAATAAGTTTACTTGTCCACATTTTGAATGAGTGATTAATTGATTTTAAGTTTTGAATTAAACTGTTATGCTGAATAAGGCCGGTTTCCAAAGCAGATTTAATTAGAAAAATAGAAGTACTTTCAAAGAAAATATACTCAAATTTTCATAAAAAAAAAAATAAATAAAAAATTTAAATGTAAACTTTTGCACAATTTGAGCTTCACTGTAATAATTTCTCTTTCTTTTAAGTCCCTATGTTAAGAAATTATGGATTGTGTGTGTGTGTGTGTGTGTGTGTGAAAATAAGAGTATTGAGAACATTTTCATCTTCATTTACTGTCCACTGGTTTGTGTTTTGTAGCGCTGGCTGCTGCATGAGCTGTGCACATGTGCGCTGGTTGTGACATGTGTTCCTGCAGCAGTGGAGCCGCTCATTTACACGTTGCTCCATCGACAGCTGCGCTCACAACTCTACAAACTACTGCCAAACACACTCATGAAAAAAAGATGACTGAAGGACCGGAGCAATTAGAGCGGTACTTGATTGGAAACATGTTTTTATCATTATGCAGGTGATTGAATTGTAGTATTATCCACCTTTTTCTTCCCGTAAAGAGTGGGTGCGGCCATTTGTAAATTTTATGGGTTTGGCTTCTGGTCTCATCCACATCCAGCTATTTTTAGCTGCACAAAACTTGCTTTGCTGCTTGATATTGCAAATATTATTTTAATGTATTATCTTAATTATGAGTACACTGGTTTGTAGTGCAAACAGTTTTACCATTTACAGCACACTGTTGTTCTTCTTGTTATATTATGAACCATATATGAAGTGGATAGCCTAATGCCAACAGATCATTAGTTGATGCACATTCAAGTAGTAAGATGTGTAGTGAAACTAATATACTATTTGAATGTACATATACTAGTGATATGTTAAGCACCAAATCATTTGTGACTTCTTTATCAACTTTATTAATATGTATTATAGACTGTTACTCAAAGGCAAGATAACTGAAATATGTAGCTTATAAATGGACAGTTGACCTGATTGGAAATTCTATCATCATTAACTCACCCCAAGGATAAAATATGTTGAGAAATGTCTCTTGCATGGTTAGCAACATAATCTTGCTTCACAGAAGAAAGAAAGTTTTGGAACAACATGAGGGTGAGTAAATGATGACAGAATTGTCACTTCTTGGTGAAGTATCCCTTTTAGGGTTTCTGGTTTACAAGGCTTGAGAACTGGAAAACACAATCATGTAAATCTTAAGTAAACAAATAGCAGTTAACCTGCTACGAGTCTATAAATTATATTTTAAACTGCATTGCAAAATGTTAGTCAGTGTATAAAGTAAATCTAAACAGATTTAGATAAAAAATATCAGTTGAATAAAGTCTGAGAGGTTTCTTACACATAGGTCCATAATGGAGAGTACTTTTGTTAATTTTCCCCCCTATATAACCTAAAAGCCAACTAAAACTCAAAGATTAATGTCACCATAGCTGCATGTGGCTAATGTTAGGAATACAAAATCCAATGTTACATAATGGTATTGTGGCAAATCATATTGTTTTTAAATGATGGAAGGTATGCTTTGATATTAAATGATTTATACGTGACCCTGGACAACAAAACCAGTCGTAAGTAGCACGGGTATATTTTTAGCAATTGCCAACTATTCATTTTATGGGTCAAAATTATAAATGTTTCTTTTATGTAAAAGATAATGAGGATATAAAGTAAAGAACATGTTCCATGAAGATATTTTGTAAATTTCCTATCGTAAATAAATCAAAATGTAATGCATTGCTAAGAACGTCATTTGGACAGCTTTAGAGACGATTTCTTAATATTTCGATTTTTTTGCACCCTCAGATTACAAATTTTCAAATAGTTGTTTCTCAGACAAATATTGTCCTAACAAATCATACATCAATGGAAAGCTTATTTATTCAGCTTATTTTTGAAATCTGAATTTCAAAAATTGACCCTTATGACTGGTTTTGTGGTCCAGGGTCACATATGGGATGTGAGCAGGAAATTATCTGTTTGAAATTCAAGTTTATGATAGAGTCTGAAAGGATTTCTTTTTCAGCTGCAGCTTGTTTCTGCATCCCGACTTATCTGTTTGTCATGATGTCATATCTATAATTTATTTCATCTCCAAAATATTGTTATGAGTTTGTGATTTTTATCATTAAACTGCTGTTAGATTGTGGCTCAGCATTGTCGGAGGAACTGAATAAACAGCAGATGTGTTTGTGGCAGATACAATTCATTTATCAGGCGTTTCACAACTGTGACACAAGACAAGATCATAAATAATATTTAACATCTGACAGTGAACAGGAATCTGCTGAATAGAACAACATGACTATCTCCAAAAAAGAAAAAAACAAAAAAAACAAAAAAAAGAAACAAAGCGAAGATAGTAAAAGAGTTAAACAAGCACAGACACACAGAGGAAGAAAGAAGACCCTCAACAGGTATGTAAATGCGAACATACAGATCTCCACTTGGTAATATATTCAAAACAACCAGTTCTGTCATCCGTAAGGAACTGCACAAATGAATTATTACAAAGCTGTTAGGATTCTAGAGTCACTGCTATTACATTGATGGTTCTGTAGTGTCCCCTGCTGGGCTGGATGTGAAGACAAAGCAAAAGAAAAAAAAAAACTCCAACACATTACTGCTCGCCAATGACCACAGGTGATCCAATACTCAACATTTATTATCTTAAAATTTAGAATATATTGGCCACACCTTCGGCTCCTATTAATTAAACATTAGATCATTTCCATATTTCCCATCTATTATGTACACATGAACATCAGCAAATCACAAAGGGACCAAACATCATTTGGACCATAAAATCGGATCATTAGAGGTTTGCTATGGATTTTATGTACAACAAACAGGAAGATAATAATCATATGAACACATGGGCCATCAAAGAACATTTAGGTAAGAACGGTGTGGGCCGGATACCCTGATATTCCTAAATGTCACAATGTGCTTTTCCCTGTAATACTGGTGTCCTAGAGGTCATGTCCAACCATTTCTAACTCAAGTTTGTGTAACTGGACATACACTTCGGCTTTAAAGTTCAAGTATAGGTTATGGAATTATTTAAAAGGGAACCCTGTGTATTAAGACTTGATGTTTCTTAATGAAATATGTAGAAGAAATCCCATGAAAGACTTTTGTTATTTAAAAAAATCCACATTGTTTTATACATATTTTGGACTATAGAGGGCACCATTATTTACTAAAAGAGCTTATACGTGGCGATGGATATAAGCGCAGACGTAGATGCTATACAATGGATTTTTCCCCTAGATATCAAGTGGAATCCACTTGCAGAAACTTCTTCAGTGGCTGCGGCATCATGACATGACAAGTGTTTCTTGTTTCTGCCGTTTGTAAGCTCTTTCAGTAGCTGTGGTCTACTAAAAGCCTCAAAGGCATCAGGGTTGAAGGGGAGAGAACAGAGACGCAGGTCTTTAGGAAGTTTTATTTGTCCACAGGCATCTTCCCATTCTTTTCTCCTATTCTAATCGCTAGGAAAGCAGTGAAGACTTACATTGCTTCTTTTGTTGCCTTTCGACTGAAAATTACAACCAAAAGTCGCACGATTTGTTGCAGCCATTACACGTCATCGAATAATGGTGCCCCAATAGTTTAAAATAAGTGTTTTATGGGTTTTCTGCTACATATTTCAGTAAGAGACATAATTTATGTTATATTAAGCCATACAAGTCTTAATACCTAGGGTTCCCATTGATGTATTGTTCTCTCTGGAAAATATGGCTTATTCTATCTAAAAAGGGCCAAAACAATATTAATGTATTGATATGAGGTCTAGCGTGTGTTCAATTGCACTGAACACTAAAACTCTGGCCCTGGAGCAATAACGTCCTGAGGGGAATGGGGTCATTTTCTATGTATGCTGGTGTAAGAGGCACAAGTGAGTGGGGTTTAAGGAGATGGGTGGGGTTTAGAGTCCTGGGATGGGGGTTATGGTACAAAAGGTGGAGCATGCAGCTATTTGCTGGCAGTTTTAAGGACAGTGAATTTTTAACGACACAGACGAAACGGGGACTTTCCACTAACGAGCACAAATTCTCTCATTGGCAATGCCGTTCTCGTGAACATGGCTCACAAATAAGAACAGAGACAGAAAAAGAAGGGGCTTGGAGAATATCTCTAATTGATTCGTACGGTTGACAGTTTCTCCTCTAACAGCAACGTATGACTGGAAATCTAGTTAACAAAAACATTCACCGTTAATGAAAAAACACAAACATCGAAAGTTTCCTACCCATGTAGTTTTTACGCAAACTAGACACATTTTTAAATACCCATTGAGCGATAATGACAATAACACTTAGATCAGAACAACTACAGGAAGCAGGCCAGCAGTGGACAGAGGAAAGGGGCGGGGCAGACATAAAGGGGAGGGGTGGGCGAAAAGGGGGCGGGGTAGGCAGCTGCTCTGGTTTTGCCAAACAATGGCTAAATATTACAAAATATTCTATCAACAATATTCACAGTTAAACCAAGGCTTGATACACATTGTAATCACAAAATCTCAGCGACGCCTTGTGCTTGTAGTCACAGAGTTTTAAAAACACTTTTATGTTTCTTTCTCTTTCTTTCTCTCTCTCGCTCTCTCTTTTTAGATTTTTTTTTTGGTTCTATATTACATAGTAATGTCTGATAGGTCACAACTAACGTTACAAAGTCGGCTCAACGTTTTGGACTCAGGAAGAGACAGTGGCTTAAAGAAGAAGGAAACTCTCCTCCCCCTGAGAGGCACGAACTGTGTGAGAGGCTGAGAGTTTTGAGGGACGATTCAGTAATAATTACACACACACACACACACACACACACACACACGCGGGGCAGAAACATTCAAGTTAGACCTAATTCTGACCAATCACACATATTCCAAAAATAAACACTTAGCACAGTCTAAGAAACACTGTCACACTCATACGGTCTCCCTCAGACCTAAAGCAGATTTTCTCTTATCCTTTAGGAATTACTCTAGTTCAAAACAACTTAATTGGGATAAAGAAAGCCGAGGCTTTGAGAGGCTGTCTGCGATGTTGGAACAGATTAATGGACTGATATTAAACAAACAAGGCTCACAGATGAAAACAAACCCTTGAACTCTTGCTTCCATCGCTAGTCAAAATAAACAGTATGACCCAACAAAAAAACAGAGGGAAAAAGAATTAGAAATGTTCTATGCACAGTGACACTGCAGTGACACCCTCATCTATATCAGTCCTGATGGAGAGTGATCGAATACTCATGGTCGTCCTGCTGTTGCGTTCGCCTTCTCTCTCATTTCACACAGACGCATCGTTGTTGATCTTCTATATCTTTTCAGAGAGTCTGAGTCAGTGCACTCCTTCTCCCATTAGAGGGCAGACTACTCATCAGTTTATCTTCCTGAGTTCTGTTTTCTCCTACAGAGCAGAGATTTTCACCACATCGGTGCCAGGGTTCAGAAGAGGCGGAGCGTCTGGGTTTGGAAGGGGCGGAGCGTCGGGACTGGCTCGAGAGTTGTTTGAGGGAGGGGTTGGGATACTGATGATTGCCGTGGTAACCAGTCCACTGCTCTTGCAGTTCAGACTCCCGGATTCATCCGACATCAGATTGAGACTGGAACGACTGAGACAGAAAAAAGAGACAGAGGTCTTAAAACTGTAGCGGCATAAACTTAAAGATGTGACAGCATACAGTACACATACAGTACTTGTTATGTTTCCCCTTCATGGGTTTTTAGTTGCCTGTGGTGCGTGTTTATTCAAGTATTGACCGGTTCACAGCTTTTTATCTAATTTTATTATTATCTGTGTTTATTTGTTCACACAAACACTTACAACTCTTTTCATACTCTCACTTGTATGTTTAATTTGTCTACTAACTGTTTATTAAATGCCCAGTGGACATGCATGTATTACTTATTTTAAGTTGAACTAACAAATGTTATTGTCACATCTGTATTTTTCATTTATTTTGTTTGAAAATATATGTGGGTGGAAATTACACATTTTAAAATGTTAATAAAATGGCAAATTTCACTTATAAATACACATTTGTTTGCCTTATTTTAAAGGAATTAGAGCTTGATTGGAAATGAGGCAACAAATATGCAGTTTACATGTAATATTTACATTTTAACCCTCACCTGTTGAGATTGACTTTACTTTTTATGTTTGGAGCACCATGAGACCCTATAATAATATTAAAATGGTTTATGTTGATTTAACTTTATAGTTATATGGTTATAGTTTTTTTTTTTTATTTAGTAATTCATATTTTTATGATGGATTTTCATAGTTTAAGATTTAAAGTGTGGATCTGTGACAAAGGTAGACAATTCAAATGACACTCCTGTTTAAAAGTTTGGGATTAATAAGATGTTTTTTTAAAGAAGTCCAAAAGGTTCATTTATTTGATAAAAAATACAGAAAAAAAAGTCATTTAAATTATATTTTAAAATATAATTTATTTCTATGATGCAAAGCTGAAATTTCATCTGCCATTCCTCCTGTCACATGATCCTTCAGAAATCATTCTAATGCTTTATGATTTATTTAGTTGTGCTACTTAATATTTTTATTTTTTTGAAACCTGTGATACTTTCAGTATTTTTTGATAAATACAAATTTAAAATTTGTAAAATTGTAAAAAAGAACATTTGTTCAAAATGTTTCTAACAATATAAGTCTTTACTACCGCTTTTTACCTATTTAATACATCCTTGCTGAATAAAAGTATTAATTTCTTTTAAACTAAAAGAAAAATTACTGACCACAAACCCTGATCATATATATATATATATATATATATATATATACATATATTAAGCAGCATAATTGTTTCCAACATTGATTATAAATCAGCATATTAGAATGATTTCTGAAGGATCATGTGACACTGAAGACTGGAGTAATGATGCTGAAAATTCAGATTTGCATTGCAGGAATAATTTCTATTCTAAAGTATATTAAAATAGAAAACCACTATTATGAATTGCAATAATATTTCACAATATTACTGTTTTTAGCAGAAAAGGCTTCTTTTAAAAACATCAAAATCTGCCAAACTTTTGAACGGCAGTGTATATAAAAAGCTTTTGAGAAGTAGCAAATTGATGAAAGCATGGTTATTAGTTTTTTTTCCTTTTAATAATGTGACATTCGTATTCACCTTATGCTGCAATGCAAAAGTAAGCTATTTTCTCTGAATGACTGAGACTTCTGTTTATTAGCCACTACGAAGAATAAGAATAACAGTTGTAAAACTATTTGTGCTACAAACCAGTGTGTTTATGATTATGATAATACATTAAAATTATATGATAACAAATACCAGTTTGTAACATTAAGCAGCATAACAGACTGTGTTTGTACAGCTAAAATAGCTGGAAGCTGATGAAACCAGAAGCCTTTCACATTAAAGTTACAAACAGCTGCACCTGATCTAATAAAAAAAAGTCTTTTAGCTCTAATAAAAATAAACTCTTAGAACAATGCGGTATATTAAAATGAGTGCTAACCTGGTGTTTAGTGGTTGCTGTTCCCCACACTGGATATGTAATGCGCTGAGCTCCTGCAGGTTGTGTGTGTGTGAGTGTGTGTGTGTGGCACTGAGAGGCTGGATGTTCTTCTTGGTTCTCCGAGAGCAGCAGGTGCCGGTGATGCCCTCTTCACTGGAGAGAGATGGACTCCGCGATGGGAAGTTCTGTAGCGCTGTCTGCAGATACCCCTGTTCATACAGCCGCTCGTCCACAAACTCATGATTCTATTCACAGAAACACAAAGATTATTTCCTTGAGATTATTGTTTTTTGATGTTTTATTTACTGTCATAAGGCCTTTTTTTCATTTAATCCCCTTTACTTCAAAGCCTTTCTATGCATGTTAACATTTAGCTATAAAAGAGAATATGAAACAGCATTGATGCATTTTTACTTCAGTTATGTTTAACAAATGAGAACAAATCAGAATCAAGTCAGTTCATTTTTATGTGATATGTTACATAAGATGAGTTTGTGGATGTAGGCTATTAAATGCATCTCGAAAGAGAATATGATAATTATTGTAGGGTGGAATTTGATTTGATTGCATTGGCAAAGAGTGAAAATATGATAATATTGGTTATTGTTTCATGTTCATGCCTTGATTGCATCACTGCTAAGAAAACCAATTGCAAAGGCAGAGAAAGTTATTACATTTTGATAAAGATTTTTAAAACGAGACAAACAAGTCTCTAATGGACATTATATAGGCTACATTATTCCATATATGTATTATTCAGTGTATGATGCATGGAATTATTATTATTCAATAATCACAACAATTATAATGCTTGTTTGTCAAATTATTTAATAGTTTCTTTTGTTATTATTTTGTTTATTTATTTAGTATGCCGCTTGCACGTCACTTCTGTGGCGTCGCGTCGGGAAGCCCCGCCCGCTCTGAAATCTAATTGAACCGAAAGCCACACTTGTAAAACAAAATATGGATTAGATGTGAGATTGTGGGAGTTGACAAACATTGGATTAAGCACGACAAATCTCTCAAATTCCACAAGGAAACGCAACAAACGGTGGCGTCTATAGAAGCATCGCGAATATCATGAAAATACAAGGTATGTGCTTTATGCTGTGTTTTGGTGCGTCACGACGCAGTTTCGCATTCTTTGCATGTTGTTGGAAACTTGTTGCGCAGCAAGTTCATTAACCAACTCGAAAAAGTTGTATTTTACGTTGACTTTAACTTGAGAGCGGTTGAAAGCTTCTAGCTATTAAGAGGAGAAACAAAGCTTTTCGAAACTCTGAATCAACTGAATCAGTTGCCGTCCAAAATGATTCACTGTTTCGATGCATGAATGATTCACAGGCTTGCAGCACCTGCTGATAAGGAACGGTGTAAATAGACTGAAAAGTCAGCTCAAACTTTCTTTATACTACAAATATTTAATAAATACCATTAAATATGTAGGTTCTTTAATATTTGTGTTCTTTTATTAATGTGTAGTAGTGTGTCATTAGACAGGGCTTGGCAAACTAGGGCAATTAGAATCAGTTAAATAGGCTACCTTTCTCCTTTTGTATTATACATACTTAAGTATTAAAATTCAATAAAAAAACAAAAAAACAAAACAAAAACAAAACACCTCGCCTACATTATAGAGGGTTTGCACTTACGTCATTATTTGGTCAGTTACCCGGATGTAAACACCAGCTTGGATTGCACAGTTAATGTACTACTGAATAAGTTGTTCTGCTAATTTATGCTACTGAATAAGTTGTTCTGCTAATTTATGAAAACAATGTGTGGAAGCTGTTAAATCATATAGAGCAGGAAAGGGCACAATATTTTGACAAACTAAAGTTAATAGGTGGTAGAGATATACACGAGCAGTATTAATTAAGATATTAGCCTAATACTTCACATACCTGACCGGAAGTGATAAGAACAAACACAAATGTTGTCAAGATTCTTGCCTTGGAAATCCTGGTTCAGTTTGGCGAACCACAAACACCTTTTGGTCTTCAAACTGTTTTTTGCACATTTCTGCTTCTGCTTGCGTGTTATAACTTCTGGCAGTCTATAGTACTCCAAATGTTTTCCCCGTTCCGAACAGTTAGTACAGCCCAAAACATGACAGTAATTGACCATTTTCAGCAGCAATAATTATAATAATAATAATAGTTCAGTGGCATTGTTTATGTATAGTGCCGCCAGTATGGCCGATTGATGACGTGTCATGAAAACACTGTATAAAATTGACCTGAGATCAGTTAGACACTTGTGAATGGGTTTACCAAATCATTGGTGTCTAGTGCGAAGCCTATGAAATGTTTTGAAACCATGGTTTAAAAAAATGTGACTTGGCAAGAGCCAATTATTCAAAAGTAAAGTTTTGTAAAGTTTCACAAAGCATTGTTTTAGAAGCAGCCACTACTACTTCTGACTAACCGTGGTCTTCTCCAGGCAGTGCAGAAGATGGTGATGTTGACTTTCCAGCAGAGAAGTGGTCTTCTTCATTTGCTGGTCCTCCTCTAAGGAGCCCTGCAGAAACACACACACACATACACATCATTTTTAAAGAATCGCCACATTTCATGCATGAATAATGAAGTGGAGAGAGGGACAGAGTGTGTGTTGTTTGGCTCAGTACCTGTGGTGAAAGTTTCATCTTGTAATAGGGGAGCTGCTGTTGTGTAAGAGTGGGAGGGAGAGACATGGAGAGTGGTTTACTGCTTTTGGAAGGAACTTCATCCACAACAGAGCAGCACAATATATCATCCATAACTTAAATAAACAAAGCTTGAGAGAAAGGAAGGACGAGGGGCCTCAGAGGACTGGGCGAATCAGAGTGATTCCACTTTTCTGTTTCACAAATCCATTGGTACGGCTACTAAAACTGCACATATCTGTCTCTTTTATTGTAGAGCCTTTGCCTGGGAGCTTGTGCTTCACACACTGGGCCCTCAAGGCTCAACACACATACACAGCTCCACATTTTCACCATTTCCACAACGTCTTAACACGACGCAAGCACCAAAATAACATGAGTGAGTCAGTGAGTGATGTGTGGGAGGAGAGAGAGACAGAAGGAAAAAGAAGGATATTGATAGAAATGAAGAGAGAGCAAAATTAGGCGTCTTACAGTAACATACCCTGAGTACTCTTAGTCTGAGCAGACTGCATGTTTGTATGTGATCTGCATGGTATTTATGAGCTATTCAGGCAGGCTAACCTAGAGGCAGCTTCTTCAGTTTGATGCAAAGTCAGACCATTCTTGGGTGAATCGCATTAGGAAACCTCAAATTAACCCCAAAATCAAAGAATATTTAGCATAAAGAAAATGAAGCCTATTTTTAAGACCGTTACAAATTTTTCCAATGTGACATTATTTTCATGACAGTTAAGCACATTTTGCACCATTTTCAGTGTTCTTGTGCGATTCACCCTCAAAGGCATGTTTTTTTCTGTGTATGTATTTGTAACCCTCCTTTTTTCTGTTGAGATTGACTTTAATGTTTTATATTTGGAGTCTCAGAGAACCTAATGATGGGTGTGTGTAAAAAAAGTACAACATTTGAAATGATTCACTTATTGCCCTTTCCCAAATTCTGTTAAAAGGGATAGTTCACCCAAAAATGATTAATTAATAAACATGAATTACTCACCCTCATGTTGTTTCTAACCTGTTCCTCTTCAGAACACAAATTAAGAGATTTTTGGTGAAATCCGAGAGCTTTCTGACCCTGTGTTAGGCCTCGTTTGTAAACCGAAATTGCGATTGGAAAGGGTGCGATTTTCAAATCACAAGAGCTGCGATTATTTCGATTGACTATCAAATATGGTAACAAGCATATACATAGTTTTTTGTTTCACGTGCATATTACGTCTTCATGCGTATATTACGTTTGATGCAGAGTTTAACCAATAGGGGGCATTTTAACACTGCATGTACTGACCAAGTGTGCGCACAAGACTTGAAAAGTGAAGCCAAAACGTTTCGATCGCCCCCAGGTGGCTGGTCCCAGTATAGGTCAAAAACCTCGCCCTCTCCATGTAATCAAATGGAACGTGAGGCAAACTAAATAATTAAATTTCACTTCAAATAATTGTTTTCCAAAGATGTTTTTTGTCATTTTATGTAGTTTTTATAACTCTGATGTAAGTTCAAGTGTTCGTTTCTTAAATAAGTTTGGTTTTAATTAGTTATGTGATGCTATAAAAACGGGAGCATGAGGTCATGATTGACAGCTGAGCTTGACAGATTCTCTGAGTGAACTGAGGTGCCAATGAACTTTTTCGGGGTCTTCATTAATAGATTGGAGTTTTATTCACCTTATTTTAACACAAGAATCTGGTACAGCAATAAGCGGACAAAAATTGGAGCACTCAGGCTAATTAGGGGTGGGTGCCTGCGATGAACTCTGCGGGAGTGTGGGTGGGACGCAGCTGCATTTTGCTCGCTACTGCGCAGACTCGGGTACCGAGTTCTCTACTGCGCAGACTCTGGTCCCAAATCAGCGCAATATGTCCACGTTCTATTGGGGCGCTGGCGGCTTCACTTTTCTTCAATGGAAAAGAGTGAAGGTGCGTCGTCCATCTTTTTTACAGCCTATGGTACTGACTGAACGAGCAAATAACGTTAATGCCATTTGGAAAAGATGAGCGGGAGCTCAACTTCCCAACAAAGCGTGTCTGCAGAAGAGCAAAGTCTTGCAGACGACTTGGTACCTAAATAAAATCTGCCATTGCTAAGGAACAGTGACCTGCGCTCTCCATGAAGACCTAGAAGTTACAGCAAAGGATACAGCAAAATGATTTTTGCTGGATTTTTTTTGTTACAGCAAAATGGATTTCCAGCACTAAACATCGCTTGCAGTAGCTCTGCTACTACATTTATTTAAAAATGGTTATCCCTATAACAGCTATGATCAGCTGTTCATCCATCGTGGCTGAGCTTTCAATGTTGTTACAGGGAAGGATGAAGCTGATTGGTTTCTTGTCACATGACGGTGCGCTTGCGGCATTGTTTTTATCTCGATGCGGTGCGGACGCGCCTGAAAAAATGAGTGCACATTGCGACCGCATCACTTCCAATATGCGCATACATACTGCGCGTCTACATTGGAAATAACGAACTTCGGTGCGCAAAAGACGCGACATGTGAATGGCCAAGGATGTCTGTGTCAACCTTGCGAGGCAGCACAACCAACTTGTATTAGCACCTGCAGAAGCATCACAGACCACTATATGATGAATGCATGGCCAAAAGGACCACCTATGAACACACTTCATCACAACCACCGCGACTGACATCCAAGCAAACTTTATTTGCTCAAGCATTAGAAAGTGACACACCCTATGACAAATCTTCACAAAGGTACGGTGAAATAATACTGTCACAAAAAATGGTTTTACGAATCTTATGCTTATAAGTCTTATGTCTTTCTTTGGTGCTGTTAAAACCACCACATCAAACCTGTAGCACTTTTAAAAAGTAGTAAAATTGCATTTTAAATCGCAAATTGCAATTTTGATTAGAAAAAACGCAATTAGATTTTTCTCCAAATCGTGCAACCCTACCCTGCGTAGACAGCAGCGTAACTACCAGATTCAAGGCCCAGAAATGTAGTAAAGACATTGTTAAAATAGTCCATATGACATCAGTGGTTCAACCTTAATTTTATGAAGCAAGAATACTTTTTGTGCACAAACAAAAATAACAACTTTATTCAACAGTTGGTTCTTTTCCCTGTCAGTGTTTGATACACATTCACAAGAGTACCACAAAGATTTTATCAGTGATCTTACTACCTTGCTGGGCCTTAAATGTGGTAGTTGCGTTGCTGTCTATGAAGGGTCAGAAAGCTCTCGGATTTCATTACAAATATCTTAATTTGTGTTCTAAATATGAACAAAGGTCTTACAGATTTGGAACGACAAGAGGGTGAGTAATTAATGGCAGAATTTTTGTTTTTGGAAAACTATCCCTTTAATAAGCTTCTTTGATCTAATTCAGCCTCAGTAGATTAGACAGATATTCTTATTTTTTTCATTGCTTTATTTTATGTAGACATACACATATACTCTATTCTAGCATTCATTTTAAATGTATTAATTCTTGTTTTTATACCAGGAGGAGAGTTAAATTGGATAAATTGGATAAAGGCATCTGCCAAATGCAAATGTACAAAGCAATTAAGCATTATTTAGTATTGAAATATACATTACTATTTAAAAGTTTTGGGGTATTAGGATCTTTTTTAAAGTGTATTTTATATATTTTTTATTTAATATTCAGTATAAAGTCGGGAATTGGGAGGCCTCTTAGACTCCATAATGAAGCTCAATTTTGTCAGGTTCCCGTCTGCTTCACTCTCTGGACCTCTCTGAGGACATTCTGTGAAACTGGTTGGCTGTCTTTGGAGCAGCCTGCAATCTGTCTCTGTACTCGGTGTTCACTTTCAGCATGTTCCTCGTTCCTCAAGCGCATTCAACGCATTCAGAGAAACGCCGGTTTTCTTTTTCCAGGAAGGCATTTTATAGGAGCTGGACAGCTTCAAACAACTGCAGTAATAAAGACCAGATCTCCTTTTCACACACATATGCTTACAGCCTAGTCACTAATGAGGGCATTTAGCAACACATTAAGACATTTTCACATCAGTTCATCACTCTGTCCTGATAAATTGGATGTCATTGAGTTAATTGAGCTGATGTTTGTGCAAATATGCAAACACGAAAATCCCATAATCGCTCTTAAGTGCTGAAAATTGGATCACCCCATGTGAATCCCTAGCTCTGAACAGTTTTAAAACAAAACAACTTGACACCGTCTGCAGGAGTTCTTGTTGAAAACCATGCATAATGTATGGCAAATAAAAAAAGAAACCACCAGAAGTCAAACAGAAACAAAATATGGGAAAAAAAATGCATGAATGTGTATGTGAAGCAGTATGTGTGTTTCTCACCGTTAGCTCCAGTGATTGGTTGAGTCCGTTTCGTTTGCTATGCAGGAAGGCGGTAGAGCTGCCACTCTTGGAAATTCTCATTCGGGCCAGTCGGGCTTTCTGTCAACACATACATACACAGAGGAAGTTACAACATGGTCTTCCAGTGCTTTTCCATCACAAAGGTCCGAGTTTCAATCTGATCCCTGTTGAAAGAGCAATTCAGATCAAAGTACTTTAAGAAACAAAATGGATTTTCACATAGATTGCTGTCCGTCATGAGATGATGAAAAATGCAAGTGGCTTCAAAAAACTACTGAACCAATCCGAACTACCCTGACAGCCGTGCAGTGAAAATGTGCACAGATCATGAGAGAAGAAAGCGGTTGCTCGCTTGCTCTACAAAGCATAAAAGAATAGTAATTTAGAGAAACGCAGCTGTGTAATGGTTAATTACAGTAAACGTCTTGTGTAATGCTGAATTACGGTTAGCGCAGCTGTGTAACGATAAATGATAGAGCAGCGGTTCGCATTCCCTCAGTCTATGTCATTTTTATAGGCACAGCATGGATGATGAGTGGAAACCAGCAGTCAAATCCTCTGTGGAACATCAAATTTTAATATTTACAATGAATGAGAGTATTTTAATCTTCTCAGATCCAGAGGCATCAAATGATCTGATTTGCGCTCTCATTCTCTCGTCATCTCATAGAAAACTGATCCTCTCTCTCGTTTCAGTTCCTTAAGATGTAAGAAGCTTTATTGGCATGATAAAAAGGGTGTACGTTGGCAAAGCATTAATAAACATTATGTATACACTAGATTTGTATATTTTTGTGAAAGCGTTAGGATTCTGTTCTGTGTGGAATTTAGTGCATTGATTTGTGGTTTCTAGGTTAAAAGGATAGTTTAGCCAAAAATGAAAATTCTGTCAATAATTATTCACCCTCATGTCGTTCCAAACCTGTAAGACTTTAGTTCATCTTCAGAACACAAATTAAAATATTTTTGATGAAATCTGAGAGCTTTTTAACTCAAAGTAATGACTGTCAGTTTCTTATCTTCTGTGTCAAAGAAACTGTAGAATAAAGTCATTATTTTTGTTTTCTTTGCACACAAAAAGTATTCTTGTAACTTTATAACATTATGGTTCAACCATTATGGGCCTTAAATGTGGTAGTTGTGTTGTTGTCTATGCAGGGTCAGGAAGCTCTCGGCCTCAAAAATATCTTAATTTTTGTTACGAAGATAAACAAAGAGTCTTGGAATGACATCAGGGTGATCAATGACACAAATCAATGACAGATTTTTTATTTTTGGGTGAACCATGACTTTAATGTGGTTGGTTAATGTGGTGTTAAAGAGGTCTTTAAGATTTTTTTTTAATAAATCTGATAAAATTTTGCAAGGTTTATGCATAAAGCAATAATTTTATTTAGATTAAATAATAAAAAAAGGAAATCTTGTTATCATTTGCTATATATTTGTTATCCTTTGCTGAAACTTCCATGTCTTCCTGGAGAGCGCAGGTCATGGCTGCTTAGCAACGGCAGATGTCACGGGAGCGTAAGCTACAGAGCATATTTAAGCTACAAACGTATTTTGAACGATCGCTAGAAAGTACAATCATCAATTATTAATCATACTTGCAGGTAGAGGTTCAGAGGAGCAAGCAGGTCCAAATAAACTGGACACTGATCTATCTTTTAAAAGCAAGCATTTGGTGAATCTCATTTACTCACCCTCAAGTAATTCTAAACCTGAATGAGTTTCTTTCTTTTGTTGAACACAAAAGATATTTTGAAGAATGTTGGTAAGAGTTGGTGGTCATTAAAGGAATAGTTCACCCAGAAATGATTCCCCATGATTTACTTACCCTCAAGCCATCCTAGGTGTATATGACTCCCAGATAAACACAGTCGGAGTTGTTTTAAAATTGTTTTGATGCTCCAAAAACTGCATATATCCGTCGTAAATCTAACCCATATGCCTCCGGGGGGTTAACACATGTCTTCTGAAGCGAATCCATGGGTTTTTATAACAAAAATATTTCTATTTTTAAAAATATAAACTCAAATCACTAACTTCGGGCAATGGCCGCATGCGCATTTACGAGTTCCCGGTCGGTGTAGCGTTACTCTGGTTCAAACAAATCTGCTGACATTTTTTTTAACTTCTCATTTTCGACTTTTAATTTGTTACCGGTGTTTAGTATTGCTCTATCCTCGTTTGTTTATTTTCACCAGAGCTTACACTATGAATGCGGCTTACTTCATACATCGGGTCAGAGGTCAACGAAGAAGCTGGATCTCGACTAACACGAACGCACATACGCCGTTGTCGGAAGTCAATGATTTGAGTTTATAATTTTTACAAATATAAATATTTTTGTTATAAAATCCCATGGATCCGCTCAGAAGACATGTGTTAAACCCCCGGAGGTGTATGGGTTAGTTTTACGGCGGATATATGTGCTTTTTGAAGCTTCAAATATCAGCCACTATCCACCACCATTATTAAGCTTGGAAGAGCCAGGATAAATTTTAAAACAACTCTGACTGTGTTCTTCTAGAAGGAGAAAGTCATATACACCTAGGATGGCTTGAGGGTAAGTAAATCATGGGGAAATTTTTGGGTGAACTATTCCTTTAACTTCCATGTTTTTCTTATACTATGGAAGTCGATGGCTACTGGCAACCAATAATTCCTAAAGATATGTTTTTTAGTGTTCAGAAGAAGAAAGAAACTCTTAATGGTTTGAAACGGCGTGAGGGTGAGTAAATGATGACAAAATGTTCATTTTTGGGTGGACTATCCCTTTAAGGAGGTCTGGACAATTTTTACTAGAGAACATAACAAAAAATATTTCCTGCAGGGTAGTATTTGTGTTTTAATAATCTGGTTTAGCTGTATTTTCATTTTCTCAAACACAAAGAGGCTTTTGTGTGGCCCCCTGTCAGGTGTGTAATAGGACCATTTCACTTGATTTTTTTTTTTTTTGTCTGTGAAGCTTGTCACCTTCACACACAGGCGGTAAGTGTTCATGGCCTGAACTGTTAATAGCACAGCTAAATGCTAGAGCTCAGAACCGTGGGCATAACAGCAAAACACTCAGGGGGAGACAAACAGTGATTTGCACGCCTATAGTCAGAGTACATTGTGAATGACACCACCTCTTGTCCACCGTTAGGGGTCATCGGCTCCCCCACCACAATTGATCTAGGCCAATCAGTTGCTCCTTCTCTGATGCGTGCTCACAAATGCATTTCATCCCAACGAATGCTTGTATGTGTGCATGCGTTTTTAAATTATTGAAGAGGAACAAATTGTGTCTCAATTGCATCAGAGACCTCGCCGAGATCAAACCAGTATTCTGATGTTCATTAATTTCTCACACACACTTGAACACAGATTGAAAGAACATACACCATCATTAAAACCCTCACACACAAACACACACGCGAGTCCCTGTGGGTGAGTGGAGTGCTAACTCTGCTCTTTTCACAGGAGATTGCCATCACATAATGGAATCAGTTTGGGCCTCTGAGACCGTATGTGTTTCCAACAAATGCTGCAACCATTTTCAGCTATCGTGGAAAAAATGAGGAACATTTTTCCTGGGGATCTGCCCCTGTAGAACGCGAGATGGGAAACGGACGCAGTAATGCCGAGGTTCTTTATCAATGTGACACAGAATATCGCTGCTGAGAACTGTTGTTTGGGACTAGGCTGAAGCTAACTGCACTGTGCCGAGATCAGATAGACCGAACAAAGCAGCACATTCACAGATTACATTTCAGTTATACACATAAAGCCCACTGTGACAGACCTCATGGCAGTGGTGAGGCCAGAAGACTGCTCTCTAATTTCATCATGCATATTATGTAGCAAACTGCTTTATGAGGCAAATTTGTGGTCTGTGACCAATTTCAATTCACTGTAATCATATCAAACTGTTCCTATTTGAAATAACAATACATTTTTCACACTATGTATTCAGCAGAAATATGATAATGTGCCATAAAATGCAGTTTTGTTTTATTTCCAAGCTATTGTTATTGTGGTAGATTTGATTCAGTGGACAAGACGTTAGTCCAGGTAGATGGGTCTTCGCCTTTTGAAAAATAAGGGCATTTCAGCATACTTTTACAAAATTACTTAAAATATAGGGCTCTGTGAAATCTGCTATTTTTTCTCAAATTCCATTCTACTTCTTTGCAATTTCTGATTTTCCATTTGGGTAGCCCTGTTCTAGACTCTGTTTTAATATTTAAATAAAAAATGGCTAATTTACTGAAATCATGAAAATTACATGTTTAAGGCCCTGTGATAAACTTTTTTTCCCTCAAATAAATTTTTAATTTTAACCAAATTCTGTTTTGTATTAATTTTCTGCATTCCAATTTAATGGTTTCATTACATTTTAGTAACCAAAAGCATGTCTAATTAATTGATTTTATAAAAAAATAATTACTTTAATTAATTAATTAATTAATTAATTAATTAACTTTTTTTTTTTAGTTTTTACATTTTACAATTTACATTTGTCTGGTAAATGCTCCTTAAACATAAAAATGTACTAAAAAATATTAATTTTATTACTAGTAGTTGTACTATCATTACATTAGTAATATATTTCTGTCACAGTTTCTTCAAGCTAAACCAAACTTTTATTTTGACGGGTTGCTGTGAAGACCTTTTAAGTTTCTATTTGTATACACCTGTTTCCTGGAGGCTTTACTGTAAAAAAAGAACTTGGATACAACTTGTGGTGACGTGGAAGTAGTATACCAGTGATATTTTGTGGATCATTGTTTACTTTGTAAAGTTGTAAACCTTTATGAGAGATGTTGATAGGGGACAACATGTGAAGAATTCAGATGCAAAACCAGCTAAAAGCCGTCTCGGTCAAAAATGAGATAATACTGACTGAATGCTCTCGACATATATTATACGTCCATCAAATACTTTTACTTTAGATTCGCTAAAATCTCACCCTCAGCCCAATCAGAAGTGCCAGTACTTGCATAGAAACCTATACATCGGAGCCTAAAAAAATGCATTTTTTAAAGAAAGATGCCAGACTGATTTAGAGATGTTTGCATCTGAACACTTCATGTGCTGTTCGAAATTGTGTTCGCACATTGTCAGCAAGTTTGGATCGCTAAATCTTGAATGACTAGTGAAGTGACATTTGAACCGAGGCATCGGAGCTTGTGTTAAGGGGCGTGCTAGATAAAACCTTGATTCGAGGCTTGTATTGTTAACATATCATTTTGAAATCACAAAATGATGCCATGTGCGCAAATCACTGGAATAATAGAATCCTCCGATTTTACCTATTATTTAATTACATTTTTAAATACCCAGTCATTCAAGTAAATATGAAAAATACAAATTATTTCAGGAAAATTAAACATTTGCCATATGCAATTCATATATGTGTACATTATTCTTCTATTACATATCGTACTGGAATTTAATGACAGTTTAATGGTTAAATTAATTTACCAGGAACAGAAATTCAACAATCAAACACACAATGTTAGGCTTTTATTTCTACACATAACATGAATCGATCTATGGAATGTGTGGTGAACGAAGCTTCATTCACAGGCTTTTAACTGCCTTATTTTTTATTGCGTTGTTTTCGACAACCCGAAAGCTTTGACTTTTTTCCCGAAACAGTCAGAGGAAAATTTCAGTGCTTCACAAGGCTTCATTTGCCCATCACTACTGTCAACTGTTGAATGAATGAGTGTCATGACCCGCTTGTTTACTTCGAACCGGAAGGCGCTTCCACTTTTGACGCAAAACCTCATGGGGCGTAGGAAGCTTATGGTAATGATATGATGATAGTTTTCTCAAAAGAAACTGTAAAATGCTCATGAAGTGATCTCAGTACAATTCTTATGTATACGTGTTTATGTACTCGTATATTGAGGCAGAGGCTAAAAACAGGGAAAATCACATGCATGTGTGTAGTAAATGAAACCACATGTCTGCACCATTTATTCACACAGAGACGCACAGAAAATGCAGGATTCATATTTAAATAGTGTTTTTGTGGCTTAAAGGATTAGTTCACTTTCAGAACAAAAAGTTACATCTTGTCATCCAAGATGTTAATGTCTTTCTTTCTTCAGTCATAAAGAAATTGTTTTTTGATGAAAATATTCAGGAATTTTCTGCATATAGTGGACTTCTATGGTGCCTACGAGTTTAAACTTCCAAAATGCATTTTAAATACAGCTTCAAAGGGCTCTAAACAAGACTGTTTGTCAAATACATCGCTGTTTTACCTTTTTTTTTTGGTCAAGGTCGTTTGATCTTCTTTGCACATTCCCTTTTTAAACACTGGGTCAGTACTTCTGCAGCGATGTAGGATTATGAGGTTAAAAAGTATATAAATTATAATGTATTTTTATTTTTTTTTTAGAAAATAACAGATTGTTTTGCTAGATATAAATCTTCTTCCTAGGCTGGGATTGTTTAGAGCCCTTTGAAGCTACATTTAAACTGCATTTTGGAAGTTTAAACTCATAGGCACCGTAGAAGTCCACTGTATGGAGAATTTTTTTTTTTTCCTCAAAAAACAATTTCTCTACGACTGAAGAAAGAAACACATGAACATCTTGGATGGTAAGGGGGTGAGTAAATTATTTGTACATTTTTGTTTTGGAAGTGAGCTAATCCTTTAATATTCTCACACAAGTCTACTGTACGTTTTGATTTAAGAGTGTACTGACCTACTTTTAATTTATTAATCCCAAACTGGGCAAAACTGACCTTCTGTGTTATACAGTAAATTCAATTTTTATGACTGGATTCCATGATTACGTCTGCGTTTTCACATCATGGAAATCACAGGGCCCCAAATATACTAATATGCTTTAAAATAATCTAGTGGCGGATAGTCAAACAGTTGCTGGTTTCCATTAACTGTCATAGTATGGAAAAAACATTGTGGAAGTCAGTGGGGACCATAAACTATTTTGTAACCCACATTCTTCCAAATATCTTTTTTTTGTGTTCAGCAGAAGAAAGAAACTCAAGTTTGGAACAACCTGGAGGCTGAGTGATCTGTCCTTTTAAGAGCACTTCTTTTTCACAAGTGTTGCTTTGGATGTATACCTTTAATCTTCACCTTGCAGCAGAATCAGCTGAGTTTTTCATTAAAGTTTGTGCTCAAGTGTTGCTGTTTAGTCCCACAGGATCAGGTTCCTGTGGAGTGGAAAACTGTGACCTGCACGATTGAACCACAAAGACGTCACTGTGAAAAGGGAGATTTCAAAATCATACACAGTGGATTTGCGATTGGATGGTTTGATCGTGTCAGTCAATCAAAGTTTTTAATTCCCTTTATAAATTAAATTATTACTAGGGATGCTGTCTAGCACAAAACGTGCACAAGTTGTTTATGCCTGAAGCATTAGCTCTAGTGCAAACCACCAAAGACTGGTGCGGAGAGGTGCTGAGAGGCGCTTTCTTCATTGCACTGTTCTCTGAAACGACAGGCAGCAGTTCAGAGAAAATATCAACAGTGAGCAAGAAGTCGAATGTTGAACTGTTCATACAGCAGGGTTGTCACTTAAATTCATGGCCCACCATTGGGCCTAGTGTGTCTCCAGCTCTGTAAACTCTATTTAAAATGTTAGTTCACCCAAAAATGAAAATTCTGTCATTAATTACTCACCCTCATGTCGTTCCAAACCTGTTAAGACTCATCTTCAGAACACAAATTATACAGATGAATAAAGATGTTATTTTAGTGTTTTTGTTTTGTATTTTGTTTTTACGAGGAGAATACCACAGCATTATTTTTTGTATGCTTCTTTTGTCTTTATTTTTAATTAGTTATAGTCTAGTGAGCCATGTCCTTTAGTTGAGAACCACTGTTTTTTATGAACACAGACAACTGATGAGCTAATTTCACAGTGTATGTGAAAACATGGTACTTCTCTTTAGTTTAATTATAAAATACAGTTAAGGTCAAAAGTTTACATAAACTGCAAAATGTTAATTCTTTTACCAAAATAAGAGGGTTCATACAAAACGCATGTTATTTTTTTTTATTTAGTACTGACCTGAATAAGATATTTCACATAAAAGACATTATACATTTATAGTCTAGAGAAAATAATAGTTGAATTTACAAAAATGACCTTGTTTAAAAGTTTACATGTTGATTCTTAATACTGTGTTGTTACCTGAATAATCCACAGCTGCTTTTTTTGTTTAGTGATAATTGTTCATGAGTCCTTTGTTTGTCCTGAACAGTTAAACTGCCTGCTGTTATTTAGAAAAATCCTTCAGGTCCCACACAAATTCTTTGGTTTTTCAACATTTTCGACTGTATGATTTTTGAGATCCATCTTTTCACACTGAGGACAACTGAGGGATTCATATGCAACTATTACGGAAGGTTTAAATGCTCACTGATGCTACAGAAGGAAAAACTATGCATTAAGAGCCAGGGGTGTAAACTTTTGAACAGAATGGAAATGTGTACATTTTTAATTTTTTTATTTTGCCTAAATATCAGATTTTTTAATATAGTACAACTATTATTTTCACTTGAAGGCTATATGTAAACATCTTTTATGTGAAATATCTTGTATAAAAAATAACATGCATTTTGTATGATCCGTCTCATTTTGGTAAAATAATTAACATTTTAAAGATTCTGCAAGGTTTATGTAAACTTCTGACATTGTTGGGTAAGGTAGAGAATGATACCTGGAGCTTCAATAGAATTACAAAACTGCAGGACCTGAACAAATCTGTTAATCTGTGAGTCAGTTCAATGACATACATACTACCTACATCCTTTTTCTTTGCCAGAGTTTCTACAACCGTGAAAAAAGAAAATTCACAGAAATGGAAGCCCAAGAAGCTTAAGTGGATTATTTATGTCAATTAAACAAAATCCCTCCATGCACTTTCAATGTTTGCACAGTGTGGTTCGGTCCACAACAAAACAGTAAAGAGCTAGATGTCAGTGCTGTGAATACAACAAAGAAAATATAATTTTGAAGAAAATAGTTCTGGTATTGTGAGAAAATTATTATCTGCTTGCTAATGTGTTTAGATTATTTTGTAGTCTGTCATTAAGTGGTTTCTGGGTTTCCTGTTTTAGTGTAAATCTTTGGGATTTTTTTTGTCAGTTTTATGATGGCTTAGAGAAACAAGAGCCCTTCTCCTTAACAAGCTGCATGATTTGAGGTGTCGTTCATGTCCGCAGCACAAACCTAGCGTGACGAGTTATGTGTCAATCAAAGCTTAATATTAGGAGTGAAAAAACCTTGCCTTAATATTTACCACTGTGTAATGCTGTAAAGATGAAATCACACATCATGTTCATATTTGCATTGTGTATGTAAAGCAAGTGCTGAATTAATAATGAATAAGCCATTAACATGCAGTGAAGTAGCCCAGCTAACACTTCTGTTCTCAGGACTAATAAATCAACCCCAATTACTGGACCAACTTTGATCAAAACTCTAATTCCTGAACTAACTTTGAACAAAACTCAGACTTTTGGATCAGCCATGAGAGTTTGAGCATAATGAGATCATTGAGTGATCAGTCATGAAAGAATTGAGTGATGTCTAGGAAACGGTCTGTTCTTCTTAGCTCGCTGGCTGTGCAGATTTGCATTAGTTATTAATAAGCTGCCCCGGTGTATGTCGTTTTCTGTAGTCCCTTAAAAAAAAAAACTGCAGCATGTTCGTGAGGTGAGACACAATGAGCCACAGGAAGATAAAATCAGCGTATAAAATCTAAAGCTTTCTGCACTTTGATCAAAGTTTCATTAAGCTGATGCTCACTTCAATGGTTCTGCATCAAACCCAGCTGTCATGTCTGCAATGTTCTTAATCCAGAGTCTTCTGGAAAGCCCTGGAGTGCTCTAGATGTAAGCTAAAGCCCTTGAACTGAAGAAATCTCATCAGGCTAGTACAGATGAGACAAAAACCGATGATGTTGCACTCTCAATGCTGGAACAATAGTTAAAAGGATTGTTTACCAAAAAAATGACATTCTGCACTCTCTGAAAAAAGTCATGCAGATTTGGAATGACATGAAGCTGTCATTGGGGCACTACCCTTTCAACAGGTACTAATACATTTAAGGTACAAAAGTATGCCTTTTAAAGAGGCACTGGCCCAGCAGGGGCTTTTTGTCCGAGAAGACGAGAGGCAGTGGCCTCAATATTGGATGAGAAAAAAAAAGCTGTTTAATTGTAGCCAATACTTTGAAATATAACATTAAATACTGTACAAATCACTAGTTTTTCTAAAGAAACACTGACACCATGCAGGTAAAGTTATGACGGGTGTCTGCATCTTACTCGCCTCCCCTGAGTCCTCTGAGTTTTATAGACCCCCCTAAAAGGTGGGGGTAATTGAGAATGAATAGGGGAAAGTCATGTGAGAGGAAGCAGTGACTTTATCGCGATGACTGGATATGACTGATTATGATCAGCTGTGATTGGTTCATGCAATAAATCCCGCCTCTTGTGTTTGTGCTCATTCCACATTCACAAATCAGTCTGAATGAGTAATATAATGGTGTTAAGGAGATGACTAATTTAAAAAAGTAAGCAAACAGCTCACACACACATTGTTTAGTGATAGTTGTTCATGAGTCCCTTGTTTGTCCTGAACAGTTAAACTGTCTGCTGTTCATCAGAAAAATCCTTCAGCTCCCACAAATTCTTTGGTTTTCCAGCATTTTTGTGTATTTGAACCCTTTCCAACAATGACTGTATAATTTTGAGATCCAATCTTTTCACACTGAGGACAACTGAGGGATTCATATGCAACTATTACAGAAGGTTCAAACGCTCACTGATGCTCCAGAAGGAAAAACCATGCATTAAGAGCCGGGGGGTAAAAACTTTTGAACAGAATGGAAATGTGTACATTTTGCTTATTTTGCCTAAATATCATATTTTTCCATTTAGCACTGTTTCTTGATACTTGCATGTTTCCAAGAAGACAAAATTAGTTAAATTTACCATGATCTTCAAATTTCAAAAGTTTTCACCCTTAATGCTCTTAATGCATGTTTTTTCCTTCTGGAGCATCAGTGAGTGTTTGAACCTTCTGTAATAGTCCTCAGTAATTGTCCTCAGTGTGAAAAGATTGGATCTCAAAATCCTACAGTCATTGTTGGAAAGGGTTCAAATACACAAAAATGCTGGAAACCAAAGAATTTGTGGGAGCTGAAGGATTTTTCTGATGAACAGCAGACAGTTTAACTGTTCAGGACAAACAAGGGACAACTATCATTAAACAAAAAAACACAACCGTGGGTCATTCAGGTAACAGCACAGTATTAAGAATCAAGGGTATATAAACTTTTGAACAGGGTAATTTTTTATAAATTCAACTATTGTTTTCTCTTGTAGACTATATGTAAATGCATTTTATGTAAAATATCTTATTTAGGTTAGTACTAAATAAAAAATAACATGCATTTTGTATGATCCCTCTTTATTTTGCTAAAAGAATTAACATTTTGCAGATTCTGCAAGGGGCATGTAAACTTTTGAGCACAACTGTATATATACACTACCTGTCAAAAGATTTTTTTAAAAGCCTCTTCTGCTAACCAAGCCTGCATTTATTTGATCCAAAGTACAGCAAAAACAGTGAAATTTTGAAACATTTTTACCATTTTTAAAATAACTGTTTTCTATTTGAATATATTTTGAAATGTAATTTATTCCTGTGATCAGATTTTCAGCATCATTAATTCAGTATCACATGATGCTCTAGAAATCATTGTAATATGCTGATTTATTGTTCAAGAAACATTTATTATTTTTATTATTATTAGTACATTATTATTATTATCAATATTTAAAACAGTTGAGTTAATTTTTTTTCAGGATTCTTTAAAGAATAGAAAGATCAGCATTTATTTGAAATATATATTTAGTAACATTATACACTATATAATTTAAGCTTGGAGTCAATATAATTTGTGTATTTTTTTTATTTTGGGAAAGAAATGTTTAATACTTTTATTTAGCAAGGTTGCTTTAAATTGATGAAAAGTAATGATAAAGACATTTATACTGTTACAAAAGATTTCTATTTCAGATAAATGTTATGATATAATAATAATAATAATAATAATAATACATATTTTTGAGCAGCAAATTAGAATGTTAGAATAATGATGCTAAAAATTCAGCTTTAAAATAACAGGAATATATTCGATTTTACTGTTTTGCTGTACTTTAGGTCAAACAATTGCAGGCTTAGTGAGCAGAAGTGACTTTAAAAAAACCCACTAAAAATCGTGTGAGTAATCAGCTTGGAGAAATTAAATCTCTGTCCGTGACCAACATTTACCTAGCTTTGATGACTGATGATCTGAAAAAAAAATTCAAAAACAGTTCAAAGTTAACTATTAAAAGCAATAGCTGAACATAGTTTCACAAAATGTTGTTTAAATTGTTACTGCCTTGAGGTATTATTTCAATAACACCACAGCACACCACTGCTGCCAGCTGTTTTTCAGAGATTTTTTTCATCATTTACTCACCCTCAATTCATTCCAAACCTATATGACTTCATTTTTGTGTGTAGACATGTATAGTCCATGTCTTTTGAACGGATATTTATATATGGACACGTAGTGTTTTTAAACCTAAACCTAATCTAATTGTTGATGTTGTTATTATTATAATGCTATTATAGGTCAGTAAATGTTTGCAGAGACTTTATAGTGCTGCCATAACAACAATTAGTAGTTGGTAATAGTAAACACCCCCACATGTACGTGATTAGAAGTGCTAATTCAGTTCTTCAGTTCATCACATACGAATTGGTATGAATCCAGAGTGCATCCACTAAAGTTTGAGGGTGTTTCAGTAATAATGGTCTAGTGTTTTGGTTGATTAATACAGATGTGCAGTACCAGTGCTGCATTTGGCTACTAGACGACAGGTGAGAAGGAGGAAGGTCACCTCCCAAAAGTGACTGCTGAAATAAACAAACCCCTCCCCACAGGTCCCGTCTGGGCAAGCTATTTGTGGAAGGACTGTCATTAGGATGAACATCCCTTCTGGCTCTCTTTCCCTCTCCATGTCTTTCTCTGTCTCTCTCGCATGTCCTTTGGACAGTAAGCACAGCTGTTCCTGTGGTTGAGGTTAACTCGGGGCTCGAGGCAGGTTCGTGCACTTAGGCCATTCTCTTATTAGTTAACCGCAGGATGTGTTTAAACACCCCCACACACACAGAACACATTTTTAAAGATAGTCCTAAGAGGTTTGGTCGCATCTGGCAGCTTCAGTTTGGACTTGAAACTGAACTCGCATCCCCTGAGGCTGTGCGGAGAAAGGACAGAAAATGTTTGGCGACAGATATTTCACATCAAAACTCCGTTTAGGCTGATCCAAGCTGAGATAATGTGCAGACTGGGCACTGCTGCAGTGGGCACGCAAAGAATTCTGGGTAACATTCTGCCATACTGGATAAACTTTAAATTAACACTAAGTAAAATGTTAAAGCCACTGGGAATCTTGCCTGCGGAGACAGTGCGGCCCTGTAAGCCCACCCAAAACCTTAGCATACATTAATTCCTCATTAGCATATATTAAATCCATGACTGCGAGCATAACATACCGCTGAGTGCAGGAGCTGACGCCTCTCTCTCGCCGCACACTCGGGATGTCATAGGAGTTGCCTTGGTGTTGTTTTTCTGTGATCAAGCTAATCTCCAGTAACATTCGCAATTATTAGCATAGCAAAAGCAAGCTGAGAGGCCCGTGGTGATTTAACAGATAATTACGCCCAAACTAAATAACCTTCAGAGGGAGATATAGAGACGTTTCAGAGGAGGACAGGGAGGGATGGAGTGATAGATGGATAGACGCAGGGCATGTAACCCTGCTGGGATCTCATTCAGAGTCTAGACTCAATCTTTTGACGCCATGCTGCCATTAAACGAGTGACAGGTCATCCCTTCATTCCCCCGGGGAGAAGAGAAAAGCTTAATTTAACATTAAGGCTGTTTGTTTGAGGTGTTATTTCGTACGAGGACGGGAAAGGATGGCAGAGTACTAGTATTATCCTTCATGCACTCGGAAACAAACAAGTTTAATAACCTTATTCATCAGACAAGGGAAAAGAGCAGCATTATGGCTGAGTGAATATCTACTGAGAAAAGATATAAAGAACTATAAAATACCGGTGGTAAGACAACAGGCGATTGCGAGAGAAGACATTCCCCTACAAACCGCCTCAGATGCTCAGGCTATCAAAGCTATAAAAGCAGATTTGGGATTTTCTGTGAGGGATTATGTATTTTATTGCGAAGCTGGGACAGGAGCATCAGTGCCCTGGCAACAACAAAAAAAAAAGTGGCCATGGTAGTATCAATTTAGTTTTTGAACTACCTTTGTAAATACTATGGTAAATGAATATGGCAATTATTTAGTAACATGGGATTTATACTAAAGTAATATTGTGAATGAACTGATGGCAAAGCTAAATTTTCAGCAGCCATTATTACTCCAGTCTTCAGTGTCACATGATTCTTCAGAAATCATTCTAAATCTGCTGATTTGCTCAAAAAATGTTTTTAATGTCAATTTTGATCAATTTAATGTGTCTGTCTTTAGTGACCCCAAACATTTTTTTTAATGGTAATGTATAGGGGTGCGTGATATACTGGTAGACATGATTAAACTGTAGAAATTTGTCAGCCGGTAGACATTTTGGACTATCTTTGGATCTGAGTAGCTCTTAAAGTGACAGCAGTTTAATATTCCTGCTGTCTGTCATTCAAATTAATCAAACAACAAAAGAGAGAGAATCTCTATCCTTATATATTTATATACTATAATCTTTATATATTTGATTACTTTATACAAAGAATGTAGCATTTCTTATGTATTTGTTCTTCTGTAGTTTTGTTTGTCCTATTGTAATTAGTTTTTTAATCTCTGACTGTTTACTTGAGTTCAGTAAGCTTACATTTTTTTTTTTTGTAAGGTGGCAAAGGGATGGAACATTTTCAGTAAATTTCCAGAAACTTTTCAAAATTTCTGGAATGTTTACGAAATTTACTAGAAATGTTCCACCTTTTTGCAACCCTAGTTTTTGTGGTATTGACTCTGGTCTCAAGAATTATGAAATTTCTATGCCATCAAACATTTTGAAATCATAAAGACCTTATTTAAAGCAAAAATAACTATTGTGATATCATTACCATGAAATAAAATTACTCATATCAGGATCAGTGTTGAGAAAAGTTACAACATTGCGTTGCTTCCTAAAAGACTAACCAATTACTTTTTATGGAAAGTAATGCGTTACATTTACTTTTGCATTACTTTTTAAATCTGAGCAGGGCTTGCGTGTTTGTTTTTAATATAAAAAGTTTTATTGGCAAATGTAAAAGCCCTTTCACACTAAAAAGTGAAATTAATACACCTCAAGCTAAAGGAAAAGTAAATTCATGACTGTACAGTAGAACACAGGAGAAGAAGATTCAACACTCTTAAGCAATAACAAAAAATTAAGCAAAAATGTCAAGTAATCGAAAGTAATTTTTGCTTATTATTATGGTTAAATTGGATCATCGAAGGTCAGCAGCAAAGACATTGGTTAATAAAACTGGATTAAATACATAAAGGATAAGTGTTATTTAACATTTAATTATTGGAGGTTTGCATTTCTCAGTTTGAATTCACTTTGAGGAATATTGAATGTTTTTTTGCGAGTGTGATGAATTAATGCATGTTTGCCTACAGTAACATCATGTTTACACAGAGCACACAAAGACTCTCTACTCTGTATTTCTTTCAACATGGGGACAGGAGACTTCTCAGTCAATAAATGGGAAAACAAAGTAACTGGCGTTACTTATTTGAAAAAGTAACTCAGATATTGTTTTGTAAATTAAAAAGTTACATATGATTATGTAACTCTTGTTATTTGTAATGCGTTCCCCCAACACTGATAACTTGGTCATATCGGCCACTCAAGTTAATTTTGAAGTGCCTTAGCATTACCGTCTGATACTATCACTGTAGTACCATGGTATTGCCACAGGGGAATGACATCTGCCACCTGATTTTACCCACAAACCCCCTGTCATTTCTCCACCCTTGACTAGTAGCCTTCAAAACTGCTCTTGGGACCCTAAGACAATCATTTATCTTTATTTAATCATACGATGGAAATGGATATGATGCAATTTAACGGGAGCATTACTCAGAGGTAAACAATCATGACCTGCTTCTCAGCCAAAGCAGTTCTGGTCAGAGGAGACGATGCCCCTCAGGGATTTTTGAGCCCCACTGACCTGAACTTTCTGAGCCCGACGCTTGTCAGCTCTCTGGTTCTGATGGTAAATGCGACTGAAGTTGGAAACGATAACGGGAACAGGCAGAGCGATGACCAGCACCCCACTGAGAGAACAGATGGAGCCAAAGATCTTTCCTGCTATGGTCTTAGGGACCATGTCTCCATACCTGCAGAAAAAGAGCAAGAGATAGAGACATTAGTCAGTGAAATATGCACAAGCTGTTTCTACACATGTTCCTCCTTGTTTAACAGCCTAGCAGCAATAAAAAAACAGACAGATACATGATTTCACACCTACACAACTGTAGCTCCTCATACTAATTATATTCCATCTGTTTTTATTATTACGTACCAAATGTAATGAATAATCACAAACTCTTACTAAACATATTCATATGTTTATTTATTGCAGATTGGCACTTCCACATGCCACCTAATAGTACCCTGTAGACAAAGCAGGAAATTGAGTGTGATACTGACATTAGAGGTGCCAGATTTTAAATGCAATGAATTATTATTGAAACAGGAGGTGACAGAGGCGTGAGTGGGATGACACTTTTATTGCAATATCCATTTGTTTAAAAAGCCATTAGTCTGCAAAGCTGTTTGTTTGGAAAGTTTTGACAATGATTTGGAAAGTCTTTTATTTACTAAACGATTCGTTTGGAGAGAATTGAGAACGGTTTGTTTGGAGAAAGTTCGTTTTGAGAGTTTGTTTTTTATTTAGTAAGCCAATGTTTGGAAAGTCTTTTATTCAGAGATCAGTTTGTTTAAAAAGTGTTTTATTTCAAAAGCTGCTTGTTTGGAAAGTTATTTAATTTGAAAACTGTTTGTTTGCAGAGTCGTTTGTTTGTCAGCTGATTTGTTTATAAAATCTGTCAAAATCTTTGTCTACAGAGTGGAGTATAGATGGATAACATGTTCCTCAAGATGAGGCCAATATTATCAGCATACTGTGAACATCATCTTTTAAAAATGGGATGAACCGAACAGAACAGGAGCACAAGCCAGCAGAGAATGAGAAAGTCATTTAAGATGTTTAAATTAGAGCATTTAAATCCCTCAGTCCAATGACCTGGCTAGTTCAAGGACATCAAATACAATTCGATACAGCTATTTAAAATGAAAATACAATTACACGCACCACTGTAGATCTTCCTCAGCCAGCGCAATGGCTTGCCATCTGAATTCAGGCGGTGAGCAGTGGAAGGACTTTTTTTTTCTAAGATAAGAAAGTGGCTGACCAAATATCTATTTAAACAAATTAGATGGTTTAAGGTGGCTTTAGCAAAAAGGAAGACATTAGTTCAAAAAGCTGCAGACTAAAGTAATTGGATACTGATGGAATACAGCCACAAAGTGAACAAGAAAATAAAGCGGGCGTATCCGGTGGAATGGAAACAATGTAAGCATAACCGCAGACATACATGCATTGTTTTAAATACATATGTAGAGATGTTCAGAACTAAAACGGTTTTCTTTTCAGCTAATCCAAGTCCATGCTGTGACTGCCAGTGAGGATTTAATTAACAATGGATAATCCTGTTCCTTCATTAAATTAATTTGGTGCAAGTGAGGCACAATTCAAACAAACACAATTAGAAAACACGCAGCCACCCGAGAATTTGCCAAGAAACACTAAAGTTGGAATTTAAATGTCTCAAATAATCAAAATGGCTCAGTGGGAGGCAATGCTGTTGTGGGTCATCCAACCAGTGAAAGGAATATATTTAAGGTTCAATACAAGTTAAGTTTAAATGACAGAGGAAATGAAGGTTATGGTGAAACGGGAGTGAATTAAGGGCATTTGTGTAAAAGCTTTCAGTTTGGTAAATACATTATACTAAATACATAAATTATTCTTCTGTATATTATCTGAGCTGTAAAAGACCTTCTCATATGCTGTCAAAGTTGTAAATTTACACAGACTGTATAACTTTCATGCAAACTAATCTCAACATGCTTGTTTACATTATGTGGATTTACTAGTAAAACAATATTTTAACCTTACGTATTGGCCCCATTTACTTCCATTCTAATTGACTCACTGTAACCCAGATTTGCTTTGCTTTTTTTAAAGAAAAGGAGGGACAAATTGAAATTAATTTTTGTGGTAATCAACATAAGTGATATTGAGTATGTTTAAAGGATTAGTTCACTTCCAGAATAAAAAATTGTTGTAAAGATGTTCGTCTTTTTTTTTCTTCAGTCGAAAAGAAATGAAGGTTTTTTCTGCATATAATGGACTTCAATGGGAATCAGCAGATTGAAGGTCGAAATTGGCTCTACATGATCCCAGCCAAGAAATAAGGGTCTTATCTAGCGAAATGTTTGGTCATTTTTTTTTTTCTTTTTAAATAAAAATTAATATACTTTTTAACCACAAATGCTTGTCTTGCACTAGCTCTGCAATGTGTTTCCGCAGTTAGTTCTTTGTCTGTGTACTTCGTTTGCAAAAAAATAGGGTAGGGTGAAAAACTGCATTTCGTTTTATCCTCCAACTTTCGTTTAACTTTCTTTGCACATACGCTTTATTAACACTCACTCGTGACCTTTCCAACATGACTACGTAATGCGCGAGGTTGGGCAAGATGAGCATTTGCAAGATGAGCATTTGTGGTTAAAATTATTATTATTGTAATTTTTTTTTGGTTTGTTTTAGAAAATGACCTACCGTTTCGCTAGAGAAGACCCTTATTCCTCAGCTGGGATCATTGTGTCCCATTGAAATCCACTAGAAAAACCCTGGAATGTTTTCCTCAAAAACCGTAATTTCTTTTCGCCTGAAGAAAGACATGAACATCTTGGATGACATGGGTAAATCCCTTCAAATAATGCTGTTACTGTACACATTTACATAAAAGTCCTGCAGTCTGACAGCTGAACAGGTTAATCGCTGTAGGCCGACGAGGGATGATTCAAATAACTCTTTGTCAACACTAGGACAAAGAAAGGGCTTATTCACGAATCTGTGTCGAAGCTAGTATTTGTCTTATTTTTGGAGGCTCATTTAACACTTTCCGAAACTCATTTCAAGAGTCGATTAGAGTGTCATTCTAAGAGGACTGGATCGTGCCCATGTGGGAATATTTCTGAACCAGAGATCTCACAGTGTTATATAATCTAAACTAATTTACACTTTACACATGCAATATACGCTATAGAAGAACACACAATACAATCTGGGACACAGAGATGATACACACAAAAAAGACACAACTAAACACCCAGCAGGATAGAGGGCTTAACAGCTCTGACTACACAAACTACAGGCCAAACAAAACCTCCCCCTGGACTGAGTTAAGGATTACGGCTTACTTCTAAATAGCCCTGTGTATTCATAAGTAAATTCTGTATTTTCGTTCTGCTTTGATCTATGAAGCCAAATGCATGTGTTTGCATGCCTAGTACTTTTCCAAATTATCAGGAAGTGTATTTTGGAGTGTCAAACCTGAACCACCTGGAGCGAATATTGTTTAGGAGAAGAATTGCACCTGAACGGTGTGTTTACCCCAAAAGACAAAAGCTGTAATTGCTTGAAATGGTGTCTGTGTATAAAATATTCAAAAGCTAGAATTGGATAGGTTAACACAGACAGCAAAATTCTGTTTTTGTTTCAGTAGCATATTTTCTAACATAAATAAATGTCATATTAAAGTAGGTAATTTAAAATTTCAATGCGCAGGAATAATATCACAGAGAACTGCATTTCAAAGCGGCATTTGTAATTCAGCTAAATGAGAAAATTGGTTAAGGGTTTGAATACTTTTGCAAGGCATTGTGTATGCGTGCATATGCTCAAAGCGAATGCTCTTTGATGTGAATAATAGACGTGCAGGCTCTCTCCTGTGAGTTTGCATGCCGTTCCATCCAATGTCTTGCTTAATACATGCGCACTTGAAGTATTGGGGTTTCTGATTAGGCCGTTGCAAAAGATTTAATGCTGTTTGTAATCAAGGCTTTGACCTTTATTCATTCAGCTGAATCTTAAATGGATAAATTAGACGATAAGATCCTCAGCCATTTATTGATTGTAATCAAAATGCAGTATGGAGAATACTAGCACACACACACACACACACACACACACACTTTAAAACTCTTAAAGCACTGCACATGTAATTGTTTTTCTGCTTTTTCTACATTCCTCTCTGATCCTGAAGTGTATCAGCCTACTGAGGTTCATACCGTATCTGCATATCTGCTTATCTATTTATTCCACACCTTCCTATCTGCTTTGGATCTGTCTGAAAGTGGAATATTAATGGAAGAGTGAAAACAAAAGAGGGAAACAAATGAGTGCTGGATGTTTTGACTGTCAGAGCAAAGGTATCCACGCGCTACACTGAGCTAGATGTTTGCTCAGAGATTTCACTGAAGTTTTCTTTCATTTATAGAGCTAATAAGCAGCTCTGCTCTTCTTGACATCAGGGGACTGATTCAAACCCAACTCAGAGAAGTAGCTCACATTATGGCTTATTGTCTGTATAAACACAATAATGGCATTTGGTACAGACTCCAGCTGGTAGATGCCATAACTACACCATTATGGGGGCACAAAGGTAACAGTGTACACTGATGGA
Organism: Cirrhinus molitorella; assembly: GCA_033026305.1. Classification (NCBI taxonomy): domain Eukaryota; kingdom Metazoa; phylum Chordata; class Actinopteri; order Cypriniformes; family Cyprinidae; genus Cirrhinus; species Cirrhinus molitorella. The sequence continues at coordinate 15,263,687 of CM065125.1, read as the reverse complement.
ATGGTTTTTTTTTGCAGGCAATATATAAATTGTAAATATTATGTTGTTGCAGGCATTGTGCCATATATATATATATATATATATATATATATATATATATATATATATATATATATATATATATATATATATATATATATATATATATATATATATATATATATATATATATATATATAAAAAAACATTACTGTTAAAGACGTTGCAGGCAGCAAGCTTTTTTTCTCTCTCTAATGCTGTTTAAGGCTGCATTTATTAGTATATATGAAATATACAGTGAAATAGTAATATTATGAAATATTATTTAGAATTAGTGGTTTTCTATTTTAATATATATTACAGAATTAGTATATCCCAGTGATGGCAGAAGTGTATTTTTTTTTTTTTTTTTATTCTATTATGCTGGTTTGATGCTCAAGTAACATTTCTTAAAGAGGACATCGGATGCACAGTTCACTTTTACATGGTGTTTACATCTAATCCCTTTTACATCTAACCCCAAAAAACAAACAGTTTCAATTATCAAACCGTTTTGCTTTTCTGAGCAATATGACATGGCCCCACCCATGGCCGCTGATGGACCGCCCGTATTAGCATTTTTCCGCCCTTAGCCAGTTGTACGCTGTCCGCCTTTTTTCCCCACACTTGAGCAGCTGTAGCTACACCGGTGTCTTGTACATGTACAGTTGAGGTCAAAAGTTTACATCCCCCTTTCAGAATTAGCTAAATGTTATTTTACCAAAATAAGAGAGATGATACAAAATGCATGTTATTGTTTATATAGTACTGACCTGAAGAAGATAATTTGCATAAAATATGTTTATATATAGTCCACAAGAGAAAATAATAGCTGAATTAAAAAAAAAATGACCCTGTTCAAAACTTTACATACCCTTGATTCTCAATACTGTGTTGTTACCTAAATGAACCACAGCTGTGGTGTTTTTTTTTTTTTTTTTAAACTGTCTGCTGTTCTTCAGAAAAATCCTTCAGTTCCCACAAATTCTTTGGCTTTCCAGCATTTTTGTGTATTTGAACCCTTTCCAACAAAGGTTGTATGATTTTGAGATCATCTTATCACACTGAGGACAACTGAGGGGCTCTTATGTAACTATTACAGAAGGTTCAAATGCTCACTGATGCTCCAAAAGGAAAAATCATGCCTTAAGAGCCAGGGGGTGAAAACTTTTGAACAAAATGGAGATGTGTACATTTTTCTGATTTTTGCCTAAATATATATTTTTTTCATTTAGTACTGCCCTTTAGAGGCTACAGAAGATTAAATAAGTTCAATGTATCCTGATCTTCAAATTCAAAAAGTTTTGAATACATGGTTTTTCCTTCCAGAGCATATTTGATGAATAGAAAGAATAGAGAATTATATTTAAAATAGAACTTTTTGTAATATTCTAAAAGTTCACATAAATAATAAACACCTTCATAGTAACACACAAGACTAACGTAATGCAAATAAACATTCATTTAACAACATTAGATGTAACATACAACCCTAATGAACATAACTTATTAGAAAAAAACTAAAAGTAATTCTGGGAATGTCAATTCCTTTTCGCTTCCAAAAACTTTATTTTACCATAAAATTACATGAAATGTCCTTGGACCATTAACCAATTAATAGGTTACAGTGGCATTTTTACAGTCTTTTACTGTGAAAATCACAATAAATGCAAGGTGATTAGTCAAATGGCATTGACTTAAAAACACCTGTAAACCTTTACCCTAAAAAAAGTTATCAAAGTTATCTCCATATTTCTTGCTGAGTAACAGTCAAGGACAGCTCCCTCGAGCTATTATAGACCTCCTTGGCCTCTCTTTGTGTATTACAGTGTTTAAGATGCAGGACTCAGCATTTAAACACCCAGGTGAAGGAGAATGTCTTTATAACAAAATTACAGCAGCCACACTATTCATGAATTTGAAATGAAACCAATGATAGTGCAGCCAAAAGGACAGATTTAGAGAGAGAGAGAGAGAAAGTGCAAAAACATAAAATGCTGAACAATTAAACGTACACAAGCTTTTCATATCTATAGATTTGTTCCTTGCCCTTGAAACTAGTCAGTCCATGAGGCTGCACAGCATATCAAAGGAGAAATCAGAAGACTGTGGAATAAAAACTCTGTTCCAGGGTCTCATGAGTCTCTAAGCTTTACAAAACCTCCCAGGATTTGTTGCAGCTGTCATAAAGGACAGAATCTGAACGTCACATGGCGTTAGCGTCTCTTAACACACGCAGTCACATACAGTTTCTGTCATGCTTGACGACCGCTTGATTCGACTGCTTTTATTGCCGCTGCGACTCCACTGGCGTGGTAATGAGGAGAGGGATGTAGTTAGCATGGAGAGCGTGTCATTAGCCTTTTAGCGCTGCGGGCCACAGACTCCCAGTTAGCGAGCGGTGCGTTACAGCCCGACTGCTGTTACACAACATGCAAACTCCCAAACCCAAACTCTCATCCCACTCACATCTCAAGCTCTGCCTCTGTCCCATCCTCCTCAATCCTTTCTTTCCCTCTTCCCACCCCCTCACGCTTTCAGATCCGCCTCCCACGGTGAGTCGGTGTGACCCGCTCAGAGCCACGATTCCATGCGAAATTCACGAGCCCCAGTGATGTCTGAAACAACAATTCGACGGCAGATTAGCTCAGTTCATTCACCAGCAAATCTGCTGTATGCGCACAGAAGGATTCCACTGAATAAACTGAATTCATACCACCAATCGCCTCTACGTAAACAACCTCCACTTTTGTGAGGAATTGGACCAGCTGCGAGGCTTCACATGCATTATTGAGCTTTTGAGCAAGAATCTGTAGTAGGGTTGCTGTCACGATACCAATATTTCAGCAGTTGATACCAATTTCACAATTCTCAGTGTTTTCAGAGGTTGTTTTGTGTTTTGTTTATGTGCCCAAGTTTTGTGTTCTGGATTCATGAGTGAGTGGTTTTGTCTTTTTCTCATCAATATTGTTCTTGATTAATGTAAACAACACAACGGGCAGTAGCAGGTCATTAAGCTGCATTTACACCGCAAGGCTCATTGCACAGATCCAATATTTTGACACGTATTGGATTTTTGTGTTTCGCCTGTTTGCATTCACTTCAGACATATTACCAAGGCGCTTGTAGGCAATTGAAAGCCTGTCAGACTGTCAAGGGTTTTCAAACTGTGGTCTAGAAACTAGGGACTTTATATAATATATGCCATATTTTTATAATATATAATTAATATAATCTTTTAATAATACTTTTATTTTATACACACACACACACACACACACACACACACACACACACACACACACACACTATAATTAATAGTTTTTAAAATATCTAATTGATATATATTTTTATCTAATATATATCATATTTTTTATAATATTTATATAATTTCTATATTTTAATAAGGATTTTATACACACATTCAATATAATTGGTGTAATTTTTAGAATATATAATTGTATATATTTTTTCATATATCATATTTTTATATTTATATAATTAACATAATAGTTTAATAATTTTATTTTACACACACACACACACACACATATTTTTATATAATCAACATTTTCATATTTTTGTAATATTTCTATACTTTCTATATGTAATTTACATAATAGTTTAATAATTTTATTTTATACACACACACATTAAATATACATAATATATAATGTATATCATATTTGTTATATATATATATATATATATATATATATATATATATATATATATATAAATACATACATACATAAATACATATATACGTACATACGTATGTGTGTGTGTGTGTGTGTGTGTGTGTGTGTGTGTGTGTATGTATATATATATATATATATATATATATATATATATATATATATATATATAATATTGTGATTATAATATAACATAATATAATATTATATAATAATCATTTTAATATGCTAATTTATTATTGGAATAATCTATGTTGGCAACAGTTGTACTACCAAATATTTGTTTGGAACCTGTGATATTTTTTCAGAATTCTTTGATGAATAAAAAGTTAAAAAAGAACAGCATTTATTCAAAATTAAATTAAATATTTTCTAACAATATAAGTCTTTGCAATCACTTTTTATCAGTTTAACACATCCTTGCTGAATAAATATATAAATATATATGTAAATGTATATGTGTGTATGTATGTGTATATGTATATGTGTGTATATATATATATATATATATATATATATATATATATATTTAATTAAAATGTATTATCTTCATGTTGTCTTTATAATATGCTTCATATATTTCATACATAAAGATTTATACTGTGTGAGAATAAGTACCTGCTTTTATATGGTCCATATTTGGAGATCCTTAGTGTCAGAAAGTCTAAAAATCCCTGCACAGATACCGAATTCTGTCAGTACTCAGTATTAACTAGAAATTTGGTCTCAGGCCTGACAGACTCATCACATAGACACTCTGGCTAAAGGGAACTAAACCCTAAGGTAGCTCACACACCAGAAATTACACTTACCACCTGCTCAGATGCAGTAAAGTGTCAGTTTCTGGGGCGATTGGCTTCATTTCAGAAGTGCACACATATACACACACTCTAACATTTGGCATAGATTCAGCCACAAACATTCCTAAAGGATTCATCAGCTCATCTGAATTCCACCGCCCGCTTAAGTTTTGAAGTTTGTAAGTAGGTTGCTGAAGAAACTAGGCCACTCCTCCTCCTCCACTCCACTCCAGACGCGATTTTTCTTCCTTCTCTGTCCTCAGTCGAGGAGACCTACCACCCCAGTTTTTATTCACCCCATTACACAAATACACACATAAACACTCTCAATCTACTCTAGATGTGACATCCTAGAAGATGGAAAACGTCTGCAACCCAGGATAAAAAAAAAAATCTTTGAGAGAGAGAAAAAAAGAAAACACCTGTTCACAGCTGAATACACATTCCACATGAAACGTGACCTGTTACTCAACCCTGTATCTTCTTTATCCGTATTTTTGGCCTTATTTCCTAGTAAAATATCTATTTATTTATTTTTCATTTTATATATTTACATAGTGCTTTATACAGTACAGATTGTTTTAAAGAAGCTTAATGGAAATACACAAGAAAATAAGAAAAATAAATAAAAAAATACATTTTTAGCTGTAAAGCAGATCTGAAAAGACAATAGTTTCACTATTTAGCTCAGTTTAGTTCAGTGTTGGTTTATGCTCAATAACATTGTGAAAATTCAAAAGTTCAATATGAAGCAAACTCAGTTGGACTATAAAGCAGTTTTACAGAAACAAATGTTTTTCAACTACAGAAGACTCAGGGTTTGGGGTTAATGCATTGCAAGTAATGCGAGTTGCGTAATCTGATTACTTTTTTAAAAGTAAATAGTGAAATAACGCATTACTTTTTGATTTACAAGAAATGATCTGAGTTACTTTGTTTTTTGGGAAAACAAAGTAACACCAGTTACTTTGTTTTCCCATTTATTGATTGACTGATTTATTGAATCCTATTTTATTAAACAATGTCTGTGCTGCTGACTTTCGATGATCCAATTTTTTATTGCTAAAGAGTGTTAAACTGCTCCAGCGTTCTACTGTGAATTTATGTTTCCTTCAGCCTGAGGCTTATTCATTTCACTTTTGGAGTGAAAGGGCTTTTACATTTTGCCAAAAATATAACTTTAAAAACAAACAAGCAAGCCTTGCCTAGATTTTAAAAGTTTTCAAGGGGTAATTTTAGTTTTCAACTGCTCCATTTAAACCTTTTTTTAAATGATTGAGAAGATGTAAAAAATCTACTTTCGTGAACTAGTCCTAGGTTTTTCACTCAATCTGGAAAAAAAACACTGCGGTACAATTCTTTGGACTCTCTAGGCTAATAATTATATATATATATATATATATGTGTATATATGTGTGTGTGTGTGTATATGTGTATATATATATATGTATATGTGTGTGTGTGTGTATATATATATATATATATATATATATATATATATATAAAAATGTTGAAATTTACCCTTAGGGAAGCTATAACTAGAGATGTTCCGATACACTTTTTCCCATCCCGATACCGATTCCGATACCTGGGTTCAGGGTATCGGCCGAGACTGAGTGCTTCAGACTAATCCCTTAATAAAACATGAACAAATATATACAGTGAACTAGATTATTTTTATTATCTGCCATACATTTGACAGTATTATTTTTTTATATAGATAGCATTACTACTAATACTACTAATTTTCTGACGTACATCAGCGTTATTTGACTTGACTTAACAGAATTCTGTCCAGAATTTGAAAGATTCTCACTAGATCTCACACCAACCTTATTTATCATGCAGTGAATTTTAAGACTTCTCACTGCATCTCGTAGCAGTACTGTTGTGAAGTCAACTTTGGCTCCCAAATAAAGCTGAGCTTGTGCAGGTTTGCGTTGCGGTCCAAGCAGATAAACGGTCAGCGCTGCGCAGCTCAAACGTAGCTCGGTTTAGTTTTGCTTTCGTTTCGTTTGCCGTTTGATGTTTCTCATATGCAACAGAAATTGAAGCGCTTATGAGTTGAACAACATGGTCGCAGAAAAAAATGTGTCAGTCTGGATTCTGGAGCCCTGTAATATGGAGCAGTAAACAAAAAAGCGCATCTGCACCATTCATTAACACAGAGACACGCAGAATTTATATTTAAATAGTCATTTTGCGGCTTAATATTTATAAATATTAGTCCATATCGTGATTAATCCAAACTTTGACAAATTCCATGACACTCCGAATTAAACGGTACATTCCGTTTGTGTGACTGGATTCCGCATTTTCCGCATGGCAGAAATCATAGGACCCTGCTACATATGTCGCCGTTTTACTGGCAGATTGGTCCAGTCAGAAATACAAAATTTGATAAGAAGAAGGTACCTCCGGCCACCGTGTTGTTCAACTCAAAAGCGCTTCAATTTCTGCTGCATATGAGAAACATTAAAAGGCAAACGAAACAAAAGCGAAACTAAACCGAGCTACGTTTGAGCTGCGCAACGCTGACCGTTTATCAGCTTGGACCGCAACGCAAAGTGGCACGAGCCCAGCTTCACTGTTACAGCATTTTAGAGCTTGTGGACACAGCCTAGGTCTTATTTAAGAAAATGGTATCGGGTCGGTACATGAGTTCAAGTACTCGCCGATACCCATGCTATCGGAATCGGAACAACCCTAGCTATAACGGGGTCTTTTAGAAAAGGGGCCTGTCCAAATTTACCCCAAATCCTACAAAACCTGCTGAGCACATGCAACAGTTGAGTCATAAATGATAAAAAAACATTATTTCTATGGTAAATAACCTGGTTTTGCCAAAAGTGCTACTTTATATCAATGATTTAGGTGGTTACAGACTAGCTAAATCATGTTTTTTTTCATATGTGCTTAAATACCTTAAAGCACTTGCCCCGGTAATTGCTGCATGCAGCTATATTTTTTCTTGTGAAATTTACTACACTCTAAAACTGGGTTAAAAATAACCCAGCGCTGGGTGAAATATAGACAGTGACTGGGTTGTTCTAACACAGCGGTTAGGATTAAATGTTTAACCTAGCCTCCTGGTTAGTTTTATTTAACTATTTAAACTATTGCTTAAATATAACTGTATTTCTTGCTTAAAATGAACGTAAAATAGATGTTTGGTTAATTTTAAGCCAGCCATATAGTAGTTTTTACACAATAGTTGAGTTAAATAAAACTACCCAGAATCGCTGGGTTGTTTTACCCCAGTAGCAATTTGTTTTAGTGTGTGCCTGAAAATGGACATTTTCTCCTTCGTTTTTATTATGTTCCAGGTTCAAGGTGAGGACCTCACACATACCATCAATACCCATCTCCAATGATCAATCCAATCAAGGCTACCACACCCTTTCCTGACAGCAGCACCTGTGTCTTATCAAATGCAGTGGCGTCACAGTCCCGATCTGCAGTATCATGACTAATTCATCCGTCTTCTTTCACTCAGCTAAATAATGCTGCCCTCTGAACCTGTTGCGTTTCTTTCTGGTGAGGGATCGGTTACACACGCAGGTCTCGGTAAAGTGATACATGGTCCAGCTAACCCTGGAAAGGAAGCTAATATCCGAGGACACGTATTTTCAGGCCAGTCAGAATGGAGATGTGGGTTAACGCAGGAATCACCAGAGCGATGTGCAGTGCTAATTGATCTTTGACCCAGGCAGGAGCGCAGCATCGCCCGGCCCTAAGCCAGTGATCGAATTTACTGATTGGCTTTTAATGAAACCACAGACAGTCATCGATCCCAATCAAAGCAGTTTCAGTTACTGCTACAGATATGCAGTTAGTGCACTGGCGCACACCTGATGCTTCTCTTTGTTTCGCAGCAGATTTCAACGCTCCTAAACTGGCATGTAATTGGTGATGACAGCCACCTGTCATCTGCCAGTGTCTTATCAGCGGTCAGTCAGATTGCACTTATTCACAGCAGGGTTGCCCATTTTACAACATTGTGCACCTTCATGCATATTTGAAAAACTGGCAGGTTCAATGGAACTAACACCGGGTCTCAATAACATGATCCAAAATCGGCCTGGCCCGCAGAATTAAACGTGTCCGAGGCTGATGTTGTCATGGTGGAAGGTTTTTAGTACCGCTGTTGTCCTGTTCTTGTGCCAGAATGGCAATCAAAATGACCCGAGAACATGAATAAACTAGATTTGTATTTTCTTCAGAAAATACTGTTTGCAAGGGTAGGACAGAACACAGACCAATACTCGGTTCAGGAAGTATTTTCCATTTCATTTTCTCCACAGGGGGTTTAAACAGATCTTTCAGTTCCAGAGTTCTGAGCTGTGAACCAAACCAACCAGCTCTGGGATGAATCATAACTCTGCAAACTTTGATTTGAAGCAAAAAAGTATTTCAAAATCTGAGAAAGGTGCACTTTTTTTGAGGCAGTGAACTATGTATTCCATGGAGCATTGAGAAAGATGTAATAGAATCAAATGGTACACAACCAGTGGTATAATACAAAATTATTAACCCCAGGTCATAGTATAAAATACAATATATTTAAAGCTTATAGCAAAATATTTAAATATATACAAGTAAATATGTTGTTTAAAAAAGTAGAGAAACTGATATAAATCACAATGATTTATGGGAATAACAGTAGCTTTTATTTCAAATGAGCTTGTATTATTTGTATTATTTTATTATTGAATTGGCTTTTATTATTTTCATTTTATTGTTAGTATAATATTTATTTTGTATACTGTTTTCTTTCATTTTTTTCATTTTCTAATATTAAGACTAAAATGTGTTTTTAATGTCATTTTAATTTCTTTCTTTCTTTCTTTCTTTCTTTCTTTCTTTCTTTCTTTCTTTCTTTCTTTTTTATCTAATAACAGTGTAGAGTGAAAAATTCCTGGGTCAAGTTGCCCAATTTATTTAAATATATGTACCATTACCTAATTGTGATGTGGATGATGTATATGTATGTAATGTAAAAATCACAATCCTGATTTTTATTTTCTCACAATTGCAAGTTTACATCTCGCAATTCTGACTGTTTTTCTCAGAAATGCATAATATAAACTTTAAAGATTTATAAAGTCAGTTTTGCATGATAAATTCGCAATTTCAATAAAAAAAAGCCTTTTTTCACCCTCAGAATTGGACTTTATAATGTGGAATTCTGAGTTTATATCTCACAATTCTGAGTTTTGATAATCTTGGTGAGAAAAAAGTCAGAATTGCGAGATACAAACTTGCATTTGTGAGGTAAAAAGTCTAGAGTTGCAAGTTTTTATTTAGTAATTCTGACTTTGTTGCAAATTACTATTTAGATGAACTTTTTTTTCAGTTTTAGCTTTTGTTTTTAATTTAAATTTATTTCCGCTTAATAATTTTAGTTTCTGCTCATTTCAGTTTTTCTGGTTTTTGTTTAAAGTTTTTAATCTAATATTTAGATTTTCTTTTACTTCTGCTTTAATTTCAATCAACAAAAATGTTTCAATACTTTTACTTACTAATAACCATAGTAAAAAAAAAAAAGTAAGTATTTTAAATATATTACTTTAAGTATAGTTCAAATCCATTAACATATTTACTGACATATGGCTCTAAACTTAACTTTACTGATATAAAAATTATACTTTACATTTATTTGGAGTACTTCTTGTGCACAGTGTACATTACTTAATATTAAGCCTAAAATTAGTTTTGATGAAGATTGTATGATCTTTGAATAATATCGACCTTTAAATGCAAGATATTTAAATTTTACTTAAAGTATAATTGCTATACTTTACAAATATACTTCCGTATATCTTTAGTTGGACTTTAGCACTAATTTCGTGTAAGTGCATTAAGTACAAAATTACAACAAGTACAATTGCAGGATATTTTTTTTAAGCATTTTTATTAGCATGAAAATGTATTTCAAATATATTTTAGTATATTTATTTTTTTGGAATATGCCTGCTTGTACAGAAGGATATACTTTACTATCGCTAAACTTTGGAGCTCATGGTAGATCTGTCTTGAAAGTTTTATATGTAATTGTGGGCAAGTTTGCATAATTGTAAAGTTTTCAAAAGTACTATTCATTTCTTTTTGCATCAGACTGTCTTAATGAGGAAAAACGTACTTGGAGCACCTTTAACTTGAGAGAGAGAGGAGGAATGGCTGAGGAATTGCCTTTTATGCTCTCCATAAAGGGAGTTTGAAGAGGAGAGGTGCCTTTTTGTGGTGTACTGCAAGATCCATATCCCACTTACATAGTGTCGCAGCCTCTCAATGTGGCATGATACATTTGGCGAATTTGAATATGCTAATTTTTAACAATGCAATTAGTTGCCAAGGTGACAGAATAAGACTGAAGGAAGACTGCTGTGTTATGCTCTCAGAAGCGGCAGTATATTAGAAACATTTGTCTCTCTCTTTGATCTTCTACCTCTGCTTGAGACATTAACCGTGAAGGAAACGGGGGCAGAGGAACGCTCTCCGTCTCCCGTTTTTCGTAAAGACAATTTCTCTTGACATGTGGAATCATTACCATGACTTCGATACCCAGGGTCTCCAACACTGGGGCCAATCAATACGCGTCTCCATGGTGATTTAAACAGCAGGGACCTCAGCTGAAACCTTCTCATTCGTCTTATTACGCCGACCATCATCCGTAATCGATGATGGCCTGTATCATTCACTCGTTCTTACTTTGATGCGTCTGTGTCCAAAGGCGTTCGTCTGCACGTGTGTGCAGTGTGTGTTTAAAGTAGTCAAAGGTACAGCAGATGCCCCTTTAATGGATTCTCATCGATCGGAACGGAAAACGTTCCAACTTCACTGCTCGCTGGCACCTGATGTCCTTTATCGGTGTCTGTCTTTCTCCTCGTTCTTAGCAAAGTCTGTGTCCCTCTCTTTCACTTCACCTCTAGTCAGCCCACTTGCTGGATTCCCTCGCTCAGGAAGAATGTACGTGTGTGTTTTTTGTCTCTCTGCTTCTATATTGACTACATTAAGCGGAAGGTGTTGATCTAGATGAATCATGGGGCTTCATGAAGTAACATTGAGGACACACATAAAAAAGGGCTGCGAAGGGTGTATACGCCATTTCCGACGTACATGTTAGGATTTATTTAAAACAAACTCGACTTGAGAATGTCCATGCAGCCGACTTTTACTGCTGTCTGCATTTTAGTGCAAAAATGCCTAAAAAATGCACTTTTCAGTCAGAAGTGAAAGGCTATTCGCTGTTATTGACAGTTTTACATATTTAACTGTGCAGTCAACAGAATTAATGCTGCAAAAAGGCACTAAGGGAAAATTCACATTTGTGTCATAGTTTCTTATTTCATTAATAAACAACTAATGTGTGGAGCACTTTATTTATATTTCTTTCTAAAATAAATAACAAATCATCTGTAATATTTTTAAATGCAAATACAACGTTCAGAATTGTGAGTTATAAACTAGCAATTCTGAGAAATAGTCGGAATTTCTGAGAAATAGTCGCAGTTCGAAACAAACACAATTCAGAGAACATAGTCTTTGTTTTTGTTTTTCTCACAATTGTGAATTTTATATTCAGATATTCTGACTTTATAACTTGCAATTGCGAGTTCATATCTAAGATTTCTGGGAAAAAAGTCTGAATTGTAAAAAAAAGTCAGAATTGCGAGATATAAACTTTGCAATTAAGAAAAAAGTGACAATTGCTATTTTTTGTGTGAAATTCTCGCAATTGCACGTTTATTTTCAGCTATTCTGACTTTGCGAGTTTAAATCTCACCATTCTGACTTTTTTCTCAGAATTGTAAGCTTTAAACTCGCAATTGTGAGGAAAAAAAGTCAGAATTTGCGAGAAATCAAGTTTTAAGCTATACTGACTGGTCCGTGTAACGCTTCACAATTAAATTTTCAGACCATATGGTGCAATTGCAAAAATGAAAAATTTAACCAAACATTCATTTTTCCATTTTTTCCATAAATTAATAATTGCCATTTTCTCTCTTTATTTCAATTTTACTTTTGCTAAATTGTGACTTCAGAAATGATCGTTTGAATAAATGAAATCTAAGCGATCTTCTATTTTTCCATTTTTTTTAATCTTACAATTTGCGCTGTGGGCTGCACCATTAGCGCAGGGGTGTGGCCGTGGACTGTTTCACAAAAGCTTAAGGTGGCTTAATGTATCCTACTAGTACAGTGACACTGGAAGAAGCACTTTATTAATAATAAACATATAGTCTATACTATTTACAGACATGCAGAATAGCCCAGAATGTAAAAGCAATTTGCACTAAATTGCACGTTAAATTGTTTTGTGCCCCATTAAAAACTTAAAGAAAATACGTGGCTCAGTGAACGAAGACAGTGGTATAAATGAAAAAGCCCAATGCAGTGTATACAATCCAATGTATTAATAAAGTATAGGTTACTGGGTTCAAAGCAGATCATGGCATTCTGAAAAGTTGAGATGTTTTCATCTCGATGAGGTGCGGACGCACCTGAAAAAAACGAGTGTGTCGCGACCGTGTCGCTTCCATTATGAGCATACAGCGCGCCTACATTTGAAATAACGAACTTGAGTGCGCAAAAGACGCAACATGTGAACGGCCCCTTAAGCGTGTGTGAAACAGTCTGCGGCCACACCCCTGTGCTAATGTTACAGACCACAGCGCAAATGGTAAGATAAAAAAGGAAAAATTGAAAATTGTGTAGATTTTATTTATTCAAACAATAATTTCGGAAGTCACAATTTAGTAAAAAAAGTAAAATTGAAAAAAGGAGAGAAAATGGCAATTATTCATTAATGAAGTAACTGATAAAAATGGAAAATGTAAATGTTTGGTTTCATTTTTTGTTTTTGCATTTGCACCATATGGTCTGAAAACTGAATTGTGAAGCATTACACGGACCCTGACTTAACTCGCAATTGCGAGTTTAAATCTCAAAATTGTGAGTCAGAATTGAGGAATATCAACTTCGCAAATTGTGAGAAAAAAAGTCAGAATTGCAAGATACGGACTTGCATTTGCGAGGAAAATTTCAGAAATGCAAGTTTTAATCTCACAATTTAGAATTTTCCTTGCAGTTGCGAGTTTATATTCAGCTATCCTGACTTTATAACTCGCAATTGTGAGTTTAAATCTCACAACTCTGAGTCAGAATTGTGAAAAATCGAAAGTCGCAATTATCTTTTATGTTTTATTCAGTGGCCAAAACGGCCTTCCATACTTGTCAATCCAAAAAAAAAACACCTAATACATTTATCTAATAATAAAAATGCATATTATCTAATAATAACGTAGATGGTCAGCATCAGGATCAAGTCATCCAAAGTAGTTGACATCTTTATGATGTTTGTCTGTGAAGTGACAGTGGGAACCAATTAAATCCTGATTTCTCACACAAATCACCAATAACCAAATGTTTCATGTCTGAAACCCTGAGTCTGTGATGAAGGGAGGGAAAATCTGTCTCTGTTCACCCTTTCAAAGATCATTCATGATGTAATTTTTTCTGTTCCAATTCCTCTTCCAGGCTTGTGCGTGACTGAAAGCTAATCAATGGGACAAGGAGTCTCTGGAACACACAAACACCTCCACTTTTTCCCCTCTCTGCCCTCTATTCATTGATGTCCCTGTCTGTGATCTCAACTGATAGAGAGAGACAGGAAGAAAGAAAGAGAAAGAGGGAGCATGAATGTGGCTTTTAATAATGCAACAAAGAGCAGCCACACCTGTGGCGTAGAGGCCACAGCAGGATCAGAGCCGGCGAGAAGCCACTCTCCTGTTTGTGTGTAAAAAAAAAAAAAAAATTCTGCTCTCTTATAAAACTGACCTTCAGATGCTTGGCAGAACACAGAAATGAGACGATAAATACAGTCTGCTGATGCTGATGCTAAAACATATTTGTGATTATACATAAAAACAGGTCCAATTTATTAACATTACTAAACTAACAATGAATTATATATTTTTCAACAGTAATCTTTGGTAATGTAAATAAAAATACATAGTTTGTTCATGTTAGTTTCATGTTAGTTTTAATACTTTTATTCAGCAAGGATGCATTGAATTGATCAAAAGTGACAGAAGAGACATTTATAATAATATTATATATAATATAGTATATAATATTTCTATTTCAAATAAATGCTGTTTTTAAGTCAATTTTTGCAATGTCTACCACTAACATTTCAAAAATCCTGAGCAAAGCTCACTGAAATGGTCATTATTTTCACAGTTTTGTTTGATGACACTAGTGGCTCAGATTAATTTTAATTTATGAAAGCCAACAAGACATGGCATTAGCAAACATTTTCGTCTTTGTAATGACATTCAGAGTGATATTTAATGAAGATAAATCTAAGACATGACTTTATTTTGTGTTGCAAAGTCTCTATATTATTGGAAGGGAGCATTTGGTTTTGTGATTTTAGCCAAAAACGAAACTTGTGGTGGAGCAAGTTGTTACATTTTGATGATTTATGCTTGAAATAATATACAATGATGAGTCGTTTAAGTGAAAAAGGTTTTATTTCATTAGGAGGTGCCCACAATGTAGATTATTTCAGGTTTATTATTATTGTGGGGGAATTTGGTTTCCACAAAAAACACTAAACATGACCCAAAAACATTCTAAGTACTGACAACCTGAGCCTTTAACAAATGATAAACTATATACATGGAAAACACAAAAATACACACAACCTGACAGTAGACAGGTATTGAGAGGACAGCTCTGTAATTAAACAGCAACTTGCTGTCAAAACATTTCAGCGTCACAACTTGAAACCCAAGAGATGAATGTGTGAGTGTGTTTGTCCTGCCTCTGTCTGTTCTGGTGTGGTTCATTCAGACAGGTGTCAGTGTGTCCTCTCTTTCTCTCTTTCTTTCTGTCTGGATATTGACCGTCTATGGAAAGTGCAGCGAGCGGTAAATAATTTAGCCACTGTCTTCTCTGAGAATCAGGGTGTACGAACAGCAAACATCAAAAAGATGAGAGTGAGACAGCAACTTTAAGGCAGTTTTCTTTAGAAAAGTGCCATAGTTAACTCACTTTTTCCTCTTATAATGTTCACTAGCCTCTAAATGAAAGTCAAACTCCACTTGTCACTGTAAAAAAACTTTAACTAGGGATGTAATGATATTAAAATATCACGCCAAGATAATATTGCGATATGAAGTCCACAATACAATATTTAAAAAAGAGACAAATAAACAATTGAAAAAAGTAGAAAATTTAGTCAATTCTTACAGTTGAATACTTCTATTGAATTCACTTTGAGAGTTCAAAATTAATTAATCGTTAATTCTTAACGAAGAAAACTTAAGTCAGAAAAAGTCAGTGAATTGACTTGTACTTGAACTTTAAAGGGAACTCAACCCTGGTTTTATAAATTACATTCATACTGGTGTTTTAGGGAAGCCAAACAACTTGGAATATAATAATAACAACAACATTGACAGCAATAGCCATATACTGTAAAACAATCGCACTGCAAACTAAAATTAATATTTCATAGGTATATTATTTTAGCTTTACAGCAGGGAAATTACAATACTACTTTCCTAATTTCTGCACTTGAAAGAGATATTTTGAATTTGGACTGCAGCAACATTACCCATTTAAACCGCTTGTTTTTAGCAATACACACTGCACTTTTTAGCTTAATTTTGAAGGAAACTATAATATCGAGACCGTTTTGCTGTCACAAGATCACGTTATTGATAAAATCATCCCTAATAATAACAGATTATTGTTGTATGTTTTACAAGAAAACAGCGTTCTGGTCATTCTACATTAAATTTAAAATCTAATTCAGTGTGTGCCTTGCATTAAATTACATTATTTATGTCACATGCTGGGGTGTCAATTATTTTATACATTTAGAAATATTAGGAATTATATTGGTACTTATCAAAACTGATCCATCTATATTTATGTGCTAAAACATCACAGACTATCAGAGGGTGCAGTTCATTCATAGAATTCCCCCTTGTGTCCTCCTATAGTACTAGAGAGCAGTCCTGGAAAAACAAAGCTTATTTTATGGTGAAAGGTGAGAGGAAGAGGAAAAAAGACGAGTCCAGCAACACTTCCAGCACGCTCGCTTTATGTCAAGAGGTTGGAAATCCAGTGACAGGGAGTCAATACCAGCAGCTGTAAATAACTTTGCCATTTCCTCTTTCTATCTGTCTCTTTCTTCCTCCATCTCTCTCGCTCTCTCTCCTCTCAACCTTTTTTTGAGAGATCCATTAACATGCAGGACAAAGAGCAGAATGTTCCTGTGGAATGTAATGACATTGAAGTGAGAGACTGAAGCTAAAACGAGCCGCTCTTAAGGTTCATGAGGCCCAGGTGGGATCTAAAACACCGTTCGGATTCAGCTCTTTACAGAGAAGCGAGACAAATGTGTGTCAAAACTCCACATCTCGCTGGTCTTTTACTGGCGTGTTTGGAGCGGAGGAAGTTTAATGTTTCCTACTTGAGAATTCAAGAGGAAAAAGGTCTGAAAGCAAAGCACATATTCATCAGCTGGAAACTCTAAAAGTACTAGCCATTTCCATTGTCTTCAAAAAACAAACAGTTTTACTCTCTCTCAGGTTTTTAATCTGTTTTAATCCTTTTTTTTTATATTTTGTGAGCAGCTGCATCCAGGTGATATTTCTATGAAGCGATTTCACTCGGCTCAGAATAGATTACTGCTGACATTTAACCGAAATGTGTTGGCTAATTCAGTCGAGGGGTTTAGAGAGCCCAGACGGGCCTGGCGGCGGACCAGATTCGCACAAGACCGCAGAGCTGAGACGCGTCGGGACATTAAGAGAATCTGATAGAACCTGTCCTTATTAACCCAGCAGCTGAAAGGGAGCAGTGGAAGCTGTTTTCCAGGATTTTCATGAAAAAATCTTCTTGCCGATGAATTATGGGTAAAAGCTTTCGCAGTGATCTTGTGATTACACTGGAGATTAACAGTCTGAGAGCAGATTCGCTTTGATAAATCTGACCACTGCTGGAGTGGTTTAGCAGTAGGAGGTTATCTGCATAGGGCATGAACGTTCTAAATCTGAAAATAGCTGAACAATTTTCAGACAGGTATGCATGACCTAAATTCAGTTTATTGGGCAAAACCATCATAAATGCTGATTATCGTTTTCAACCTTAGACGCAAGTCATTATGTCATTATACAATTTCTGGTCTCTCTTTCAGTCCTGCTAATCCTTTTTATATCCATTATGTCTATCATATCAAAGTCAGTGAGGCAAGAACCAGCAGGCAGAAAATCATAATTCTATGATATCATAGGAAAATTATATCATAGAGAGATCCACTAGACCCTCATGACTGTTTGTCAAGGTCTGTACGTTTATGTATTACTATTTGCATATTTGTACATATTTTGGGTTTAAATATACACTACAAGTCAGAAGTTTTTGAACAGTAAGATTTACATTTATTTTTAAGTTCTGCTTGCCCAGCCTGCATTTATTTGATCCAAAGTACAGAAAAAAACTGTAAATGCTTCTTTGATGAAATCATCTGTAACATTATACATGTCTTTATCATCACTTTTGATCTATCTAAAGCATCCTTGCCAAAACAATTATACTAATTCCAAGTTTTTGAATGGTATAGTGTATAATGTTACAAAAACTTTTTTATTTCAGATAAATGCTGATCTTTGGATCATTCTATTCATCATAGAATCCTAAAAAAAAAACATACTCAACTGTTTTAAATATTGATAATAATACTAAAAAAATGTTTATTGAACAGCAAATCAGCATGTTAGAATGATCTCTGAAAAATCACGTGACACTGAAGACTGGAGTATTGATGCTGAAAATTTAGCCTTGATCACATTTTAAAATATAATCAAATATATATGTTTTTGCTGTACTTTGGAGTAAACAAATGCAGGCTTGGTGAGCAGAAGAGAAATCTTACTGTTCTAAAACTTTTGACTGGTAGTGTATAAATATATTTTTATTTTTTTATGTTTCGTATATATTAAACCGGTTAGTTAAGTTTAGATTGAACAGTAAATTGAAAGTATATTCCAAAAACGGTTACAATTCCTTTTTTAAATATAAATTGTAGCTAATAATATATGTAATCAATATCTGTGTACCAGATATACAGTGAGGCATTAAATACAAAATGACAACAAATACAAGAAAAATGTAAGAAACAAAACAACATGTACTGTGCATTAAAAAATAAAGACAATGTGTGAGAGACAGGGAGACAGAGGCTGAGGGAGAGATGCTTGGACAACAGACTGGGACATAGACAAGAATCCTAACAGCAAGAGATGATAGATTCAACACAAGCCCAGAGTCCAAATGAATAAGCTCAGAATGAAACAGAAAACCTAAAGCAGAGCAACTGTCTGTCTGCAGAATGCAAGACAGCACAGCGCTGAAAGTCCAACAGGTTACAGTCTCTCTCTCTCTCTCTCTCTCTCTGTTGGAAGCCATGACCTTTCTGCAGTCTCTGTTTCTTTCTTTCTTTCTCTCTCTCGCTCTCTTTCTGTGAACAGACTCCCACTTCTGAGCCATTCATCAATCTTGCTGTTTGTTATTTCGCTTTATTCTTCCTGATCTGCTCCTGTATTTTAGCTCTTCGCTGCTGCTTTTTGTTGTATTGTTGTGCTCTGATTCTGTAATCCTCAGAGATATAATCTGTGCATGGCAATTCAAATAAAGTAGTTAATAAATAGTTTGAAATATATGTTTTATTTTCATATAGTGTTATTTTATAGACAATTTATGACCTAGAATTTTAATGGTAATGTTTTTTTTAATCCTTTTGAGAAATATGACTTTTTAAAGCTTAATTTTAGTTCATCTTACTGTCAGTAGGCACAGATTTTTTTATAGGTAAAAGTACTTTTCCATTTATTTTTCTGAAATTGCACATTTATTGAGTAATTTTGAGTTTGACTGCATTCTGCAGACCTGTTTATCTGCAACTCTGTTTTCAAGAAAAGTTACTGTGATGGTACACACATAAACGCATTCACATTCACATTCAGAGAATGCTCTCTTTCTCTTTCTAGTTCTCAGGTGAAGTCTTTTGAAGTCCAATGCTGCTTTATTTGTATGACTGTCAAACCACAGCACTGCGAAGCACTGTAGCTTAATCTATGACTTTAACAACACAAATAATTGAATAAACAAAGTACATATAAATGCATTTGCATGCATGAAAAGAAATAACATTAAAGGACGGACAAATTAATATGTTTAGAGAAGAAATTGCGAATGCACTCTTTGAGATTATGTATTATGTATGCAGTGTGGGTGTAGCATAAATCTTCACAAAGGCAATTTTTTATTTTTTTTATTTTGCATAGTTTAAAAGGTAACTGGTAAGTTTTAGAAAAGTTTTATTTATGGCTTCTTCTACATAAATCTTTCTGAACACTCAGAATTAAAATGAACACATGTTTGTGACTGTAACGCTGCAGGTGAGTTCGGTACTCGCACACAATCCCAGAGTGGGACTCTCATTTATCAATGACAAAGAAACCTTGCCCGAGAAAGAGATCTTTTTAAGGACCAAATTAATTTCTAAATGTAATCCAAATGGGACTAATAAAAGTAAAGTCATTAGCATTTTTTGTATGGCTGAATTTAGTATGTTTCAGTCAGGTTCATTTGAATAAGTGTGAACACTGCCATCCGAACCTTGGTGTTCACCAAACAAATAGACAGAGACACCCTAAAAATGTGGGTCCTGGTTTGCTTCCAAACAAACTCTAGTGCGGTTCGACTGAAATATGAACATAATGTGGCCCAAAGTGATCTAAACAAACCAAAAAACAACATGATGTCACAAGACGTGACCCTAAAAAAGACAATGCTTGAGTATCCACATTTTTCTTCAACTCAGAAGCTTGAGACTTACAGTTTATTAGCCGCTGTAGGGAAATAACGAGAATAACAACATGCAGTAAAAAAATAATATGGTAAGACACACCAATTTGAAATATCAAGCAGCAAAAAAAGCTATTTTGTACAGCTAAAAATAGGCCGGAAGCAAAACCCATAAAACGTACAAATGGCTGCATCCACTCTTATGGGAAAAATAAGGTGGATAACTGGGATACCATAGGAGCTTTGTTGCATATTACAGTTTGGTACAGGCATTGTACACTGATGACATAACTTGACTTCCTTCTTCCTATTTCTTTAAGAACTATGAAAAAAGGCATATGTTAAGTCCACTGTCTCTTTTCAGTTATTAGAAATTTTCAAATTTTTCTTATGTGTTCATATGAAGCTTTTAGTTTAAGTCACTGGTATGACCTACTTTATTGTTAGGGAATTGTAAAAAAAAAAAAAACTAGAATACAAATGGATTAAACTACTTAATTTAGTGAGTGTACCATGATTGACAACATGTGGTTTGATACCTTGCAGTAGTCATTTTGTAAAATGCATTTTTCATGAAAATTGTCACTGGTGTTACCTTCCTTATGGGTAACAACAGTGGAGATCAGTATAGCAGGTCTTATGTATGTCACTGGTGATTCATTGTGTCAGTGGTATTACTGTGCACATTAAATAAATAAAAACTAATCTCATTGTATCTTGCATTTTCATTTTTTTCTGTAACTGTAACGACTGATGTGCAAAAAAAAAATCATAAAACCTTAATATTGCCAAAGTAGGTAACACCAGTGACAAAAAATGTACATGTGGTCTTTAAATAATTGCACAATAAAGAAAACAATTATATGTATTCATAAAGGTAATCTAATAATGTATTCCAAGTTTAAATGTTAGAAAAAAATACATTTTAAGACATCTTGCCATACCAAAAGTAGACATTTCTGTAGAATGACCCAAAAATTAAAGTGTGAAAACTAAGTAAACCAGGACTGAATGTATCCTTTACTTAATTTCTGGACTAAATGAACCAAGTGTAAACACACCCTCATTTACTGATTTCTGTCACAGTGGTTTCAACTCTACCAATCACACAGAATGTCAAATTCGGCAAATGTGTTAGCAACATTGAATCAATGCATTATAAAACACATTTAATGCCATTTCAAATAAATACAGCAAAATCTAAATCTGTGATCCTCACAGAACTTGTAGCATTTATACATTTCTATTTGTTTTAGATGCCTTAAATACCTTGGCATTGTATGTTTCCGTGTTCTAAACTTATAAAAATGTATGTATGCTAATAAAACACTTAACGTGCAAATACTGTACCTACGCATACAAATGAGATCACGTTGCTCTGACAGACGAGTAAATAGGGTAACAGAGAGCAATATGAGGCTAATAGAGATTCTGAACTGTCTCCAGTTTCTTTTAAATAGTGTCGCCTCTATTACCTCAGCTCTCTCTGTCTAACCTACAAACGACTGTCTTTCTGTTTCCTTCTTTCTGACTTTTTCTGCCATGCATTTTGCATGAAAGTAAAGTAACCTCTGTTTGAGTTTCAAATTGAGCACTCAGCTCTTTCATCTCGATTAGACCGCACTGACTTTTCTTTTTTGACCCTTTTTATTCATCCATATCTCTCTCCCTCTCTCTCTCTCTTTCTCTCTCTCTCAATTTGGCTTTAACTCTGAGCTGTTCTGTGGCGTGTATGATTATTTTTTATTTTTAGTGCCGTACCACTCCAGTAATGTGTGTGGCTGTGTAGGAAATCATGGCCTTTGGCTCAATATTAATCCAATAGATGAAAACATTCGAGCGACCCTGCATTTTCCTGTTTTAGCTCTATGAATGGAGTGTGTGTGTGTGTGTGTGTGTGTGGGAGGACCAAAGCACAGAATCTGAACTGAAATAAATCACACGCCGTTTACAGCTGCCAAAAACACACGATTGTGAACGTGAGCTCGCATGCGCACAGGCGCACACATGCGTTTATGGTGGAGGGTTTAAGTCAGGATAATCACTACGGGAGAGAGAATTTCACAGTTACGGTTTCTAGCCTGTTAGTGCTTTTCCGTTGGATTTTTACTCTAATATGCAGTACCAAAAGGTTTTCACTTTCTATCAGATCAGAAGATTACAGTAAAACACACCTTTCCTCATGACAATACCGAAATTAGAGAAATGCAGAGTGTGAGAGAGATGTGTGTGAGAACTGCGTTATGAAGAAAACGTTTGTTAGAGATGTGAGAGTCTACAGGTGTAAAAGAGGTTTGTGTTTCAGCTCTGAAGGGGTGCGAGATCAGCCTGAAATATCAGCAACATGTCTTTTGGCACCGATGACATCATTGTTCTCAGTTTTGAAAGATATGAGTGTTTATATAAGTGTGTGTGTGTGTGTGTGTGTGTGTGAGAACGGGGAAAAGATTGCTCCTTACAGTCTTTTGTTTTTACCGCATACATTATTGAGTATACATAGATTCACTTTTAGTACACACTTGCGGCTTTACTGTTTTTTAAAGTTTACTGTCATCATTTTCTTAGAGCTTGTTAATATTTATATGTGCTGGTTCACATAGAGTGTTCTTCACTTGTGAGTGTTGTTAGTCTTGTACTTGACTTGCATACCAATATACACATAGCAATAGCTGCCAAAAACACAGAGTCATGCGCCATGTAGTGGCACCAGAAAGTAATTGGGCACTTAAGGCAATCAAAATGTACAAATGTCATTGCACACTTTGTATTTTTAAAAGGGGTACTTATTATGGAATTCATATACTTAAATAGAATATATCTGTGAACTGAATCCAATGTTTTTGGACACTTAATTGCATGTTATTTAAAATGAAATGTTATTATAGTTGAAATTCATGTAAAATGCAATTATCTGAATTTTAGAGTTCATAATGCACTTAAGTAGTACTTACTGTACATCTTTATATGTAAATACATAGTTACTTTTGCGGTTTTGGTAAAATGGTTACATTTCAAGAATTTATGGTATTCACTCCAGAATTAAAATGTCCCCAAAATTTACTCACCCCCATGTCATGTTTATGTCTTTCTTTCTTCAGTCTAAAAGAAATTATAATACCAGGATTTTTCTCAATATAGTGGACTTCAATGGTGACCAATGGGTTGAAGGGCCAAATTGCCATTTCAGTGCAGCTTCAAAGGGCTCCACATGATCCCAGCCGAGGAATAAGGGTCTAGTGAAACGATTGGTTTAAACAACAACAACATTTGACAGCGACTATTTGCACTAAGTGTAAATAGCGATAGAAGCTATTTACACCAAGCGAAAATAGCATATTTTCTTAGCGAGAGATGCAATTTACACTAAGTGCAAATAACGATAGATGCTATTCACACTAAGCGAAAATAGCAATTAGAAGCTATTTACACTAAGTGAAAATATCATATTTTCTCAACGATAGATGTAGGGCTGGGTATCGATTCAGAAGTCTTGATTCAGTTCGATTTAGATTCTCAAGCTCTCGATTCGATTCAATTTTCAGTTTTTTTTTATTACTTTCAGTGAATATATTTTTAATACAAATGCTATTGATATTTCTAAAAACAAATATGAACAGTTAACATTAGTTTACAAATGGTGAATTAATAAAAATAAATTAAGACCTGGGCTTGCAGATAAATATAAAATATTTCATCTTTTTAGTAAGTGTTTTTATTTTGATATTTGTTATTGTAAAATGATTTATTTTAATTTAACATCTTTATGATTTATTTACTTGTTAGCCTTTCAATAAATTCACAACCCCCTTGCAGTTCCATTACAAATCCCAGTTTAATATAATGTTTGTTAATTACAATTAAAGGAATATATTTTCTCACTCGTATTTTTGTATAATTATAGTACAAGATTATCCTGTTTAAATCAATGTGTAATGTAATGGATTACGTTACTGACTACAATTTTTGTCATGTAATTTGGAATCAGTAACGGATTACAATTTGTAAGTAATCTACCCAGCTCTGTCTGCAGGTATGTACTTCTTTTTCACAAAGGATTAGCTACTAAAATAAATGGTAGATTTTAAATAAAACCAATACTTTATATGTTATGTTGTTACATTATTTTGTGTAGACATCCATCAGCTTGTTTAGAATGATTAAAAATGACTAAGAATGTTAGTTCTGAATTTAGTTCTAGAATAATTTGTTTGTGTATGCCACTTGGTATTTTGTAATGCAATGTAATAAAATTCATACATTTTAAATTTGACTTGAGTGCCTGAAAGTATCCAAATACTTTCTGAGGCCACTGTAAATCACATCAATGGCCCTGCGGTATGACACTACCACATATTCCCCAACCAAGAGGCTGTGCAGTGCAATAACCTGTTGAACCTTTGGTTAATATCCCAGACTTCAAAATCGAGTTATAACTAAACTGCACCCATGAGAAGTTTCCCGAAAATATTAAAATGGCTCTGGGAAAAAGAACAGAGTGGAGCCGATGATGACTCTTCTGATGGCAGTAAATGGCTGATGGATTCGTTTTACAGGCATCTGTTCAGTTCAAGCCTCAAGTATGACTCTCTGGCCACAGGATGATTCAGCACTGAAGATTATGTGAACAAAACCCACACTGTCAAGGATCTTTCTACTCTCAGGTTCAGCTCTGGAAAAGCACATGAAATGATGGGCTCAAACATTTTCTCACTGTTTAGAGAAAAGAGTTGCTTCCTGTCCTGAATGAAACCACCGCTGTTAGCACAATGTGAGAGTGGCACTTACCTGGATAGAGGTTCAGATGACACACAAGAATACAGAGACAGTGAGGTTTCATCCTGCGAATGGAAGTAAGTGCTTGAGAAACTTGAAGAGGGACCACTTTTCTAGGTTGATGTTTATCTGGTTATGCATTTCTCTTAAAACTGCTTTGCTAGTTTTTGGTTTACTCGTTTTTGACATATGGCAATCACACCAGTTGTCCAGTAATATTATTTCTGCCCTCTGTTGATGCATTTTGTTTTAAAACAGGAAGTTTGGGTTTGTCCCATGATGCTTCCCAATTCGTCTTCTTATACTTATGTCCTAACAATATGCATTTTTACTCACATCCTCTCACAGTAAGCTGAGCTGTCAATCATCTTATACACACTCCACAATCCAAAGCATGTTTAAACATTTGTAGTTCTGAACGAATCGTCCTTCAAAGCACAATGGGTTTGCATGGATCTGCACTTCAAAACTCCACCAGAAATAGAAGACCATCTGAGTATCTCTGGGATACTCATTTCAACATACTATCACTGGGGACACAGTAATTCTAATCTCGGATACTATTTAGGGCGAATAGCATGTGAATTGGAACGCAGGGCCTTTTTTAGGCTTTAGTTACATCACAGCCATTAACCATCATTTTCTAGTGAGTTGCAGATGGTATGAGGGGTCATTTTGGAAGCATTTGATTGATAGTGTAGGATGAGTCATCAATTTTTATTAATGTTATTTATAAGATAAAAACATGTTTAAAATGAGAGTGCGTTTAACAGAATGATTAAGTCAGGTCTTTATTCGTCTCATGGACGCCCATTTTAAGTGCAATTACGTTACAGAAGAATTTATGGACCGAGAGAGTCAAATGATTTTATAGATTCAATTATAGAGCTTAACTTCTATAGCCTGCAATATTCCTTTAAATCCAGAAAGTATGTGTTCATCCCACACATACCTCTGATCCCCATTGTTACATAACTTACACTCGACTTATCCCACATTACATTACTACACACACACACAGAAAAAGAGAGAGAAGTTTGTAATAGCAATGCAAGCACAAGCTGATTTTAAATACATCCTCACGAAAAGACTGGGACAGAAAGCGGAGAGGTTCAGAAGGTCTGAGTATGTGATTATGGCAGTTTGCCGTCTGGTTGACTAAACTCCTGAGAAATCACTTCAGCGTAACTGACTAGACTTTTTCTAATGAAAGATAAATGGATACAAACTTTCTCCCTAATTCTACGTACCATTATATCAACAGTTCTGTGAATGTTTCGTAATAGCCTGGCATTAAGTGAAAGATAAAATTCAGCTAAATTTCACTTCTTGTCTCTTCTAAGCTTTTATCAGAACTCGAAAGCCTTTAACGCAGCAGAGTGGATTTTGCGTAAGACTTAAGAGTTTTACCCTGTTTGACCTCCTTAAAATCCATGTCTTTTGTATCAAAATCTAATCTGGGAAACCGTTCGGCTCAGTTGTGAGCAGCGTATGCTAACTTGCAGATTACTCAAACCATAAGCTGTCCATTTCAGTAATAAAATGAAAGTATTCGGTTGTGTCATGCAAAGATTATTGCCAGACCCAACCAAAACAGAATGCTACTCCATTGAGTGGATTTTGATTTAGTAAAATCTCAAGACACTGATGACATTGAGTGTTTTTATGGGTGAGTCAGCAGTAAAGACTGTTATATTGAAAGAGACTCAAACACATTCTTTTTTACTTTCAGTAACACCTTGTAAGACACAGCCAACAAATGCACTAAGCTGTCATCGGAAATCACACGTCAACAACAGATAAAAGAATAGCACAACAAAGATATTGCTTTCCTTAGTGGACATTCAAACTTTTTTTTGTGAATATGAGATTGAGCTGAAGAATGAATACTGTATCAGATGCTGGTAATCACACTCGCTCAGTCCATATCTCTCTCATAAATCTCTCCTCTACATACATAGTGAGCTTTCAATATAATAATACTAGTGCTGCACGGTATAACAAAATTATTGAACTCTCAAAAATCTCAAATGTAAAAACTGCGATATGCATATCGTAACGGCATGCAATATTTGAGTCATTTTAATAATAGGTTACTTTAAAGCGTTGCAAAAAGTCACAGTTTTAGGTCGACACATATACCAGAGAATAGACTGGGCGCACAACTGACTTGGTTGACATTAAAAAGAGTTAAGTGCATTAAGTTGCAGAAAACAACTCCTTGCTGTCTCGTCTTGCTGTCTGACACACACCTGAAGTGCGTTCATTGTTCATTGTTCGATCAATGATGGCAGACTGTCCTGGCCAAGATGCAGCAAAACAGACTTAAGCCTTGGTACTACCACCACCATATTTCACAGATGGGATATGATTCTTAAGCTAGAATACAGTGTGTTCTGTTCTCTGAAAATAATAGCTTTTCATTTAAACCAATAAGTTCAATTTTGGTTTCATCCATCCATTAAACCATTCTCCAATAGTCCTCTGGCTTGTCCACATGATCTTTAGCAAGCAATGTTTTTTTTTGGAGAAGCCTTTCTTCTTGCAACTCTGCCATGTGCACCATTGGTTGCTCAGTGTTCTCCTGATGGTGGACTCATGAACATTAACATTAGCCAATGTGTGAGAGAGCTTTAGTTGCTTAGAAGTTAAGAAGTTTTGCAACCTCACAGACTATTACAGATTCTGCTTTCGAGTGATTTTTGTTGGTTGACCACTTTTCAGGAAAGTAACAGGGGGCCTAATGGTTAGGGAGTCTGACTTGTAACCCAAAGGTTGCGGGTTCGAGTCCTAGGTCCGGCAGGGGTTGTCGGTGGTGGGAGTGAATGATCAGCACCCTCTCCACCCTCAATACCACGACTGAGGTGAGACCCTTGAGTAAAGCACCGAACCCCCAACTGCTCCGCTGCCCACTGCTCTGGGTGTGTGGGTGTTCACTACTGTGTGTGTGCACTTGGATGGGTCAAATGCAGAGCACAAATTTGAGTATGGGTCACCATACTTGGCCACACATCACAGCCTTTCCTTTCCTTTGAATTTCCTCCATTTGTACACAATCTGTCTCACTGTGATTTTTTTTTTTTTTTTTTGAGGCATCCAAACTCTTTATAGTTTTGTAACCTTTTCTAGCCTGATGAGCAACATCGTCTTTTTCCGAGGTCCTCAGTAATCCCCATGTTCATGACATGATTCACTTCCACAAACATGATCAGACATTAGGAAAATATTACTATTAATTAAGCAAGAAACAAGCTGCCTACAATATAATTATGACTCATTTTATATTATATTATATTATACATTTCATATATGAAACAATACATTTATTAAAACCGTCTTGTAATCTCAAATTGCTCTTTAATAATTAAAAGCGTGCAATATTGTTTCTCTTTTATGCACATTAGGAAGGATCATTACAAACCAAATAACTTTTAATGAAAGAAAATAAGGCTTGGTCTTTATGTATTCAAACTTGAGCTCGTCTCTGGGGCACTTGAGAGACTCAAGAGGGCATGACAACATTTCCAGTACGTGAATACAGGGAGCAGCTGATACTCACTAGGCTTTTATAGTGCATTTTGGGAATTTCTAGAAAGCTTTTTGACCTTAAAAATGGCCGACTCCCCAGGCAGGGCACTTACCACCGAACCAGGGAGTCGATTGAGACACACCCGGCATCTTAAAAGACCTCTGTTAAAAACGTCAACAGTGCTGATAGCACTCATACATCACAAACGTCTATCTGATGTGTGTGTTTTCATCTGGAGGATGTTATTTTTAGAGCATGTGCTCATCTGCAATACGTCACTACGACACTCCCAGTTGATGCGAGAATGGCGTTGAGCAGATGTTTACACAAATCAGAACGTGTGTGAGTTTTCTGTTTTGACACAATTATGACACAAACATAAAACTCAGTGCATCTCTATATGTGTACATACTAAACAGGAAGACAGAATGCCACGTATCCAAGACAATACACTGCGTCTGATCCCACCCATGCTAGCGTTAACAACCTTGCCAGACAGAACTATATTTGAAGTGGAAATAGGATGAGACACAGTTATCTTTTATATTGAGCA
Source organism: Cirrhinus molitorella (assembly GCA_033026305.1). NCBI lineage: Eukaryota > Metazoa > Chordata > Actinopteri > Cypriniformes > Cyprinidae > Cirrhinus > Cirrhinus molitorella. Next base: position 15,234,428 of record CM065125.1, on the reverse strand, counting down.
TGAGGGCAATACAATTCCAGCCTGTGCCATTTCCTGAACCCATCTTCTCCCATGGGCCTGCTGCTAGTGAATATGAAGCGTTGTATGTGCTGATCTCTGTCAGGCTGCGATAATAGTCGCATGTATCTGTCCGTCCATCAGCACACATTTCATTTTCAGCTTTTGTCTGTGCCCAAGCCTCATTTTCAAGATGAGTATCTAGTAAAGACGCTTGGAGATAAATATACAATAGGTCAGAAGTATTAGCGAAGCGCTCCTCCCTTTTTCCAGAGAAGAAAGAGATATATAAAGGGAAAGCGGGCTAGCTGTGCGCTATTTTTAGCTTCCCCTATCATTAGCATGTTCTTAAGTCTCAAAGAGCATGAGTCTGAAATAAACATCCTTAAAACCTTACCAGCTCCCTCTGGAGATCATATACTTCACAGAAAAAGACCTCGGTTAAAGTCCACTGCGCACTGTGATTTCTTCTTTGTCTGATTGTCGCTTGTCAGATTGTATGATATGACCTGAGTGAGATCGTGGGTAAAAGCCAAGACGGACTATTGCACATCAACGCTCTTTTGTGTCAGATTGTACGATATACATCTCAGGGCCTTGGTCACGATTGACACCGTCAGCTGGGCGATCAATTGTCACGTAGCAGACAGCCTAATTTACACATGAAATTGAAATGGTACCATGCGAATCCAAGCAAGCTTTGCTGCTAATGTTTCGCTTTAAATAAAAAAGCAAAAATTCCGTGTCTGGGTCAGAGAGGATGTTTATGGACTGCTGACTTTTTCTGAACCCAAGGTCATTTGAATAACATGGTCATTAGTTTTTGTGCAGCCGGCGCAATTAAATGCTTGTCTGCGCTTTAGCTACTGGCTCTCAATAAAATCATTTAAATGTGCATTATGCTTTTCATTACAATCATCCTACACCAGTTCTTCTTAAAGTGATGAAGTCAGCTTCTGTTGCAGATCAAGAGCTCTGTTATGAATAAAGACTGAGATGACAGTGAGAGGTTTGAAGTTTGGAAGTTCAGAGGAGTCTGTGATTATTGCAACACTAGGAACAGAGATAGTCTATGTTTGCTCTGAGCTGTTTAATGGGCCAAACACCAAACAAACCTAGAGACTGATGAAGAGATGAGTGCTTTAGAGGATTACATGGGCAGAATTTTTGAGCTGATGGCATGCAACCTGCAGTACTAAATGGGGAACTGAATGTAAAAATCCTGCTGCATCAACAAGTTTCAGCAAACATTTAAAATCATGCAGCTTTCAGATATCCCTACTTTTAAACTTTAGAGGTAAATACATGATCATCAAAATCAATTCTGTTTCTAAATTATATATAAATAATTTAACTGTAAAACATCATTACAATTTAACTGATTTAAATTTGAATAAACACTGCCGTTCAAACCTTTTTAAAAAAATGTTTCTTATGCTTCTTATGCAAAGAAAGGCTACGTTAATTTGATTAAAAATACAAAAAATTGTAATATTGTGAAATATTACAATGTAAAATAACATTTTTATATGTTTAATATACATTAAAATCTAATTGATTTCTGTGATCAAAGCTGAATTTTGAGCATTCAGTATTCAGTGTCACATGATCCTTCATAAATTATTCTAATATGTTGATTTATTATCAGTGCTGAAAACAGTTGTGCTGCTTAATATATATACAGTGTGTGTGTGTGTATGTATATATATATATATATATATATATATATTTTTTTTTTTGGAAACTGTGATGCTTTTTCAGGATTCTTTGATGGGAAAAAAGTTAAAAAGAACAGAATTCACTTTTGTTACAATACACACAACCGTTCAAAATTTTGTGGTGAGTAAATTTTCATTCTTTCTGTTTTTGAAAGAATTTAATACTTTTATTCAGCCTTGATAAATTGTTAAATTGATGAAAACTGATAGCAAAGACTTATATTGTTAGAAAAGATTTCTTTTTTGAATAAATACTGTTTTTTTTTTTAACTTATTATACATCAAAGAATCCTGAAAAAAAGACTACATAGATAATTCTAATAATAAATCATCATATTAAAATTATTTCTGAAGGATCATGTGACACTTAAGACCAGTATAAATGATATTTTAAATTTTATTAAAATAGAAACCATTATTTTTGTTATTGTAATAACATTTCACAATATTACTGTTTTTTTTTATTTTCTGTATTTTTGACGAAAATAAATGCATCCTTGATGAACATAAGAGATTTCTTCAAAAAACATTACAAGCCTTATTGATCCCAAACTTGAACGGCAGTGCATTTTAAAATGTAATTTGAAATGCAAAGCTGAATTTTCCACATTACTCTAGACTTCAGTGTCACATGATCTTTCAGAAATTATTCTAATATACTGATTTGGTGCTTAAAAATATTTCTTATTATCAGTGTAACCGTTTTTTTATTTTTATTTTTTACAAAAATATAAAGCAGCACAAACTTTGATAAATTTGTTTCCAGGATTCCTTGGTGAATAGAAAGTTTAAATAAACAGCATTTATTTTAAATAATAACAAATGTTTTAACACTGTAAATGTCTTTACTGTCACTTTTGATCAACTGATGCAGTTCCTGCCATGTAAAAGTATGAAATGTCTCTTTTAAAAAATCTTACTGACACCAAACCTTTGTATATTATAGTACTGCATATAAAACAAATTTACAAAAATATAGAAATATTATTGACAAAAGTAAAAAATAATTCTCAGCACTAAGGTAGGTTTATGAAAATAACTTACAAAAAAAAAAAGAAATATATTCAAAATATAACCTGGCATCAGTCAACCTCCTATTTGCTTTTAGGTGTTACAGGTTGCAGAAATAATTTGACAGTCTGCAGTTGAATCCATGTTAAGCAGCTTTTACTGATGCTAATGTCTACTGAATGGCAGCCTGTGGCAAAGCTTAAACTCATTGGTTCAACTTCATGCACCATCAATTTGCACAGTATGTTGCTAAATATGTAGTTTTGCATTTAGATTTAACCTTTATATTTAATATTTAAAGTTTAACTGAAACTTTTAGATTTTTTAAAAGGTGTAGGTAATACTCTAAGAGCATAAAATATGACATTACAAAATCGCATATTTTGAACATGTTCCACTAAATCTGGCAAAATTCAGAAATTTGTTCACAGCGTAATCCATCTTTCATGTCTTATACGTGAGCTGCACACCTCAGTACAAAAGAATAACACACTGACTGAAAATAAAACACCTTTTTGCTATTTTGTTCCCCCCTCTGGCAGTACTATTTTTCAAAGTCAGTTTGAAATGTCCATATTTCTATTACTATTGACTCTTGTTTATGTTTCTGCTTTTTTCCTTTTGTACCTGTTTTGTTGTGCCAAAGGTTAAAATGTAGTTTGACAGTATGTTAGAAATGACTGAATGCCACTGGCTAATGAATCTAAATTGTGTAATTTAATTATAGATTCATAACCGTAATTAAATAATATTTGTAAGGCTCTCTTCTCTGGGGTGTCTGAAATGAGCAAACGCAAACTATGGCCTTGATATCTGTGTTAATGTCAAAAACAAGCCTCCTGCGGTACAGACATGTGATTTGTTCTAATCCGTCAAGTGCACCATCAGACAGCACACAGCGTCTGACATTGAAACAGCCGGAGTTGAGCCAGTGTTGCCTTGAGCAGAATGAATTTACCATAATCTAATAAGAAAGTTATTACATTTCCTTACAACATAAATCACTGTTAGCAACAGCAGTATCAACATCCCTGCAAACACACACAGGCAGAGGAAATCATCTATGGAGAAAACGTGAGCCCTTCTGTGAATCTCTGCTGAACAAATGAGAGAAGAACAGCAAGATGTTACAACTGTGCAAACACGTGCTGGCGGAGGAACATCAACAGAGCAGGAATAAATGAGATTTCATTTCTAATAACAGCATTAACTAATATGAGTACAAACTTATTGAGCTTAGTAGAGAGAGCAGTCTGTAGCAGGACACGCTGATAAAGGGGCTATGGGGTGGGACACGTGCTTCTCAAGAGAAAGAGCTGAGGACTTGCAGTACAAATACCATTTTTTCAATGACTGACCTCCTTTCCAGGGTTGTGGACCATTTAGAACTTATCTAATTTAAGGGATAGTTACCCGAAAATGAAAATCCTATCATCATTCACTCACCATCATGTTGTTCAGACCTGTATGACTTTCAGTCTTCTGTGAAACAGAAGATATCGTCATTGACTCAAATTGTCTTAAAATGGAGGTCAGCGTTAACCAAAACCAGGTCCTTAAAAAGCCTTAAAATCTTAAATTTAGATATATCAAATTTAAGGCCATAACAAATCTAAAAGTCTACAGTATGATTTCAAGAGGTCTTAAACTTTGGGCAGGAAATACAAGAATGGCAATAAAGCTTGACAAATATTATGATTTTACTGAATGAAAATGAGTCAGGTGTTGCTGCTTTGTGTACTTCAGTTACTGGGTAAACCGCTATATTTCTGTCATTCTGAAAAGTACCACCTTCTGGCAGACAGTAAATCTGCATTTTCAATAAGCCCATCTGCTGTTTTAAATGCACTTTGCAGAGGCGGTAATTAGGTTTGGAACGATATGAGGGTGAATAAATGATGACTGAATTTGAATTATATTCAAGTTTTGATTTAAATTCAAGTTCATCATTTATAGAAGTAAAATGGAATAAAATTCAAAGAAATATAAATGTAGTTGTAGTAAATTTATATTCTATCTAATCAAAAGCTTTTTGTGGTACTGTATGCCACAAATAAAATAATCATCAGAATAATTATTTTGACAGTAGGCCTGTCACGATTATTAAATAACCGTCTGATCGCGATTATTTTGTCTAACCGCGGTCAATTCAGACAACCGCGATTATTGCGCAAAAAGGGCTGTGTTCATATATGCACTGTAAGTTTCAGGAATGAAATTAATTAATTGAATTATGCTACATCAATCCACATGTACAGAAGAAGTGTTGCTCTACTGCTATCCCTATGACTTTGAACTAGTTGTTCAGTTTGGTTTCGCACACACTGCATTAGAGCCCATCCGACCCGAGTCTGTCATTTTTTCCTCCTTCTCTCAAAACAGCACGTTCAGCTATTAAAATAGGTGCATATTCAATCGTTTGTGTAGAGAGTGGAAGATGCGCGCTTTACATTGAGGCGCCACCGCAAACGCTTGTATTTTTTTCCACTTGAACGCGGATCTCTTCCAGCTGCGCTGAAGGCACGGAAGTGAAAACGAAAGCGAAAGCAAACGTGAAATCTTGTGTTGTTTGCGCCAGCGCGCCAAGTTTTTTTCATCACCGTAATTGATGAATTATAACCGATGTATGTATAAAATAAAAAAATAAGGAGAAGCCTAAAACACGACCGACGCCCGGCCCGCATCTGAACTATGGTGTGAAAATTGGGTCGTGAAAAAGATAAAGTGCAGTAGGCTACTTTTCACAACAAAGCATTTCTTCTAACATTAGCTGTACAACCGAATTTAGTTGCAGTGTATGTGGCGAGAACGTACAAAGAGGTGAAAGAATAGACGTGATAGCAAAATAAATAAATAAATAAATAAGTAAATGGAAGGGCACAGCAAATTAAAGAAAAATCCACTGGGGTGGATATGTGTTTCTGGTTTTCAGAAATGTTTCACTGTTATTTTGTCCCTAATTACAATCCTTTGAAACTATTTATTTAATAAAGTGCAAAAAACTGTGTGTCAAAACCATGAAACAGACAATTAATCACCATAGTGGTCATAATTGTCAATGCCCTAAATCAGACAATTAATCGTCAGCCAAATTTCATAATCGTGACAGCCCTATTTGACAGTATTGAGTTTAGTTTACAGTAACACTTTTTGAGAAAAGTTATATATTCTGCTGAGAATAAATAGAAGTCATAATGTAATTTTTAACCCTTAAATGCATACCTCAGGTCTTTAGCGAGCCAGGACGTCATTCACTACCTGCTCCCTCCTTCATTTTTTCAAGTTTGACATCAACTTTCTTAGTATTCCTCAATCTATTCATTCTAAACAACATAACTAGAAAAAATAACAAAATATAAATGAAGGTCTGTTTTCTTCTTATATATATATATATATATATATATATATATATATATATATATATTTTTTTTTTTTTTTTAAAAAGTGTATAGGGTCGCTAGAGACCTGAGGTGTGTAATAGTGTATGTATATTTTCGTGCCCAAAAATATGTAAATATCTGATGACTAAACGTGCAATTTACTTTTATTCCTCAAGGAGGCACTGTTTAATAGACAATAATAATGCAATGTTTCACTCATAACTATCGCAGGCATAAAACAAAAGAAAATCATCAGCAAAAATTTTACTGGCTTGAATGGCTTTACTGCAGAGCAATTACTGTATGCAGTGAAAAATAAATGTCACTGTTATTTGATGGTGAAATTAGTGATGGTGAAGATGGTGAATATACTGTGCAAGTGCAATCTGAGGATGCTGGCGATTGTAAAATCATCTGCTCAGATTGAACCCTTCAAAGTTTCAAAAGGTAATGAAATATGCTTTATTTTATTCTTCTGTAATTGTTCTTAAAATATCAAGACAGTTTTTTGCTATTGCAGAAATTAGAGATCCATCCGTGCTAGATATAAGTCCAGGTCGCTAAAAACCCAAATATGTAATAATGATTGGCGAAACATTCATGCATTTAAGGGTTAATGAAATTCCTCTCTGTTACTGTGTTGAGTATCTTTGAATTCCAATTCAGTAAATTCCAATTCATCATTTCAAGTTCCCATGAAGTGAATTCTAACCTCAAAACTCCAAAGACTAACCTGAAAGGTAGCCGATTCTTTACCTCTGAGTTTAGCCCAGCCCTGCTTCTTTTCACAGATATCAGCCAGCCAGAAAATCACATTATACAGTCTATATGTACATCAGGCTGGGAGATGCATAAAAGAAAGTGAGAAAGCACTTGTGGTGTTTCTGATGTTTCCATGGAAACCATCTAAAGAGTGTCATCTAGTTCTCACATTGTTTGGGTGCATTATGCGCATCCCCTTTGTGTTTATGTATGTGTGCCATGCGTGTACGATGATATTTGAGAGAGAGAGAGAGTGGCAGGTAATGAGAAAACAGTAGGAAAGATGAACGGAGAAATGAGGGATAAAGAGTTCGCAGCCGGGGCAATAAGAAGAAGAGATGAGAAAGGGATGAAGGAAGAGAATCCGGCAAACAGATGGATAAAAAGAGACAGCGTTATTGCTCCGGATCTGCGGGCGGCGTGACATGTCTCTTCATAATGCTGGAGCAAAAAGCCGGGAAAGCTGAGGCTGACCCTGGATCAGTGCTTCAAGACGTATTCCAGGTGTATGATCCCTGCAGCTGTCTGGCGGTCAGGGTTAATGTGCGCTCTATAAATAAGGAGCGTTTGGCATTTGATCAACATCTTTTCTCAGAGGTATGTGATCTCGGCAGGGCTCCAGTCATTACGAGACCACAGACAGACGCGCACAAAGACAGGTACACGCACACACACTCTCCTCACCTCTCGGAGAGCACGACAAACGACCAAAGCTCCTCTGGGAACGCCTGTTGCTAGGACATGAGAGATTACCAAGCAATCAGATTTACAAAATGACATAATAGCTTTATGGCAGAGAAAAAAACATAAAAGGAGACGGAGAGAGAGCGGGAGAGGGAGAGGGAAAAACCGACAATTTGTCTGTCTTGAGGGAGATGTGCTATTATGAGAAGATGTAATGCATGAGATGGATCTCCGTCAGAGCTTGTAAACCCACAGGATGACAATCATACCTCACACATCCTCTCCAGCGCCATGAGTTGAGGCACCTCTGAGCGTCTCTAGGCCTCCATGCGATTACTAAAGGATCAGCGGAGACCCTTTAGGGAGCTTCAGTTCTTACTCATTTCTTGGGATCAGATGATATAATCCCAGATGCACAAACAGCCTGATTGAACCCAGATAGCTGGACAGTGCCACACATACACCAACACTGGAGTGACAATGCAAGCAGCATAAGAAGTGAAAAAAAAAGTCACCTGGGAGCAACTACGGGATTATTTCATTTCAGATGGCAGTCAAGAACATATTACAGGGATGGTTCATCCAAAAATAAAAATGTATTTCTATCATGACAACTCTCTGAAGATTTTACCATGGCAATGGCTATGACAATGTTAATGTATTTGGTCTTGGTGGAATAGATCTGCTATGCTGCTGAATTACTGCTGTTGTTGTAGATTATTGCTGCTACTGCTGCTGCAAAACAAGTACAGGAATTTACATACACAAATATGTTGGTGTGAGTATTTAAGACATACTGCTGCTGCGCAAATAGCTTATATAATAACCCATAACAGGTTATGATCTATACAGGTGGAGCTGGGGAGGTGGAGGGTTTCAGAGGAACTCTCAAGTGAATTCTAACCAGTAGGGGTGTGACGAGACACTTATCCCACAAGATGAGACACGAGACTGGGTTCATGAGAACGAGAACAAGAACAAGATTTTTTATTTTTTAAAGAAAAAAAGTTTTTTTAAAGAAATCCTCAATTAGGATATATATATAGAGAGAGAACAGTATTTTATTCAACTGAAAAACACAAAATGCAAAAACATATAGGTGCATTTTGATATGAACTTGTACTTGAAATTAAAAATTTATATTTTGATGAATAATATGCAGTAATAAACATTTAACTAAAGCTGCATGATTCTGGATGAATTGAAAATCACGATTTTTAAATACATTTTTTAATAAATTGGAGATCACGATTCTGAAGAAAAAACAGATCTGAACAAAATAATGTAATTTACTAGTGGTTCTGATATAAGTATATAAGTATATAAAATATATTTGATGAGCAATATAAAAAATGAAGTCAGTGTCTCAATTAATAAAGACTTGTTTCACTATTGAAATCTCCTGAATGAATGATTCAATGATAAATACTTTTTTTAAATGTGCAGTTGTCGCCACCTCCTGGCAGAAGAAGATAAGCGTTACAATACATACAAGTGTTAAGATGCTTTTGTTTTGATCGCTACTGTAGCCAATAAGTGTTTATCCCCAAACTATAAACTTATTCCAGTACTTTACATTTCGTAACACAGAAATAATTATCACTATGTGATTGAAAATACTGTGTTGTTCTTTTTGGATCAGCAGCAGCAAGAATCCATGTTTCACATCGCAAGTGTCAGTGGAGCATGAGCAGCGTGATGTGAAACAGTCAAGACACACCTGAATCGTTGTCATTCAGAAGCCACTCCTGCGATAGATTGATTGACACAGACATCTTACCTCAGACCTGCCCTGAATGAGCTGTAACAGTTCGATCGCCATTGTTTCAATGCCAGAGCAGGGACGTAGACAAGAATGGCTTCTAAGCGATTGAGGTGTTCTTTTGTTGGATGTAATAATGAACATAGTGGTCCTCATTTACTCCCGACATCTGAGCCACTTTAGACGCAGTGGATGACTTTTGTTTGTGAATGGAATGGCCTCCCGATCTACATAAATGCGTCTGTGATCATCCGTGATCCAGCTTCACTTACAGAAGTATGTTTTTTTTATGAATCTTTGCAATCGCCTTTCCTAATAATGTGCTGGTTAGCAGGTTTTGTGCTAAGCTTGGTAAATGCGCTAAAGGAAACAATGGTTCGTCACTCCACAGAGAGAAGAGAAGGGCGGGGCTGGCAGATTTAAAGGAACATGCAATAGAATTGGTTGATTTTTTTGCAGAGCTGATTTTGACATGGGTGTTTTTTTTACACTACTATTGAGAATTTTTAACCAAAGTATATTATAGACTTTTCATTAAGACCCTAAAGAATCATATCAACTTGTGGAAAATGGGCATCCGATGACCCCTTTAATACTGTGAATATCATCAGTTTTCATTAAGGACCCATCAGATTGTGCCATCTAGAGTTTCATGACAAAACTTGCCATTTATTCTCCCACAAGTTGTTTTTAACCTGTATGACTTTCTTTTCGAAACTCAAAGCATTTTAAACACTTGCACTGGTGTTTCTTTATCATGCAGTTACACTGAATGGGGACTAAAGCTTGAAACCTTAACCATAAATATATCATAATAGTAGTCCATACCTTTCATTTGTTATTCACTGAACATTTGGACATCCACCTTGCTAGTTCACTTCTCAATGAAAGAATAACTTCATTTGATTCAGATCTTTTCAAGAATCATTTGAATCACAAAACTGGGTCTGAAAATCGAGCAGATCCAGTTCTCAAGTTCAGCTCAAGGGTGACAGCTGTTAACAGCTCCCTGGAGGAGACATTTACAGAAGTTATATAAATGATTTTTATAGAGCTCAAGTCAAAAGGTTTTATAAAGTTAGTCTGTAAAATAGAGATTTAGATGTCTCACAGTATTGAATCTAGTTTAGAAACTAACAAGTTGAGAAGAATTTACTCATAATTAGCCAACAATGATGTTTTCAATTTAATTGACTTGAATTTGATTTATTCCGTTCCTCACACTTCAGAAGCCTTGGAAAATGACACCAGTTGTATGGATCGCTTTTATGGTATTTTTATGGCGTCTTTGTGTCCTTTTTAAAGCTCAAATCTCCAATCTAGGCTTGTTGCAATTAGTCGGTGTTGACGGTGATACCGGTGTGAGTCTGCAAGGCCGGTTTAGTCACTTGTTCACCGCGGCACCGCCCCCACCGTCGTTTTGATTTTTATAGTAATAAAAATAATTTAAACACAATTAAAACCGAATGTGGCTGTTCAATGCAGTGTGCCGAACGCTAGCCGCATCACAGATCAGATTTAATTTATCACGTGAAGAGAGTGAGTCCAACTGACTGACGAGAGAGAGATGAGAAGAACAAAACGATGGCGGAGGAGTTTCAAAACGAAATGCAAAAGCCCCTGTTTTAAAAATATTTTGGATTATTTGGATATTTTGGTTGACTTCATATTTATTTGGTTCCACAGTGTATGATTTTTATTTAATAAAACTGCGTATTTTTATTTTATATTACACCAAGTATGTCGTGCCTCCAAGCTTTCTAGTTTTGCTAATAAACCTACGATTCTTATTTATTTGGTTCCACAGTGTTTACTGATTTTCAGTCTTGTATACCTATTTAAACTTTGTGTAAGTTGTTTGTTATTTTATATTAGGCATGTAACATGGTGTAGGCTATTTTTATTCGTTTGATAAATAAAAGTTTGTTATGTTACGTTAATGCCGCTAATTTAAAAGTGAAAGTAAAATGCCATAGCTCTTTTACAAGTTATTTAAAAGCTCGAAATCTCCTCTTTGACGTGCCTAGAGAGAAATGCATCTTTACGGATTAGCTACATCATGAAAGTTTTTGATTTGTTTTATTTCGTTAAGCAATAATTTAAAGATTTCTGTATATGTATTTATCATGTCTGTAAGGCATGTATTATTTTGATAGATCATTTTAAGCTGTTTCTACTTGAAAAAATGCAAGTGACGGCGCTGGCGTCTCCATGTCCTACAAAGCGGCTTTATCTTGCACTCTTCGCACAAACGATTGGATATGCGCCTAGCGCACATTTATCTAGGTTTTAACGTTTAGACCAACATTGTTTTATACTTCAACTGTTTTATATCTATAGATTTTATTTTAGTCAAGTCGTGATGATTTGAGAAGGCAAATTGATCAAACACACTAAAAAGTCTACCACTGGCCATTGTTTGTTACTTAAAAAAACAAACATTTATATTTAACGAACAAAAAAAATCTCCCAACAACTTTCCAAATTAACTTAATAAAAAAACGAAACGAAATATAAGCCGAATCACTTTGCCATTACATACAAAACTGAACTGTTTTAATAGCTGAAACAATAGCTAAATGTTCAATTGTCCGTGTTCTGTTCTGTCTCTGAATGCATGCATTTTTTAATCTCGATTATTGTATTTTCAGAATTGTTTGAAGCCGAATTGAAATTGAATTTCGATTTATTGCACATCCCTAAATGAACAAACAGTTGCCATACACTGAATTGTTGCTAAACTGAAAGTGAAAGGAAAACTCAAACGACCCCCCAAACCCCCCACGGCGATACCGGTATTACCGGTGTTGTCACACATCGATTAACCAGTGTGAAAATTTCCTCACCGTCACAACCCTACACCAATCCCCAATATACATATTCAAAAAAGGTTTGAAACAACATGAGGATGAGTAATTGATGACATGGTTTCATTTTTGGTTGAACTGTTCTTAGAGCCAGGGTTGCCAAGTCTGCGTTTTTACCGTGGAATTGGGTCACTTTTACATTGTTGCCGCGGGTTAAAGTGATATCCACCCTCACCCTCCAGAATGCTATTTTGACAAAGTGGCACACTCCACCGGAACACAATTCTGACAGAGATGATGTCCAAAAGAGGGAAAAACCATGGAAAATCGCTATTGGACTGGTTTTGTTTCGCTGACCTGGCAACCCTGCTTAGAACTGAATTTCCCAAACTTGCAAAAATAAACAAACAAACAAACAACAACAACAACAAAACGTAATCAAAATAAAGTGTTACTTAAATTAATCAAATTTAAAAATAAAGTAAATTGTTACATGTTATTTAAAAAATATATATATTTCAAAGATCAAACTTAGGGCTCACTCAAGCACCTTCACAAGATGCAAAATCTTATAAATGTCCGAAAGATTGTTGCCCTAAAAAGCATTCTAGGTTCTAGGCTGGTTTTCTTCTCATCTGAGGCTAAAAGCTCATTACTCTAAATCATATGAGGAAAGTTAAATCTTGGGAAACAGGCGTTTGTGAGAGTGCCTGTCTGGGGGTGATATTTAACAGCATTTTAAATCATCAGACTAGAAGAAGTGCTAAGGCCTGACTACAAATGGCCCTCTTCCAAATCACTAAATCAAGAAGGAAATTTACTCGTTACTCATACAGCATAAAAAAAAGAAATACTGAACTTCAGTGAACTAAAAGCATCTGACTTAGTGTTATAGTGGACTTTACTGTAAACACGGCCAAGCATGTTGTGATGTGTATTTAATAGATTCAGACAGAAATTGTGGAGTTCTGAACAGTCAGTCTCTAGTAAACCTAACAAATCAAGACTGTCGTGCGTATTTAGAACATTTTCTTGACATTTCTGTATTTGATGGAATATTATGTTGAAGATAGTGAACTGAGCTCTGCAGGCATTTACTAAATGCATTATTAATAAATGCATTTTTTCTTTAATAATAGTATATTTTAAATGCATTTTACATTTTTACATTTTTATTATGAAAATAGGCTTTATACAAAAACAAAATAAGTCTAATGTATGTCTTCATCTAAGTAAACTTAGATCAGATCCCAAAGAACCCTAACCCAGAAATACACACAAACATTACGATGGGCCAAAATTGTTGTTATAAATATGTATTTTACAATACTGTTTCTCTAGCGTGTCTGTGTCAAAACAGTAGAATACAACACCCTGCTTTAACACCTACTGCATCTCGTCTGATAAAACATTGAATCGGTTGCTTGGCAACCAAAAGGCAGAGCATGCAATATACAAAATGAGGGGGAGATAAATAATCTGAAAGCAGTTAAACACAAAAGGGGACACAAAACAAGTGTACACACATGTACACACTCATATACAGGCTCTAAAGTTCATGTGGAGTAAACAGGCGCAGTAGTAGAGAGAGAGAGAGAGAGAGAGAGAGAGGGACAAAATAAACAGAGAAAGATGGGAGATGATGGGCGGGAGCAGAGAGAGATGAAGAGATGGCACTAAGCTTGCTGTGCCCTTTAAATCTGAAGGGTACATCAAAATATCAGAGACCTGATGGAAAAAGAAGGATAGATAAAAAAGTGTGTGTGTGTGTATGCAAGCACTCATCGTGATCTTTCTGTCCTATATAATCTTTGGAGTTCTTCATAATCACGATAAAAGGACATGAATGCAAATGGTACAGAAACCCAACAAATCCTACTACTTAGTGTGTTTACTGGATTTAACAACTACTTTGACATAATTGCAAGTGTTGCTTTTATACAACAGCTTAATAAATAAGAAACGTATACTTTAGGCAAAATATTGCTTCTTGATTCTCCAAAAAAAAAAACAATAAAAAAAACAATGCTACAGCCAGTTATTCTATTTTGAAATGCGCGTTTCTGTTTTTATGTTTAGAGTCTGTATGATTCCACTCACTGCCATTTAAACCTATAGTATTTTGACCCCCAGGTTGTCAGTTGGTTAAAACACACAGTGCATTGCAGCCCTGGAAGCCAGCAAACGGACTGGGTCCTAGCTGTGAATATTACATCTTGCGCCTATAATTTGTCTGCTTCCTAACAAAATAGTTCCACGGTTGAATTAACCTCTGAACGTCTCCAGAGAACACAAAGGTTGCCTCCAAAGTCACATACTCTCTACTTATTAAAGGATTAGTTCACTTCCAGAATAAAAATGTCCTGATAATTTACTAACCCCTATGTCATCCAAGATGTCCATGTCTTTCTTTCTTAAGTCAAAAAGAAATAAAGGTTTTGAGGAGACCATTCCAGGATTTTTCTCCATATAGTGGACTTTAATGGGACCGAATGGGTTGAAGATCCAAATTGTAGTTTCAGTGCAGCTTTAAAGGTCTCTACCCAATAACATCTGAGGAATAAGGGTCTTACCTAGTGAAATGATCTGCCATTTTCTAAAAAAAAAAAAAAGTACATTTATATAATTTTCAACCACAAAAGATCATCTTGCACAAGCTTGACACACGTTACGTCACGCACACATGACGTAGGTTGAAGTATTGACCCAGTGTTTAAAAAGCGAACGTGCAAAGAAATTCAAACGCCCTTTACAAAAAAAAAGGTAAAGCAACGTCGGACATTTTTGGAGTTGGATGTGAAAATTAGCTAACCAACATTAGTACACAGATGATGAACTAACCGTGTGTGACCTTTACAATGTGATTATGTAATACGTGAAGATGTAGGCACACATTGCAGAGCTAGTGCAAAACAAGCATTTTTGGTTAAAATGTATATACATTTTTTTTTTTTTTTAAATAGAAAATAGTAGATTGTTTCGCTAGAAAAGACCCATATTCCTCAGCTGGAATTGAAGCTACATTGAAACTGCAATTTGAACCAAATTGCAGTGGGCACCACTGGAGTCCACTGTCTGGAGAAAATCCTGGAATGGTCTTCTTAAATCCTTTATTTCTTCTTGACCAAAGAAAGAAAGACATGAACATCTTGAATGACATAGGGATGAATAAATTATCAGGACATTTTTATTTTGGAAATGAACTAATTCTTTAATAAGTAGAGAGTATGTGACTTCGGATGCAGATGTGGAGATGGAGATGTTCTTTGGAGATGTTCAGAGGTTATTTCTGTAAAAAAAAAAAAAAAAAAAAAACTTAAAATGTAAATTATTATATATATATTTATGTCGTACAACTTAAAATTTTAAAAAATGTTTTCCTCAAAAACCTTCATTTCTTTTTGACTGTAGAAAGAAAGATATGGAGATCTTGGCTGACATAGGGGTGATAAAATTATCAGTATGCCCTATATTGCAAAACAGTTTTTTTTGTCACATTTACAGATCACCTGGTAAACATGAAAATCACATGATCATTTTTTAATGTACTATAACCTTATATACTATAGTATAGTATATAAATGGCCGTTCTCAAGTATAAGAGGCTTACCTTGACATTAATGCTTGGATAACCCCTTATCTACAGTGCACATCTGTGGTGCATTACATCTCCGACGCGGCTCTAGTCAATGCTTGTGTTTTCTTTCAGAAGCATCCAGGAAGTGGCATGCTGCTTCGCTAAAGATACACACATACATCTCCTTTGTTTAAAAATAATGTGTGGTGAGGTAGCTGCAATATACATAGACCTACCAACATCCGCCACCATGACTTATCGCAAGAGGAAAAAATTAAGATTTAATTGCATAATATTGGTTTATGGAAACAGCATCATTTCGCAATATAGATTTTTTATTGACCTACTTATACTGTCCCATGGCCTCAAAGGAAAATAAAATATATCCAGCAGATGAGCACTTTAGAATCTCACCAGAAGTAGTTAATTTGCTCCTACTATTTTTGAATACTGTGAATTCACTTTTCACAAACTTCAGTAAAAAACTGTACATTTTATGGGTCTAAAAAACTCCCATCTTGTTTTCGTCTTCAACTTCAAAATTGTCTCACAACGCTGTTTTACCTTTTTTTGTAAAAGACGTTTGCTATTTTTTGTATGTTCAATTAAACACTAGGTTGGTACATCTGCAGCGATGTAGGATGATTTTGAAGTTGGGGCAGAAACGAGATGGAAGTTTTTTGACATACCCTAACTACAATATGCATATGCATAACCGCATATGCATCACAGAGACGAGACATTTGAGGTTAAAAAATATATAAATTGTCAATTTGTTTAAAAAATAATCGAAAATAAAGACCCTTCTTCCTCGGCTGTGATTGTTTAGAGCCCCTTGAAGCTGCATTTAAACTGCATTTTGGAAGTTCAAACTTGGGGGCACCATAGAAGTCCATTATATGGAGAGAAATCCTGAAATGTTTTCCTCAAAAAACATAATTTTTTTACGACTGAAGAAAGAAAGACATGAACATCTTGGATGACAAGGGGGTGAGTACATTATCTGTAAATTTTCATCTAAACTAATCCTTTAATTAATTCATCCTCAAAAGCTATCCTGTGTACTCTTGAAAGTTTTGCAGAGTCATCGAATCAGATCAGATCTTGCAAGAACAAGAAAGTGCTTTCCAGTTTTGTAAGCAATATGCATCAGACAAACTGTAGGTGGTCTGTAGGTGTTGAATCTTAGCCAAGTCATAGTTGTGATATGATGTCATTGCGCATTGGTACTACTTTATGATCCTTAGCTGCATATATAGTTGTATGTATAACATTTCTAAATGTGTTGCAGTGGCTGAGCCGCATTAATTTAGCACACAAGCATATAATCCCTTGAGATAAGTGCAATCTGGCATCAGGAAATAACACCAGCCATTTGTGTCCAAACAAAGAAATCATTATGTGACTCTTGTAACTAATAGCTCCACTCAGTGAATGATGCCATAATCAGAGAGAAAACCAACACAAACAACTATAACCTCTGACTTGAGCCATATGGTACTGCAGTCAATGTCTGAGCTAATGTGCAGTAGAGGATAAAATGCCATGTTTGTGTCTGTCATGTTGAATCTACATAAACTGAAATGAAAGGCAGTTCAGTCGTTTATGCTCACAGCATGAAACTGAGGTTGAAGTGGTTTGAATGAGGGCACAAAAAGCCCATGCCACCCCGCCGTGAGGGGTCTCAACACAGGGGTCAGGCTTTAGTACGCTGACCACACAAACCACAGGACATGCCTGGGCGGCCTTTTAGCACAAAAGCTCATGCATTAAACAAGATGCGGCTCGGTGTGCATGTGTGTGGCTCAGCATAGAGGGAGACCGGAGGAAGATTTGTCAGTTGGTGAGCTGTGTCGCCCCCTAATATACAAAACGACACAAATTCATGAGCTGCACATGAAAAGTGAAAATCATTTTTTATTCTCATAAACCATTTTGTCTCCTTCTCAGTGCATCCTATAAATGTTTCCATGTATCTTGCACACATCCAGTCTGATTTTCTTAATTAGTAACATGCAATAATATAGGTGTTGAATTTCATCTTTAGCTTCTTGCATTCTTCCTTATCATGTAGACAACAGATTAGGTAAAACTTTGAAAATATATTGATCAATTTGCATATATTGATCAAACTGCTCTTCCTTATAGTTCTTTTTTTAGCTGACTAATAAGCTTATGGATGCCAAATGGTTATTCTGAGGTAAATGATTGTTACGTTACATTGTTTACAAGCTTTAACCATTTTATGCATGAGACATTTTAGTAAGCCCACACTGTATAATATACCTTTTGATGTCCATTCATGTTTTTTTCGTACTATTGTAGTAAAGAGAAAGATGGAAATAACTTCATTTGCTGATTGAACTGAGGCGCATGCTACATTAAGTGTTTATTAAACACAAAGTATTACTTTTTGTTTATTAAAAAGAGCACAAAGCTTATTATGATTCTTGCATTAACAACAAAGCATAGATAAGGTAAAGGTCTTGATAACAAAAAGCCATATTAGTATTCAATATAAGCGAGAATTATTAACAATATTGTTGATGTCCACACAGCTGAAAGCTTTACCTGTTGTGAAACTACTAAACTTTGATGTGCATCGTGTCACTTTATTACTTTAACATAAAAAGATGTGATTGCAAAAAAAGCAGAAAGAGACATTACATGTAAATTTATATAATCGCCAGTGGCGATCTCAGAAAATATGTCGCTCGCAAAGTAATATTTTTTACACCCTGGGTTTATTTATTTAAAAAAATCTCTCTCTCTCTCTCTCTCTCTATATATATAATAGCGTTTTATTGCAGCAATCAGATATGACAAGAACATTTAGAACTTTAAGAACGTGCTGCAGAGATACTTTCTCTTAACACCACAAAAACAGTTAACCTTTCAAAGTAAACCACGTATAGCATATTTAATAAAGGTGTATCATTGCACATTTCTCACCAGTCCTGTGTAAACTACGGCACGCAAAGTTGTATTTATTTATTTATTTATTGATATCGTGAGATGGTGGAGCGCAAGAGATCAGCCCAGTCTGAAGAAGCTGCTTACTCAAACGATCTAACTTGTCTCAATCTGCTCAATCCTGGTGATGTCAGTGCCCTAAACAATGTTATAATGGACTATTTCACATCCAGAGATGAAGGATCGGATGATGAAGTTACTAAAGAGGAGGAGTCAGATGACAGTCTGTTATATAAACAGTGTGCGGACAGTTGTGCTGCGCTCGCGTTTCTACATGTAAACTGCAAGGTACATTATTTGTGTTATTTAAACATACAAGGGGTGATCAAAAGTTCGGAGACTATGCCCATGATAAACAACGGAAAACAGACGTTAGTCTGTTTGTGTAATAATGCAGTATAGCGCTCCTGACACCTCTCCTTAAACCCGTAAACTGAAAGTAAAACACGCCTCACTTTAAACACATTTTTTTCATGTGTTTACCATGATCATCCAATTCAAAAAGTTTACACCCCCCACCCCGCTCTTAATTCATTATGTTGCTTTCTATGTTTATAAAATTCTATTTTATAACATTTTGCAAGGCGTATGTAAACTTATGAGCACAACTGTACACACACACACACACACACACACACACGCACACACACACACACACACACACATATATATATAATTTTGAAGGGACAGATTTCTTTGAAGAATCTGAGGGAGAAATGGCAAAGTGAAATTCACCTTTAAAAGAAAATGATCAAGGACTTCCTATGAAGTTATGTCTGAAACTATTTCAGACTCATAAAGTTGGAGAAACTGTAAAGAAGGGAGCATTATTTCATATTTCCCTTCAACTTTGATGGTTTGAATGTGAAATAATAATGACTGTTCTTCCATTTTTCTGTCAAGAACAACATTTTTACTTTATTATGTTTTTATTATGTTTCACTATATAAATTATCTTTATATATGATCTTTCATATATAATAATTTAATATACCTCTTTTCTCCTGTCTGAGTAACAATTTGGAATGAGATTTATAATAGGACAAAGTAACACTTGGGGATAGTTTATTACTATTTTTTATTGATAATTTCAATCCCCCAATGATTCAACTTGTTCTTTGACACAACAGCCCTTTTTATATACAAGTTCTGTCTGTTTTTTGGATGCTTTCTTTAAACTTGAGCATTTTGTTATACAATAAATTATTTTAAACCCTTTCCCCATACATGCAGTACAATTTAACTTGTGAAACTTGTAAAAAGTGGCACAGCTTACCCCACACTCCCCCACATATGTGTGAACTGATAGCCTCAGCGTGTTTGTCGTGTGGAGGCGAGATTGAGGTCAAAAGTCAGTTTTCCCTCATTAACCTTTGTCAACTTGTGAGGCATTTTGGGATACAGTTGTGTGGGTGTGTTTTCTGGAGTGTCTTTAACCTTTTTTTTCACACCTGGACCCTTCATTCTAACAGTGTTCTGTTCTACAAAGCTTCAACAGCTTGATTCAAAGTAGTCTGAACTTTGATCAGTCCTTTGTAACTGCGTTAGCTCAGCATCTGTAAACATTTAAGTGCTAATTAGGTGCTAATTAATAGCAAACATCTGCTAAAAATACCTGTAGATCCGGCACTGACGTCATCACAAAGGCAGAAAAGAACTTTTCACGGTAATAAAACGAGGAAGCAGAAGTAAAGGCTGTCGTCTGCACATTACTTCAGTAGTTAAGCGCGTTGAAGGCCTTGCATTAGCGTTGTAAGTGTTACCCCAATGGCACATTAGCTGGATGTGCTCCAGTCCACTCTTGATTTCTCATTACTTCCTAATGCAGGGGGCGGGACTCAGTGATCCAGTAATAAATTAGTCGTGTCCACTCCGGGATGGCTGCCGGGTGGTTGGGCATGGCGCCAGACACTGTGGCATCAGACGGTGATGGTGCTTTACAGTCACCAACGGAAGCTGCTCAGTGTGAGAGCATTTCTTCGCTGTTGTACATGTCAGTCTGAACATAAGGGTCCAGATTGTGCAAACACATGCTGCTGAGCGGCAGAGTGCTCTTCCCTGCGGGTCCTGTGGTGGTGACCACAAGACAACAACACACAGGTAAAGATGACGAGTCTTTTCTGGAAACCTGTCAATTTCTGACCTCATTTATACACCCCAAACAAACAACTGAACTTACTCTGTATATCTGTGTGTTATGGTCATAATATTTACTACATTTAGATATTCGTTCACACTGTGAGTAGGACTGAACAACTTTTACTATTCATAAAATAAAAAAATAAATATAAATGGCTGCACAATTGTTAAACAAATCAAATAGCTGCTCAATTATTACAAAAACTGATCATAATATATAATATATATAATATATATATAATATAATAATATAATAAAAAAAATACACTGAAATACATTTTTGATGATTTCATCCTATTATTATAAATGAAGCAATTTTACAAAACTGAGTCCTGCTGAAAGTCATAAAGGTTTGGAATGAAATTAGGGTGAGACAATTATGACAGAATATTAATTTGATTCAACTCTCAATTTAAGGTGGCTTAAAGGTACAGAGGGTTCAGTTAAGCAGATTAGTCCTGACATTTGCTATATTCTGTCATACTCTGAAATAGGACTGCACAACAACTATGTCTATTAATAATAATAATTTTTTTTTTAATAATTTCACCACTGTTATTCCAATTATTATTTAAGTATTTAAAGGAATAGTTCACCTAAAAAAAAAAAAAAAAAAATACAAACAAAAAAAAAATTACTCACTCTAATGGTGTTCCAACCCCATAAGACCTTTGTTCATGTTCGGAACAAAAATTAAGATACTTCTTATGAAATCCAAGAGTTTTCTGACCCTGCATAGACAGCAATGATACTACCAAGGATAAGAAAGTTAGTAAGGACATCGAAAAAAGAGTCAATGAAACATCAGTGGTTCAAACTTAATTTTATAAAGCTACAAAGAGTATTCTTGTCATGGTTGTGGTACTGTCATGAACGTAGAAGAGAAGACATTGTTGAAAAAAAGTTGTTATTTTTGTTTTCTTTACACACAAAAACATTCTTGTAACTTCATAAAATTAAGGTTGAACCAATGATGTCACATAGACTATTTTAATGATGTCCTTTCTACCTTTCTGGGCCTTAAATGTGTTGCTAGCTCTCTGACTTCCTCAAGAATATCTTAATTTGTGTTCGGAATATGAATGAAAGTCTTACAGGTTTGGAATGACATGAGGGTGAGTAATTAATGACAGAATTTTCATTTTTGGGTGAACTATCGCTTTAAGATCCCATTGTTATTAATTCTAGTCAATGAGCAGTCTATAATTCACAGTAAATGTCGTATTTAGATTGTCTGATAATGTAATCACCTGGTTGATAATGGGATCATTTTAGTTTTGTCGCATCACTTGTCATGTCTATTGGTTGTTACGCTGTCTACATTGCAAGCAAGCCGTACGCCAGCTGGTGAATCCACAGGTGACATTTTGTCAGCATTGCTGTTTGTGTGCCACTGTGAAAGGATATGAAATATAAAGCATCTGTGGATCAGTCTTACTCATTTGTCTTCAGTGACCTAAAATTACTTCAGAAGCCTCAGATTGGTCATTCGTTGCATTCATGCACACAAACCGACGTGCTTATGATCGCTTACTCTGAACAACTGCTGCTACAAAAAGATGAAAACCGAACACTTTGATGAAGAAGAGGAAGTAACCTTAAAATAAGATATGAAAGAGCACCGTCCCATCAGATGTATTTCTGTTTCTGTAAGTCAGATTTCCTAGACCCTGGGCTGACCTTAGTTGACAGGATCAGCGCTTAAAGTTATAAATAGATATTGTTAACAGCTCATTTCACTAACATGGATTAACTTAATGCTCATCTCAAAGACATTAAACTCTTTGTACATATTTATAGCGAGAGAGAGAAAGAATCATGGCATTTGCTTTATGAATCACAGTATACCAGAGGCACTTACAGGATTTTAGCCTTGGGGGGGCTCAGCCCCACTTACATCTTTTAAGATGTGGTGCAGAGGAACATGGTGCTTAATGTGCAAAACTGACTGAAATTTACATTATTATTCAACATTCTTGGAAAAAAAGAACAAAGTGAGGGTGAAAAAAATGGCAGAATATTCATTTTTGGATAAATTATCCATTTAGGGTGGATTAAAGGTGCAGAAAGCTCAAATTTGTATTGATTGAAAAAGCTGATGTCCACTAAGTAGCGTCTAGAATCGCTACATTTGTACAAATAAATGTTTCAAAAGGTTTTTTTTTACAGTGATTCCATAGAAGATCAATTTTGGGTTCCCAAATAAATATTCAGTGAACAATTCACGTTTTACTTTGTTTGTATATAAGCAGTGTGTGGGCACATCCACCCTACAATGCTAAAAATCCATTCACTCCTTTTTTTTAATCCCCAAAAAACCTAAACGGTCTCAATTATCAAGCCGTTTTGCTTTTCTGAGCATTATGATGCCGTACTGCTCAGGCCCTGCCCACGACTGCTGACGGTCTGTCGTGTATTAGCATATGTCCGCCCTCAGCCAGTTGTCACTATTTTTTCATGGTATAGCAGCTGTAGCAACAACGTCTCGTATGAAATGCAGGTGTTTTGTATTTGGATGTAAAAGTGAACATAGGAGTCTTCATTTTCTCCCAACATCAGAGTCACTGAGTACGTGTCACCAAATACACAAAAACTGGATGGGAGGGGTGGAGTGAGCAGTAGCTCATTATCATTTAAAAAGACATGGACCGAAATGGGTCGCCGTGAACAGAGCTGTTTTTGACAAGGTAAAAAGGTGTTGTTTTACATGACAATTGAAGAATTTTAACCAAAGCATGTTGTAGACATTTTATAAAGACCCTAAAGAATCATACCAACTTGTGGAAAATCTTCTTTGAACTAGATCCCAATTACTTTTAAGAGTATAGACTGAAGTATGTATTCAAAACTGCCGACATATTTGCTTATTATTGTTTTGAACTCAAGATTAGCTACAGATGTTCACTTGCACACAAACACACACACATAATCTGATCATATTTCTATCTGTCCTCTCGTCATGTCCTCACTCTCCCCAAGCTGGGATTTTGAGTAATTACCTGCGTTGTTTGGTAATTAATCAGAGCGTCCAGTGACGAATGACGTCAGCTTGAGCTCCTGGAGCTCTAAAGGGATTTTTCTCTCTATTTTCATTTGTGTCTGTTGCATTTCTGTAAATGTGTCCTCAAATATTCTAACCACAATTCTTGTACAGTAAGAGTGGAGAACTGTGCTGAAGATGAGTCATTTTATGTTCTTTTAGGGAGAAACAGATGGAAAGAGTAGAGTGGTCCTTAGCGTAGCGTGTGTGTGTGTGCAGGAGGGTAGGTGTCATTAGCCCGAGTGGAGAGCTTGTCTCTATCTATTTTTAATGAAGGCCGAGGCAAGCTTGTCTCTGTTAATAGAGAATTAAAGATGATCAGTCCAACACATGAAACGCCTCTGTTGCAGCACTGCTTGAAGCGGCAACCTCTTCCTTCATGTGTTTAATGACTATGGACTGACTTGCATAGATGCACTGAAGCCTAGCTTTTCTTGGTGAAAGACCCGTTAGGCATAGTCATGACTGAAATGCGCCTCTTTATCTTCTCATAATGGTGGACTGGTAGTTCAGCTCCACTCGGCAGCATCTCATAAAACTACGCCTCACCTAACATCTAAAGCAGAGTAAGATCTTCGGGTTCTCATCACGGAACTTAATTCAGCTCCAGACGTCTCCAGAACTCATGCCGTTTTAACAAATGGCGTCATGGCAGAACATATATGAGTACAGCTCCTACAAAGCAATACATCCTTCCAAGCAGCAACTCTGAAGGGAGTCGGCAGATTCGGAACACAATCTGCAGTCTTCTGGAACTCACTACATTATCACCAGAATAGAAAGAAGGAAGAAGAGGACTTTACAGTGATGTTTGCTTACTGCAAACACAGTACATGTGCTTTAGGAGTGAAGCATAACAAATCTCTTATTATTTATTCATAGCATTCAGAAGTTTGGGATTTTTTTTTTTACGTTTTTGAAAAATCTCTCACGCCCATCAAGGCTGGATTAAAAAATATATTAAAAATAGTAATAATGTTAAATTTTACTGCAATTTAATATCTAGCTGTTTTCTGTTTTAACATATGTTTAAATGTAATTTATTCCTGGCATTACAAATCTGAATCGTAAGCATTCATTACTCCAGTCTTCAGTGTCACATGATCCTTTAGAAATCATTTAAATATGCTGATTAGCTGCTCAAGAAACGTTTCTTCTTATCAGTGTTAAAAGCCGTTTTGCTGCTTAAAGGATTAATTTACTCCTGAATAAAATTTCCTGATAATTTTACTCATCCCATGTCATCCAAGATGTTCATGTCTTTTTTTCTTCAGTCAAAAATAAATTTTGGGTATGTTTTTTCTCCATATAGTGGATTACAATGGGGATCAATTAAGGTCCAAATTAAAGGTCCAAATTGCAGTTTCAATGCATCTTCAAAGGGCTCTACACAATCCCAGCTGATTGTGTTGGTGAAATCCTGGACTGGCTTCTATCATTCTCTCTGTGTCTCCTTGAAATGATCTCTCAATTTTTTTTTTTTTTAAAAGTAAATGTATATATATATTTTTTAACCACAAATGCTCATCTTGCGCTAACTAGTTCTTCATACTCCAGTTCAAAAACGTATCTCATTTCTCCTCCAACTTTAAAATTGTCTGACATTGTTGATTTACCTTTTTTGTGAAGGGTGTTTGACTTTCTTTTCATGTTCGCTGTGTCACGTGTTACCTTTCCAACGTGACTTTGCAATGTGTAAAGTCGTGGACACAGAGCAAGATGAGCATTCATGGTTAAAATGTATATAAAGGTTTTTATTTATTTTATTGTTTATTTTTAAATTGATAAATCATTTTGCTAGATAAGACCCTCATGTGGAGCCCCTTGAAGCTGCACTGAAACTGCAATTTTTACTCAAAAAAAATTATTTTGGACTGAAGAAAGAAACACATGAACATCTTGGATGACATAGAGGCACGTAAATTATCCGGAAATTGTAATTCAGGAGTGAACTAATCCTTTAATATTTTTGTTGAAATTCTAAACCGAAAGCTCAAAAGAACAACATTCATTCTATTTTTTTCTTTTGTAACAATGTAGAAGTCTTATTGTCACTTTTGATTAATTTAATGCATCGTTCTTTTGTATTCTGCAGAGGAAAGAAAGTCATACAGTACCTGATTTGCAACGAAAAAACAATCACACATATACACACACAAAGTACCTAGAGTCTCTGCTCTTTCTCAAGGCAGTCCTAAGGGGAATTGGGTCATGTTCTAGTCCCAAAGAGCAAAACTGGGATGAAGTGACAAAAACAGAGAAGTAATTGCTGCCCATAGCTTTAAAAGAGTTCAGGATTCCCACTGAGGAGTCCCAGCCACTAACAAACAGCCAATAAGCAGTAAGAAAGAGCGGACTGACCTAAGTATTGATGCTGATATCCTCACATTATCTTTTTTTATTGATTTAGTATGAGAATGAACACTTCAAAATAAGGTTTAAATTGTTAATACAAGTAGGTGCCATAAAAATAAGCAGTATGTCTCATCCCTAGAAGGCATCATAAGCTGCTGCTACATACATATGTGGCCACCTTAACATTCCATCACAGCCGAGTGTCCTCTGTTGACGACATGGTGCCTCAAACGCAGCCTCTAAACATATCAACCTCGTGACATCAGCCCCCCGGAAACTCGTTTCCATCCATCTGTTCCTTTCTGACCCCCGACTCCTCCCGGTTTGAGTGTGTTGTTCTGTGTGTGACACTCTGTGATCATTCCAAGCCCGTTATTACAATCAGTGGGATTCAAATCTATTCACGCTGTTTCACACAGCAGTTGACCTCGCCGTCTTTGACTATTTTTCTCCATCTCCCTATCCATCTCCTTTTTTGATCTAGTCTGTGAACCATCTGTCTTAGTCTTTCCTGCCAAACGCTTGCTGTGCTGTATGAACCTGTACACAGTCATTTAGGTCAGTATTAACCTTTAGGGCCTTTGGATTCAGCCTGTGCTCACAGTAGCCAGATTCTTAAGTACTGATTCTAAATATAGTATCCCTTGGAAGGTCAGTCTTAAAGAGGAATTTTCAAGAGAAGAAGCTTGGATTCGATTGGAAATTAATGGAGTTAATCAACAGTTAAGTGAAACTGTGCTAATGATAAATGAGTAAAGGTAGAGATGCTTTGCAGTAGTAAAATAGTGCTTTTCCTGTTATGTTTTCTCTTTGTTTATGTAAACTGGGTGATTTTCGGTTTAATTAGTTCAGGTTTATGATGTCTGCCTAATTTAGAAAATCCTCATATCTGATAAATACTGTGCTGTTTCTTTAAAGTCGACATGAAACATTGTTATCATCCGATTTTATTTCTGTAATTTGATACATTTCCAAGTGAAACAGGATATTAAATGGGAAAAATTGGCAGGGATTGATTTTATCAAGTGTAAATCACGAGATATCAGAACTGACTAATTATGCCCTGAAACAAACAGTTTAGAGAAGGCGAGCTGACCAAGACACTGGAGCTTAAGGCAAGCTTACAGTTTTCAACTAAACTTCCCAGACACTGCAGCAGAGACATTTTTTGCCTGCTGCTTTAACTAATGATGTTAGACTAGGGGCCACTTTTGGTGTTAAAATAGTGCTGTCAAGATTTACTAAATATGTGCAGTGAAGAATTAGCGGGGACATTACACTTTTAGCGTTATTTTTGCGCCTGACCTTATTGAATATACATTTGTATGTGTTTCCCTTTCAGTTGCAAAATTTATGGGAGGAGAGCATGAAAAAGAATTACGCAATGTGTTTTACTAACATTTGCCCTTGTAAAATGACACCAATTACACCATTATTTAATGCCCCAAAAACATGTCTTAAAGCAGGCAGGTAATTTGTAATGTCTTGTGCCAGTCATAATAGAAATTATTTGGCTGCATCTGTGTTCTTTAATGTGCGCATTGTTATTAAACCACACACAGAATTTTCCCCTTTCATCTGCGGTTTAATGGAATTCTGCTGGAATTGGAATTTTTCAGCCCTAGTTTTGCTACTTCCCTAACAATGGGTTAGGATTTGGGAAGAAGGAATCTTAACCCATTGTCAGAAATGTTCAGTGTTGGTGAAATCCTGGACTGGCTTCTATCATTCTCTCTGTGTCTCCTTGTCTAACTCTTAGGCCAGTGTTTTTAAGGAGAAAGGCTGTAGTCTCATTTTATTTTATAGAATAACTAACATAGGCTCATGGGAAAACATGTATCTACATTTCTGCAAATCTCCAAAAATTGATCTAGACATACAGTTCAGTGCAGTTTCCAGTTGAAATAGACACTAGAGGCTGTAAAACACCAACACATTTTATTTCTTTTCATGCAAATGAAGATTTAAGGGGCGGATTATTGATTAATAAAGACACATTTTCACACAGTTCCTTTTGCATGCTATGTTATGACCTAAAAAGCAGTATAGTGCATGAAAGGGGTCACCAAACTTGATCCTAGAGGGCCGGTGTCCTGCAGAGTTTAACTCCAACTTGCCTCAACCTGCTTGGAAGTTTCAAGTATACCTATTAAGACCTTCATTAGCTGTTTCTGGTGTGATTGATTAGGGCTGGAGCTAAACTATGTAGGACACCGACCTTCCAGGACCTAGTGTGGTGACCCCTGTTGCATGGGTTATAAACTGCATCACATAACCAGCTCTGCTTTTTTTTTAACATAGTAAACTTGCTTGGTAGCTCACCTGGTAGACCATTGCAATTGCAATGCATAAGTCCCGTGAAACAGAATTACTTGTAGAAGAAAGCTAAAATGCCATGTTTGCTTGAGCAAATTAGTTTTTTTGTATCTCACATTTGCTTTTGTCAACATTATTGGTTAGATTTGGGGTAGGGTTTACTGTAGGTAGAACATTATTTTCAAAATGCATTCACTGGACATTTAATTTTCAAACTGCATGATACTACACACAAAAATTTTTTTTAAACATTACTCACTGGACATTTTACTTTAAAGGTGTAACAAAACATGCAAGAAGCAACATAATCTCATTTTTCAGAAGTGCCACCACAGGCGTTTTTTTCCTGGGGTGAGAATAACAAGCTTGATGCAAGTTTGATAAATCTAGTGCTTCAAATACAGCAATTTCTGATGCAGCAGTTAGTAAAAGACTTTGCAGATACTGTACCTCTGCCAGGTGCTTCATTGTTGGAGGAGGCTAGCTGACTTCACCAGGCTGATTCTCATCGTACTGACTCTCTCTCTCTCTCTCTCTCTCTCTCTCTCTCTCTCTCTTTCTCTCCCACTCTCTCTTTTTGTCAGGTTGTAGTAGATGGGAACCCATTAAAGATGCATGCTTAGGGAAATTGGAAAGTCAGACTTTAGTGCATAAAAATTAGGCTCTATTATTTGGCTGTGAAGAAACACAAAGGAACAAGACTATCAGAAGGCAAAATGCTGCAATGAGGTGCATTTTCAACATCTTTCCGACATTCAGTCATCTTCACAATCAAAGACACTGAATGATTCTGATGAGACGAATCAAGTACAGGCCTAATTTAATGGGAATGATGTAATATAACAGAACATGAATATATTCGTATAGATCATCTAATGTCTACATATAGTAGCAGGAAAAAGTTTGTTACCTGGATTTCTGCACGCGAACACAAAGCTAGAAGTTGTGGACGCACAACATATACATGTTTATTTTATTTTTTAGAAAATGACAAATAGTTTCACTAGATAAGACTCTCATTCCTCGGCTGGGATTGTGTAGAGCCCTTTGAAGCTGCAATGAAACTGCGATTTGGACCTTCAACCCTTTGATCCCGACTGAAGTCCACTATATTTATAGGAAAAATCCTGAAATGTTTTCTTCAAAAACCTCAAGTTCTTTTCAACTGAAGAAAGAAAGACATGAATGGATGGCATGGGGGTGAGTAAATTATCAGTACTTTTTTATTCTGAAAGTAAACTAATCCTTTAACAGAACTTTCAAATTTTCCAAAATGTTTTTGTTATTAAAAAGCCATCTATAAAAGCAGGGCAGAACTAAGAATTGCACAGGAAAAATACTCCAGTTCTTGTGTTTTCAATCAGTGCTGAATAATGTGTCATGATCTGAGCTGACAGGAACGGCGTGTGTGTTGCAGTGTGACGACTTGTCGTCTTTGCCACTTGCTTGTTTCTCCTCTAACTGGAGATGACTTACAAGAGCGGAGCAGTAACTCTCAGACAGCCGCAGTTGAGCTGATCGCTCCGCTCCATTATAGCTGACTGTATGTAAAAATACACACTCCCAACTTTACAAATCTTTGAGTCCCTGCATACAAAAACAGAAGGCAGTGCGGCAGCGAATCAGATCACGAAGCCCATGGGTGTTCAGCCAGTCAGAGCACCGGGAAATGAAGGTGTTTGACCAATCAGTGTGCAGGAGCCTCAGGGTACCCGACCAATTCGCCAGAGCTTGATAGGAGTATTACATCACTCTGTGAACCGTATATCAGGCACTGAATAATGCAAACCCTGCCCATTCCAATGAAAGAAGCAAAGGCAGAAAAACGAGTCCCCTCGGTCCGTTTTCTCAGCGAGGGAGAGAGAGAAAAACGAGAGTGAACGACAGGATAATCCATCATTATTATTGTGCTGGTGACAGTATGACAAAGTCATGAATGTACGGATGTTTCTCCTGTCTGATGAAATATGCAGAGGGCTATGTAGCGATATAACACTTGCACTGTATTTGCAGGACGTTTGTACAGCTGATGTAATTAAAAAGAAATCCTGCCGCAAAAATTACGAGGAAACTTCCAGCGCCACAAATTACACCGCTGACTGCGATATTTAGTATTCATATTCATAATGTTTCTAATTGAATATGAATGAGAGGTTATGCACACGCACCGACAGTAGTGAACTTTCACTGCGTCTGTGCTGAGTCTTTAACACACATTAATTAAGACAATCAGGAGACAAAGAGAGAGAGACGCTGTGAGGGAGAGAGAGAACAGAGACCTAACAGGACAATACAGGTGTCTAAATGAGGAAAAAGAAATAGGCCAGGACAAATCAATACTGGGAATGAGCCAAGGTGGTTTTAGCTCAGAGTGGAGGACAGGCCAGCGCTCGGACAGATGGCTTCAATATAAAAATCTACTAGTATATTCAATATCTAGGCATACTCCATAGGGGTGAATAAACTGATGCACTGATATTAAAAATCGGACCAATAAGCCATTTATTTTATTATATATATTTTTTTTCATGGTATGGCCAATAACTGGTAAATTGCTGATATGAAAACTCTGTAATGTTTTAAAATGTAAATGAAACATTAAAAATCAATAAAATAAATGCTACAAGTGAATACTGCAACATTTGACATTAAAAATCTGATAGAAAAGCCGAAAATAATTTGTATGTTACCAAAAACTGATAAATGCCCAATATTAAATTCTAGATTTTTTTTTTAAATGCTACAAATGCTGAAAATCGGATGAATAAGCCAATAATTATTTTCATGTTGTTACCAACTACTGATAAATGGCAATATTAATTTTATTATATATATATATATATATATATATATATATATATATATATTATTTTTTTTTTATTTTATTTTATTTATTTATTTATTTTTTGAATTAGACATGAAAATCACTCATTTTAAATGCTATGAGTGATTTTAGGGAACACAGTATTCAATATTAAAAATCAGACAGATAAACTGATAATTAACTTCATGTTATGGCCACCAGCTGATAAATTACTGATATGAAAACTTTAATAATGTTTTTTAATATAAATGAAACACTACAAATCATTTTAAATGCTACCAGTGAATTTAGCCACTGCAACATTTGATATGAAAATAATTAATAAATAATATTGGCTTTGCCATCATATTTTCTACACACACACACACACACACACACACACACACACACACACACATATATATATATATATATATATATATATATATATATATTTCAGAATGAATGAGTGTATGAGTGATTTCAGGCATCACAACATTCAATATTAAAAATCTCACTGATAAACTGTTAATTATATTCATGTTATGGCCAATAACTGAAAAATGTCCCATATTAAATTCTGTAATCATTTTTCAGAATTAAAAATGAAAATCACTAATTTTGCTACCAGGGATTTTAGGCATCACAACATTCAATATTAAAAATCTGACTGATGCTCTGATAAATATTTTCATGTTATGGCCAGTAACTGATAAATGCCTGATATGGAAACTCTGTAATAATGTTTTAAAATTTAAATAAATCACAAAAAATCAATAGAATGAATAATTTTAAATGCTACAAGTCAATTTAGGCACTGCATAATTTGATGATAAGTCGAAGTGATGGATAAGCCGATAATTTTCGAACTATTACCAATAACTCATAAATGCCCAATATTACATTTTATAATAATTTTTAGAATTAAACATTAAAATCACTCATTTTAAATGCTACATGTGATTTTAGGCACCACAACATTCGATATGAAAAATCTTTCTGATAATATTTTTAAATTTTGCTTCCAATAACTGATAAATGGCCAATATTCAATTCTATAGTAATTTTTCACAAAAGTCACTAATTTTATATGCTACGAGGGATTTTAGGCATCATAACATTCAATATTAAAAATCTGACTGATAAACTGATAATTATTTTCATGTTGTTACCAATAACCAAATAACTGATAATTTTTCAGAATTAAAAATTAAAACCACTCATTTTAAATGCTACATGCGATTTTAGGCACCACAACATTCAGTATGAAAAATCTTACTGATAAATTCATAATATTTTTAAATTTTGCTGCCAATAACTGATAAATGGCCAGTATTTAATTCTATAGTAATTTTTAATGAAAATCACTCATTTTATACGCTACAAGGGATTTTAGGCATCACAACATTCAATACTAAAAATCTGACTGATAAACTGATAATTATTTTCATGTTGTTATCAATAACTGATAAATGTCCAATATTAAATTCTATAATAATGCTTTGAAATTAAGGGTACGAGTTATTTCAGGCATCACAACATTAAATGATAAAATCTGAATGATAAACTAATAATTATTTTCATGTTATGGCCAATAACTGATAAATGCCCAATATTAAATTCTAAAAAAATTTTTTTCAGAACTAAAAATGAAAATCACTCAATTAAAATGCTACAAGGGATTTTAAGCATCACAACATTCAATATTAAAAATCTCACTGATAAACTATTAATTATTTTTATGTTATGGCTAATAACTGAAAAATGCCCAATAAATAATAAAATCCAACAATAATAATAATAATAACAATAATAAGTAAAAAAAAATGAAACACTAAATAATGTAAGTGAATTGCACTGGCATTGCCACATTAAGTGTAAAAATCTGACAGATAAGCCGTTAATTATTTTCATTTTATAGCCAATAAATGATAATACCCTATATTAAAATTATATAATAATTTGTCAAAAAAAAAAAAATATGATCTACAAAAAATGCTACAAATCAATGTAAGCATTGCTATACTGTACAGTATACAATTATTATACTTTTTAAAATGTTTAAATCTAAAATTATTTTGAGGTTTGATAAAATTACATTTCAACTGTTAGGTAACACTTTACAATAAGACATTTATTACACTGTTTGTTAATCTTTGTTAATGTTAGTTAATATAAATTGTCATTCATTGTTAGTTCATGTTAATTGACAGTGCATTAACTAATGTTAACAAACACAACTAGATATTCTAATAATGCATTAGTAAATGCTGAAATTAAAATTAAGTCAAATTAATAAATGCTGTTGTATTGTTCATTTTTAGTTCATGTTAACTAAAGTAATTAACTAATGAACCTTATTGTAAAGTGTTACCCAGTGTTATTAAATTAACAGTGTTTTAAAATTTTAACTTTAAGTGAGCATTAGATGATGCCAAAAGTAATCGAAACCTAGAAATAGTAGAAAATAAGCATGATAAATTAAATATTATATACCGAAATCAGTATGCAGTGCAGTATTATTTTATTTAGCACCTGCAACACAGCTTCACCAGGTGCTAAATCCTCTGAAATAGAATTTCCCTCATATTCTCTGTATTTTATCTGAGTCTGAATATATTTGCGGTGATTCTGTATGCTGTATATGTATGTGTGTGTGTGTGTGCTGGCTAAGTGAGAAGGTGATGGACAGAAGGTTGAGCAGATAGAATCTTCAGGACTGATGAAAGCAGCATATGACCTTTAACCTCGGCTGCGTGTGAAGCCTGAGGGTGCCATGCTATTTTTGGCATCTGAAGAAAATCATTCTGAGCGATAGCATGTGAGCGTATGTGTGTAAAAGACAGATAGAGGAACAGTGAGATGAAGATAGAGACAAAAAAGAGAAAAAAGAGACCTCCAACCTACTTGGATCTCATCTAATGTGTGTGTCTGTGAGAGTGAGGCAGAGATGAGAATGAAATAGGGAGGCTAGGCAAGAGAAAAAATGTGAATGTGGTGCAGTGAGTAGTTCATAAAAGATTTAAAAACGAAAAAATGATACATTCGAGATAATGAAATTAGCCTAATAAGACTAGGTTCAATTATAAGCGTGCACTGGAGGCTCACCATAAGCTGATTTGATGGCCATTTTTATGCTGCAGGTGACTTTTATCTCGCAGGAATATTATGAATAGTAAGACCCCACTGCGTTCTTGATCAAGGTCCTTTTATCTATTATTTATTTAATAAAAGGCAACAATGGAGGAAAAAAAACAACAACAAAGCCTTCAACCCCCACTGCACTATTACTGTACCCTATAATGTAAATATGTATAAATGTATCTTGAACAAGTGTTTTTTCTTTAGAGATTTACACTTTCCTTAAAAAAATGAAAGAATTAAAATAAAAGACACAAAAACACTGCGCTGCCACTTTCACATACTGTTACTGTGCTTTTGAAGCTTAAAAGCTTCAGTTAAAAGCCCCATTTATTGCAACTGCACTTAATTGGAACTTATCACTTAACTTTGACCAAACATAGCTAGATCATTTATTAAATCAAAACAAGAGATAATAATTACAACATATTCATAACAACCTTCTATAAAAAACTGTTTATGTGTATGTGTTTATACAAGCGAGTGTATGTGTATTTTAGTCCTGGAGCCTGTCAGTGCTGCCCTCACTTTGCCATGTTTAATAGAGAGCAGTGAGATGATAGTATAAAACAGCCATCCTCTTAGCGAAAGTATCTGTCAGCACACACACACACACACACACACACACACGGTCCTCTTTGCTGTGACTGCTGCAATGTTATCACAGACCCCTTCTAATTAAATACTGACAGCCGGGTTTGGATTACCCACACTTTCTCTCTCTCTTAGATACACACAGGCAGGAAGAGATGAAAAAAGAGAGAGGGAGCGATAGAGAGAGCAAGGGACAGACAGAGAGATGAGTGGGTTTGGGTGCATCGAGTTTATTCTTTGCTTCTCTGTGTTGCAGCACCTTTCATTCTCATTCTCGGGTAGTTCATAGTAGATGTGTAAGAGTGATGCGTGACTGCATGTAGACGAGTGTAATTATTTTATGAAGTGTTGTGAATGTGTTCAGTGTTTAAATGATCTGTTATGAGAGAGATGTACATCCTCATGTTGCTCCAAACCTGTGTAAATTACATAAATACATAGATACTAGGGATGTGACGAGATCTCGTGCCACGAGACATGACATGGCGAGACATGACGATATCCTTGCAAAATATTTTGCAGGGTTTACATGAGAGCTGCACAATTAATCCTTAAAAGACTGCGATCTCTGTTCAAACAGAGACTCAATCTTATTCCTGAATGACAACGATTCAGAGGTGTCTATTACGACTGTTTCACATCGCGCTGCTTACGCTCCACTGATGCTTACAATGTGAAACAGGTGTTAAAGACATTCAAATCTGCATTTTTGCTGCTGCTGATCCAGAAAGAGCAAAAACAGTCTTTTCAATCTGATAATGATTATTATATCTGTGTTACAGCAATTTAAATAACAGAAGTACATGAATAAAAGTTTATAGTTTGGGTATAAACACTTATTGTTTACAGTAGCGAAACGAAAACGAAAGTATCTTAACACATGCTTATCCTCATGCTTATTTTGCATTTTGTGATTTCAGTTGAATAAAATAATTTTCCCTATGCATTTCATACATTTTTTTCTTTAAAAAAGTCTAAAAATCTTGTCTCGTCTCGTTCTCATGAATGCAGTCCTCGTGTCTTGTCTCATGGGATAAGTGTCTCGTCATACCCCTAATATATACAGAATGTTTTTGTCCATACAGTAGAAGTCAGGGGGTTAAAACAACGCTGGACAGACATTTTCAAAATATCTTCTTTTGTGTTCCATGTAAGTTATACAGGTTTGGAACGACATGATCAGATGATGATAGAATTTGACATTTTGAGTGAACTGTTCCTTTAAATCACACAGTTGCATAAGGTAACAAAAGCAAGTGTTCTGTCATCACATACTCATTACTGGCAGTGAGCTTTACCTACTTTACCTCTCATCGCTTGTGCTGGTCAAGTATCATTTTAGTATTGTTTATATACTATTAGATTAGTTGGTAACACCTTACAATAAGGTGTCATTTGTTAACATTAGTTAATGTATTAACTAACATGAACAAACAATAAACAATACATTTATTACACCTTATATCTTTAACCTTTGTTATTGTTATTAAAAAACAGTAGATTGTTCAGATTAATTCAGTGCATTAACTAATGTTAACAAACACAACTTGTGATTTTAATACTGCATTAGTAAATGTTGAAATTAACATTAACTAAGATTAATAAATGCTCTATAAGTATTGTTCATTCTTAATTCATGTTAACTAATGAACCTTATTGTAAAGTTACAGAATTTTTTAAGTTTAGTTTAAGTATTAGTAATTTGATGAAGTATTAGTAATTTTCTAATTTTTAGTACTTTGTTTTTTGTAAATTTATTTTGTATTTTTGAAGTTCTAATATTTATAGATCTAATATTTATTTTAGGTTTCAGTTAAAGTGATTCATTCATTAATCATTAACAAGTCATTAATTCATCACCCTCATGTCATTTCATGACCTTCATTCATCTTCGGAACACAAATGAAAGTATTTTTTATGAAATCCAAGAGCTTTCTGACTCTCCATAGCAATACGTTCTCACTCCCAAGTCGTCCTCCTTTGTTCTCAGTTATAAATTATTTTATATAAATTTATACTTTGGAGCACCTAAACCCACCCCTACCCTAAAGCTACCCACTTCTAAACAATATAAAACACAGGCAAATATGAGTACAGTCACAGGAATTTATTGCAAAAACTGACCATAAACGAGCAGTACAAAGGTATTACAAACAAGTCATGTTACATTCCAAGTCTTCTGAAGCCATACGATATCTTTATGCGAAGAAGAGAGTAAAAATAAGGTTTTAATCGCTGAAAATTATCCCGCTGTATTAACGTGCTGGAGTTAATGTTAAAAAGCATGAGCTTTATGGTGGATGGAGACAGCGATTGCGTCTGTTTCTCTCACAAATCAATCGTTTCACCTCGGAAGACTTGGAATATTCATATTTTTGAAATAAATTGCAACTGTAGTTGTAACTGCCTCTTATATTTGTGTTTTATTGATAAATGGTTAGGTTTAGGGGCAGGGGTTGGGTTACATCCTCATAAATGTATAAACAGTGTAATATAAATAAAACTGTTGTGACTGTTTGCATTGAAAAATCACACCCCAATATATATGCAATAATGGCAATATTATTACGCAATAATATTTTAATCAAGACGATACAATTCCCAGTGACTTGACGGCAAGGGTTTCTTATTTTAAGCGGTGGAGGACCTTGTATGTCGAAAAATGACGCTGAAGGGGTACCCTGTGCATCAAAATGTGACGCCAAAGGGGTCCTGACCAAGCGTTAATATGTGATGAGTTGGGAGTCAGAACGTGTTGTCCATAAACAGCAAGGGTCCTTCCACATTCAAGGCCCAGAAAGGTACCAAGAACATTGACAGAATAATCCATGTGACATCAATGGTTCATCAAAATTTTTTGAAGCTACAAGAATGCTATTTGTGCAAAAAAAAAAAAAAAAAACTTTATTCAACAATTCTTCTCTTCTGCATCACTCCAGCACCATTTTGTTTTTGTTGTGTGTTGTGGATATCATGATAATGGAGATGGAATGTAAACGAGATTGAAAGAGCCTGAAAATCTGAACAAATCTGACTAAATGACAACTTGCAGTGTTACATGTCATAGAGGCTGAGAAAAGAATACAATACTGCAGACAACAGGTAGCTATATACCGCTATTGCTGGAGTACGGTACTGGATGGTACGTTATTTTACAACTTCACAGAGCATTAGTGTTATAGCACCACTCAACGTTTCAAGAACTGCGGTGAGACGTACAAAACCAGGTGCATCGATCCGATACTCAGCATCGACATCGGCTCCGATACTCGCATTTCTGCCGGATCGGGGATCGTCATACAAGTAACTGAGGTTTCAAAATGTTAAAAGAAAAGGCTCAATAAACTAATGCACAGATTTAATAATCTACGCATCAATATCCCTTTGTAGCTTTTCTATGTGGACTTGGAGGGCTGCGCAGCCTGTGCACTGTGACTCCGTGTTGCTTCAAGCGCATCATTCTACGCATGGGATGGGAAGCGCTTTGTACTGCTCTGCAATGGAGCCTTTCATATTATAATACTTTTCTGCACAGTGAAAGATTAATAGTCTTTCTTGTTCTGACCTATCTATCATATGTTGCTGCCTTCATTACTGTGCTATACATTTAAAATAAATGTCTTTTCATTTGATAGTATATATTTATATATAAATTTACTTGTTTACAAAGAGCAATGTGTAACATTTTACCAGATTTAGTCGTACGTAAATAAAATTGTAAATAAAAATGTTTCACTAGATTTTATAAAATTATTGTGCACGTTTGATTTTTCTAGAGTATCTTTTGCTGCTGAATTATCCAATAACCTAGTTTATAATAGTATTTTTGTTATAGATTATGATTATATATTTTTAGTAGTAGTTTGTGTTTAACACAAAAGAATGATGTTCAGGTCAACACAGAAAGTATAGAAATTCTACATTGATATAAAAAAAAAAAGAAACCTGCGCTGGTATCGGATTGGATCGGCATCGGCATCGACAGATACTTTCGGTATCGAATCAGTGCTGAAAAATGGTATTGTTGCATCCTTTCCTTACATAAAACATGGTTGATACAGCTGCCACCTGGAAACTAACAATAAATTACATTTTCTACCTATTAGATTAGATGAGATTGTTTTATTAATGTCTACACCAACCGTTTAAAAATAATGCAAAAAAAGTTATTATTGTACAGTACATTTGTATACTATCTAGCCTTTACCATATGTTCCAGAAAAAAAACCTTTTGGTTCAACTCATTGGACATTTCTCTTGGAAACTGCATGATGACTAACCTGTACGTATTTTGTGCCTCACGAAAAAGTTCCCACAAGTATGTTTTTGCCATGAGACCAGGTTGAATTTTTACATTGCTTTTTAAAAATGCCGGGTAGCCGGTGTTTCGTATGCGTTTGGCCAATCAGTGTACACTTATGTCACTGATCGTTTTAGACTCTACTCTGAATTTAGTTCCCTCAAATACAGTTCCTAGAACTGAAACTATTCCTAGTTCCTGCGTTGCGAACACGCCAAAAAGCGAGTACTTCCGCCAATAGTTCTAGAAACCAAGAAAAGGCTCCTCTGGTGCGAAAGCCCCGTTAAATTGACATGGTTTTGCAATGATCTTCCTGGTGGACTGTGTTGAACACTAGCAAACTTCAACCAGCAGCATGGTCTTTCTGAAATCCATCTCAAATCTACCTGATTTGTTTCACCTACGTCAAATAACTGAAGTTTTGTCAATAAATCTGACCTTGCAGCTATTGAACTATCAAGCAGAAGTCGAACTCAATTAGTAAGAGCAGTCTGTGGTTTGGGCACCTGCATTCACAATCTATAGGCTGGGGATTTGTTGAGGCTAGAATTCATCATTCGTCTGTTTGTTACTCAGTTCATTGTAGATTGGCAATGTTTCAACGCATTTGCAATCTGCTTAACTTGATTTATACTGGTAGGACATGTTACTGGTCCAAAATCCTTATTGGATGTTGCTAAACAATGTCTGTATAATACCTTGAGAAAGTTATCCGTTATATATTTCCTATTGATCTCAATTAAAAAATATATGTTCAGCATCTCGCCTTCATCCTGCAGACCAACATTTGATTCTGGCACTCAAATCTAATCAGTTCGAGAGTCAATGGAAAACCGTTTAC
This sequence comes from Cirrhinus molitorella, assembly GCA_033026305.1. Lineage (NCBI taxonomy): Eukaryota > Metazoa > Chordata > Actinopteri > Cypriniformes > Cyprinidae > Cirrhinus > Cirrhinus molitorella. Next base: position 15,194,228 of record CM065125.1, on the reverse strand, counting down.
GGAGATTAAAGCAGAGATAAATAGGGAAAAAAATCAATCAAAGGTTAACCAGCGGTGTCAGAGATGTTTCCACAAGTGAGAGAAACAAGAGGAAGTTGAGGCATGTAAGTCCATTCAGAGGATGCACAGCAACAGCCAACTCATTTTAAAATCAGAATAACACAGTTTTTATTACACCAATAAACAAACCTCTCAAAATGCATTTTTTCAAAACAGATGTGCATTAGGTGCATTAGGTGTAAATTCAATCAAATCAAAGCAATCATACCAGTCTGTTTTTTGTGAAGTTGGACAAACAGTCCAAGACAAGACCAGTCTTCGTCCTTTATGTAGGCTATACATATTAATCACACAACAACTGGCCTCGGCCGTGTTTTTGCGAAAGACAGATGTGAAAAGCGATGTGTATTTAATCCTTTAAATATTCAATTACTCATTGTGTCATGTATACAGATGGATTATAATGGTGCATGTAAACATATTATTGAATAATCTGGTCTGAGATCAGATGTGCTGCGTCTGCTCTGATTGTTCAGTATTTATCCTTAAGTATGTGACCCGGATCATCAGTTTTTGGCTGTGGAGACGGACACGAGATCAGGAGCAGAAGGGGCCCATCTGCCTGTTTACAAACGCATTTGGTGCCCTGGAGTGTGTGTGTTTGTAAGTTTATGTAAGTGAACGTGCATGTTTGTGAACGAGTTTGGCTGCTAAAATAGCAGCAGCTTGGCTGAGAGAGTGATTTGAATATCTGTAGTTTGGCAAGAGTGTGATTATAATGTGCATTCTGTGGATGTGTGTGTTTGCTGTTTTGCAGTGGGTTCAGTGCAGGGCTTGAATCTTGCTCAACTGACAACATATATATTTTTTTGCCTTTTTTATGCTTCTTAGATGACAGGACAGTGGAGACTGACAGGAAATTGTTGGGTGGAGAGGTGGGAGTGGGATCAGCAAAGGTCCATGGGTCGGGATTCAAACCCAGGATGGCTGGAAACACAGTTGCGCTGTATGTCAGTGCGCTAACTATTAGGCTTTAGGCATTTTTAAACAAATGTTAAAAAGCATCTGTATGTCAGTAGATGTATTAGTAATGGTAGCAAATTTGGTTGCTTTTAATTTGTGATTTCATTGTCATGGAGTAATGTTTAGTATAATTTATATATTATTATAGGGTTTATTGTAGTATTTTGAATTTTATATTTTAATTTTAAAATTAGTGTAAGTAATTTTATTATGTGCTTTTGTCAATTTTATTAGTTTTGTTTTTATTTTTAAAATAAAAATTAAAGCTATACACTGGCATTCAAAAGTTTGCGCTCAGTACAATTTTTTATGTTTTTTTTAAAGAAAGTCTCTTATTCTCATCAAAGTTACTTTTTTTATCAAAAATACAGAAAAAAGGTAATATTATTATATTATTGTAATTTAAAATAAAAGTTTTCTATTTGAATATACTTTCAAATTTAATTGATTTCTGTGATGCAACGCTGAATTTTCATCAGCCATTACTCCAGTTTTCAGTGTCACATGATCCTTCAGAAAACATTCTAATATGCTGATTGCTTATCAGTGTTGGAAACAGTTGTGCTGCTTTAATATTATTTTTTTGGAACCTGTGATACTTTTTTCAGGATAAAAAAGAACAGCATTTATTCAAAATAGAATTCTTCTAACAATATAAGTCTTTACTATCACTTTTTATCAATTTAACACATCCTTGCTGAATAAAGTATTATTTCCTTTCAATGAAAGAAAGAAAGAAAGAAACAATTCACTGACCCCAAACTTTGAACGGTGGTGTATGTTGTTAGAAAAGATTACTATTTAAAATAAATGCTGTTCTTTTTACCGTTTTATTCATCAAATAATCCTGAAAACATATCACAGGTTCCAAAAAAGAAAAAGAAAAAAGCAGCAAACTGTTTTCAACGTTAATAATAATTAGCATATTAGAATGATTTCTGAAGGATCATTCGACATTGAAGGCCGGTGTAATGATGCTGAAAATTCAGCTTTACATCACAGGAATAAATTATATTTTAAAGTATATTATAATAGAAAAGCACTATTTTAAATTGCAATAATATTTCACAATATTACAGTTTTTTTCTGTATTTTAATCACATTATTGCAGCCTTGATGATGTCAACTTTGACAGAATCCGTCACTTACTAGAAGTAAGAGTAATACTTAATGTAACAAACTTATTATATTTTTAATGACTGTAGCAACTATTTTCAGCATACCTGAATCCCAAACCGTAATCACAGATTTTTAGGGAGGCCGAGATAAGGGAAAAGAGTGCTGAAACCTTCCTAAATGTATTTGAGCAAGCGTTTACCTAAAACAAAAGCATCACGCGACTGATGATGTGTCATGAGTACGTTTGATTGGATCGAGCTCTGTGTGCGTCAGAGATGATGTTGTGGTTCTGGAGAAGGTGTCAGTGGAATTGGCTGCGTTCTGATCGGCCCGTGTGTTAGCTTCAAGCTGTTTAACCACATTAGTTTGAAGCAGGGACACCTGAGAGGACAGCGGTGTGACCGCAGCGAGATGAGGTCCCACCGGGATACTGATGTTCAGTTTGTTTGACCAGATTCACCTTGACTCACCGCAGTCCAGCTACTGATACTGTACCGATGGAGAGAGACAGAGAACAGGATGATCATACAGGAGAAATGTAAAGGTGAAAAAATGGTCAGGGGGTACAGATGCAGTTAAAAAGAACAGGAGGTTGAGTGCAGATGTCCTGCGGCGTAATTGCGTAACGCTTAAATAAAGATAAAAGCTGTGGAAAATAACACAGGTGAGAGAGAAGGACACTGGGGTTTACTGTTTGCAGCTGTAGTAATAAAACCACACACAACACATGGTTATAATCACAATCTCACAAACTCATAAGAACAGCAAACTATTCTAAGTAATTCTGCAGTATATGCTGTAGTATAAAACAAAGTATTATGAATTTAGTATGCATAGACTGTAGGGTTTACCTACTACATTTGCAAAACTTGCAGTACACGGCCATATTATTGTATCCCACAATGCAGTGAGCTCAACAATACTTCCCATTTCAAGTTTGACAAACCAAAACAATCTATAACCTTAATATTTAACATCTGCCAGAAAATCAAATATTATGATGATTCCTATTCCTGTGATCAAAAGTGAATTTTCAGCATCATTTCTCCAGTATTCAGTGTCAAATGATACTTCAGAAATCATTCTAATATGCTAGATTATTAGTGCTAGAAACAGTTGTGCTGCTTAATATTTTTTTGGAGCCTGTGATACTTTTTTTCAGGATTTTTTGATGAATAAAAAAGCTGAAAAGAACAGCATTTATTTAAAATAGAAATATTTTTTAATAATATATACTACCGTTCAAACGTTTGTGGTCAGTAAATGTTTATTCTTTCTTTTTTGAAGGAAATTAATACTTTTATTCAGCAAGGATGTGTTAATTAAAAGATTTATATTTTGAATAAATGCTGTTCTTTTTAGCTTTTTATTCATCAAAGAATCCTGAAAAATCACAGTATCACAGCTTCCAAAAAAATTGTTGGAAAAATATAATTCTAGTAATAAATCAGCATATCTGTATGATTTCTGGAGAATCATGTGACACTGAAGACATGAGTAAAAGCTGATGAAAACCATTATTTTATATTGTAATAGCATTTTGCAGTACCTTTTTTTCTGTATTTTTGATCAAATAAATGCAGCCTTGATGAGAATAAGAGACTTCTTTAAAAAAACTTTACAAGTTTCTGTTTCTTGAGTACCAAATCAGCATATGAGAATGATTTCTGAAAGATATTTTTTTTTTCCCTCAAAACTCAGCTGTGTATTAAAACATCTGAAAAATCTTACCAACCCCAAACTTTTGAACATTAATTTAAAAATACTGCAGTGTTTTAAGATTTAGTATGCAGTCAGCTAGCAATCCATTCTGGACATATTGACACATATTTTCTCTCTTTTCACACATTCAGATGAAGGTGACAATAGGTATGGATACGTCCTCTAGCTGACATTCACAGCAACCTACATGTTCCAGCATATAAACTTTAGCTGTAAGCTCTTAGATTTATACTTGACAGTGGGGTAATAAAAATAAACAAAGAAAATCTGACTTTTTTTTTTAAAGAATGTACCTTGAAATAAAAGGAAAGTTCACCCAAAAATGATTCTGTCCATAATTACTCACCCTCATGTAGTTCCAAACCAATAAGACCTTCGTTCATCTTCGGGAACACAAATTAAGATATTTAATGTAAGTCTGACGTATAAACCACTGATGTCACATGGACTATTTCAATAATGTCTTTACTAGCTTTCTGGGCCTTAAAAGTGGTAATTGCAGTGCTGTCTATGCAGGGTCAGAAAGCTCTCGGATTTCATCAAAAATATCCTTGAAGATGAACGAAGGTCTTAGGGGTTTGGAACGACATGAGGGTGAGTAATTAATGACAGAGTTTTCATTTTTGGGTGAACTTTACTTTTAATTCATGGTATATATTTTAAAAAAGTCTGAAGAAAGAAGATATTTTGTTTACCATTTTTTAGGATACTGTATTTTTCTTGGTTTAAATATCCATTTTAACTGGAAAACAAGAAAAATACAGATCAAGATCATGATTTTTGTGTTCAGTCAGCATTATGTCACACGTCCTCTCTTATTAACAAAAGCTGGATCTCTGAGGCTGGTAGGAGCAACAAACTGCATTTTTCACTCCAGAGTCCATCTGTTTAAAGCTGGATATTTGTTTTTATGAGCACTAGATCAGAGCAGCAGGAGCTATCACTGCAGAGTCATTAATTAATTTGTTGCCATGGGCAACTAATATCAGGAGTAAACATAAACACCACGTAGAAGTGATGATTGTTTAGTGACATTAGCACCAGCATCAACCAGCTGGGGCCGAAAAGGATCCGCGGGAGACAGAAGGATAGCTGCGGGTGTGCGCTCACATGCCTATCTGTGTGTGTTGGCTTGTGCGTGTGCATCAGTATGTATAAAGTGTTGCTGCTGCAGTCATGTGACTGTCAAACCATCCATTTCATGTCTCTGAATGAGTCACTAATGATGATTAAATTGAAGCCCAAAGACAAAAACAACAGACATTTATCCCAGTTTATTCAATGCAGCACAAGCAAAGTTTTGATCCTGTCACACACACATGCACATACAAAACACACACACACACACACACACATACGCAGAAACATATGCACAGCCCCGAGCAGCAGCAGCTGGTGGTAGTGTGGAGTGAAATCATTATTCAGTGTGACAGAAGCAGATTCATTACCAGCAGTTAAGATGACAGTGGTCAATGACCAAATGCATTAAACAGAAACACTAAGAGGAAGAGACGTTTATTTCTGTCAGTCACAGACTCATCCTCTTCCTCTGTGTGTTTCTTCTTGCTCTCTTTATATTTCAGTAGAAAAGAACAGAGTGGAATAAAATATATTGGCACATCACTGAAATGATCCTAGCTGCTTTATCATTCTTACTCTTTATTAATAAAAATGTCTTTCCTAACAGCAAAGTAGCCTTACACTTAAATCTCTTTTTTTTTCCTAATGTACCTTTCAAGGCTTTTTCAAAAGCCTGCGTAAAGGGGTCTTATTTAACATGATTATGAGTGGGTCCAGAACTTTATATGATTTATTATGTAAAGATAGCAATACAATAGAAAAAAGATACAAATGAAAGTTTTTGTTTAATGTAATTAATTGAATGTAAAATAAAACAGAATAGTCCTCACTGTAAGAATTAAACATGCTTTGTTTCTTATAAAAACTACAAAAGTCCCTCCATCAAGAGCAGTGAGTGATTTTGTCTTTGTCTTTTGTTGTTTGATTAACATTAATCACAGAGACGGCAGAAGGAATATTACTTGTGGACGCTTTAAGAGCTGCACGGATCCAATATACTGTTACACATATATTTTCATTCTCAACTGTTTACGTTAATTTGAGACATAACTGACTAAAGATCAAAACAAATAATCACCAAAATGTTGACACATATTTGTGTGTATTTGATCGTTTAGGTAACATCTTAAGCTAAACGTTCACTTTACTTGTCCGTGTTCTGTTCAGTCTCTGAACGCTTACACAGAACAGCGCAAATTCTCTTTTGTGCTTTTAAAAACACAACATGAAATAAATATTAATAAATCAAGCGTGTCCCATTTTATGCAAGTCACGTTACATGATTTTACTGATTTGCATGTGAAATTGGGCTTTTATGGAGGAGCAAAAGCGCACCACTGGAAGGGGGCGTAATCGGGAGCAATAATTGTTTTATCTTGATTATTGCATTTTCATAACCATTTGAAGCCGAAATCGAAACTGAATTTAACTGCACAGCCCTATTCTAAATAATGGATAAAAATCATGAGACTAATACAGTTGTTTATTCTGCTGACAGCTGTAGATTTATATTTTTCCCCAGGTTTTTACATATAATAATTTTATAGTGTGATCTTAATTGAAAGTAAATACTTTCCAGAAAATAAATTACACATATATACTATATTTTAGCTGCCTTATTTTAGGATGCAAGTGTTACTGTTGTCAGCCATTTTTTTTTTATTTAGGCTTAGTCTTTTAACTTAGTCATATAGTCCTGTTTAAAATGTATTCTTTAGTCATCATAGTTAGTCATCCTTGTCCTGTTTTTGTTTAGTCAAGTTTTAATTGTCTAAGGTCCAGTTTCACAGATAGGGTTTAGACTAAGACAAGATTAGGTCATAGTTCATTTAGTAATTTTTATAAACATGCCTTGGGAAAAACATTACTGGTGTACTTCTTGAGACAAACCAAAGGCATTGATATATTTTAAGATCAATCAGTGCAAGTTTCTTTCAGTTGGAACAGCTCAGATTTACGTTTTAGTCTTAGGCTTAAGCCTTGTCTGTGAAACTGGGGGTAAATGTCTGAGCATTTTAGGCTACGTCTACTTTAATCCGGATACTTTTGAAAACAGTTTTCGTTTTAAAACGCTCTTCGTCCACACTAGCGTTTTCCAAAAGTTTCTCATCCATATTGAAACGTAGGAAAATGTTAAATTCACCTTACTGCACATGCGTAAAACCTAAACTCACTGAAATGATACCGACGGAACAGACATAATACGTTTTCGCGCAATTCTTCTGGCAGGATCATTTTATTTAAAGGAAATATCTCATCATTCACTGATGCGTCCATGCCGCGCTAACTCATGTTTGGTCTAAAAAGCAGCTGCCCTCGTGTTTTGCCGCAGGAGTCAGGATAGCAACTGTAAGTAAATTTTCTTGACTGTAATATGAAGAGTGTACAAGGTAAATATCTTTAGCATCAGTGTGAAAGTGAATAGCACATAACACAGGCACAATTACCAGTATAATCATAGATGTCTATTGGTACAATGTGCGTCATCGTTTTCAAAAGCCTCCGTTTTCACAGTCTACACTACAACGCAAAAACTGCGTTTTCAAATTTATCCACTTTGGAGAGCATTTTCAAAAAGCTTTGTTTTTTTTATTTTTTTTGACAAAAACGCAGTCTCAGTGTGGACGAAAGGCCAAAACAGAGAGAAAAAGATGCATTTTCGTTTGTGTGGACATGGTATTAGTCTAGTTGGTAGTCTAGTCTGATAGCTTTTGTTAATAAGGTAGTAGTTTAGTCAATGTAATCAAAGTCACATTTTCGTCATGCTGTATAATGGCTAAACTGATAAAAAAAAAAAATTCTCAAAATTATAAATCGCAATGATTGCTGTCATTTGAGAAATTTAGTTTTGTATTTCAGGTATTGCACTTTCAACAATGAGCACAAATCAACAGAAAGTCAACTCATACACATGGTTTATTTTACCTCACCTATTGAACTGATTTATTATAGGCTATTTATTATATAAAATGAACATCAAAGACTTTTGCGCTCTCTCTGTCTACATTATGAAAAACAAACAAAAAATAGGCTCATTAGAACAGTGAAATTTTTAATAGTAATTCAAATTTTTCAAAAAAATATTTCTCTATTAAAACAGCAGCAGTTGAGTAAATGCATTTTTTCAGCAACCACAATTGCAAACAATATGTTTGAGATCTCATGACAGAAGACTGGCTGAATGACACTTTAATTTAAGCCCAACATCTCACATGGAGATTGCTAAAATCCAACTTACTTGTTTGTCTGTGTTTTCAGTGCTTCCACAATAAAGAGTAAGCAATCTGGTTGCCAGATTGCAAAATTAAGCAAAACACTGGGGAGAAAATGTATCCTTTTTAAAGAGAAACTCTGATTTTTGAAGTTTTGATATTTGGTATCCGCACACATGAAAGCTTACGCAGTAGAGGCGTGTACAGTGACTGCAATATGTTGTCTCCTTTTTGTGGCAAAAAATAGAGATTTTGGTAAAGTTTTTATTTTTTAAAATACATTTTAGTCTCGTCTTTTATCATCAACAATATTGCATGTTGACATTGTCACAGTTATCGCTTATTAACCTTATTGTCGTCTCGTCATCATCTCATTTTAGTCACTGGAAAAAACAAACTTTGTTTTTGTCAACAAACATTTTTTTTGATAGAATTCGTTAACAACATTAACACTAGTCTCACGAACAGATCTTCATATTTTGGGGGTTGTGCCTCAAGAGTTTGAAAAATGCATTAAACATCAAAAATGGATAAGGTAGGATTAATTCTTCTTTAGAATTTTAATTTCAGGAGCTATACTTTTATTTAGTTTCTATTTTACTTGCGTACAGTAAAAACAGAACCTGTAAAAGAGAGCGCTTTGGCAGCAATGAATGAAGTCTTGAAATGTATTCATTATGCTGTCTTTCCATGTCATGAGACTAATCTGTCAGACATCTGCTCTTAACTACTCCACGTGTTTGAGTGACAAATAACCTTCTGAAACCTTCACGATTCAGAGTGTGGATCAGCCAGACTCAACAGAGAGACAGAAACCCAGGCACGAAATGATTACAGCTGTAAAGAGAGAGCACAGGAGAGAGCAAAATCATACGTTTACAGCACACACAGAAACCCTCTCAGGGGAAAATGTGAGTGTCTGTATGTAAGAGGGACAATACTGTGATTGTCATATTTAAGATGATCGCACAGCTGCGTAACTTTAGCACGGTCATTTGCACACAGCGGCACAAAAAAACCATCATCATCATCAGCAGCATCATTCATTCATTCTCTGTGTAGCTTTTAATGAGCTTTTTATGACAATGAACACACAGATTCTCTCCATACAAACATTATGGGTTAATGAATACTCTCATATATGATTTCCTAGAGCCTCGATATATCAGCTTATGGGAATTTCAGCAGGAAACAATGATCATTCCCCATACTGAGAAGAAGGATGGCAATTTGTACACCTGTCATAAGTACTCTATATACAGCATACAATCAGGGTCGGCACTGCAGGAGGGCATCCAGAGGCATTGCTCCCTCAGCCATACCAGCCAAAATGTCTATTATGTCTTTCTTAAGTCTTTTAATAACTACAATATGCGACTCCTCTATAAACCGAATACATCAGTAAATGATTTGTGAAAGTTTTTGCTTTGAGCAGTGGTGAATGCTGGCATATGCGATATATACGCAGTGACCTAGAGCAGTAGCGTTCTCTGGGGCGACGAGGGGTGCACATACACAGCTTTGAGATAAATATTCGGGGCAGTTTGACAGGATTGAAAATGAATTGTGACCTACTGGGTATCTTTCTCTGAGCAACTCCCTGGGCTTTAGTTTACTGCCCCCTCACTTCATCTGCTATGTGTCTGTACCATAGAAATAGGATAAGTGCTCATGGAAAAAAAAGCCTCTTTACCTGCTAGAAGCCTAAAATGGAAGAGAGATGATAAAAGCGGCATATAGTACAGGTCAAGGTTATCACAAAATTGTTCCCTGACAAAAAGGGAATTGAACTTGAAACCTTTATCACTCTGTACGTAGTGACATTCACAACACTGTATCAGCAAGTGGTAATGTGACTTTATTGATAATCCTTTGTGTTTCTAGTTTAATTTTCAGAGGCATCTTTCCTCTCTATCTTTGATTCTTAATTTTGAATTCCTGCATTTATGAATTTCTTGTTTATTCAGTGAGCAAGACAGAATGTTCTGAATTTTAGTTGGAGCTTAGGCACCAGTAATGAAATAAAAAAATGAAACTCCAGAGTTTTCATTTTCATTTCAGAGTTGATCATCAGAGTAGATAACACACTTGGATTTTCAGAGGGGTATTTTCAGAGATTTCAAAGGTCAGATGTTCCTTTGACTGTCACTTTCCTCCCATGACCTTTCATTAAAGTGGAGAGCTTGACCTAACACCTGTAATCGTTCCTCATACCTTCTGTCGACAGCTTTAAACCAGCAGAAAACACAAACAAAGGTACGACAAATCGCTATAAAACCCTCTGAAATCCAGACATGACTGTGACCACTAGATCAACTGAAATTGGCATTGGGTTGAAAGCTTGTTGAAATAAATGCACGATAATGGATTTAATGCTCTTTTTACTGGATGCAGGGTAACAATACCTTCCTTCATTGATGCTCCCATTATATGTCATCAGATCTGATCGCTAATGGGGGAAGTGTGTGTTTATGGAAAGCTGATGGGATGAAACAGCAGCAATTTGGCCATCATAGAAACTCTAAACCTCCCGGAACACAGAGGCTTTGAATGAAGAGAGGCAAAAGCCCAAACAAACAAATGAATCTTTATCTTTCTTTCTACTCATTTGAATTTCATAGATTCTCTCTGTGCTGGATGATGAAATGCACCACATGAAAATTGTAGAGATAAAGAGAGGCTGCTATTGACTTAATTTTGTTTATTTATTTATTTATTTTTTTAGAGATGGATATGGGGATATGAATGTAGCATCTAGAGAGCTCAAGGTTAGAATTCACTGTGGGTGGGGGGGAAAAGAGTGGGAGAGAATTGATTGGATTGGATACTTGAATTTCTACTTTTGTTATTGCTTTAAAGGATCAGTTTTCTCAAAAATGAAACTTCTTTTCTTAAACCCATATGAGCTTCTTTTTTTTTCTGCGGAATGCATTCTGAAAAATTGTGCAGATTGATTTTTTCCCCCATGCAGTTACAATGATAGGCACTGGAACTCTGAAGCTTCAAAATAGACACAAAACAACATGAAAATATAATAAAGGTGGTCCATACTACTTGTGCACTCTATTGCTCTCAGCCTTCTGAAGCTATACTGTCAGATTTTTCATTGCTAAGCACTTTTTAATCAATTAAACTGTAATTTAAATTAATGATCATAGATAAATTTACTCTTTCCCCGCCAAACACCGAATTTTCCAGGTTTCCAGGTTTCACTGCTATACACTCAGGCTCTATTATGCATCTCCTAAATGAGTCCAGAATCTCCCGATCAGAAATACAAGACAGAAACGAGTGATCTCATATGTAAACAGATGCATATGAAAAATACAACATATTCTCATTGGAAATACGTGCCTCTATACACATTTTCTGCAAGACTGAAAAAACGTACCTATATGTACGTATCAATGCAGTTGAAATGAACACTAGAGGCAGTAAAACTCTTTAAAAGTAAAACTTTTATTTCTTTTCACACAATTACTTGCAGAATATTATGTTACGAAAAACAATTGAAGAGTTCAGATGCAAAACCAGATAAATCCATCTGACATCTTTCTTCAAAAAATGCATTTTTATCAGGCTCAGATGTATAGGTTTCTACGTAAGTTCTGGAGTTTCTGATTGGGCTGAGGGTGGGATTTTAGTGAGTTTGAAGTAAAAGTATTTGTAATGGATGTATAATATGTGTCCAGAGCATTCACTCAGTATCATTATCTCATTTTTTCTGGTTTTGCATCGAAACTCTTCAATTATATTATCGGATATTTGCATTCTGAACGTCTCAATACGTACTCCAAGCAGCTTAATAAATACGCAGCAATTTGTGTCTGTACCAGCGGAACATGAAACATGCAGTAAGGTACAGTACGTAATTACATCGTAAAAACAACGGTGCTCAAATGTTAGCAGGAAATGGACATTTTTAAATTATCAGTACTGATATCGTGGTTGGTACTTTTGACTAAACCTAATTTTACCTACATTCAAGTGTATTAGTCAGTGTTGGGGTAACACATTACAAGTAACGCAAGTTACGCAATAATATTACTTTTTTCAAGTAACTATCATTTTTACTTGTCTAGAAAATCCTTCTTGGATTTAATTTTTTTTAGATATTTTGGTTAGAAACAAGACAAAAAATCTAAGTAAGAAAAGCATTTTTGCAGTGAACTAATACACTGCAAAAAAATGCTTTTCTTACTTAGATTTTTTTGTCTTGTTTTCAGCCAAAATATCTAAAATTCTTAAATCAAGAATGATTTTCTAGACAAGTAAAAACTATTGTCTTGTTTTCAGAAAAAAAGAAGTCACAATTGAGTGAGCTTTTGCTTAAAACTATCTAAATAATCTGCCAATGGGGTAAGCAAAATAATCTTATTTCAAGCAGAAATTAGATTATTTTGCTAACCCCTTTGGCAGATTATTTTGCTTGTTTCAAGCAAAAACTTGCTTAATTTTAACTCCCTTTTTTTTCTGAAAACAAGACAAGAATTTTTACTTAAAAATCTTTGTTGATTTAAGAATTTTTAGGCATTTTGGCTGAAAGCAAGACGAAAAATCTAAGCAAGAAAAGCTTTTTTTGCAGTGTAAGCAAAACTTACTTTAGATTAACTAACATTTGAGTGTTGAACTTTCTTTTCCTACAGTTCTACTGTACAGACGTGAATTTAATTTTCCTTTAGCCTTAGCCTTATTCACTTAATTTCATTTTGGTGTGAAAGGGCTTTTACATTTGCTAAGAATCAAACTTTTTTATATTTAAAAACAAACAAGCAAGCCATGTGCAGATTTAAAAAGTAACACAAAAGTAATGTAACACATTACTTTCCATAAAAAGTAACTAAGTAACGTAATTAGTTACTTTTTTAGGGAGTAACGCAATATTGTAATGCATTACTTTGAAAAGTAACTTTCCCCAACACTGGTAGTAGTGATTTTCTTTAGGTAATGAGTATTTGATGATTAATTCAGTATTGTCCTTAAAAAAAATCACTATTTTAATGTTTTTGAAGTCTCTTATGCTCACCAAGACTGCATTGACGGTGCATGACGTTAAGAATTTCACATCTCCATGTACTGCTCAGCAGATCAAGTGCATTAGCAACACAAAAGTCTCCTTTGTGCGACTGAAAGTCGATTTTTACCGATTTTTGTACTGTGCTGCTCCTACACAACCCCTGACAGCAAACGTCATGAGAGAAACAGCTATTCTGAACTCGGTGACCCCCCACGCACACACACAGACATATGTTGCCTTACCGATCCGAAACGCTTCGGTTTGACACCCTGCAGCTGTGGGTGATTATCATCATTCACCCTTGCTAATGGATTCAACCTCATTCCTCTTTCTGTCCCTTATCCTCTTCTCCCTCCTCCTTTGTTCGCTTTAATCAATGCTTCTGATCAATATCGACAGAGCGTGTTCACCTACTAACAGAGCAATAGAAGCAGTGTTGAAGCGAGAGAGAGAGTCAGCCATGTATTGGGGCAGAATGGTGAATGTGGATCTATTCAAACGAGGGCGTGAATTTGAGTGTCATGTTAATTAAAGCTTGTGGTAACAACTGAAAGCCCTCATTAGCAGGGTGATTTTCTTCATGGCAACATTAGCGTGCAGAATGCATAGGTCCGTAACATAGGGAGCATATCTTAACTGATAAAACTACTATTGCAAGGCTAGAGGCTAATAAGGTACCAATACACAGAATTAGAGAGAGAGAGCAAGAATGAAAATGATATTTCAGGTGTATCTCTTATAAGCCACTGTTGTTGTAAAGCACACTAGAGATTTGTGTTTTTCTTTAAAGGTCATTTAGAATACGCTACTCCACCGAAAGGTCAAACCCATCTTATTACCGCAAATAAATAAATAAATCAATAAACAAACATCCATTCTCTCCCCATTTGCCTCTGTAAATCCCCAATCCCCCAGCAGCCTCCTGTTTTTACAGCAGAAACACAAGTGTAAAAGCTCAAAGTAATTTCAAAACAGACTCTGCCCTCATACGGTCAAAGACTCTGTCTATCTCTCTCTCTCTCTAACGGCATTAAAAGGCAGATAAAACCCTGCCTGGATCTGGCATGGTTGTTCCAGCACTGTGTTCAGGGCCAGATTAACAAATGGACCGTGATGCAACTGAATCAGTGCTTGGACAATTTATGCAACACAAAATCTGATGTTTCACTGCAGGACATGCAACATAGGGTTCGCAATCATTTGGTCTCATTCACTTATAAGCCAAAGGTTAATCCCGCAGCAAAGAAAAATCACAGAAGAGATGGGATTAATATCTCAGTTGTTTCTCCTAGATAGCAATGTGATTATATGGAGAGCAAATGGAGATTCAAGAGTCAGATTTTTTGTGTTCTGATAAATAAAATTTGATCTTGATTTTTATGGCACTGTGTGTCAACTGTCACATTATTGTACATTTTTTTTTATTTCTTCTTTAGGAGACTAAGAGGAGTTTTCAATATCAGCTTTGTCTTTGTTTTTCCTAAACTTTCTAGGGATGCATGATATTACTAAGCTGATAATTATTTACATTATGGCTAATTACTTTGGAAATGTAATAGGTTACAGATTACAAATTACCCTATTTAAAATATAATACATAGTGTAACTATTTCAACTACTTTATTAAAGTAATATAACTGATTACTTTTCTACATTTCTAATGCATGTTTTCGTATGTTATTAATTTTTCTCATAGAGAATAAGCATGTGTCTTATTCTGTGTCCTAAACTCTTGAAACATAGATATCTTGTATTTTAGAGCGATAATTGAAATTTGGGAAAGAAATCGATTAAATCACAAAGTGTGTGTGTGAAAATATTCAGATGTAAACTCCTAATTGTTAACATTTTTATAAGCAACTGCAATTTAAAACTTATTTTTTTCCCAGAAACGGATTACAGTTACATTTATTTTGTAATTAAATTTTGTAACTTCATCCCCAACACTGCCCATTTTGTCTACATAAAAAAATAAAAAACACTAAAATCAATGGTTTAACATGACTTTAGGCATCACAACATTAGAATTTACAGTATGAGAATGGTAAAAATATTTTGACGTTTGCTAAAGATTACATTTAACAGTGTTATTAAATGATTAGGCCTAGTGTTTTAAAGATTAACTTTACATGAGTATTAGATGGCAGCAAAGGTACTCTAAATGCATATATATATATATATATATATAATATTGACCAATAACCAATATGGTACAGGAAAGAGCAACATCCAAACAATAAAATTTTCCTTCACTGTCTTTCCTCTTGTACTCTTTTGCTTTACTTCAACTCTTAGCCAGCCGTCTTGCCAAGACAAAACACAGAGCCATGAAATTCAACAGTAGAGCAGCTAAATTAAATGTTACTGGTGTAAACAATACAGAGGAGGAAGAAAACACTTCAGACAGATGACAGGGCAGAGAAGAACATTTAACCATTCACACACAACAAAGGCTGGATATTTCTGATAAACAGATTTTATTATTGTTCTAATGAGCACTAGTTCTCTTAGCTCACATGCTGAGTGTTCGAAGGGCGGCGGGTCTGTGTTTTACATGTTAATGCAATGTCTCAGCCTCACCAGAGAAGCTGAACTGTAGTGCTGTATTTCACTCTAACTGAGGTGGAGACCCCGGTAACGTGCGCTTCAGTGCGAACGAAATCAATGAATAAAAAAAGCACCAGGCGTGTAAAACACACCACCGCGTTGGTCAAGGAAGCCTCAGAATCAACAGGTGTGTTATGATGCGATAAAAACCTGAATCTACTGGCACAATCAACTGTGAGAATGAACCCCTATATTTGGTTTGAACTGAATGGGAAACACTCCCACGCACAGGCGGTGAGAACACATGACGTCAGCGGGGTTGGAAATGTCATAGTGGTTTACATTGTTCAGCACATGTACCTGAGAACATTAGTCACAGTGACACACACTTCTACAGCGTGTTTTATTGATGAGACGAGTCTCCCTCGCTCTCATCTCGGGTCAAGTCTCAGATGCGGGTGGAGACTGGATCTCTGGTGCGAATGTAGTAATGGGTAATGAGATCTGCGCTACTCTGAAATCCATGTAAAACTAGCCAACACATTAACACAACAATAAGAACGATATATAGGGTTATAGTTCAAACATAATGCCCACAATAGCCTGTTAAGAGATTCGGTCATGCACATATACACGGATAACTCTTAACCGAAAGCGTAAATAAGTCATTACGCGTCTAACTATTTGTAATTCTACCTCAGAATAGGACAGTCACCTGAACGCCGACTCAACTGTATTCATCAAGGACCAAACCATTTGGCAATGTAACATTCATGAGTTACTGTCCACAATAAATGAAGTCCTTAATCTTGTTGTTTTGGGGTCACAGGGCTCACAGACAAGTGCTTCAGCCAGTGATCAGCCATCTAAACAGGAAGTCAAAGACTTCAGCTCTGGTTTCAAAGCCACAGTGACACAGCAGCTATATGGTAGTCACTGTAGCAGCATATATATAGCCGATTACTCATACGCCATACAATCACTCAAACTAATCACCTAAATTAATCCCACACGTTCTCTTAAAACCAGCTGTGTCAATGTCTACATGTATCAGTCATGAACACACAAATAAATGGCCTGTGATTTATGAGGGGCAGGGCTGAAGTAAATGGGGCTATACAGCTCTGCAGTTGCCTTCTGTTGTTAATGTGTGGGAGAAACGCTGAAGGATGTTCCTCTGCTTGCTTCACACATGCTTAAATATTAATTGGTGCATAATAGGGATGAATAAAGTCTAGCCTGGGGCAGTGAGTTAAATCCAAACCTACCGCTGCTTCAGGCAGGCATGACTGCAGTCAGCAACCATGGTCATTAGGGTTAGATGCTAATAGCAGTTAACTCGGAAAAGAAAGAAAATCCACAAGCTGCGGGGAAACGGCTTTTCTTTCGATGAGGTGTAATGTTATACTGTAAACAGTTGTGTTTGTTTAAATTGTTCTTTGGTTACTTAAAGAGATAGCTCACCCAAAAAAGGAAAATTCTGTCATCATTTACTCCAAACCTATTCTGCATAACACAAATGTGACCCTGGACCACAAAACCAGTCATAAGGGTCAATTTTTTGAAACTGAGATTTGTACATCATCTGAAAGCTGAATAAATAAGCTGCCAATCAAAATACTGAGAAAATCATCTTTAAAGTTAGGTTTTGATATATTTATATATTTGTGGTAGGAAATTTGCTAAATATCTTCATGGAACATGATCTTTACTTAAAATCCTAATGATTGTTTGCATAAAAGAAAAGACGATCATTTTGACCCATTTAATGTATTGCTGGCTACTGCCTAAAATGTCACAAAAACTATTTTTGTTCATATAATGAAAGTCAACACTGGCCCCTTTTAACTTTCATTGTATGAACAAAAACATTCTTAAAAAATATATTTTTTTTGTGTTCCACATCATACAAATTTGGAACCACATTAGGGTGAGTAAATAATTGCAGAATTGTTAATTCCGCTGATACAGCAGCTTGTCACTGAGGCAGTACCCTTAAATTGACAACTTTTGTTCCTTATCTACACCTAAAAGGTGCATATTAGCGCCTTTTAGAGTAGTTATATGTACCCCTAAGGTTCTACTATGAAGCCTTAAAGGGTAAATAAGGTACAAAGTTGTCCTTTCAAGGGTAGTGACAAGCTCCTGTACCCCTGAAGGTACAATTTCTCACATATTTTGTGAGAGTTCTGCCTGAACTATCCCTTTAAGACTTACCCACTGAAATGCATGAGGGGTGTGGCTTGATGTGCTTTCAGGGTTAAAAAGTGTAAAAATATACAGAGAGAAAGTCATTCTGAGACAAAATGACTCACCCCAGCGTTGTCATGGTTACAATGGTGTACCAGAAGGAGGCCGGGATGCTGGTGAACTTGCTGGACGAGGAGCCTTTCTCAGCGTAGAACATGACTGTGGCAAAGATGATGATGGCCATGGTGAGGGAGAAGAGGAGGAAGCCGAGCTCGGACGCGCAGCTCTTCAGCGTGTAGCCGAGGATCCGGAGACCCTGGGAGTGGCGGGAGAATTTAAAGATCCGGAAGACGCGGAACACCCGTAGCGTTACAAAGGCTCCGCTTACGTCCTCATTGTTGGTCATGACGAGCCCGATGTAGTACGGCAAGATGGCCACCACATCGATAATGCTCATCACGCTTCTCATGAAGCGGTACCTGCTGGGCGCCGCAAACAGTCGCATCAGATACTCCACCGTAAAGATCATTACGCAAGCTGTGTCCATGCAGAAAAACGCCTCAGTGTAGCGTTCCCCGCAAGGGATGTCTCTCTGGTTTGGCATAGAACCGCAAGGAACCGTCTCGACCACGTTGGTGATGACAGATATGGCGATGAAGAATCCGGTTACATAGTAGAAAACCAGTGCCATGGTGCTAGTGTGTGGGTTCTCGAAGGCCCTCCACATGGTCTCACGGAAAGTCATATTGGGGAGTTTGCTATCTTTGTTGTCCTCAAGGTCGTCCATAAGACGCTCTGTGTTCTCCCTCTTGCGGTCTTTGTACTCTTCGTAACAGCAGTCGCTGATGATCTCAGGAATGATCCCAAAGAACGCCAGCTCCTCATCGTAGGCAGAGATGCACTCGTAGCGTGGGTAGTGCAGCTTCCCTGTGCGGTAGAAGTTAAGAATACTTCTGAACACATCCGGATCTCGGTCAAAGAAATACTCCCTAGTTTCCTCATTGAAGAAGAACTCTTTCTCAGAGCTTCCCAAGAGCGTGTCAGGGTAGCGGTCTAGCGTGTTGCGCCAAGTCTGGAAGCGTCGGCCGCTGACGTTGAGGATAATAAGCTCGTCCTGATGCTTGTTCTTATTGGTCGGTGCGACGGGCATAGGCAGGTTGGCCACGGGCATCCATCCTATGGCCGCCGCCCGAGCGAAAGGGAGCCAGGCTGCCACTCCAGCAGCCATGGGGACTCCGGCTGGGGTCGAGGGGACCAGATCAAACACCTTCACAACCAGCTTGACATTAGATTAGACCCCATCTACATAGAGGGAGACGGGAAGATGGGAGATAGCAGAGAGTGAGAGGTTGGCAAATGTGGGAGGACAGGAAGAGGAGAGAGTTCCAGTGGGAGAGAGTGAGACAGATGTGAAATGGGAGTGAAAAGACGGCAAGAGCGAACAGGATGCCAGCAGAATAGAGAGGCAGAGGTAAAAGGGATGCAATCATGTGAAGTACAGTAAAAAGAAATACAGAAAAAGGGAAAACGAAAGACAAGGAGAGACAGGGAAGAATAAGCAAAATATGGTTAAAGCCTATTAGTTAAAATCACTCTTTCTCACCTCAAAGAAAAGAAACAAAATAGATGTCTGTTTTTAAAAGACATCATTAATAGCCTATACTTTTGATGAAAGCATACAGATAAAACATAACAGATGTATTCTGACACTAATATTCTCACATACCGTGCTAATGCACTAATAGTCTAGTTTTAAAGACAACTGAATAGTACCAGACATCAGTTTTTACAGTAACAGCAAATGTACAACATTATGCAGCACATACATCAACTCGTAAAGAAAGCTAATTTTAAAACTATTCATTCTCAGCTCATGTAAGAAAGCCTCCAAAGGGTAAGACACGGTTTGTACTCGAGAGTCAGAGCCCTTCGGCAGCTGCAGTTTGAAACAGATGCGAACCTGTTGAGCTCTATGCTAAATAATAAAACGCCACAAAATATCGGTCGCAAACACTGACAGTGCGGTAGTTCTTACTTTACGAGAATCAAGATTTGAACTGTTCACACTTACAATGCGGTTATCCACAAATGCGCCTATATCTTATGAACAAGGCTGATCAATATTATTAGTAATAATAATTATTAAAAGTATTAGTATTATTATTAATAGTCACAGCAAAACTCGTTTCCAACAGTTTCTGTTACTTACCCATGAAAAATCTTTTAACTTTTCATTCATTCAGCTACATTTGTGACATTTCCTCCTGACATCACTTCGAAAGTGTTCGCCGAAAAATCCGCACATTAATGATGAAAAGGGAAAACAAAAACCCAAGTGAAAGAATCAGATAATAAAGGAAGAACCAGCGTGATTGGAGCCGCGGGTAATAATAGTTTAGTTTTTTATTTGGGTTCCTCAGTCACATCCTGCGCTGTTTAATGATCCATTTGCTCGGACGGACAGAAATGCCGCACCGACCGCTGGCGCGCTCGAAGTGACTTCCCGCAGGATGCTCGGCTGATGGATAGAGGTGGTAGTCTTTTCCCAACCTCTCGCTCTCGTTCTCTCTCTCTCTCTCTCTCTCTCTCTCGCTCTTCTCTTCATACACCAGCACACTCCCTTTCTCCCTCCCAGAGGTCTCTCCGCTGCCAGGTCTCGCGCTCTCTAGTTTGTCGCTGCGCGCGCGATCGGTGCTCGTGGAGCAGAGAAAGCGCGAGACGCATAGAGGCAGTATATACTCGCTTTCGCGCCAGTCACACTGTTTGACAGCGCGCTGATTTCACCTTACTTTATAGTGGGCTCACCGTGCTTGCCGCAGCTTCCTTATCTGAAACCAATATAGAAATGAGGTCGAGGTAATTGATTTGCAAAGCGAGCGCAGGTTTTAGCCATCCATATTCAAAGATGACGTTCAAAACGTCCTGTACGAATTGGCATTCTCACATTGATTCGTAATGTTAAATTTAAGCAAAGTTTAAACCAAAAAGTATTAACGCAGATGTATAAACTGGATTTAGAAAAGTGTTTTTTTTTTTGTCATAAATTACATAATATTTGTTTTAATCTTTTGTGTCATGTAAAACATTGATGCGACTGCAACACATTTCTAAAAATGATGTGTGTGTGTGTGTGTGTGTGTGTGTGTGTGTGTGTGTAGGTTTGGCTATTTGAGAGCAGTGTGTCTTCTCCATATAATGAAACCGAATGTAAAAAGCGTCTTGTATATAGGAAGTACTGGTTACTATTTGAAGAGCTTGTAAATTGGCCAAATCATGTTATACATACAACTTTTAATGCAATAATGATTGTGTAATGTAAGTGTTAGTAGCCAGGGTAGTCTCGCATAGCCAGACCTTTGACTAGACTGCAAAAGGTCGGGTCGATAGCTTATTTTAGCCAAGAACCGCCCACTTAGACAGAAAGAGCCGTTTGATTGATGTGAAAAGCAGTCGTTCGTTTTGCTTATACATGCTAGGTCATGGGCTATTTGAACTATATTATAAAACAATAGGCTAGAAATAAAAATAAATAAATAAAGCAAACGTAAATAGCCTAACTAAATATACAACTACACCCTAAAAATACAGGGTTTAAAACAACCATTTCTAGGTTATTTGGCAAATAAATAAAATAAAAAATGGGTAAATATTGGACAGCTGGGTTATTTTGATCCAGCTTGTTAGGGTTTATACATAATATATATATATATATATATATATATATATATATATATATATATATATAGGCCTATATATGACAACAATAGTTCATATATATTCATATAAACATTGTTTATATATTTTTTTTGTATTTTATTATCATAAAATCTTCAAAAACATTCAGGTTTTAGGAAGTGACAGGAGCAGCAAGAGCAGCCAGTGGGAATCTGAGAAAAGAAAGCTGCTATAGGCTGTTCCAGTTTATTAAATATTATTAATTACTTTGAAACTGAGATTTATACAGAAAGATATATGGGTAGTTGAATAAATAAGCTTTCCATTGATGTAGGCTACTGTATGATTTGTTAGGTTAGGACAATATTTGGCCGAGATACAACTATTTGAAAATCTGGAATCTGAGGGTTAAAAATCTTAAAAATAACCCAGTAAAATGACCCAACAGGCTGAACCCAGTATTTGGGTAAAAACAAAAAAACAAACAAACAAACAAACCAAAAAAACAGCATTTTTTAGACAAATAAATAAATAAATAATGACAGCTGTCTCGTTGAAGAAAACACAAGAATGAATGTAAAATATATAGAAGCACTACAGTATAGTCAAAAATAAGTAAACAATTCATAAAACAAACCAGTTGTATCTAGTTAAAATGCTATTAAGTGCCTCAAACAAAACTCTGATTATCTTTCAAAGACTTGATGTCACTATCTTGACAAACTTCTGCAAATCCAGTAATTATTTTGCTTGTAACCTGAAAAAATATTGCTGTGGGCGTTCATGCATTCATAATTATCCTTCTGCTGTCATTTAATAGCAATTCATTTGTGCTTTTGGACCAAAGTCTTAACCAGTCCTGCAAATTAATGAGCAAACACAAAGCCATATGCACTGCTGTTCTCCAGGCCCAAAATCAGGCCACTGCAATTTCATTTCTGTTCTCTTCATATTGTGTATGTGTGAATTATTTATATCCCTCTTTTTTTTTCTCCTGTAACGTCCTTCAAACGTGGCTCGGTGGATGAATCCTCAGCAGTTATCGGCTTTGGAAATCCTTGATGGATTTAGTGTGCTGGCGTGCCTTGTGATGGAAACGTGTTGTTGAGTGTGGAGCGGGTTCTGATATGTGTAACCACAGATTCGCTGCTTCAGTAAGCAATATAAAGCCTAATTAACTCTGCTGGGACTCTCAGCTCTCAAAGTGGGCCTGAAGGTTCTGAAGAATACCAATAAACTCAGATCAGTGGCGACAGTGTAAAAACGCACCCTAACTGCATACTTTTTCAGTTGAGTGAACAGCAGTGCTTTTTCTCGAAGCACTTACCTTTAACACTGGCGAAGAACTACAATGCAACTCCACAAAATTCCTTCGTAATACACTTCTTCATTCCTGAAGTAATTATAAAGCATGTAACTTCTTTCAGACAGACACAAGAAGGCACTATCAGAGTCAGGAAAGAGTTTGCCTGAAGGGCTCTCTAAAATATCCTGTCAAAGAGAATAGACTGATCAATAGCGTTCAACAATGTGCTTAAATTTACAATCACAGGCACGGAAACACGTCCACTGTCTGCGGTTAGAAGGAAACCATTAATCAATTTAACTGCAGCCGTTTCAGCGATCTGACGGGGAGCAAAACCAGACTGTAGTAATTCACATAATTACAGGCTGTGTAAATGACCGCAGTAATATAATTTAACGTTTTAATGTAAATAGTAAATGTAAGGTTAGGTGATGGGTGCTGCTTGGGCGTGACGGATGTTTTAGCTTCCTCTAAAGATGTATGGCCAGGTTCTTTCTGAAAGTCCAGTCTCCAGCAGGAGGTTTTAAGGAAGTAAGGTGAGCAAACGCAGTTCAGTTGTCTCCTCTAACCTCGCTGTGAACACACCAGGGACCTGTCGTAGACAGATCGGTCACTTTTAGTGCTCTGCTGAGAGTGACACATTAGAGCAATGGAGTGCAGTTCAGTTGTGATTCATGCTGATGTTCATTTAGCTCTGAGTCACAAATTCATAAATTCTGATTTTTACATCACAGTGGCCGAAGTGAGACACAAATAGTACCCTCAAAAGTGCCGTGAGAAACTGCTAATAAATTAGTGCACTAGTGCATGTATGTGGGACTGTTTTTTTATGTTGTTGGGAACAAATGTCTCTACAAGGCTAGTAAAATCTGAAATCAGCTACAGTGTCACCAGCCAAATAGTTTAGCCAGAAATGTAAATAAAACGTTTATACTGTATGAAAGCCTACATTAATTCTGTAAATTACATTAAATAAAGCAACCATGTCTCTTCACAGGACTTTGATTAAAGTCCACTCAATTCATATGGATTCATTTTATGATGCTTTGTCTTTCAATGGAAGGTCAGAAATATTTCAAGTTTCATTCAAATATCTTTATTTGTGTTTCAAATTAATCTAAGTCTCATGGGTTTGAAATGATGAGTTTTCATTTGAACTAATTATTTAGTACCTTTAATAAAGGGATAGTTCATCCAAAAATGAAAATTCTGTCATTAATTACTCACTCTCCTGTCATTCCAAACTTATAAGACCTTCATTCATCTTCAGAACACAAATTAAGATATTTTTAATTAAATCTGAGAGCTTTCTGACTTTGCATAGACAGCAACGTGACAGACATGTTCAAGGGCCAGAAAGGTAGGAAGGACATAGTTAAAATAGTCCATGTACCATCAGTTCTTCAACCATAATTTTGTAAAGCTATGATTTTTTTTGTGCACACAAAAAAAAAAAAACACAAAAAATTCAAGAGTTTTTTTTTTTCTCTGACGTAGAACCTGGATGCTCTGCACCTTGTTTACAAGCAGAAAAATGCACACACATGCATCGTGGTACCCTCGTGAATGCTTGTCGTAAGCTGACACAGAAGAGAATACATTGTTGAATAAAGTCATTATTTTTCTTTTCTTTTTTTTTTTGTAGCTTCATAAACTGAAGGTTGAACCACTGATGTCACATGGACTATTTGAATGATGTCCTTACTACTTTTTGGGCCTTTTCTGGGCTCTTGCATTGCTGTCAATAGAGGGTCTGAAAAAAAATATCTTAATTTGTAAAATATTTCTTAAAAAAATTATCTTAATTTGTGTTTTGAAGGTGAACAAAGGTCTTACGGGTTTGGAACAGCATGAGGGTAAGTAATTAATGACAGAATTTTAATTTTGGGGATGAACTATCCATTTAATAAATGTGCTAAGTAATGTTTGAATTTAAATGTAAAAATAGGTTTCAGGGTTGAGTTGAAGAATATAAAACATCATTAGCTCAGTATAAAAGCAGTCAAAGTCAATTGAAAGTCTCCTCTATGGTAGAAAACCGTGTGTGTGTGTTCTTAAAGTGGAGAGTGCAGCAGATATCCATCAAAATGGCAAAATCTGCTTTGAAATGCCATGCCTTTTACAGTATATGCCAACTTTCAAGCGCTAGAGCCTAAAATTTTATTTGGAAATTTCCATAAAGGTTACTTAGTTCAGGTGAATAAAAACATTTCAGCATTAGAACTTACTTCCCTCTCATAGATCTGCATTATGGCGAGCTTTTTTGTCTTTTGTACCCCCATTGCCCCATCTGTAAATCTCAATGAGGCCTTAATCGACAGAAAACCAGAAATATGCTCCTTTTAACTGATATCATACTGGATATCCTTTAGGATCATCATTAATATAATTAAAATGGGCAATATTTCAATGATTCACTTAAACGAGTCGATACTGTGGGTGAAAAACAGGCCCACCAAGTACTTTCCTTTCTGTTTAATGAGGCACCTGTGTTTGTTTCCCAACGTTTTGACTGCTCTAGCATAGAAAAACTATCAAAACTTTAATTCAGTTGAGTCAAAAACAATTACGCTTCTGTCATTAATGACTCACTCTCATGTTGTTCCAAACCTGTAAAACCTTTGCTCAACTTCAGAACACAAATTCGTCTTTCTGACCCTGCAGACAACAATGGAACTGCTACATTCAAGGCCCAGAAAGGTTTAGTTTTCTTTGTGAACTTTAGAAAATTAAGGTTGAACCAATGATGTCACATGGACTATTTTAGCGATGTAACCTTGCTACCTTTCTGGACATGGAACGTATCAGTTTTGTTTAGTCTATGAAGGGCCAGAAA
Source organism: Cirrhinus molitorella (assembly GCA_033026305.1). NCBI lineage: Eukaryota > Metazoa > Chordata > Actinopteri > Cypriniformes > Cyprinidae > Cirrhinus > Cirrhinus molitorella. The sequence continues at coordinate 15,168,501 of CM065125.1, read as the reverse complement.
GCTGGGCAGTATGATTTAAAAAAAAAAAAAAAAAATTGAAAAAGTCTATTATGCTTACAGTACCAAATTTGATGACACAATACAATAAAAACAGTAATATTGTGTAGTATCATTACAATTTTGTTTTCCATTTTAATGTTTTAAAAGTGTTTTATTTCCAAGATGTCAATTTTCAGCAGCCATTACTCCAGCTTTCACCTGATCCTTTAGAAAATCATTAAAATATGCTGATATGGTGCTTAAAGGGATAGTTCACTCAAAAAAAAAAAATTTAGTTATTAATTACTCACCCTCATGTCATTACAAACCCATAGGACTTTTGTTCATCTTCAGTACACAAATTAACATATTTCTGATATTTACATTGCTGTCTATGCAGGGTCGGAAAGCTCTCGGATTTCATCAAAATCATCTTAATTTGTGAAGACAAACGAAGGTTTGTAATGACATGAGGGTGAGTAATTATTGACAGAAGTTAAAGTTTTGAGTGAACAATCCCTTTAAGAAATATTCTTCTTGTTATCAATTTTGAAAATAGTTGTGCTGCTTAATATTTTTATGGAACAGGATTATTTGATAATTAGAAAGTTCAAAAGAACAGCATTCATGTAAAATAAGTTTATTTTGCAACATTAAAAATCCCCATTTTTGCACAGTATAGTCTTGAACGGACATCATTTGTGACTATAAACTTTCATATATTCATATAAACGGTCATGTTAGCCATGACATTGTTGTGTCACATTGTATCTTTTTTTAGACACACTGTGTTTTTACGTTGCTCAGAATAACCTCTGTGTGACCTCCAGGCTGTGATCCGTGTTTCTCAGCAGAGATCTGGGGACATAAACCTTTGATCATATGCAGCTATATTAATAGGTGCGTATGTGCTGTGCGTCTCTCTGATGAACGAAGTACAGTGATGTTCCCTGCCGTGAGGCTGAATAAATAAGCTGGGAGACTATAGGAGCCACAGCTGTGGTGAGTCTGTTAAAGGTTACTGTATTCACGACCCAAAGGCACTGCGTAAGTGTGTATATTAGTGTGCAATCAAGGGTGTGTGTTTCTCCATGTACACGTGTTGATGTACGTCAGCACAAAAAAGCTGTTATGGCACCCAGGTGCACGTCGTACGCGGCGCCCCCTCTTTTTAGACCACACACGCGCATGTATACACATATACGGTGCGTTAACCTCTTGAACAGCATAACAGTATGCTGGGAACCCTTTGCTGGCTGTCTTACTCTATAAGGGGAGAGAGCAGAGGCAGAGCTGGCCCTCTGTAAACACACATATCACTCTTGTCATACGAAATGGAAAATTTTGTCCTGTCACACTGGCAATAAGCTGACCCGACATTACCTCGACTTCATGAGCTTCAAAGCTCCATAAACAGCACCGCCGGCACCACACAAACTTCCTCTCCTAAAACATCAGATATGTAAACTACTTAGAACTGCTGATGACCAACGTAAGATGAATTCAGCACAGGTCCCACGAAGAGGCTGTGGTGCAATTCAGTGACATAAGTCACAAGTTTATGTAGTATCCATGACAACAATCCAGACACTGGGGGTGGGGGGTAATTCGTTAATGTTTATTTTCTCACACTGTCTGTGTTATTTTAGCACTCGATTCACTCAAGGAATTATGCAAATGAGGTCATGGCACAAACAGACCCAAAATATCAGTAATGAATGCAATTTAGACACTGCAATTCTTAAATAAAATAAACAGGAATAAATTATATTTAAAAATGTATTAAAACTGACATTTTAAATTGTAGTAGTATTTCACAATATTACTGGTTTTATTGGATGTTATGCTACAGCTATATATATATATATATATATATATATATATATATATATAATTTTCCTCCTATTTTCTTCCTGTTTCCACTCACTGTCTAAAAATGTACATGTACATTTAGGGCATTAACCAGGCGCTCATCCAAAGCAACTTCAAAGTGTTTGAACTTCAATGGTGTATAAATGTCAAGCATGCAATTCAAAGAGACGCTGGGAAAAAATAATTACTACCTAATATAAAGCACAAGACTTCTGTCATGATTAATTTTACATCATGAAAAGATCAGTATTGTCAGTATGTCAGTAAATTAGTATTATTTTCTTGTTTTTCCGGCAGAAATATCTAAACAACCTTGATGCTTAATTTAAAGGAGTAGTTCATCCAAAAATTTAAATTTGCTGAAAATGTCTTTATCCTCAGGCCATCTAAAATATGATTTTGTTTCTTCATCAGAACAGATTTGGAGGAATTTTGCATTACATCACATTGAGGTCACACAGAGTCCAAAAGAGAGTGAATTAGAATGATAGTCCATAAAGCTGATAAAAGCAACAAAAAAGTAATCCACACAACTTTAGTCCATAAGTTATGGCCTGTAAAGTAAAAAGCTGGACATTTGTAAGTTGTTTTAACTTTAAACCATTGCTTCTGAAACACCTGTTCATAAACTATTATTATTCTTCCTCCAGTGAAAAAGTCAATTTCCTGATGTTCTCTCACATCAAAATCCACCAACATAGTTGTTTAGAACTGTTTTGGACTGTTTTCATTTATAAGCACTTTTTGATCTGTGCAAATTTCTCCTCTAATTCAGACAAGACAGCTTTGGAGAAAGCAATTTTATGGATATTTGATCTGGATACAACGGTTTGAAGTTAAAAACATCCCAATAATGAATTTGTTTTAGAAACATGCATTTTTTCACTGTACAAAATGTTAAAGGGTTAGTTCACACAAAAATGAAAATTCTGGCAATAATTACTCACTCTCATGTCATTCCAAACCTTTGTTCATCTTCAGTACACAAATTAAGATATTTTTGATGAAATCTGAGAGCTTTTTGACCCTGCATAGACAGCAACAGAACTACCATGTTCAAGGCTGACACTGAAGAGAAGAAATTGTTAAATAAAGTAATTATTTTTGTTTTCTTTGTGCACAAAATGTATTCTCGTAGCTTCGTAAAATTAAAGTTAAAACACTGATGTCACATTGTTTATAGGAAAAGACAAATGAAGAATTAGATTTTTTTTAAATACATTTTAAAGTTAAATTATTCTATCTATTGCACTTTGAAAGTTAAAAATTAAGATTCAAACCCATGTTCTAAATTCAAGAAAACTTAAGTCAGAAAAAAGTCAGTGAATTGACAGCCAATACCTAAACTTTAAAGGAGACTCAATCCTCTTTTTATTTGTGATATACTGTCTGTCTAAATTACATTCACACTGGTGTCTTAGGAAGCCAAACAAATTAGAATATAATAATAACAATAACAACAATGACAGTAATAGCCATATATTGTTAAACAATTGCACAATTGTACTGCAAAGTAAATGAAAATTAATATTTAATAGGTATATTATTTTTGCTTTACACGACAGTATTTAGACTGCAGCAACATTACCCATTTAAATTGCTAGCTGTCAGCAATTCATACTGCACTTTTAAGCTTTTATTTTGATGGAAACAGCAGTAGAGTTTTTATTTTAAAGGAAATCTCCAGCTTCAGTGAAAACAGGCTTAAAAAATGCATCTCACTACAAATCTAGTGGAATGCTGTAATCATCTGCCGCAAAAAATAAAGCATAACTGGTGGCTGTTGCATTTTCAAATGCGCTAAACTCTTCCGCCGTTCTGAGGAGCAGAAAACACCGGATCATGAGCTGATCCCTGAACGAAGTGCATGTTTGAAACATGCAGCGAAAAGAGACTTGATGAAAGGAAGCCATATTGCGCTTTCGGTTTTAGTTCATTTGACAGACACTGTGCCAAAGCATAATGGCCCAAAACACAACTTTTTTGTTGTTGGAATAAGAAGTTTAAATATATTTTAAAGACTACACTTTTTGCCCGGAAGACCTATCGTTTCATATCGTCACATGACCACAATAATATTGAGACAGTTTTGCTATTGCGATATTATGATATTGATAATATCGTTACATCCCTAATAGTTTATTTTAACAATGTCCTTACTACCTTTCTGGGCCTTGAATGTGGCAGTTTCACTGTTGTCTATGGAGGATCAGAAAGCTCTCAGATTTCATCAAAAATATTTTAATTTGTGCTCCAAAGATGAACAAAGGTCTTACGGGTTTGGAACGACATGAGGGTGAGTAATTAATAACAGAATTTTACATTTTGGGTGAACTAACCCTTTGTGTATCTGGGTGAAAGGAAGATTAGATATTTCTACAGGCAACAAGTATTTCTACAACCAAAACTAGTTTTTTTTAATATTTTTTAGCCAGTCACAACTTTTGAAAGGGGTGACTTTTGCTGTTCACACATGTACAGAAAGTTGATACCACCATCAGGGTGTGAGGACAGCAAAGTGCTTAGTCTTGTTGCAAGGACTATATGAGGTGAACGTGTGATGAGGCCCATGGAGATGGTTGGTTAAAGTGGGTGCGTCATGGTTCTAGGTATCAGTAAAGAGTAGTGCGAAAAAGAGGGGCTCTTTGTATTGAAAGTTTCATTGCTCACTGCGTGGAGAGGAGCTGCATGCTGCGTCATTATGATGTAGTTTCACACGCTCTCGATGCACTTTACAGGGGAATATTTAAATGAAGCATGCATGCAGCTTTGTCATCGATCATAAACCAGGCTCCATTGGCAGAGCCAGAAAACTGTAATTGAGTATTAAACATTCACTGACACAAGGAGCGCACCGTAAAACATGTTGCGCAGTTATTGACCCTGGAGAACATTTACAGCATGTTTAAACGGCCATTAATTCATATGTCATCACTGACCTGCCGCTGTTAATGATCATGACTCATTCATGATGATTTATTTATGGCATCTAAATAAAAACAGCGCTCTACCAAGCTGAGATGCGAATAAACATTTAGCAGTACACACCTGGCGGAAAGAACTTTGCAAAGCGTGATCATTCACAAAGCCCCATTGAATGCCTTTGGGATACTTCGATTTCCTTTATGTCCACATGAAGATATTTTGGCCCATTTTTACAGCATTTCTTCAGGTCAGTGATATATTTGGACTGTTTTGCATGAACTACTTACTGCAGGTTTAGCAGCAACAATGCATTTGGGTTAAGCCTAGATCTTTTGTTTTTTTTTCTACTTAATTTAGTTAAAGCTTACTGTACCATATTTGTGACCCTGGACCACAAAACCAGTCATAAGGGTAAATTTTTTGAAACTGAGATTTATACATCATCTGAAAGCGTATGCATGGTTTGTTAGGATAGGATATTTGGCCGAGATTCAGCTATTTGAAAATCTGGAATATGAAAATCAAGATATTGAGAAAATTGCCTTTAAAGTTGTCCAAATTAAGTTCTTAGCTATGCATATTACTAATCAAAAATTAGGTTTTGATACATTTATGATAGGAAATTTACTAAATATCTTCATGGAACGTGATCTTTACTTAAAGGGCTAGTTCACCCAAAAATTTTAATTAGCCCATTAGTGAGTACCTTCCAGGCATCCTAGGTGTATATGACATTCTTTCAGATAAATGCAATCAGAGTTATATTAAAATTATCCTGGCACTTCTAAGCTTTACAATGGCAAAAAGCAGTTGTTTCTCTTCATCAGTCCAAAACAAGTCCAATAAAGTGCATCTATCTCTGTGCAAACGCTCCATGGAGAAACCAAAACAAAACGGTCACGAATTAGAAGTTCAAAACTAGCATTTCTAAAGAAAAATGTTGGAGGATTTCAATATCAACCAAGAGGAGACTGATTTTCTCATAGATGTAATTTGCGGGTGGGACATGTCCCCACCACTTTTTGCCATGGTCGATATTGTCCTCATCACTTTTTTTTTAAAACATCTTGCGGCAAGGACATAACTGATGCAGATGAAGCAGACAGGAGGTTAAAGAGCTGGCTGTCTGGTGCAGTCATAACAACCTGGAGCTCAACATGCTCAAAACTGTGGAGATGATCGTGGACTTCAGGAGAAACCCCCCTGAAGTCATTTAGGTTCCTCGGCAAAACCATCACTCAGGACCTGAAGTGGGACATTCACAAAGACTTCATTGTGAAAAAGTGAAAATCTACACTTGGTGAAAATCACTGAAAATCAGTGAAAATCACTGGACCCCTCACATCCAGCACAATGCCTCTGAAAACTGAAACTGTTGCCATCTGGTCGACGCTACAGAGCACTGAGCACCAGAACGGCCAGGCACAGAAACAGTTTCTTCCCTCAGGCAATCCATCTCATGAACACTTGACAATAAACGTGGAACATACAACACTATTATACATTGATTTATTCAGTTATTTATTTAACACACACACACTTATTTACATTTCAAATTTGCACCTAACATACCTGTACATAGTAAATTGTTTATTTTAATTTGTATATTGTGTCTTTGCTATTTTGCACACTGTCCGTATATTTGTATAATGTTCTTTTTATTATCTGTGTCTTGTCATTGTCATTCTGTTGCACTGTGGAGCTTCTGTCACTACAGCAAATTCCTAGTATGTGTAAACAAAACCTGGCAATAAAGCTCATTCTGATTCTGATGTATAACATTTGTTTCTGTTAAATAAGCTCCGATCTGGCACTGGAATCTGTTGTTTTTAAAATCATGCTGAATGTTTGCTGCAATGTTTTTAGTGACAGAACATTCTCTTGTGGTCTCACACACCAGTGCTTCATTCTATTGCTTAAACGTTGCGGAGACTAACTATTTATTCCAGTTAAATCACAAAACAGAACACAAATTGTGTCCCTCCTCTGCATATACGATTACTGATGAACATTTCCAATTTTAAGAAGGGGGATAAAAAATTAGATGCGGGCAGATTAGTACCCAAAACAAACATCCTACATGCAAACGCAACACAAATTCTACCACTAGATTGTTTATGAATAGAAATGTATTGCATATCTATGCATTTATTCACTGATGTGAAGAATTTTGGGCCTAATGCTGTCCTATAATAATAAAGGCAAACCTTGATTTTAGTTTCATAAAGTAAGGAAACTTTGCTCCTGTAAACAAACATTGGATTTCACGGGACTCACAGGCGCATGCACAACACATACATGCTATGTCATTCACCCAGAGCTGCTCCCATGTGTGTTGGCACAAGTGATAATTTTAACCCATGCAATGTATTGTTGGCTACTGCTACAAATATACCCGTGTTACTTGTAAAATGTTTTGTGGTCCAGGGTCACATTTGATATGCAAAAAGCCTAAATTATCAACATGATCAAAACTTTGCTAAAGAAAAAAAATGGTTTACACAATCTTCTACATGCCTGCATGCCAAGTTCTTCTGGTCTCTGGTGTTTCTAGTCAAATTAATTTATTTTCAGAGCCAATAGTATAACATTAAGATGATACGAACGCGAGGAGAAGAGCACACTTTTTTTTTCACACACAGTATTTTACCGTAAGAACTTTAAGCCATGCTTGTTTTCTTTTGCTATCATTTATGCAAGACATACAGTCCCTTTAAGGCAAGTCATTTCACTTGGCGGCCTTCTTTGAAACGCCTCTCGGGCATGCAAGTGCAGCTCCTCTCCTCTCTTTGAATGGGGAATCATCAAATTCTCCTAAACTGTTTGCCAAGTTTTAATTAAATTTCATATTTGAAATCACCAATGAAATCTGACAACAACTGCCTCATAAGTGGTGTTCCTTATGCTCCAGTAGCGTTAAAAAAAGCTTGTTTTTGATGCTAGACCAGCCAATACGCTTGTTTCTATAGAAACTTTCTGACGGCAGCTGTAGTGACGTGATGACTTTACTAATCAACGATTGGGTCATTCATGTAGAAGGCGGGGCTTATTTGCCACTTGTGTGTTTCACTTTCTTAGGTTGACCATAAGTCCTCTTTTCCCCAGACATGTCCTCTTTTTGGACTTTTTGGAAAAATGCATCTGCATCTGGCCTAAATTGCCCAAAATGTCCGGGATTCGGCTTTTGCTTTTTACAGTCACCATTCATTGTGTACGTTTTTGTATTAAAGCCATTTTTTCCATGGAGTTGATTTTAAACTGTTGAGTTGATGTTGCATAAAAGTTTGAAATATTGCATAAATTCCAGTCGACTGAAATGCTTGTATTGAAACATCTTGCATTCTACATATGATAAAACTGTGGTAGATATTAGTTTTGTGAAGGATGGCCACTGTGGTAGGAAGCTTTATAGCTGTGTTTATGATCAATCTGCATAACGGTGACTGTAATACGAAATGATACAATATGAAAACTAGTACCCCACACCACCACAACCCCGCACCCCAGTCCTATGTTTAACCCTAACTTTCTCCCATTCATAAATAATAGTCTTGCTATATATAAAGTATTTTATACAGCTACAGATTTGCCGGTAAGCAAAACAGATACTTCACAGGAATTCCTTAAACTTTTTGCTGTTACTGTGGCAGGCAACAACAGCACAGCTTAACTCTGTGCACATTTTTATATTTAGTTATATTGAAACATTTTAAGTATCTTTTTTTTTTTTTTTTTTTTACCCCGTTTTAACATGGATTTCTATGGAGACCAGAACATGGCAGCACTTACAGCACTACTCAGGAAAAAAGTGAATATTGTCAAATTCTGAAAACTTTTTTTTTTTTAACAAAGTTAACTTGTGAGTTTATGATCAGCAGGATAAAGTCAGAGGTAATGGACAGACTGATTTCTCCATCCAAAATTAACTTACCATCAATGACTGATAGACCCAGACATCCTCATAACAGGATACTCTCAGCACGACGCATTACAGTTGTGATGAGTTTGTTTTGTCTCATTATTATTCTAACGGCTGTCTGAATGATCCAGGTGGTATTTGATAACTTTGGATATGCGGCAATGTTTCAAAGTGCAGTAATTTTCTTTTTGGCATTCAAAGCATTCCTCTTACTCTGTGAAATAATCACCACCAACATCAAGCAAGTCAAGACAGACATTTAGGAGTTATTCTGCAGTTCTCTGTGACCTTCTGAAATACTGAAAGTGCAGCGATGGTAGTGCATTCTTTAGTTTATACACTAATGGCTATAACTTTGATAAAAAGTAAAACTACAGAGTTTTGTAACCGATAGATCATACATATAATAGTCTATGAAACATACTGGAACATTTGAGATACCTGTTAAAAAGTTTGCATAGTTTTTTAACAGAACAAAACAGTAGGCATTAGATTACTATGTTCATGAAAAGCAAAAAAGTGAAGATTTTGTTTGAAATTGATGTTTATTCTTTGTTGAATAACATCCACTCTATGATTTAGACAATCAGCTTATATTTTTAGCTAAATTAGCACAGCACCACTGTGATAAATGGATCTCAACCCCTCTCATGCTCACTGAGGGGTCTTGTTGTTTTAACAAAATCTATCATTTTAGCATTTTAGTCTGAAGCTGCTCTCATCCATAAATCAAATTGAATCCGTCACAGTAGACTTTTTCGTGTAATGGATGTTTAGTTTGTGTCAAGTGTGTTTATCTTTTGTAAAAAATTTGTTCCCAGTAGGATTCGCTGTCCAAACAATGTACAGTGAATAAATAGTGGTGTTATAGTTGACTGAATTGTGGTTGGACTGATTAGATTTGACTTTTGTTTCAGCTTTGAGAGAGAGAGGGAGTTGCGCTACCTGACAGAGTTCAGGATGTGCTCACATATGGGATAGAATGACCTAGTTACGTACTCTCTAGAGGAGAGGAAAGTGTGTGTGTCTGTCTGCATCTTTCTTTCTGGGAGATGAGGTGTGAGAGCGTGGCGTGGTGAGTATAGGGGCTGTTACGTGTCTGTCAGGGCACAGAAAGGTGAGGCCTAGTCTCTACAGCTGCCAATGGTCCAGTAGCTTCAAGTTTACTTCCAAAATAAAATGTCTGATAAACGATTTACCCCCATGTCATCCAAGATGTTTATGTCCTTCTTTCCTCAGTCGAAAAGAAATTAAGGTTTTTGAGGAAAACATTCCAGAATTTTTCTCCATAAAGTTGACTTCAATGGAGGTCAACGGGTTGAAGGGCCAAATTGCAATTTCAGTGCAGCTTCAAATAGCTCTACATGATCCCAGTGCACTAGCTCGACTTACGCATTACGTAGTCATGATAAAAAGATCATGCGTGATGTAGGCTAAAGTACCAACCCAGTGTTTACAAAGAGAATGTGTAAATAAAATCAAACACCCTTTACACAAAATGTAAAACAACGATGATGGATGATTTTGAGTTTTTTGCTCTACCATACTTTTTTGAACTGAAGTACACAGACGAAGAACTAACCACTCATGACCTCTCCAACGTGATTATGTAATGCATTAAGTCATAGACGCGCATCGCAGAGCTAGTGCAAGATGAGCATTTGTGGTTAAAAAGTATATAATTATTATTATTTATTTATTTTTTTTAGAAAATGGCTGATTGTTTCGGTAGATAAAACCCCTTTTCCTTGGCTTGGATCATGTAGAGCCCTTTAAAGCTGCATTGAAACTACAATTTGGACCTTCAGCCCATTGATCCCCAATGAAATCCACTATATTGAGAAAAATCCTGGATTTTTTTCCTCAAGAACTTCAATTACTGATATAATGTTAATTACTTAATTACTTAATTTACCGATATAATATACACAATCATTCAAAACTTAGGGGTTGGAAAAATGTTTTTGAAAGAAATCTCTTATGCTTACAAAGGCTGCATTTATTTGGTCAAAAATAATATTGTGAACTACTACAATTATTTATTTTCTATATTAATATTTTTATTTTATATACTGCAGTTTTTGCATGTTGTTATGTTTTTTTCTATTTTAATGTATTTTAAAATATAATATATATATATAAAAAAAATATTTAATAAGCATTTACTGAAATTTGTAAAATACAAAATACAAACATTTGAATAGTAGTGTGTATGATTTCATTTACATGATTTCAATAAATAATATTTTTCTTAATTAGGATGTCAAGAAAGTGATGTTCAACCAAAACCGGTCAACCAAAGAGTTTTTATAATCAAGAAATGTGCAAAGAACTCCTTTGGTGCTTTCAGATCATGTTTAAGTGCTATTGATCATAATAAATGTATATAAAAAGTAGTAATTATTAATGTTACCACTGTGCTTTTGATGTACTTTTAATCAGTGTTGTGGAAAGTTACTTGTAAAAGTAATGCATTGCAATATTGCATTACTCCCTAAAAAAATAACTAATTACATTACTTAGTAGAAAGTAGAATAGAAAGTAGTGTGCTACATTACTTTTGCGTTACTTTGCATTACTTTTTAAATCTGGGCAGGGCTTGCTTGTTTGTTTTTAATATAAAAGGTTATATTTTTTGGCAAATGCAAAAGCCCTTTCACACCAAAAAGTGAAATGAATAAGCCTCAGGCTGAAGGAAAAGTAAATTCATGTCTGTACAATAGAATGCAGGAAAAGAAAGTTCAACATTCTTCATAAGCATAAATTGTTAGTTAATCTAAAATAATTTTTGCTTATTAGTGTGGTTGAATTGGATCATCGAAGGTCAGCAACAAAGACACTGGTTAATAAAATTGGATTAAATACATAATAGATATTTGTGTTATTTAACGTTTAATAATTGCAGGCTTACAACATATTCTGAGCATTTCTCAGGAAACTGAATGTTTTGTAAGTGAGCTGAATTAATTTTCACGTTTAATCTAGAACTATTTAATCTAGAACAATGCCTCTGTACTTCCAATTTCTGTGCTTTCCGAATACTTGAAAACAGTAATCCGGTTACGTAACTTACATACGTTACCCCTAACACTGTTTTTAATGTAAATACTTGCCATTAAAATACTTGTTTAGATTATGAGGATGCAGACTCGTGCAAACTACATTTCTCAGCTCAGAAATAATAAAATATATCGTTAAAATGTTGATTATACATCAAATGTGAATAATTTGCATTGTTAAATTCAAGCTTCCAGCCTTAATATGTGAAAACGAGAGAACTGTAATATGCAAATGCTTTGTAGGAGCACTTTATTACTACAAAAATCACTTTAGTTGGCATAGTCATCATAATTCTGATTTCCAAACTCATTAGCAGGAACTTCTCTTGCACACACAGTATTTACTCCTTTAATGTGGCACTAACATTTATAACTGAAGCTGCCCTAAACAGGCTCACAGGTATTTCAAAGGATCATTAATCTCCACAAGGGTAACTTTAAACGAAACCCTGTATTTTTTACATAAAACTACCAAACAGAAAAAACTAACACAACTATAACCCATATTAACTCTAAATGACATTTATTAATATTCCAGCTCCCACAGCTTGCACAGAGCTACTTAATTAACTATTCGAATTCAGCAGCCAATGACTGTCGCCTAAAGCGTAATGAGCAGCAGCAGACATTACATTGCGTTTTCTTTGCCAGTTGCGCATTTGTTGCATTTCATTGCAAAAAAATAATGAAAAAAAAAAAAAAAAAACATGAAAATAAGTGAAAGAATGACAGGAATATGGTAGGAATGTCTTTGATCCAAACTTAGCAAAGGCATGAAATCCTGTGGGTCAAACAGAGTCTGTCCTAATGATGGACATTCATAACACATCGCTGGTGTTATTGAGATAAAATGAAGGGTAAAAAAAGTGTGTCCTCAGACTGATGTTTGTCCTGCTCATCCCTGCCTCATTATTTTCATGTCACACCATTCCACTGCATTTCACTGATGGTGTCATAATAGGGCTTGAGGGAACAGCTGCTCTCTGTCAATGAGAGTTCTCAAGTGCTACAGGACCAATGGACGTTCGCTCGGACCGTTGATTGATGGATCCGTGGGACAATTCTTTTCCTCAACGCAGCCAAGACAGAAACTTCACCATGGCAACCTGACAAAGCAAGGTAGACCTGTTGAAATCATTCCTTGTCCTGAATACTATTATGATTTAATCATGTCTTTGTCTGTAATTTGTGCCAGTACGTTTATGTAATATTATGACAATCACCGCTAACGTTCTAAAAAAAAAAAAGCCTGTTAAACCAAGGACGATAACAATAACTATAATGTTTTAAAAAATCGCTCTAATTCTATGAGAGTAGAGTGGTCCACACCACCACCATAATGATAATGACACACATCATTCAGTCAGAATCCCCAGACTTTAAAGAGCTCAAGTGTTTAAAATGTTCTTGGTCTGAATAGGCCTCAGCAAAGTGCATCAATAGAGCTTTTCAAACACCTGAATGTGTGACAACAATTGCATACTTAAAATAGCTAACAGTAAATATCAACAGAAATTTTAATGGGATGGTTCGTCCAAAAAATAAAATTGTATTGTCAAGATGACTGACAATTAGCATACAGTTTGGATTGGTGGTATGGTTCTGTTCTGGGCAAAAACTACTTATGGAACTACTTTTGAAAAACAAAACAATGTTTTTTTAGTAAGTGAGCTGAATTAATTTTCTCATTTAGTCTAGAACTACAGAACAATCATGTTTACATAGAGCACACAACACCTCTGTACTTCCGATTTCTGTGCTTTCCAGTTACTCGAAAAAAGTAATCTGATTACGTAACATACGTACATTACCCTCAACACTGCTTTTAATGTAAAAACTTGCCATTAAAATACTTGTTTAGATTATGAGGATGCAGACTTGTGCAAACTACATTTCCCATACATCTCTGTGGCAGCTAAGAAATAATAAAATATATGGCTAAAATGTCAATTATACGTCTAATGTGAATAATTTGCATTGTTGCATTCAAGCTTCCAGCCTTAATATGTGAAAAAGAGAGAAGTGTAATATGCAAAAGCTTTGTAGGAAAATCACTTTAGTGCGCATAGTCATCATAATTCTGATTTCCAAACTCACTTTATATAGAGTAGGGAGAGCAACGATAACTCCCCTAGGGTAAACAGAACATAACCAACATAAATGTATTGCTGATATCATTAATTTTCAATAATTTAATGTAAACATTTTAGAAATTAGTCTGAGGAATCAGAAGGCCAAATCCTGCTGGATGACAGGAGGAGTTGGGGATGGAGGAGGAAAGCTGCTAATAATACTGAAGAACCTTATTTGTGACCATGGACCACAAAATCAGTCATAAGGGTCAATGTCTTGAAAATGAGATTATATACCATCTGAAAGCTGAATAAATAAGCTTTCGATTGATGTATGGTTTGTTAGGATAGGACAATATTTGGCTGAGACCATTCACTCTCATTATATGGAAAAGAGCAGTTTGGATGCTCTGCTGTAAGTGAAAATCTGGAATCTAAAGGTGCGAAAAAAATCGAAATACTGAGAAAATCACCTTTAAAGTTGTCCAGATGAAGTTCTTAGCAATGCATGTTACTAATTAAAAATTAAGTTGTGATATATTTATGGTAGGAAATTTACAAAATATCTTTATGGAACATGATATTTACTTAATATCGTAATAAGAATTTTGCCCAATACATTGTATTTTTTGCTATTGCTACAAATATAACTGTGCTACTTAAGATGGTTTTGTGGTCCGGGGTCACATATATGGGTGCTGCAATAGATGTCGCATCCCTATGAGTAGATGTGGATCAGCTGAGAGCTGAGTCAAAAGTTCAACCAAAAATGAAAATTTGCTGAAAAATCCCATTCACTGCAGAGGTGATGTAATTCCAAATTTCTCCAAATCTCTTCTGATGAAGAAATTATCTTATCTAGCCTAAGGATGAGTATATCTTCTGCAGTTTTTCATTTTTGGGACAACTATTGTTTAAAGAACTCTGTTTAATAGAATGAAAGTGGATAGGGACCAAAAGCTGTCCAGCTCCAAAAAGGATAAAAACACACAATAAAAACAAAATTAAAGTGTTCAGTATGATGTTGCTCTATTTTATGAGTCTTCTGAAGCAATATAATAACTCTGCGTGGCAAAAATCCAAATTTATGTTATTCGCTGAAATTCTTGCCCTGAAAATCTTGCTTAATAGCCGGGTCACCATTCACTCTCATTATATGGAAAAGTGCAGTTTGGATGCTCTGCTATGAAGTATAGTTTGTGTGGTCCATAAAACAAAGAGAAAATTATATAGATTTGGAACAACATGAAAGTGAGTAAATGATAGAATTTATATTTTTGGGTGAACTATGTATCTAATTACAATAATTATACAATTAATTTATATAAATAGACATATTTGGCACACAAAATTAGATGACAGATAAACTCTCTTATTCACCATTTCATTAGCTGAAATGACACATCATTCTGCCTAACATCTCTTTTAAGAAACAAAATAAATTTAAGTGATAAGATGCTTTATTTTTGAATAAACTATTTTATTCACAAGATAATCTCTCTTAAAATATCTTATAGGGTTATGATAATCAAAACAGTCCTGAGCTAGATCATTAGAGCTCTAACTTGATTAGAAAATCAAGTTGTCATTCTAACTGAAATTGACACTGCTGGTTGATTTAGGGCTATTGCATAAATTGCTATAATAAATGTGACATGACTGGAGTAGCAAACTGCAAAGCTCATGCAAACATCCACATTGCTTTCACACAATTTTTTAATGTCGACTAATCATTTCAGCCCTAATGGTAACACACATGAAACTGAAATAATGAAAGAAACATTAATTTAACAGCATTAGATGTAGCAAACAACCCGAATTAACATAACTGGTAAGAAAAAAAAACTAAAAAGAAACATAGTGAAATGTGAAATGTAACACAGGGAATTCTGGGAATATCAATTTACTGGTTTTCACTGTAAATAATACATTATTTTTCAATTCCAAAATTGTATACTACTGTAAAATGACAGTTTTTTACCGTATATAGTAGGGGAACTGTTAACTAATTAATAGTTTTTTACTGTAGCATTTTTACAGTCTTTTACAGTTAAAGTCATATTTACAGTGCAGCTTGTTTATAAGCAGAGGATGACGCATGCTTGTGTAGTTATTTTTGTTTTCTTTGCACACAAAAAGTATTCTCATAGCTTTATTCAATTATGGCTAAACCACTGATGTCACATGGGCTATATTAACAATGTCCTTACTACCTTTCTGTTGCATTGCTATGCAGAGTCAGAAAGCTTTCGGATTTCATCAAAAAAATCTTACGGGTTTGAAACGACATTAGGGTGAGTAATTAATCACAGAATATCCTTTTAAACTAAATAGAAATTAAAGGTTCTGAATACCCATATTTATTTATTTATAGGATTCTTAGCTTATGGAGAGAGACATGAAGGAGCATGGCATTCATACCCGATACATTAACAACTTTTGTTGGTGTATTTACACCAGACAGACATAATAAAACAAGTTTTTTAACAGTGTAATGAGCCTCTTCATCTTTTTCTTTCTTTTCTGTTGTTGCTAATAAGTGTTAATTAAAAGACTCTGTCTCTACCTCACCAAGGTCAGTCAAGAGGGGAATTAAGTTCAGCAATTAATCTGCATAAAGAACATGCCTCTCAGCACTAACCTGCTGGAGTGAGATATACAGTATTATCCCACTCTTATCTACTTACTCTCTGATGTTAGGACAGTTTGTGGAAATTGTCCATTTTATCACTATTCCTAATTAATGAAGCAGATTATCAGTTAAAACAGACAAAAACCTGTATGTGGTTCAGTGTTTTGCAACTGAAACAAACCCCTTGAGCAAAAAACAGATCATTATTATGTTCAATTTTTAAATTCTGACATTGTGAAAAGTTATCAAGGAATTCAACTTGCAGGATGATGCCACATGCTCAATATTTTGAAAAACTTTGCTATATATACACACGATCTGGAACGAGTCTTCATCCTGAATTGAACTTCCTGTCGGCAGAGACAAACTAACTGTCACTACACCGAGCGCTTCCTGCTAGAGAGACGTAACGGCACGATAGAAATATCGATCACATGTGTCTGACTGGAGATTCATATAACTCTATCAGCGCTTATCACCGTACAGAGTAAGATGTTACAACATCTTACTCAATAGCAGAATCAATACTCTCAGCTCCTCCCTCCCCCATTACAGCCCATTAACGGTGAGATGTAGGCTGACGGTGAAACGTTTCACCTCGACAGCCGTCGTTAGTAGAGACTCAGACTCGTTGTCAGTTCTGTTCTGATTTCACCCCACAGCTGATGAATCAGTCAGACGGAGAATGTCAACAGGCCATCGGTCCCTTCTGCCACCCTGGGGACAAGCCCACGTCGCCCAGGCAGAGGATTGATTGGCTTCCTTTATTTCAAGCACTTCTTTTACCAAGGAAGGATCAATGAGAGTTTCTTGACTGGCTTTGGCTCCTGTCTGCTGTGGGACTGATTTCTCCACGGCTGTCGTCGTGTGTTAGAGATCGTGCCAAACAGGTTGTTCATTAGCACCGAGCTAGTCAGTCTGCGCCAGGATCACCAAGTATCATTTGCTGTTACAATAGAAGATGTCAGTGCAAGCTGAGACTTAGGAAAGATAAGACTCAGATAGTGTTAAATATTAAAGATCGCATGATAAGTAGTTTGACTGACATTTTATGTTAATATTTATATGTGTTCTTAAAGGAACAGTTCACCAAAAATTCATTCTGTAACCCATATATAAAATACATAGGATTTTCTTCTTTGAAACACAAAATAAGATCATTAAGGAGATAAATAAGTACATTTCTGCCACCTACTGGAGTGGAGTGCACAGAAGAGCAATGAGGTATAGCAACCCACTATTTTACAATGTTATTTAATAATGTTGTGTTAAATATTGGGTTGTTTTTCAATGAAACCAGGCAGAGAAATGGAAAATGATCAATGCACTTGTTTGCTGACACTCTTGGCTTTCATTGTATTGTATAGTAGAACATTTTTTGTGTTATTATTATTATGAAGGCATGAACAATATTAGATTTTTGCCATATGCAGATATTTTTCAAATTATTTTGGCCAATAGCTGATGCCAGTATATATTTTCCTTTTTTTGAAAGAACACCGAGTATGCGCTTGCAGAGCTAGACAAGACGAGCATTTGTGGTTAAAAAGCGTATAAATCTTAATTTATTTAAGAAAATGACAGGACGTTTCACTAGAGAAGACCCTTATTCTTCAGGTGGGATCATTTAAACTGCATTTTGGAAGTTCAAACGGCACTGTTGAAGACCACTATATGGAGAAAATTCCTGAAATGTTTTCCTCAAAAAACAATTTCTTTATGACTGAAGAAAGAAAGACATGAACATCTTTTTTTAATTTTTTTATTTATTTTTTGTTCTGGAAGTAAACTAATCCTTCAGGTTCACTTAAATTAATAGTTGTTATTATTTTTTTATTTTTTTTAAAAAGTCTAATAAATGTTAAAATTGATAGCTCTCAATTATACTGTAATGTTGAATGGCTGTAATCTATACTGTCTTTATGTTGTTTTTACATTCATTTGAAGATTGAATGTGACATTATTGCAATATAAAAATATATTTAAAAACTTTAAACTTAAACATTAATGTTAGGTAGGATTAATCGTGATTAATCGCTATTAATTTTAGAAAAAATTTGTAAAAATTGATTCACAGCATTAATTATTATTACTGCTTTTCCTACTAATACTATTATTACTATAATTAACATTAATGACAATAAAAATAAAAATGATAATAGCAATAAAGTTTTAATAGTAATGTCAGTGTTACATATATATACATAAAATGTCTTTGTCATTAAAAACAAATATTATTATCATTTTTTTAATGATTAAAATGATAAGAAAAAAAAAACTTATGTTTTTTTTTTTTTTTTTACCTATAATCTGCAATTCAACGTTTTTCATGTTTTGGGCGCAAAGGGGGTTGTACTGGTAATACAATTTATAATGAAATATTTTATATCCAACTATAAAAATACAAAATAAAAGCATTTTTACAAATGGTCACAGACTGTTGGACCCCTTTATATAGTCAGAGAAAACATCTTGTGTTATGGTCCATCTTATATTATTTAGCCACAGCACATGTGGAGATGCACACCAGCAAACCTTCACTCTATCTCTTCTACTTTCCTGCGTTTTTGGCAGAGGGCTGGTGCATGTTGGCCATGTGCGGGTTAAGCAGGAAGAGTCAGGGGCTGAGAGCACTTCGGCTGGATCCTGTCTACTTGTGTTCCCCGGCAGGGCTGCCGAGCTTGGTGTATAGAATCAGTGCACTTGACTGTATCCAAGCAACCATTCATTAATGCGGCCGACCCTGCATGGGGCTTTGTGAGTCTCAGTTCAGAGATGTGTGCTAGTCGCCGTACAGAGTAGTTAAGAACCAGTGATTACCGAAAACATGTCCCCACAGGAGCTGTGAAGAAAGGCTGGCATGGTGGCACTGAGCACAGATTTCACAGAATCAGTGTCTTTCAAAGTACTTGTGCTAGCAAAAATATGATTTTTTTCCAAATTAGGATACAAGGAGAAATATGAGGCTGTGGTGTTTTTCATGTTTTGTCAATATACCGCATTTTCTAAAAATATTTGAACAGCTGCAAGGGGTTGATTTTAACAGTTCATTAAGCAGTAAAACTGGTTGTGTAATTATCGCTCCATAAAAAAATTGCTGGTGGCTGTTGGATTTTCTGTGAGAAACTCTCTATTATATTTTAAAGAAAAACAAAACAGATAAAAAACACTAACCAAAACCCAAAACATTTCAATGTTTAGGACAACAGGGCTGGCTCACACAGGTGTGCTGAATCCCTAGGCGGCCTGATTGAAATAGCAACCAGAAAGACTCTCCTGGTTTCAGCACTCAACCTTTACGCTGAGTTGAAAACATTTGAAGTCTTCTTGAAATATTAATGAGTGCCCTTGGCCATATTCCCAAGATAGAGTGGACAAAGGAAACTGCATTTGGGAAGGACTGGAAAACCAGAACACAGCGTGGCAGAACATGCTTTGCATAGAAGAGTTTGGGAAAGAGATGTGAGAAGAAAAGATATGGAAAATTAAAATATGCAGGGTGGAAGAAAGGTGAAGAATAGAAAGATATATCAAAAGACCAAAATTCCACTGCTACGTAGAATTTATTTTTAATAAATACACAAAGTTTACTAAAGACGTAAATCAGATGAAAATAGCCATTGAGCTTCATTGATAATAATGAATAACTTCAACAATCTGAAGGAATATGTAAAAAGAATGAGGTTAGAAACCTCAACAACTTTTCCAAAAGCCATCTCTTCTTTGAATGTATGGTATCATGAATTATAACCATCTGGGATTCCCTGTAGAGTGACAAATCGTTTTCTTGTTCCTTTGGGTTTTACGCTTTTATTTTGAAGTTCTCTAGCTCCAGGAATTTGTAGATTGTTTCTTGTTCCCTCTGTGTTAGCTGTATCCACATGTGTCTTGTTTACTTACTAGTTCAAGTGTTTAAATACCCTCTCGTTTCTTTAGTGTGTTGTCAGATCTTTTTTTAATATGCTGTACACGTTATAGGTGAGTCTTGGTTCTTTAGTTCTTGTGGTTTTTGTACTTTGCTTTGGGAATAAAGATGTACCGGGGTTCAAACTTCTATTCATCTGAGAGCCTTTGTGACATAGACTAAATAAATAACTAATGGGGTTTGTCCTCTAAATTGACTTTAACATCTTCACATCTTGAGTCATTGTTTGGTTTCAGATTCCATCTGCAGTCGCAGTCTACCTAGACAAAAACAGTCCCAGTGAGCATGGTGATAGGAACGGAAAAACAATCTACAGTATATATCTCCCATCCACAATCCAGAGGAGGTGATCCCATCCTCTCAGAAATGAGTTTACTAGGGGTGGCAAAGCATCAGGGTGCAGTTATTAAAAATTGGTGACAGTCGGAAAAAGTTTGTGTGAGTCTACAGTATGCAGTTTCTTCAGATTTTATACTGTATGCGTGTCTCAACTCTTCAGTGATAACAACGCAAACTGCAGTGTCCAATTCATGAGCAAGTGACTCTTACGAACTGATTATTTTTATTAAGTCAGTCAAAAGAAAGCTTTAAAATTGCTTGTGAGTTAGCAGTTTGAATCTGACTTACTTAGTGAATAATTCAGATGAGATACTGATTGATTCTCTCACTGAATCTCATTAGGTTTGAGTCTAGTGAATCATTCAGAAGAGTTACTGATTGATTACCTCACTGAATTCTGTCAAGTTTGAGTCAGAGGCTACATTCATACTGCAGGCAAATGTGGTCCAAATCCATTTTTTTTTTGTGAACAGCACAAACCACATGGAATCTAAACTTTTCAATTCCAATTTGTGCCACTTCCATATGTGCTATTAAATCTGATACGACTGCAGTGTGAACAGTCATAGCGGAATTCATGCAACTTTTACATTACTCTTGATCAACATTCATCTTGATTTTGTGCTCATGGGAGTCACTTCAAAGATTTTACATACCCAAAGTACCCAAAGTTATCAGGACAGCTGTTTAAGGTAGTCAGTGGAAGTGTGATGTGTCAGAATTCATAAGTATTACAGTGACAACACTATATATAAGCAAACCATGAGAACTCGTATAATACATTTTCAAAACTCTTTTGTCACATTCTTGTCTTCATTTTTTCATATTGCCTGTGCATAATTTCACTGTCTTCTGCAGCAGATCACACTGTAAATAAACTCATAATCGCTTACTTTATTTCCTCCATGTTTACTTCCGTAAGGCGCACTGCATATGTGTTGCCAGGTCCACAGTTTTCCCTCAGAATCTGGCTACTTTTTCACTGTTGCCGCGGGTTGTTTTTCAACTTTGTGGGTTGAATTGACCCCACTAACACGATATTTACCCCCTGGAACTCGATTGGGCTAATTTTGGACTAGCTTTGAGAAGCAATGGGGATTTTGTTGAGAAAAACCTGGCAACCCTGTTTCATTTCAGAACCATGATCTGTTCACACTGGAAATCTGATATAGCCAACATTTAAAACAAAAGCACTTTAGAGCACTATAGGCTTGCATTGTGAATGTAGCTTAGGTGAACAGGGAACCATAACTGAAAAAAAAAAATTATGAAATTATATTAAGGTTGAATTTACTGTGGGGAAACTTTGTTTGAGCAAAACTTTTGAAACAGTATCATGTTAACAGCATTAACTTAACATTTTTTGTTTGTTTCCTAAAGGTTTTATTTCATTTTCATTTTTTAAAAATATGCATATCAACATAGAAATATGAAGATGTCACAGACACTAAGCAAAATTTTAATAATACAGGATATAAAAATATCATTAAGTTGGGGTTTAATTCCAGGGGCTTGTAGTCATCGCCCACTCATTTTTATTTTATTACCATTTAAGTTGGGAAGCAATTAGACTATTCTTGAGAGACATGCATTTAATATTTTAATTAGATGTATATTTTAATTAGATGCTAAAAAAAGTCATGCATTCATTATTCATACAGTTTTCTTTCATACTATACTAAGGCTAGACATTTACATGACGATGTGAATGCATGTTTATTACCACAAAAAAGGCAACCTAGTGTAGTGCATCATGGTTTAATAATAGTTTGATTGATGGCATTGATATGCGCCCCTGTTTTGTTTTGAGCTGTGCTGATGAATGCCCTTTTGTTCCCTCATGCTGACAGCTTCTACTGTCTTCCATAAAATGTGAATAAGCAGAAGTCGGTGTCAAACAATTAGCCTGATGACTTGTCATTTAGAGAATGCTGTTCATTCAGAATGCCTTCCCAGTGTATTAATTGCAGGTGCAGTCCCATGAAGCAACCTAGGGTTAAGATGTCTCAGTGGTGCACAACAGTGATATAGTAATGACTCTACAGTCCCTCTTTGAGCTTAACAAAGCAAAGAAAACATAGAAACTAGGAAAATCCATCTTAAGTTCAAACGTTATATTGTAGGCCATCTGTGACCTTCAAAAACTAACTTAAGGTGGCAAACTTGCTTTGGTGGCTTGACATAAAACAAAAAAATGCATTTGTCATATTATTTAGACTGTCATACTCTATAATTTAGTTGGTATTCTAGGGTTAGTTGACCCAAAAATGAAAATTACTCCATGATTTACTCACCCTCAAGTCATCCTAGATGCATATGACTTTCTTCTTTTAGACAAATACAATCAGAGTTATATAAAAAATATGTCCTGACTTTATAATGGCAGTGAATGGGTGTTCAGATGTTGAAGCAAAATAAAAAAGTGCAACTATTCATTATAAAAAGTACTCCACATGGCTCCGGGAGGTTAATAAAAGCCTTCTGAAGTGAATCGATGTGTTTATGTAAAAAAAAATACATATTTAAAACTTTCTAAACCATAATTTCAAGCTTCCGCTAACTGTTGTACACGAGAGAGTAGCGTTCCAGAGAATGACATTGGTGAACGCAGTGACAATCGCAGAAGCGCAGTGGAGTGAGCAAAACAAAACACCAGTCACGAATTAGAAGTACAAAATGAGGATTTGTAAAAAAAAAAAAAAAAAAAAAAAGGATTTCCATATAAGCCAAGAAGAGACTGGTTTTCCTTTACTGTAAACAAAACTTGGTTCTTGTGAGACTAGCATACTCTCACCAGAGCTTATGCTACACCTATGACCTATGTCAATTAGCGGAAGCTGGAGTTTGCGGTTTATAAACTTTTAAATATGAATATTATTCTGACACAAATTGCTTTATTAACCCTCCAGAGCCATGTGGAGTACTTTTTATGATGGATGTATGCACTTTATTGGACTGGACAAAATCTATGACTAGGTGTATTATGGCTTTTTTCCTCTAGACAAATACATTTTGAGTTCTGTTAAAAAATGTCCTGGCTCTTCCAAGTTAATAATGGCAGTGAATGGGTGTTGAGATTTTGAAGTCAGATAAAGTGCATCCATCCATCATAAAAAGTACTCCACTCTGGAAGGTTAATAAAGGCATTTGTGTAAGAATAATATCCCTATTTAAAACTTTATAAACCGCATAAAGCTTTCGCTAACGTAGGTCATAGGTGTAGCATAAGCTCAGGTGAGAATATGCTAGTCGCGCAAGAACCAAGTTTGAGGATGAGTAAATCATGGGGTCATTTTCTTTTTTGGGTGAACTACCCCATTAAGTAGAGCAGGGTGACTCTTCCCCAGTAAAGTGCTGGTTGGCTGGCTTTGCAGATTTAATAAGGTTTAATCATTCCCAAATTACCTGTCCATTGTCTTTGTCCTATGCACCAACTGAACATATACTAAATATTACATCCATCACTAACACAGAGTAGTGGAAACAGTCACAGAGTAATGCCTGCACATGCAGAAGCCAGAAAAAGTAGAGGGATGAAAGGAAAAGATGAAAGAATGCATGGTGCCTGCACTATACTATTCTCTTTTCAGAGGTCTTGCTGATTTATTACTGAAGTGACCAGTGCAATTCTTTGGCACATATAATTTTACACAGAAAAAAATAAAATCAAATATATATATATATATATATATATATATATATATATAAATTTAGTCTCCTGCTTCTTGAGTTTTTCTTCAGAGTAGATCTAGGTAATTTCACACATCTCTTATAGAGTTTGAGATCTTAAATTATGCTCAATTTGGCAAGAAACCAAAAAAAAAAAAAAAAAGATTAAAATACAAATTCCTTCCTAAACATTACTTCAACAGTGTTATTTTGTCTATTATTGATATACTGTTATTGTATTCATAACTATTTTAAATTGCCTTTTATTTAATTAGTTTTTTTATTTTTTAAATATTTATTTTATTTGATTTTTAGTAATTTTAGTGCTTCAACTTAATTTAGTTTTAATAGCTTTTATTTTAGATTTAGTTACAATAATGACAGTCTCTTCAGACCAAATTATTTGGGTTTTACTATAATTTTATGTCTCATTTGTTTCTAGTTTATTTCTCCTAATGAAGTTTTAGGATAAACATTGAAGACCAAATTAATATTTCAAACAGAGAACTCCATTAAGCCTCCTGAGCTATGAAAATGTTCCTTTGGGTTCATTGATCTCCCATGTTGAGACCCAACTGGCATAATTCCAGTCAAATCTAATCCTTAATCTGCCACTCAAAGGAATAAAGAAAAATTATTAACACAAATATTGGAGAGGGTTCCTGGAATGTGTCCATATTGTTGATCCATAAGGGTGTAATTATGAAACGCCAAAGTAATGTAGATTAAAGCTAGATGCATGCCAAATCAAATCAACTTTATTGTTATTCGTCTGATCACAGGCCAAGATTGAAACACAGCTCTGCTTTAACAACGTGGCACAAGATATCACAAGAGAACGACAATGGCAGCCGTTAACTGTGACAGCTGGCCCTAGATGCCAAAGTAAACACTAAACCCAGGGTTTGCGCGAGACGCAGAGGAAGAATATATTTAGCGTTGTTATTGCCGTACAATGAGGTCTTGTGAGGGGCAGAGCACCTATGAACCATAAAATAGTCAGAGCGCTAACTGGGGTTATGTGCAGCATAATTTTCACATGGTAATTACACGTGAACACAAGCGCACACGCACACACAAATTCAAACCCCTTTGATACCTCCGTTCTTGTCTAATCAAGTTCTGCCTGGACCACAGCAGTGAAGCTCTGTTCTCTAATTAAAGGCACCCATTCAATATTAATACACTTAAGCATTCCTGTAGTCAGCCTTTTGTGTGTGTGTGTGTGTGTCAGTGTGTTGTTCTCTCTGATTGAGGAAATGAAACACAGCGCTAAGCCATTACACAGTTTTAGATGTGACCTTGAATAAGCTTTGCGTCTCGTTTGCCGCCCTTCACTTTAGTTTCACACTCACGTTCGTGTTAAATCATTCACATTCTGTAAATCCCGTTCCTTGTGGTTAAACATGGAACAATGTTATCTTTGTAAGTGAATTCTGCAGAGGAAGACCAGAATAGGCTCATCATTTAGTAAGAAGCTCTTTTGTTAAGGTTTGTCTTTTGTTTGGTGACACGAAGTCAGTTCAAGGCTGGTCTCATTTTAAAATCATGACTGATTTATGCTCCATATACAAGGGCTGTATTTCACTTTGTATCAAGCATGATTTGTCACTGTGAATGGATAGCTGACATGAAATACTTTTGAGGCGTTAACATGTCCTGCGGTGTGACATGCTGTACTCCATCTACAACTGCTTTAAATGGTATTTTGATATGTATGCAGCTTTTATGCTTATATTACTGCATGAAATATTTGTTTCTCCTGAATGGAAAATTTTGCATTCATGTAGCTCAAATGTCAAGCATTGTGATGGCAATGCCAAAGGTCATGTGCTTGCTTTCTGCAGAATGTATACGCTACCAAATTATATATCTTGAATGTAATGCAATAATGTTGTTAAAAAAATAAATATTTCAGATAAATGTACTTTTGAGTTTGTGTATTGCAAGCCTAATGTATCACGGTGTCCACATAAATATTAAGCAACACAACTTTTAAAAACATTGATAATAAGAAACAATGCACCAAATCAACATATTCAAATGTTTTTTGAAGAATCATGTGACACTGAAGAGCTAAAAATTCAGCCTTGCGATCATAATCGTTTAAATTGGTATTATATTTTTTACTGTTTTACAGTATTTTTGATCTAAAAAATGCAGTCTTGGTGAGCATAAGATTATTATTTTTTTTCCAAAATGATTAAAATTTGTACCAGCTGCAAACTTTTAAACAGTAGCATACTATCACTATACAATACATTTCTGATTCTGATTTTGAAGCAAAAAAAAAAAAAAAAAAATTCATCTAATGCTGTAAAATATTGGTACTTGGTACTACATTACTATAAAAATGGAGGTTAAAATGAACTGATTTGTATACAAATATTTTTTTTTTTTTAATAATAATGTTACAATGATTCAATTATATTTCTGCTCCAATTCGTTTTTTTTTTTTTTTTTGGAAATATAAACATTTATAAATGTAATAAAAAATGTTAGAGATTTCTTCAAATATAAATTAAACATTGAAGAACAGTAAAAATTACAATCAATATTTTACATGGTGCATTTATTTAGCAGATGCTTCTCTCCAGAGTTAATCTTTCTAGCTCAGTGGTTTTCAAACCCTGGGTCACAACTCAGACCCAGGTTGGTCTGAGGAAGTTGTATAGCCTATATGTATGTAACAAAATTCAAGATTCAAGGAGGAAGGAAGTGGAACCGGCAAACTTAACTTTAATAACTAAATAAACTAGGGCTGTGAAAATACCCAAAAAAGATTATTTAAAGCTATTTTTGTGTTAAATGAGAACGTAGCAAGTAGATGTTACAAATTGTAGCTTTAGAAAGAAATATTTTATTTGATACAGCTTTAAATGTATTACACATAAACATTTAGGCTGCAACAACCTAACGTAAACTAGGGAACATAAAAGAAGATAATTTGAGAAACATCTCAGTATTTTTTGTTCATATAATAAAAGTCATTGGTAAGCAAAACAGCTTTGTTACCAACACATAATTTGACATAATTTACGTTTTTAGGGTCAACTATCCCTTTGATGTTTTGGTTATTATTATAATAATTATTATAATTTATTTATTTATTATAATTGTTTTTTTTTTTTATGAAATGATATTCTAAACTAGAAACTAAATTTGCCAGCAGGTGGCGGTAAATGTCTTAATGAGTCATTCACACGATTAGTTCAAAATGCGATTCATTCAGAAACTAAACACCGCTGTGTTGCTCAGAGATGCAAAAGCTCAGAGATGAAGCTATGGCTTCAAAAGTAAAATGTTCTCTGCAAAATTGAGCAAAAACACATAATATAATGTTTCAAATATAACACAATATCAACTTCTTATTTACTGAACTGTTGTATAAAATCACATTTAAGCTGATACGGGATAAATTTTTTGATACGTGATATATATAAATATGATAAAAATGCCTACAGGGGCATTTTTTGCACCAATATCTTGAATTTTAATGCATAACTGCATTTATGGAGTTGTTGCCCTGCATCATATTTGTCAACAGTCAACTGTATGAAATATAAGATAACGTACAGGTCTAGGGGCGGGGGTCAGCGTGTTAACTGCGATAAAATATTTTAATCACGTTCTTTTTTCATAACTAATTAATTAAGTTAATGCATTAAACTGACAGCTCTAAAATAAACAAACAACAAAACGAAACTACGTGGATTTTTACCCGCATTTGGCGGGTTGGCAGGTGTTTATTTCGAACCCTGTATATAGCCTATATATATATATATATATATATATATACACTGGAGATCAAAATTAGAGAACAATTTATAAACAATTGAAAAATTCTGAAATAATGTCATCTTCACTGCTCAACAGTTGAAGAAGTTTTTGTCCTGTCTATACCATGCTACCAGAACACCTTTTCCACAAAATAACTAAGGCATTTCAACAAAAAACATTATTTTGCAGAAAACACACTGATCAAAATTAGAGAACACTTTCAGATACCTCCCAGTTATTGGTGTTAATCTGGCACCTGGTGCTAATTTCCTTGATTATCTGTCAACCCCTATTTAACTGGCAGCCTAACTTCCAGTTTCACTGACTCTGCAAGATGGTGGGCCGTTCTAAAGTGACTGAAAGCCTCCGGCAGCAGGTTGTCCAGATGAAGGCCAAAGGGATGACCCTATCAGCCATAGCAAGACAAGTTGGTCATTCCAGATCTGTGATTTCAAGAATATTGAATCTTTACAACATCACAAACTCATTCAAATCCCCTAAGAAGGCTGGTCGTCCACGGAAGACAAATACAAGAGAGGACAGGATACTGCGAAGGATCTCAATGGGCAATCGTTTCCACACTGCAGCTGGAATTGCTCACCAGTTCAGCGCTGAACAGGGTAAGGATCTGTCTCGTCATACAGTGTCTCGACGTTTAAGAGCATTTGGACTGAAAGCCCCCTCTGCAGTGACCAAACCTCTCATTAGCAGAAAGAATCAAAAGGCTAGACTAAGTTTTGCTGAGGAGCATATTGTGTGGACAGAGGAGAACTGGTCCAAAGTTCACTTCAGTGATGAAAGCAAGTTTAATTTATTTGGGTCCGATGGGAAACATTATGTTCGGCGACAAACTGGAGAAAGACTGAACCCAAAGTGTGTAAAGAAGTCAGTGAAAAGTGTCATGGTTTGGGGCATGTTTTCTGCAGCAGGAGCTGGGCCTCTTATACAGCTACATGGCAGAGTGAATGCAAATGTTTATCAGAACCTTCTTCAACAACATATGGTTCCTTCCCTGTGTTCATCACCCAATCAGCCCACAGTGTTCATGCAGGACAACGCTCCATGTCACACAGCAAAACGGGTAAAGCAGTTCCTTGAAACTGAAAACATTGAAATAATGGCATGGCCTGCCCAGAGTCCTGATCTCAACCCAATAGAGAACCTCTGGAAAATCTTGGCGAAAGTAAAACACGCATTTAAAAGCAATTTTAATACCCCGCGACTCCCCAATGCCCGCAAATTAGGCTACATAACATATCTAGGCTGTTATTAGTATGTAGGCTATAATAGGTTGTGTAGTTGTCTATAGCTCTGTATCATGCTTGATAAAGTTGTTGTTCTCTGTTTACACTTTGAATATTAAGAGAGTAGCCTTCTTTGATTATTTATTGTTTGCACTTAAAACGACTAAGTGTAAATATTTATTTATTTTTTGGTTATTTATACTATTTTTATATTTATATGTTACATTTGTGAAAATAACTTAGGAGGTTAAATGTTCTAGAAGCTTGTAATTCATGATGCGCCATTTTGTGCCCCCCCCCCACCACTTCTCAAACCAAAGTTACACCCTTGACTACAGCAATCTGTCTCTCCACATTAAACAGCGCCAAAATAGCATTTGTTTAAATATTGTAATAAAGTCTCAGATTTCAATTTTGTTTCAAAAGTAACAAAGCTTATTGCGATTTATTGGATGAGAGGTGTGCCACAGTGTTCCATTCATTAAATGAAAACAGGCTAGACTCATTTCGTAAAAATGAGAATCGGGAAATCAATATTCTTACCCAGCCCTAACTACTACTGATTATTAATTTTGCTATTGTTGTTGTTATTGTAACTATGATTCTTGATGTGGATGAAACAACTGTGTGGTGTTTCCGTTGAGCTCTCAGAGGAAAAAGAGATGGATGGATGGATGAGGAGACGAGATCAGGAGAGTAATGTACATTTCTGGCAGCACACATGCTGGGATGAGTACAGATACTGTTGTTTATTTATAGAAACTAAAAAATGTCATCATAAATAATGAGAGTGGCATTCAAGAACCAATCAGAAAATAGAAAGAACTGAAACTTGAACTTTAAATAATGCCTGAACTTCCCATAAAATTTCAACCTATACTCTTCCTCACTCATTTTCAAATTTCCTCTGCCTCACTCCTGTCATGGATACCTGCACTTTGGAATTATGTGCGCACGTACAATCCTAACCATTGCATTATTCATGATGTTTCCCTTCCTCTTTCTCTCTCCTCCCTGCTATATTCGTCTCCTAGTTTCTATATTACGCCTGCTGTTGTTTTCAGCAGAAACTAGTATGACTACATCATCTTCCTGCTTCCTGTATTGTTCTGTTTAATGAAGAGATGGAGTATATACAGTAATATTTGAATTGAGAAGTTGTCACAGATCTGCTGTGGTTTGCAGTAATTCTCCCATTGTGAGTCTGAATAATCAGTGTGACTCTAAACCTGCTGAAATGAAATGCCAACGCAGAAACAGAAGAGGAAAGATACAGGCATGAATAGTGAGGGAAATGGGAGAAATAAAGTACAGTATGTCAGTTTTTATTAGTCAATTTTTATTATCAGCCCAGAGCCAACAAAACTTCACATTTACGTCCAAAGTGCATTCAAGGTATATCTTTAATCGGTTCATGCATTCCTTGCAAATTGAATCCATGACCTTGTCATTGTAACCGGTATGCTATTTACATCAGTTTTTCAAACTCTTAGACATTTTGTTGAAGAATGTCTGTGAAAGTTTTAGAGGGATGAATGTTTCATCGAACATGCTTTTATGAATGCTGTCTGACAACAAACCTTGTACAGTTCACACTGGCTTTTTCTTGCTTTTCACTGAAAGTTTTAAAATATTCATATCAGTATAAAAAGAAACATTCTAGACTGTGTCCTTCTAATTGAACCAAGTCTGAAAGTCTGAGCTGAACATTATTTTTGTAAATGAATTCTACAGAACGACAAAAGGAACATGTTTTTATATTTTTGTAAGAAAATGTTCCACAATTTAGTTAGAATCTCATTATTTTCTTAAGAAGAACGCGTTTGCTGTCTGACATCTCTCCACACAGAAGTGAAATTAAACGGCTACTGTGGTCTCTGCCTGCTTAAAATAATTTTAATTTGATAGCACTTCCACGCTTTCATGCGTTTCCTTTGTTCTTTTATTCACAGAAAACATGAGGATCCAGTAATGACTCCTCAGCTCTTAACGCTGGTTTGCACCTCATGCAATTTAAGAGAAGCATTGATTTAGTTGTCAGACTGACATGTTTTAAGGGCAAGTGACTCCACTGGCTGTGAACTCTTCAGCTTAAACCTGGTTTGCTGGTCTTCCAGGCTGGCCGGACTAGCCTGGATTTTAAAGAGGTCCTGGGTACCTGTCATCTGAACAATTAAACCAGCTGAACACCACTTTAGCCAGAGTGGGAGACCAGCATAAACCACCAAACGCCAACAAACCACATTGTTTTTTTTTTGTTTGTTTTGTTTTTCAGCATCAGATGAGGTTGTGTTGTTTCTTATGGTTTTGGTCTCTATGTTGGAGAACAGAGGGATGGCCAACAGAGCTCCTGAGGGGTCCTGCAGTCTTTGCCTTGACTTTGAGAAAATCAATTATGACAATTTGTCGCTCTGTGAAAAGATCGTTAACTTAACGAGCAGTGGGAAATTGGCGGGAAAATGTCTGATTAGGACATCTCACTGTGTGATGGTCCTGCTCTCTGATTAGATTACTCCACTAATAGGCTAACAAGAGCATTAACTGCAGTCGACATGATGAATTTGATCGACTGGTTGGGGTAATTGGGGCAGCCAATAAGAAACACGACGGGTGAATTAACAGAACTAGTTGCTGTTGTACTGCTGTCTGTCTATGTTCTCAAACTATCGAAATGTTCAAATTCAAAGCAAAACTGCTTTATTGCCATGACTGCAAACAATACAGTATTGCCAAAGTATCTTGTATCTTCAAACGATGTATTTACAGTTGAAGTCAAAAGTTTACATACACCTTGCAGAATCTGCAAAATGTTATTTTACCAAAATAAGAGATCATACAAAATGCATGTTATTTTTTATTTACTACTGACCTGAATAAGATAATTCACATAAAAGATGTTTACATATAGTCCACAAGAGAAAATAATAGTTGAATTTATAAAAATTACCCTGTTCAAAAGTTTACATACACTTGATTCTTAATACTGTGTTATTACCTGAATGATCCACAGCCTTTTTTTGTTCAGTGATATTTGTTCATGAGTCCCATGTATGTTCTGAACAGTAAAACTGCCCTTCAAGTCCTATAAATTCTTTGGTTTTTCAGCATTTTTGTGTATTTGAACCCTTTTGAACAGAATGGAGATGTGTAGATTTTACTTACTTTGCATAAATATTGTATTTTGTTCATTTAGTACTGCCCTTTAGAAGCTACAGAAGATAAATACATGTTTCCCAGAAGACAAAATAAGTTACACTTATTTACACTGATCTTCAAATTCTAAAAGTTTTCACCTCCTGGCACTTAATGCAATGTGTTTCCTTCTGGATCATCAGTGAGTGTTTGAACCTTCTGTAATAGTTGCATATGAGTCCCTCAGTTGTCCTCAGTGTGAAAGGATGGATCTCAAAATCGTACAGTCATTGATTGAAAGGGTTCAAATACACACAAATTGCTGAAAAACCATAGAATTTATAGGACCTGAAGGGTTTTTCTGAAGAACAGCGGGCAGTTTAACTGTTCAGAACAAACATGGGACTCATGAACAACTACTAAACAACAAAAAAAAGACTTTGGATCATTCAGGTAATAACACAGTATTAAGAATCAAGTATATGTAAACTTTTGAACAGGGTATTTTTTTATAAATTCAACTATTATTTTCTCTTGTGGACTATATGTAAACATCTTTTATGTGAAATATCTTACTCAGGTCATAGTAAATAAAAAAATAACATGCATGCATTTTGTATGATCCCTCTTATTTTGGTAAAATAATTAACATTTTGCAGATTCTGCAAGGTGTATGTAAACTTTTGAGTTCATCTGTATCTGTATCAATCTCATATATCTATGCCAAACTGTTTATCAAACTGCAGTATATACCCATTTGTGTCAAACTGTCTGCCAGTTTTCTTTTTAGCTTACAGACATTGTGTATTTCCAGGTTTAAACAATATTTTAAATCCCAGATTTTCAATGTGGACTCTGTGTGTGAATCACACTTTACATGTGAGTGACGTTTTGTTAGCGTCAGTGTGCGAGTGTGTATGACGGATAAGTGTATGTGTGCTGGTGCATATGAATTAAGTTGATGCTGATTGGCCAATGCAGGGTTCAGCAGTAAAACATGGCAGTGGCAGCGTGCTGGACAGACAGAGACAGATCACAGTCTACACCCTCTCCATTATTCATGCCGCTGACACCTCCCTCGCCAGTGCTCTCTTTCTCTCTCTCTCCACAACACGGCCATGTTGACAGGCAGCGCAGGGGTGTCGGGCCATTTATTAATACAGGTGAGCAGTCTTAGTGCGAGAGAGAGAGAGATGGAGAGATAGAGGGAGAAGGACGAAGGGATGACAGAGAGAGAAAGAGAGGAGTAAGAGCGGTATGAATAATGGAGAGGTTGTTGTTTTGTTACACCTTCTCAAAACCCATCCAAACTCAGGTCACAGATCTCATATAAATTCACAGGAACCAGTCGGCTGTAAGCAGAGCTTTCAGTACGCTGACAACATGTACCTCAGTTGCCATTTATACAGAAACTAGGAAAAAAATTCCCATGTGTGTGCTTAAACGTGTGACATCTTGTTACATATGTTACACGTCTTGTTACAACGAACATTATCGCATTTGTTCAGCTGTGCTCAGATGATCCATGAACAGCCCTGAACTCTAAAGCCTGGAACACAGTTACCAAATTACATTTTGATTTACTTCTGCAATGATGAGTTTGAGGCCATAATGTTGAGAGCATTTCTGTGTCCTAAAAGACCTTTAAATCACAGCTAATTGTGTAGTACAGTGACGGGGTCATTACATTTCAACTATACTTAGTGTCCGGGGAGACGGCCAACGTGAGTAGTCAGTCCAGTCTAGATGTTGTAGTTTTATGTTTCTTGCAGCCGTACTTTATATTAACGTGGCAGTCGCTGTGAGGGACAGTTGCCCAGATGAATTGTGAAGGGATTGGATATTTGAGGTGTTTGACTAACTCCACATCTACCAGCAGAATGATAGGCTTACCTTTCAAATTGAGCCGGTGTGAGTGACTGCCGCCCATATGCGGGGTTTAACATCTGCAGTGACAGGAGAATGTGGAACAGGAAGGCGACTCTTGTCCTTGCTGTCTAAATGGATCTTCTGAAGTGTCAGCCAGGCGCAGGTGAGCTCGTTTACAGGCGAATGAGGTGCGTTTGTGACTTCAACAGCTGTTTATTGGGGAAATCGCTTTCTAAGACTCATTCCTCTTTTTCATCATCGAGGGGATGCAGGAGATTAAAGTTGTTGTGTGCAATTTACTGTAAAATGCTTTCTACCATTGCAGTTTAATGTGCAGAGACAACTATAAGTAAACCATTCATAGACTGATTTAACTGGAAAAGTATAAATCTACAGCGTTTTAACATTGAGGATAAATAAAAAAGCTATTCTTTGTTATAGTTAACTTTTAACTGTTTCTGTTTTCGGATTATCAGTCATCAAAGCTTGGTAAATACTAGTCACAAACACAGAGATTTACTTTAAATTTCACCAAGCTGATAACTTACTAAAACCTCCCAGAGATCATGTTGTCAGGCAATTTCAAGTCTTATTTTGATGTAACAAATTGGTTATATATAAGTATGTAAGTTGTTTAATTCATTTTTTTTTTAGTCTTCCCATTAACGACATTGTTTTGCTCATTCAGAATGATCCATGGATACAGAATGCTCACAAACACAAGAGGCGGAGTTGAAAATTAGTTGAACATTCTAATATTCTGTCTTTATTATTCAAATTATAAAAACACTATTAAAATTTTACTGTGTTGATTTGCTGGCCGTAAATGCGGGGAATCTATGTGTAATGATGGTAGTCAGCGGATTAGGGATCCAAATGCAACTTTAATACAGTTCTCGTGGTCAAACAGACAAGGTCGATACACAACAAACAGGATAAACGTAGGCAAAGCTAGCGAGTGGTCTAAGTCCAAGCAATGGGTCGAGACGGGCGGCTAGCAAACAAACGTAATCCAGTAAGCAGGTGTGGGTCAATAGGCAGGCGGAGAACACTCAGGAAACGGGAAACAAAAAGATCGGCAACAGGAAAAGCAAACACTGGAATAAACGCTCGGAATTGACTGCAGGGCAAATCAAGACTTCGCGAAGTACAGAGTGAAATTATGCTGTATTTATAGTCCATGTGTAATGAGTTAAGATGGCCGACAGGTGAAAAGAAGATCACAAGAAGTCAGGTGGGAAAGGGGTTATGGGAAATGGAGTTTTTGATATAGTCCAGAGTTTCAGTGATGGCTCCCTGTAGTGGAGAAAGAAGGGAGCCATAGCGACATGATTCGTGACACTATGATAAATCCTAAGCAGTTATAACAAAATGCACTGGGTGGCACTGTGGATTGTGTTAGCAAGTTGATAGTATTTGATCACAGAATGTCGTCGTCTGCCTTCCGAAGTTTGGATTTACTTTGATCAAAATGAATTACTTAAATCAAATTAATTAGTGAAACTGATTTATCGTAATATCACTACTACAATGAGAACTCACATGAACTCCAAACACAGTCGACTGAGGAAAGACAGCTGTCCATCACTGCATTCACGACTACAGGTAAGCGCAGCTGAACCCGAGTGAAGCGAGAATAGAGTTTATCTGATAGCGAAATTATCTTGAGACATATATAAAGTTTCCTCGAGGGAGAGTGGTTTAACACAAAGTGCTTAACTGTTTGCACGTGTTATCTTTGTCAGCGTGTTCTTATTGTTATCAGACTGAGGAACAAACTTTCACCTGAGCATGTGGATATTATTGTTTCTCTCAGAATTAACATGTGAAGCAATGTAAACACAATAAATATAGGCCGACTGGAGTATATGTACGTTCTGTACTGTAATTGGCACGGCCTGCTTGATTTTTTTAGTTTGCTCTGCTTGATCTTGAATGCTTTTGTTTTTATATCTATATATTTTTTTGGTTACACATGTTTCAACCAATATAAAAACTTAAGATATAACGTAACATTGTTCTAGAACGTAATCATAAGCTTGTTCAGAAATCTTGACAAAACTTGATAATTAAAAATAACATCTTTCTCAATAAACCTCATTTAAATGAATATTCGAATATAATTTTTTTTATGAACCCAAATATTCAAATGTAATATTCTTGGAAAATGCCCATCCCTAAATATCGCGATGGAGGGATTGCCTCCTCTTATGTGACTTTCCCCCATTCATTCTCAATTACCCCCCACCAAACCCACCACACACTTTAGGGGGTCTGTTAAAACTCAGTGGGCTCAGGGGAGGCAAGAGAGACGTGGACTCCCGCTGTAACTTTACCCGCAAATGTTTGTGGTACTTTAAAAAAAGAAGCAATGCACTTTTTAATGTCATATTTTATTAGTGTTGTTTTATTTTTGTACTACTCATCCACTTTTTTGAGGAGAAACTGCATCTTTGGAGGAAACGCCCCTGATATATGAATGGAAACATATATATAAATATATATATATAATTTTTATTTATTTTTTTTTCATATATTTCCAATGTAAAAATGTTGATTTAAATAACATAAATAATAAATAATGTCTAACAGCAAAATAAATAACATTTATAACACTTTTGGGAGGGAGATCATACTACATGGCATTTTACAACCTAAAATTAATAAAAAAGGCCAAATTATCTAATATTTAACAGTAATATCAGTAAGTCCCTGACACCTGACATGATATCTTTTCATGTTATAACCTCTACATTGCTCTCCTCTATGTTTTTGATTTTATGCCCCTCAAAATATTAAAATAATTTGAATTCAGAAATTGAAAACATGCTCATATGCATATTAAAGTCCTTCCATGCATAAATTGTATTTTTAAAAATAGTTTAAATAAATTAACAGAACACTTCAAAGAAATAATTACACACTGCACATTTAACTGCTTGTTGTAAATGTTAAGTGTAACATTGCTGTTCAGAAATATTTCACTCACGTTCAATAAGACTCCGCAGCACATTTAAGTGCGCCTGGGGTTGTGACCATTGCAATTTATGAATGACTGTTCTTCATTAAGGTATACAACTTTAATGAATCTGGCATGTTCTGAAATGGGGCCATTCAGCTAATTTGTGTCTAGAGAGAAACACAGGAGATGAATGAGAGTCAGCTTGAGAGTCCAGGTTGCCGGTTACCTCAGGTATATGTTGTTTTAGTTTCAACTTCAGGATACAGAGTAATTCATCAAATCATGGAGCAGTAATTTTTGTATAATGACCACTTTATAACTGACATGTGTCTCTGGCAACCAATTCCCTCCAGGTCATGCAGGTTCTTTCCTCTTACATAACAACATTATTGTTCATAACAACAATAAAAAAACCACTGATGTACAGTCAGCTGATTGTTATCACAAAATAAATAGCTTTAGGGTGATTCAAGACCCTTCTGCTTCAATTTTTATTTCCCAAACATCCCTCAAAGCTTTTAGTCGTGATTATATTTCAAATCGCAGCTCATGGTTGCATCATCGCTTTGTTGCGGGTAGATAATTCTGCAGTGTTAATTACTCTGCTGTTAGACTGTGATCCCCCAGGCAAAAAGTTTTATTCTTGACCACTTGTCATAGTGGAAATCTATCCTCTCTCTTTTCCCTCTTTCTCTCTCACTCTCTGTCTCTCTCTCTCTCTCTCTCTCAAGCTTCAAATCCTGAGGCTGCAGTCGAGGCTTTAATTTTTTGTTTGGATGCCAGTCAAAAGATCAGAGGCTGCTGTTGATTTTCATAACTGTTAATGTGTTTGCCCCTTATGCTCTGTGCTGTTCACTAACACGGATGACTGGAGGGAATATGTGATAGAAATCACTGGGCAAAAATAATTAGAATGATCTTTACTTGTAATGTGAGGCATGACCCAGACATGTTCAGAGGTCTGCGCTGCACAAATGAGCATTTGAATGTTTTAAGGTCGGATTGGTTCTGTATCGTCGGTTTAGCAGGCGTGTGAATGGTGCCCAGAGAGCAGTAATGTGAGCATGAGAGATCTCAAAACAACCAAGAGTTCAATTTTGTTTGCAAACGTTGTTTACTCTCTCTCAAGGCCGCTTGATGCTTTTTTTGTTCCTCGCTGTTTCTGTAAGTGTGAGCGAATGGAGGATAGAGAGGCAGATAGAATCTAGCTTTTGTGTTCTATTGAGATACATAATCATTAAAATATACATGAATATATTAAGATTTAATTATGTAATGTTAAAAATTATACACTGGGGTCTTGAAGTTTGGAATCAGTAAGATTTTTCATGTTTTTTAAAGAAGACTCTTCAAAGTTCCATTTATTTGATTTAAGAAAATACAGAAAAATATAATATTATGGATTATTACTGCAATTCAAAATAACAGTTTTCTATTTTAAAATACTTACAAATAAAATTTATTTCTGTGGTGCAAAGCTGAATTTTCATCAGCCTTTACTCCAGTCTTCAGTGTCACATGATCCTTCAGAAATCATTCTAATATGCTGATTTATTATCAGTGTTGGAAACAGTTGTGCTGCTTAATGTTTTTTTGGAACCTGTGATACTTTTTCAGGATACTTTGACGAATAAGTTAGAAAGAACAGCATTTAGTCAGAAAAGATTTTTTTTATAGCAATATAAGTCTTTATCACTTTTAACCAATTCTACACGTCCTTGCTGAATAAAATTATTAATTTCTTTCAAAGAAAAAAGAAAGATACATTAAAAAATACTGACCCCAAACTTTAAACGGTAGTGTATGTTATGACAAAAGATTTCCATTTTAAATAAATGCTGTTCTACTGTTGTATTTATTAAAGAATCCTGAAAAAGTATCACAGATTCCTAAACAAAAGCAGCACAACTGTTTCCAACATTGATAATAAATCAGCATATTAGAATGATTTCTGACGGATCATGTGACAAGACTAGAGTAATGATGCTAAAAATTCTGCTTTGCATTAAAGGAATAAATTCTAAATATATTCTTATAGAAAAACACTATTTTAAAATGTAATAATATTTCACAATGTTACATTTTTTTTTTCTGTATTTTTAATCAAATAAATACAGCCTTGATGAGCAAAAAAGACTACTTTAAAAAACATTACTCAAAAAAATCTTACTGATCCCAAACTTTTAAACAGCAGTGTATTTAATTGATTAATGACCAAGTTAATTCCCCTATGGAGAAAATGAGAGGATTTCTACTTCCATAAATACAGAGTGAGTAGTGAAGTATGTTTCCTGAAAAAAAATTACTTGATTGTTTTAGCAATTAAAAAAAAAACATAGTTACAGTTCTAGAGTTAATGAGCCAGTTCTTTCAGTGAATCGCAAATATAGCCTACTGCATGTCCAGTAAAGTCCGATTCTTGAATGAAAGATTTTTATGAATTTATTTGTTTCATACAGATTATACAGATTCCTCAGCTAATGACTTATTTGAGCCGATTATTTTAGTAAGTTGTAAAAATAACGCACAGCCAATGAAGTGATTCTTTTAACTCTTTTGAGTCTGTTTAGTAAATGAATTACAGACACTTAACATAATGTCAGTGTGGCACTGTTTTATAAAGATAAAAGAATTAAGTATGTTATCAATTTGATTTTTTAAAATATGAAATAATTAGATCCCATAAGATTAGGAGAAGTCATGAAATAGCAAATAACAGCATGATTTTTCAATATTTGGTATATTTTTCAAGTTATTAAAATGGCCTTGGGCTTTCTCACAAACAGAAATGTCTATTAAAGAGGTAGAAAGGAAGACAACTAGGTTTAAAAATTATACAAACAGTTTTTCTCTTCTCTTTCTTCTCCAAGTGGGTCTTTGGAGCACTAAATATATCCAGAACACTTTGAGAACCATGGCCACGAAATGACTGCTGATGTCATCATCCCTGGCTACAGATGATTCAGTGAAGACTTTAAAAAACAAATTCAATTTATGGAAACATCAGAAGGTTCTGCTCAGGGAAACGCTCATCAATTTTTCTAAATTTAACCATCACATATTCTTGCCCAGAATGAAGCTGATGGATGAAAACCACCTAAGTGTATCTTCTAGCGGATCATTTCCCCAAAGGGAATCAGTTGAGCTCAGAGCTCTGAATATGTCTGTCAGGAGAAATCAATGGGCTTACAAACTTGCCCAGCGATGAATAACAAACAGCAGCAACACTACAGCCGACCTCATCTACGCTATTTACACAGTTTAATTACATTTCGCAAATGTCAGAGCTCAACAGAAACAGTCTGACTGCTTTTTATTATCTATTATGTGAGAGTGAGAACTCTTTTGTAATGTAAGTAAAAGAAATTCTGTCTTTCAGACATAGCTTGTACAGAATAGTACAGTATTTGCCCTTGTATTTTTTTTGTATTATGTCTCTGAGCTTTCGTTTTAAGTGGAGTGAGTTTGCCTTGACTGATACAGAATCCCAAAACTGAAAGCCTTTTTAAAAACACACATTGTGACAGTGCACTGTGTTTCGTTACTTACAGACAGAGGTGATGAAGGTTTTCAGTCTCTCACTTTGTCTACACAACAGGCCTTTAAAAGAGAGACAAAAACACCCTGACTCACGCTCTCGGCTGTCAATGCTCGCCCCCCCCAAAAAAAAAAAAAAAAAAAACTGAAACCCTGGCAGCCACCAATCTGTCTCCTCCCACAAACACTCGCTGCTTCAACAACCTGACATTTACAATTAA
Organism: Cirrhinus molitorella; assembly: GCA_033026305.1. Classification (NCBI taxonomy): domain Eukaryota; kingdom Metazoa; phylum Chordata; class Actinopteri; order Cypriniformes; family Cyprinidae; genus Cirrhinus; species Cirrhinus molitorella. The sequence continues at coordinate 15,127,365 of CM065125.1, read as the reverse complement.
GAATTTTAATTGCTGTTGTCTCTTTATTGAGGGCTTCGCACAGATTGGAGAGCTAATACAATTCTCGTTAACTTGAAGGTTGCGTCTGCCTCAATTAATTTCACAATTTTTTTAAAAAATTTGCCGATGAAATTTATGACATTTCTTCACTGAACCTGTTATTAAGCATGTCACTGCAGTTTACAATAAAAGTTAGAACAAAACAGATCAGAGTTTATAACAGATTCCCAGGATAGTTGGTCACCAGAATATGCTGGTGTGTGTGTGACATCTAGGTGCTTAACAACATGCAAAATTATTATTATTATTATTTTGTAATTATTATTCTTATTTAAAGTGATGAGACAGTGCGATTACAGGTTATTATTATTGTGTAAATTGTTAGTATCTTTTTTATTATTTTTTCATTTGTGTATTATTTTTAAACCATTCTAGCCTCGATGTAGGGAAAATATGGTATGTGTGTATATATATATATATATATATATATATATATATAATTTTTTTTTAAATGTCCCAAAACATATTGATATTATTGATTTTAAGATATACTTGCCTAAATATATATTTTTTAATATTTCACTTTATAGATAAGTTTTATAACTGTGATTGTTTTTTAATATTTTGAATGTATTTATTTTGCCATATATGACCTACAACAATACAAATTATTTTCATGTTTAAGTGACCAATAGGTAATGCAGAACTGATGTGTAATTCTTGTTATATTGTTCTCATTTTTGATAATACATAATGTACCACAACAGTAATAACATATATATTGATTAGTATTATTTGGTTGTTTTATCTTTTTTTTTTTGGCAATGTCTAATTGTTCTTATTATTGTTAAAATAATGTAATAATAACAACTAAATGATCATTAATCTACAAAGAAAAAATCTAAAGACAATATTTATTATTATTATTATTATTATTATTATTATTAGTATTGTTATTATTATTATTATTATTATTATTTGTTATATTTTCTTGCAAAGTTGCTATTTCTATTTAAGCAAATTTATATTAATTTTGCGGTAATGTCTAATAGCTAATTATTATTTGATAATTGTTATTGTAATTATTATTTCTGCTTTTGTAATCAAATAATGTAACTAACTGCAAGAGCAAAATTATATATATTTTTTGCAAAGTTGCTTTTTTGAGCCAAAAAAGTGCATATATAATATTATTATTATTAATAATTTAGTTATACATTTTGCATTTATGACAGTTTTGTTTTTTTTCTGCCCTTTTAAATAATATATTTGATTTTGCCATTTGAAGATTTAAAACTATATATATATATATATATATATATATATATTTATATATATTTACTTTTTCTGTTTACAAGATATATGGATAACACAGGATGCATTATTGAATAAGGCAGCATTAATAAATAACATTATAACATTATTCTTACACCAGTCTGAAGTGGTTTTCTGGTCTTACCTTAGACCAAAGCAAATAAACAAACCAAACCAGCCTGAATGAACAGCTAAGATTGGCAAAGCAGCTAGTTTAAAATGTTTTTAATTCAACAGGGACTCAGGAATCACCTGTCTCCTGTAAAACGGCAGTTATTTCTTCACACATTAACTGGACCATTTTGTGGTGCATCTGTTATTGAGGCTTATGTGGCGCACTGTGTTTTTGCACTTGTGTATGATTCTGTTGTTGTTGTTGTTGCTTCTAAAGGCAGAAGTATCTCTCATGGTCTCAGTGAGCCGGTGAAGGATCAATAAGATTCGGGATAATCACTGCCGTCTGTTATCCTGCCAAGCATTTTCTACAAACACAGTTTAAGAGCACCGCAATCCATACAATTACCTGAAACGCACCCCAGAGACGTGCCGCTCTTAGCATAAAGCAGCAAACATCATACAGATGCTGCCTGTGCTAGCTGATAGCTGTATGCACTTTATGGAGAAATGGTATTTGTGTTTACCTGTCCGCGGATGTTAACCTTCACCCTTTTAAGGGGGGGATTATCCTTCAGGAGCAATAACTGCTAATACAGGGGATCAGATAAATCATTTATCTCAAAGAAGGCAGAGCGCTGCCCTTCTTGTGCCCTACATTAGTGCTTGAAAGATGGGGGATGTTTGTATTCTACAATAGTTCAATATGTTGAGCTTTCCTGTTCCTCTCATAAATGCCTGCTGATTTTATTCATATAATATTAGATATGAATTCAACACTCACCATTTACCCTTCATGCTATAATTACTCTCCCACCTCAGGCTTTTAAATGACTCAAATGTCACCGCGGTGGGTCGCTATGGCAGGTTGTGTTCGGTGTCTGGCAGGTGAATGTGTAAATGCTTACATCTGTGCAGTGTTGGACAAGTTACTAGCTGTTTTATTTTAAAACAATTAGCTACAGCTTGGCTAAAAGCTGTTTTTAAGCCAGTAAAAATAGAAGCCAATTCATATTTTCTTAATAGTAAGCTGTAATTTGTTTGTTCAGCTTGTGAATTCAGTGATTCATTTAAAAGAACCAACTCATTCGATCAATGATCAATCATTAAATAAATAAATAAATAATTTATTCCTAAATTGGACTCAACAATTCAGAGCATTTCAACTGATTTACTGACAATTTTACAGTGATTCCTCACTACTTAATGAAAAAATAGCTATTAAATTCATCATATTAAAATATATTATAAATTATAATACATTTTATATTGATGTATATTTTTGTCTCTGAAAAGATTTAATTGATTGATTAATTTACTCTGGAATTCATTTGATTTAAACTCAAGCTGACAGCTTGTGAATTTATTGATTCATTTAAAAGAACCAACTCAAAAATTATTAAATCAATCAACATTGATTGATTGATTGATTGATTCATTCATTCATTCATTCCCAAATCAGACTCAAGAAATCACAGCATTTCAACTGATTCATTTAAAAGAGTCGACTCAAAATACTCATTAATTTCTAAATCAGACCCTATGAGTCAGACTATTTCCACTGGTTTGTTGAAAAGAACCGACTTTAAAGAATCATTCATTCCCAAGCTGAAATGTTGTAGATTCCCCACTACTTGATGAAAAATACATTTGGAAAGTCAATGAAAAGATTCATTTGAGTAAGTTATTTATGCTGGAACTGCTCTGTTTCAAACTTAAGCTGACAGCCAGTGAATTCAGTGGTTCATTTAAAAGAACCAACTCAAAAATCATTCAATCAGTAATCAATCATTAATAAAAAATAAAAAATCAGAAATCACACTCAAAAATTCAGAGCATTTCAACTGATTCATTGACAAGAATCGACTCAAAATACCAGTTCATTTCTGATTCTGACTATTTTAACTGGTCTGTTGAAAAGAACCAACTCAAAGTATCATTCATTTCCAGGCTGAAATGTTGGTAGTGATTCCACACTACTTAATAAAAAAACAGCTATTAAAATATATATTAAAATTAATATTTTTATATTAATGTATATTTTTGGAAAGGGACTGAAAAGATTTATTTGAGTGATTCATTTATGCTGGAACTGCTTTGATTCAAACTCAAGCTGACAGCTTGTAAATTCAGTGATTTATTTAAAAGAACCAACTCAAAAATAATACAATCAATAATCATTTATTGAATAAATAAATAAATCATTAATTCCTAAATTGGATTCAACGATTCAGAGCATTTCAACTGATTCATTGACAAGAATTGACTCAAAATATTAATTTCTAAATTGGACATTATGAATCTGATCATTTCAACTGGTGAAACTGGTGTAAAGAAAGAACTCAAAGAATCATTCATTCCCAATCTGAAATGTTGTAGACCAGTTGTAGAATCAACTCAAACTGCTCATTAATTTCTAAATTGGACCCTATAACCATGGACCCTGACCATTTCAACTAGTGAAACTGGTGTAAACCAGCTGTAAAATGGTCTACAGTTCTTTATTAATTAATTCATTTTTAATTGATTGAATGATTTTTGAGTTTGTTCTATTAAATGATTCACTAAATTCACAAGCTCTCAGCTTGAGTTTGAATCAAAGCAGTTCCAGTGTAAATCAATCACTCAACTGAATCTTTTCAGGGACTTTCCAAAAATATACATGAATATAAAATATATTTTTATTTCAACTGATTAATTGACAAGAATCGACTCAAAATACTAAATCATTTCTAAATCGGACCGTATGATTCTGGCCATTTCAACTGGTTTGTTGAAAAGAACTGACTCAAAGAATCATTTACTCTCAGACTGAAATGTGTTTTTTTTTGTTTTGTTTTGTTTTTTCATGAAGTAGTGGGGAATTACAAGTTGAAATGGTCAGATTCATAGGGTCTTTATTGATTGATCGATTTATTGAACAGCTAATAAAACATTTTATATTTTAAAACTTTTATATTAATATATTTTTGGAAAATTAGTTATGTTGGAACCACTTTGATTCAAACTTTGACAGCTTGTGAATTCAGTGATTCAGACTGACTCAAAAGAGTCCAGAAAGAATATTGTACACGTCTTTACTGCTGAAATATTTTCAAGAAAAATGTAACAGTGTCGTATTTCACAGTGTTCCCTCTACCTAATGAAGGAACAGCTATTAAAAAGCCTCATGATTTAAAAAATAACGACGCAAGTACACCAACACCTCATTACTGAGACATGTAGTTAAACTAATAGCTTTATTACTTTTAGCAATGCTACTGCTCATCACTCCGACCGTGTAGATTGTTTGTGTGTGTGTTTGTAAGTGATGGAGGATGGGAGATTGCCGCATTAGAACATAGCTCGATATTTCTCTTTCTCTCTCTTGAGGGTGGTTTAAATTAGTCTCGTTGATAGAAAACCGGACACACAATGGTGGCCTCAGGGAGATGGGTGATGGAGAAATGGCTCTGAAGCAGATTGGCAGCACCTTTCTTCGCCATTGTCCCGTTAGCATAAGTCCACACACACAAGCCGAGGGTTTCACAGCCCAGATGCGTCTTGATTGAGGAACGCGTATTGATTGCCTACAGTTCTGTCCTGTCCTGCTGGTTTTGTTTGGCGTCTCGCCGGGTCGGGGGTGCGGTTGACTTGGTCACCGTTGACTTGATTTCGCTGGCTCTTTGAGGTGATGATCTGGAAGAGATTCTTATTTACAGCATGAGAGAATAGTGACAGGCTCATAGAAATGTACCGTTTCCGCCGTCGTGCACAAAATGAATTGATTTCCCTGCGTACGGAGCCAGTGACCTGCAGAACAGTGCTAACAGATTGTCTAGTCTTTATTTTCATCTCGAACAATTAGTCACATCAACAAACCCAGACAGTGCCCACATGATAATTAAGAAATAATTATGCTCATGTAAGTCACAAAACGATTGGCTTGTGTGTTATTTAAAGAAAAAAAGCCCTGTGTTCTATTCTGAGCCAGGCAGAAAAGGCACTTCTACTTCTACAATGACACTAGTAAATCAGAACGCTTTCTATATTTAGAAACTAACATAACATTTGCACCACTGCCTGTAGAGGAACATCAGGCTTTAGCGGTAACTTAGCAACTGGTGCTAGGCAACCTTGTTGGTAAGCATGGATCTGGTGCAGAGGGGGCGTGGCTGAGGATGTCTTTGAGTTTTAATTTAAACAGATAGAACAGCCTGCTACTCATTACTAGAGCTTCGGCGCACAAGCATTTCAATACCTGCTTCGTCTCTGGAAATCTTTAAGGACAGTGCATTAGCATATTGTAAGAAAGAACTCGGAGCCGTTTGATCGCCTTAGCAGCCTCGGCTAACCAAACATCCATCACTGACTCAGCGTCTGACAACGCTACTAATTAACAATTCATTACATTAGCCTGCACGCTAATTACTTTTTAAAAAATTCAATATGAGAAACAGAATAATTTAGCTTCTTTGCTAACACTTGTCATCTGTTCATTACTCTGTATGCGTAGCGGTGCGAGTGCTAGCGCTGTTGGTCTTGAAGGTTTTGATGTATGTCTCAGGCTGGCAGCCTCTCAGGCTCTCACACACGCTCACACAACAAAGGAGAAGAACCGCCAGGAAGAAAAATGCTACAAATCAGTTTTAGAAGTTACTTTCGAGTACATCTCTCCCCCTGATAGCTTTTGAGCCAGATTAGCAAGATTAGCGAAGGGCGTTTGTCATACAACGGGAGAGAACTTTATTAATCCTCAATGGGCATTTGACATCGATACAAAGCTGCCTCGTCTTACCCTTATTTCCATATAGACAGGCCGTGGATAGGGCTCACAGGCATCCAATGAGACAGAGAGGCAAGAATAACTATTATTGCTGTATTAATTATGTATATATAGTAATGAAATTTTCCACACTGCACAGATGAAGGATTCCAGCCATTACTGCACAGACGGATCTTCTCTGAGATCTCTGATGGTGAACCTCAGAATAAGCTAGCTATAGTAGCTGCTCTCACAAAGCCAGAAAATTGACTTTCAGCATAAATAAATCTGATAAATCAGCAGACTGATCAGTGAATGGGTGTGAATTTAAAGTCATACACCCGCAGCGCCGCTTTAAGTTGAACGCACCTTTTCTTTTTGTTTGGAGTGTTCGGTGAGTTCTGTCACAAAATATATGTCATTCAACTCCACCAATCTGGTTGTGAACGTATCACTATGCCTTTAGCTTCGGTATCTTTAGGTTCGTTGTCAAAAATGCTAGTATCAGCGCTAAGCGACCAAATGTATCATTTTCCTTTTTGGTCCAGACCAACTGGACCAAATGAACCAAACAATCCGAACTAAAAGTATGAAACCACTCCTTAGGCTGCAAGCCTTAATGCTCAATTTAGATTTTTTTTTTGTATAGCTGTTCACATTTAAATATGGCCAATATTAGATTTCCAGTGTGAACAGATCATGATTCTGAACTGACCGGCATGTGCAAAAGCACAATACGAACAGGGTTGCCAGGTTTCACAACAAAATCTGCCCAGTTGCTTCTCAAAACTGGTCTATAACAATCCCAATCACATACCAGGGGGGTAAATATAGCATTAGTGGGGTTGCTTCAACCCACAGAGTTGAAAACAGTGAAAAAGTAGCCCAATTCCAGAGGAAAACTATGGACCTGGCAACAGAAGTAAACATGGAGGACATAAAGTAAGTGATTATGCATTTGTTTATCATGTGATCTGCCGCAGAAGCCAGAAAAATTATGCATAGGCAATATGAAAAATAAAGAAAAGGATGTGACAGAAGAGTGCAGTTTTGAAACTCTTATGATCCCTCATGTTTTGCATGTATAAAGTGTTGTCACTGTAATACTTGGCTTCTAAAACATCACTGTACAACCACTGACTACCTTTTGCAATTGACTTGATGAATTTGGGGATGCAAAATCTTTAAAGTGTCTCCCGGGTGATGTAAAAGTTGCATGAATTCCGATATGGCTGTTTCACATTGCAAAACTGACCTGTATCGGATTCAGTACACATATGAAAGTGGAATTCACAAACCGTAATTGAAAAGATTCGATTCCACGTGGTTTGTGCTGTTCACACTGTTATGAGAAAAACTGATCTTTGAGTCACATGTGAAAAAGTAATAAAAAAGGATTTGGGCCACATTTGCCTATAATATATTGTGTGATCATCTTTTGTAGCAATAACTGCAGGTAATGTTTCTTGTAACTGCTGATCAGTCCTGCACAACCACTTGTAGGAATTTTAGCTCATTCAACAACTTTAACACTGTAATGTTGGTGGGTTTCCTCCTATGATCTTCTCAGATGAATTCCATATCATTTCAATTGGATTAAGGTCCAGACTGTGACTCTGCAATTTCAAAACACTACCTTTGTTCTTCTTGCCCATTGTTTGTGCTTGGGATCGTTGTCTTGCTGCATAACCCATTTTTTCTTGAGACTCATTTCTCGGAGAGATGTGACCCTGAACCACAAAACCAGTTATAGGGATCTTTTTTTTTCAAATTGATTTGATTCATACATGAAGCTGGATAAATAAGCTTTCTATTGATGTATGGTTTGTTATTATAGGACAATATTTGGCCGAGACACAACTATTTGAAAACCAAAATCAAAAAAATCCAAATAATAAAAAAATAAAAAGGATAATAATAAAAAATCTTTAAAGTTGTCCAAATGAAGTTCTTAGCAATGCATATTACTAATGAAAAATTAAGTTTTTATATATTTATGATAGGAATTGTACAAAATATCTTTATGATCTCTGTTGTAGCAATAAGCTTCAATACTCTTTCGGGCAAAGAATTTGACTCGGGTCTTCGTTCAAATTTCAGACGTTTTACTGAATGTTTTCGTACAATAAACAGAAACAAATAAACTCCGGTCAAAAAACTGTGTTGCTCCGTCTTTCTTTCTTTTTTCTTTAAAGTGCGCCCCACCTGGAGCTTAAAGGCAGTCCAATAATAAACAGAGCAAACCATTACAGAATAAACATGGGGGTGTTTAACCAATATACGCAAATCTAAACATATCTACTTGAACACTTCCAACTTTAATCTTAAATTTTGTTCATTTAAATTATGGCTCTTACAATCTCTATAAGATAATTTTGATCCATACAATGCATTTTTGGCTATTGCTACAAATATGCTCATGCTTTACTTTAGAATTTGCTGGTATACTTCAGAATTCATTGTTTCATCAAAGATGGTAAGTCATCCTGGCCCAGATTCAGCAGAAGAGGCTCAAACCATGATACTACCACCACCATGTTTCACAAATGGGATAAGGTTCTTATGTTGGAATGCAGTGTTTTCCTTTCTCCAAAAATAATGTTTCTCATTTAAACCAAAAAGTTAATTCGTCCATAAACCATTTCTCCAATAGCCCTCTGGCTTGTCCATATGATCTTTAGCAAACTGCAGATGAGCAGCAACATAGCCAATGTGAGAAAGCCCTTTAGTAGTTAATCTGGGGTCCTTTGCAACCTTGCAGACTATTATACGTTTTGCATTGGAGTGATTCTCCTGGAGAAGGTAACAGTGGTCTTGACTTTCCTCCATTTGTACACAATCTGTCTTACTGTGGATTTGTGGAGTCCAAACTCTTTAGAGATGGTTTTGTGAACTTTTCTCCTTTGAGATCTCCTTTGTTTGTGCCATGATTCACTTCCACAAACATGATCAGACTTTGAGAGATCCCTGTTCTTTAAATGAAATGGGGAACGCACTGACACCTGATTGAAAACAACTCTGAACAGATGGATTCTAATTTCACCTTCAAATTAACTGCTAATCCCAGAGATTTATTTACTTTTGCAGCTCAGATATGTGCTGTGTATATATCAGATACTGGATTATTTTCCAGAATGAATAAATGACAATATAAAAAATACAAAGAAAATACAACAGAGAAAATGAGTTTCTGATGGTTTGGAAAGTTGATTTATGAAAAAATTGCTTACATTTTTTGTCCAAAGCCAACTGGCGCATTTTTCCAAAATAAACAAAACTCTTGTAAACAGTTTTCAATTGTAAATTTGGATAAGGCTTTGGGGTTTATTGGCAATGCCAGAATACATTTACAATATGATCTCAAGGTGCTTCTTGCAAAAAGAACATTCAATATCTCCTTAAAATTTATTTTAAGTAATTATTTACAGGTTAAAATCGATGAAACTCATAAAAAAGGATATATTTTTGTAATTTTATTAGAAACCTATTGAGGAACAGCCAAACCTTCATCCAGCTTTATTAGACAAAAGTGTGCTTATAAACTGTAACATTTGGCCTACACTACTAGTTGGCAGTCTCATAAAGTACTGTGCTCACAAACTTCTAGTTATGCATACAAAATACATTCTATAATAAATCTCATACTAAATCTTGAATATAAATTCCCATATTCCCATAACTTAGCAAATTCTGCTTGCATCCACAAAACTAGATGATAAAACGTGATAGTAGCTAAGAGTGGACATTACAGAACTTTGCTCTGGACCGTGCTGAGAACATCAAAGAAAAAGTAAGTCGCTTTCAGCTCAGCTTGACCCAAATGAGTCCTGGCCGGCCCACCCCAGCAGACGCTCCTCTGAGGTTTCATTTAAAGCTGTGAATCCGAGCCAAAAGCCGTCAAAAAACCACCCCACCCTGCGATGTCTTTCTCCATATCTCCCTTTGCTATTCATCTTTTTTTGATGAATAAAGGATGACCTTTGCTGTGCAGGTGAACAGTGGGGCTCTCTGAAGTACAGCCTAATTCTTGCGCACACACACATACAGTCCAGCAGAGAAAACAGCCGCAAGCCAAGAGGAGATCAGTGTGGTCGCTGGTTGAGTGGCGGATATAATGAGGAACTGTTGAGCAGGTGTGTACAGTGGACGCTGGAGGTATATGCAGGTGATGAGCATGTTAATGAGGGCAGCTATGGTTGTGGTGTTTATGAAGGACATGCCTTTAAAAACATTCACATTTCCATCATTCAAACTTCAGGGCAGATCTGTGTTTGTTTGATGTCCACGCAGGTTTATTCTCGGTTCTCAGTAAGCACCGGAGGTAAAGAGCCCTGTGGCAAAAAAACAAAAACAAAGAAAAACACTATGAACATTATGAACATTGGAAACCTAGGATGATGCTATAAATACTCTCAGTGTACATAAGGACAGACATTAGGCAAAACTGAATGTGTTTGTGGCTAAATTAAATTAGCTTTAAATATTCAAGTGACTAATTCCGGTTAGCCTGAAGGAAAACAGGATGGGAATAAAAGAAATAATCTTCTAAGACATTCCATGAAGACATTGAGAGAGAAAATTAGAATGCTATGCAGTCTTTCTGAGGGAAATGTGGTTTTATTTTGTTTTGTTTGTTTATCAACTGTACATAACTTCTCTTGGTTATCTCACTGGGGTTAAGAAGTGGGAACTAAAATACAGACAATTCTTCAAACTTTACTTAAAGGAACACTCCACTTTTTTTGAAAATAGGCTAATTTTCCAACTGCCCTAGAGTTAAACAGATGAGTTTTACCGTTTTTGAATCCATTCAGCAGATTTCCGGGTGTGCCGGTACCACTTTTAGCATAACTTAGCATAAATCATTGAATCAGATTAGACCATTAGCATCTTATTCAAAAATGACCAAATATTGTCGATATTTTTCCTATGTAAAACATGACTCTTCTGTAGTTACATCATGTACAAAGACCGACTAAAAATGAAAAGCTGCAATTTTCCAAGCTGATATGGATAGGAACTATACTCTCATTCCGGCGTAAAAATCAAGGAACTTTGCTGCCATACCATGGGTGCAGCAGGCGCAATGATATTACACAGCGCCTGAATATATTCCCCAGCTATTTTACTATTACTTTAGTGGCTTAGTGCTGGTCACGTTGGAAGTTACCTAGCTGGGGACTATTTTCAGGCGCTGCGTAATATCATTGAGCACCCATGGTATGGCAGTGTTAAACAGCGGTGTTTAACTCTAGGAGAGTTGGAAAATTAGCCTACTTTTCAAATAAAGTGGAGTGTTCCTTTAAAGGTAGACCTGTGTGTATTTCATCAAAAAAACATTATGCTATTCTGTTTTATGGAAGACATAAAAAACCAGTAATATCATAGTTACCACAGCTGTAGTCTTCAAAAACAAACAAACAAAAAAAAAAAAAACATAAACAACCATAAAACTTGTCCGTGTGGCAAATTCAGAGTATTTTAAAAGCATAAAGCCATTCAAATCTTGGGACATGGAAAGATTATAGAGTAACCATTTAATTTTCTATATCAAGCTAAAATATGGATCATATGGATTACTTTTATTGAATTATCGTTATGGGTTTTTATACTCCACATTACACCCACACAATTGGTGCCATCTAGTGGATAGGAGTTCAGTACTTTTTCCACCATGGTTTTTCCCAGAGCTCTCTGAATGTCAGTTCTGTGAGTTTTGGACGTGTCTCATTTGTTGTTATAAGGATCAGTAGAGGTTACTACTATCTTGCAGCAGGCAATCACGGAAGAGTGAAAAAACCTCCATAACTCAGCAGGAATACAGACGGTTGGTGGACGGTTATGAGCTTTTATGAGAAAGTGACCCAGAGAGGTCAACATCACTTCAGTGTTCAATTTGAGAGGGAGCAAACTGTTTCACCAGAGAGAGCCTGATATCTACAAACAGTCATGCTTCTGTCTGAAGAGAGGAGAAAAGGCAGGTCTTTATTCTAGTAGTGTTAGTGTTACACATAAAGTCACCCCTGTGAAAAAGAAGTGCACTTAGCTTTATTGAATGTACACTTGTAGTGTACTTCAAGTTTTAAAAGTGTGTTTTTATAAACTGTACTTGCAGATGATGTAATATGACTGAAAAAGGCTAAGTGTCCTTAAAGAGAGTACACTTTCATGACTGTTTTTTAACACTTAAAGGGATAGTTCACCAATTTTTTTTTACTAACCTTCAAACCATCCTAGATGTATATGACTTTCTTCTTTCAAACGAATATAATTAAAGTCCTATTAAAAATGTCCTGGAAAGAGTGTTGTTCCAGCAGATGGCATAGGACATAGGTGTAGCGTAAGCTCTGGTGAGAAGTGACAAATGTGAAAGTACAGTAGAGAGAGCAAAACAAAACACTGGTCATGAATTAGAAGTACAAAACGTGGATTTATAAAGAAAAATGTTGATTTAAAAGTTCAATATAAGCCAAGAGAAGACTAGTTTTCCTTTGCTGTAAACAAAACTTTAAGTATACTTTTAAAAAGTGCAAAGTCAAATTACCTTAAATTGTAAGTCAGGTTTGCAAACTTTATTATGGTGCCATCAGCCAATCAGTATTGTCCCATATTGACAATTGTATTGATATCATTTTCCACAGCTCAGCAGTAATTATTCACATGGGCAACCTACTATTAAATTAAATACTGATGTTAACAGATAGATGTCTCTAGGCATATAGAACTTCTTGGTATGAATATAAGTGTATTTATCACTCCCATCGGCTGCATAACTATATTCTGCTGCTGTATAAATGCAGCCAATGTCACTTCCTTTAGATGGAGGGGCAGGCAAAACGAATTAGAGACTAAATCAAATAGCAAGTGTTGAAGCGTGCAGTGTGTTCAGAGTGATTTGTCTGGTCAGTCTTTAATCACCATGGCCACTGAATTTGTTTGACTGAAGAGAAACAGAACAACATCAGAGACTATGATGCAAGAGACTGAAACTGAAAAACATAGGCCCCTATTTCATTCAACCTGTTGGAGTGTGTGTGGGAATCTATGTTTAATAGATCAAGTGGTTGTGTTGTTTCTCTTACTTCATTCTTCAAAATGATTTGAGTGATATCAGACAGACCAGGAAACAAAGAAGTGCTTTGGTCCAAATTTTCCCGTAGTTTTTCCAGTATTGACAATTAAAAATAGGCCGGTACAATCTGTGGCTGCACGACAATGTGTGCATGTGGGGTGTTTTTGTCTGTTTAAGGTGACTTCATCGATCTAAGCATTTTTCTACAGACTGGTTTCTGTCCCTTGAACCGCTGTCAGACAGGACAGGCTTTATTACTCCAATGGCCTTGTTAGAACTCTGTTCAATTTTATGAAAAATTCATACTGTATGTGGCAAGGTCATTAGCGAGGGCATCAGTGCCATTGGCTGTTGGGAACAGTACTGCAGTTTTATTAATAAATAAGACGAATATTCTCCGGATGACAACACTTGACCTTAAAAATTCATTAATTTCATCCAGAACAAGAGTTAAAAGTTTAAACTTGAGGCCATCAGCTAACCTTGAACACGTGTTTGGATGGTAACCTTTGGAGTTCTCAGAAATCTGAATTCATGAGATGGCAGAAATGATTCTGACATTTTCCTAAAGTTTAACAAGCTGACCTTCAGGTTCAGAAACTCCAGGAAAAACAAGCAAGGGTTGATTTGAATGGATGTTTTTAAAATTTTCAGTTGGCAGTGCGATGGTGCGAAAAAATTGCAGCCTCTGGAGACGCAGAGGGCAAGACATGCTATCAATAATAACCGGATGTCTGATGTCAGAGGTGATCGGTCAGTGTCTGAGGGTATTTTAAAAACAGTCTCTGAGGAAGTCACGTGACCTGTACAGTAAGAGTTGGAGAGGCATATAATATGTCCAGTAGACTGAGTGTTTCCCCAGTGCTTTTATAGCATGTAGTTGTCAGGATGATTCTTATTGCGTCATTTGAGCTTGTGACCTTGAGATCGTTCATGTAACTTTCATTTGGTATCAGTGATTCAGTGTTTTAGCATCAACACTAGTTTTCTACTCTGACTAAAGTGTGTTGGGCTTGAATACGATGTGCTTCTGCAATATTTACTGCGCTAGATACAGTCAGTTTATGAATCTGCCTCAACATTTTGTTTAAATGATGTTCTGCAATAGGGGTGAGCTTGCATTTGACCCAGAAATTTTCAAATGTTATACATGAAACTTTATGGGTGTTTCCTCTGGACATTAAAGGGTTAGTTCAACTAAAAATGAAAATTCTATCATTAATTACACACCCTCATGTTGTTCCAAACCTGTAAGACCTTTGTTCTTCTTTGGAACACAAATTATGATATTTTTGCTAAAATCCGAAAGCATTGTAACCCTGCATAGGCAGCAACGGAACTACATGGTCAAGGCCCGGAAAGGTAGTAAGGCCATCATTAAAATACTTCATGTGACATCAGTGGTTTGGAACGACATTAGGGTGAGTAATTAATGACGGAAATTTTATTTTTAGGTGCCTTTATAAAAAACTTTTCTCTCCATTAATTTTATTTTTTTTTTTTGACCAATATATATATATATATATATATATATATAAAACTCCTTTTGTTCTGCCAGTGATACACCAAGAATGTTATGGATTCTAAATACAAAATTGTCACACTTTTTGCATAATTAGAAAAAAATTACTGCCATTGTTGTTAGTAAACAAGTACACTTTTCTTTCACTAAACAGTCAATCAATCAATCATTCAAAAACTGGGGCAAAATGTCACTCTTTCTTTAACTGTCATTGGTCATTTTTATGACGGGTTTTCACATTTTATATTTTTAAGGTCAAGAGTCTAGGCCTAGGGCAAAAGGTAAAATCTATTGATAAAAAGCATTTGAAAAAGTTGTAAAAATAAACGAAAAAGGTGGGTGTTAATATCACCTTCATATAACCAAAAGCTTGTAAAAAAAAAAAAAAAAAGAACGAAAGAAAGGAAGGAAGAAACACAAAGATTTTGGTTGAAAACCCATTGGTCATTTGTTGATTGGTCTTGATGGTTATCTTAACATGTTGCACCCATTAGATTCCATGTAGTTAGTATACTGAACATGTATTTTTTATAACACAGTGTCTGCCAAAATGGTTGGACTGATTTATTCTCCTCTTATTTAACTTTTAGAATGAGTTAGAGTGTTGGACAGCTGATCATGTCTCTCCAAACACTGACATATTTATTGCATATGAGATTAGCTTTATCGAGGGAGATATCTGATGTTTTATGAATGAGATAATGAAGGACACTTTCGTCAAACTCCCCTGCTGCATGTGTGGGTATATCCATCCGTCTGTAAATCATTGAGTTTACCTAACACATCTGTGAGAGCCCCGCCTGCACACCAACAGACAAACCGCAAAGAAGTACCTAATGAGGAATGCAAACATGTGTGCCACTAACCTAGATTTATTGTTTTTTCCATGCTATATTTCATCTTCTTTTCTCTCTCTCACTCTGCCTCTCTCTCTAAGGATCTTGTTCGGGCTGCAGCCCTGTTCTTTGATGTGTTTGGCTGGGGACAGACAGAGTGTGTGTGTGTGTGTGTGTGTGTGTGTGTTAGAGAGATAATTATGGCGGTCATGTTAAGTAGGTCTGGAGCACAGTACAGCTGAAGTAGGTCACAACTAAAGTCTGACAGCTCGCTTAAGAGTCTTCATCTACATCCATCGAAGAGAAGAGAAGAGAAGAGAAGAGAAGAGAAGAGAAGAGAAGAGAAGAGAAGAGAAGAGAAGGATTGGTAGGAAAGACTTGATGGATTTCACTATGATAAGAAAGGTTATAATTAGTTACAGAAAGTATTCTTTCCAACAAAAGTGAGGAACAAAAATCAGAAGTTTGTCTCTTCCAGATATTTACACCTTGCATGTGGATGAGCTTAGGTATCAGTATCAAATACAGTATGCCAGGATCTGTTTACCAGCATGGTAATCAAAACACTGGGCAAATTGCTCCCATGGGGGAAAAGACATATTTGCATAATTCCAAAAACTACGTTTAAGTGATTAAACTGTATTATGGATGTTAAACTGTATTAAGGACAGCAGGATCCCCTGTAGAGACCACATTATTTTTAGCCATACTGTAAGCTGCAACAGAAGAACTTTGAGATATCCATTAAAATGCTGCGGTCACTGTTTTAATCCACCTTGCTCTTATTACAGACATTAAATGCTGTGGAAAGAAACAATTAAGAGCACTGAATGGTTTTGAGACTTTGTTACAGAATCTTGTCCAACCTAATGGATTTTGTGCAGGCATAAGATAAGAGAGTTTTCTACATAAATTGAACTCCCCATTTCCCTAAGTAACATTATGTGGACCTTAGGATGTTATACATTATATGTTTACCCAGTCATTCTGTTTAACATTCACAGTGTTTTGTTGATGGTGTAAGCATTCACTATTAGAATAACTTTATTGTCAAGAGCAGGTGGTGCCAGGAGCATGTAGGGTATGGAGAGAAGGAACAGATTCGGTGTATAGGGCTAGGGTCAGGAACAGGTAGGGCATGTAAAGGTGGTGCCTGGACCAGGTAAGGCATGTAGGGGTTGAACCAAAACCAGGTACTCATTGTGGCCAAGTCTGTGGTTTTCCCACAGAATCGGGCTACTTTAACACCGCAGTTTGTTTTTTGTGTCCACAGATTGAAGCTACCCAATAATGTAATTATTAGCCCCTGGAATGCTAATTTTACCAGGGAAACCCTGGTTTCTAAACCAGGTACTGCATGTAGGGGCAGTGCCTGGACCAGGTAAAGTGTGTTGGTTTGGACCATTTGGGCATGTACGGGTGGCACCTAGACCAGGTAATGGAGGTAGGGGCAGTACCTAGAACAGGTCCGGAATGTTGGGGTGATTACTTGGCCAGGTAGGATGTGTTGGGTTGGTGCCTAGATTGTATAGGGTTTGTAGGTATGGTGCCTTGACCATGTAGGGCATATAGGGGCAGTGCCTGGACTGTGTAGGTCATGTAGGGGTGGTTCCTAAACCAAGCACTGCATGTAGGGGCAGTGCCTGGACCAGGTAGGGTGTGTTGGGTTGGTGCCTGGAGTGTGTAGGCTATGTAGGTATGGTGTGTGGACCGTTGGGGCATGTAGGGTCAGTGCTTGGACTGTGTAGGGAATGTAGGGGTGGTTCCTAGACCAGTTACTGCATATAGGGGCAGTGCCTGGACTAGCTCCAGCATGTAGGGGTGGTGCCTTGGCCAGGTGGGATGTGTTGGGATGGTGCCTGGACTATGTAGTGCACGTAGGTATGGTTCTTAGACCAGGTACTGCATGTAGGGTCAGTGTCTGAACCAGCTCTAGCATGTAGGGGTGATGCCTGGGCCAGGTGGGATGTGTTGGGATGGTGCCTGGACAGTGTAGTGCATGTAGGTATGGTTCCTAAACCAGGTACTGCATGTAGGGGCAGTATCTGGGCCAAATAGGGTGTGCTGGGATGGTGCCTGGACCATGTAGGGCATGTAGGGGCGGTTCGTAGACCAGGTACTGCTTGTAGAGGCAGTGTCTGGACCAGGTACGGCATGTACATTCATGATGTTTTGTTGACGGTGTAAGCATTCACTATTAAATTAACTATTGTCAAGAGCAGGTGGTGCCAGGAGTATGTAGGGTATGAAGAGACTGAGCAGACTGGGTGTGTAGGGATGGGGTTAGGAACAGGTAGAGCATAAAAGCAGGGCCTGGACCAGAGAGGACATGTATGGTTAGTGCTTGAACCAGGTAAGGCATGTAGGGGTGGAACCAAGACCAGGTACTGGAGGTAGGGGCAGTGCCTGGACGAGGTCCGGCATGTAGGGGTGATGCCTTGGCCAGGCAGGATGTGCTGGGTTGGTGCCTGGACTGTGTAAGGCATGAAGGCACGGTGCCTGGACCCAATAGGGCATGTAGAGGCAGTCCCTAAACCAGGTACCACATGTAGGGGCAGTTTCTAGACCAGGTACTGCATGTGGGACAGTGTCAGGACCCTACGCTACGGACAGTCTAGAGCAGTGGTTTTCAATCCTGGTCCTGGGGACCCACTGCTCTGCACATTTTGTATGTCTCCCTTATCTGACACACTCAGATCAGTTCATGGATCTCTCTCCTAACGAGCTGATGATCTGAATCAGGTGTGTTAAATGAAGGAGACACACAAAATGTGCAGAGCAGTGGGTCCCCCAGGGCCAGGATTGAAAACCACTGGTCTAGAGCATATAGGGGCGGAGCTTGGCCCTCTCTGGTCTGAGTTTTGTGCTTAATTGCATGTTTATAACATTTGTACACTTTAAGTAAGTACTTAATGATGCTTCTCTACATATTTATTGTAACTAAAATGACTTCAACACACATTTGATGCTTTTAGTATAAAATGTTTATTTTTTAAAAAACAGACGCCAACCTCCAACTCAGACGGTGGAGTATTAAATCACCTGCAGGTTAAATTGAACAGAAAGACCTGAAGTTATTTGACTCAAGACCACATTCATATTTTATAAGCACCAAGGTAAGACCTGCTCTGAAGTGTATGAGTGTACATGTGGCCATGATGAAATAAAATGTTGCAGTGCTATGAAATATTGTTTAATTTTTCTTCAATTTTGGGGATAACTGTAACATAGAAATTTGAAAAAATATTCCAGTCGCTCAGATGACATTTTGAGGGGAAAAAAATCATAATTCTCCTGAACATGTTGCCAGATCAAAACAGTTAATGGTGTATTTTCTGCAGTTTTCATTAGAATGCAAATTCTAGCCTTGAATTGACCATTTTTGAATATGAAGCTCCTAAAATCTTGCCATGTTGATTTACAGCTACCACTCTGTTCAATGCTATGAAATAACTTTTGAATAAATGCTCTGGCAGCAAACAGATAATGTAGTCCACCTCCATTGCAGTACATGTCTCCTCTATCTGACCTGGGATCAGAGGCCTCACTCACACAGACTTTTATGCTAATTCCATTTGTTAAAGGTCTCCTACCACACACAACTTTGAAATTACAGAAATTACCATCCCTCTGAATTCACACATGCTCAGATTTATGGAGAGTCAGAGGCAGCCTGAAGTGAAGGGGTTCTGTGACATTAAACGGGACGCATACAATTGGGTTTATTGCTGCTGATACCATTTGAGCTCACAGCTGGTGTGCGTGTATAAGCTCACTATAAATTGAATCCACTCAGGCCACAGTTTTACAGCTGTGTCACTGTGGTTTTCTTCAGGATGGCGGTAACCAAATTTGGCTCATTAGATAAACGTGCAACCCGTCACTCTCCATATAAGTTTCTCTGTCTGTAATTCACTCTGTTAAATTCTGTTTATATCTGGCCATACAATCAGTGTCAAACTTAGAATATCAGGTATGAATTATATAATAGCTTTGAGATCTAGGGTTATATCAATAAAATAGTGATTTTAGAAAACATACGTGAATCTAGAAATTTAAAATACAGACTGCATCTTAAAATTGTGAAAGTCCTGCTAGCTAATGTGTAAGTCTAGATGGAACCTACAGACTTTTCCGTTTTATATTTGATGCTGATTTTGGGTGAACATCTGTGAAATGCTTTGTAATGGATTTAAAGATGGAAAAAAGTACTAAACCCTGATTGTTAGCTGAAGGCATCATCAATTTAGCCTAAATTAGGTCCTAAGGCTCTGCTAATGAATAATCAATTTGAGCTGAATAGGCTTTTTTATATGAATGTGGGTGCTGAAACCAGCTTTAGGTAACTTGCGTCAACTCTTTTTTTTAATAGTTAGTCGATGCAAACATTCTCTGTTGTGTCTCAGTGTCACACATATGCACACATATGTTGACATACAGTGCCCTCCACAAATATTGGCACCCTTGGTAAATATGAGCAAAGGTGGCTGTAAAAATAAAAATTCACAAAATTCTAACCTATCATTGACGTAAAACAATAAAAAATACAGGCAAAATCTCATTATGAAACACATGTTATTCTCTAGTTCATATTAGCCACAATTATCAGCACCCATTGCAACATCCTTTTCCCAGGAAAACAGCTCTGAGTTTTCTTCTATAATGTCTGATGAGTTTGGAGTACACCTGACAGCAGATCAGAGACCATTCCTTTATACAAAATCTCTCCAAATCCTTCAGATTCCCAGCTCCATGTTGGTGCTTCTCTTCAATTCACCGCGCTCATTTTCTGTAGGGTTCAGGTCATTGAACTGGGACTGGCATTTTGTGCTCAGTGGCACATTTTGTGTTGATTTTGATGTTTGATGTTATAAAATTTCTAACAGAGGCAGTCAGGTGCAGTTTTTTTTTTTAATCTGCTGGTATTTGATAGAATCCATGATGCCATGTATTTGACAACAATAAAGATCCAGCAGTATATTTAATCATGGGCGTTGGGTATTTTTTTTTTTATCCCTGTTTGCACCAAACCCATCTGGTTGGTTTGCTGCCAAAAAGCTCTTTTTTTTTTTTTTTTTTTTTTTTGTTTCATCTGACCATAGAAGTCAGCCCCGTTTGAAGTTTCAGTTGTGATTGACAACTAAATATGCTGGAGTTTGTTTTTGAATGAATGAGGAGGATTTTTTGTGAAACCCTCCCGCACAGCATGTGGTGATGTAGGAGCTGTTTGATCTTGATTAAACCATCTTAAATATTGCCCTGATGGTACACTAAAAAAAAATAAAAAAACTTGTTTGGTAACTTGTTAAGTCAACTTGAAATAATTTGTTACCCTGCTGCCTTAAAATTTTAAGTTGAATCAACTCATATATCTAAGTTGTCATTTAGTACAACTTAATATTTCAAGTTGACTAAACTTTTTTTGAGTTGACTGAACTTCAATTTTTAAGGCAGCCAAACAAATTATTTTAGGGTAACAAATTATTTTAAGTTAACTCAACAAATAGTTTTTTACAGTGTAGTGGTAGAAACTGGTTTAGCTATTTTCTTATAACCACTTTCTATTTTGTAAAGCTCAACAATCAGAACTATATTCTTTGGTTTTACAATGTTTAAGGAAATTAATTGTGGCCAACATGCATTGGAGAAAAATATAATAGTTGTTTTACTTTAGCAATAGCTTGGAATTTTTCTTTTTTTGTAATGAAAGATCAAAAAGATAAACGATGCAGATTTATTTTTGTAGTGACATTTGCTCATGTTTACTAAGGGTGCCAATATTAGTGGAGGGCCCTATATATGAACAAATGTATATGTACACACTGTCTGTTCTTTTGCCTCACTAAACTCTGAAATGGCTGTTTACTAATAGTTATTAGTAGTTATGTCTAGGTATGAGATAGGATGAAGGTATCTAAATTATGGTCCTGCAGAATAAGACATTATTATGTGCTTTTTAAGTGCTTATTATACATTTATATACAGTTATATGAAAAAGTTAGAACACCATATTGAATTTAATAGTTTTCTGTATCAGGACATAATAAAAATGATCTGTTACCTGGCAGGTCATAAAATTTGTAAAGTAAAACCTCTGATGAACAACAATACATAACATATTGTACCATGTCATTCTTTATTTAATAAAATAAAGCCAAAATGGACAAGCCATGTGTGACTGATCATCAGCAAGAGTTAGCACATCTATAAAAGCAGACATTTTGGCAGTGTGCTGGTCTGGAGCTTTCGTGTGTGTGTGTGTTAACACAATGCCGAAGAGAAAAGACATCAGACATCAAGTTTGGTGAAAATCTATAGAGCATATCAGCACAAACACCTCATATCAAAAGTCACACATGCAGGTGGAGGGCTGATGACTTTGGGCTTGTTTTGTAGCCAAATGTGAGGCCATCCATCCGACAGCTAAAGCTTGACCAAAATTGGGTCATGCATATGTGCATTGGTCTAGCGGTTTTTCTATGTAAATGACCCCATACTTTCCTCTAATCTCTCCGAGCCATTTCAAAACTGTCACATTTTTACAATTTAAATAAGCAATGTTGAAAAAACTCTGATTCCGAAGCTCATATTCTGAAGCGCGGAGACGTGCTGATAGCTGCCACAGTTTCTCTTGTGTAATTTGTCCAGAGCAATTCAACCATTACAGGAAAACAGATTCAGTGATGCCAGTTTCCATCAACAATTATTAAATATTTAAGAGCTACCCAATCAGAGAGAGTGTGTGAAAGAGAGAGAGGGGAGGCATGGCGAGTGTGTGGGGGGGAAAGAGGAAAATTAAAAAAGAGACAGCAGAGTAATCGTAGTCATTCATTACATCAGGCTCAGGAAAACTTTGTCTTTGTCTTTGTGTTAGATCCATGTAATGTTTCAGGTCAGTAATTCGGGTCCAGACATTTCTCCAGTTTCCTGCAGTGTTGAATGAAGGTTCACAACTGATCTGTGATCAGATTAATGAATCCAATAAATGAATAAATGAACATCGGATGAATGTGGCACCATTCATTCTCCATATCATTGTTTCCACGTCTGTAATTCTCTTAGGCGGTAATGCGATGCTGTCTGAATTTTGTTTACATGAACAGCTAGGCTCTTTTTTCCAGACCCCCACCGGGGTAATACAGACGTCAGCTAAGTGAGACCCTCAGGTTATTGTATATAGAGAGAAAGAAAGAAAGACAGAGAGATATATAAGGACAGGATGAAACTCAATCTGTCAAAACTCAGTAACTGGCACAGTGCCCTGCAGTCATATGAGTCCGTTCTGTTAGCTGTGCAATAACTAGACTGTAAGCAGAGCTCAGACCGCAGGCGGCTATAGATCAGGACCAGCGGTGCTTTTCAAGATTGGGGAAGCACAGATATCACTGTGCATTGATCTGTTTTTATTTTTGTTTCTCCAGTGTTGTTCTGAAAATTGCTTCTCTAATACTAAACAGTGAAAATAACTGAGCAAAATCTGAGCTGTATTTTTGTATAGGTAAAAAGGACTATATATTCAACAATCAGTAACATAAATGTCAAGCACTAAGTGCTTTATGATGTACTTTAATTGTCTCCTGGACTTTATTAATCTCCTAGCACTTTGTGTAAGTTTTAAACTTTTGAACAGTCAATCATGTGTCAATCCGTTCCAAAACCCTGCCCATTTGAGAGCTTGTCTAATTATCATATAAGTGTTATTTTAGTTATTTTGTAGATTGTGTTCACATTTTGAAGTAGTTTTATTATTTTCATGTTAATTGGATTTAGTTTAGTTAATTTGATTTAGTCGTTTTTAAAAAAGGTGTTTTTTGTTCTTTTTTTTAAAAATAATTTTAGTACTTAAAAACAAAAATTATACATTTTGCTTAGACTACTATCTGAAATAAAATAAGTTAAAGTTTTTTTTCTGCATTACTGTTTTTTAGTTAAAGGAAAAGTTAAATGAAGAATGAAAATTTGCTGGCAGTTTACTTTAAATTTAGTATTTTGAATGGGTGCCGTCAAAATATTGCTTATTTGTGATAAACAAATGCATCATTAAAATGTTTTAACTTCAAACCATTGCTTCTGGGCAAAGTACAAGTCCTCTATCCATGTTTGTACTCCAGTGAAAAAGTCTCATCTGAATTAGGAGAGAATTATGCACAGATCAAGAACCGTTTACAAGCAAAAACAGCCTAAAACAGTTCTAAACAAATATGTTGGTGGATTTTAATTTAAGAGGACAACAGGGGATGGACTTTTCTACTAAGAAGTGTTACTATGGATTATGGATTTTGGTCAGACCTGGTTGTGTTGATTGCTCATGGATTGTTGTGACATTTTCATCTGCTGTTTGAACTCTCGCTCTGACGGCACTCATTCACTGTAGAGGATTTGTTGGTGAACAAGTGATATAATACTAAATTACTACAAATCTGTTGTTGTTGAAGATGAAGAAACAAACATCTTAGATGACCTGAAGATTAATTTTTTTACATAAATGTCTATAAAAAAAACCTATCAATTTATGCAATTTTTGGTGTTTTTTTTTATGTTTTTACCTCTAAAATTGCCATATTTTTTATATAAAATATGCTTATTTTTATGTTGTATTCACTTCCAGTCAAAAGTTTGGACACACCCTCCCATTTAAAGTCTCTTATGCTCATCAAGGCTGCATTTATTTGATCAAAAATACAGAAAAAAACAGTAATATTGCAAACTGTTATTACAATATAAAGTAATGTTTTTTTATGTTAATATACTTTACAATATAATTTATTCCTGTGATGCAAAGCTGAATTTTCATCAGCTGTTACTCCAGTCTTAAGTGTCATGTGATCCTTCAGAAATCATTCTAATATGCTGATTTATTATTAGAATTATCAATGTTGGAAAAATATATATAGTTGTGCTGCCAAATACATGTATTTTTTGCAACCTGTGATTCTTTTTTCAGGATTCTTTGATGAATAACAAGTTAAAAAGAACGGCATTTATTCAAAATCTTTTCTAACAATGTAAATCTATGCTATCACTTTTTATTAATTTAACACGTTCTTGGTGAATAAAAGTATTAATTTCTTTCAAAAAAAGAATAAATAAAATAAATAAAATAAAATAAATAAATAAATAAATAAATAAATAAATAAATAAATAAAATTATAAAAATTTACTGACCCAAAACTTTTGAACAGTAGTGTATATTGTTAGAAAACCTTTCTATTTTAAATAAATGCTGTTTTTTTTAACCTTTTATTGATCAAAAAATTCTGAAAAAAGTATCACAGGTTCCAAAAAAATATTAAGCAGCGCAACTGTTTCCAGGACTGATAATAAATCAGCATATTAGAATGATTTTTGAAGGATCATGTGACACTGAAGACTGGAGTAATGATTCTGGAAATAAAATTTTAATTACAGATATATATTACATTTTAATGTATATTAATATAGAAAAACATTGACTTACATCGTAATAATATTTCACAATATTACATTTTGTTTCTGTATTTTTGATCAAGTGAATACAGCCTTGATAAGCATAAGAAACTTCTTGTAATCTCTTGCATATTGTCTTTCCATCACAAAACATGTTTTGGTAAATTTACATCAATATATTGTTTTCTTTGAATAAGTGAATGAGATGATTTTCACATCATTGTGTAAAAAAAACTCTAGCCTACCACATCCAGTTATCAAAAGCCTTGTGAACAAATATTCTGTCCGTGTTTCATTGCTGTTTTTAAGTGACTTTTATTTTTTAGTTTTTCACAAACCACGCATAAACGTTGTTTTCTCAAAAACACAAACATGTACATTCATGTTGCTTGCATATTATTGTAGCCCAGTTTGTGCTGATTACAGTGTAATCTGACTTTAGCCATGAATATGTTTTTAAGAAACTGAAAAATGCACAAATGTCAGGGCATGTCAAAACTTCTTCAGGGCCCAAAACACCCTCAGACCCCAGAGGGTTAAAACACGCTGATACAATGCTCATTCAATGCATTGTATATAGGTGTGTGTGTGTGTGTGTGTGTGTGTGAATGTGAGTTTTGCCACATAAAGTTTTTATTTTTTTGTTTGTTTGTTTGTTTTTTAACCACTTGCTTAATCGAGTCAATTTTGTGTGTGTTCAGGAAAAAAAATGATATTGTCCAAATTTGTTCAGAAGGATGCTTATGGGTTAACATAATATTTAGTTAGCAATCACACTGCATCATAGAGACGGCGGGTTTCCAGGCAGAACAAAATGCAGTGATTGAAATCCCCATGTCCAATAAACAGTCAGACGCTTTTTCCAAAGCAAATAGTGTTCATGCTGATTTTATAGACTACCAGTGAAGAACTGCATCTGGCCGGACCCAAAATGACGTGTTTAGAGCCTCTTGTTCAATAAAGATTGATCGTTTCTCCATTAAAATCAATTGTACAGGTATCTGCAATAGACAAAGCTCCTCCCCCAGGGAAAGTCTTCAAGGTTAGCTCAAAAAGGTGCAACGACTAACAGGCTAACCAGAGGCTGTTTTGTTTGAATGGAAGTCAGTGGAGGCGATACGCTCAATACGCTGAATAAACTGCTCATCACTTAAAATGACAGCCTGGCTTCAAGACATTTTCATTGTGGAGGGAGCTATATTTGGAGTGTAAGATGAAAAAAAAAACTGTCTTTTTACAAGGGGAGTCATTTTGTGACAGGCAATCATTCATTTATGGCACTACCCACTCATTTCTATGGTTACTGACTGCTGTACAAATTTGAAAAGATTTCAGCGAGATCACAGAAATTAGGCAATTTAGAGTTCTTGACCATTACACTTTTGTAATTGGAATCAGCTCAGGGGCCTTGTTTCTACTTCCTGCCGAGTATCAACCAACAGGTGGTTTCGAGACCTCTAGATGAGACCTGATGGGCGTCATCCTAATGCCTTAATTTCAGCTTGTTCTTCTGAGGAGGTTTTCATTGAAAGGAAACATGGGTTTAATGCAGTGACTGAGGAGAATGAGATGAGAACAATCAGTCTGGATGACTGCTGCGGCTCTCAGCAGCTGTACGATCCTTTGATGGATTGAGACACTGAGGCGTCAATGTCAGAATGAAAAGACATAATCTGTCAGAGTTAATCATATAAATAATTTATCATTCTGGTGAAGACACTGAGTGATCCGAGGGCCCTCGGCTCAAGAGGGGAGATGATTGAAAGTGGATACAAAGGGAAAAACAAGGTTTAAAATAACAATGACAGTTAAGCATCCTCCTCTTAATCACTGACTGAAGTATACATGCACAGGAATATTCTGATAATAATAAGAATTTGCTCATGTTTTTTTATGATGTTAACATCATTTAAATGTGTTTTATATTTAATATAATCAGATTAGGCCAATACACAACTTTTTAGTATCATTAAAGGGATAGTTCACACATGTTGTTCCAAAACAACCTTCATTTATATTTGGAACACAAATTAAGATATTTTTAATGAAATCCAAGAGCTTTCTGACCCTGCATAGACAGCAATGCAACTGAAACGTTCAAGACCCAAAAAGGTTGTAAGGACATCATTAAAAGTCCATGTGACATCAGTGGTTCAACCATAATGTTATAAAGCTATGAGAATACTTTGTGTGCAAAGAACACAAAAATAACAACTTTATTCAACCTTTTTTGCTCTTCTGTTTCAGTTTTCAACGTGCGTTCATGATCGTATTCAGGATATTCATTATAAATGACACAGAAATGATAAAAAATGACCATGAATTTAACAGTAAAAAACTGTCAAAATTACACACTGTAAAAGACTGTAAAATTTACAGTGAATAACCATAAATTGACATTCCCAGAATTCCCTGCATTACATTTTTTTAAATGTGATGTTTTTTTTTTTTTTTTTTTTTTAAAAAATAAGTCTTTCTTCTTAGTTTTTTCTTAGCAGGTTTGTACATTAGGATTGTATGCTACATCTAATGTTGTTAAATGAATGTTTATTGCATTATTTTAGCTCCTCCAGATTTGTTGGTCTTCTGGCACAAACTCTGGACTTTAGTGTGCCCCACAGATTTTCTATTGGATTCAAGTCTGGGCTTTGTGAATAGCATTAACAATTCTTTCTCTCAAGTCCAAACTAATTTCTTTTGTCTTTGCCATAATGACATTGCATATTATTTGACTAGTTGTTTTGCAAGATACTAATCCTCAGCTTAAAGAGCAATTTAAAGGCTTAACTAGGTTAATTATGGTAATCAGGCAAATTAGGTTAATTTGACAAGTCATTGGACAACAGTGGTTTGTTCTATAGCTAATCAAACTAATAATTTCTTAAGGGGGCTAATAATATTGACCTATGCAGTTTTTTATTTATTTGTTTTTTATTCTTTTATTTAGGCAACTATAAGAAATCAGACTTTGTCTAGAAGAAGAAAAATATTAGGAAATAATGTGAAAACATTCTCTTGCTCTGTTAAACATCACTTGGGAAATATATAAAAAGAAAAAAAAATCCACAAGGGGGCTAATAATTTTGTCTTCAACTGTATATCAGTTAAAACGCTGTTACTGTATTTTTTACGCTAAAATTCCGGCAACCACAGCTGCCGGTTTTCTATCGTAAATGTTACAGATTTTTCATGTAATTGGAGACAAGTTAGTGAATATTCAGTTTGTTTGGATTATAATGATTATAATGAAATTGCATGCTGTTAGAATAAAGGCTTAACCAGAAAATGCATTTAGACATGGCTACTGTTGCTCTTCCTATCACTGACCTATGTCTGTTCTTTTCACTGATGGAGCATTGCTAGAACTGTGGGATACGGCACACCTGGTGCCAATTGTGCCTCATCGACGCTACTATAAATTCTTGTCACCAGCACCTGGTAATATGAACCCAATTTCAGGGCCAGAGGTAGCAGCTAAATCATCACGCCACAACCAAAATGATCACCGCCAGGTCCCATGCCTAGAAATAAATGGTCTGCTCTGCCATTCCTTTTTCCCATTGAAGACACAATGTGTCTTTTGTTATCACAACCTTCACTTCCTAAGACACACTCTTTATCTTTAGTTCATCCTGGGGAGTAAAAGGAGGGAGGAGTCCTGCTAATTTATTCCTAATCGAATACGCAAATTTCACAGTGATGTCTTTTGAACTTCATCCCTTTTTAGTATGTAGAGCATGTGGCTCTATCACCAAGTTACGCAACAAAGGAATCATGGAGGAACTTGATAAAACGTTTTTGCGCTCCCAGTTGTATCAGGAGAGGTGAGGAGAGAGAAGAGGGTGCGAAAAGAGAGGTGAAGATAAGAGGGTGAAGGAGGAGGTGAAGATGAAGAGCTCTTTGAGCTGGTGAAGACAGAGTGATATAATTATGTGAGATTATATACAAGAGATTTGATTATTCAATATTATTCTGAAGTAATCTACAAAAAAACCTGTGGCCAGTGAGAAAAGAATGTAATGAAGGAAACTGAACTGTTTAATAGGAGGCAAACCGCTTTCCAAATGGCTTTTTGGATCCCAGCGCAGTGGTTCATTATTGTGTAAGACAACTTCTCTTAAAGCTCATTTCTACTGAACAAAAACAGCCATAATTATAACACAACAGAGCTTCTCATTTACTTTAAACTCAGGAAGTAAAGAGTGTTTTTCCCGTGCGGTTTATTTCAGACCTGACTGCTCTGCAAACTTGCGAGTTGCAGAAATCGTGAATTACACTGAATAACAATGATTTCACATGCTGACTTCATTTTGCTGGACCCTTTCTAAGATTATTCATTCACTGTAGTCGACCAAGAACAGATATGGCTATCGTCAGTACAAAATGTGCATACTTAAAAATGTTTTGTTCCTAGAAATAAAACACACTGTCATTCTCCTTGAAAGATTACAGCAGACACAGCTAAAAACAAAAGACTGAAAACTTGAAATATTTCTAGATCTTCAAAACCACTATACTTCACAGAGTAACATTTAATGTAGAAAAAAATTGGATATCTCTCAAAAGACTAAATCTCCCTTAATCTTCTTTTGGAAAAAAGAAGGGTATGGACATACTCTAATAAGATTTTCAATCATGCTGGGCCTCAGATCTACTTTAAGAAGACAGGCAACACAATTAAAGCGAAGTCATTATTTTCTTAATTAAAACGAAGAAATTCATCCTTTTCTTAATTAACATTCCCCCAAGCAGAATCAAAATCTTTGGAATCAAAAATGAGAGAAGAGAAGTTTTTTACTCCTGCATGATCCAGTTCTATATTCTCCTAATGTTCCATCTCTGTAATGTAAAGCGCTCTTGTATGCCATTTACTGTAATCATGTTGGGCTCATTTACAGTACAAGTTTCATATCCTCTGCCTCGCTTCCTCTGAATCCCACGTCTTTTACCTCTCTGATGGGCCTCTTGTTGAGAGAGGGTTGCTTGGAAAAGTTGTGTGTCACCCACAGAGTGATAAATGTTTTCTATAGTTTTAAGATTCGAGCTACAACATACAGCACCACGTCTACACCTCTAGTGACTCAACGTGACAAATTAGTAGCCTACGTTCCCACTATAATCACTGTCTGTGACTAATGCCAGTGTGCAAAGTGGGATCCACTTCACAATTTCATGCTAACTATGTGACACTGCAATTCAGCTCAAGCTGAATGTCCACGTGCACGTCCACGTTTTTTGAACGGTTCCATTATAATCAAAGCTTGCTTGCGGTGTAGATGGGTGCTAAACTACAGCCACTGCATATATAATGCATATCAATTACAATTGCAATTTAAAGTGGACTCATAAAAGAAAAGAAAGAAAAAACTTTCAAAAAAGAAGAAAACAATGCACTAGGCTATTATAAAATCATTCTCCAGGAACTGGTTTAGCTCATTTTGTAATGTTTTTTGGGGGGTTGGGGGGGTTACCTGCACCCTTCAGCAAGAAAATATAGCCAAAAGTAATCAAACAGTAAATTATATAAGATTCAAAATTATAAAGATAAAGCTTAAAACTACAGAAGTTATTAATTTCAAATGTTTAATTTTGTAAATTGATTAACAGACATCACAACAGCTGGTTATTAGGATATTTTGGCTGCTGTTACTTTAAAAGCTGCTGCTGCTGAACTTGATGCAGATCTTACACTGCTTTAAATGTGACCTATAAATAATAATTACTTACATGCACAGTTTTAAGGCAGCTTTATTCACCTTTTTTTTTGTAAATTCATGTCTTAACTGACGATAGCATAACACAGCACGCGCCGGCACATTTGCGCATGCACTTGAGCACAGTATAACGACTGACAGGACAGGTGAATTTTTTTTTATCGACATATGGCCTGACAACATCTCATCTGACTGCAGTTTACTCAGCGTATCGGCTGATAGCGAGTACTGATCCGATACCTGGGTGTTTACCTGTATATACAGCTCTAGATACTAGCCTGCTAGTATAAACTGATATAATTATTTTATTGTGTGCTTCAGACTCATCCATTAGTAAAACATGAATAAATATATACAGTGAACTAGAGTATTTTCATAAAATAGTTAGCATTACTACTTCTGGTTCTGTTAATAACAGAGAATTCTGGGCAGAATTTGGAAGATTCTCACTGGATCTTGCAGCTGTAACAGTGTTGCAAAATCAACTTTTTCGCTTTTGTTTTGTTTGCCTTTTGATGTTTCTCATATACAACAGAAATTGAAGTGCTTATGAGTTAAACAATGCAGTGGTCGCGTCAGTGCGATCGCTCACAAAAATTAGTCGCACCGGCAGAAAAATTGGTCACAGTCTGGAGCCCTGTAATATTACTACAAGTGTCACGCGTGCTTCATTACGAGTAGTAAACATAACCATGTGTCTGCACCATTCATTAACAAAGAGACAGAATTCATATTTAAATAGTCATTTTGAGCTTATAGCCTGTTTACAAATATTAGTCCATATCGCGATTTGATTTAAGTCTAATGGCCTACTTTTGATTAATTCATCTAAAATATGACAAATTCTGTGACGCTCTACGTTAAACTGTACATTTCATTTTTCTGACTGGATTCCGTCAACATTTTCCGCATTGCGGAAATCATAGGACCCTACATACATGTCGCTGTTTTACTGGCTGGTTGGTCCAGTCTAAAATACTGCCAAACACTGGACATACTGCTAGTACGTTTGTATTTCTTCTTCGCTGCTCTAAACAGTGGTTGCTTGTTGCAACACAGCACAACTTCCTGCGTTTGCATTCTGAGCAGCGAAGAAGAATTAACTTCCGATTTGCAGCGTTAGTCAAAGCTAGCGGGCATAAATTAGGACTTTTTTAAGAAAATGGTATCTGATCGGTATGTGGGTTCAAGTACTTGCCGATACCAATGCTAGAATTTTTTGCGGTATCAGTGGCATTTCCGACACTAGTATTGGAATCGGAACAACTCTACTAGAGAGTCCAGGGAAGACTTTTTTTTTTCCAGACTGATCAAAAAAGTTATTTTTTTGCATCTTGCCAATTATTTAACAACGATTTGACTGACAGCAGTGGTTCTAGAGGCAAAGTTGTCCAGAATGAGGATACTGTGTGTATGTGCAAAAAAACATGCAATGCACAATTTTTTACGCCCTTAGAAAACACAATATCGCCCCCTATTGGCCGATTTCTTTCAAATTTCTCACAGACCTATGGAGCTGTGAGTCAAACAGGCCCACAGAGTTCCGTTACGATTAGCCTAAGTTAACCATGTATAATAAGTGCTCAAACTTCATGGGCCAATAGGGGCCATGTTTTTTGGACATACACAAATGTGCTTGTGGCATTTTGGACCAAGACAGTGCACAGCAATTTTCATGTTGATAGTTGAATGGTTGCTCAGGTATAGCCATTTTTATGTTACCACCAAGTGACCAAGCTCCACGATTTTTGTCCTGCGATCTCAGATTGAGCTCTTACATAAGTGTTCTGAGTTTGGTAGATATCTCATTCTGTTCAGAAGTTATAGGAATTTTACTCAAAGTGGCACCACCCCTTATGAACGTTTTGGTGTCTCTTTGCGATGGTATAATTTTTATAATTATTGATATTCTCTTTTTAGAGAATCTTTCTGTACTGGTTAGGTTCTGATCTGGCAAAAAAAAAATAGGACTAGTTCGCAAAAGCAGGTTTAGCAAAAAATGCGAAATACCTGAAAATTTTGCTGGCTCACGATCAAATCTGACGTGTTTTGTCTGCCATGAGTAAAGGATT
The DNA here is from genome assembly GCA_033026305.1 of Cirrhinus molitorella. Classification (NCBI taxonomy): domain Eukaryota; kingdom Metazoa; phylum Chordata; class Actinopteri; order Cypriniformes; family Cyprinidae; genus Cirrhinus; species Cirrhinus molitorella. Next base: position 15,094,551 of record CM065125.1, on the reverse strand, counting down.
CCAACGACATAGCACACTTGAGCCTGAGACTGATGGTTTAGGAGTTATGAGTGATTTTTTAATGGTTTGGTTACGGATGACTTACGGTTTGGTCTGCCCGATCAGTTTTAGGTGGAGATAGCTGATCCTTGGCCAAGTGCTACACGCTTAAACTCCTAATAATAATTCTGAGGTCAACTTACATAACTGCTCAAAGAAACTTTTTGTTACCTTTAGAAGATGAATTACCCATAAATGGATTCACTGGGTTTTCCTTTTCTCTAGTCAGCACTTTCACACCTAAGCAGGATTATTATACAACATTTACAAAGAACATCAGCAGCTGACAGGACAGTTAGCAGCTTAACTATACTACACTTCTAAAGCATATGACGAGTTAAGAGCTACAGTACGTTTAAATATTGACTTGATAAAGGTACGTAATATAAATTCCCCCTTCAAATCACACTCATTCATCCTTCAGCAGTAGCCCTGGGAATGGCTGTGATTGTAGCCCCTGTCACTCTTCACCACACTAGAATTAAAATACAAAAACAGGAGATATGAGTTATGGAATATTAATAACCCTCATTTCCAGCACTCTGCTCTTTCAGATGCTAATTACAGATTAGCAACTGAACACAGGGCTTAGATATGACTCAGTGTAATATCACCCTGCCTGGCAGACGCGTATAAACTCACCTCTGCTGGATCTGTTCTGTGTTTTAATCTATATTAGTATTATGAGCTTGATCCATTAGTCACTCTCATATAAACTACTAATCCCTGATGGATTAGCATAGATAAAAAATGATTAAAAATGCTGTTGACATAAAAAATAATATGTAAGCATAGAATAGTTAGCTAGTTAGCACTGATTGAATTGTGGTTATAGGGTGGCTTAGGATCTGTTTAATACAGGTCTGTTGCATTTCATTAGAAATGTGTGAAGAGGAGTAGAAAAAAATATACCAGAAGATATTGCGTATGTGGATAGCGAAAGCACAATAGCATTTACACCTTCATGGAATGTGGTCAGAATTCATCCAGACCACCTCCGAATGTGGATGAGAGATCCGATCACAATCCAATTCACATGGATAATATGATTGTGGGTCTGGATGCTGTCTGTTGTTTAAAATGAAGAAACTTTTTGAGAGTTTAAAGTCTCTCGCTGAAGAAAATGAAACATCTGAATGTGTGGGAATTCTCTGTGAAAGAGTATTGATTAGTTAATTTTTATTCTGACAAGAGCTGACTATCAGACGTCACACAGCTGTTACAAACGAAATCACAGAATCACAACCTGCTACTAAAAAGTTCACCCAAAAATGAAAATTCTGTCAATAACTTCTCACCCTCATGCCGTTCCAAACCTGTGAGACCTTTGTTCATCTTCAGAACACAAATTAAGATATTTTTGATAAAATCCAAGAGCTTTCTGCCCCATCATAGACAGCAATGCAACTACCATGTTCAAGGCCCAGAAAGGTAGTCAGGACATTGTTAAAATAGTCCATGTAACATCAGTGGTTCAACCTTAATTTTATGAAGCTACGGCAATAATTTTTGTGCACGAAGAAAACAAAAATAGCAACTTTAATAACAATTTCTTCCCTTTCGTGTCATGTCAGCTCAGATGAAAGCTCTCGGATTTAATTAAAAAATATCTTAATTTGTGTTTTAAAGATGAACAAAGGTCTTATGTGTTTGAAACAACATGAGGGTGAGAAATTAATGACAAAGTTTTCATTTTTGAGTGAACTATCCCTTTAATGGGGCCCAATTCAAATCATGACAATGGCCTCCAACAGTGTAAAAAAAAAAACGTCATATAAAATATGTGAGATGATGAGTGGTTTGTTTTTGTTATGGCAAAAAACTAATAAAATAAACACAAGGTTATATTTTATGTACTTTAAGTGCTGTAACTTGTCAACCTATTTTTATCACCTTTATTTAACTTCAATAAGTCCTGCAGTGTGACAAATGAACTACCGGTACTAAAAGTCATAGGAACTGAATTTACAATTAAACAATCTTGTCGAAAGTGTCTGAATTCCTTTATTCTTGACAGTGTCATGTAAATGTGTTTTAAAATTATACTGTGCATACTAAAGATTCACAGTACGCCTTTTCATAACTTATGGAGCGTTTCTGAGGAACATATGGATAATAATATACTGATGTTCTTGATGATAGAGGCACTACTAAGGTTCACGGTAATGCACTGTATGAATAAATTATGCAAATTAGTGTTTATTGTTGTACTGTTTACTTTTATAAATGCTGTGGTTGTTGTATTTGCTGTCATTTTGTTATTTATCATGTGGAGTTTATTTAGAGCTTATCTTTTACTTAATATGTTTTTGTCACTTTTATCACGTTTGTCTACATTTGGTGGACGTGTTCACCCATATTGAAAATATTCAGCACGTTGTGATGTGATGATATTAGATCCGACACATTTGTTGAATGAAGCGAGACTGATCTAATTTTATTGGCGCCGCATCATGCTACTTGCTTCCAGTGTAGAGTGGATAAGAAGCATCCTCACATTTGAAGTTATTATGTATCCATTTATTACGGGCCACCTCACGGGGCCCCCTGGGATGCGGCTGGCTATATATAACTTATGGACTAACCCTAGTTGGAGATGGCTGGTTCTTTGCAACATTGAGTGGTTTTGTCCCCAAGGGTAGAGCTCTCTACCTTACGCAATTCCTTACATCAAACCACAACCCTATTACTTTAAGAGCAGGTCATATGGTATTTTAAAGTGTCCTAATATTGTGTTGGAGTCTCCCACAATAGGTTTAAATGCATCTTGTCATTTTCTCAGAATATAAATTTAATATTAGAATCATTTTGTAATGATTTCGAAACGATTCTTTCAAAGCAGTTCCTTCCCTAAGCCTACTCTGCTCTCATTGGCCAGCTGGCCAAGTCTGTTGTGATTTTTTTTTTTCGTAAACAATGCAAGCGAATCATGTCCAGAGCTATAGTTTAGTAGCTAAGCTGTAAACACTTCACAAAACAATAATGGTGGATATGTTAGCCAAGTGCTAACATCAATAACTAATGAAACAGTACAGTTTGTAAACCAAAATATGTCTACATTCTTTATTATTAAACAAAGTACTTATAGCCCACATTAAAGGATTAGTTCACTTTTAGAACATTTTCAGACAATGTACTCACCCCCTTGTCATCCAAGATATTCATGTCTTTCTTTCTTCAGTCGTAAAGAAATTATGTTTTTTGAGGAAAACATTTCAGGATTTCTCTCCATATGATGAACTTCTATAGTGCCCCCAAGTTTGAACTTCCAAAATGCAGTTTAAATCCAGTTTCAAAGGGCTCTAAACGACTCCAGCCAATGAAATCTATCTTATCTAGCGGAATGATCAGTTATTTTCAAAACAAATTGACAATTTATATACTTTTTAACCTCAAATGGTCATCTTGTCTTTGTCTTTACAATTAGGGTATGTCGAAAAACTCCCATCTCGTTTTCGTCTTCAACTTCCCCCAACTTCAGAATTGTCCTACAATGCTGTTTTACCTTTTTTGTAAAGGGCGTTTCCATTTTCTTTGTATGTTCACTTTGTAAACACTAGATTGGTATTTCTGCAGCAATGTAGGATGATTTTGAAGTTGGGGAAGAAGTTTTTCATCACACCCCAACTGTATTGACCCGGATCACACAGACTACACATGTGCATCGCAGAGACAGGACAAGACAATTCGAAAATAACTGATCATTTCCCTAGATAATACCCTTCTTCCTCGGCTGGGATCATTTAGAACCCTTTGAAGCTGCATTTAAACTGCATTATGGAAGTTCAAACTTAGGGGCACTATACATATCCATTATATGGAGCGTAATCCTGAACTGTTTTCCTCAAAAAATATAATTTCTTCATGACTGAAGAAAGAAAGACGTAAACATCTTGGATGACAAGGGGGTGAGTACATTATCTGTACATTTTTGTTCTGAAAGTGAACTAGCGAATTATCAGAAATATTTCAGTAAGACAGTAATTTTGTAGTTTACCTGGAAACCTAAAGCTGCACTAGATACCGCACAAAAAAATAAATATTTTGAGCACTCATTTGAAAATGTACACATAACGTGTTAATCATACTTACAAGTTGTGGTTCGGAGACGCTTGTTGGTCCAAATAAAGAAAGTTCTGACTTTTCTTTAATGGACAAATGCTTAGCGAATCCCACATTAAACTTGCCACGTTTAGAGAAGCAGTCCTCAAAGCAGTTCACAGACAATGGGCCCTATCATGTACCCGGCGCAATGTGATGCCAGGTGCGACGCAAAGGACTTTTTACTAGTTTCAGCCCAATGTAGTTATCATTTTCATGTCCTGCACCACGTTGTCCAAATAACAAATACATTTGCCAAAAACGAGGTGTGTTCAGGCGCATTGCTATTTTGAAGCAATTCAAATAGACTGCGTCATTGACCAACTAAAACCTGGTCTAAAGTTAATGGCGCAATATTTGTATTTTTTTTTTATTTAAAGAGTGCGTTAGTAGTATGCGCCTATAAGCAGGTGCATAACGTGCATACTGTCTGCTTTTTACACACACATGGACGCGTAGCAGCACAGAAACATGCCAAATATTAAAAATGAAAGGATTACAATTTAAAATATTATTATTGTGTAGGCTACATAAATATAAAAATGCCAAGGGTACATGTCATAATCAATAGTCAATCGCTTTCTTATGCACTTTTTTTTTTTTTTTTTTCTTCACTTTTGTTTTCTAAAACGATCACGTTCAGAGGGGAGAGGATGGAAAGAGGATGCACGCACAATAACTTGTTTGGGGGGCACGGAGTCTTTGTTCTTGCAAATTCAGCCGTGTAAATAGCAAATCCACCATGGCGCGAGCGCAATTGGCTCTTAAAGGAAATGAGAGATGAGACTCTCATTGGTTTAATGCACTTTACGCCCAAAACTACGGTGGCCGAGAGAGCTCAAAGCGCTGCAAGTTAAGAAAACACATGCAAATAGCAAAAGCACCAGCAAATTAAGAAAACATCTTCATCAGCTTGACAGCACATGTGCTGCAAATACTCGCAACACAACCAAATACAGAAACGCACTGCAAACACCCACAACACAAACAAATTAAGAAACGCTCTACAAAACAGAAACGAGCTGCAAATAGTCACAACACAACCAAACACAAAAAACACGCTCCCGAAACAGAAACACATTTCAAATAGACGCAACACAACCGAACACACACACTCGCTGCATGCACAGACCACAACAAGTTGTTGCAGTTGCTTTAAACTTTGCCGATGTGGTCTGTACCTGCAGCAGGTTTCTGTTTTTGGTTGTGTTGCGTCTATTTGCAACGCGTTTCTGTTTCGGGAGCGCGTTTTTGTGTGTGGTTGTGTTGTGACTATTTGCAGCTCGTTTCTGTTTTGTAGAGCGTTTCTTAATTTGTTTGTGTTGTGGGTGTTTGCAGTGCGTTTCTGTTTTTGCAGCGTGTTTCTGTATTTGCAGCACATGTGCTGTCAAACTGATGAAGTTGTTTTCTTAATTTGCTGGTGCTTTTGCTATTTGCATGAGTTTTCTTAACTTGCAGCGCGTTGAGCTCTCTCGGCCACCGTAGAAAACACACCCATGACTCATTAAGAAAATAGGGACAACAATTTTAGACCATTTGCCGGGCGAGCCGACCATTTTTCCCATCCTTAAACTAGCAAAAGTGGATTCGAACATACCCTAAGTGCATTTTAGACCATGCACTTAGATTGCTAAAATAGGGCCCAATATCTTTATTAATCATGCACTTTTTTTATTAACATCTTTGCAGACTGTTTACTAGGGCTGTGCCGATTTTCAGACGCGATATCATGCGCATCTCGTCAGTAATGCCGGTTCTCTGATTAGTCGTAAATCTCATTCACCTGTTCATTCATGCAGCCGCGTTTACTACACAGAGCCGTAGTTCACTGACAAGCTATGCAAGTATCGCCTTCAGTATCGCAGGCGATACATATCGATTCTGCACGTGAAACTGCGTAGCTTGTCAGCGAACTACGGCTCTGTGTAGTAAGCGCGGCTGCATGAATGAACAGGTGAATAAGATTTACGGCTAATCAGAGAACCGGCATTACTGACAAGATACGCATTATAATTCGCGTCCGAATATCGGCACAGCCCTACTGTTTACATTGAGGGACAGCTATGTTACAAAGTGCAAAATTTGCAAAACTTAATTTGCTATCTGTATACATAACTGTCTATTTAAACAAAAGGAACACTTGTATGTATCATTTATGTACCAAATTGAATTGTAATGAGGTAATTCCCTCTTTTGCAAAGCCTTCTCCTCACACACAGCTGTCATATGATTTGAAATGTAATGTGAAATGAGTCCAATCCACCACTTTTAGGATTTTTTTGTGCTTTTGAAGTTTGGCAGTTACAATAATCTTCTCTCATGCCTAATCAATTTCCCTTTGTGTTCCACAGATAATAAATATATTACTTTGTATGGCTTTTGGGTTTTAAATTACCTGAGGCTGATTAAATAGCCCTTTTCATTAAAATAATCTCTTCAGAATGCTCTTGCAAAGCAGCATTGCTTTTTATTTATTCATTTTATTCATTTATTTAGAATTTTAAAAGCTAGTTCAATACTACAATAAAATGTTTTCAGGCCTTTTTCAACACTGAAAGTTTACGGAAAATAACTGTGAGAACAACATGAAGCTTTTACTGTATTTATTATTATTATTATTATTGTTATTACTTAACAGGAAAAAAGATGAAAGAAAAGATGCAGTGTGTGTTTCTCACAGCAATTTTTGTCGAACTTCACTGTTATTTTTGGCTCCTTTACCTTAAATGGCTTGTTTTTAATCATTTTTATGTAACAAGAGAACATCTTTTTCATTATTCATCATTATGCAAACATTTGGCAGCTATACTGATCAATCAGTTATCGTGGAGGGGAAAGCGCTAAATTTTGTCTAGGTTCAAAGAGGGGCATGACAAAAAAAATTGGAGAACCACCGCACTACTCGTCTTTGAACCTGTCACATTGTGAGTTTGGAGACATTTTGCAGATTCAGCGTTCCTGATGTAGCGCTGTGGCTCCGAGCAGGGTTTGATGATAGAGCTGCTCTTCTGCATGCAAATGTATAATAACTGACTGTCATACATTTTAGTTTATGGCGGTGAATATACTATGCATCACTGGCTCCTGGTTGATAATAATTCACTCTAAGTTTATGGGTATTTATTTATTGTAAAGGAATGAACTTGACACATACTTCTCTCTTTTCCTCATTTACACTCCTAAGACGTCTACTTTGTGTCTTTCGATGACTGTATTTCACTCTGCCCCCTTCTACAGTCTGTTTTTCTTAGTGAGATGCGTGGAATTGCGAGTTACTGGTGTGAATATTTAATGCTGGCTTGGAGAGGAGAGAGTCCCATAAACAACCAAACGCTGGATCCGCTCGAGCTGTAACTCTTCTGGCCTGAGCTGTAACCTCCCTCTCTAAACACCTTCATTCATTTTAAATTACATCTCATTCAGTTCTCCAACTGCCCGCAATGCTTGAACGCTGCTCTTTATGATCTTTAGTCCTGAAGTATCTGTGTATCACCATGATGACCCTTATGTGGCACATATTTCCTACCTGTGAAAATGATGTTTACAGTTTTTGTAATTTCCTGGAAGTATACACAGTGAATATGATCCATTACTTCATACAACACTTATTTCAGATTTTTGAATACTCTTAGCTGAGCAACGTTTCAAGAGGACTGATATACATATATATACAATAGATATACAGCATATACATACTAATATATATATTGGGATTTTTGTGATGCTTTCTAGGGCTGAAAAAAGAAATAATCGAGATATGATTCTGCTTCGATTGAGATATTCTTACAACCTGATCTCATGGCGAAAACGTACCTGTGGGAGCTTTTTAGCTAGACGCAAAATACATACCGCTATGTACTTTTCATGACATCGAAGTTAAATTTCCAGTGAGTGGTGCTAAAAGCGTGTTCGTTTTTTCCCCGGAACAGATGAACGTACATATGGTACGTTTTATGTGAAATTGGTTTTGTACGTGTCAACGCAGTTCTGACTTAAAATGTCCGTTGAGTGGCGCTATAACTCTAACGCTTTGTGACGTTTTAAAATAGATACTATCTGCACTACACCTGATCCTACACGATAGTATAAAAAGTGAATGTGATGTAAAAATGCAATCGCAAGCAGGCCGTTCATTCAAAACCGATTCAAAAACATTTTCATTGGTGGATCACAGCTAGACAAAATAACATAATAATATTGTGTCTAAAATATTCTTGTTTATTTTACTGTTTGAATTGAAATCTTACTTTTTAAACAAAATGTACTTTGAGTTTGAATAGTAGAAGTTCAGCCCAAAGTGAGTAAAACAAGTTTGCTAACATAAAGAATGTGTGTCTATTATTAAAGACAGATATCTTTGAATTCAATGTGTCCATCTTCTTTCATTCGTCTTGTGCTTTAAGAGATATATGAAGTGTATTTACAGTTCTCCACAAATGACCTCTATCATGTTGAACACTTTGGATGAATATTTCTCCTGGACATTGCTTCTCCTCGCATCATCAATAATAAATCAAGATCAAATCATAACGTACGTATCAGGCCTGAATAAAACATGAGTCTTAATCCTAAAAGGAAATGGAGCCAGTTTCCAAAGGTATATTGTGACATGAAAATGTATTAGTGAAATGAGCTAGTAAATCAGGTTGGAGAAATCTCTGAGTAAAACATAAAATATGCAAACGCAGGAGTATATTATTAGATCTACGCTAATACATTCATTTAGAGTGCTGCTTAGTGTGTGATGGAATATTGAGATCTGAATCACTCCAATGCTACAGAGATTTCTTCACACAAACGCTGCGCTCTTGCTTCCATCCACAATCTCTTTACATTCTGTCACTCACGGATTGTGCGAATTGAGTCTCTTATAGATTGGAGGAAAGTGAGTTTAGTGAAACATAATGTAATAGCCTAGCTCAAGATTACATCTTTCAGTCCCTATCTCTCCCTAAGTTATTTGTCTTGCGCCTCTTTGTCTTTCTCGCTTTTTACATATTTGTTAATCATTATGACAGCCTCAAGCATACAGTTGTCACTGAAGCATGTCAGTGAGTGAGAGAAACCTCTTTTTCAGTGTCATTTATAGCAGGTTGACAGCTCGGTTTGATGATTTTACAGAGTGCGTTTGGTTTAGATATGTTTTTGTCTCAATCGGTTTCTTCAGCAGTGAGGTTGAATTGTAACAGCGGTGTTAAAGTTCTCACAGCAGTATTGTTTATCTGTATTCTGGCAGTGAGGTGTTCCATCTGTGAACCTGTGAAAGAGTCCAGAGACTCAATGTCCACAGGTCTCAGTAAATTACTATGTTTAAGTTGTTGTAGCTGCATACCAGGCCTTGCGATCTGGCTTGTGTCAAATACGTAAAAATGCATAAGGACTGAAGTTGCTGTTTGTAAAAGCCTGAGCAGACATAACAACATATTTTATCTGTTGGCAACTATTTGACAGTAGTTTTTTTTTTTTTTCTCATCACAGTATGTTAAAGAGATTGTTCACCCAAAAATGAAAATTTCCAAACCTGTAAGACCTTTGTTCATCTTTGGAATACAAATTAAGATGTTTTTGATGAAATCCGAGAGCTTTCTGACCCTGCATAGATGCCAACGCAACTGACACATTCAAGACCCAAAAAGGTGGTAAGGACATTGTTAAAATAGTCCATGTGATGTATATGAAGCTACTGGAATTCCTTCTATTCACAAAGAAAACAATAACGACTTAATACAACTTTTTTTTTTCTTTTCTGTGTCAGTCTACGCTGCCATTCATGAGAGAACCATGTGCTAACACAGAACCTAAACGCCAAAAAAACGCATAAAGCATGTGGGTTCAGTTAGATTCATTAAACAGAAAGTAGTGATGTATATACATATATTAAATATATATAGAAATATTTCCACTTGCTTTAATTTTGGTGCATCACTAATAGACAGTGTTTGTGTATCTGCGGTTGCTTCATAAACGCTTATATTGCAAGCATAACCCTAAAGTTAGATAGAAGATTTGGGGTTAAACTTGGTGAACACTTATCAATGCCAGCACCACTGAAATATGGAGTTCCTCAAGGATCTATTCTTGCTCCTTTATTGTTCTCACTATATATGCTCCCTGTGGGAAACATATTTAGGAACCATGATGTTGCATTTCATTGCTATGCTGATAATATGCAGATTTATCTGCCATTTTATAAGGAAGATGGGCCTAATTTGATGCTGCTTTTAAACTGTCTTATGGATATTAAAAAAATGGTTGGCTGCAAACTTCTTAAAATTAAATGAAGACAAAACCGAGATCATGCTCTTTGGTTCAGCTGGAATCTGTTCTTCTATCCCTGCTGCACTTGAATCTTTGACTGTATATAAAAAAGCAGTGGTGAACATTTTAGGTGTATTACTGGATCTTGATTTTAAATTTGACAAGCAGATTCATTTGTGGTAAAGTCCTGCTTTTTTAAACTGAGACTTATTGCAAAAATGAAGCCCCTGCTGTCTTGTAAGGATTTGGAGACCATCATTCATACTCTTATTTTTTCACGCCTAGATTATTGTAATTCTCTTTATGTGGGAGTTAGCCAGAAAACTTTGGCTCGGCTACAGTCAGTTCAAAATGTGGCAGCAAGACTGCTGACCGGTACTCGAAAGCGTGCACATATCACTCCAATCTCTTAAATGGCTACCTGTGCAATTTAGAATTAAATACAAACTTTTATTGTTTGTTTTTAAATCTTTAAAAGGATTGGCCCCAAAATATTTAGAAGCATTAGTGAGCTGTTATTCTTCCCTTAGGTTTTTGAGGTCTACAGATCAGTTCCTCCTGGTAGTTCCTAGATCCAGATATGAACTCAGTGGAGATCGTGCCTTTTCAGTTGCTGCCCCTAAACTCTGAAACACGCTGCCTATGCACTTAAGATCCATCCAGTCCATTACATATATTATATTTGTTATTGGTTCCTTTTAATCAGTCATGTTATTATGGTTTTTTTAATTATTATTTTTTATTCTATTTTCTTTTAAATATTCTAATTGTATACTGTTTTGAGTCTGTCCTGTTTGCTATGCTTTTTATCATGTCTGTACAGCACTTTGGGCAACCTTGGTTGTAAAAAGGTGCTATAAAAATAAACCAAACCAAACCAATTGAGTTCAAAAGTTTACACACACCTTGCAGAACCTCAAAATGTTAATTATTTTACCAAAATAAGAGGGATCATACAAAACGCATATTGTTTTTCACATAGTACTGACCTGAATAACATATTTTTAAATTTGAAATCTTGACTTACTTTGTCTTCTGGGAAACATGTAAGTAAAAAAAAGATATTTAGCCAAAATTAGATAAATGTACACATCTTCAAAAGTTTACACCCCAGGCTCTTAATGCATTGTTTTTCCATCTGGAGCGTCAGAGAGCATTTGAACCTTCTGTAATAGTTGCATATGAGTCCCTCAGTTGTCCTCAGTGTGAAAAGATGGATCTCAAAATCATACAGTCATTTTTGAAAAAGGTTCAAATATACAAAAATGCAGAAAAAACAAAGAATTTGTGGGACCTAAAGGATTTTTCTGAAGAACAGCAGACAGTTTAACTGTTCAGGACAAACAAGGGACTCATGATCAAATATCACTAAACAAAAAAAAAACATTCAGGTAACAGCACAGTATTAAGAATCAAGAGTATGTAAACTTTTGAACAGGGCCATTTTTGTAAAATAATTTTCTCTTGTGGACTATATGTACATCTTTTATGTTAAATATCTTATTCATGTCAGTACTAAATAAAAAATAACATTCATTTTGTATGATCCCTCTTATTTTGGTTTTTACTTCAAATGTATATAGCACAAATAATTGTGCTGACTAAGTTTATGGATTATTTTCTACTCAGTTTCGTATAGACCACTGCTATGCTCATGCAATGCAGTAGGCCTACTGCTCCGCAATATAGTTTTACCTGTTAAGACAGGCACGGAAATAAATATGCGCTGCTTATGCTCGTGGTAGAAAACAGGCCTTGGATTTTCCCATGACACCCAATTTATTGTAACATTTGTCTTTTGATACATTTCTCTGTCATATTTGGTCTCATTTTGGTGCTTAGGGTACAGATAAAAATAGTAAACTAAATGGAACCATTGGCTAAAATATAATTTATTTTTAACTATTTAAACAGAGATTTTGTGGAAATGCTAATGCGCCCCTACATGAAAAAAAGATTAGTTCATTTTGTTTATGAGACAATTATACACCACCCTTTCCCTACCTGAGAGTAAACTTCCAGTGACCTAGTTAAACCCAGCCTCTCTCAATCTGACGAGACAGTCACTAACCTAAACTGTCTGGGGCGACAATGGCACATAATCATTCACAACACGGCTGTAGCCGATTTCTCCAACATGCTTGTGCATAGACCTGTTTTGATTATTTATGTTGTATACATTAGCTCATATTAGAAGTGAAATTTTAGCAAGAGAAAAAGAGGAGAAAGATGAAGTTTCAAACTCTCATTAGCATTAGTGATGAGTCAATAAATACATTTATTAAAGATTTTTTCTCTTCCTCTCATTGTCTCTCTCTTTCTCTCTTTTATATCAGGAGAAGTGTCTCTTTGGTGCTTTAAGGCTTTAAGGGGGATTATGACAATCAACCAGAGCTTTTGAAAGCCCTTTAGAAATAATTACCTCTCTCTCACGCTCTCTCTCTCGCTTTCTCTTTCTTATTTATTGATTGATTAGTGGAGCTATAGAACAAGGGAACAAATATGAGTTCCGGAACACATTGCAAATGTTACAGCTTTCTTTTACAGTGCCTCTTAATGACCATTAAAAGCCTCATAGCCATTACAGAATAAGGCGTGCAGGCAGACCAGCATGCTCTCATAAGAAAACATCACTTTGTTGAGTTTCATCTGTCACTCTGGTACCGTTATTAACTCATTTAGAACATTTCACTCTGGTGCCATTATCATCTCATTTCTGTGGTTTCCCAAAGGCTTTGTTCATCCAAAAATGTAAATTCTGTCATCATTTACTCACCATGTGACCTTATGATTTTTTTTTGTTTACCAAAATGGAAAACAAAATGTTCCTTATGGGTGAGCAAGGCCTTGGCAATCTATTATTGAAGCATACAGGTCTTCGTTTAATGGCAAAATATATGACACAAGCGTTAGCTCCAGTTCCCTAAACATTCTTCCGGTAATAGATGAATAGCTCAGTAATGTAAACTTGGCTGTGATGTTGCCACAGTTACATTATTAGACGTCTAATGACACCCCCTTAACACCACTGTGCTCTGCCAAGATCCTCAAAATACTTTCCACAAAGTACTTTTTTTCACTGAGAGAAAACAAGTTTTCATATACATCATATGTCATACCATTAGCGTGTAATAGACTACACTGCATATTAATGCATTGCATATAAGTAAAATTAAATCCACCAGAGTAAATAGTTTGCAAACCCAGTGTCTAGTCACTGTGACAGTGTGATTACATTGTTTATCCTTGACAGGGAATGCACTGATTTTTAAATATGACTATTTGAACTGAATTTAGTTTGTTTTTGTTAATACATTCAGGGAGGAAAAATAAGAAAGAAGCATCAACTGAACATTTAAAAAGATGTCACAGGTTCTCACTGAACAGAGTTTACAGATCCGGAGGGTTTCACACCATTCCCACAGCACAGACATACCCACATGCTGTTATAGCAAGAATAGCAGCATACTTCTTTATTTGTAAGTTGCTCAATGTGTGTATGGGTGTGCTCTTTGAGAGCATATACATATCAAATGGCTTTATATGGATGGTTCAACCAGAAATTAAAATTCTGTCATCATTTACTTATCCCCATGTTGTTTCAAATCAGTATGAATTTCTTTTTTCTGTTAAACACAAAAGAATATATTTTGAAGGATGTTGGTAACTAAACAGTTGCTGGTAGCCATTACTTTTGCAGTATTTTTTTCATTATGTGGAAGTCAATGGCTTTTATTCAGAATATGCTTTTATTCAGAATGACACGGTCAGTTTCTGGACATGAAAACACATGAAAGTGGATAGAAAGAAAGTAGTTGTGTTGTGGTACACAGAAATCACGGTTTGGTGCGTACCTCGATTTTGGGGTCACATACCCACTCTGCGGATTTAAAGGATTAGTTCATACAAAAATGAAAATTGCCACATGATTTACTCACCTTCAAGTCATCCTAGGTGTGTTTGACTTTCTGACGAATACAATTAGAATTATGTAAAAAATGTCTTGGCTCTTCCAGGCTTTGTAATGGCAGTGAATGGCTGTTGAGATTTTGAAGTCCAATAAAGTTCATCCATCCATCACGAAAAGTACTCCACATGTGTCAGGGGGGTTAAAATAAAGGACTCTTGAACTGAATCAATGTATTTGTGTAGGAAACATATCCATATTTAAAACTTTATAAACTGTTCTCTAGCTTCCGCTAACTTTCGTATGCACGTTCACGAGAGGGTGGTGTTTAGGCGGATGACGTAGGATGTAGGACATAGGCATAGCATAAGCTCCTGTGAGAATATGTCGGTCTCGCGAGGACCAAGCTTTGTTTACAGTAAAGGAAAAGTCTTTTTTTTGGCTTATATCAAAATCCTTTTTCTTTACAAATCCTCATTTTGTACTTCTAATTCATGACCGGGGTGTTATGTTTTGATCTCTCTACTGTGTTTGTCATCTGCTGGAATACCACTCCCTTGTGAATTTGTATACAACAGTTAGAGGATGCTAGAGATGATGGCTTATAAAGTTTTAAATATGGATATTTTTCTGACACAAACACATTGATTTGCTTCAGAAGGCCTTTATTCACCCACTGGTTCATGTGGAGTACTTTTAATGATAAATGAATTTTGTTGGATTTCAAAATCTCAACACCCATTTACTGCGATTATAAAGCTTGGAAGAGCCAGAACATTATTTAATAGAACTCCAGTTGTGTTCATCTGAAAGAAAAAAGTCATATACACCTAGGATGGCTTGAGGGTGAGTAAATCATGTGGTCATTTAAAAAAAACTTATTTTGTAATACAATTTAGAATTCTATAATGCCTTAGAATTTGGATTGAAAGCAGCACTGAAGCTGCATGAACCCCAAGTTTGTGCAAAACCTGATAATCACGATATCCAACAAGACATGCTTTTAAAATAAAGAAGGGTTAAAATTAGATTCTGAATCCCAGTTCAATCAATCAATGTAGTCAGTTTTATCAAAATAAATCAAACTACAGAAAAGTAAAATATCACACATTATAAATCAAACATAGAAACAAAACCTAGATAGATGGAAAGAGAGAGAGAAGCAGTTTAAAAATAGAACTCTGATAGGACCATGGGGACCAACACATGTTCATGAATATTAATGAACCTCACACATGTTCCAGCATTTTAAACAGACAAGAATCTCACTCTGTCTTCATTTCCCTTTATCCGTCTCTTTCCCTACTCCATACTGATAAATGAATTACAGATTGAATTATTGGGCAAGTATCTGAGCTCTATAGCCTGTATTTAATCTTCATACATAGCGTGTGTTTCTTTTAGCTCTGTCATATCACAAAGAAAGTACAGAGAAAAGAGAAAAGAATGGTCATACTGTCTTTGAGGTTTTAGTGTTCTGAGGTAAATATACTCCACAAAATAATCTCGGCCCTCCCGTTGCTTATTTACGTGTTTCAGTTACACACGCTGAGGTGAGAATTAGAGGTTATAGAGTAAATGAATTAGTAATGAGCGGCCCCTCCCCTTTCCCCTCCCCACTGCTTACATTCCTCAGGGATTCCTCCCTCATTAATAATTCATTCCCTGTCAACTCCAATATTCCTGCCCTCAACGATGCGACAGTTCACACTGGGATTACACATGTGGGCCTGTTCGTGTGTCTAACATGGACGGTTCCATCACTGTCTGCTTATATACACTCCTTTACGCTGATGTGTGTGTTTGTGCATCTAGATGGACTATGTCATTATTTAGGCCATTCTAGGTGTCAAAAAGGTCATTATTTAGGTCAAAATGGCTATTTGAAAGGTAATGACTCTCTCTCTCTCTCTCTCTCTCTCTCTGTATTTCCTGTGTTGTAGACAAACACCTGCTGTGTTGCACACTTGGCTGGTCTGAGATGAAGTGCCATGCCAGGGGGTAAAAAGTTAAAGAGTGGCACACCAGAGCCTGTTTTCTTCAGTGATTGAAATGGACACGCACACACACTTCAAAGTTGTGTCCGTTTTGTGTGTGTGTCGGTGCACTGAGGGTTCACAAAAATGACTGATTTAAATAAGCCAGTGCAAACTGTGTTAAAAGCCAAATGAGGACCTGTCTCCTCTGGCTCCAGTGACACATAAACAATCATGTTTCTGCAGCTGCTGTGGTTGATTTTGGCATTTACAAAATACTCCACTCATTCTGTTTATCTAGCAACACTGAAGACAATGCTATTAAACTCTCATTCTCTCTGCATATGATTGACCCGTGTCTCCTCTGTAAAAGGACACCGGGTGTTTGAACGGCCGTGCTAATAGATGCAGTGCTGGTGGATCTGATTATCAGGCTTTATGTGTTTCTCCTCTACAGTTTTCAAAGGAAGAGCCTCAGAGATTCAGAGTGCCATCTGTAGAAAGCCGTACAGATCCTCGTATAGAAGTTAACCTTCTGTAAAGCTTGCATTATGCTAAGGCCTGCCTCAAGGTTTCTTGTACCTTTAGAACTTATTTGCCTTTAGGCAATCTTTCTGGCCTTCAGTACGAGCATTAATTCATCTTGCTTCCTCACTGGAAAAAAAAATGTGTAAAACATTTCACTTAGAAATTGCTAGTAAATTTCACAAACAATTACAAAGAAAAATAAACTAACACATTGAATTAAATGTGAAATTCTGACGTACAGTGGACAGAGTGAAATAATATTTTCTTGTAAAATAAAAAATACTTTTTTTTTATAAAACACTTATCCAGGTCTAAAAACTTCTCCAGCCACAAATCGCATATAACATTTGTAGTTTAAAAGATATTTATTATTTCCATTCATTTACATATTATAAATGGGGACTGAAGTTGTCAAACTGCAGAAAAGCAAAAAATAAACACCATTAAAATATCATAAAAATGGTTCAAATAAAAAGTGCCTTGCTGTTTCAAATCTTACGAAGCCATACAATAGAAAAAAAATGTCTTAGTGTTTGTTGTTGTTTGTTTTTTATTGTTGTTGGTGGGTTTCTTTTCATAGAATAGGGCTATGTTTACACTAGTGCGTTTTTGTTTTAAGACGCAACTTTTGCTACGTTTTTTTTAGCAGTTTTTGTGAGTTTTAGTTTGGGCTTTTTATAGGCTTTTGGGTATATTTGGACAAGCCCCTTTTCTAAATGACCCCGGTATAGCTTGCCAAAGGGTAAATTAAATTATTATTTTTTTTTTGATAATTATTGACCTAGAGAGTCTGGAGAATTGCACTGCAGTGTTTTTTCTAGACTGAGCGAAAAACCTAGGACTAGTTCACAAAAGTAGGTTTTATACAAGCCATGTTTTTTGAGCTAACTGTCCTTATAGACACTTGTGGCACTTCGGACCAAGACTATGCATACCGATTTTTACATCGATAGAAATGGTTGTGTAGTTATGTCCCTTTTTATTTTTTTTTCCCTTTTATGTGACCACAGATTTAGCTCTTAAATATGCCTTGTAATTTTGATATTTCTTTCCATTCAAAATTTATAGCCGTTTTAGTAAAGGCAGTGTTGCTAACCCACTGAATTGACGGTCATGCTCCTTAACTGATGTTTCCAAAAATGTTTAATACGTTGACATTCAAGTGGACACCGTAAGCACAAAAACAAACAAAACAAACACTACATAAACTAAATATGAAACCATACACTACAATTTGAATCATACAATGTACAAAATAGTTTAACTTATAACCCCTTATCAGTGAGATGCAAAGATCCGAAAGAGAGGAGAAAACACCACTGCAGGTTGCGACCTTCACAAAACGAACACACCTGCCGACAGCGGGAAGGGAGCGTGCTTTATGCAGTCATTTGCGTGTTAAGTTCATACCAAAATAAAAGTCCTCTAGCACTTCTTCTTACAAAAGGGTCAAACAAACTTTTTTTATAATTATTGATATTAACTCTCCAGAGAATCTTCTTGCACTGGTTTGATTCTGATCGGGCGAAAAACCTAGGACTAATTTGCAAAAGTAGTACTAAAAAAAAAAAGTAAAATACGAAAATTTCGACACATCCGAGTTTTTTGTCTGGCGTGAGCCAATGATTTTGACGACATAAAACACTTGAGCCTGCGATGAATGGGTTTGGAGTTATGGCCGATTTTATAATTTTAATCGATGTAGTGCCTCCTGTCAGACCGATTGAGGTGAGCTTTGGTGATGTTGTAGACCAGGGGTCACCACGCTCTGTCCTAGAGGTCCGGTGTCCTACAGGGTTTAGCTCCAACCCTAATCTCAAACACACCTGAACCAGCTAATCAAGGTCTTAATAGGTATACTTGAAACTTCCAGGCAGGTGTGTTGAGGCAAGTTGGAGCTAAACTCTAACTCGCAGGACACCGGCCCTCCAGGATCAAGTTTGGTGACCCTTGTTGTAGACAGTGTGAGTACTACCATCCCTCCAAGTTTCAAGTCTCTACGACTTACAGTTTGTTCTGCCCGATCAGTTTTACGTGGAGATTGCTGATCCTTGGCCATTCTAACAATTACAATAGGGTTTCAGCACTACATGTTTGAACCAGTAAAAGGAAATTACAGTATTTTTACACCCTAAGGAATAACCGTCAATTTTATTACAGTTACTTCTCTTAAATTAAAACGTCCCTGATGACGTATGCACCCTGAAAGGTCATGTGACATGCATTTTCGTTTGTGTAGTGTAGACAGAGATAATTTCTGAAACAGTGAAAACGCCAGTGTAGACAAGGAATGTTTTCATTTTAAAACACTGTTTTAAAACAAAAATGCACTAGTTTTTTGTTTTGGACCCCATTTAATTTTTATTGTATGGGCCAAAAAGTCTGCAAAAGGCTTCAAAATGCAAGTAATGTGTATGAATGACGACAGAAGTTATTTTAAGATTTCTTATTGTTGCTGCTGTCTATGGTAACCAAAACTGTTTGGTTACCAACATTCCTCAATATATCCTCTGTTATGCTCTAAAGAAATTAAGTCAAGTTTGGAATGAAATGAGGGTGAGTAAGTGCTGATCAGATTTTCATTATTGGGTGAACTATCTCTGTGTCATTTCTCACCGAAAATTTTCCTCTCTGCTGTAGTCTCTAATCAAATATGGTGCTACTACACTCTAAAAAGGCCATAAAAAATGTACTGTTAGTATAAAGAAATCTTCCTCATTGATTTTCACAGGTGTTTTACCCATATTTTGAATTACATATTGTATTGTATTGTGTTATGTTGGATATATTCTGGAAGAAAATGAGCAGTATCTTTTCTTTTTTCTTCTTTACTGTGTAGATGTGCTGCATCACGATTGAAATGTCATTTGCTCTTAAGATGTACGAGGACCAATGTCGTCTGGCTTCAAAAGATGAGTTAACACTAACTTAACAAAATCAAACTACAGCATCACTCATACAGATAACTGTTACTACAATTATTACTGTAAACACAACATATATATACTTTCTTGTATTTCTTCTTCTTGCAAGTGTCCATGAATAACATGTAAATGCAAAAGTCATTAGTCTAAACGGGTGTTTGCAGACATGACAGATGCTGGCAGATGCTGTGTTTGGCGTGATCATTTACATGACAAAAGGTTTGAAGCACATGGGTTTTTAATGTAATTTTTATCACTTACTGGGCCTACTGAGTTCACGCTGATATTTTATGTCAGAGGTTTTATGAGTAATCATGTTTCCCTGAGGGTTTGCCTCTAATTTTCCACCCTCTGCTCTATTGATTCTCAATTAAAAAACAACTATCGCCTGAAAACAAGATCATGTCAGAACATTTCACCATTCTCATAGATCAGTTCTGGTTATGTAAAGCCTGAGGAGCAGTTGTGAGATTCTCTTCAGTTGAACCTTTTTTTAATCAGCAATAAGGTTCACTTTTGTCAATGTTTACAGCACATATATATATATATATATATATATATATATATATTCATATTAGAGCTGTTTAAAGGATTAGTTCACTTCCAGAAAAAAAAATGTACTAATAATGTATTCAGCCCCATGTCATCCAAGATGTTCATGTCTTTCTTTCTTTCTTTCTTTCTTTCTTTCTTTCTTTCTTCAGTCGAAAAGAAATTAAGCTTTTTGAGGAAAATATTTCAGGATTTTTCTACATATAGTGGACTTCAAAGGGAGCCGGGTTGCAGGTCTAAATTGTAGTTTCAGTGCAGCTTCAAGAGGGCTCTACACCTTTCCAGCCGAGGAAAAAATACTTTTTAACCACAAATGCTTGACTTTCGTTGCATGTTCGCTTTGTAAACACTTGGTCAGTACTTCTGCCTATGTTACGCGTGACTTTTCCCATGTGGCGGTGTGATGCGTGAGGTCAAGATAGTGCAAGACAAGCATTTGTGGTTAAAAAGTATATTGTTTCACTAGATAAGACTTGTATTAGTCGGCTGGGATGTGTAAAGAAATATTTTGCATTTTAGCACAGAAGCAACCATTTGAAATAAAAAATGATTTGATTGTGTGGATTACTTGTGGATTATTGTGATGTTTTTATAAGCTGTTTAGATGCTCATTCTGATGGCATCAATTTGCTGCAGTGGATTTCTCCAAAGTGGATTTCAATAAAGAGAAACAAACTCATCTGCATCTTGGATGGCCTGAGAGTGAGTACATTTTCAGCAAATTTTCTTTTTTGGGAGAACTGTTCCTTTAAAAGTCGTCTTCAGTCTCTACATCAGCTGAAACAGAAGGCAAATGAAATTAAATTTTACCTAGTTTTTAATGGTGAAGGAAATATTTTCAGAAATCTAAAATACAGTTGAGGTCAAACGTTTACATGCACCTTGCAGACACTGCAAAATGTTAATTATTGTACCAACATGAAATGGATCATACAAAATGCATGTTATTTTTTAGTTAGCACTGCCCTGAATAAGATATTTCACATAAAAGATGTTTACACATACTCCACAAAAGAAAATAATAGTTGAATTAATAAAAATGACCCTGTTCAAAAGTTTGCATACACTTGTTTCTTAATACAGTGTTGTGTTCATACACAGCATTTGTTGTTGTTGTTGTTGTTGTTTTAGTGATAGTTGTTCATGAGTCGCTTGTTTGTCCTGAACAGTCAAACTTCCCAATGTTATTCAGAAAAATCCTTCAAGCCCCACAAATTCTTTGGTTTTTCAGCATTGTTGTGTATTTAAGCCCTTTCAAAAAATGACTATTACTTTGAGATCCAACTTTTCACACTGAGGACAACTGAGGGACTCATATGCAGCTATTACAGAAGGTTCAGACGCTCACTGATGCTTTAAAAAATGTTTTGAATTTGAAGACCCGGGTAAATTTAACTTATTTTGTCTTATGGGATACACATAAGTAGCTTCTGTAGCTTCTGAAGGGCAGTAATAAATGAAAAAAACTAAAAAGATATTTAGGAAAATAAGAAAAATGTACACATATTCTGTTCAAAAGTTTACACCCCTAACTATTAATGGGCTGTTTTTCCCTCTGGAGCATCAATGAGCGTTTGATTTTGTGTGATCCCTCTTATTTTGTTAAAATAATTAACATTTTGCAGATTCTGCAAGGTGTATGTAAACATTTCACCTCAACTGTATGTTATGTATTCATTTAACAAAACCATGTAACTTTAAGTTGGTGATGTATTTTCATCACTTTGTGCAAATGCTGTTGTAATATTATGTTTCTGCTGCTAACGTATCTAAATAATCTTATATAAGATGAATTTGGCTGGTTAATTAGCCTGGTAGCAAACCACATTTTCATCTTACCTTCAGTATGACTGACAAAATAAAAAAAAACTTAAAAAACCATGTATGTCAGTAATTTCTCAGCACGATACTAACAGTACATGTCCTTCACCTATGAGATCTGGCCTTGACCAATCAGATGCCAGCTCAATCAATGAGATCCAGCATGCACCCCACATGCAGGTCTTCATTCTTTCTGACAGCACTGGAGCAGCTCAGGGCCTCAGCAGTCATTATGTCTTAAACTCACAGGGGTGTAGACACACTCCTCCTGACCCACAACCGGTTTATGAAGCTTTTTAGCAATCTAGCAAGTCCGATCCAGGAGCAGCAGCGAAGATCTGCCCTTCATTCACACCTGACAGATTAGACTGTCACATTCTTCCTCTGACTACTGGATGAATGAATGGAATGGACGTCCCTAATGGAGAAACCGTGTTCTCTCTCTCATGCAGGCTTTCACCGCCTCGCACCCCTGTCCATAGAGGACACCCTTTCAAAACGGTGAAAGAGAGAGCACCAAAAAGTAAGAGAAAGGGTTACTCTCAACTCTCTTTTTTCTGTTTTCTCTGTATAAATGCTTTGAATATGGCACTTAACATATAGTGCACGGTAATTGCTCTAAAATCTCATTGGTCTTTCTATCCCATATGAAATATGGTGGAGATGAGCACAATGGTTCTGGAAGTGCTTGGACTGATTAATATTTTATGATTTTTCTCTCTTGATTTGTGAATAAGTGAACAGAAGAGCTTCAGCAATGAGAGAAAAGCTCAGCCCAGGCGAGACCCAATCTGCCATCTAACAGATTCAAGGTCATTAGTAACGCAGAGGCCTGAAGCCATTTAAACTGGACAACATTTGTAGATCTGATAACTTTAGGTTGTACACTATCGTTCAAATATTTTCTTTATTTTATTTTTTTTAATTTTCTTATGTTTTTAAAAGAAGTGTCCTAAGCTCACCAAGTTGCACTTATTTGCGAAAAAAGGTAACACCTTAAAATAAGGTTCATTAGTTAGTTGACTACATTAGTTAACATGAACTAAAAATGAACAATACCTCTACAGCATTTATTAATCTTAGTTAATGTTAATTTCAGAATTACTAAAGCACTATTAAAATCACAAGTTCTGTTGGTTAACTTTAGTTAATGCACTGTGAACTAACATTAACAAACAATAAACAACTGTATTTTTATTAACTAACATTAACAAAGATTTATAAATAGTGTATTAAATGTATTGTTCATGTTAGTTAATACATTAACTAATGTTAACATCTTTTTGTGTGTTACTGATTTAAAAATATACAATAAAATGAATATTGTGAAATGTTATTATAATTCAAAATAACTATTTTTTGATAGAAAAACTGATTTTCAGCCGTCATTACTCGAGTCTTCAGTGTCACATGATCTTTCAGAAATCATTCTAATATGCTGGTTTGATACTCAAAAACATTTCTTGTTATTATCAGTATTGAAAACAGTTGTGCTGCTTAATAAATATGATACATTTTTTGATAAATGTGACTTATTAATTAACTTAAACTGAATTTTGATAACAAACATTTATATATAAATAGATCTTTTACCAGTCAAAAGTTAAGAACAGTAAGACTTGAAATGTTTTTAAAGAAGTCTCTTCTGCTCACCAAGCCTGTGTTTATTTGATCCAAAGTACAGCAAAAACAGTAACATTTTCAAAATATTTTTTACTATTTAAAATAACTGTTTTCTATTTGAATATATTTTAAATGTAATTTATTCCTGTGATCGAATCTACATTTTCAGCATCATTACTCCAGTCTTCAGTGTCACTTGATCCTTTAGATATCATTCTAATATGCTGATTTGCTGCTCAAGAAACATTTTTATTATTGTTATTATTATCCATATTTAAAACATTTTTTTTTTCAGGACTCTTTGTTGAATATGATTTTATTTTATTTTATTTTATTATTTTTTGAAGGATGCTTTAAATTGATTTAAAGTGAGAATAAAGACATTTATAATGTTACAAAAGATTATTTTTTTTTAGATAAATGCTGTTCTTCTGAACTTCCATCCTTCATCAAAAGAAACCTGAAAAAAATCTACTCAGTTGCTTTCAACATAGTAATAATAATAAATGTTTTTTGAGCAGCAAATCAGAATATTAGAATGATTAGATCATGTGATTTGAGTAATGATGCTTAAAATCAGCTTTGAAATCACAGGAATAAATTACATTTTAAAATGTGTTTAAATAGAAAACAGTTATTTGAAATATTAAAAATATTTCAGAATTTTACTGTTTTTGTTGTACTTTGGATCAAATAACTGCAGGCTTGGTGAGCAGAAGAGACTTCTTAAAAAGCATAAAACTGGTAGTGTATTTTTAATACTAATCAACTGTTCAATTAAGAACTGCAGCTAAGATGCATCATTATTTTATGTTAAGTAATATTTACCTAATTGTAAAGTGTTACCATAGATTTAACTATTGATCTAAACTGTAATTTAATATAGATTAGTTTTTATGGTAGACTATATTGTTTCATTCTTAAAGTTGTCATTAAACTGGTGCAATCCAACATATTTCTAAATGCAATGGCATATATCATTAAAAAATGTAGGACAAAACTAGGAACTGAACTGGTGGGATTGGGATAAGTAGGTTACAAAAGTAAGAGGCATTCATGACCTCAGCCAAAATGGAAAGTCATTTCAAAGGCACAGGTATTTTATTTTGAAGAAAGATTTGGACAGATTAAATATGTTCTTATTTGGAAAATCAAGCACCGATTAATCGTGCACTACAAGATCAGGAACTTGCACTAAGGAAGTAAATAGGGCCAGTTCTGATTTCATTTGACTTGAATGTTAATAATATCCTTGAATTCTTGTTTTGTTGTAATGCTGCATTTTCATCCTGCAACATTATAGAAGCATTTTTCAGGATTGCAATCACAGTGCCACGCACAGTTTAAATTACTGTTGAGAAATAAAAGCTTTTATAATGCCCCGCAGTCATTGTCAGACTGTGCACTTTGATGTAGTTTACTTTCAGAGAATTATGAATATTTCAGAGCTTTTGATTTCACAGGCACAAATGTTTATGTCAGAGTTCTAGTCACATGCTTTATTTAGGATAAATCTCTCTGTTCCTGCATCAGTTAGTTTATACAGCCCAACAAAACCCCTCTGATAATAATGAATGAATTCAAGATGCCAAGTCGAATGCACATTTTTTAGAATGGACGTGTTCGTTTTTAAAGCAAAGCATTAAAGAGAAATCAAGTTTTTATTTGTGCTGAGAATACGGCTTCATTCTCCTTGACACAACTGACATCCGAGAGGAAAGCACCTCTGGCTATCCATAAATGTATAAAAGTAATACTATTCAAGAATTCAAGAACACTAATTATGGAAATTAGATTGTGTTCTTTTTCACAGTGCAGAGTCATGCTCACAGTGTAGGAACTGAGGATAAATCTCCTTTTTGCACTGTTGCAGAAGCATACAGAGCTGTAAGATGCCATTTTATTGCATTAAAAATAAATGAACATGAGACGATTTATGGACCTTGACAAATTGTTGAGATGGTGTGAGTGGTACAATTGTTCTGTTGTAAACGTAATCACCGTGGGCTATTTTCTCAATGGTTTTGGCATTTTAACAGTCTCTGTGAGTGTGTGTGTGTGTGTGTGTGTGTGTGTGTGTGTGTGTGTGTCTGTGTCTGTGTGTGTTACAGAGAAATTATGCTGATACTTTGTCCCCATTCAAGAGTGGAATGGGCCTTCATGGGCCACTGTTCCAGTTTAGCCATGACTTTATGATTGAAGGTGAGTTCTTTTGTGAATATATATAATAATGTGCTACATTTCAAAAACTTACTTGGTAAGTAGAAACTCATTGCTTTTTTCATATTACGTTAGTCTCTCCTCCTACATAACTAGTCCTGCATAACCAAAGATTTGACTAAACAGAATAAGGTCTAGACTAATTCACATTTCAGCTTATTCTGAGCTAAGAATTGCCTACTTAGACTGAAAAAATTGGCCTGTAAACAAACCACATGTTAAAAGGTTAGTTCACCCAAAAATGAAAATTCTGTCATTAATTACTCACCTTCATGTTGTTCCAAACCCATAAGACCTTTGTTCATCTTCAGAACACAAGTTAGGGTATTTTTGAAGAATTCCAAGAGCTTTCTGACCCTGCATAGAAACTGAAACAGAAGAGAGAAAGTTTTTTTTTTTTTTTGGACACAATTTTTTTTCTCGTAGCTGCATAAAATTAAGGTTGAACCACTGATGTCACATGGACTATTTTAACCTTGTCCTTACTAACTTTCTGGGCCTTAAACGTGTCAGTTGGGTTGCTGTCTATGGAGGTTCAGAAAGCTCTTGCATTTCATCAAAAATATCTTAATTTGTGTTGCTAAGATGAACGAAGGTCATGGAACGACATGAGGGTGAGTAATTAATGACAGAATTTTTGGGTGAACTATCCCTTTAAGTGTTGTTAATTGTAGGGGTTTTCAAAATGGAGTTCAGAAAGGTGCTAAAGGTCCGAAATAAATAAATAAATAAATAAAAAGAGAGATATTGCAATATTACAACATAAGATGTTAGCCTAATATATTAAACATATTTTATAATGTATTATTAAAATAATATATTATTAAATGTTATTTAACACTATTTTATCTACTAATTAATAGTAATATTTAAAAATAGGAAATATTCAGCAAAGATGCATTCAGTTGATAAAAAGTAACAGTAAATATGTTATACATTAATTGTGCATACATTGTATAGTTCTGGGGGAATAAATCATGGTGTTCACAGTGTGTTCAACTTTTAGATTGTAATACTATTTTAGTATTTTTTTAGATAAAAAAAAATGCACCTTTGGTGAACATAAAAGACTTCTTTCAAAAACATATAAAATCTCACTAGAAAGGTGGTGTATAACTGCTTATATT
Source organism: Cirrhinus molitorella (assembly GCA_033026305.1). NCBI lineage: Eukaryota > Metazoa > Chordata > Actinopteri > Cypriniformes > Cyprinidae > Cirrhinus > Cirrhinus molitorella. Next base: position 15,067,475 of record CM065125.1, on the reverse strand, counting down.
CTATGAAGGGCTCCCTTTCAAGGATCAAAATATTTGGATGTTTTTCCTGTCAAAACAAAAACAAACCAAAACTATATACAGTCAAACCTAAATTTATTCAGACACCTTCTACATTTCTCACATTATCACAGTTTGTTTACTAGAGTTTAGAAAATGGTAATAAAATGTGACAAGATCATGGAGTTAAACTGCGTCAGAACAAATTCATATTGATAATGTCAGATAACTTTGATTGAAAAGTATGTAATGGATTATAATTAACCAAAAATACTGTTAGAATGACAATATTTGCACAACTATAAATACTTTGTTGACCAATTACCAAGCAATGCTTAATTTTGTTTAGTCTGTGGTGTAAAAAGGCTAAAGCAATTAAAGAAGAAGCCACTTAAGCAAAACATGGTCAGGGCAAAGTTTCTGAATAATTCTTGGTCCCAAATTGTTATAAATTTTTGCTATCCTCACTTACATAATGAACTAGTGTCCTGCACCCACTAATACAAAATATATCAAAAATTTTATCTGGTGTCTGAATAATTTTTGGTTTGACTGTATATAAACTTACTGAACGACTTTCTTGGTCCATAGGCCAATGAGCTCAGCCCATCTCTGACTCTGCATTGCTCGGCCCGCTAATTCTGCCAAAACCAGCAGTGACCCGGAGGCAGCTGTGCATCAGCAAAGCACTCTAGGGTGGAATGGTTTGCTCACTTTGCTGAGTTTTGTTGAACTTTTGGCTTAGCAGGATGGCAGAAACTCAGTCAAAGATTATTGGTAGACTCTCCGCCCTTCAGTAGGTTCTTGAGCTTGTATTTATTTCTGGGCTTCAGAGGAGGTTTAACTCTGACCCACATTTCACCATTACTTCACTGATCTCAACGCCAAGACACCAGGGATTAAATTAAATACGACTAAATTACTCACACAAGCACACACTGCTTGGGTACAGGGAATACAGCCAGCACTGAGCTGAAGATGCTGCATGCACTTCTCACCACTGCCTTGTGCCCAATACAAGACATTTAGTGCCTCGATGAACAAGTAGAGCACCTTGTCCAATTTAAAGGACATACAAATTATATGTTAGGCCTATAGCACACACATACACACACACACACGCACAATTTCTTACCCTTGCTCTCATGCCCCCACTCCCACTGGTATTAGTCTATGCACTTATGAATGTATGAGGCAGAAAAGCAGGACAGAACTCAGACAGAATGAGCTCCACTGTATTGGTGTCATTATATTTTGATACTCACTAGCTGGAGATCTTTTTGTTTTACTGGTTAAAGACTGAAGACTCACTGCATTTTTTTTTTTTTTTTTTAAACTTCACTTACTGAAGGTTTTTGTTTTGTGAAACTTCAATTGCTGAAGGTTTTTATTTTTAATAAACTCTGGCTAATAGTTTTTGTTTTGTGAAACTTCACTTGCTGAAGGTTTTTGTTTTTTAAAGACTAGCTAAAGGTTTCTGTTTTGTGAAACTTCACTTGCTCACTGTTTTTGTTTTGTGAAACTTCAATTGCTGAAAGTTTTTATTTTTTAAAGACTCTGGCTAATAGTTTTGTTTTGTGAAACTTTGTTTGCTGAAGGTTTTTTTTTTAAGACTAGCTAAAGGTTTTTCTTTTGTGAAACTTTACTTGCTCAATATTTTTGTTTTGTGAAACTTCACTTGCTGAAGGTTTTTGTTTTTTAAAGACTCTCGCTAAAGGTTTTTGTTTTGTAATACTTCACTTGCTCAATGTTTTGGTTTTTTAAAGACTCTAGCTAAAGGTTTTTGTTTTGTGAAACTTTACTTGCTGAAGGTTTTTGTTTTTTAGAAGACTCTAGATAAAGGTTTTTGTTTTGTAATACTTCATTTGCTCAATGTTTTGTTTTTTTAAAGACTCTAGCTAAAGGTTTTTGTTTTGTGAAACTTTACTTGCTGAAGGTTTTTGTTTTTTAAAAGACTCTAGATAAAGGTTTTTGTTTTGTGAAACTTCATTTGCTAAAGGTTTTGGTTTTGTGAAACTTCACTTGCTGACAGTTTTTGTTTTGTAAAGGTCTTTCATGCAACCACCACAGAAAACAGAAATACATCTTCATTTTTTCAGTTCTGGTTTATTCTAGTTCAGCTCTAGTTTAGTCCTACAATACTAAAATCCATTAGGTGGTTTATAATGCTTGCTAAATTGGATTCTGAGGATGCCATAAATTGTCTCATGATCCCATAAACAGGTTCAGGTTGTTATATCTGGCAGTTATGTGCTGCCCTCTGCTGGTCATCACTGTGCCTGCTTATTTAAGCTGTACATTTTCTAACTCATACTCTGTATTAGAAGTATGTACTTGGTAAGTGAAAACATTAAGACACATTACTGACACATTACCACCTCATAATTTTGTGTCGTGGTGTTTATATTCAAGCGTTAGAATAGCGATAACTTTGAAAACTGGTGTAAGATTTACAAAACAATTTTCTCTCAGAAAATGCTTGTGAATTTCACAAATAAATACAAAGAAACAGTTGATGTGGAAAGACTTTATATAAACGTTTTTGGAGTTTCAGAGCCAGTATTTTTCATCCACTTTCTTTGCATGTAAGCAAACAGTGTGAATAATATCAGTTGCAAAAACGTAATACACTATAATCATTTTTGTGTGGTGGTGTTCTAGTGTTATTAAAATATTCTAGTTATTAAAATAACTCAAGGCAGTTAAGAACTTTTGTTCAGCTGTTCTTTTTAATAGTTAACTTTGAACTTTTTTGTATTTCCCCCCATTCATTCTCAATTACCCCCCACCAAACTCACTGCACACTCTAGGGGGTCTGTTAAAACTCAGTGGGCTCAGGGGAGGTGTGAGAGATGCGGACTCCCGCTGTAACTTTACCTGCTAGTGTCACTGCTGGACAGTGTTTCTTTAGAAAAACAAGTGATTTATATACTTCTTAATGTTATATTTTGTAATATTGGCATTGTTTCATTTTTTATTTATTTATTTATTTTTACTATTTTTTTCCTCATACAATATTTTGAGGAGACGCTGCCTCCCTTGCATTCTCAGAGGAAACACTCTTAACTATAATAGCTTATTTTCAGTGTGCTGTAATTTGGGATACATGAAGTAGGATCAGTTTTTAAACTGGGATGCTGCAGTAGCAAGTCTGTATGTGTTTAGCGTGAGTGTCTCTGTCTGGATGTGTGTATGAGATGCTTGTGAGCTTCTATTTTCACTCCATGCTGCAAAGTGTGAATCAAAGGGAAATCAAAAATACAGACATCTCGCACATCATACATATACTCGCGCACACTCTCTCACACACACTGTGACTCACCTCCACTGAAACAGAGACACTGTAGAAAGGTAACATTCATCATCAGTCTATCCAAAGGAGGTCAAGTGGCACTGATGGAGCTTTGAAGACACACTCACCTACACAATGTGTGCACCTCAGGCTGCAACACTAGATATGACTGATTATTATGTTTATTTGTGTGTGTGTGTGTGTGTGTGTGTGTGTATACCAAACTTTGTCTTAGCTAGAAATGTATTATTCAAAGTCAATCCATAAATAATAATTAGAGATTTTATACAAGGTTTATGCAAATGTCAAGTATAGATAGCTCAGTAGGATGTGAGTAACGTTTATTTTTTATTTGTTTTTGCATGATGAAGCAGGACTCACACATAAGATCCATCATATGTCATCATATTAGCCCTGTAAGGATAACTAAAAGTGACCTAAAAACAGAAACCTAAAGTTAGAAATTTCAGTCTGTAATTTCAACCATCATGTTCTCATGATGAATGGTGTGCTTCAGATTGAGGTTTGGCCCTCTTTTTTAGCACTGGGATGATGTAACACAGGATGTTTTTCTTGTATGAGTGTCGAGAGTGTGTAGCCTAGGATCCTATTGTACTATAAAGCAGTCTTGGACTGTGTAGCTGTTAAAAAATGAATATGCTTGTGTTGTACTTCAATGAATTATTTCTAGACCTTTAGAAACATGCTCCACTTATGCTCAGGCACTAAAGTGGTTGTCAACTTTTTGATATTCTTTTTTTATTATGATTATTTTATTTATTTATTTACTTTTTGAAGGCCCCTCATGTTTCTGGTACTTTTATTTATAATATTATTAGTTAAATTAATTAACATTTATTATAAATTGTGACCCTGGACCACAAAATCAGTCATATGGGTCAATGTTTTGAAATTGAGATTTATACATAAGCTGAATAAATAAGCTTTCCGTTGATGTTAGGATCAGACAATATTTGGCTGAGATACAACTATTTGAAAATCTGGAATCAGAGGGTGCAATTTTTTTTTTTTTTTTTTTAAATATTAAGAAAATCGTCTTTAAAGTTGTTCAAATAAAGTTCTTACTAATCAAAAATTATGTTTTGATATATTTATGATAGGAAATTTACAAAATATCTTCATGGAACATGATCTTTACTTAATATCCTAATGATTTTTGTCATAAAAGAAAAATTTAATAATTTTGACCCATGCAATGTATTTTTGGCTATTGCTACAAATTACTACTTACATAAAAAATATACAGAAAGGAACAGGAAATGCCAAATGCAACATCAGCTTGAATTTGAATAAATATGGAATAAATTTGTAATAAAATAATGATTAAATAAATGTGTGCAATGAATTAAAATGAATTAAATTTTTGTGATAAAAGAAAACTGATATGGAAATGGAAGAAATAGTATTTCTTCCATTTGGTTGTTAAAAGTGACAGTTTTTAAATTATTTTAAAACTGTCCATTTTTTTTTTTGATCTTGATTTTTAGCTGTTTTAGCATCCTTTGATAAAGTTTATTTTGTGATATTTTTGTCTTCTTTTGAATTATTACTATTTACACGATGGCAAGAAAATTAGCAGAATGAAAATTAAGTTTTATTTTGCTAATAATTAAGAGTTCATGTAGCTTACACTAGTGTCAATGTGGGATTTGATCAATTTTAATCATCTTTTAATAATTTGCTAAAAAAAATAGTTATACTGAAGACACTAGAAATGGATTAAAACTATTTACACGATGGCAAGAAAATTAGCAGAGTTTTATTTTGCTAATAATTAAGGGTTCATGTAGCTTACACTAGTGTCAATGTGGGATTTGATCAATTTTAATCATCTTTTAATAATTTGCTAAAAAAAATAGTTATACTGAAGACACTAGAAATGGATTAAAACTATTTACACGATGGCAAGAAAATTAGCAGAGTTTTATTTTGCTAATAATTAAGGGTTCATGTAGCTTACACTAGTGTCAATGTGGGATTTGATCAATTTTAATCATCTTTTAATAATTTGCTAAAAAAAAAAAACTAGTTATACTGAAGACACTAGAAATGGATTAAAACAATATTTCCTCTGGGGGTGAAATAAATCATTTAGAGAAAGGAACAGGAATTAGAAAATATGGCAACATGAGCTTAAAAAGTATTTGAATTATTTAAATTTGAATAAATATGAATTAAATTTGTAATAAAATAATTATAAATTATTACATTTGTGGTGAATGAAACTTGTGTGATAAAATAAAACTGCTAAAAGAAATATGTTTTTCATGTATTAAAATGATGCATTTAAAAATGTATTTCAATTTTATGCAATGCATTAAGTTTAAAAGAAAATAGTAGGAATGACTTATGTTGAGTTGTGCAGTGGCTGTGTTATTAATCATATCGGTGTAATTGTGTGTGTGTGTGTGTGTGTGTGTGTGTGTATGTGTGTGGCTTCAGCTAGTGTGCAATAGTGATATCATGACAGCCCAGTAATATGGGAAAAAAACAGCTTCACACACAGAAAGAGAGAGAAAGAGAGATGGATAGGGACACAGTGTGAGAGTGAAAACAAAGGGCTAAAGATCCTGAGTGGAATCTATTAGTGTAAAAGCTCAGAGGATGACAGACAAATGGCCTGGTTAGTCGATACTGGCAGCAGCAGTGTCTCCTGTCTGTTTTTATTTCTCTTCAAACTGAGATCACGACCAAAAAGGCGACTCATTTGTTTTATTGAATATCTCTCTGTCTTTCTCTCTTGCACACACTATCTCTATCTCAGAGGAAAATAAAAACAAACCCAACAATAGCAACACAACACAGACTGCTTTAAAGACAAACAAATGAAAGTAAAATGAGTGAAAAGACATACAGGTCCTTCTCAAAAAATTAGCATATTGTGATAAAGTTCATTATTTTCTGTAATGTACTGATAAACATTAGACTTTCATATATTTTAGATTCATTACACACAACTGAAGTAGTTCAAGCCTTTTTTTTTGTTTTAATATTGATGATTTTGGCATACAGCTCATGAAAACTGAAAATTCCTATCTCAAAAAATTAGCATATCATGAAAAGGTTCTCTAAACGAGCTATTAACCTAATCATCTGAATCAACTAATTAACTCTAAACACCTGCAAAATATTCCTGAGGCTTTTAAAAACTCCCAGCCTGGTTCATTACTCAAAACCGCAATCATGGGTAAGACTGCCGACCTGACTGCTGTCCAGAAGGCCATCATTGACACCCTCAAGCAAGAGGGTAAGACACAGAAAGAAATTTCTGAACGAATAGGCTGTTCCCAGAGTGCTGTATCAAGGCACCTCAGTGGGAAGGAAAAAGTGTGGCAGAAAACGCTGCACAACGAGAGGGGGACCTGCGGAAGCAGTGGACTGAGTCTGGAGTAGAAACATCCAGAGCCACCGTGTACAGGCGTGTGCAGGAAATGGGCTACAGGTGCCGCATTCCCCAGGTCAAGCCACTTTTGAACCAGAAACAGCGGCAGAAGCGCCTGACCTGGGCTACAGAGAAGCAGCACTGGACTGTTGCTCAGTGGTCCAAAGTACTTTTTTCGGATGAAAGCAAATTTTGCATGTCATTCGGAAATCAAGGTGCCAGAGTCTGGAGGAAGACTGGGGAGAGGGAAATGCCAAAATGCCTGAAGTCCAGTGTCAAGTACCCACAGTCAGTGATGGTCTGGGGTGCCATGTCAGCTGCTGGTGTTGGTCCACTGTGTTTTATCAAGGGCAGGGTCAATGCAGCTAGCTATCAGGAGATTTTGGAGCACTTCATGCTTCCATCTGCTGAAAAGCTTTATGGAGATGAAGATTTCATTTTTCAGCACGACCTGGCACCTGCTCACAGTGCCAAAACCACTGGTAAATGGTTTACTGACCATGGTATTACTGTGCTCAATTGGCCTGCCAACTCTCCTGACCTGAACCCCATAGAGAATCTGTGGGATATTGTGAAGAGAAAGTTGAGAGACGCAAGACCCAACACTCTGGATGAGCTTAAGGCCGCTATCGAAGCATCCTGGGCCTCCATAACACCTCAGCAGTGCCACAGGCTGATTGCCTCCATGCCACGCCGCATTGAAGCAGTCATTTCTGCAAAAGGATTCCCGACCAAGTATTGAGTGCATAACTGAACATAATTATTTGAAGGTTGACTTTTTTTGTATTAAAAACACTTTTCTTTTATTGGTCGGATGAAATATGCTAATTTTTTGAGATAGGAATTTTGGGTTTTCATGAGCTGTATGCCAAAATCATCAATATTAAAACAATAAAAGGCTTGAACTACTTCAGTTGTGTGTAATGAATCTAAAATATATGAAAGTCTAATGTTTATCAGTACATTACAGAAAATACTGAACTTTATCACAATATGCTAATTTTTTGAGAAGGACCTGTATATAAGTGTAACACACACACATACACATAATTTTGTTACTGAGCGTAGTGCTTTGCAAATATTCTCATTATAGATGGACTAAAGCCATTATGACATTCAACAGCATCTAAATAGCTTATAGAAAAGCACTGAATGATGATTTGAAGTCTTTTTCGTTACACACATACAGAGGCCAGGGTGCAGTCAGTGGGGAATTACGCACATAAACACATCTCATTTGCATACATAAATGCATCTTTTCATCCATTTCACTGCGTCTCAATTGAACCGCAATTCAAAACAATTTCATGCATGAAAAGAATAGCGCAGTGACCACACGAGCAGACAAGCTTACACACAAACCACAAGCACTCATTCAGGCCAACTTAAATAATATGAAAACACTTTCCCAACCTTCCCACGTAATTGTGTCTCGTCAAACAAAAGGCCAAAACAATGATTCCTCATGAATCTCAATACAAACTCATTACAAAATTAATAATAATAAAAAAAAAAAACAACAGTAGACCTAGTCAGGGTAGCACCATATTGAATTTTTTATCAGGAATGAAAATGAGGCTGTGATGGATTGAAGTGCGTTTAATAGATTGCACTATTATTATACCGATTTTTCAGCTGACGAAATGCCTTTCAAAACTCCAAAACACTTAAAGGGATAGTTCACCCCAAAATGAACATTCTATCATTAATTACTCATACTCATGTCGTTCCAAAACTTGTAAGACCTTCATTCATCTTTGAAACACAAATTAAGATATTTAAGATATTGCTGCATAGACAGCAAAGAAACTGACTCGTTCAAGGCCCAGAAAGGTAGTAAGAACATCATTAAAACAGTCCATGTGACATCAAGTTTACAAAGCCATGAGAAAATTTTTGTGTGTACAAAGCAAACAAAAATAACCACTTTATTCAACAATTAGTCACCATCTTCCACCATTATCGAGAGTACCATGATCTATGTGTTTACAAAGAGAAGAATTGTTGAATAAAATAATTTTTGTTTTCTTTGTTCTTTCGTAGCTTTGTAAAATTACAGTTGAATCACTGGTGTCACATGGGCTGTTTTACCGAAGTCCTTACCGATGTTGCATTGCTGTCTATGTAGGATCAGAAAAAATGCAAATGCAGAGCTCTTGGATTTCATCAAAAATATCTTAGTTTGTGTTCCAAAGATGAAATAATGGGTTTGGAACGACATGAGGGTGAGTAATTCATGACATTATTTTCATTTTTGGGTAAACTATCCCTTTAAGAAAGTTGTGAGTTGTGAAAATTACATGCTTTAAGAGCTTTATACAGTACATGCCATTGTAAAGACTATAAGTTTGTTCCTCACAGCCTCGTTTTCATCCTCATTAAATTGGCCGCAACAGCTGAAAATCAGCCCAATTCCATGATAAAAAATGTGGATTTCGCAACTCTACATCCAACAAGAGCTGCATCCAAAGCGATTTAAATACTATGCATATTGATAGCGACTCCCTGATAAGCAACAATTAGATTCAATATTAGAATGTTTGCGGAAGGATTAAGAAAACAGCTCTGTGCAAGGCTTTACTACAAAAAATGCACACAATGAATGGTGACTGTAGAAAGCAAAAGCTGAATCACTGACATCCACCCCCCCATCCCCCCCCCCCCCCCCTTTTAAGGTCCAAAAGAGGACATGTCTTGGGAAAAGACGATGTATGGTCACCCTATGGTGAGAATATGCTATAGTCTCACGAAAACCAGGTTTTGTTTACAGCAAAGGAAAACCAGTCTTCTCGTGGCTTATATCAAAATCCTTCTACATTTTTCTTTACAAATCCTTGTTTTGTACTTCTAATTTGTGAATGGTGTTTTGTTTTGCTCTCTCCTCTGTGCTATTCTCTTATGAAACATGCGTACGACAGTTAGCAGAAGCTAGAGATTGCAGTTTATAAAGTTGTAAATATCTTACACAAGCACATTGATTCACTTCAGAAGGCCTTTATTATATTGCTATTATGCTTATATTGCTAATCTGTTGGTTTTAGAGGACTTTTGGACAGTTTTCAGATTTCATTTAGCTTGAGAGGTTAGGTTTTTTGGGTGTCTCTGTGTATACTGGTATGTATGGAAGCCGGTTTCTGCCGATGAATAAAAAAAAAAGGGTTATTGAGCTTTTTTCCTCAGAATTGCATGATACAAACTCACAATTCTGAGAAATTGTGAGATAAACCTGCAATATATATCCTGCAATTCTGACTTTATTTCTTGCAATTCTGACTTTATATATGAGAAAAAAGTCTTAAGTCTCAAGTTTACATGACGCAATAGCAAAAAAAAAAGTGTGAGATAAAAAGTCGCAATTACCTTTTTTTTTTTTTTCCTCAGAATTGCGTAATACAAACTTGCAATTTTGACTTTAGTTTCTCAGAATTGAGATATAAGGCAAAACGGGTTTCCATATGTAGTCTATGTCTGTTCATAAATAGCCAAAAACAATATTTCAGGTACGATATATGAATCATCTTAAAATTTAATCTAATCCTGGACTGAAATTAATATCCTGTCAGTAACTTTTTTTTCTCAAAAGGCAGCTTGAAACTGCTTCTCATTATCATCAGTCATTTCATGTGTTTTTCTCTGTGTCCATGAGGGGGCGCCAGAGATGAGGTTAGGAGGAGCTCATTAACACTGGCTGAAATTCAAATAAAGGCGCATTTATCAGCTCACCTTTGCCATGACTCATGAATAGCTAGACAGCATGTCAGAGTATTAGAAACACATCCTGTTAAAATAGAGAGTAATAAGCATCACGACTGAGAAATACATATCTATTGCTTACATTTGATAAAATCATCAACATTTGGTTTTTAGAATATTTAATATTTTTAGACGTCTAAAATCTTACCATTAAAATTTCTGAATGCCTGAAAAACATGAATGTAGACTATTCATAAATATCGATACAACAATAAACTCAATGTGTATTATAAACAGACACTTGCATTTGAACAGTAATGTGCTCAAATCACTACAATAAACTGCATGTAAAACAAACAACCGTAGACAAAGACACTGAACCGACGCTTGCTTAGCTCCTCCCCTTAGAGTACAACATCCAATCCGATCGGATCATTCTGGCTAGAGGTCTCCGCCTATTGGCTGAACGATCTGTCAGTGGCAGCAATCCACATTTTCGGCCGGGACAGTAGCACGGCCAGCAGCGAAAGTGAGAAATAACTCCGTAAACTGGGATAATTCTGACCGCGAGGACTGATGAGCGAAGAAAAACACATATGAAGGTAATACAATGATTAGTTTATGGTTTATGATTTCTTTTGGGAAAGGATAGAGGGCGTGAATGTGATCTGGAGAGCGGGCTGGTGTGGAAGAGTGATCTCAGATCCCAGGATAGATTTCCAGTACATTATCTCGCTATTATTATGACATGTGCACATCGGTGTTAAGTGATAAACATTGATTTCATAGCCACGCAGTGTTCTTTCATACTCATGCACTTAATACAGTCCTAATAGACTTCTTTTTTATGTATTTTAGATATAACTACATAATTTATTCTTTATAGTATGTCCATTAAATGCTATATAACACCATGTTACAAACAGTCTTTTGTCCGTTTCTGTTTGTTCCGGGCTGATGTCAGACATCCGATCGTTGGTCCTTTACATATTTGAGAAGTGCACTGATTGCTTGTTTAGCAATATGTGAAATGGTCCATATGTTCAGGGTGATTTTTTGAACACTGAAAGGAAAGCTTTGTGTCCAACAGGAAATCTGATATCCACAGCAGTGCTTTTTGCTAAACAGTGCTTGAATTTATGGCTCTTATTGCTAATCACGCAGCTTATAAAAGATTAACCATGGACTGATTCTTGAAACATGAAAGAAAACTTCACCTGCCATTAGATTGTAAAACAGCAACATTTTCACTTTGAAATGAATAAGAGATGGTTTACTTGTGTTAAGAACATTCTAGTGATCACTGCAGTTGTTTTTCTCTTTATTTTATCAGACTGATGCCATTACTGTATGTGTGTCCCCAGATACTGTGTGAATTAAATATATATTAACTTAAGAACAAGTTAAATGTGTATATTTTAAAGAACTAGACAGCATATATGGGTTATTTTACGTCTTTGTATCTACTTTTAGTCGACACCACCAGATATTTATGAAAACATTTATAAACTTGTAAATACAGGACATAGTGTCTGTACATATTATTAATCCTCATCCTTTTCCCATATTTCACCTGCTGAAAGTCCACCTAGCTTACACAGTCTCTTGTGACTCTTGTGATTTTTATTTATTTAGTTTAATCAGTTGTTTTAACATTGTCACGATTATGGTATTTAACAATTGTGAAGAAACAATTATTAATCCTAGCAACACCAGAAAAAACTAAATTGCTACTGAATAAATACAAAATTGGACATATTTAAAACAAGATTAGATTTGTTAATATGTATAATTAATATTTATATTTAACACATTATTTTTGTATGTGAGGGTTTATCCTTGATCCTTAACTTTATTCTTTCATATTTTAGCAGAAAGAAGAAAATATAAAATATAAAATAAAGAAAAAAAAAAAAATTCTCCAAAAAATGTGCATGTATGCATATTGTATAATATCCAAGGTACACATTTCTAGAAATTGTGCTGTTAATTCTCGTGTTGTATTTTCATTAAGTTTTGGAATACCTGTCCTCTCCCAAAATTTGTGATAATAAGTTTATTATTAATTAATTGTAGTTTATTATTAATCAAAATTGTAATAATAATTAATTTACAAAGGTTATATTGACCTATTAAGATTTTGCTTACATCAGCATTGTAAATATATATGTTTTTGCTATTTTATAATTTTTTTCAGAGGTAAATCAATAGCAATTACATTTTTAACAATATTTCAAGTGGAATTTACAAGATTTATTGTATTTTGAATCCAAATTTTCTTTGTAAAAGGCATAAAGTTGATCATACTAATATCAAAGTTAAGGATTCATTAGTTAGTTAATATACGTTGAACCAAAAACTATCATAACATCTTAACTGATAATTGAGTATACTTTATTTTTGACAAACCATACCATGTTTCGGTAGTGACTGCACATTTTCGGACAGTAATGTTTTGGTAGCGACCACATCACAAAAATTGCATACTAAAACACTACTAAAAAACACTAAAATACAAAAATAATTACATGACTGTACTAAAATTTTGTTTATTTCCCTCAAATAAAGGATTATGTGTTCCTTTGTGACAGTAGAGACACACCCATGGAATAACACCCCAAAAATGTGTGTCTCTATTGTCACTACTGACAAAAAGATGTCACTATTGAAATGGCACTAAATGTTTCGGTAGTGACACATGAATTTTGAACCTAGCTCAATCATGCTTTTTTAATACATGGTTATCTAGCACAGTTCTGAACAGTGGTACACATATAAAAACTAAATGTTATGGAATAACTTACTAAAAAGTGTGCTTAATTGCAGAAAACATACACTGTTTCGGTAGTGACATGAAAAATATGGGACACACTTTTTTTTTTTTACATAAAGTTTCATAATTTACAAAAAAAATGAATAAATAAATCAACTTCACTTTAAAAGAATCAAAAAGATACTTTTAAAAACAACATTATCATTTAAATTTAGGGGTTAGGGTTCGGGACAGCCACCTCACAATTGAAAGTGACTAATAAATGATGATTTTATGTATATTAAGCTTACTGATATTTTCAATATCATTGTAGGTTTCAATAGATAAAAAAGGATCTTAGTAAACATCTAAGATTTGAATACTTAAATGTTTTTTAAATGTGTGTTTTTTTTTTTTTTGCACTAATTCTGTAGAAAGTCCTATATAGGATTCTCGTAACGGATAGCTATCAAATCCAAAGATTTGGACACATTAGTTAAACTTTTAATCTGAATGTAATCGCTTGGTTGATTATGTGTGTTTACTTGAATCAAGCAAGCAGTGATTTTTACAGAACAGACATGTGAGTGTTTGTCAGTGGGTGAAGAGCAAAAATGTGGTCTAGCCTGAATGCGGTGAAATGCTCTGTTTTGACTGGCATGTCAGAATCAGTCACTTGAGAGCTGGGTTGAAGACATTCTCTCGGGTCAGGACGTAATTACACCAAAGTAGAGCTTGCTTCGTTTTGGAGACTCTCCTGTAGGCCTAATGTATCCAGTTAATGGGCACTTTTCCCTCAGTTTGAGAATTTGGTCCATGTAACGTCCTGGATTGAGGATTTTGGTCTTCAGTAACTGTAAGTAAAGCAGTGCTCTGAATAACAAACATTGCGGCAAATGAGAAAGAGCTGTAATAATCTCTCAAGCAATAATAATGTAAGAAGACTGAAACCATGATTTGAAGCCTCCTTAACCACTTAGAGTCCCTCTCTATACAAATTTAGTTCAGAACTGCAAATATGTAGCAATGCATAAAAATTAGGTGCTTCAGTCAAGCTTGACTCTTTAGCCTGGGAAATGGTTTGAGTTCAAGGTTTAGAATACTGTATATTGACCTAATTTGAGCTGGGTTACTGGGTTAGGTTTACTATACGCCAAATGCATTCTGCTGTTATACAAGTGTTATACAATAGCTCCCATTGTGGAATAATTCTGCATGGTGTTGTTTTGACCTGTGATCTGAATGCTGCTTCAAAATCTTGAATTTGCAAGTCGTTAATAAGATGTGTCAGAGACAGGGAGAAGCAGATGCTAGATCAGCTGTTAATATAGTCAAGATGAATTGGTATGCATTACAGTCTCGTCTGGAGTCTCTTTCTGTTAATATTTGATTAATGTGTGTGTGGGGTGTGAATTCCTGGAATTCCTTTTGGTCTCTGTAATCCATATAGTGTTTATCTTTTTTTCCCGCTCTCACACTCTCTGTGGCAGTGTGGAGAGTATTTTGTTGCCAGATAATGGTTTTATTGGGCTTGTACAGGTTTAATGTGGGGTTACAGCATCAGAGCGGGGCCGTGAACCACACACCCATCTGACACATGTCCCGCTCTCTCATTACGGCTAATGATTCATTAAGCAAGCTGACATTATGCTGTGGTCTGATGTTTCTTTTAAGGATTGCCCTCAGCAGCTGTGGGTTAAGTCTGAGGTTTAGTGATTTCCAGTGAGATGTGAGAAGAGAAAAGGTCTGTTCTTATATAAGAAGATGCCTTAAAGGGATAGTTCACCTAAAAATTTTAATCCTGTCATTATTTACTCATAATCATGTCATTCCAAACCTATATAAGTATTTATCTTCTGTAAAATACAAAAGGAGGAAGATGTGCTAGTCTTCTTTTCCAAGCAGCTATAGGAAAAAGACTGAAGTTTTCAAGCAATGAAGCAGCGAAATCACAGGTAATGAAAAAGATTGCTACTCTTGAGTCTGGTCTTTTCAGGGAATAAAGTTCTTGAAATTGTTCCTGAGAATAAAGTACAAAGTAATGGCTTAAATTTCACTCTGCACCTCACATCTTTAACATGACAAATGCTTTAAATCGTATTAATCACTTTTATGATACTTTTGTAGGGCTGGTTCGAATACCATTTTTTGCGCTTCGAAGCTTCGGTGGTAATCAATATCGAATAGGCTATTCGAAGCTTCGGTGGGAGGGGCTAAACATATAATAAAGGCAGAAATCTCTGTTGTCTGTTTGTCGGTTCATCCAAACGACTTCACGCGTCAAGAATGTGTTGCTGCAGACCCAAGGGAATTCCGCTCCAATATGCTCACACAACGAGTCTAGGGCAGTGGTTGTAAAACCCTGGGTCGCGACCATCGGGTGGGTCGAGGGACTTAAAAAAATAGGTCGCCAGGATGATTTACGGAAGATGTATATATGTATGTAGACTAACGAAGTTCAAGACTCTGGAAAGGATGCCGGAAACTGCAAATGTACTTTAATAACAAAATAAACATGAACAAAACGAAAGTAAACGGCAGCCGCCTCACGCCAGACTCCATCTGTGTTTGCGGTGATCAGTCAGAATCCACTCACCGCTCAAAACGCCGGATTTTTTGTTCAGTCCTGAGTTCTGAAATCTAATTAATCTTCTCATTATAACAAAGCCTGTAGACGCGCTTAGAATGCACGCTCAGTGCCGCCAAGAGTTTTACGCGATCGTTAAAACAAAATTAAAACATTCAACAGCAATTTTAATACTATAGAGTGATTCCCCTATGTGCGCAAATTAGGCTATATAACATATCTAGGCTTTATAACTGTTGCTGTGAGTTCTTTATAGGATATAGGCTGCGTGGCAGACACGTCGCGTGTTGATTTTTCTTTCTGTGCCTATGTTAACAGATTAGAGCAGCCACACTGTCTGCGGAATACGCGTTTATATCAGGTGCGGTCCAACCACACCGCAACCGCGACCCCGCAACAGAATAGAAGTGAAGCGGATTTTTTCCGCAGCAGTCATGTAACAAACCTGCTCCGAGTCCGCCACGCAGGCAGTGTGTCTCAGAGGCTTCAGTTGAAAACGGCATGCATCTCCGCTCACATGCACTGTTAGGCTGGCTAGACAGCTCACATTTCAATGAACAAAAATATTTCTTTATATTTCAAACTTTAAAATAAATTACAACCAGGTTGCAAACTATAGTGACACTAGTACACTCTTTTCTCCGTGGCTTGCTGACAGCTCTCCCCCTCCCGTTCACTAATGGGCCATTGAAGCGCGAATGTTGAGAAAAAAAAAAAGAATATTCAAATCTCAGAATTGAAAATTGAAAGCGAACCCACCGAACGAATATTCGAATATTCGACTATTCTAGTACAGCCCTATACTTTTGTGGTACTTATAGTTATGTAACAATATCAAAATCTCACCATTCTATGATATCTCGATATGAAGTCCACAATGCCATATTTATTATGATAGGCTATTAAAAAAAAAGACAAATATAGACTTTTTATTTTATATATTTTAAAGCTAAATTCTCCTACCTAATGCACTTTGAGAGTTCAAAATTAAGAGCTACAAAAACAAGTTTTTAACTAACAAAAAAATCTGTGAATTTACTTGTACCTGACCTTTAAAGGCGACTCAATTTTATTTAGTATATTGTCTGCTTAAATTACATTCACACCTGTGTTTGAGGAAGCCAAACAAATTATAATATAATAACAACAACAATTTTATATTATTGTTATTCCTATTACAGTAATAGCCTTATATTATAAAAAAAATGTCACTGTAAAATAAATGAAAATGGATTTCATAGGTATATAATTTTTGCTTTACACTTTTAATTTACATTTATTAGAATACTTTAATACTTCTTTCCTAATTTCTACACTTGAAAGTAATGTTATGCATTTAAACCATTAGCTGTCAGCAATTTCTGCTGCAGTTTTATGTTTTTATTTTGACGGAAATGGCACTAGAGCTTTTATTTTGACAAAGAACTGAGCCGCACTGAGCTGAGGAAAACACCGGATCACGAGCTGATCGCCCGAACGAAGTGCAGGCTTCGCTTTGAAACGCTCAGCGAAAAAAGGCTTGATGAAGGGATTAAAGGCTTGTGCACACCAAGACGAATATCGCGCGTGCTTATCGTCAGCGTTTTTCTAGCCGTTTTTCGCCACATCTTTTGTGTTCATTCCCAAGCGATTTTCACTGGCGATGAGCCGAGTGAACGTGCAAATTCACTACCTGACATTAAATGCCACTTAATGAGAAATAGCAATACCTCAGTACACAAGGTGTAATTCCTCTCCATAACAACTCCCTCTTATCAAGATTTTTGTAGTCGCTGTAGTCATAAAGCTCTGTGTTCAGACACCAATGAGCTCTACATTCATCTTGCTTCGATCGATGCATCTACTTTGTCAACTTACTTCCTCTTCATTGTCAGAGCACCCCCAAGCCTTAAAGCCTTAAAGCCTTAAGCTTTAAGGCGTGCTTTCAATTTCAGACTTTCAAAGTCAGATACTGTGCCAAAGCATAATGGCCTAAAACACAACTGTAATGACCTTTTATGTTAGAATAAAATGTTTAAATATATTTAAAAAACTTTTTGCCTGGAAGATCTATCGTTTCATATTGTGATGTGACCACAATGATATCGAGACTGTTATCGTGATACCGCAATTTTGATAATATCATTACATCCCTAGTTCTTGAATCCTTTATGAAACTTTGAATGTGTGATAATGGAAAAGACCATTGTTCATTGTCACTAGTGTAGAAATGCATAAAGAACAGCTCACACAGAAGTCACTTTCAAACAGAACAGCTTTCTGTTGGCCGCCGTGTTGAATCACGCAATCAACTTGAACCTTTTCCGAAATCAGCGCAGAGGAATTTTCTCCTGACTCAATTTGTTGAATGGAAAAGAACAAGAATGAAATAAGAAAATAATAATAATAATAATAATAGGACAGGATTTTAATTTTTTGGAGTTGAATGATCTTCTAAATGATATGCGATTCATTTGTATCTGAATGTTGTAGTTATACAAGAGATTTATTGGCTTCAAATATTCTTTTTTTGTTTTTAGAAACAGCAAATTAGCAACAGAGCCAGTAACTCTTTCACTAAAAATCTCTCTTTCTCTCACACTGTTTTGCTTGATCACAGCCTTATTATTCTCTTTATTATACAAAGTAGTGAAACATTATACTGTTAAATAGCCTTGTTTCTCACCGTAGCTGTTACTGATTTCACATCATCAGGATCGGTGTACTTAATGTGTTACTGAATCAAGGTCAGTCTGTGTCTCATCACTGTTGTGTGCCAATTTTTTTCAGTTTTTTGCACGAAATGATTTTTTCACATCTCAGACTGATCCGGTTCTTGTGACTAAAGTAATGCTTAAATTTCAGTCTGTCAGTTCTTGGCCGCTGCAGTGAAGATTCTGTGAAATGAGTTGTCTTTCCTCTTTTTGATTGCTGTTTGTAGTTTATAGTTATATTTCCTTTTTCTGGAATGCAGTTCTTGGTCAAGTGTGGTATTTGTGTAATTGGTATTTACAGCCTGGTGTAGGAGGTTTCTTTAGACAGATTCTTTAGGCAGAAAACCAGATTTTTTCCCTCTGACCTACACATTACAGCCACAGTCAGGGGCGTCACGTTCTTTTTTCATTTTGAGTGGACACCAGTGGGAGTCCTGGCTAGTTGAGATAAGACATAACCAAAGGAAAACAACACAGTTGTTGAAAATATGAACAAAAATATGTTAGTCTGGTGGTACAGGTTTTATTTTGCATGCAAGAGGACTCCAATCTTCACCTGATATATACATTTGAGGTAAAAAAAATTGCATACAACTGTTAATTATTTTACTAAAATAAGAGGCATCATACAAAATGCATGTCATTTTTTTATTTAGTATTGATCTGAATAAGATATTTCACATAAAATGTTTAACATATAGTCCACAAGAGAAAATAATAGTTAGATTTATAAAAATGACCCTGTTCAAACATTTACATACACTTAATTCTTAATACTGTGTTGTTACCTGAATGATCCAAAGCTGTTTTTTTGTTTAGTGATATGTGTGCATGAGTCCCTTGTTTGTCCTGAACAGTTAAACTGCCTGCTGTTCTTTAGAAAAATCATTCAGGTTCTTTTTGAAAAAAACAAATTCTTTGGTTTTTCAGCATTTTTGTGTATTTGAAACTGTATGGTTTTGAGATCCATCTTTTCACACTGCGGAAAACTGAGGGACTAATATGCAACTATTACAGAAGGTCCAAATGCTCACTGATGCTTCAGAAGGAAAAACAATGCATTAAAGGGATAGTTCACTTTGAAATTAATTTTTGATATGTTTTAGCTTACCCCAAGGGCATCCAAGATGTAGGTGTCTTTGTTTCCGCAGTAGTTTCAATTTTGATATTTTTAGGTCCAACCGTTCTTGTCTGTCAGTCATATAATGCATGCCTATGGTCACCTCACAAAAGAAAACGCACAGATTCAAATTAAACAGTCCAAATTAAACAATTCCCCATCGTAAGTACACATTGATGACCTAAGACACGAAACGAGCGGTTTGTGTGAGAAAACGAACAGTATTTATGTCGTTTTTTACCTTTTGTAAATAACCATGCCCAAGTTGAAGTGCGCGCGCCTCCTGGTGTGTGAGCGCGCCGGCGCTACTCCCGGAAAGCTCCGGAAGTGATCTCTCGCGAGTGAACGTCACTCATTGTTTACACAGAACAGAGATTGTAGGTAAGACGGCTAACAGAAATGGTACCCGTTTGCGCTTATCCGGGATGTTTAAACAAGAAATGGTTAAAAAAGGTATGTTTAGGGATGTTTAAAAAAGAAAATAATTACTTGTGCTCGCGCAATGGATCACGTCCGGCGCTTTCCGGGAGTAGCGCCGGTGCAGCCAGAACGCGCTCACACACCAGATAGCGCGCCCCCTTCAACTTGGACGTGATTGTTTACAAGAGGTAAAAACGATATAAATACTGTTCGTTTTCTCACACAAACCACTCGTTTCGTGTCTTAGGTCATTAATGTGTACTTACGGTGGGGAATTGTTTAATTTGGACTGTTTAATTTGAATCTGTGCATTTTCTTTTGTGAGGTGACCATAGGCATGCATTATATGACTGCCAGGCAAGAACGGTTGGACCTAAAAATATCAAAATTGAAACTACTGCGGAAACAAAGACACCTACATCTTGGATGCCCTTGGGGTAAGCTAAAACATATCAAAATTTAATTTCAAAGTGAACTATCCCTTTAAGAGCCAGGGGTGTAAACTTTTGAATAGAATGAAGATGTGTACATTTTTCATCATAATATATAAATATCATATTCATCATATTCATAAATATAATTTCGTACTACCCTTCAGAAGCTACAGAAGATACTTACATGTTTCCCAGAAGACAAAATAAGTTCAAATTACTCTGATCTCCAGGGTAAGTTTTCACCCGCCAGCTCTTAATGCATCGTGTTTCCTTCTGAAGCATCAGTGTTTCATTTTTCTCTTGTCATACCTGTGTTTTCAAACTCTCGCACAAACAATGTAAGTGTGTGTGGCTTTTATAGGTCCTCTTGAGAGGAAATGAAGGCAGGAAGGATGCACTTGTGATCTGCACGGATAGTGAATTTACCGGATGCAGCAGGATGAAGATTCTTACGGGAATAATAACGCAGTCTGTTTCCTATATAGTTTGAGTGGATGTAAATAATGGGTTAACCGACCCTATACACAAAACTGAATAGATGAAGCTGAAAATATGATGTGGTTCTGTCTGTGTACGTGTTTGTGAATTCACCTGCATTACTAGTGGTCACACTTTAAATACCAGAGCAATTTATAAAAACACCAGTCAATGATGTCAGGAAAATAAACATACAACTCTTAAGCAAACAACTGCTTCTGTATTCATGGTTTAACACAAATATTAGGTATAGCCTATCAAATCAGTGTGCAAGTAGACACATACATACAAACACACTCCAGTTGGATGACATACTCCACTGTTAACACACATGTTCTGGCTCTACAAACAGCAGTGTGTTAGTAATGTCTGGATGACATCATTGCTCTGGGATTATATTAAGTCTGGTCAAGCTGTGAAACTTTCTATTCAACAGAAGGAAAAAAATAGCATACTTGTCATCCTAGTAACACACTGACGTACACCCTAATTGAATCGTATCAGGAAGTGATCTCATTAGATTGTTTTAGGGAAAAACCAACTAAGAAAACCACCTTTACTGAGAAAAATGCCTTTATCTAGGTTTTTGATTTTAGGATTGATTGAGAAAGTTGGTGATAGGTTTTAAAGCTGTATCATAAAAATTAGATGTACATCTGTAAGCAAACACTGCCATTTAAAAGTTTGGGTCGTCAGTAAGAAGACAAGAAAAAAAAAATCAGCAAGAATGCATTAAATTGATCAAAAATGACAAATAAGAAAATTCCAGTGTTATGAAAAGAAATATTTAAAATAAATGCAATTAAAATGGAAAGTTACTTTAAATTGTAATAATATTTCACAATATCACTGATTTTTTTATTTATAAAAATATATTTATATATATATAAAAAAAAAAGTAAAAAAATACTGAAACTTTTAAACTGTACTATATATAAGAAATAATTGGCAATTCTAACTATTAATGCTAATAAAGCCACAACATGAAGTGTAGATGTTTGTAGATGAAGTTGTAGATGTTCCCTAAGATATGCATTCATTTTCTGTTCGTTATCAATTATACCATAGTAACCGGATTAACATGATTATCATGTTGTCTTTGTGTCCAAAATGCTCTGGTATGCCGGACTACTTGCTTATGCAACCAAAGTATATAGCCTGGAAACAACAGCAAAATTATATGCAGCTGCAATGTGGTCATCAAACCTGAAACTAGCTGTGCAGTTATGAAAATTAACCTACACCCTTAGAATGAATGAATCATCCAATCAGACAATTCTGTTGTGTGACAGTATGATAATGACGTTCAGCAGTGGGTTAGAGGAGTAATTATACAGAATGATCATAATTTGCACAAATATTTTATAAATCACCGGCCACACAGATTGTGTTCGGTTGTTTGGCAGGTTTCCCTCTGTTCTTCTGCTTACACACACTCCAGCATAAATGGAAATATGAACCCAGACGCAGCAAGCCAAACCTTAATGGTTATTAAAAAACGTCCATTACACTGCAGCTGAATCCAGATCTGTCTGTGTCACTTGCCGTAAAACAGAGAAATTATTCACCAGAGCATTCAAACACACTGAATGCATGCATGTGTGTGTGACTAGACTGAGGGAATCCGTTACAGTACAGCAGTTGAACTCATTCACTGGAGACCTCTGTGCTGATATGCTAATAGCTTCCTGTGTTTATGTGGTCTGACGGAGAGCCAGACCACAATGCAGAGATGCCGAACACTGTGCGTTTTACTGTTCATGAATGCCAGACTCACACAAATGTCATTTTAAATCAAAAGTGATTCACAGATGAAATGTGTGGGACTTTATTTTGTTTCTAGGCCAGAGAAATTGATCTCTATGTGTGGATGTGTGTGGTATGATCCTGTTTCACTGATCTCAGTACAGTTACACAGTACATGACCTGCTAAAACACTCAGCTATATTACCAAACCTGTAAATCAGCAGTTTTGCTTCAGGGCCCAAACACTGATCTCATCTGTTTATGTGTTACAGGGCAGCAGGATGAATGTGGAGACTCTCAGTAAAGCTGAACTTCTGATGCTGCTCAGCATTCTGGAAGGAGAACTGGAAGCACAAGATGTAGTCATACACACACTCAGGGTAAGAGCGCACACACGTATACATTTAATGCTGAAGCCTGCCGTTGTTTAACCACTAGCATCACCAGATGGAATTGCAAAAGTAACTAAAGTAAAGTTTGCTTTATTAACCCCCTGGAGCCATGTGGAGTACTTTTCATGACAATGCACTTTATTGGGTTTCAAAATCTCAACATCCATTCACTCAACATCCATACACAGCTTTGAAGAGGGTCTGAAAGAAGAAAGTCATATACAACTAGGATGGCTTGAGGGTGAGTAAATCATGGGGTCATTTTCATTTTTGGCTGAACTGTCCCTTTAAGCTTGACAGACAGAAAGTCAAAGTCAGAAAGACCAATGAAAACTTTCTACATGAAATACACAAATTACACAACTTCAAATCACATTAGACCTTAGTTGACCCTTAAAGGATTAGTTCACTTTCAGAGCAAAAATTTACAGATAATGTACTCACCCTCTTGTCATTCAAGATGTTCATGTCTTTCTTTCTTCAGTTTTAAAGAAAGTATGTTTTTTGAAGAAAACTTTTTTTTTTTGAAGAAAACATATAATGGACGTCTATATCATCCTACATCACTGCAGAAGTACCAACCCAGTGTTTACAAAGTGAACATACAAAGAATATCAAGCGCCCTTTACAAAAAAAAAGGTTTTGATGTTGAAGACAAAAAAACGAGATGGGAGTTTTTTGACATACCTTAACCATATTGACTTGGATCACACAGACTACGCATATGCATCGTAGAAACGAGACGAGACAAGCATTTGAGGTTGAAGAGTATTTAAATTGTCAATTTGTTTAGAAAATAATAGATGGTTTCGCTAGTTAAGACCATTCTTCCTCGGCTGGGATCATTTAGAGCCCTTTGAAGGTAGGTTTAAACTGCATTATGGAAGTTCAAACTTGGGGGCACAATAGAAGTCTATTATATAGAAAGAAATCCTGAAATGTTTCCCTTCAAAAACATAATGTCTTTACGACCGAAGAAAGAAAGAAAGACATAAACATCTTGGATGAGAAGGGGATGAGTACATTATCTATACATTTTTGTTCTAAAAGTGCACTAATCCTTTAAGAAACCACAACAGGCAATCACAGACACTCACTGGACCTTATAAAACCACATTAGACCACATTCAAATTTTACTGTTGTTTAGGAAACCACTAAAAGTTCTCTGTTGGTTGTTAACCATTATTGGTAACATTTTTAACATGTTGCTGGGTGATGCTAGCATAATGTTGTCTTTTATGGCCAGTTGTCTAATAAACATGGCATTGCATATTACTATTATTATTAGCTCTTTGAATTACTTTTGTTCCTCTATTGAATGAAAGTGTTAAATAGATAAATGTCATTTTTTTAACTTGCTGCTTAGTTTTGTTTTAACTAGCATGTTGATAGCACATTACAGCACATGGCTAGCATGTTTTAACATGTTTCTAGCTTGGTTTAGCATGTTGCCAAAGCTTGTGGTCAAACAAGTTTCCTTAGCACTTAGCTTGCTTACAAATTGAAAGCTTTGCCCCAAATTCAAGTTAATGTTACTGTGTTGAGCTAGTTGAGAGGGAGTCATCGCACCAAAGTGTTGGCGTTTACACTTATGTTGGGAAAATAACCTACTTGTAGTTGTATCTGCATGTTAAGCTGGATAGGAGAAAGCACTGCATTGAAACAATTACATACTTAAATTTGACTTTTGAGCAGTTTTGGGATTTCAGATGTTGTATTTTTACACATACAAATAATGTACATTCTCAGCTATGTGTGTTTAGTTTTGTGTTATGTAACGGCAGTATTATAATCAATGTTTGCTGTGGACTAGTGGTCAGGAACCACAGGAAGTGTGTCGGGGGTACTCAGGAAAAAGGCAGACAGAAGAACAATGGCAGGCAGTGCTATTCCTGTAAAACACACACATACAAAGTAATGGACCATGTAAGCTACATTAATTTAAGTGATAGTTCACCTAAAAATAAAAAAAGAAATACATTAAGAGATGCATGAATATTAATTAGATCATGCAGAAGTACCTAAGTAATGTAATAAATATTCATGAACTATGGCCCTCATAATAATTTGATTAATTTATTTGCCATCTGATTAGTGCACACTTATCAATGTCATCCTTTCAGCAATTAAGGGCGTCATGTAACATAATGAATATTCATGAGCAGTCTTCATCCTATTAGGATTTATAAATTACAAAATGATAGCATGTACATTCTACATACAAAAACTATAACTATTATTAACTATAAATTTTTTTGATGGACAATGAAAGTTAAACTTATTACTAATATATTTCTATATGAAATATTAATTATAAAGATTAAATGTAAAAAAGTTATTATGCCACATCGACCTTACAGACATTAAACAAAAGTGTTAGCAGAGAGCCTTGCCCTTCAGCTTTCTTTATCGTTACTCACTTAATTCTCCATCTTCCATTTCATTTTATGCTTTGATAAGCACACAAATTAAATCAGCTCTGCTCAATTGAGTCTTTACTCCTCAAAACTAGAACAAATGTAGTTCATTTTGTCGTGTACTCAGACTGACACACAACAGAAGCCCACAGTGTTCCCTCTGGATATATATAGAGTGTGTGTGTTTTATTAGGCCTGTAATTATTCTGTCTGATGCTGTAGTTAAAGAGTTAACACGGCGTTAATAACAGAGAACAGCAGCTTCACATGAGCTCAGGGGTGTGTGTGGGAAAGATGGAAACATGAGACGAGGGGCTCAGCCTGGACTAAAGCTGCTCTGGTGTCTCACTGTGACCTGCTGATCAACTGGACTATGAGATTAGTTTGTGCGACATTGAA
Organism: Cirrhinus molitorella; assembly: GCA_033026305.1. Lineage (NCBI taxonomy): Eukaryota > Metazoa > Chordata > Actinopteri > Cypriniformes > Cyprinidae > Cirrhinus > Cirrhinus molitorella. The sequence continues at coordinate 15,041,652 of CM065125.1, read as the reverse complement.
AACAACAGAGAAGTAGAAGCTACATTCATCTGAAAGTGAAAGTTACATTTAATAATATATTTGTGCATTCACATTAAATAGTTTCAGTTGCATAGAGACACACCTGTACTTTTTATAGTGACTTCTTGTCATCACCAACATCTTATACACATGAATAGGCTTTGTTTATACTGCACAAATATGATTTGGTTTCCAAACTCAATCTTTAGGTCATTTTGCAAATGATACGCTTAGAACCTGTCTAAAACTGTTTGGTCAGACCTTTTTAAGCAAATTTATTCCTGTGATGCAAAGCTGAATATTCAACAGCCATAACTGCAGTCTTTAGTGTTACATGATCCTTTAGAAATCCTTCTATGCTATATAATTTTAATATGATATATAATTGTGCTGCTAAATATTTTTGTGGAGACATTGAAGCTGTATGAATAATTAATCTATTTTAAAGGGATAGTTCATCCCAAAAAGTTTGACATTAATTACTCACCCTAATGTTGTTCTCTAAAGAACTTCATTCATCTTCTGAACACAAATGAAGATATTTTTGATTAAATCCAAGAGCTTTCTGACCCTGCATAGATAGACATCATTAAGGGAGTGTTCACACTTGTCATGTTTGGTTTGATTAAATTCAACTCTGGTGCAATTGATCTGTTAGTGGGGTTCATATGAGTAAGTGTGAACGCTGCTATCCGAAACTTGGTGCACACCAAACAAGCAAACTGAGATCGCTAAAAAGATGAGTCTCAGTCCGCTTCCAAACAAACTCTGGTGTGGTTCGAATGAAATATGAATGCAAAATGGACCAAATTCTTTTAAATGAATACTATGCGACATGATTTCATGAAGGGAACAAGCGGTGTATCTAAAACAAAATGAGCAGAAGGCAAAAGTGGATCTACAAGGAGGTAAAACCTTTTATGAGCTCTTTGTGGTGAAAATAAAATCAAACAGTGAGCTTGAAAAAATTATACACGTTAAAAATTAAATATGACCTCACATTGTGTCAATCACATTTACACACTGCTTCCGAAACTTTTGTCCATCAAAAAAAAGTATGGATCAGGTTGGTTTTTCTGTGTTTTCACATCTGTAGCAAGCATTTTGAGAGGATAGGATGACTAATATGAAAAAAATGGAAAAAAAGCATACGAAAATTTCGGCCTCAGTGTGCAGTGACTGTTAGTCCAGCAGACGGTATTAGGTGTATTCGACTTGAACTTTGCTTTAAGTCGAACGCACCTTTTGTTTGGAGTGTTCGGCAAGTTCCATCACAAAATAAACACCATTCAGGTTGTGAACACATCAGTATGCCTTTAGGTTCGGTATCTTTAGGTTAGTTGTCTAAAACATCAGTGTGAACGCTAAGCGGACCAGGACCTATTGTATCATTTTCCTTTTTGGTCTGGACCAAATCAACCAAACGAACCGAACTACAAGTGTGAACACACCCTAGAATAGTCCATGTGACATCAGTGGTTCAACCGCAATGTTATAAAGCTATGTCGTGGTTCTCTCCTGAATGCGTGTTGATGACTGACATGGAAGAGAAGAAATTGTTGAACAAGTCGTTATTTTTGTTTTCTTTGTGCACAGAAAGTATTCTCCTAGCTTCGTAACATTACGGTTACATCACTGATGTCACATGGACTGTTGGACTATTTGAATGATGTCTTTACTACTTTAATAAGCATTGAAAGTGTCACTTGCTGTCTATGCAGTCATAAAACTCTTTGATTTCATCAAAAATATATTAATTTGTGTTTCGAAGATAAACAAAGGTGTCACAGGTTTGGAACGACATGAAGTCGAGTAATTAATGACAGAATGATAATTTTTGGCTGAACTACCCCCTTAACACTAGCATATATTCACTACCTGGGGTGTGTTCACACTTGTCACTTGTTTTTAGTTGGAATTAAACAAACTCTGTTGCGATTGCTCTGATAGTGTGGTTCATTTGAGTAACTGTGAACGCTTGCCATCTGAACCCTGGTGTGCACCAAACAAGTGGAACGAGACCGCTAAAAAGATGGGTCTCAGTCCGATTCTAAATGAACTTGTGCAGTTCGAATGAAATATGAATGCAACAAGGACAAAATACTTCTAAAGGAACTAAAATCAGGAAGTAATGACAAGATGCACCGCTATGTGACATGATTTCACAAAGGGAACAAGCAGTGTATCCAAAACAAAATGAGCAGAGGAGCAACAAGGAGGTAAAGTGCCTTTTATGAGCTCTTTGTGAGTTCACAGATGGTGAAAAAAAAAAAAAAAATACATACAAAAGCAACAATGAGCGCACTTAGTCCAGCAGATGGCATTAGGTGAAATCGACTTAAAGCCGACTTTAAGTCGAACATGCCTTCTTCTTTTGTTTGGAGTGTTCAATGAGTTCCGTCAGGAAATGCACGTCATTCAACCCGACCAATCAGGTTGTTAATGTATCACCTTGTGAACATACCACCCGAATCATGTATGCCTTTAGATTCTGTATCTTTAGGTTCAAAATGCCAATGTGAACACTAAGCGGACCAGAACCAAATGTATCATTTTCCTTTTTGGTCCGGACAAAACAAACCAAACCAAATAAATCGAACTATAGGTGTGAACACACTCTTAGATGTAAATATAGTCAGCAGCGTCTGGTGCATTTGGGTTATTTACTGAAATATTGTTGACCAAAACCACTGACGCATTGACGCGTTTACCATTCATTACATAGTGAAAATATCCTGATTATTATCAGATTTTAAACAACGCATGGATGTGTTTTGTTTTTTTACTGTTGTTTGTGGTCTACTGATTTGAGGTGGATTTTTGAAATCAGATTTTTGCTTCCTGTCTGAACAAAGCCTTAGTGTGTAAGAGTGCCTAGTGTGCCTCTTTTGCTGCTCAGCCTTCGGCAAGATACTAAGTGTGTGTGTGTCTGTGTGTGTGTGTCTTTACAGCTTCATTTGACTTTCTTCCTGGGCAGTAAGAGCTTTATTCACAGAGGGAACCTTGAGAGGCCCTTTGGGCTTGAGTCTTTGATCATGACTGGTGCGTGTGTATGTATGTGTGGGTCACTTTAGTGCCATCAACTCCTGTATGTCCCGGCAGTGGAGAAGCAGTGCATGCTGGGACAACAGTGTCAATCACGTTAGATGCTTTGGAAGCCTCCAGATGAACTGCAGCGCTTTTTTTGCTCCTCCTTTTGAGATATTTTCCCATGGCTCATTCTGATGTAATGGAGGAGCCAATATCCCGAGGGCTGGCAGTTAAAACGGGAAACCGGCCGTTAATGTGACTCACTCACTTACTGTTTCATCATGTAAGCCTTATAAAGGAAGATCAGGTCTGTTCACTGGTCTCTGAAAAGGGAATTTCGTGAATAGGGAATTCCATGTTAAAATCACAATCCAAACAGACTAAACAAGCTAGTTTGTTTTGCCCTGATAGGGAGGACGTCTAGGCCATTTTTTTACTTTATTAACGTGACTCATTTCCACATACACCAATGGGGTTCTTCGCTCTTCTGAATTGCCTGGAGTGTGTGTTTGTGTGTTGATTAGAGGGATGTAGGATTCCTTCAGTGTGAACTTCCTTCCAGGAAGTCTCCTGATTCCTCTCTGTCTCCGACGGTAAGCGCCTCGGATCAGCAAGGGCTTGATTAAAAACAGCAACACCACAAAGAGCGGCCTGCTCTGTCCTGCATATATATTACTAATCTCACAGCAACACACACACGCAGAGTCAAATAATAGATTTAGTCAATAAATTACCATGAAAACTAAAAAAAATGAATCACCCTGCATTGGGGATCCCACAGTGAGGGAATACCCATAAGCCCCTGCTTGTGAATAATCTAATTAATTATACTTGGATGAGCAGTGGGACCTAAAGGGATTATATAAATAGTTATTATTTAGAGCTGAAATAGTGAGTTAAATCATTAAAGCTGAACATCTTATATTTAGAAACCTGCTATTCTTATTTGCTTTTGTACAAACTGGAGTCGTATGTCAGCTTTTGAGGAAGTACTAGCTACTGAGTTGTGATACTTTATCTACAAATGTACGACAAAAATTACTTTGCGCACATTTTGAATTTTATTTAACTGCTTTTTTTGGTGTAGGCTGTTACTGTAAGTATGGCAAGTGTGCCAGTAATTTACCGTAAATGCACAGTGAAATCTTTTATAGTGCAGAGAAAGCAGTAAAATGAGCCACTAATGTTCAAACTAAACATCTTGAGACTGAAATGGCTAAATATAGTAGCTGGATTTCTGGTGGGAAAGGCAGTCTCTAGTGTGTGTAGCGCTGTCTGTCCCGGTAGATTGTTATTGTTTGTGTGGGTGTGTGTCTGGTTTGTGGTGTTGGATGTGAAGAGAGACAGTCAACAAAGCTTTGTTTACGACTGCAGTTTATTATGATATTGCTATTACTATTTGGGATCAGTAAGATTTTTTGTGTTTTTAAACAAGTCTCTTATGTGCATCAAGGCTGCATTTATTTGATAAAAAAACATATTATTACAGTATAAAATAATAACAGTTTTCTATTTTAATACTCTTTAAATTAGAATTTGTTCCTTTCATGCAGAGCTGAATTACACAATTCCTCAGTGTCACACAATCCTTCAGATGCTGATTTATTATCAATGTTGGAAACAGTTGTGCTGCTTAATATTTTTTGGAACCTGTGATACTTTTTCAGGATTTTCTGGTGAATAAAAACAATAGCAGTCATTAAAAAATAGATTTTTTTCGAACAATATAAGTCTTTACTATACTTTTTATCAATTTAACACGTCCTTGCTGAATAAATGTATACTTTTTTTGACTGACCTCAAAATTTTGAATGATTGTGTATGTTGTTACAAAGGATTTTTATTTTGAATGAATGGTGTTCTTTTTACCTTTTTCTATCAAAGTATGTAAGTTTCAAAAAAATGTTAAGCAGTTTCCAACATTGATAAAAAAATCAGCATATTAGAATGATTTCTGAAGGATTGTGTGACACTGAAGACTGGAGTAATGACTGCTGAAAATTCAGCTTTGAGCACAGGAATAAATTATATTCTAAAGTATATTATAATAGAACACCATTATTTTAAATCGCAATAATATTTCACAATATTACTGTTTTTTCTGTACTTTTGATCAAATAAATGGGGCCTTGATGAGCGAAAGAGACATTAAACAACAACAAAAATATTTTCATCTTACTGATCCCAAACTTTTGAACAGCAGTATAGATGTGTGAAATAAAAAAAGTACATTACCATTAAAAGTTTCTTATGCCCACCAACGCTGCTTTAATTTGAGCAAAAGTCAATAAAAACTGTAATATCGTAAAATAATATTACAAATTAAAATAACTTCTCTATTTCAGTATATTTTAAATTAAATTTAATCCTGTGATGATTTTTCAGCATCATTACTCCAGATTTCGGTGTCACATGATCCTTCAGAAATCATTCTATGCTGATTTGGTGCTCAAGAAACAAGAATATTATGCCATATTGTTCAGCATTCTTTGATGAATATGACATTTAAATAACAGCATTTATTTGAAATAGAAGTCTTTTGTAACATTGTAAATATTATATTGGTCGATTTAATGTATCCTTGCTGAATAACAGTATTAATTTCTTCCAAAAAATGTAATCTTCTTGACCCTGAACTTTTGGACTGTAGTAGTTAGAACTCTCATATGTTTACTGAGTATATATCAAAATATTTGTTGCCAGGACAGTGAGTGCTTTGCAGTTGCTAAGGTGTTCCAGGTGTTTTTTTACCAGGTGGTTATGCCAAAGTGAATCATTCTTCATTAAATCATTTCTTTCTGTGCCACGAATAGTGCAGCTTGAGTTACACCCAAAAGTGTATTATATAATAATTAGCGTATTAGAGGTTTGTTCAAATCTGTAACCCGCAGTATGAGCAATAGTAATAGTGATGTCTGTCTTTCCACTGCCTCATCTGCTTCCTTCAGTTGTGTCTCTCTCTGTGATCTCTGGATAAGGTCACTCAGAAGTCGGCAGGGCCGCAGATTAAGGCCTCTAGGGCTGGAAATGGACTGTAATTTTCTTTAATGATGTTGAGTAGTATGCAACACTGCTTAAAGCTGAAGTTAAACAAATAAACTATCCAGCCTGGTGGTCTGAGATGCACTTAACACACTTAACACACAGCTTCATCATAGACATAAGTACAATAGGAATTTCTGCTTGATGCAGAGATTTATGTTAGGGTAAACAGCCTGTATTTTAATGGTTGATGTGGTTACAAATGCCGCATTGTGCTGATCAATATGCTGATGTTCACACCCAGTGCACACCACACCCTCTGTGGTTCTCTGTTATTAAAAGACTTTGAGTCTCAGACTGAATGATCAGCAGATAATAACCAGCAAACAGCGGAAGCTGGTTTCTCTTGAAGTCTGGTTGGTTAAATATTATTTTCTTTCCCACATGCATTGTGATCAAGCAGATAAACATCTACATTTTTTTTGTTTGTGTTGGTGTGTTTAAGGAGGACACAAAGGCGTGCTCATGAAACTTCCAAATGTGTATGCGTCACGTACACATTAGCCTGATGAGTTCTTAATTTTCCGCCTGTAGTTCACAGCATCATATTGGACATTTTTTATTTATTGGAATCGACCACAATATAATTGTCATTCCCTCTATTTTTACATTCAGATGACTTTTGCCATCATAATAAATCATGTCAAGTAAAAGATCATGTAAAGTAAAAGATGGCTTATTAATTTGCACCCTGTCTATGTGTCACCCTGTCTACTAAATGGATGTTATTATAATTATTATACATTTTATAGGGACCTTTCATGGCACTCAAGGACACCTTACAAAGTCCATAAAACAAAGTGAAACAATAAAAGACAATACAACAAACACAAAGAAACAATCACATAAAATCACTTTATTGTAGTGTGAACAGTTCATCTGTGCATTTGTTTCTGGAAGATCTATTTTTTTTTTACAATTTTTAATCAAAATGTCAACGGGATACAGTAAAATGACAGACTTCTCTCTGATGATGTTTGCTGGACTTCAATCATTTAGTCATTTTAAAGTTTCTTGTAATTGACTGCAAGCTTGCTTTTCTTATTTGCCTCCATCCAATCAAAAACCGATGGATAGAACCAAGTCCCTGTCCTACAATTTTTACGTTTTTGATTGTCTCTTTAACTTGATCATAATATGGAAGAAATTATCTGCCACTACTTCTGTATGTAAATAAAGGTAATGTCTACAAATTTCAAAATAATAATAAAAAATCTATTCATGTCAGTAACCATTTAAACAATATATTTTATTTGAGAACATATATTCTTTTTAATAGTTGACTATTTTTAAATTTTTTGGATCATCAGTTTTCAAAGCTAGGTAAATACTGGGTTTACCTTAAGTTTCACCAAGCTGATTCAGACAATTTTAAATCTTATTTTGATTTTACAAAGTGGTTATATCTAAATATGTACTTACTTTTTAAAACTATTCTTCCTATTAACTCCATTATATTGTTCATTCAGACTAATTTGTTTACTCGGAATGCACCAAACACGAGGTGGGATTTATCGCATGAACCAATCACAGCCGATCATAACATAGCATTGCCTTTGCTCACTTAACTTTTCTCCATTCATTCTCAATTACCCCCCCACCAAAGTAACGACACCCTTTAGGGCGACTGTTAAAACTCAATGGGCTCAGGGGAAGCGAGAGAGATGCAGACTCCCGCTGTAACTTTACCTGCTGGTGTCACTTTTGCAGTGTTTCTTTAGAAAAAACAAGTGATTTATACACATCTTAATGTTAGAATTTATAATATTTGTGTTGTTTTATTTTTGTACTTTTTTTTTTTTTTGTCTCATCTAATATTTTGAGCAGGCACTGCCTTCCTTGCCTCCTAGGAGGAAATGCCCCTGATTGATTGTATGACCATTGATGCATGGTTTGTTAAGATAGGACAATATTTGGCTGAGATACAACTATTTGAAAATCTGGAATCTGAGGGTGCATAAAAATCTAAATATTGAGAAAATCACCTTTAAAGTTGTCCAGATGAGGTTCTTAGCACTGCATATTACTAATAAAAAATTAAGTTTTGATATAATAGGAAATTTACAAAATATCCTCATGGAACATAATTTATTTAACATCCTAATAATTTTTGGCATAAAGAAAAAAATTATAATTTTGACCCATACAATGTATTGTTGACTATTGCTACAAATATACCCGTGCTGACTGGTTTTGTGGTCCAGTGTCACATTTGTTGATTACTTTTTCATCCAACATTTTTTTGAAGGGAGGGAATCGACTCATTTGAATCCGATATGATTTCAAAACACAAGAATGCAGTGGACAGAAGAACAGCATGAAAAGGGCAGAAGAATACAGCCGGATGCAGCATGTGTGTCACTCAGAACATAAACCACATGTCTATTCCAGTCCTTAATTTTTTGTGTGTGTGTGTGTGTGTGTGTGTGTGTGTGTGTGTTTGTGCCTCCCATCTGCTGATCTGTTTAGTAAGACCACCCCATCTCTCCTAAATTAGTCACACTGCCCCCCGTTTCAGTCCTCACTCAAGCACACACATGCACAATGAGTAGTGAACAACACCCCCTACAGCTGGGCCTTTTGTGGCGTGAGCCCCCCTCTCCATCCCTTCAGCCCAGGGGAGGTTTAACACCTGCCCGCAGAGGAGGGGTCAGGGTGGGGGTCAGGGCTGCGATTATGTTTTGTGAAAATAGATCTGATAGTGACCAGCTGTAATTGCATCACGGTGTGTTTAGAAGTCCTGCTCCCTCTTTCTGTCTCAGAAAAACACATGGCCTATATGCACACATAATGCATGGTATTAATCAGTCATTCTGTGAACTTGCTGTGTGATCAACACACTTTACTTATTCCTATCTTTTCCTGTCTATCTTTGACTTTTTTTAGGCACAACAGAGAGATGCATTTGTACAGGAGCGATATGGACATTATAACCTCCGTGACCCCTTCGTAGCACTGCTGAGGGACAGCGAGTTGTCACAGGCTCAGGATGATGGACAGCAGAGTCCCGTGTGTCTGAACCCGCTGGGTGTGTTGAAGCTAGTGATGGCCCACTGCACCAACATGAAGGAGAAATTGATGAAACAGCTTGCTGCTGCAGAGAGGAGACACAGACGGGTGAGAGACAAAGACAGAGACCTGAGCTAGCTACCTAGGATTTATTTTTAGGCTCCTGTGTGAAGGCTTTACTTTCAAAATAGAGGTTCTTTATTGGCACCTATGGTTTCATGAACAACCTTTTAACATCTACAGAACCTTTCCATTCCACAAAAGGTTCTTTATAGTGAAAAAAAGATGTTTTGATTTTTCACATTTTCTAAACTCTAGGAAAAAATGGTTAAGAACTGTTTACTAAAATGGTTCTTTTGTGGCTTCGCTATTTTGGTACTTTTATTTTTAGCTGTGTGGTAATGCTAAACAGCTGTAGGTGTTAAAACTAGTGAGTAGTGCCATTAATGTAACTTTAATCAGTCACTTGAATGCTGGGTTTGAAGGTAGATGCCTACACTACCAGTCAAAAGTTTTTGAACAGTACGATTTATAATGTTTTTAAAGAATTATTTTCTGCTCACCAAACCTGCATTTATTTGACCCCAAATACAGCAAAATCTGTAATATTGTGAAATATTTTTACTATTTAACATAACTGCTTTCTATTTGAATGTATTTTAAAATGTAATTTATTCCTGTGGTCAAAGCTGAATTATAGCATCATTATCTTGTTTAAGGATCATGTGACCGCAGTAATAGAGCTAAAAATTCAGCTTTGAAATAACATGAATAAATTACATTTTAAATGTATTAAATGTATTTAAATAGAAAACAGTTATTTTAAATAGTAAAAATATTTCTAAAATTTACTGGGTTTGCTGTTCTTCTGATTAAATAAATGCAGGCTTGGTGAGCAGAAGAGAGTTCTTAAAAAAAAAAAAAGAAATCAATGTTACGGTCCAAAAACATTTGACTGGTAATATATAGGCTGTATAGTTCACAAGGTTTTGACAGAGAGCTCAAGCGCATGTATCAAAAATGCATGTATACAAACGGAACTGGTTAATTCAGTTCTTTGAAATTTAAAAAAAGGGTTTTATTTATTTCATAAACATATGAAAGATTAATCCAAAATTAAACACACTATTCTCTGTTATGTGCATTGGGTGAGTTTTATTTTGAAAGGGTGTAGAGCTGAATAACAGTGTTTGATCCTTTGAAAAACAAATTTGATCAAACATTTTTTTTTTTTACATTTATTTTTGGCGTTTTTCCTTTTATTAAGATAGGACAGTAATGTTGACAGGAAGCGATGTGGGAGAGAGAGGGGGATGGATTCAGGAAAAGTTTGTGAGCTCGGGACGGACGAAGTGCAACAGCGCTATATGGCCTGCTGCCCACGAGCCTATTGGCACTGACCAAACACTATTTTTTTCAAAATTAAGTTTTGATATATTTATTAGGAAATTTACAAAATATCTTCATGGAACATGATCTTTACTTAATATCCTAATGATTTTGGCATAAAAGAAAAATAATTTCTGACCCATACAATGTATTGTTGGCTATTGCCAAAGTCATACAGGTTTGGAAATAAAATAAAATAATCAATTTAAATTTAGGTGAACTATCTCATGAAGTATGCATTGTTTTGAGAAGAACACGCTCATTTCCTCAATTAACGTGACACAAACATCATTAGCGTAAATGAAAATAATATATTCCTACTGTTTTTAAATGGTTTATTCATAATTAGTCATCTTTCCTGACCTGATGTTTGAATGTGTGTATGACTGTAGGTAATAGCTGATTTAGAAGAAGAGAAACGACGGCGTGCTCAGGACAATGCTGCGGGTGATGACATCACTACCATGCTGGAGAAGGAACGAGACAGACTCCTGCAACAGGTAACCAGGCAACGACAACAAAACATATACACAGATGCACAAACTGCACCATTATAAATACAATCTAAACTGCAAAATAGAAGCAATCACTGCTCCCTGTGGCAGCAGATTTGGTGCGGCTTTGTTGTGTAACAGTGTTGGCGCAGACCTCTTTTCTGCAAAGGAAAGGCTCCATTGTTTTTATGGACTGTGGTGCATGAGAGTCCATCCGTTTCTGTGTGTATGTGAAGTCATTCCATTGTGTATTTGTGTTTTTATAGGATTAGGATAAGGTGATGTTAAGGTCAAAGTACAGACTCCAGTATTATGTAAAAATCCCTTCCTGCCCTACCCTGAGTTTCCCTTACACACACATTTTTTTTTTTAAATGGATTCTTGACCATGGCTCTCACACATTCTGCAGCTCACAGGGGCCTGAAGTCTTGTTTAAGCCAGGAAGAAGCAAGTAAACAAGACATCTTCAAGAACAATTGTATAATTTATCTCTGTCTTACATACCCTCTGACTTTACTAGTATCTTTGAATTTTTAAAATAACATTTCTTGCTTTTCTTCTTCACAGCTGGAGTTTGAGAAGGCTCAAGTCGAGCGTTTAGAACGCGAGCGGTCAGTCCTGTCAAATCAAGCTGAGGAGGATTTAGCACAGCACCAGCAGCTATCCTCAACTCTGGCGAAAGAGTGTCAGAAGGCTACAGCACGGGCAGAGGAGGAGAGCCAGCGGGTTGCAGAGCTCAGCCGCCAACTGGAACAGGAGAGTAGTACTGTCAAATCCCTAAAGGGGGAGCTGGAGAGCGAACGCGGTCATGCTCAGCAAATAGAGGCGAGAGCTGAGAGAAAGCTGGCCGAATTGGATACAGAGCGCGAGCAGATGAGAGGGAAACTACTGAAGGAAGAAAAACGATATCAGGAGCTTTTGGAGAAGTTCAATATTCTAAAGAGTGAGTTGGATGAAATGAAAGAAAGAGAAAAGGCAGGGCTGGAAAAGGACAATGAAGAAAAGGTAAAAACTCCTCAGAAAGCAACCACAGGTATCACACCTCTTCTTGCTCAAACAGAAGTCGATGGCAAAACCGTTTCATCTAAATCATCTCCTCAATCCAAGCTAAATGGTCACCACACTCCCAAAGAACCAGAGTCTCCAGCAGACGAGAGGTGCAAGGAAGGGGTATCGGTGGACAATGGGATAGTGCTCCCTGGAGGAAGTGGAGCCTTGCAGTGTCTCTCCCCCAGCAGTCCTGCCTCGTCCTCCCTTAGCTCATCTCCTTGCTCTTCTCCAGTACTGACCAAGCGCCTGACCTCTATAGGCTGCTCTAGTCCGACCTATCCATCCTCGTACCAGGCCAGCATTAACCAGCGATTCCAAGCTGCTCGCCACAAGTTTCAGCAACAAGCTGAGGCAGAGCAGCAACACGGAGCATCCGTTGTCCACTCGCCTAGAGACCTCTCTCCTACTGCGGCTGCTCCTACTACTCCAGACAATTCTACTGCAAAGCAGATTGCCCGCAACACTGTCACTCAGGTGCTGTCACGGTTCACAAGCCAACAAACAACAAGTAAACTCCCTCCGTCCAACAGCTCACCCTTTGGCACTGATTACCGCAACCTGGCCGCTGCCTCCTCGCCGACAGGAAAAAGCCCAGGGGTTCTTTCACCAGGGATCCGCTCACCAGTAATTCCAAGGGCGGATAAGATTCATCCACCCCCTGTTCCTCCTAAAAAGCAGGGGGTTAACCAGTCTCCTGGCTCACCGGTTCCTTCTGGCAGGGCCAGCCACTTCCCCGAGCTCTCTGGGAGCTGTGGTCTCACCAGTGGTCAGGAAGATGCAAAAGAGCTTGACTTGGTTATGTCGTCATCTAGTTAACCAGCAAAGCCTGTCCTTAGCCTTCTTCACTCCATTCCCTCCAGTGGCATCTAAAGCACTCTCTTGAGAACCTCAAGGTTTCCTTCTTTTGTTATTTTCACCCTTATTGTCATTACATAGTTATCAGCTCTTGTCCTTAATGGGATAGTTCTGCTAAAAATGAAAATTCTGTTATTATTTACTCACCCTCCATGCCTTTATAACGTTTTTGAATCGTTTTGCTATCCTGGACTTTCAATGGAGGGACAGAATTATCCTTTTAAGTACTTCTTTTTAGATTTCTCCTTATCTGAAAAATTTCAGGTCTTGGAACCTCTAAAATGAGCTGATGCATTAAAAACATCCAGAATGCAGTGATACGATACTCTAGGATTGTCAACCGCTGGTCTGAAAGGGTAGCCAACCCTGCTCCTGGAGAGGTACCTTTCTGCAGAATTCTCCTCTAACTTAAATCAAACACACCTGAATCAGCTAACCAGGGTGTTTAGTATTACTTAAAGATTAAAGACAGGTTGTGTTGGAACTGAGCTTAGCAGGAAGGAAGCTCTCTTGGACAAGGGTCTCCAGTCTTGGAGGGCCGGTGTCCTGCAGAGTTTAGCTCCAAATTGCCTCAACACACCTGCCTAGAAGTTTCTAGCATGCCTAATAATACCTTCTTTAACTGGTTCAGGTGGGTTTAATTAAGGTTGGATCTAAACTCTGCAGGACACTGGTTCTCCAGGACTGAGTTTTGAGACCCCTGCTCTAGGAGCACGGTTGGTTACCTCTGCAGTAGTTCTCAATTCCAGTCTTCGCAACCCCTTGCTCTGCACGTTATCTGACGCCCATTTCAGGTCTTGGATTCTCTACTAATGAGCTAATGATCTGAATCAGGTGGGTTTTATTAAGGAGACATGGAAAACATGCAGTGTTGTGGATGCTCCAGGAATGTTGTTGGGAACCCCTGCTCTGGTGTACCTTGTGTTCCTCCAAGTCACTTTGCTACATAGTTTAACTCTAACCCTAATTAAACACACCCAAACCAACTAATCAAAGTCTTCAGAATTACTGGAAATGTCCAGTTGTAAATTGTTCTTACAGGAGCAGGATTGAACATGGTCTCTTAGATGCAATCTGGAACAAGGTGATGCCTCAATAAAAACCTTTGGTATCCCAGAACACACCTTAATCTGAGCCCAACATAATTGTGTGAAACATTTGAAAGGAGCACACACAATCAAACTCTCAAATACTACTCCAAACAAACTCCAAAATCAGAGCTGGGCAACTTTGTTCCTGGAGAGTCACGGTCCTGCAGAGTTTAGCTGCAACCCTACTCAAACACTGCCTGTAGCTTTCTAGTGATTTTGAAGACACTGATTAGCTTGTTCAGGTGCGTTTGATTAGGGTTGGAGGCTCTGCAGGACAGTGGCCCTCAAGGACCAAAGTTGCCCAGCCCTGTCTAAAATACTACTCTTAAGATTCAATCTATTTAAATACTATTTTAAATGCTCTTTTTATGTTTTGTTATTCTGATTTATTTTTTACAAAAAAGATTTTTATTTATCTTAAAATGTTATTCATTATTAGTCCATTCCTGATGACCTGCACAGATGAAAGTAGAAGTATACAAAGTAAAAACTGCTAAGCAAATAGTGATTAACCAAGTCTTCAACCAATTGGTCAGTCTTAGGCTGCTAATGAGAAAATTCTCAGTCTGTCTTGATCTTGATCTGTGTCTGGTGAATATTTGATGTTTATGTAAGTTTATGGTAAATATGTAAACTATTTGGTTTCTGACAAGTAGTAATATAATATGATGCGCAGTCTATGTCGAAATTAACTACTGGAGATATGAACTGATATGAAATGGTCATGGAAAACCTCTGCATCCTACTGTATTGCACTGTGACTACATCGTCCTCTAGTGTCAATCTGAAGCGCTGCTCAGGATGCTGCCACCTGGTGGTTGGGCAGCATTAAACATCAGCCAAATCAGAAATCCTTCTCTGTAAATGAAGTTGAAAAGTTCTTGTTTTTATGCCACACAAATTCTTGTCATGTGACATGAGACTCAATATTTACAATCAAGTCAAAATGTTATGTTCTGAGAATGTAATTCTGGGTTTAATAACAATGCCTGGATGTATTACTCCGTCACTGATCTTTATGCTTATACTGGACAGTCTTATATTTAAAATTTAATCTCAATTATTAGGTAGAACTTACAGCACCAGTTTACATGATTCACAACTATGGTAAAAGCACAAATGAGTAATGTCATCATTTAATGATTACTTTACCCTGGGACTTTCTTTTCTTACCTGTGTCCTTCTTGAAGTCTTTTGATATTTAAACTTTTTAGTATGAAAATAGATTTTTAAATCTTGCTGGCATGAAGGTATTGCTCACATGAATACAGCATACAATCTTAACTTGCTTACAAGAGAACAAAGTATGTTGGGTTTTTTAATGAGTAAATGTGGTGCATGCATCTGTCCTGTCCTACGTAGGTTTCAGCAGCTCTAATGTCATTTAATGTTTCTGTTTTTAAATACCTCACCATTTCTCCTACTGTACTGAAACCTTTTTAAGTAGCAGTTTAGATTTTTACTACTGGAATTTTTTTTTTTTTTTTTTTGCATCAATAAACCTGAACTGACACTTGGAATTTTTATTTTTCTACCTGACTTTAAAAAAACAAGTTTTAGAATTGTATAATCTAAAGTTATTTTTTTTTTTTTTTTTTTTTTGGTTGCAGTTGATATTATTGTGAATATAGTCCTCACCCTGAGAACATCAAATATTAAAGAAAGATACAAGTACAAAAAGGGTTTACACAATAAAGGCTCAGCAGTAAACATTTAGTCATTTTGGTGCCATTTACTGTGAGCAGACGTTAGGTTTGCATTTAAAATCTGAAAAAATAAAGGTTATGAGACAGAATATGCCAGTCTTACAGGATAGGTGTATTTTACAGAGGATCTTTGATGGAACAGTCAAGACAAACAAGGTTAACTTGAAAGCAGTGTGGCAGAAACATGCAATTGCAGCACTGATGGAGCCCTCAGTACTTTGGACGAAAGACTCAGTTTTACAGTGTGGGTTGTGGGTTTGTTGCAGACTGTGGATACCCAAAATGCATTACAAGTACCTGTAACAGACAGTCTGAACCTCTATACGTGAAAACAGTTCAACTAGTGTATAAATATAAAAATCAAGACTTAATTTGGATGTCTTTGCCACTAAAGAGGATTATCCATGGATTAATTTATTCTGTCTTTTTGGGTTATTAAACCATTATAGTTTAGCAGACAGTGAGTCACTGTTAGACAAAGATACGGTGAGAGCAGTTAAGACAGATGGCCGTTCCAAACCCAGACGCACAACCCATTCCTCTCCTCTCCTGACCTCATGCATTCCCTGTTACAGCCTGGATAGTTGAGGACAGGACAGCAGGAAATCTCATCTCTCCAGGTTGTCAGTAGGCGGAGGAGGAGGAAGGTGGGACTGTCATCTGATTGGGGTTTGGAAATACAGTGAGTGAGGCATTACTTATCCACCGTTTTAAAACACAAAACCGTTTGCACAAGCATTGCAGCTGTCACAGTTCACAAAAAAAGACCAAAATCGAAACAATACAAACTCTTTGAGTGACTTGCGAGCGGGTAAATGAGAGAAAAGCAACGATTGCTGATAATTTAGATCCACGATTCCCTCCAAATTCTCATTGGAACCTCATCCACAGCTGAGACCCATCCAAGTCCATTAATGACAGAAAGTTGAATGGAATCGCATCTGCTTTTAAACAGAAAAAAAGTTTTGACTTTTTTTTTTTTTTTTTATATATAATTTTCATTTTTGGGAGACTTCTTCATGCTGAGCAAACGGCATGTGGTGTTCTGAGCGCCGGCTCCGCAATTGAACAGAAGGAAGAGGAACCGGGTCGGATTCTAAGCGTTTTGCATCTCTTTGCCGATCTTATAGCTGAGGATCTTGTTCCAGTCGATCTTGGTGCGAGTGACGGGCAGCTGTCTGCGGAGAGCTTTGAAGGTGGTGTCTGACATCGTCTGGTAGTTCTCACTGATGGCCGTCTGGAGGGAAACATTTAGACAATGCCAATGTTAAACTGATAATAGAATAATTAAAACCAGGGATGTACAGATTAAATTCTTACCTGGTAATCATTTTCAGCATTTTCAATTATTTTTACAAATTCCTTGGCAGTCTGGGTTTCATTCTAGAGATAAAAGAGCAGGAATTTACTTTAAATCTTCTTTGTGATCTTAAAAATTGATTGGTTACATCTCTCTTTCCTTACTTACATTCACTACAATGGACTCCTCTACCTCTTTATGGCTCACCAGTTGTACATTACCATCCTCATAATAATGCACCTGTGAAAAGCCAAATGATTTAACAGCAACTCTTCACAATCACACTTACTTTCTCATCCCCAATATACTAGTCTGTCAGGTCTCACCTGGATCTTCAATACTCCCACCACCTGAGCTGATGACTGACTAATGGTGAACTTCCACTCTGACCTGCACCGGCCATTCCTGACAAGAGAGAATCATCAGAGAGTCACAGCACAATCAAACTTAGTCTTACCACAGAATCCACAAGTGTGATATTGCGTTTATACAACAGCTTGACAGCACAAGTGTGTAAAAACAAACAACAAGAGTGTCCTTTAAAACCCTTTTGTGCAAACGGCTTACACCACGGATTCAAATATTAAGTTTCTTAAGCGTATACAACAGTTTGACAGCACAAGTGTGTAAAAACAAACAACAAGAGTGTCCTTTAAAACCCTTTTGTGCAAACTACTTACACCACGGATTCAAATCTTAAGTTTTAAAGGAGTATTCAGTCAAAATAAAAGCTTAAAAGGGCAGTATGAATTGGACACTGCTAGCTGTAAAATGGTTAACATTACTGCAGCCCAAGTTCAAAATATCTCTTTCAAGTGTTGAAATTAGGAAAGTAGTATTGTAATTTCCATACTGTAGTATAAAGCAAAATAATATACCTATGAAATATTCATTTTCCTTTATTTTACAGTGCACTTTAATAATATTATAAAATACTATTACCATCATTGAAATATCTATAATATAAAATTTGCATTATTATTACATTCTAATTTGTTTGGCTCCTAAAATACCAGCGTGAATGTAATTTAGACTGGGACAATTGACCACAAACAATAAGAGGGTTGAGACCCTTTTAAATTCCGGTACAAGTCAATTGACTGACTTTTTTTCTGACTTAAGTTTCCTTAGTTAAGAACATGGGGTGGAGATCTTAAATTTGAACTCTTAAAGTGTATTAGATAGAAGAATAAAAAAAAGGAAGACATTTTAAAGTTAATGGCAATAAATATTGTATCGTGGACGTCATATCGCAACATTATCGTATCTTAAGATTTTGATATTACATGTTACATCCCTAAACACTACTCACCAAAAGTTTTTGGGCTGGAACTGATGACCCTCAATACAAGCAATAATTGTTTGCTGTCCATCAACAGTCTTCCCATACACCTGTAGCACAAAATCACGGCACATGATTTCACAAACAATGGCTGCGAGAATAAATGTAAATGCAGGAAGTGCTAACAGTAAGAGAAATGTATGAAATTCATATTATTCTGCTGAGATTCCCATAGAAACAAATGCATACCGTGCAGACTCCAGTGGGATAGTGCTCTTTCACGTAAGCACTGAGCGCTTCATCACAGGCGTCCCTCCAGGACCGGAGGGCAGCCTCTCCCTCATAGGGCTGAGGATCGCTCGCTTCCTTTCGCAGGTGATCGAAACGAAATGACACCCTCTTCCGTGGGTCGAAGAACCGTCCCTGACCCAGATCTCCATGCTCAGTGATCAGAACCTGCAGGAACAGGATGTCCCTTCATTTTTAGGTAAAACTAAACACACACAGTTCTGCAGCTCTCCTAACGCAGCAGCCAACGCTCAAACTACAATGCTCACACCTGCCCTAATCGCTTACAAAATACACAAAGATCTCTAGAGAACAGTTTACACCCAGCTTGAATAAATAATGTGTCAATAGTGTACTCTCTGTTCAAAACTAAGGCAACACGGCAGCAGAGGTACGCACATTTCCAAAACTGACTGAAATATGTGTGTCTTTAAATCATTGACTTACCGACTCCTCACTACCTTCCAGTTTGACAGGAGTGAACTGATCCATGTTATACTGAGCAAAGGCACTGTGAAACAGAAAATAAAATAATCGAATGTGAATTTTGCTTATAAAGCAAAAGTTCAACTACATACAGAACTGAAATTTAAAAAACCAAAGACTTAACCTACTTCAGTTTGTGTGAATTATTTAATACAATACAATTTGAGTTGAATTGAAATAAATGAACTTTTCCACAACATTCTAATTTTTTGAGATGCACCTGTATTTGTGTGTGTGTGTGTGTGTGTGTGTGTGTGTGTGTGTGAAAAGGAGTTGCACCAACTAGTCGACTTTAACGCTCTGCCATGACGCTTTAAGCTTGACATCGACTAGTCGCTGGTCCTAAATAGAGGACGCAACAATACAATAAAACATTTACACTCTGTTTCTAAACAGTTAAAATGACAAATAAATTCATACTCTGAAAGCGCTCCACAAGACATTTGATTGGTTTCTTAATTCCAATCCTCACGCCCCACTGCTCTGCAGATTTTGCATGTCTTTCTTAGTTAACGCACCTGATTCTGACAACGAACTCATTAGAAGCTTCGTGTATGAATGGTATTCCAACTGACATGGTCACTACACAGTATTCATTGTTCCCTACTCCCTGAGCACGGGAAATCCGTTGAAGTTTACTTCACTTCGGAACATTCATTCACAATTTTGCACTACGCCACTGCCTGCAGCGTCTTCACACAGACGAATCTTACTAGAGAAGCGTGAAATAAATGCATCTGTAAATAAATACAATTTAAATTCATGTTGCACCGGTTTGACCTTTAAATGGAACATATACGCTCGCTTTGAACTGAAATCACTGCGGAATATTCTGTGATGTTCACTTCGCAGGGCACTTTTATTTCCAATAGAACAAATGTCATACATGATAATCTGGATTATACCATCTGGATGCTGGAAACTGAAAGGGAGAATCCATGTTTTAAACTGTTTATTGTACAGGTAAATTAATGGACATCATGATCTAATGTGATGTGCATGTAACGCGCACACACATAGGCTACAGACAGTAGCTGGTACAAAACGCGCGCATACAAAATGTATTGTCTCTCTTTTGGATGCAATTAATCACGATTAATCACAATTAATCATTTGACAGCCCTAAGACATAACGTGACGCACAAATCTGTAAATAACTTACTGTGCTGCCCCTTCCCTAAGGAGGTTGTCATTGTTGAGGAGAAGTCGCACATCTACAAAAACCACAATTAGAAATTAATCACAAAACTTAAGCACAGGTATAGTATAATAAAAAACACAAATCTGATTTGGAATCAGACGTTTGTTTTGATGAGCAAGACAGCAGCAATGAGGAACTGCCAATTAAAATGCAAGAGAGCAATGGATTGTGAAGCAGGAAAAAAAATAATAAAAATACATCAAACGGCTCCCCGTGCCTCCCCAAGCACCGTCTTGTGCATTTTTCTTCTTTCCCTTTATGTGCAAATCAGTAAAAAATGATCACATGCATTTCATCCCCGTTGTTTGATGCTGGAATCAAGAATGAAATCTCTTATTGCTGCCAGCACAAGTTTGTTTGAGATATTCTGGGACTGCATATTCAGTTAGATAAGTGAATGATGTTGTAATCGACAGAAAGCAAGAAACTGCACACTACCTATAAAGTTTGGGAGCTGTACAACTTTTTTAAAATTAAATCTCTTATGCTCACAATGTCTAAATTTATTTGGCCAAATATACAGTAAACATGGTAATATTGTGAAATATTATTACAATTTTAAGTAGCTGTTTTATATTATAATACATTTTAAAATGTAATCTATTCCTGTGATGGCAAAGCTACATTTTCAGCAGCTACTAATCCAGTTTTTGTGCCACATGATTCTACAAAAATCAGACAGTTGTCCTGCTTAATATTTCTGTAGAAACTATATGATTTTCCATGATCAGAACAGCATTTATTTAAAATATAAACATTCTGTAATGTTATAAATATCTTTACTGTCAATTTTGATCAATTTAAATTTATAATACAACAATATCTTAGTGACCCCAAGTTTGGTAGTGTAAGTCTTTAAATGTGCACAGGGTGAGGATCTTCAGTCTTGCAGTTTGTTTTAGTAGTGTGTGTTTGATTGATTGATTTTAGTATAAATATCTTAACATGCACCAGGACACTAATTCCAATTCAAAGCAGTCATATCAATGAAATGAAAAGAAGGGCATTTATTCAGACTAATGCTGTAAGTGAAAAAGGTCCAAGAACAGAACAGCTGAAAATGACACTCACCATTGAACACTTCATTGAATTCCCCAGGGGGAGCGTGGGTCACAAAGTTAGCTGCGATGCGGACCTGCAGAAATAACATGTAATAAATTATAATTGGGCACATATTTGCCTCACTGAAACATTGTGGCTTCAGCACTACTGAATCACAGCCAGTTTCCAGCTTGTGACTCTAGAGCTCAAATTACCCCATATACACACCCTGTAACACTTCAAGAACACACACCGCTGAGTTCTCAACAATACACATATACCAAACACACACATCTTAAAAAGCACATAACCCACACTACTAAAAAACAAATAGCAAAAAACATCTCACTTATTCCTGCCCTCAAATATCCTCTTAATCTCAGTGTAAATGTATTGAAATTTAAATTTAAATTTAAAATTAAATGTATTAATTTGATCCAAAGCACAGCAAAAGCAGTAACATTTTGAAATATTTTTACTATTTGAAATAGCTGCTTTCTATTTTAATATGTTTTAAAATGTAATTTATTACTGTAATCAAAGTTACATTTTCAGCATTATTACTCCAATCTTCAGTGTCACATGATCCTTCAGAAATCATTCTAATATTCTGATTTGCTTTTTAAGAAACATTTATTATTATTATCATCATCATCAATATTTAAAACAGTTTAGTATTTTTTTTTTTTTTCAGGAAGTGAAAAAGCTTTATACACACCATATCATTTAAAAGCTTGAAGTTTTTGGAAATTATTTAAATGTATACTTTTATTTAGCTGGATGCTTTAAATTGATGATGATAAAGACATCTATACTGTTACAAAAGATTTGCATTTCAAGGCAAGTTTATTTGTATAGCACATTTCATACATAATGGTAATTCAAAGTGCTTTACATAAAAGGAAATGATAAAATCATAAGAATATGAATTAAAATAATCATAAAAAGTAATAATCACAGCAATAAAACAATTAAAATGATTAAAAAAATGATTTCAGACAAATTCTATTCATCAAAGAAACCTGAACAAATTCTAGTCAGCTGTTTTCAACATAATAATTATAAATGTTTTTGGGCAGCAAATCAGAATATTAGAACAATTTCTGAAGGATCATGTGACTGGAGTGATGCAAAAAAAATCAACTTTGATATCACAGGAATAATTAGATTTTAAAATATATTCAAATAGAAAACAGTTATTTTAAATAGCAAAAATATTTAAAAATGTTACTGTTTTTGCTGTACTTTGAATCAAGTAAATACTGGCTTGGTGAGTAGAAAAGACTTCTTTAAAAATATTATACCATATTCTTTATAAATATACCAATAAAAATATTAACAAACATTTTATTTAAAACTGTTCCCATGAAAAAAAAAAGAGCAAACAATTTTTTGGAAGTCATCAAGCAGCTAAATGATGACCATTTTAATCATTTGTGTGTGTGTGTGTGTGTGTGTGTGTGTGTTGGGGGGTTTAGTGTCTCTTAAACGCATAACAAAACAATAACAATTAACATAACTTGAACTAATCACATTAAAGCAATGTTTAACTCTCACACAACACAAAGAATACAGCTAATGTCTTTCAAAGTCACCAACAGAATTAGTCTACTGCAGATTTTTGACCAACAAAACACATTTAATAAAAACAAGGGAAAAAGATTAACATAAAGGGAAGCATCCGGTTATCGGTCTAATTAGCATCTCATGTGGCCTGGCTGGGGAAGTCAGCTGGGCCTGTAACTTAAAGCTCTGACAGTATGCAGAAAATGACCACATGTAATTAAAGGGGAAGAAAATATGTGGCAGTTAAATGCAGCTTTTAGAGAAAAGACGGATGCAGACAGAGACTGAACGAAAGAGCAGAAATCAATCAGAATCCACCCGTCTGCTCCATATAAAACTCAAGACTACTGTGACAGACCATGTAAATAACAGTATTGCCATTCAGTTTCAACATATGGAAAGATGCAATTAAAATCCAACGATTCTTCCTAACATCTCACTTATGTTTCCCTGCAGAAACAACACGGGGGCGTGTAAATGATGACAGAATTTTCATTTTTTGGCTAAACTATTTCTTTAAACAAGCGTAGATTGCAGACTTCCACCTCAAAACACACCCGCTCCTGCGGTCGTAACTTCATCCGGCCGAGGCTTTCGGCTCAGATGGCTGTCGTGTCAGGCGGATCTGGCATCTGCTGTCCCACACATGTGTAATTCTACCGGAGCACGGCCCGTTAAAGCCCGTTTCCTCGGTTCGGAGTGGGTGGATCTGCTAAGATCTATTTCTGAACTCACTCTGACAGCTAACTGCTAACAGCTGACGCTCACAACACTTGCACTCAAAACAACACGGCAATGTTCGCTTAAACAGACAGCGTGTGATTTACTAAAACACTGCTTGTTGTTCGGTGTGCCGTTGTTATTAAGCCAGGTCTCTGTGTTTTACCGGAGTGCAAAACTGCGATTTCACTTCCTCACAGATTAGCACACGGCTAACAGGGTAGACAACCTCTCGCTCCTTCCGGGAAGCGGTTATTCACACTTCTGCACGCGTACAGTTTTAATATAAAGACGTACGAGTGTGTTTATTTGGGCGGTTTGTGAAAGTTAACTTAATGTTTTATTTTTACCTTCTCCTCGTCTGAAAGCGGCTCCTCAAAGTCGGTCATCTTGGCTGTGGCGGAGCCTCACACCGCGGCGCATGCTGGGTAGCGCGCGCTGTCACGCTCGTGACCATAATAGGGCAAAACGGAGTGCGAGCCACCGCCTCGCGCAGCTCCCGCTCTCCTCTCCCGCCTCCTCTGCCATGACAGTCAACTCACGGAGAGAATATAAAGGGAAGAACGATTTCAAATTGTCAATTTTAATGGCTATTTTGATTCATATCGGTGAATCGAATCTTTTGGATGGGTTCATATAAATATTTATTCACTGATTTGTGTTTGTTGGTTCTTTCTGCAAGTTTCTTACGTCAGTAGGTGGCGACAAGCGAACGTGTTTTCGTCACTGAATAATTCAACAAATTCTTTAAACGAAACATTTCCTTATCCTTTTTTTAATTACTAAAAATTGTAATATTGTAAAAAGTCGGTATTTCAGAATATAAATGCACTACATCTACAGTCTGAAATATAAATTACATGGGCTTTTTAATATCCCAGTTATCCTATTTTAATTTCCATCTTAATTTCAAAGAAAGTTATTGATTTGCATACAACTTGGTTTGGCCAAACACACACACACGCGCGCGCGTTTACTTATCTAAATGGGGACATTACACAGACTTCTATTGTTTTTATATAGCCTACAGATAGTTATACAATTTATAACCTAAACCTACCTCTAACCATACCCCTAAGGGAAAACTTTATGAATAACTTGTTATTTATGTATAAATGTATACATTTTTATTTTAACTGTATTTTATATAAATGTATAAATGACTTATTCTAACTTTATTTTATTTGTATACCAGTTTTTAAAAATGAGGATGGCAAAGGGAGGTTTTTGGAATTTTGCCCAGTTTTGCTTACTTTTGGGTCACAAATTGTTCCCAAAATATGGTAAAGTAGTTACACACACACACACACACACACACATCTTATCTAAATGGGGACACTCCATAGACTCCATATATATATAAGTTTTTGAACAGGAAGATTTGTAATGTTTTTTTTTTTTTTTTTAAGGAGTCTCTTCTTCTCACCAAGCCTGCATTTATTAGATCTAAAGTACAAAATCCGGTACAGTTTTACTATTTAAAATAACTGTTTTCTATTTTAATATATTTTAAGATGTAATTTATTTCTATGATCAAAGCTAAATTTTCAGCACCATTACTCTAGTCTTCAGTGTCAATATGCTGATGTGCTGTTCAAGAAACATTTATTATTATTATTATTATTATTATTATTATTATTATTATCAATATTTAAAACATTTAAGTACATTTTTCTTTAATGAATAGAAAGGTTTAGTTCATTTCTGGGTACAAAGGTTCTAGTAATGTTAATAAAAACAGTAATTACTGTAAAACAAAATAAATGTTAAAGAAGATAATAATAGACAAATCCTTTCTATGAGTCTTCCGCTGTCCTGCAGAGCAGCATTTCTTTAACATTTGAACTGCTGTTGGATGTAAAAACCTTCATTGACCAGTAGAGGGGGCGATTACTCTGCCATTATCCGTGAGAACCACATTCACATCTAAAACCATAGATGTGAAATCACTGCAGGCCAGACAGCACGCACATCTGGGGCATGTTTTATTCTCAAGATTCTGACACAGAACTTCAGCATATTTAGAAAGAGGACTTTCTGTTAACTTTTCCACCTTCTGAAGTAATTGCTCAATCAGTGACTTCAGAGTCACATAAACACAATGCACATAATATAAATGAAAGCAGGATATTATGAAAGTTGATCTCAGGAAGAGGATGATCCATCGAACTTCATTTTAACGTCCTGGAACTAATGCGCTTTGCTGAAGAGAAGTGCACCACAGAGGAGCCTGTAGGTCCCTATTTTCCGCTCTTCTCTCAGAGCCTGGATCTTTTAGGTGTACTGCTTATGGCGCTATACCTATTAAATATACAATATTTCAACCTACAGATTACATATGATTCTTAACAGAGCAGAATTAAACAAAGCAAAGGCAAACATTACGTCCAGACTTGCAAATTCTTTCCACAAACTTTCAAACAGAAGAAGAAAAGAGCAAAAGAGGACATTCTCATAGTTGAACACGCAAAACGATTACTAGAACAAATGTGTGTGAACTCTTGAAAGCCTTATCATCACAACACAGCAAAATAGGGGTAGTGAGGGACAAGAGAAGCGGGAGAAAGTCATCCATCACTAATGTGTCATTTCTTTGATCATCATGACCAACATTAGTGTCTATTGGTTTACATTTCTTGCATTTATCTCTGGTATTTACCTCCCTCATGCTGAACTTTGCAGGAAAACATCTTTTATGTGTGTGTGCGGTGAGGAAGTGAGGTGTGTTCCCACGACCTGTGCGTGTGGTAACCTTACCTCCCTTTGATCCTGCTTTACCCTGATAGATTCTGCCTCACACACTCACACACATACTTGGGAAGGCACTGATGTGATGTGACAGTTGTTAAGGCCTCTCGCTTTGATGTCGAGGGATATGTGGAGGTATTAGCCCTGCTGTGATCCAATCAAACACGCACGGACCTCTTCCAAACCACACGCATGTGCTGTAACTGAGAAGCTTTTGTTATTCCACAGCAGAGGAGATTTTGCAGCCTATTTGCTGCTGTGTTGGAATCATTTTTGTGTCATTATTGGCAATAACTATGACTGTTTTCAAACAGGTTTTCTCCTCTATACTCCACTTGTCAACCAAAAAGACAGTACTGTCATGGACGTTGTGAAATAGCCATTTTTTTACTACTGGGAAATGAGAGGGTCTGTATTACTTTTGGAGAAAGTGTAACAGTCAACTTGGATCACGTGTGCCTTGATAACAATTCACAAACAGAATTTTTCTGGTGTAAAAATAACTCTGAAAACAGTTAAATCCAAATGTATTAACCAATAGGCGGTTGATTCATTAAAAGGTAAGCTGTATCCTCTAAAAAAAAGTTTATTCAGCCTAGTAAAGCCTCTGCTCCATTGACATCCATTTAAAAACAACAACCTTTGGTCTCCTTTCCCAAACCGGAAGTGTTAGCTTTAGCTGTTAGGCTTTTTTGAAATAGCTTTTGCTTTAGTGTGCACAATTTTTTTTTTCCTTCCATACAATATTGACATAAGCATAAAGTGCAACTTGGGCAGGAATGATAAACAATTACAGACACTGTGGATGCATAAACAACTAGCACATAATACATAATAATAATAATAATAATAATAATAATGTAGTGAATAGAATAGAATAGAATAGAATAGAATTTATATTACTGGGCTGCTGAATGCTTGAATCTGGTTGGCTGATGAACGTTCTAAGCTGTGCAATTTTTAGGGAAACTTACGGCAAAAGTAGTTCCAGGCAGGTTTTGACCGATTTACGTGTCCATATCACTTCGCCAAACGATTTCAGTTATTTGTAATGATCCTTACAGCCTACAGCAGCAAAATAACCAAAACCCACGACTACACTGAGCAAGTAAATAAATATAGTAAACAGCAGGATAAAAGCGTCAAATTATTTTCGCGTTTTTGCCACAAAATTACGTTTTATTATGTACGAAAAGCATACTAATTTTCTCCAGCTCTCTCTCACTTACAGTCCTCTCTCTCTCTAATAACTTCATTAGTCTGCTATCAACGGCTCAAGCCTCCATTGCTAGGTCTTAAATGACGATTTGGATTTAGCAACGGAGGTGTAGGCTTTATTGGATTTATATATTTGGCTGATAAAACTATTTGAAAATCTGAAATCTGAATCAATCAAAATATTGAGAAAATCGCCTTAAAGATGAAGATCCTAATGATTTTTGGCCTAAAAGAAAAATCGATCATTTAATCGATACAAATATACCCGTGCTACTTATGACTGGTTTTGTGGTCCAGGGTCACATATAATATAATATAATGTAATATAATATAATATAATATAATATAATATAATTACAATTTCCCCCCAAAACTACCACTCATAATCAGTATATTTGTCTTGTTTCAGTAAAAATCCCTTAAAATATTTCAGATTCAAAACAAAAAAATGCATAAGATTTTAGCATAACCCTCATTAAATGTATTATTTTCTGCTTTATTTGCATTGTATGATTCAGTTGGGCTTCTTTTTGTCTCATTCTTTCTCTTTCTGAACCTAAAGAGGTTGAGATGTTCCCAGATGCTGTTAAGGGTCCCTTCTTTGCCAGAAGGGTTTATTTTCCATTTTATTAAACACCTCAAACCAGAACTGTCAGCTCATGCATTTAAGAAACAAAAAACAGAGACAAACAGTCTGTGGAGACCTTTAGTTATCCAGATAAAGCGTTCTGCGCCTTAGCGAATCAAGCACAGCTTATAAAAGATCTTCTTGTGGAATGGCAGACATTACTTTGTGGCTTTAAATGTGATGCGAATAACTGCTATTAGTCAAACTGCTGGTCTCCTGCTATTGCTGTGTCACAACCAATAAGACTAGACTCCTAGATTCATCTCCACAGAGGAATTCTGGTTACCACTGAACCGAGTCTTTAGCACTAACACACACACACACACACACACACACACAGTGAGGACAGTGAAAAATCCCTCACGCAGGGGCTATCATTCCTCTAAACCCAGACAGCAACACAGAGACAGAGGAGGGGGACAGAAGGTCAGGTTTGTTTGACGGTAAAGCATCACAACACCCTGCAGCGTTTGTTTTTGCTGCTGGTGTTTTAGGGGGGAAGAGCACTATCAGCACGTTCAGGTGTGTGTCGGGATGTTTATGTGTGTGTGTGCAGTAGGTGGTGATGGTGTTTTGTGTAAACGTTTAGGAAAGCTATTGTAAAGGTAAAGTCATCCGTTAGTGACATCTGTCATTTTATGGTCATTTTATGACACTTTATCTGCACACAATACACAAAAACAATCTCAGAAAGCAGAGACCCTTAGCCATGACTTACAATTTAGATTAATTGCAAGAACATTAGGTTTGTATCTAAATCAATGAGAGATGCATTATATGTAGCAGGTACATATAATATATAGACTGCATTATTTATATAATATTATATCTATATATATAATATAATATCTATTAATACCTTTAACCTTTACAGTTTATATTTTCAGTTTTTGATTTTAACCCTTTCACACGTGAGTTTAATGTATTCTATCTGAGCCCCCCAGGGTGAGTTTTTTTAGGCGACCTTTATTTTAGAACGTATCGCTTTATTGTTTCCATGGCGACGCGTCATGCTTGTCACGTGGCACACCGCAGCCACAATAGAGCTGTAAGACAGATGGATCGCGTTTATTTCGTTTTTCTTATTTTATTATTCATATTCACAAACGTGCTCACTATATTATGAAACATCTGATATTCCGATTCTGAAATATGTGCAAGTAAATGTATTTGGAAGTTTAAACACTTTTATAATGACCCTGTTAGTCGCTTTGTGCCGAGTGATGGGCGCCGCCATGTTAGTCACGCTGAATCCGAGCGGTAACACGCAAATTCATCCTCTTCTCCCGAAAGACATTAAAGTAAGTCTCCGATGAGCTAGGAGAAGAGCAGAGTAAACTTTACAGTTACCTACACAAATGTGTATATGATATTAATAAAACATGTCGTCAGATTATATTTGTAAGATCATTATTGCCGCTTCCATAGACATCATCGTGTGTTTTACAAACTATAAATGTATGGTTTTGCTAGTACTTATGTGTATTTAAATGTGTGGAACCTAAAATAAGCATTATATGGTTGAAAACACTTAATAGTTGTGATAATATGACAAGAGCTCAGCGCGTCCGATCTGCCTCAGCGCCAAATCGGATTTGAATTCAGCAGCTGATCACGTGATGCGCTCAACGTTCGAATCACCGATCGTACGCTCCAGGGACCAGCCAAGACTGATCACACCGGTGTGATCGTACGCGTCAAAGGGTTAATTTTAGTTCTGTGCTTTTGATTTTGTTTTATTTTAATATTTTAATTTATTAGTATCTTTTTATTATTATTTCAGTTTTGGTCGTACTTCAAACTAAGCTTATTTAAATTAGTTGCCAAGGCAAAAAAAATAAATAAAAAAAAATAAAAATAAATAAATAAATAAATACATATCACTTTTAACTTTTTTCAGGCAAATACAATCTGAGTTATATTAAAAATGTCCTGGCTTTTCCATACTTTTTAATGACAGTGAATGGTTGTTAAGATCAAGTCCAATAAAATGCATACATCCATCATAAAAAGTGCTCCACACGGCTCTGAGGTGTTAATAAAGGCCTCCTGAAGTGATTTGATGCAATTGTGTACTTCAAGAGGAGACTGGTTTTCTGTTGATGTAAAGAAAACTTGGTTCTTGTAAGACTAGCATATTCTCACCAGTTTATGCTACATCATTTGCTGGAACGTCACTCTCTCCTGAACGTGCGTACAACAGTTAGTATAAGCTAGAGATTACAGTTTATGAAGTTTTACATATGGATGTATATCTTACGCAAACACATTAATTCACTTCAAAAAGCTTTATTAACCCTCCAGAGCTGTGTGGAGCACTTTTTATGATGGATAGATGCACTTTATTGGACTTCAAAATCTTAACAGCCAGGACATTTTGTAATATAACTCAGATTGTATTCATCTGAAAGAATACAGTCATATACACCTATGACTTGAGGGTGAGTAAATCATGGGGTAATTTTAATTTTTGGGTGAACTATACCTTTAAGTCTCCATCTTATATATATATATATATATATATATATTATTATTTTTTTTTTTATTTTAAGTACCAAATAAATACATATTACTTTTAAATTTTAATCAGTAAAAGCAACACTGGTCTTTAAAGAGTAAATGTGCTGTTCTTTTTCACACACTTTCTCTCTTATAAATGAAATGTGTCTTGTAAATACTGGAAGTGCTGGTTGCTGAGTAAGTGGAATAAAGCAAGGGGAAAAAAATGATGAAATCCTTAAATCTTTGTCTCCAAGAAAACAAAGGAATCAAAGAGAAAATGAATTCAAAGAAACAGAAATGTTGGACTCTTGCACTCTTTCATAGCTCAAGAGGGTTTACTATGTTCTTAGGTATTTCATCAACTTTGCTTCAGATGTTCTTCTAGAAGGGATAAAAGAACAAAAACAAATGAGTCAGCTGTTGACTTGGTCCTAGAAGAATTTGATGGGAAATTTGAGTTCACACTATGACTTTTAATTTCAGACTTTGGTATGTTGGTGAATCTCACAGTGTGAGACATTGTTGACATCTTAGAGTACTAAGTCCTTCTCCATTTAGTCTTATTGCTCTGTCTGAAAAAAGCAGCTGTAATATTAAAAAGATGATTTACTACACTTACTGTGAGTGTCAAGAGGGAGAAAGAGAGTGAGAGTGAGAGTGAGAATGATTATTGACAACGATATGTCGTGATATTGCATATAAAGATCTCTGTGATGTGAGATGCTGTGTTGTTTGCTCTAGTGGAGTGGGAATGTGTTTATTGAAATGTTTACTGAGACTTTCAAACATGCACAAACATCTCTCTCTCCATTCTCTCTCACTCTCTTTTGCTCTCAATATTTAGAGAAAATTCTTACATTGGAACCACAGACAGCGGATCTCCCCACCTGTGTCAGAGATGTACAGGTGTTTCAATCTCATTCTCTTCACATCTCCGTCAGTCATCTGCCACACTCTTTCCATCTCTTTCTCCCCCTCACATGCCATCCCTCTCTAACAGCTGTAGATGGGCAGAATATATGGCTGTGTAAACACATTAGGAGTCTGTTTATGGCTGAGTAAACCCCTACAGTTTAAACACTTTTGAGAAATGTGATTCAAGAGCCAAAGTGAAGTGCTGTGAGAGGGAGCGCCGTTAAGGTGTCCCTGGCATGCCTGTTTATTTTGGTTGGGGTGTCCTTGCCAGTGGACAACTCTCATCGCGGGTGAGGGGGGTTAGATGATGTCAGCTCTGAGACGAGGATGAGAAAAATGTCAAACAAACCAAGGAGCAAAAGAGAAGAACTCAGCTGTTACAATACAAGTGTGAGTGTGCGTGTGTAGTGTATGTGTTTTGTATACGAATTTGTTTGTTAGTAATGCAATGGGAATTGTAGGAATTTAACAATTCTGGTTCTGATTCAACTGAACGATTCATGTTCCTTAACCATTCTTTTAATTTTCAGAAGGAAAGATGGATTACTTTTCTTAAAGGGATAGTTCACCCAAAAATAAAAAATCTGTCATTAATTACTCACCCTCATGTAGTTCCAAACCCATAAGACCTACATTCATCTTCGGAACACAAATTAAGATATTTTTGGATGAAATCAAGAGCTTTCTAACCCTGCATAGACAGAAACGCAACTGACACGTTTAAGACCCAGAAAAGTAGTGAGGACATTATTAAAATAGTCCATGTGACATCAGTGGTTTAACGTTAATTTAACGAAGCTACAAGTAAACTTTTTGTGCGCAAACAAAAATTACTTTATTCAACAATTTCTTCAACACGCATGGTAGTTGTGTTGCTGTCTATGCAGGGTCAGAAAATGTCTTAATTTGAGTTCCGATGACAACCTGATCTCATGACGAAAATGCACCTTTGGGAACTTTTTTGCAAGATGCAAAATACTTAGCAGCATGTACGTTTTGTGACATATTCAATGTGAAATGTCCACGTTTTATGTGAATTTGGTTTTGTAGCGTCACAGCAGTTGAAATGTCCATTAAGTGGTGCTATAACTCTAATGCTCCATGATGTTTTAAAATAACATACATCTGGAACGATAGTATGAACAAAAGTGAATGTAATGTATAAATGCAATTGCAAACACCGTTTTAGCTTGTTTTTCAATATCTCATCTTTCAGCTCTTTTATCATGAGTCATGTTTTTCTCAGGATTCACACCCAAGGAACGGAGCTAGGTTGTATGGAGCTATAATCCTAACTTTATACGAAAATGATTGCTCGCTGTTTTATCGCCCCTTTCTTTCTTTTGGAAACTGCAGTGATACAGTATCTCACAAAAGTGAATACACCCCTCACATTTCAGCAACTATTTTAGTATATTTTTTGTGTATCTTGTATTAGAGCAGTTAAAATTTGGTGCTTTAAGTACAATTCTCTCATACTGACCACTGGATGTTCAACATGGCACCTCATGGCAAAGAACTCTCTGAGGATTTGAGAATTAGAATTGTTGCTCTCCACAAAGATAGCCAAGGCTATTAGAAGTTCAGTAACACCCTGAAAATTGAGCTACACTACGGTGGTCAGGGTCATACAGAGGTTTTCCAAGATGGGTTACATTCAGATCAGGCCTTGCAAGGGTCAATCAACGAAGCTGAGTACTCGTTCTGTGCGTCAGGTACAGAACCTGGATTCAAAAAACAGATGCATGAGTGTTGCTAGCATTGCTTTAAAGGTCACAAAAGTAGAAGTTCAGCTTGTCAGTGCTCAGAACATACACTGCACACTGCAATAAGTCGGTTTGCATGGGCACCATCCCAGAAGGAAGCCTCTTCTGAAGCTGGCTCACAAGAAAGCCTGCATACAGTTTGCTGAAGACAACCTGTCCAAGAGCATGAATTACTGGAACCATGTCTAGTGGTCTGATGAGACTAAGATAAACTTGTTTTGCTCAGAGGGTGTCCAGCATGTGTGGCAATGCCCTGGTGAGGAGTACCAAGAACATTGTGTCTTGCCTACAGTCAAGCATGGTGCTAGTAGCATCATGGTTGAGGGCTGCATGAGGGCTGCTATAACTGACAACTGCCTTTCTGAGGAAGCTGAAGGTGATGTGGTGGCCAAGTATGTTTCAAGACCTGAACCCTATTAATGTGGGGCATCCTCAAGCGGAAGGTGGAGAAGCACTATGTGTCTAACCTCCAGCAGCTCCGTGATATCATTATACAGGAGTGGAAGAAGATCCCAGCAACAACCTGTGCAGCTTTGGTCAATTCCATGCCCAGAATGAAAGGCAGTGCTAGATAACAATGGTGCTAACACAAAATACTGACACTTTGGACACAGTTTTGACAAGTTCACTTAAGGTGTACTCACTTTTGTTGCCAGCTATTTTGACAATAATGGCTGTATGTTGAGTTTTTTTTTTTCAGAGGACAGTAAATATATACTGCTATACAAGCTGCACATTGACTAATCTAAAATATATCATAGTTTTTTTTCTATAGTATTGTTCCTTAAGAAGATAAGCTAAAATGGTTGCTGAAATGTGAGGGGTGTACTCACTTTTGTGAGATACTGTATGTACTTATTGCTGCGTACTTTGCGTCTTGTGAAAAGTTCCCACAGGTATGTTTTCATCATGAGATCAAGTAGAACAATGAATAATGGGTCTTACAGGTTTGGTACGTCATGAGGGTGAATAATTATTGACAGAATTTTCATATTTGGGATTTTTAACAGAGACTGTCCTCAAAGAAAATACGACCCAGTTGTACGTTTTTGAATCGACCAAATACGATCCATTCTTACGTTTTAAAGTTAAGCGCCCTCTAGCGGTCGTAAAAATAATGACAGTGTCGCGTTGGATCTGACGTCATCGAATGACGTATGAGTTTTTATACGATTTCAGGGTAATTTAAACGTGTTTTACTAGGTGTAATTCGTATATATGACCACACCTAACCCTACCCTAAACCTACCCCTTACAGAAATAGTGCAAAATCATGATTTCTAGTGCATATTTAAAAAAAAAAAAAACATACAATGAAAACATATGCATACTCCGGAATCGAACCTGTGTTCATATGATCATACCACTCCGCAGTGCAACGCGCTACTAATCGACCTACACACAATGCTAAGGCTGCATTAGATACCTGTCACTGATAAGGGAGCAAATGTTGAATACGCTTTACAGAGACGTATTTGAGGATTTGTGAAAACGACTTTAGTCGGTCGTATAAATTGGAGGACATGTTGTTTTTTTCATTATAAAAGTCTTTACTGCTGACTCGTAAAACAGTCTCTTGACGACATCTAAAGTCGAAACAATGCAGCTAAAATCACCATTACGAACACACACAGCATTTTTCAATACTATAAACACTTTTAAATGCTACTATTATTTATATAAAATATTATTTATTGTAAATAGCAACAACAACCATCATAAAAGTTGCTAGGCAATTCAGTCAAACGTACAAACACAACACACTGATACACAGCCTTGAATTTACATAAACATGATAAGATTTTGCCAAAGCTATTTTCTCTGGAACAAATAATATTTTAGTGAGACCAAAGACTGCCTGTTAGATTTACCCAAAACAAATTATATCTAATGTTTAACCACTATAGAGACATCAGAGCCAGCGGTAAATTCCAGAAGATCTGGCTGAGGTGAGGCACTATCATTTATAAAATGATACTGGATTTGGGCGTCCGCCATGACACTCGCTGTTAGAAGTACCGCAAACGGAGTGATACGATTACAAACTGTGAAACGGCTGTTGGAGTTCTGATATCACTCTAATGTCACACTCCTATCAGCCAATCAGATTCGAGGACAAGAAAGAACTGATGTATAAATATATATAGGCCTATGTATCTTTTATACAGTGTGTGCCACAGATTCTCACAGCCTCATTTTCATGTCTAACTTAACTAAGGTCTTTTGGATCGCAAATTACACTGAATGATTCATTAGTGCATTGGACTGATCTGATTTTCTGTTTGCTGTTCAAATCACTAATTCAGTCGAAGTGACTCTCCCGTTAACGTCGCACCGAATCAATGATCCGGAACATCCAAAGAAACAAAGTGAACAGGAAAGGTGGTATTTGAGTGTCCGTATTTTAATATTTTGACCCTGACCCCATAATCCCAGGAACCAAATTTTGTAAAGTGTGTTCAGAGAGCATCAGTGCATTTAAACTCACAGTCACTAAGCAACTTCAAAGGCACCTGAATTATCCCCCAGCCCTCTATCTGTCTGCTCTCTGTCTCGCTCTTGCGCACTCATACCTTTCAGAGGACTGGAATCCCATGCATTTGACCCAGAGACCCTCAAGCCAACAAGCAAACTCAGCACTCACTCACTCATACATGTAATCAGATAATCAATGTATCATCATAACATAATGTACAATATCATAACTCAACCGCGGTTTTATTTATATAGCATTTAAAAGCAACAAGGCGATTTACAATTTGTAAAATCACAAGACTTCATACACTTGCAAAAAAAGCAACAAATCAGATCAAATATCTCCACTGCTTAATATTCAAATGCCAGTGTGAAAAAAAAACAGCAGGATATCTTTGAATCAATCATCAGCAATGAAGAAAATGTCTTAGAATCACTGCACACTGTATTGCCTCCAATTCCTATCATACTCATATGGTCAGCGAGTGCAAAGCTTTCTGTGAACAGATGTAAAGACAGCACACAGTATGCCAGGATAGATAGAGAGGAGAGTAACAGGGCAGATCAGTTGAAGGCATTCTTGAGTGCTGACTCAGGGGGATTTTTTGTTTTATACGGTACCATGTAATGGACTCTGTTTTGCGATCACTCCCTTTGGCTTTTCTCTGCAATCTTATAAACATAGGTAAAACCTTAAAGCGGCTCCTCCTAGAACTTATACATCTCTCTATCTCTCTATCACATACACAAGCACACTATGGATTTCACAACCCCAAACATATGCAGAGGAACTTGTGCATCAGATGCATCAGATCTGGCACCTCACTTTTCCTACTACATTAAAGGAAACTAATGCAATGTTTCTGGGAATATGACTTGATATGAAGCAGCCCTCATACTAACTGGCCCCTCTTCTCCCTTAAACACACTTACAGTAAATTGAGAGGAAAAAGTATAAATAACTCAAACAGCTTGATGCTTTATATGGAATAAAATGCCTGTCAAAAATCAATTGTGTGTAAATCAAAACCATTTTCTAAAAACTTTAAAAATACTGAGTCAAATCACTAATTGTGATTTTATGAAGGATTCCAAAAACTATGGTCAAAACAGACATTTGCTTTGTTTTTTGTTTTTTAAGGATTACTTCAAAATAAAAATTCCTGATAATTTACTCACCCCTAAGTCATCCAAGATGTTCATGTCTTTCTTTCATCAGTCGAAGAGAAATGAGGAAAACATTCAAAGATTTTTCTCCATATAGTGGACTTCAATGGGAGCCAGCAGGTTGAAGGTCCAAATTGTAGTTTCAATGCAGCTTTAAAGGGCTCTACATGATCCCAGCCGAGGAATAAGGGTCTTGTCTAGCAAAACGATTGATCAATTACTAAATTAAAAAATGTACACAAATGCTTGTCTTTTAATAGCTTGACTTGGAAAGGCCACGCGTGGCATAGACATAGTACCGACCCAGTGTTTACAAAGTGAACGTGCAAAGAAAGTCAAACAGCCTTTACAAAAAAATAAAAAATAAAAATGTACACAAAGATGTCGGACGATTTTGAATTTGGAGGAGAAAATGCAATGGAGTTTTTTTACCCTACCCTACCTTTTTGAACCAAAGAACACAGATGAAGAACTAACCATGCGTTATCTTTCCAGTGTGATTACGTAATGCGTGAAGTTGCAAGATGAGCATTTTTGGTTAAAATGTATATAAATGTTTATTTTATTTTTTTTTTCGAAAATGACCTATCATTTCACAAAATAAGACCCTCGGCTGGGATCATGTAGAGCCCTTTGAAGCTGCATTTAAAATGCAGTTTGGACCTTCAACCTCTTGGTTGAAGTCCACTATATGGAGAAAAATCCTGCAATGTTTTCCTCAAAAACCTCAATTTCTTTTTGACTGAAGAAAGAAAGAAATTAACAATTATTAGAGTAAATAATCAGGATTTTTTTGTATTATTTTGGAAGTGAAGTAATCCTTTTTAATTCTAGATTCTAGCAGCATGAATTCTTATCGACCTAATGAAGAGCTTCACCTGATGTCAGTCTGAGGAGGTGAATAAGGTAGAGAATGATGTATGGAGAGAGGAAGAGGGGAATTGAGTGACATTAAGGTAAAATCTGATGACATGCGGGCACTGAGATGGACAAACAGTGAGTTGGTGTCACTAGTGGGGGGTCTGTGATACTGATATCTTTTAGTCTGGGAGCAAGTGTATATGTATGTGCGTTTGCATCTTTAGCACTGTTCTGACTGGAGTTTTGGGTCTCGTTCAGACCCCAGCATGCACTGGAGCAGGACAAGGTGACAGGAGAAGTAATGAAGATGAATGTGTGTGTGTGTTTCTGAGAAGGCTGCTTTTCTGCTCAGATTAAGATCAGGCTTGCTGATAAAAATGCCCGCCAGGCCACTCAGAAACCCAACACTCCTCTCTTCTCTTCTCTTTCCTCACCTCTCTTCATTCCCCCCTTTTCCCATTCCCTTCATCTCCGTCCATTCCTCTTGTATGAGTACAGGAATGAGCTTTTGGTTTCTGTCTTCCTTTAAAGTCTTTTCAATATAAGTTCATTTAACTGCAAATATTTCCCTCACTTTTTATGTACAGTATGTGTGAGAGAGAGCTGAAGGTCCGCTACAAAACATTGTTTTGGTAACAATGACAAAAATACTGTACTGAGTACTGTAATGATGAGTACTGTAGGGTCAGGGAGGTTTGAAATAAAGTTCTGAGATAAAAAGGGGACGGGGGATTTTATTTTTTTTTCTTGGACATCATGACATCAAACAGCCTCTAGCAACAAGCCTGACGTCTGCTGCGTGACAACACAATTACAGCTAGTCAGAACATATACTCTTTGTTTAAGGTCAGGAAGATTTTTTTTTAAAGAAATGAATCATTTACACAATACATTGACAAAATAAAGACTTCATTTTAAGATAAATGCTGTTCTTTTGAACTTTCTGTTCATCGAAGAATCCTGAAAGAAAACATATCACAGTTTCCACAAAAATATAAAGCATCACAACTGTTCAGCATTGATGATAATAATAAATGTTTTTTGAGCATCAAATCAGCATATGATTTCTGAAGGATCATGAGACACTGAAGACTGGATTTAGTGTCTGCTGAAAATCAACTTTGCCATCACAGGAATAAATTACATTCTGAAACATTTTAAGACATATTCCATATTGTGATAATATTTCACAGTATTACTCTTTTTACTGTGTATTTGAAAATAAATGCAGCTTTGGTGAGCATAAGAGACTTCATTAAAAAACGACAGCGTATTTGGTGTTTAATATACAGTTACAGTTGAAGTCAAAAGTTTACATACGCCTTGCAGAATCTGCAAAATACAAATTATTTTACCAAAATAAGAGAGATAATACAAAATACATGATATTTTTTATTTAGTACTGACCTGATTAAGATATTTCACGTAAAAAACATTTATATATAGCCCACAAGAGAAAATAATTGTTGAAATTATAAAAATTACCCTGTTCTTCAGAAAAATCCTTCAGGTCCCACAAATTCTTTGGTTTTTCAGCATTTTTGTGTATTTGAACCCTTTCCAGCAATGACTGTACGATTTTGAGATCCAACTTTTCACACTGAGGACAACTAAAGGACTCATATGCAACTACTACATAAGATTCAAATGCTCACTGATGATCCAGAAGGAAAAATTATGTATTAAGAGTCAGGGGTGTAAACTTTTGAACGGAAAAGGAGATATGTGCGTTTTTCTTAATTTACCTAAATATATATATATATATATATCATTTAGTACTGCCCTTCAGAAGCTACAGAAGATACTTCATGTTCCACAGAAGACAAAAAAAAAGTTAAATAAAAAGTTTACATTTACATTTTACATTTACATTTAGCCTGATAGTCAAATTCAAAAAGTTTTCACCCCCCGGCTTCTAATGCATCGTAAAAAAGTAAACATACATTTGAAGTAAAAAAAAAAACATCTTCATCTGTCCAACTAATAAATTTGACCTCATGAGAAACCCTTCTTGTTTATCACTGACATTAAAACGGTCTGTCATGCTTCACTATGTTATTTTGTTAAATTCTGAGTCCTCTTCATCTGACGGGATATTTTATGATGGACGAAGTGAATAGTAGAGTGCCATATGAGATAATTTATTGTATTCATCTTGAAAAACATCTCTTCTCAGAACTGAGGCTGTAGCACCCAAAATGGGCTGTAGCACAACTTCTCTGAACCAAGTTTCATAAATCACTGTATGAAACCTGGATCCTAATCAGGGTCATGCACCCTCTCACCCGCCAGCGGAATTAGGACAGACCCAAACAGACCACTCAACGGGGGCCAGATCGGTGGCATTAGTCAGATACCATGCTGCCTATTTATTTGCTGGTGACATGTGGCTGCAGGCAACACTGATCTCTCTCTATCCCTCTGTTTCTATATCTCTCTATCAGGGCCCTGATCCTCTAGGGTCATATTAAGTGTGTTTAAGGCCACTGTTAAATGGCCTGAATTATCATACTGTAGCGATTAGTAATAATGGTCCACAGCTCATTCAAGGCAATCTGAGAATTGTACCGCAGCCTTATTGTGCACATCTGCTGCCCTATGAGATCATACTATACTTAGGAAACACTGAATGTTTGACAGATTACAATAATTTCACTTTTACAAAACAACATTTTTAGGCCCGTTTAAAAACAAACAATATATAAACAAAACAGTAGAGTAAATGCTCACAATATGTTTTCATTCGTAAGTAATCAAGCTACAGCAGGTTTTTGCATTGAGCTAGAGTCTTCACCTGTTTCTCAAAGTATACATTGACACAATGCCTAACTGGATATTTGAATGATTAAACAGACTTTGTGCATTACCTCTGTCTTTCGCAGCAAGTGCACAGTGAAGAAACCAAATGTTGTCTGAATGACCTGTATAGATGCTGAATGAAGCCAAGTAACAGTCACATTATTTAGGTCAGTTAGTCCTATTTCGCTAAAAAAAAAGGCCTGGTATGGCTGACTTGACATGACATTTTAAAAAGACAAATTGTTGTTTTGGTTCCACTAAAATTGACTTTTAAAGTGCATGTAAACTAACTAAAGGTACACTATTAATAAAGATGCTTAAGCTGTCAGTGGGGCGGTACCTTTCTCAATTTTCTTTTTTTCTGAGCAGTATGATGTCATACTGTTCAGGCTCCGCCCCCATAACGGTCCCATATTACCGTATGTCCACCCTCAGCCAGCAGTATGCTGTCCTCTATTTTCTCTGTGCTCAGGCAGCTGTAGCAACAATGTAGATGTTTTGTAGTTGGATGTAAAAGTGAACATTAAAAGTCTTCATTTTCTCCTTATATTAGAGCCAGTAAGAAGTAAGAGAGGGGCGGAGTAAGCAGTAGCTCATAATCATTTAAAGATACATGCACCAAAAAAGGTCGCTGTAAGCAGAGCTGTTTTTGAAAAGTAAGGTAAAAATGGCGTTATTTTACACGATCATTGAAGAATTTTAACCAAAGTATGTTTTAGATATTTAATGAAAACTTTAAAAAAAATTCATACCAGCTTGTGGAAAATAGGCATCCGATGTCCCCTTTTAAAGGTACATATTAGTACCTAAAGTGTACATATTAGTACCTAAAAGGTACAAATGTGCACATTTTGAAAAGTTACCACACCAGTGACAGCTTTGTACCTTTTTTTGTGTGTACGATCACATTAGCAAAATGTATTACCTGTTGTCGATAGTGTAGCACAGTATTTCATGAAGCACAGCTCACATAGAAGT
Source organism: Cirrhinus molitorella (assembly GCA_033026305.1). Taxonomy (NCBI): domain Eukaryota; kingdom Metazoa; phylum Chordata; class Actinopteri; order Cypriniformes; family Cyprinidae; genus Cirrhinus; species Cirrhinus molitorella. The sequence continues at coordinate 15,000,045 of CM065125.1, read as the reverse complement.
CACTTGCAAACCAAGCAGCTTTCTGTTGGTCAATACGGCAAATTGTGTCTTGAACACAATGAGAAATCAGCGTGGGAAAATCTTTTGCCTTCATGTGAAATTCCTAGTTGTGTAGATTCCCATTGTAGTGACTGGATTTTGCTACTGAAAATTCACTGAACAACCTTAAATGTGACTGCAGTTTTGCAGCATTTCTGCTGCATAACTTGCTTTATACAGAAAACAAAGTGATTTGTTGTTGAAGAATGGTGTATTTTGTTTGATAAGTGCTATAAATGTTCTCAATATTGGTTATTGAATGTTATTACAAAATTGACCATTGTAAAAACATATTTTTCCAATAAAAGCAGATCTTCTGAAACCCGTTGTTGTACCTAATCAAGGAGAAAAGATTGCAGGACATGCCATGGTTAGAAAACAAACTGAAAATCACAAGCAGACACAAGCCCCACTGTGACAGAGGCTTGTTCAAAGCTCCCTCTGCCCTGTCATTAAACTAATCAGCTCATTATTGGACAGTTCAGGCTGGTCACGTTTTGTAGAAAGGGAGGCCCTTTTATTAAGCAGTGCTTACGTCTGAGATCTCTTCTAAGATACCCAAATACAAACTCTGATTTAAACCAAGGGGTTAATTTCTGATTCCTTAAGGCAAAGCTGAATTTTCAGCAGCCATTTCTCCAGGCTTTAGGGGCACATGATCCTTCAGAAATCATCCTAATAAAATCATTTGGCACTTAAGAAACATTTCTTATCATATTATCAATGTTGAAAACTGTTTCATATATCTTAAATATCTTACTGGCCACAAATTTTGATCAGCAGTGTATATATGCCAAGTTCTTTCATGAAACTCTAGATGGCGCAGGCGGATGGGTCCTTAATACAAACTGATGATATTTAGTGTTAAAGGAGAATTCACTTCCAGAACAGAAATTTACAGATAATTTTCTCAAACCTTGTTATCCAAGATGTTCATGTCTTTCTTCAGTCGTAAAGAAATGTTGTTGTATGTTTTTTGAGGAAACCATTTCAGGATTTCTCTCCATGTAGTGGACTTGTATGGTGGCTGTGAGTTTGAACTTCCAAAATGCAATTTAAATGCTCCTTTAATGGGCTCTAAACCAATCCCAGCCGAGAAAGAAGGGTCTTATCTAGTGAAGCGATCGGTTATTTTCTAATTAAGGTATGTTGAAAAACTCCCATCTCATTTTCTCCTCCAACTTCAAAATCATCCTACAGCCGATTTCAAAGACAGAAATCTGTGAATGGTTACATAAAGAACCATAAACATCTGAAGAACCTTTCCGTTTCACAAAAGGATCTTTGTGGTGAAAGAAGGTTCTTCAGATTATAAAAAGGTAGGAAAGAGATGGTTCTTTAAAGAACCTTTGACTGAATGGCTCTTTGTGGAACCAAAAATGGTTGTTCTATGGCATCGCTTGAAGAACCTTTTAAAGCACCTTTATTTTTAAGAGTGTAGGTTATAGTTTATTTAGGACATTTAAGTAACTTTTATGAATGTGCCTTAAAAAAATCCCCAGGTGTGCATCTTAGACAAAACAAAGGCAGTGATATATTTTAAGATCAGTCAGTGCAAGTTTCTTTCATTTGAAACAGTTCAGACTTACATTTTAGTCTAGAACTAGGCTTAAGCCTGGTCTGTGAAAACAGGGGTACATCGTGAAAGTGAATGTGCAAAGAAGATCAAATTCCCTTTACAAAAAAGGTAAAACAATATGGGCATTTGAGGTTAAGTATATACTTTTTTTTTTTTTTTTTTTTTTTTTCTTCCTCAGCTGAGATTGTTTAGAGCCCTTTGAAGCTGCATTTAAACTGCATTTTGGAAGTTCAAACTTGCAGGCACCATAGACTATATGGAGAGAAATCCTGAAACGTTTTCCTCAAAAACCATCATTTCTTTATGAGTGTAAAAAGAAAGACACAAACATCTTGAATGACAAGGGGGTGAGTAAATTATCTGTACATTTTTGTTCTGGAAGTGAACTTCTCTTTTAAACTACTTGGCACAAGCTGATTGGTTCATGTTGCACACACAGACAATCAGCTTGAAGCTTTACATTTAAATGACTGGCTAGCATTCACTATAGCATTTCACCGCACTTTCAGAAACCCTCCACCTCCCCAGCTCCACCTGTATAGATCAGCTACAGGTTATTATTTATGCTATTTGTGCAGCAGCAGCAGTATGTCTTAAATTCTCACAGCAGCATATCTGTGTATATATGGGCAGTAGCAAGTTCCTGTACTTGCAATAGTCCACAACAACAGCAATAACCAACAGCAGCAGCAATTCAGCAGTGTAGCAGATCTATTCCACCAAGACCGAATACATTAACATTGTCATATCAATTACCATGCTAAAATCTTCCATAAGTTGTCATGATAGAAATATATTTTATGTCTAAATATTTATTTCATTATAGTATAATAGATATTTTACCAGTGCTCAATTCAAAGTGAACTTGTGCTGTCATGGCATCATTATGCTGCAATTAGTCACATGACATTTATATCTAAGGTAATTGGCTTTAAAAAACCTGGCAGGAGAGCATGCTGTAGAAGAGCAAAATAAAATGACTCTTTATGTCATACTTAATGTCTTTATATGAACTTCTGCTGAAAAAATAATAACACAGTTAACAAGTACCACAGCACAGGAGAGCTAAAGAGAGCTTACACCTCTACCAGTCACAGCTGTTAACACCTTTCTTCATGTTTACACAGGCAATGGTGAGTTTTATAATAACATGTCATTTTCGCTCAACTGTTAGCTAATGTCCTTAGTGCATGCTCATTTATATTATTAATATAACCTCTGTATCTTCCAGAGAAACTCTCTGTTAGGGCTCCATGTGGAGTGAGCAGCCCACATAGCTGTCATCCATTTTGTCCTCTTGAGCCCCTCTGACCAGCCTCATTCAGTCTGTTATATTCGGTACCGATAGTCAGGGTAAAATACTGTCCAGTATGGCCACGTGTGATGTATGTTAAGCACACAGATGTGTTTTCAATAACATGTGATGTAGATATTCAGCTATTAGCCATGATAATATCTGATAGGCTCAGAGTCAGTTTAAAATATTATTTTAAAAGCAGCACACCTTTTGTCACAAAACAACACTCACAGAACAAAATTCTCACGTCAAAACGAAACAAAAAAATACATCAACATGTTACAGCACAGGTTGTTCTTGAATCTTTAACCTTTATCGTCCTCTGATCAATTCCAAAAAAGAGAGAAAAAGAAAGAGAGAGAAATCTGCCATATTGGGCAAAGTGTGCAAGGCGCTCATGAGAAATGTAGATTTCGGTTGTAGTGCTTTCAAAAAGTAGGTTCAAATAAAGCCATGCAACAAATAAGAGGGATTCGGGGGCAGGTAAAAAAATGCAAGGGATGGACTTCATATCCCAGAATGCCATGGACAAAATCCTGAGGAACGGGAGGAAGTGGGGGTGTCTCAGGTCTGGTCCAGCCATTCGGCACGTTTAGGAGCTTTGCAGGTGTGAATGTCGACAGACTCCTCGCAGTCTTTGCACTCGACGGCGCAACACCACTTAAACTTACACTCGCACTTGGTGATGCGCTTTATGCGCGTGGTGTCGTAGCCCCGCCCACAACACATGACCTCACAGCCGTCGGTCCCCCGGGACGTCTTGTTACAGACACGACCAGCAGTACCCAATGAACCTAAAACATAAAGAAGGAAAATGATTACAAGATACAGATTTTACATTGGCCGACCAGTGGTGGCCCACAATATACACTGTAAGAAAATGTAAAATGTGGTTTGTGTAAAATAACAACAACAACAAACGTACTGGCATCTGGGACAAGTGCAAAATTCAAAATACAAGAAAAAAAACATTTTAAAAAATAATTTTTTTAATTTCCTTTAAATTAAAAGGGAAATTGATTGCAAAATTCACTTTTAACACATGGTCTTAACACATGGACACAACCACCCTACAATGATAAAAATACATTTACTCATTTTTTTAACACAAAAAACCTAAAGAGTCTCAATTATGAAGCTGTTTTGATTTTCTGTGCTGTATAACACCATACTGCTCAGACTCCGCCCACAACTGCTGACGGACTGTTCCGTATTAGCATATTTTCTTCCTCAGCCAGTTGTAAGTTGTCCGCCATTTTCTCCACGCTCAAACAGCTGTAGTGACAACAATATCTTATAAGTGATGCAGGTGTTTTGTAGTTTGATGTAAAAGTGAACAAAAGAGTCTTAATTTTCTCCTGACATCAGAACTTCTGAGGACAAGGTGGATTTTTTTTTTTTTTTTTTGGCAAATTTGCAAACTGCCTTTCCTCTTCCATGGAATGAAATAGGCTGCTGTGAACAGAGCTGTTGACAAAGTAAAAAGGGTGCTGTTTTACGCGATCATTGAGGAATTTTAACCAAAGTATGTTACCAGGTGGTGGAAAATGAGCATCCGATGTCCCCTTTAATACAAATTCTTTAATACAAAATAAAGCTTTTTAATGTATTAAGTCCACCACAAAAATTTATCAATAAATGAAAAAAAATCATCAAATAGTTAGTTAAATTAAGTTAAATCATCAAATTAAGTTAAATTAAATTAATGAAAATCTAAATATAATTTTACTAAGATATATTCAGAGTGGAAAATTATATTTATATATTTTTTATATATATATGCACCATGCTCTTTTATTATTCAAATCTTATTTTCATTATTAAAATATTCATTTTTTAATAATCTTATTAATTATGATGTAATTTATTTATTCATTTAAATTGTAATAATATATTTAGTATGTATTTCTATTTTACATTTCTACATTTATTGTTTATATTAGTATTTATAATCATGTTTCACTTTTTCACTACCAGAAAACTCAATTAAAAGGTTAATCACAAAAAAAAAAAAAAAGTGTAAATGCTTATTTCTTGTGATCAACAAATTACCATAAAACCCTGATGTACCAAATATGATACATAAAATACATGCTTTATGTGATCTTTTTTTAAATACATATTTTTGTATAAAGGTTCAATAAACCAGTGGTTCTCAACTCCAGTCCTCGCCCTCGCGGCCCACTGCTCTGCACATTTTGTATGTCTCCCTCATTTAATGCACCTGATTCAAATCATCACCTCATTAGGAGAAAGATCCATGAACTGAACTGAGTGTGTCAGATTCAGAAACATACAAAATGTGCAGAGCAGTGGGCCCCCGAGGACATTCAAAAATGTTTTATATGTCAGGATTACAGAGATAATGTAGTCCAGGTTGTATAATAATAACATGAACAGATTCAGTTTGAAATACAGATGCAGAAATACACACTTAGAAGTAAAGTTTCTTAACCTGTTATTAGTGACCTATTATGCCCTTTATAAAATATGTAATATAAGTCTCAGGTGTCCACAGAATGTCTCAGTGAAATTTCAGCTCAAAATACCCCACAGATCATTTATTACATAACTTTGAAAATGCCTATTTTGAGTGGAAGCAGAAACACGCGGGTTTTTTTTTTTTTGCATGTCTCTTTAAATGCAAATGAGCTGCTGCTCCCCGGCCCCTTTACCAGAATATAACTGTGCCTTAATATCTTTTACCTTGGATACTTTGTCAAAAAACATCTGTTTGGTTTTGATTATCATGTCTATCATGCATTTTAAACCATATTAGTTTAAACTTCTGACAGGGTTTTCTGAGTGCACACATCCGAAGCATGCGCACAGACAGTGGCTGTCACACGGCATGTGAGTACTAAACTGAATTCTCTTTCATGTCTTATTGCACTTAAACTGTCAAATACACACACGTTTATGTTAAAAACACACAGGAGTTACAAAAACACTTGGTTATGTCTGTGAAGGTAAACAGCTGGGAAAGAAACTGCATGTTTATATTAGATCTGTGTGGTAGCAGCATAATATACAGTAAATAAATCAATAAATCCACTGCTCTCTTGTCTTCTCTGAGGGGACTCTAAATAGTGTTCTGTGCTTGTGTGTAACAGTTAGCAAGCTTTGGTAAACTTTTGCAATGGTTGTAAAAACAAAATGGCAGCAATGTTGGTGGAAAAGTGCAGATTAAGGGGCGGTAATATTATAATTATCCTTCAAATGACACTTCCTATGTTACCAAAACATACTAGGTTGTTAGGTTGCTAGGTTGTCATTTTTTTTACGTTTTCTGGGTTGGTAGATACACCGGTGACCCAATTATACTATTTAAACATGGGAAAAGTCAGATTTTCATGATATGTCACCTTTAATTGTCATTGATGGATCCAAAAAGAACCTTTTACAGTCATGAAATATCTTCATTGTACAAAAGTGAAAAAAGTTATTAAAATGTTCTTACCACTAAAAAAAAAAAATCTTTTAAGAACTGTTCATTGGAATGTTAATTGGGGAACCTAAAATGGTATTGCTACTTTTTACAATTTTTTTTTGTTTGTTTTTAAGAGTTTACTTGCTAACATTCTTGTAACACAGAGTAACAAGGAAAGTAAAACCACACATAAGAAGGTTGGTGTTTTGGTGAGTCTGTATGTTGTTGTTGCGCAAGGTTAAACACACAGTGGACAGTGATGGTGGAAAAAAATCTCTGTCTGCCCTGTGGCCATGAGAACCAGAGAGTGATGGTTGTGCTGGCAGCTTTGAAAGAATGGGATTTGAAAAATGAGCCTGTTGTATCCTTGGGGTGCAAATTCCACTGGGGTGGTGGTGCTGCTGGTGGTTGGGGGTAAGCGCATTGACCCTCTGAAATCACTGAGCTGTGAGCTGTCTGTCTGACCCAAACATACACTCAACCCATCACACTGATGCATGAGCTGCAGAACTGGTCTCAGAAAGCAGAGAAACACACTGTCCTAGTCAGGTGACGTGGCACGTTTCCAGTATATGCTGTCTAAACTAGTCGGCTAGTCAGTTTCAAGAATGTCCTGTATAATTAGGTAGTTTCCACGTTTCTTATGAGGTGTTCACATGTGTTCTTGGGTTCAAAAACAGCTAAATAGGACTGAACACAACAGAATATTTAACTGTTTCTGACCAATTGAACATGGTTTTTTTGCAGGTATTCCACATACATGCAGAGGTGTGTGAAAGGATCAAGGATTAAAAGAGCAAAAAACTCCCATCCCACCTCTTCTGACCCTGTCAAAGCCTCTTTTGCCCTTTTTACCCTGAAGCTTTATGGTTAGGTTTAGGGCAGGGCAGGTGTGAGAGTCAATTTACCTTAGTTACTGAATCCTATCCTTCTCTACACCATCGAGCCATGTAAAAATTAACATGGCCTACTACTATGAATCTCAGGAGTGAGGATCCTCTGAGGCCTGTGACAGGTGACTCAGTCTATTAGTCTTGTTGAATTAAACACTTTATAGTATCTCATAAACAGGATATTCCAAGGAATTGATACTATATTATGTTTTCTCATTCATCAGATGATGATCTAACTCCTAATTCTAAGAAATCTATGTGAAAGTTTGACTTTAATTGTATTAATACTGAGTGAGTCAGCAGCAGCAAAGATAACTATTTGTGTCATTAGTAATGCATGCGTCACAGAATAGTTTAATGCTACTTGCAATATTACTAAATGAGTTTACACTGCTTGTAAGGCATTGCTGATATTCTTCAAACATTCAGCCTTAGTTTATTCTAAACTCTTTAACCATAATTATTAAACAACTGGACAATTAATTTAACCTGGATAGCTTAACATTCAGATTTTGTGTATATTTTTTGATTTTGTGTAGATAATATCAACCTTAAAGGGATAGTTCACCCAAAATTTAAAATTCTGTCATTAATTACTCACCCTCATGTCATTCCAAACCCATAAGACCTTCATTAATTTTTGGAAAAACAAATTAAGATACTTTTGATTAAATCTGAGAGCTTTATGACCCTGCATAGACAGCAATGCAACTGACACATTCAAGGCCTAGAAAGGTAGTATGGGCATCATTACAATAGTCCATCAACAGTGGCTCAACCTTAATTTTTTGCTACGAGAAAATTTTTGTGCAAGTCATCCTTTCCTTCGAAGTCTTCAGACATGTTTATGAAAACTCTTTTATGTACAGCGTGCGTCGTCCTCTGCTTGTAAACAAAGTGCAGTGCATCCTGGTTCTACGTCAGAACGCTGGCTCCTGCGTCAGCAGCACGACATGCATGCGTCATGTATTCTCATGAACAAGGTTGAACCACTAATGTCAAAAGGACAGTTTTATTGATGTCCTTACTACTTTCCTGGACCTTGAATGTGTTGCTGTTGTGTTGCTGTCTATACAGCATCAGAAAGTTCTCAGATTTTAATAATTAATTTGTGTCCCAAAGATGAACAAAGGTCTGACAGGTTTGGAACGACATGGGGGTGAGTAATTAATGACATAATTTTCATTTTGGTTGAACTATGCCTTTAAGGGTGGTATCATTGATTCATTTGTAAACTTTATGCTTTTTTAGAAATTCATGCTGCTTATGTAAACTGAGCTTTTAACACTGTTAGTGTCTTGTAAGCAGTGATAATTCCTCAAGGAAACAAATATTTAGTTATTTACTGTTTTGTACTTTTTCACTTTCTTACCTGCAGCTTTGTCCATGACACAGTAATCAGGTGAGTTTTCAAAGTACACCAGATCATTTTTTGTGGCTTTTCTGAAGTCCTTATTGGCTACTGTGAATCCTGTCCCATCTTGGTTCATGGTGACCTCGATGGCTCCGTTGTATTTTTTGCGAAGGTAATCTCCTGTTTTACGGAAATCCGACATTGCCAACCAGCAGGTTCTCAGAGTGCACGACCCACTGACTCCATGACATTTACATTCCAGCTTCATAAAGCGCTTTACAGCCTGTAAAACAGAGAAACCAGGAAAACATCCTCAGTAGCAAGTACAGTTGAAGCCAAAAGTTTACATACACTTTGCAGAATCTGCAAAATGTTAATTATTTTACCAAAATAAGTATGTGTATGTGTTTTCTATTTAGTACTGACCTGAATAAGATATTTCAACATAAAATACATTTACATATAATCCACAATAGAAAATAATAGTTTCGTATATAAAAATTACCCTATTCAAAAGTTTACATACACTTGATTCTTAATACTGCGCTGTTACCATGAACCACAGCTGCTTTTTTTGTGTAGTGATAGTTGTTCATTAGTCCCTTGTTTGTCCTGAACAGTTAACCTGCCTGCTGTTCAGAAAAAATCTTTTAGATCCCACAAATTCTTTAGTTTTTCAGCATTTTTGAGTATTTGATCCCTTTCCAACAATGACTGTATGATTTTGAGATCCATTATTTTTGGACTCACATGCAACTATTACAGAAGATTCAAACGCTCTCTGATGCTTCAGATGAAAACATGATGCATTAAGAGCCGGGGGTGAAAACTTTTTGAATTCAAAGATCAGGCTAAATTTAAAACTTACTGTGTCTTCTGGGAAATATGTAAGTATCTTCTGTAGCTTGATATAAAAATATGATATTTAGGCAAAATAAGAAAAATGTTTCCTTCTGAAGCATCAGTGAGCATTTGAACCTTCTGTAATAGTTGCATATGAGTCCCTCAGTTGTCCTCAACTGAGGAACTCAAAAAAAAGGACCTCAAAATCATACAGTCCACATTGTTGGAAAAGGTTCAAATTCACAAAAATGCTGAAAAACCAAAGAATCTGTGGGACTTTTCTGAAGAACAGCGGGCAGTTTAACTGTTCAGGACAAACAAGGGACTCATTAACAACTATCACTTTTAAAAAAAAAAAAAAAGCACTGGTGGATCATTCAGGTAATATATGTATGTAAATTTCTGAACGGGGTAATTTTTATAAATTCAACTATTATTTTCTCTTGTGGACTATATGTAAACAATTTTTTTTGTGAAATAACATGCATTATGTATGATCCCTCTTATTTTGGTAAAATAATTAACATTTAGCTGATTCTGCAAGGTGTATGTAAACTTTTGACATCAACTGTATATGACCAGATTCCACGTGGCCAAAAATGTAAATAGAGTTTTACAGGAACTTTATCATAGAACAATGTCAAAGTATTAGCATTTCTTTGCCAAAAACTGTGCTGATTACTTGTAATTGCTGTTCATTCAATAGGAGATTTTGTAAGGTTAGTTATACTATCTTGAATGTATATAATCTTACCATTCTCCCACAGCGGTTGTTATGAAGGTTCATGAGCGCTCGTGCGTCTTTCACAGTTCGTTCTTTTGCATCTACAAAGGCTTTGGCAAACTTTATCCCATAGTTGATGTTATCACTGCAGCCACCCCAGTCAAATTCTCCTCGTTCGTCGCTGGCCCGGCCACGCTTGTGGGGGTCACAGTTGCATGTTTTCAGCTCCCCCTGACTGCAGGCGCGGGTAATGGCAAAAACCACTCCCGCTGAGGAGATTGCGTATACGAATGCCGCCTCACGACTGCCTGCAAAGAGTCATGAAGCCAAAACAAACACATTCAGGTTCTTAATCAGACACTCACAAACACTTAATTAAACCTTACGCTCTGATATAATCGCAAACAGCACTTTTGATTTGTCCGCTACAGACCTGCTCATAGAGGCATGACTAGTTCCAGTGTGAGTGTTTTGTTTAAATATTAGTACAGGCCTAATCCCTCCAGGGTGGCCCATTCTCTGCTAGGATAAATTGTTTGAAGGCTAGCAGTCTGATAGTGAACTGCCACAGTTATTTTCTAGCCTTAACCTGCTATTTCTAAGCGTCCTGCATGTTTAGATTCACGTCACTCAGACTGATTCCTTTAGCCTGACTGAATATAACAAAAAAATCCTTGTAATTGTCCAATTTTGTGATTGCACCAAATGTGTTTCACAACTTGTATTATGGAATGTACACATTTTGTTAAAGAAATTAATAGAAAAAAATATCATTATTAAGGGATATACTGGTAACACTTTACAATAAGGTTCAGTTAGTTAACAACATTAGTTAACATGAACGAAGAATTAACGATACATCTACAGCATTTATCAATCTTAGTTAATGTTAATAAAATTGTTATTAAAATAACAAGTTGTTTTTGTTTACATTAATGACTCAATTCAGTTAATGCACTGAATTGAGTCATGAACTAACATGGAACAAACAATGAACGACTGTGTTTTTATAAACTAATATTTAACGAAGATTAATAAATAGTGTAATAAATGTATTTTTTCATAGTTTGTTTATGTTAGTTAATACATTAACTAATGTTAACCAATGACACCTTATTGTAAAATGTTACTGACATATCAATAGATTTAGGTTAGATTATTAAAGCCAATAGTTTTCAAATTACATGACATTTTTAAAACTGTAAATATATCTGTTAATGTGGAGTACAGTAGCATTTAAATAAACTAGAAGGTATCTATATTCTAGTTAATATAAATAAATTCCACAGAATTAAAATGTTGTCTTAATGGGGTATTTTATTTTAGGACCCCCTGCCCAGATCTCTGCGTAAAGTTATTCTTCTCACGCTGCTCTAAAGTCGTTTTCAGTTTCCTGTGGCAGCTAAAATGTGTTTCGGTGATCTGTGTAGTACAATGACATCTGGAGGATATCTATGTTTGAATCGCTCCATCATTCATACAGATAGATATTCTCTGAAGAAAAATAGATTTTTTTAATAGTACAGTTGCTGTTTATAGGAGAATCCTCTCTTGGCAAGCGCTCCAATTCTAATTCCATTTCATAAACTGAATACGCACAGTGCTGCGAGAGTCTGTCCGGCTGCCAGAATCATCTCTCCAAACATTTACATCCACTATGCCTGTTTATGTGGTAAAGAGGCATAGAGAATGCTGGAGGGATGATATTTTCACACAGGGATCTCTGGAACGCTGTATGAAAGCCAAACAGAAAGCACATTTACAGTGCAGATTTCTTAAGTAAACTTCAGGTTCGGACTGAATTAAATGATCCTGCGGGGTTTCGTCTGTTTATCACACCTGGCCAGGGATTTGTGTGAATGTGGCTCAATTTTCCTCTGAGATCCGAGTTGTTTCATTAATATCCCGCAGTGATAAACAGCAATGGACGTGTCGAGAGAATAACTGTTTAAAATGTCATTATTCTATTCTAATCTATACTGATATACTGTGGTGACATTATAGTATGATTATCTAGGTATTTACCATATGTAATATGTGTATCTGACTGGGGAAATGCACACACACACACACACACACACACACACAGACACATATATTATAAAATAATAAATAAATAAATACTTAAAAAAAAATCCATTGCATATCAAGGCTGCATTTCTTCTATCAAAAATACAGTAAACATAGTAATATTGTAAAATATATACTACCATAAGATTTTAATGTTTTTTTAAAGAATAATCTTCTGCTCACCAAGCCTGCATTTATTTGATCCAAAATACAGCAAAAACAGTAATATTTTTGCTATTTAAATTAACTGCTTATGATTTAAATATATATTTTTATTATATATTTTTTATTAAAAATATTTTTTATTGTAATTTATTCCTGTGATCAAAGCTACATTTTCAGTATCATTACTGCAGTCTTCAGAAATTATTCTGATATGCTAATTTGCTATTCTAAAATATTTATTATTATTATTATTATTATTAATATTTAAAACAGTTGAGTACACTTCTCAGGATTCTTTGATGAATAGAAAGATCCAAAGATCAGCATTTACCTGAGATAAAAAGCTTTTGTAACATTATAGAAATTATAGTCATTAATACTTTTATTTAGCAAGGATGCTTTAAATTGAAATTATATATGAAGTAATGATAAAGACATTTAGAATGTTACAAGATTTTTATTTCAGATAAATGTCGTTCTTCAGAACTTTCTATTCATCAAGGAAACCTGAAAAACTTATACTCAGCTGTTTTCAACATAATAATAATTGTAATTTTTTTTTTTTTTGAATATTAGAATGATTTGACCTTGTGACTGGAGTAATGATGCTAAAAAAAAATTTAAACAGTACACAAAAAATTTACTTTGGATCAAATAAATGCAGGCTTGGTGAGAAGAAGAGACTTCTTTAAAAACAATGCAAAACTTTTGGACTCAAAACTTTTGAATGGTAGTGTATAATAACATAATACATATAAATTAGGGCTGTCAATCACATCAATAATAAAAGTTTATGTTTACATACTATATGTGTGTGTTTACTTTGTATATTTATTATGTACATATAAATACACCACATACATGTATATATTAAAACGAAATATTTATATGTATATATATATTTATACCTGTATACAATTTAGACTATAAATAAATATAAATATTTATGACATAAATCTAAAATATTTTTCCTTAATATATACATGCATGTGTGTGTATTTATATATACATAATAAATATACACAGTACACAAATATATAGTATGTAAACATAAACTTTTATTTTGGATGCGATTAATCGCTTGACAGCACTAATATAAACATAATAATAAACTGTAATAATAAATGCATAAATAAAATAACTAATAATAATAACACTAATAATACTAGATAAATTAAATAATACAGGGTATGCAACTCAAAGTGCTTCACAAGCATAAAACAAATATTAAGAATACAATTTCAGTATGATAATAAAAACTTAAAATGATTCAACACGTATAAACAAACAGAAGAATCAAAAAGAAAATAAAGCAAAAAGTACACACAAATAACAAGAATAAAAAATAGAAACAAGTACATTAAAAATAATGATGATAAATAGTATAAATAAAATATGAAATATACATAATATAATAAAATAATATAATATCAATAAAACTGTGTGATTTATTTAAATGTGATTTAATGTCATGATGGCAAAATTTTCAGCCTCATTACTCCAATCTTCAATGTCACATGATCCTTCAGAAATTTTTTAGCTCAAAAATAGAAAGATATTTAAATCTTTTTGCAGGTTAATATTTTTTGTAGAAACCATGACACATTACTGTTTAAAGGTTTGAGGTACTATAGATAATATGATAACTTATTCAGCCAAGACAAATTAATTTGGCCAAAAGTGACAGTAAAGGCATTTATAATGCTACAAAATATTATTTATATTTTTTATATGATTTTATAAATAATATTATTAGTAGTGTTGTGAATAAATACTGCTAATTGATAATAAAAATTAAAATAAATATGATAACATAATATTTTTTTCCTTTTGTTACATTTGGTAACATATGGCCAAAAAAGAAAATGCTGTACTTTTATTATTATTATTATTATTATTATTATAGGCAAAAAAAAAAGTTTAAAAAAATAATGTATTGTATATGTAATGTAAAAACTGGTATTTTTTCTACTCAAACTGGTTTCGGAACAGTAATATTACAGAAGGAACACTTGAACAGACATGTTAAAATACTGAGTGTGCTTGGAGTGAACCGACTGAACCAAAATGCAGACTTGGTAAGTACAAAATACTTTTTTCCAAAAATATAAAAAAGTCATAATTATTAATTTGTCTGCTGTTGCCTCCAAAACGCATACTGACACATTTCTAGTACTCACTGCGCTGTATGACTCTCCCAAAAACGGTATGGTCTCTGTCCAGGGCGCTGCAGTTCCAGCGGTGATGACGGAATTGATGCTGGCACTCTCGAATCCACTCTTTGGCCCCTCCCCCTATCGACTGCATAATGTCTGGATACTTTTGACACAACTGCCTCTGTTTATTCACCAGCCCTGGAATATTGTCACAAATCACACGGGCACCAAGGGCTCCAATATACCTGAAACACAGACACAAAAACAGAAGCTTAAATCCTGATTCTCTTCAATCAATCTCAGCAGTTTTTGCCAGCTGGTATACTCTGCAAGCTAATACCATTCCAAAAGTGCTGAATTAGTAAACATTCAGTGATTACGCATTGTCTGATGCCAAAGAATCTGATGACTGAGTCTGATCATTTCCAGAATCCTACCACTCATTAGTGGAATTTCAGAGGGAAGTTTGGCAACCTGACATTCGTCATGAACAGACATTAACAAACCAACCATTATTTATGATTTATTCGAAGGCAATCGCTTAATAAGTGCAACATCAACAGATTTGGAATACATTTTTGAGCCCTAGATGATAACCTTGCATTTTGAGGTAAAATCTTTAGTTTTTTAGAAGACCTGAAGTATTATATATTGGCTCCATAATCGCTTGCTGTCATGTCATATTTGATTCCACTTAATCCAATCAAGAACAGCAGGAGATGTCTTCTATTTCTCTTTCACTCTCTGTATATGTTTTACTCCAATTCTGATGTTTTAATCCATCACTGTTCGATATTTATTTGTCTAACGGCAACAGAAACTGGCATAAAAACCCTCTCTTTCTCATACACACCTAAATCGTATCACATCAAGCCTTCACACAAACACACACTTACTCATGTCAGACTAAAGGAGGATTTAGATTTTTTTCTAAATATTTTTGTCTGCTAAAATGACCATTTCTATTGACAAATGAAGGTTTTACCTTTGGAAAAAATGCTTGTGATTGCTGATCAATCTTTTTATTATGGCTATGTTTCTCCCACTCTGATGCCTCATTTGACTGTGATTATAGGGCTTTATCGTCCCCTGTGCTTTGTGTTCGATAGAGTTTGGAAACACTCTCTCTCACACACACACACACACACACACACACCAGGCTGCACTCACACACTGTGGTGGTTTGCAGGTTGGCTTTACCAGCAGCAGTAAATCATTATCCAGGACCGCAACCACATGCTGTAAAAACACAGTAAAATCTGCTCTCATTTACACTGTGTGTCTGTGTGTGTGTAGTTAGGCTTGACTGGGTAAAGAATGTACGACTGTAATAATTTGTTGTGTCTATTAGCCAAATAGTGGCTCAAAGCTCCTCTCCTCCCCATTTCTCTGTATCTTCCCATCTTTGTTGTTTTCAATCACATTTTCTCCTTTTATACAGATTAGACAAGCAAGAAAACAATTCTCAGGCCCTTTTCATGGAAGAACAAAATCAATATTAACATATTCTATTATAGCTTAATATTTTTCATTTGAATCAGAGTCCTAAAGTTTCCAAGGGTCTGCCCTTCTGGATATACAGCTGAAGTCAAAAATGTACATACACCTTGTTGAATCTGCAAAATGTTTATTATATTACCAAAATAAGAGAGATCATACAAAATGCATGTTGTTTTTTATTTAGCACTGACCTGAATAAGATATTTCACATAAAATATGTTTACACATAGTCCACAAGAGAAAATAATAGCTGAATTTTTTGTACAAATGGCCCTGTTCAAAAGTTTACATTTACTTGATTCTTAATACTGTGTTGTTACCCGAATGATCCACAGCTTTGTTTTTTGTTTTTATTTTTGTTTAGTGATAGTTGTTCACGAGTTGCTTGTTTGCCCTGAACAGTTAAACTGCCCGCTGTTCTTCAGAAAAAATCCTTCAGGTTCCACAAATTCTTTTATTCTTCAGCATTTTTGTGTATTTAAACCCTTTCCAACAATGACTGTATGATTTTAAGACAACTGAGGGACTTATATGCAATTATTAAGAGCTGCGGGGTGAAAACTTTTTGAATTCGAAGATCAGAGTAAATTTCACTTATAATAACAATATATATGATATTTAGGCAAAATAAGATCCTTCTAAAGGGATAACTAATTATTTTAGTGAGTATTCTAAAGTGGAGATCATGGTAACCCACTAGCAACGACTCAAATGTTACCAAAGCCATCAGAAGTATTACTATCCAGAACTTTACAAAAAAGCTCAATAGGTTTTAATGACTTTAATCATTACTAAGAAGTTATCTTCATTTTAAAATTAATTATACATTTTGCATTATTTACATTGATTATGAATATTAGTAGTTCTCCTGGAGATATGGAAAAAAAATAGTAGTTTCTGATTAGCTAATACTGAGCTACCACATTCAACTGAGTGCTATTACTTACTGATTCGATCAGAGTTTTTTTGTTAGTTAATAGTAGTTACTAGAATGTTAATAGTGCATTAGTGATTTGTTACTGTGTAGTTATTCATTAAAGATAGAACAGTATTCTAAAGTATTACTGAAAAATGTACACATTTTCACCCCCAACTCTCATCACACAAAAGCCATAATAAGGTCATAATCACACAGTATTAAGAATCAAGTGTGTGTTAACTTTTAAACTGAGTAATTTTTATAAATTCAACTATTATTTTTTCTTGTGGACTTTATGTAAATAGCTTTTAATAATAAAAAATAACATGCATTTTGGATGATGTGAAAATAATTAACATTTTGCAGATTCTGCAAGGTGTATGTATACTTTTGACTTGAACTGTATAATTTTGAAATTGTTGGAACTTACATGTGCCATAATGTCAAAGTCTTCATGTATGCAGATTGCAATATGGTTAGACCATTACAAAACTAGCTTGTGAGACATTTAGAAATTAAATGAGAATCTACACAAATTCACATGACAACAATATTTAACTAGAAAGCAAAATTTGTCAAGACATGTTGATGGTCAAAGGTTGTAGATAGATAGATAGATAGATAGATACTGAATTTCTTTGGTTTCACTACATTTCTGTCAAACCAATTAAAATTCCAATTCAGCATCATGTCAGATTCATTTCTGAATTTTGTCCAACCCTGGAACAAAAGGTCAAAGATGAAGTTCACTTCAAAGGACACACACACAACAGCTTTCTATCTGTGTGGAAGTCCAGGGCAGGCTTACGTCTGGCTTCATCTATGTGTGTGTCTGTGAAATAAGTTCACTAGTATGAGACGCTAACAGGCCGCCCAGTAGCTTAAGAGGATTCCTGCTCTGTCTGCTTAAAGTGATGGATGAGCAGATCAGAAAGAGAGAGAAAGAGGGAGCAAGAGATCCCTTTCTCTCTGGCTCTGGTGAGTGCCTCACATTGGGAATTTTAGCCTGACTTATTACACCACTATAGTGACAAAGGACTTACTCTCCTCTGGTTTCTATGCACATCAAACTTAACAAGTAACTAATTTCTGAGCTGTTAGTAAGAACTGTAACCCCCAATAATGTAATGAACGTAAATGATCTTCAACAGAGATTGCTATATATACTCAGGGGAAAAAAATAATAAGCAAAACATTACTTTGACTTTTGTCTTCTTAATCACGCACAAAACCACATGCACATATAGTCTATGTATATACATAAAACCCAATCACTCCCCAGCTACGTTTATATGTGAGCAATGGGCATGTGGCTGGTTTCTTCATGATTGTTCAGGCTCATTGCACTGTGGTCACTAGCTAAGCGTGTGTGCGTGTCTATCTAAGCAGGAGGCCTGACACATATTGCAGTTATTTCATTTATTCCTCCGTTATTGGCTGGCACGGCACCTCAAGCACACCATGAAAACCCGACCCATAACTCTGACATAATGATGTGCAGAGCCTATTGTTACTATACATAAGCGCACGCTCTGGGGAAAACCCCATCGCTCATGAGACTTTCTGAGGGAAAGAAACGCGTGATTTGTGTGTTTCTAGAATAATTGCGTTTTAAATGCCAATATCCTGGCGGGGAGAGCGGTGAAGCTGCGTTCCTACACCAAGCGCGACGTGTGTGTTCATTTTAGTACTTGAGTCGACTGCCATCTTCCGACCTCTGTCTGCCCACCACCAGGGTGCGAATTATGGGGAGTTTGGGGGGGTCCGAGACCCATAATTAAGGCTTGAACCTCCCCAAAGGAAATAAAAACATATGGTTGGGGAGCTCAAAACGATGTATTCTTTCACAAGTATAGGTCTGCACATTTCAACAGCGTTTCCAAACAAAAAAAATAGTGTTTTAGTAACCGCAAAAGTTGGATTACAAGTTATTCAGACCGCGCTAAACAGAGGTCGCGTTCGCCTGAGAAGATAACCATAGCAACAGCTGCTCAAGCGCTTTCCGTCAGGATCCGTAGGGACAAAATATCAGTATTTTTTTTTTTATCACTTTATTATGTCTACAGAATTTTCTTTGAAACATATTTGCATTTAAATTAGCTAACTGCTAGGGGTACCAAGGCATTCGGCTGCGCAATAAGAACATCAACATGTTTCTCACAAATTACTGACAGGAATTGTTTTAAACTCAAACACCTTCAAACCAGTCCTACACTTTAAATTACCATATTACGCAGACATTGAAAGCAAGGTTTGAAAACTCTGTTTTTCGTTAAACTAACTGCGTTTTAAGAGTAAAAGTAGCCTACAGTACATACTTCACTTAAACGCAAACCACTGTTATTCAAAACTGAACAATGTAAAAACTGAAACTGTTGTACCTAATAATAAACGTTCAGTCTCCCAAATGACAAAGCAGAAAAAACGCCCGGCTTCTGCGCGTTTGTGTGCGCCACCGGCGCGGGGATGCTGAACGCTACTCACCACCAGGACGAATCCACGCGAGGTGTAAGGATGAGTAGGAGAAACAGGAGCGCGCAACACAACCGCGAGGACGCACGGGGACCGTAGGATGAGCCTGAGCTGTTTTTGATTATATGTCTTAATCCTGAGCCTCCGGGAGCAGCGGTAGATCTGTTGAGAATCCGGGGCGACCCAAGAACTTTACCGCAGCCAAACATAGTTGAGCGTGTCCTCCAGCGGTGATGAGAAAACGCGATTCTGTATTGTGGGAAACCGGTGTAAAGACGATTTAGGTCTGCGGGGACCTGCTGGAGTTGGTATTGCTGATAGCTGGACAGATGTAGAGCTCCGTGCGGACGATGCACGGACGGATATCATGTATCTGCCCGGATATTAGCGTGTGCCATATAAAAGTATTCCCCAAAATCTGGCAACCGTAGCAGAAATAATCCAAGCCAGACGGCAGGTTCAGAGAGCGCTTTCTTTTCTTTTTTCACCTCCTCTTGAGAACAGATGAAGTCTCGGTGAGGTGCAATTTGATCGGAAAGAGTGCCAACTTTTCCACTTTTTCTCCCCACGTTTTGCGTTCAAGCAGGGCTGTGAAACACGCGCCTCTCCGTTTTTCCATTGGAGTCTGCGAGCGCTGATAGCAGACTGCGCGAGATAAACCGGGGCGATGAACTGTGCGAACTGCAGACCGAAGGGGTGGGCGACGGGGGGAGAGAGAGAGGGGCGATAGGAATGTTGACAGCCCGCCGTCTCTCCGCTCTTATTGGGTAGAGCTCTCAGAGACCGGAGCCCCGGGGAAGCTTGAGCTCGCTCGGGATATACGCGCCGTTCCCTGGTCAGTGGAGACGCGCGCCACACTCCTTTCACCTGCTGAACGACACGCAGCATCCTCATTTATACACACCACCGTGGAGTTCACGCTGATAATTTCACAAACGCAGTAAAATATTCGTGATGTGGGGGAAAATTAGACAACGCAATTTAAAATGTGTTTTGAGGAATATACCTGTTTTCATCCATTTTACCTTTTAACAATAATATCTATTCAGCCTATGAGATTTAAATACATTTTCAAATAAAGGACTCATTAATGATGATGATAATAGTTCAGCGTAGGCTATCACTACAGATAGTAACCGTGGTAATTAATTTAAAGGGATAGTTCACCCAAAAAAGAAAATTCGGTCATTAATTGACCATTTGAAAACAGCTTGATTGACAGGCGATCTGACCAATTATAATGCTGAATTCACCATTCTGTATGACAAACAAGGTTTTTGAAAGGGTCAGTTACTCAACCCTCATGTTGTTCCAAATAAAGTTGTTATGAAAAAAAAAGTATTGTTATAGCTTTGTAAAATTACGGTTTAAACACTGGTGTCACAGACCATTTTAACAATGTCCTTACTAGGTTTCTTGGCCTTGAACATGGCAATACCATTGCTGACTATGCAGGCTCAGAAAGCTCTTGGATTTAATCTAAAATATCTTAATTTGTGTGCCAAAGATAAAGGAAGGTTTTATGGGTTTGGAGCAGCATGAGGGTTTACATTTTTGGGTAAACTATCTCTTTAAGGCATATAAATTGTAATTTTATTAGTTAAAACATTACAGTGTGGATTTTAGGGAAGGCATGATGTGACAAATATTAATCAATCAATATTCAAATATGCAATGATTAAAACATGTTTTCTAAGCATATCTTTCTTTCTCTTAGTTTACTATGCAGTTGCAAAACCCATTATTATGATTGCTGTATCTAAAAATAAAACACTTTCACATCACATATTTTAATGCACTCAAGCCTGGAGCATTCGCACTGATCGTAGACGCAATTGCTAGGCCTTTATCATCTGGAGAGATGCGCGTGTCCGAATACACAAGCTTGTGTTTACAGATAAGGCTCTAGAGCTTGCACGAGTGCTGCTGTGTATAAACATCGCACGGATTCCAGTTTCAAAACATCACATAGTTGCCTGTTGCACGACTCTGTAGATAAGTGAAGCCGTTCTCTTCATTAATACAATGTGCCGAGATCTAATCCCACAAGAGTCTATCTAATCTGATATAATTATCACAGCATCCTAAGTTTAAATGGCGGCAGCTGCACTGTTCCTAGACAATTCAAGGCACAAAATATAAAGCAAATACCCTGTTCCAGCAGTAGCAACTTCAGCTTCAGATGAGGGATCTGCAACACCCAGAACTGCACTTCTGTAACACTTCACCAAGCACTTGAAAGTGAACTGGCGCAGAAATAGGCCCAAATCCCTGCTGGAATTGAAACGATTAGAGTTAAATGAACAATTATAATGTTTAGCTGTAAATCCTAAATTAGGCTAATCTTCTTGTCCTCAAATTTTTATTTGTGCTTAAACTTTAGCCCTTTAAATGCTTTTGTCCACCTAAAGCTGGCATGACTTACAGTCTGTGAAACAGAGAGGCCTATCCAATAAACGTGGAGGAGAACATGTCAGTTCAGATGGTGATTCTATAAAAAAAAGAGAGTGAGAGAGGAATTTGCAAGCCTGTTCCAGCCATTTTTAGTCCAGAAAAATGTCATTTGAAGTTCTCACTGAAGCAATTTACTTCATATTACTGGACAGTACAAAGTGTTTTCTGAGTTTTCGAACTTAGAGACTATACCAATAGTTCAAAATGTTTGATCGACAGATTTCTGGTTGAGTACACCTGATAACACCAAAGGCTTTTCCAGCATCTTCTGCATATTTGACCCCTTTCCAACAATGATGGTATGATTTTGAGATTCATCTTTCCACACAATTGAGGGACTCATACGCAACTATTACAAAAGATCAAAACATTTACTGATGCTCACAAGAAGGCAACACAATGCATTAAGCTTTTTAAAATTATATTATCATAAATTAGAGCAATCCAAATTAACAAGCACATTACTGTGATACTGAACATTGAGGTTTGGCTACATGCAGAATGCCATAACTCCATGTATGAGATCAGCTCACAATCATACGGCGTGTGTGTGTGTGTGTGTGTGTGTGTGTGTGTGTCTCTCTCTCTCTCTCTTTCTGACTGCTCTATAATAGACAGAACACACACTCAAGGTGACCACAGGGTACAGGAACACCTGAGAGAATGAGCTCACAGTTTATTTCGGTACCTGTGTTTGAATCTGAAGCTGTGTTTGTGTGACAGGTCTTAACTCTTCAGTGTCGTCAGGTTTGGCTCCGTTTCAGGAATGAGGACACTGTGAGTGTCCTCCTGCCTGCCTGCTCAGAAGTCCACCGCTGGCTATTTTAGAAAGGGGCTCCGGGAAACACTCACCTGATTATAAAACCTCTTCCAACTGTTTAAAGTCTGTGTAAAGGAAATTCAGAGAATTGTTTTCAAAACACATTATAAATGCTAGAAATGTGTTGCTGAAAACACATTACAAAAACCGTTAAATATGTAGTACTGCATTGTGAAGTTAAATGCGAAATATAAACCAATAAGTACATATCACTGCAGTTTCCAACAGAAATAAACACTAGAGGCGGTAAAACACAGAGCACTTGTAATCGTTTTTGTACACAGTTATGATTACAGCTCCATATGCTTCACTTTCCGGACGTAACAAGCTTACTCAAGTCCTTGGGTACGAATCCTGGGAAAACATGATTCATGATGAAGGAGCTGAAAGATGAGAGATCAAAAACAAGCTAAAATGGCATGCTTGCATTTGCGTTTTTACGTCACATTTGCTTTTGTTCATATTATCGGGTAGGTTTAGGTGTAGTGCAGATGGTACATTATTTTAAAACATTATGGAGCATTAGAGTTGTAGCACCACTCAATGGACATTTCAAGTCAGAACTAGGTTGACAAAACCAACGTCACATAAAACGTATCATATGTTCGTTCATCTGTTCCGAAAAACACTCTTTTAGTGCCACTCAGTTCGACATTTTTGTCGGAAACTGCAGTGATATGTACTTATAAGTATGCTTTTCGTGCCACGTTTCACAGAGTTTATCACTCTGTTTTATTTATAATTAAAATAATTATAATGAAAACTGTTGAATTAATGAAAGCAATTTTAATTAAAAACATTTAAGAAGTATCATCATTTGGACACTTTCGGGAAGTAAATACGTCATTTTGTTTCATCTGCTGCTATTTATTTGTTAGGCTCAATTATCCAAACTGATTACCAAGAATGAAAAATATGAAAAATGTGGTAACACTTTAGTTTAGGGAACAATTCTCACTATTATTTACTCATAAGCATGTATATTACTAGCATTTTGGCTGTTTAAGAACGTGCCTTAGTCTACATGACCTTATTTTTGATCCCTTGATCCTACCTAAACTTAACTTATCTTGCTAACTATTAATAACTAGCAAATTAGGAGTTTATTGAGCCAAATATCATAGTTAGTAGTTATTTAATAGTAAGAATTGTTCCCCAAACTGAAGTGTGACCAAAAATGTAAATGTAATTATGTTCATCATTTATTATTTATGGAAAATGAAGGTTTATCTATACTACAAACCAAAATTAATAGAAACTTAGAAAAATAAATAAGGGTTTATATAAGGGTTTAAAAAAGGGGTTTTATTTAGTTACAAAACTGCAAGTTGTATATGTGACCCTAGACCACAAAACCAGTCATAAGTGTCAATTGTTCGAGATTGATTTGTTTGAGATTTTGAGATTTATACATCATCTGAAAGCTGAATAAATAAGCTTTCCATTAATGCATGTTTTTTTTTTTAGGATAGGACGATATTTGGGATACAACTATTTGAATATCTGGAATCTGAGGGTGCAAAAAAACTAAAATATTAAGAAAATCACCTTTAGTTGTCAGAATTAAGTTCAATGCATATTACTAATCAAAAATTAAGTTTTGATATATTTATGTTAGGAAATTTACAAAATATCTTCATGAAACATGATCTTTACTTAATATCCTAATGATTTTTGGCCTAAAAGAAAACTGGATCATTTTGACCCATACAGTGTATTTTTGGCTATTGCTACAAATATACCCGTGCTACTTAAGACTTGTTTTGTGGTCCAGGGTCACATACAAAATGTATGAATAATAAAATAGCTCTTATAATAGTACTCAATATTTGTATCAGATTCTGTAGATTCTACTGATTTTTTCTTACAAAATGTGTCCCTGGACCACAAAAGTAGCACAGTATATTTGTAGCAATAGCCACAAATACATTGTATAGGTAAAAATCAACCATTTTTCTTTTATGACAAAAAAAAGATCATGTTCCATGAAGATATTTTGTAAATGTCCTACCAGAAATATATAAAAACGTAATTTGTGATTAGTAATATGCACTGCTAAGAACTTCATTTGAACAACCTTCAAGGCGATTTTCTCAATATTTAGATTTTTTTGCACCCTCAGATTCCAGATGTTCAGATAGTTGTATCTCAGCCAAGTATTGTCCTATCCTAACAAACCATACATCAATGGAAAGCTTATTTATTCAGCTTTCAGAATAATCATAAAATCAAAAAATTACCCAAAACAAAATTTGAGGAAAAAAAAAAAATAAATAAAATAAAATCAGCAGATTCCATCTGGGCCTCATTCTGTGGTATTGTATCACAAGCTGCTGATGTTGAAAGTCATAATGCTGAAGTTTTATAGTTCTGAACATTGTTCACAAAAAAAAAAGCCTCTGTCACTCTGTGGGAATATGAACCCATCAGCACAGTTTTCAAAACTAATGCTGATAAAGCAGAAGACTCATAGTCATGAGAACATCAGAGAGTTCATACATATCCACAAAAACACACCGTTTTGATGTATCTGCACAATATTTATGTTTTTGATAATCATTTAACTAAGTAAAACACGTTGATCTTTTGGCCTGAGTCATCTAAAATCTGACCTTCCGCCGCACAAACAGAAGATGGAGACGACCAGTGCGGTGGATGAGCAGAGCGCAAGTGACAATTAACATTAATCACCGTGTATTCAAGAGCATTACTCTAAAATGAAGTAAAGGTCAATAAGAATAAAGTATCTAAATATACCTCCACTGGAAAGAGAGAAAGAAAAAAGAGAGAGAGAGACTGCACCATGCTGTCATCTGTCTCAGACTTTACACTAATTTATGGTCTTGTATTTTTGGATGTTCTGACAGCATGATGGAATCTATTCACATTGAGACACTATGATGTGACTCGCTGAATCTAAATCTCTTTCAGCCGACTGTGCACACATACATACCCTCACTCATCCAAAGACACTTCTTATGTATCATTCAGTTACATAAGTGATGATATAAACAGCCGAGATAGAATTTATTGTGGTTTTTGAATAAATATGTTGTAATCTAGCCTTGTAGCCTGGGTTATTTCATCAACTTATACTGGAAGTTAATAGTAAATTAGAGACATCTTACCACAAATGTATATATATATATTTATATATTGGCTGTAGGTTTAGTATGATTTACTATCATCTTATAGTGATGTAAAACAAATTAGAGTTGGTCTTAATCTGTATGCCCTAAAAACTTTTTCCTAAGTGATTTCAGTTGTTTCAGAGATTTAGGAGACTGTGTGTATGTGTGTATGTGTGTGTGTGTGTGTGTGTGTGTGTGTGTGTGTCGGACAGGATACAGCTCAGCATTGGGAACCGCAGATGAGGAAATGATGCAGGAGAGACTATCTGTCTCTTTCTCTTTCCCTGTCTGTCTCCGAGTCATGCAGCGAGGGTCACATGTCATGACGCATCACCATTTGAGCATTATCTGTCCGCTGCTACTTTTTGACCCTAAACTAGCTGCAGTAAAAAAGGTGACCAACATTTAAATCATACACACACACACACACACACACACACACATACAGGATCTGACTAGGCAGGAGAACACACAGCCTAAAATAGGTTCACATCTCCAGACTGGGCCCCTCACTGTCTGCATCACTGTCTGTCTGCTGAGAGGAGAACAGAGGTATATAGAGGGAGTGTCAAAGCTTTACATTGGACCTCCACTCCTCTTCTCTCCTCCTCTTTGGTTAATATGGGGAAATCTCTCTCTCTCTCTCTCTCTCTCTCTCTCTCTCTGGCACGTCGCCATCCTGCTCAACCAGATTAATGTGTTTATAACTAATTCAGCGATTTCAGTAAACAAGTCCTGGTGCAACCTCTCTCACTCTCTGTCGCTATTTGTTTCCCCTCTATCTCAGAAAGTATTACCTCTCTCTATATATAGTAATAAATGTGGAAAAATAAAAAAAATAACTAAATAATCAAATAAATAAATGCTATTTTCTGTAGTGTAAAAGAAACTTCTTATTTATTACTTTTGGTTTGGTTTGTTTAAGTCTTGTTGTAAGTCTAACATATTTAAAACAAGACCGCTTTTGTTTGTAATTTTTAGTTCAAGGGCAAGAAAAGAAGCGGTGTAAGTCTTCACTGCTTTCCTAGTGATAAGAAGAGGAGAAAAGAATGGGAAGATGCCCGTGGATGTATAAAACTTCCTAAAGACCCGCGTTTTGTTCTGTCCACTTTAGCCTTGATGCCTTTGAGGGTTTGAAAGAACTTACAAATGGCAGAGACAAGAAACACTAGATGCCATCCTGGCAGGATATAAACATGCAGACGCTCGTCATGACATCACAGCCACTGAATGAGCTTCTCAGTGCAAATTTCACTCAATACCTGGGGCGTTTAGACTCCTTGTGGGGAAAAATGGATGGTACGGCATTTGATTTAAGCCTACACATACCCATCACCACCTGTAAGCTCTTTCAGTAGCTGTGGTCATTATATT
This sequence comes from Cirrhinus molitorella, assembly GCA_033026305.1. Lineage (NCBI taxonomy): Eukaryota > Metazoa > Chordata > Actinopteri > Cypriniformes > Cyprinidae > Cirrhinus > Cirrhinus molitorella. Next base: position 14,972,825 of record CM065125.1, on the reverse strand, counting down.
ATTTAGAGTATTATATTTTTAGAGTTGTTTTGTAGAAAAAAATAGCAACAGGTAGCACCAGTAGCTCACCTAGTGATTACATTAATTTCACGTTATCGAGATAATAGCGCCCACTATCTTTTTTGCAGACAACTCAATGCAATGTCATGTTAGACATGTTACTTGTTACATCCAGACCACCTCTTACAGCACAGCAGGAAGGAACAACCCCAGTGATCTGTATAAGATCACATCTCATGTCCAACATGTCACAGTGCCTCATGGTGTATAATGTGTGTGTGTGAGTTAATGTGTCTTCGTCAGCAGTGCTGTCAGCTCTGTGCAGGGTCAGTGTGTTGATGTGTCTGTGAATGTGGCTCACTTTCCCTTTCTGTCTCTCACTCGCTCACTCGTTCGCACGGTGCAGGCCGGTTTGTTGAAGCGGAGCTGTTTATTTAGCAGAATTTGCTCTGATCTCTTGCACTACAGGAGGATACTGAATTCCAAACTGCTGCAGAGTCATGTGACGGGCTGCACGTTTAATTAAAGAGCGAATCTGCAAATACGTAAGGACTGGAAGTCCTGATTTTGAAAGGTGAATTTTAAATTAGATGGGATTGATCTGAATCAATTCATCTTCAAAACACAAATTAAGAATTAAATTGTTATTTCTGTTTTCTTTGTGCATAAAAATTATTCTTTAGTTTCATGACATAATTTACATTTTTGGGTGAACTATTCCTTTAAGCACAACATTATCAGGAAATTTAAACTGAATAACTGTTTGTAATTCTATACATACATCTACAGTTTAATGCGAAAGTTTGGGAACACCTTGCAGAATCTGTGTAAATGTGAATAATTTTAACAAAATAAGACAGATCATACAAAATGCATGTATGAGGGGGTGACAACTTTTTGAATTTGAAGATCAAGCTAAATTGATACCTTAATTTGTCTTTCGGGAAACATGCAAGTACTTTCTGTTGCTTCCGAAAGGCAGTACTAAATGTAAAATAATGATATTTCAACAAACTAAAAAAAAATGTATCTTGTTCAAAAGTTTTCACCCCCCTGCTCTTAATGCATTGTGTTTCCTTCTGGAGCATCAGTGAATGTTTGAACCTTTTTTAATAGTTGTGTTTGAGTCCCTGAGTTGTCCTCAGTGGGATCAGATGGATCTCAAAACCATACAGTCAGGTTGGAAAGGGTTCAAATATGCAAATGATGCTGGAAAATTGAAGAATTTGCAGGACCTGGAGGATTTTTCTGAAGAACAGTGCTCAGGTTAACTGTTCAGAACAAACAAGCTATTCTATTTCAGCTATTCTTTTTGTCTTGTGGACTATATATAAATATAACTTGTGTAAAATATCTTACTCAAGACAGTACTAAATAAAAAAATAACATGCATTTTGTATGATATCTCTTATTTTGTTAAAATTATTCACATTTTCACACACCCTGCAAGGGGTTTCCAAACTTTCGCATTAAAACGGTATATGTGTTTTTGTGCTTGTACGTACTTTAGTGCCGCACATGATATTTCAGCCTAGAGGGGGTCAACATGAGAAAGCAGAGCAAGAGAGAAAGAGAGAGAGAATGAGAGTACCTCTATTCTCTGAGCGATGACACCATTTCTAACTTGCTGCAGGTGTTTGTGTGTGTGGTTATGTGTGTGTGTGTGTGTGTGTGTGTGTGTGTGTGTAGCCTGAATGTAGAACAGGCTACAGGAAAGCTTTGATATTCGAGCCAGGACGGACCAGCTCTACACCACAGATCAACCAGCACACGGCCGAAACATATTCTGTTTCGATTTATACAAACTCTCTGGGTCTTTTTAGAAGCATGTTTCGCTCCTTCTCATTTAAAATCAAACTGATAAGGTCCTATTGGCATGACTATCAAAGAAGCAAAGGATTATTTGTTACAATTATGTGTGACTAAAGTAATATGACCGTATCTGTTCTCTGTGGTAAATTATATCTCTAATCAACTGAAAGTCAATTCTGCATTTTACGTATGGCAGTGGTTTGCGTTTTATAATGTATTCATTCTTTACAAGCTGACATCTTAGATAAAGTTAATATTTTTTGTACATATTTTTAGAGAAAGGTCATGTATGTCTCAGCCCACTCTTCCATACTGTTTTTTTGGACTGGATATTTGTCTAAATATGGATTCAACAGCATCTGTAAAATAACCAATATGCTTGAACAAAACTGAAAAAGCAAGTTCTTGACTGGACTAGACTGAACGACTCGTTATTAGTTTATGTGTATGCAAATTAACTAAAAAGGTGCAAAGGCTTCATATTTCCATGGATTGGATCTGATAGAGAGATCTGTGCTTAGAAGCGCTCATATTTCATCAGCCCTGCCAGATAACACTTCGAGAAATCATTTTTCCAAAAAATCAAACTGTTATTCCTGTGAACGACCACTACGGCTGAATGATTTGTGTTTCTTTCATCATTCTCCAGAGACAAATGGTGAGAGAGAGCAAGATAGAGGCAGAGAGAAAGAGAGATATCGCATTTGGCCGGATTTCTTAACCGTGTGTTAAAACTATTGGCAGGTGATATTAGAGGATTGCAGCACCTTTGTTTCCTGAGATGGTGATATTTCTCTGCTAATGTCATTTTGATGTGGTAGAACAAAGTATGTTTCTTTGTCTTTTTCTCTCTGTGTGCTACACATGAGTTGGAAGAACATTCAGACCAAAGACCATCACCAAGATGAATGATATAATGACAATGATAGATCGATATGTAGGCAGAGCAACAAAACAACAGATAAATAAAATGATATACTAATAAAACAATAGAATAATAGCTACTGTAGAACAATAGATATATAGAATGATAGATAAAACAATAGCTATTTAGGTAGAATAAGATATAAAAAGATCACACTCGTAACTGTGCGATATGGCTGTATATCCGCAATTCAGCCTTAGTGCAAACTACTTCTTTCCGCCACAGATTCAAATCTCAGTTTGACAGTTTGCCAGCTGAGCCCAAGCCTCCGTTACTAATTCAAAAACATCACTTTAGAATTAGTAACAAAGGAACGTTAAGTTGCTTCATTAAAAGCTTATTGTATTACTGTATTAAAAGTTTACTGTATTATGTAGAGTATTATTAGAGAGAGATGGACTGAGCGAGTGTGATTACCTGCATCTGATACAGCATTCATTCATCAGCTCAGTCTCATATTCACAATAAAACATTAGTTTGAATGTTTGCAGTGGAAGGCGATATCTCTGTCGTACTATCTTTTTGTCTGTTAAGGGTGATTTCCAATGACAGCGTTGTTTAGTGCAAAATAACTGTCTTGTTTACAACCCTGTTTCCATCTCATTCAATATAAAAGTCTTTACTGCTGACTCACTCATAAAAAGTCTAAAGGTGGAATAATGTAACTAAAATTACTATCCCAAACACACCGTTTTCCAATACTAAAATCTATTATTAAATACTACTATTATTTATTGAAAAATAATAATATTTAATAAACAACAACAGCCATCATAAAAGTTGCTAGGCAATTCAGTCAAACGTACAAAGGCAGCACTCTGATAAACATAACATTTACATAAAATATTATGTGATGAGATTTTGACCTCAGCCAATACTATTAGCTCTGGAACAAATAATAAATTAATGAGACCAAAGACTGCCTGTTAGATTTTCCCAAATCAAATTATGTCTCATGTCTAACCACTATAGAGACATCAGAGTTAGTAGCAAATTTCAGAAGATCTGGTTGAGGTAAAGCTGCTCTCAGTGGGTTTATGAGCTGTGGAACTCAGATATTGAAGACTTTTTCTTAACAAACTGCATATTAAAAACTAAAAACTACATTTCGTGAAACAAAAATAGTATTATTTATAAGATTATGGTGGATTCGGGTGTCCACCATGACACTTGCTATAAGAAATACTGCAAGCGGAGTGATACAACGGTGAAACGTTTGGAGTTCTCATATCACTAGAATATCACATTCCTCTAAGCCATTCAGAAAGAAGATAGACAAATGTTTAGATAAAAAGGGCTAAGTAATTTTCTTTTTGCTGTATAACTGAGAGAAGGTTGCTCTAGGAACATGGACCCTCTGACCTGAGATGGACTCTAGTGCATCTCTGGTGCTGTTTTCTGTACCTGCAAAGAAGACTGACTGAGCATCTCGAATCTCTGGGCCTCGTTTCTGGCCAGTGTCTGGCTTCTCCTCCTGCCTGCCTGAGTTATGATTTTGCAAGCAGCGTGAAACCGTTCTCCATTTCAAATGGAGTCAGCCGCTGAGAAGGCCAAAAAACTTTTACCCAACTCCAGCCATATTTCACCTGAGAGAGAAAAAGAGTGAAAGCGATCGAAAAGAGAGGCCACTGACCATGGCAATCTTCTCCTCAGAGTTCAGTTAACATTGGATGTTTGACAGGATGAGAGATTAATTATCATCATTAATAAATGATTAGGAAAAAATGGTTTGAAATAACTAAGATGCACCAGTGCGCGAGGAGAGATTAGACTGAGAGAAGAGACGGAGATGAAAGAGAGAAGGGGGAGGGCGGAGGTTAAGGTGGTCTGGTCTGTTGTAGATTACGCAGATCTCAGAGGCCTGGTCGTGCTGTTCCACAACCCCTAAACCAGAACATAGTTTGCCCCCCACCCACCATGTGCTTTTAATAGAACCCTCGGTGGTCCCTCTGTATGTACCCTCTTTGTCTTATTTCTCTCTTTCTGTGATGTGGCTGTAGTGATTTGACAGCTTGTAATGTCCTACTTCTTTTGCTTGCTGTGGGTTCCTTATGTCCATGCACACTTACTTTCTCCCACACCAGCTTGATATACAGAGACAAGTAAAAGTAAGCTGTTTGTAGGTTGATTTACCTAAAAAGTGTAAACACAGTGGCGCTATCAAAACACTGCTCTGTTTGAGCATCTCTACATGCCGGACACAGCAACATCGGCTCAACCAATGGTGTGAGTGGGCGGGACTCTCTCACATTGCGAGATATATGAGAAATACTTGCAAACCAAAATTTGGTTTTAACAAAAATATTAAAGGGAACCCTGGGTATTAAGAATTGTATAACTTAATATTATGTAAATGATCTCTCTTATTGAAATATGTAGTAGAAAACCCATGAAAGATTTACTTTATTTCAGTTATCAGTTTAAACAAAAATTCCCTACCAGGGTCTAAATGCCCTGAATATCGAGTGAAATCCATGCTGAGAAACTCTTTCAGTGACTGTGGCAACATGATCAGCATCAGCATGTTTACATTCTGTCAGGATGGCATCTTATGTTTCTTACCTCTGCCTTTTGTAAGCTCTTTCAGTAGCTGAGGTCCACTAAAAGCCTCAAAGGCATCAGGGCTAAAGTGGAAAGAACAAAGACGCAGGTCTTTAGGACATTTAATTCTTCCACAGGCATCTTCCCATTCTTTTCTCCTCTTCTTATTTCTAGGAAAGCAGTGAGGACTTACATTGCTTCACTTGTTCATCTTCAGAACACAATTTAAGATATTTTGAATGAAAACCAGGAGCTTTGTGGTTGTCCCACTGACTGCCAAGTAAGTAACACTGTCAAGGCCCAGAAAAGTGAGACGTCGTCAAAATAACCAATCTGCCATCAGTGGTTCAACCATAATTTTACGAAGCTATGAGAAGACATTTGTACAGAAAGAAAACAAAAAATAATGATTTTATTCAACAAATCCTCTCCTCTGCATCACCACAGCGCCATTTTGGAGAGTATTCCCTTGATGCAAACAGGATATGGATACATTTTCTATGTTTATTTACATTTTGATTTGAACAAAAACAGTGTGTCTGCGTGAGGCAGCCAGGGGATACTCTCCAAAATGGCGCTACAGTAACGTGGAGGAGACAAATTGTTGAATAGAGTCGTTATTTTTGTTTTGTTTGCATACAAAAAGTATTTTCATAGCTTCTTAAAATTATGGTTGAACCACTGATGGCAGATGGGTCATTTTGTCTATGTCTTTCATACTTTTCTGGGCCTTGACAGTGTTATTTACTTGGCAGTCAGTGGGACAGCCACAAAGCTCCCGGTTTTCATCCAAAATATCTTAAATTGTGTTCCGAAGACGAACAAAGCTTTTATAGGTTTGGAACGACATTGGGGTAAGTGATTAATGACAAAATTTTAATTTTGGGGTGGAGTAACCCTTTAAGTAACGTAAATTTTGCATTGGTTTTCCACAACATATTTTAGTAAGAGATACTATTTACGTTATATTAAGCCCTACTCTTAATACCAGAGGTTACCTTTAAGCAGTGCAACTTTTTCCAAAATTGATGATAAATCTTTTTGAGCCCTAAATCCGTATATTAGAATGGTTTCTAAAAGATCATGTGACACTAAAGACTGTAATGGTTGCTTTACCATCACTAGAATAAATTACATTTTTAAATATATATTGAAATAGAACAATTTTTAAATTGTAATATTTCACAATATTACTGTTTTTATTTCGATCAAATACGCAGCCTTGGTGAGCATAAAATACTTCTTTCAAAAACATAAAAAAAATGTACAGACCCAAAATTTTTAAACAGTAGTATGTAGTTGCAAATACGAGAAAGGGAGTCTTGTTTATTTATTTATAGCATTGTATTGTATTGTATTTTAGGCAGAAACTGGCTTCAATAAATTGTAAACAACACAATAATCATTAACATATTTTGCTCAGCTGATGTTGATATTGAGGCAATGTTTTGCAGGCCTCTCAAGAACATCAGTCAGCATCTAGAACATAAGCTTGAACTGAAAATATACTGTGGTCCAGACCATCAGAGTCAAAGCAGAGGCTGGATTTGATCCTGTGAGAGTGTTCTGCCTCTCAGACGCCTCCGGTCAGCGTACGGAATGTTGCTCTCCACTTATCTGCATCTTTTCAAACACTCCCCGCTCTCTGCCGACTCCTCTCGCCCTGGGTCAGTGTCCGCCAGCCTCAATGGAACGCCAAACACAAACAACGCGAGCGTCACCCTGTCAAGCCGCACGTCTGTTTGTAAACAACTGGCTGCGTTACTTCACACCTCATCACACCCACAGACAGCAAACTGAGGGCAAACAGAAAGACACATGCAACCCGGCACAGCAGTGCACAGCATATTCGTATATTTATGTTCAGATAGACCAGCAGGCATATCCATTTCGATGCCAATCTAGACTGGTTTATGATGATTTGTGCTGGTCTAGTTAGTGGACCAGTGTAGTCATGATTTTTGCCAGAAGCTACTTGACCAACATGACCACCAGTACTTCTTTAGGAAACCAGTTTTCACGATAAAGATGGTTCACCAAGGAAGTCTTGCTAGTTAAAGGGATAGTTCACCCAAAAATGAAAATGACCCCATGATTTATTTACCTTCAAGCCATCCTAGGTGTATAATGGCTTTCCTCTGAGAAGTGAGAAATGACAAATAGTAAAACGCAGAGGACAGAACACAACAAAACACCGGTCACAAATTAGAAGTACAAAACAAGGATCTGTAAAGAAAAATGTCAGAAGATTTCGGTATAAGACAAGAGGAGACTGGTTTTCCTTTGCTGTAAACAAAACAGAAGGCCTTTATTAACCCCGGAGCAGTGTGGAGCACTTTTTATGATGGATGGACGCACTTTATGAGGCTTCAAAATCTCAACACCCATTCACTGCCATTATAAAGCTTGGAAGAGCCAGGACATTTTTAATATAACTCTGGCTGTATTTGTCTGAAAAAAAAGTCATATACACCTAGAATAGCTTGAAGGTAAGTAAATCATAAGGTAACTTTCATTTTTGAGTTAGCTATTCCGTTAGCTAGATAAAAAGGCTGTTGGAAAAATTAGCTTCCAAGTAAAGCTTATGCTGCAGACAGACAGATTAGATAGATAGATAGATAGATAGATAGATAGATAGATAGATAGATAGATAGATAGATAGCATTCTAACTGAGAAACACGGTTAAACACGAACACAAATACTGATGCTGGACACACACACACACACACACACACACACACCACTGAATGTGTAAATCATTCTTCTCCAGCTGTTCTGATTCCTGCTACCTGACATTTGTTTCTTTTCACCTGCCAACTCTCACTTTTCACACCGGTCCATGCTATCAGTGAGTGTTTGTGTGTACAAATGTGTGTGCCTTTTTCAGGTGTTGTCTGACCCTGTGACCTTGCATTGATAACAGCGGCATATCTTTGCATTCAGGCGAGTAACACATCAGTCCTAAGATAATTCAGTTATCAGTCTTCAGGCAGTCTTTGGCTTAACCTACTCAGTGCACCAAAAACAGAAAGTGATGAACAGTTAAGAAAAACCAACAACTAAATGCTGTGCAGCAAATCAAGCAGTGATTCCTGTTAATTTCCATGAACTGACCTAAAAAACTGATTCACTAAAACAACTCGCTTTCCAACGAGGACAGTTTATTAGTAGCTCACTCAGCTGTAAACCTGCATGCGTAATAGACCACAACATAAAAATCACTGATTACTGTGATGCAAAAGTCAAATGCAGACACAGATGTTTTGGCATTTCTGTATTTTGCTTCGGATTTGTTTGACTTTTTCTACCCTCGTGTTGGTTTTTGATCTTTACATAGCCTACATGTGCTGGTGTGAGGTAGACCCGGTCTGCGATAAGGATCTCCGCCCTCTAAGGGCCATTTCAAATCACTAATACAAAATCAAGACTAATTCCAGTTCCTTTGAACTCTTTGATCATTTTTTCCCAGAGCCTGTATCCTGCAGTCATACAGAGGTTCAATCATGCTGGATTTTACACTAAAACACATGCTAAATTCTGTGGGTGATGGTTTCTGTTTGTATTCTGACAGTTTTGGACTAACTATATATTATTATGCTAGAGAAAACATATATTTATTAATATAAACTAAATTGTGAAATAACCAGCCATGAAGCTTTATGGCCACCTGCACTGAATCACTATTCAGAAATCAGTTTAGGTATGATGGTCTTTAGTGCCTGTTTGTTAGCTTTGAGACCATCAATATGCTAAATAAAATTTACAGTCTTACTTTTCTTGGAAAACCCACCAAATACTGATGATTCACCATCTGCGCAGAGGCAAACATGTTTTTGTCCAATAAAAATTCCTACTTCTTCAGTACAAGTTTTGAGCCTCAATCTACAATGCTTCATTCAGAATGAGCCCTATTTGCTATGCTAATATCACATGTATCAATGTAATCCATCTCACTCCACCCACACACACACAAATGCACACAGACAGACAGTCAGACATCCATCCAAAAGAGCTCTGTCTTATGTAATGACATTTCTGTAATCTAGAAGCAAACCAGCCATGCCAGTACACATATGTACTAAACACACACAGCACTCCAATTTACACTGGTGAATCCATCATGCAGTGATATTCTCCATGGTGTGCAGAGTTATGCTGAGATATGTGGGTTGGCTGCTTTAAGCCTGTTGTTAATGGTCGATAGATCACGGTGTTGTAAACATTTTTTCTTCTCTGGATCCCACTGCTCTGCTTACAGAGACGTTTACCATCTATTAGCAGAAAAGAGACAAGCGAGAGAGTTACACAGAAGAGGGATCAGTCAATGTCATAGAAAAAGAGTCTAAACTATGCATGAGAAGGATCACTGTCACAGAGAGAGATTTGCTCAAATCACTGTCACTGCATGAGAAATTAGCTCAGTGAGAGGGATCAGCTAATGTCACTGTCATAAAAAAAGGAAAGATTTGTTCAAATAAAGAGATCAGCTCAAATCACATAAAAAAGAAAGATTTGTTCAAATAAATCACTGACATACAGAAAAGAATTAGTTCAGACTGAGTGATCAGCTCAAATCACTGTCACTGATAGAGAGATCAACTTAGGTCACTGTACTGAAAAACAGATCACCTCAAAGTGAAGGATCAGCTCAAACCACTGGCACTGAATGAGGAATTAGCTCAACTGAATAAGGATTAGTTCAGACAGAATGATCAGCTCAAATCACTGTTACTGATAGAGGGATCAACTTAGGTCACTCTATTGAAAAGGTGATCAGCTCAAGAAGAGAGATTAACCTAAATCACTTTATTAAAAATGTGATCAACTCAAGCAGAGATATCAGTGCAGATCACTGTCACTGAAAAGGGACAAACTCAATGAGTTTGTCCCCTCAATGAGGACCAGCTCAGGTCGCTTTGTCCATTAAATCATCATTAACCGGCAGCAGCTTTTAAATTTGGGTGGAGAGCGGAGCATTTGAGCCGTGCGCAGTACATAAAACTGATGAGAGGGAGCAGCTCTGGTGGAGACTGGATATAAAACTTTCAGATGGCACACAGCTATTTTCTCCATCATTGTAAGTTACCAAAACCAAAAATTTCAGTAACTTACGAGAGAGAGAGAGAGAGAGAGAGAGAGAGAGAGAGAGAGAGAGAGAGAGAGAGAGCAGCAAAGCTGCTATTTAATAGAAAGATTTGAGCTGATCTCTCTCCTTGAGCTGATCACGTTTTCAATTGCATGATTTGAGCTGATCTCTCTCCTTGAGCTGATCATCTTTTCAGTAGAGTGGTTTGAGCTGATCTCTTTCTCAGTGATCGTGATTTGAGCTGATCTTTTTCCTTGAGCTGATCACCTTTTCAAAAGAGTGATTTGAGCTGATCTCTCTCTGTAACGAAGTGACGAGGACGTGAAACCTTTCCTTGTCTTTCCTAGTTTCCTTACTCTAGTTTTCCGAGTCTTGAATCTTGCCTGGTTTATCTCGTGTAAACAATAAATATAGGCCGACTGGAGTATATGTACGTTCTGTACTGTAATTGGCACGGTCTGCTTGATTTTTCCATTTGCTCTGCTTGATCTTGAATCCTTTTGTTTTTATATATACACTACCGTTCAAAAGTTTGTGGTCAGTAAATGTTTATTCATTCTTTTTTTTTTTTGAAAGAAATGAATAAATTGTTACATTAATAAAAAGTGACATAATAGATTTACATTGCTAGAAAAGATTTATAGTTTGAATAAATGTTGTTCTTCAAAGAAAAAAATACAGGTTAAAAAAAAACAAAAAAAAAACATTGGCGGGACAACTGTTTCCAAAACTGATAATTCTACTAATAATTCAGAATATCAGAATGATTTCTGAGAGATCATGTGACACTTAAGCCTGGGAAACTGAGTAACAGCTGATGAAAAATCAGCATTGCATCACAGGAATAAATTATATTTTAAAGTATATGAAAATAAAAACCATTATTTTCTATTGTAATAACATTTTGTAATATTACAGTTTATTTTCTGTATTTTTGATAAAATAAATGCAGCCTTGACTTCATTAAAAAAAAATTTGCAAGTCTTACTGACCCCAAACTTTTGAACGGTAGTGTATATATATATATTTTTTGTTTACACATGTTTTCAACCAAAATAAAACCTTGAGATATAATGTAACATTGTTGTAGAACGTTGTTGTATAACAGCTAGTCATAAGCTTGTTCAGAAATCATGACAAAAACTTGATAATTAAAAATAACGTCTTTCTCAATAAGACAATCAGCTCAAATTACTGTCAGTGAGAAAGGGGTCAGCTCAAATCACTCTACTGAAAAGATGATCAGCTCAAGGAAAGGGATCCACTTAAATCTTTCTATTAAATAGGTGATCAGCTCAAATCACTTTATTGAAAAGGTGAACAACTCAAGGAGAGAGATCAGCTGAAATCTTTCTATTACTCGCCACCTATCATTCCAGACTACACCTCCCATGGTCCATTGCACTGATTACCTGCACACATCTGTATCCAATCAGACTCTGTATAAGTACGAGGCCCTTCCCATTGTTCCGGGCCGAGTATTGTTGCATTTACCCCCTCCTAGCGGTAGCACGTGACGGAGTCATTCTGAGTCTCCTTTTGTATAGTGTGTATCACTATGTGGAGCCTTCCCTGTCTTTCCTAGTTTCCTTAGTCTAGTTAGTTTTGAATTAGGGCTGGGCGATATACATCGATCGATAAATTCATGCGCATCTCGTCAGTAAAGCTGTTTTTTTTTTGATTAGCGGTAAATCTCCATCACCTGTTTTCAAGTGGAGCGCCAGTTAATACACAGAGCCGTAGATCACTGAAAAGCTACCCCAATGAATCACCCGCGAAACTGAACCCGATATTGCGTAGCTTGTCAGTGATCTACGGCTCTGTGTATTAACTGGCGCTCCACTTGAAAACAGGTGATGGAGATTTACCGCTAATCAAAGAACCGGCTTTACTGATGAGATGTGCATAATATCGATCGATATATATCGCCCAGCCCTATCTTGAATCTTGCATGGTTTATCTCGTCTTGTCTGTTTCGCTGCCTACCCTAGATCTATCACCTGTCTTGTTGGATTACCTTTTGCCTTGCCCCTTGGATTACGTTCACCGTTGATCGACCCTCACCTGTCCCTGGACTAATATTGTGTCTTGCCCTCTTCATACCGGTTTGCTGTTTGTCGACCCTGCCTGTTATGACCATGTCTTATTCAAATAAAGCTTTGCATTTGGATCCGCCTGCTTCACATCCTCGTCACCCCATTACAGAGAGAGATCAGCTCAAATCACTCTACTGAAAAGATGATCAGCTCAAGGAGAGAGATCAGCTCAAATCACTCCATTAAAAAGGTGATCAGCTCAAGGAGAGAGATCAGCTCAAATCGTTCGATTAAATAGGTGATCAGCTCAATGAGAGAGACCATCTCAAATCTCTATTGAAAAGGTGATCAGTTCAAAGGGAGAGAACAGCTCAAATCACAATCACTTTCAAATAGATCAGCTCAAGGAGAGAGATCAGCTCAAATCACTCTACTGAAAAGGCGATCAGCTCAAGGAGAGAGAACAGCTCAAATCATGATAACTGAGAAAGAGATCAGCTCAAATCACTCTAACGAAAAGATGATCAGCTCAAGGAGAGAAATCAGCTCAAATCACTCTATTGAAAAGGTGATCAGCTCAAGGAGAAAGGTCAGCTCAAATCACGGTCACTGAGAAAGGGATCAGCTCAAATCACCTCACTGAAAAGATGATCAGCTCAAGGAGAGAGATCAGCTCAAATCACTGTATTGTGTAGTTCAAAGAGAGAGACCATCTCAAATCTCTATTGAAAAGGTGATCAGCTCAAGGAGAGAGATCAGCTCAAATCACAATCACTGAGAAAGAGATCAGCTCAAATCACTCTACTAAAAAGATCAGCTCAAGGACATTTTTGTGATTTCAAGCCACTTTTATTATTTATTATTTTATTATTTATTTTTTACAGCTACAAGTTGAATCCAACATTAAACACAAAACATTATACACCTTAAATAAGAAAAAAAAATCATCATTACAAATCTCACACAAAGTCCATGTAAGCAAAATCAATCATTACCTTATAATAATTAACATTATTAAAATTATGGATTTAACAGAGTTAATAAACACTGCCTTAAAATCATTGCAAACCCAATCAGGGAAAGGTGATTGAAAAGGTGATCAGCTTATCTCAAGGAAAGAGATCAGTTCAAATCCCTATTGAAAAGGTAATCACCTCAAAGAGAGACACCAGCTCAATTCTCTATTGAAAAGGTGATCAGCTCAAGCAGAGAGATCAGCTCAAATCACTGTCACTAAAAAGGGACACACCCAATTAGAGGGACCAGCACAGCCCATTGTCACAAAGAAAGGGATCAGCTCATGTCACTGTCACTAGTACGGAGATCAACTCAAATCGCTCTGTTGAAAAGGTGATGAGCTCAAAGAGAGAGATCAGCTCAAATCACTCTACTAAAAAGGTGATCTGCTCAAATGAAGAGAGATCAGCTCAAATCACCTTATTGAAAAGATGATCAGCTCAAATCACTGTAACTGAAAAGAGACAACCTCAAGCTTGTGTGATGTGTAGTGTTTTAGTTATACAAGAAAGAGATGAGCTCCTAATGGTAATCCTACAGAAGATGGACCAGGCAGACACTCCTTTGATCTATATGATGACTTTTTGGGGAAGTACAACATAGCTCTTAACCTTCTCATGACTTTCCTAGTTTTACAATCTACAATACACATTCACTCACACACACACATAGACACCATAACCTGCCCATCACCACTTTGCATTCCTTAACAAACACTCTTTCCTTTCCTCTCATCTCCCACTCTCCCTCCTCCTTCGTGCTCTCTTTCCCAATACTAAGAGGAAGAATAGCTCGTAAACAACGCTGTAAATAAAGGTAAAGCTTGTAAACAGAGAGATTATCAGTCCAAACAGTCTATAAAAATGGAGTCTTAAAGCATCAAAGCCAGAAAGAGATGAGAAGCTTTAACATCTTTTCAGAAAAAGAGACCAAAGACAGACACACATCCTTCATTTAAACTACTTACATATACAACCACAAATGTAAACTTCATCTATCTCCCCCACCCCCTACACACACACACACACACACACACACACACACAAACATTGGTTACACTTGGCCTCATCTGTCGTATACACAGTAGTAAGGGAACAGCATATATGGCTGGAGAATTCTTCACAGGTGGAGATAAGGTTCTAACGATGGAGTGTTGGCCCGGCAGGGTGCACTCATCCTGGGGAGGGCAGGCGGTTGAAGAGGGGCTCTCCAGTCTGTCTGGGTCATAAGAGGCAAAAGCAGGAACTGATAAGAACCTCAAGCAGCCTCTTTACCACAGACAGACACACTCTTAACATCTATCCACCCATATCACCTTTATCACAGTGAGAGGCAGAGAGTGTGTGTAGGGGTTATAGAATGAAAAGAAAATGCTACAGTAGATACAGACACTAATTTTAACTGTTCAGATTGTTAACATTTATATTAAACCTGCTAAATGTTGATAAATATACACTATATATTATAAATGTTCAAATGTGACCATGGACTACAAAACCAGTCATAAGGGTAATTTTTTTTTATTAAATAAATTGAATTTAAATTAAATTTAGAAATTAATAAATAAGCTTTCCATTGATGTATGCCTTGTTAGGATGTGACAATATTTGATCGATATACAACTATTTAAAAATCTGGAATCTGAGGGTGCAAAAAATCAAAATATTGAGAAAATCACCTTTAAAGTTGTCCAAATGAAGGAATGCATATTAATAATCAAAAGTTAGGTTTTCATATATTTACGGTAGGAAATGTACAAAATATCCTAATGGAATATGATACTTAACATCCTAATGATTTTGGCATAAATTAAAAATCTATAATTTTGACCCATACAGTGTAGTTTTGGCTAATGCTGCAAATATAAAAACAAATACATGCTACTTAAGGTTTTGTGGTCCAGGGTCACAAATGTACAAGAGACTTTTAGCCATAACTGGGGAAAAAAAAAGGTTAAGACTGACATCTAGTGTTTGAAAAGAGCAATACATCCAATCATACCGGTAAATTCAAATATAATTTTGCAATTAATGGTGCACTTATTTTTCCTTAAACATTTTTATTTAATAGTATAAACAGTATTTCAGTCTAATAACTCTTTTTTTCAATTGCTAACAAGCATTGTTTAATAATGAAGCCACATTTTTCAAAACAGTTCACACGTTCAGTGAAACCGAAGTCTATGCCAGTGGTTCCCAATTCCGGTCCTGGGGACCCCCTGCTCTGCACATTTTGCATGTCTCCCTTATTTAACACACCTGATTGAAATCATCAGCTCATTAGTTCAGTTCATGCTTCTCCTCTAACAAGCTGATGATGTTAATCAGGTGTGTTAAATAAGGGAGATATGTAAAATGTGCAGAGCAGGGGGTCCCCAGGACTGGAATTGGGAACCACTGGTCTATGCTACAAACACACTTTTGTCAGTCATCCTTCACAACCTGCAAAACAACCTTTTTTTTCAAAAGCTAACACACTGCTTTCAAAACCGATAAAAGCACATATTGAAATATAAAATCTCAACTGCAATTTCAGCTGAAAGCCAATCCAGATGTCCTATTTTTGGCAAGTGGGCCAAAAAGGAATAACAAACATGCACACATTCATATTCACACTTACAGTCTCCAGTTCACCTGTCCTGTATGCCTTTGGATTGTGTGAGAAACACAGATATCTCCACACTGCACTGTAAAAAACAATTTGTTGAGTAACTTAAAATAATTTGTTACCTGGCTGCCTTAAAATTTTAAGTTGAGTCAAATCGAAAAAAGTTTTAGTCAACTTGAAATGTTATGTTTTACTAAGTGATAACATAGATATTTGAGTTGAGTCAACTTAAAATTTTAAGGCAGCTGAGTAATAAACACAGCTGGTAAGTTTAACAAACATTTTTTTAGTTTTTAGTTTAGTCAGCTCGAATATCTAAATTGTCACTTAGTACAACTTAACATTTCAACTTGAATGAACTTAAACCTTTAAGGCAGCTGGATAACAAAATATTTTAAGTTGACTTAACAAATTGTGATTTTTGTTTTTTACAGTTTGAAAGGTCTCCTGAAGCACCTGGGACTCCAATACTGCACATATAGTACCTCATTATACTGTGATGCTGAAAGTTTGTGTGTGTGTGTGTGTGTGTGTGTGTGTGTGTGCGTGTGTGCGTGCGTGCGTGCGTGCGTGTAATTATTGCTTCACTGTTAGTATTTTTTAGCTCAGTGTGTTATGAATGTAATACACACATTCACACATAATGTAGGTTTTCTGAATGAGAATTGTTGCCAGTGTCATGGTGAAACAACCTTATTTTCAGACCTATACAATGTGTTTTGTTGGTCTAAGTGAGGTCTGAGTCTGTATTACAGTTTTTCTCAATTGCAAAAACACTATAAATTAAATATTTGGTTTTCTGCAAAACACTACACAAAAACAACATAATTTTGCACAGGTTTAACCATGTTCTCATTTAGAAAACAAACACACTAATTACCTCAAGAATCACAAAATGAACACAAATAGTACACATTTATCCATGTATGAACATTCAGCAAAAAAGATGACACACCAGTCTAAATCTCAGGATGATTTGAACAAGAACACAGGTAATGATGTGTTTTGCAAAATAAATCCTGGTAGTGGGAGACAAGTAGGAAGAGGAGGAGAAAAGAAAAATAAAGGTAACAAGGTCAATGGGCTTTTGTATCTAATGAAATACAGAGCACTATAGTTGACCATGTTTTGTGGATGGGATGATCATAAGGTAAGATGGCCTGCAGACTCATCTACAGGGTTTTTACACTACTTACACATTACAATTACAGTAGCAGTACTTAAGATAAGAGAAATGTTACTATTCTTTGTACTGTAAATACTGTAGCACACACACCCTTAAACTCGTAACTGTTGAGTTAATTTGTAGCCATGTATTTCTTACATGTACTGTATTTGTGCAGTACTGTGAGTCAACTGTCTAGGGGAGGCAGAGAAAGTCTTTTGTCAGAAGACTAAGAAACTGCTATAGTATAACAAATAAGTATATTGCCAATACAGTAATGCAACTTGTCAGAGCATGTGGAATTTATTTATTTATTTAGTTAGTTAGTTAGTTATTGCTGTACAGTAACTGACAATATATTCCAGTGTGTGTTTATTGTATATTCTGTTGTTTGGCCTTTGAACTTTTATCTTGTAGTGCTTACCATCTACTGTAAGATCACTTTACAGTAGTGTAATGAAAGTAAATTAAAATTTATTGCTGAATTTCACCATATCTGCACCCCTTATTTATGCTGTACACTGTAAAAGACATTGACTAGCAAAAGGATTCCTGATTCACACAAGGAGATATCTGTAACTGTTTTGATCTCACTAGTGTTCTTTAGGCAGGAAAATATAATATTTGTCTTGTATTTGTTTTGTGGGTCATCTGTGGCCATAGTTTGAGTCTGACTAAAGAAAATGTGTTTTTGACTAAAATGTTTGACTTTGACCTGGAATTGTGAAGTTTGCACTCATTGGTGTGTAATTTTGAGATTGTGTTTATAGTTGTGAGACAATGATGAATTGTTTCATGAATTGTATGTTAGCAATCGAAAAAACTGTAATACTACTGTTGAGTACTACTAACTTTACAGCCATGTGTGCTTAATAGCAACAACAATAATAATATCAATCTGAAACTTAATTTCAGATATTTAATTTGTTACACTGAAAGTAAATATGAAATTCATACACTTAAAACATATAATATGCAACAAGTAAATTCTGTAGTGTACACACACACGTTTGTTTCACTATATTCACTATTGCATAAACTTTTATTTATATAGACTGATTTTATATCAGCTTAATATTATTTTCTATTCCTTAATAATCCAACACTTATCCCTAAACCTTCCCCTCACATAAATACTTTAATAGTCAAGTCAAGTCAGCTTTATTTATATAGCGCTTTTTACAATACAAATTGTGTCAAAGCAACTTTACAGTATCAAATAGGAAAGTAATATATTAATAATGCAAAAAGAAACCGTAAACAATTTTAGAGGAAATTAATCAGTAGTTCCAAATTAATAAATTGATTGTCCCAAATTAATTGTCCCCAACTGAGCAAGCCATAGGCGACAGTGGCAAGGAACCAAAACAAAACAAACAAAAAAAAACAAACCTTGGGAGAAACCAGGCTCAGTCGGGGGGTCAGTTCCTCTGACCACTTTAATACTGTACAAAAACACTAGATTTAAATAAAAACATGTTTAGGCCATTTTATAAGCTTATTTTAACCAGTGAGTTCCAGTAAAATGTCTTCACTAGGGGGACAACTAATTTGGGACAATTAATTGATTACAGTTTTTGCCTATTGCTTACACACTTTTTGCAGAATTTGGCTCATTATGTCAAAACTCTACACACAAGCCAATCAGACATAGCACTTGGAGATTACCAACTCACATCTATGCCAAAATGAAACATTGCAATCAAAACGTAACACTCCTTTCTAAAAATGAAATTCTTGCAACAAAACCATACACACAAGCACCATTTGAATTACTCTTTCATATCACCAGCAACACACTGATGGGCTTTATATAAAACACTGCAGTCTTTGTGTTTCTATTTTAATTGTCATTTGCTCAAACTCAGTCTTCTGTAAAACTCAAAAGTAGAAATTCAGCAGCAATCAAACAATAGTTTTTACAATAAACAAACATTCTTACAGAAATAAAGTAAATTTAGCAACAATACAAAAGTAAAAAAAAAAATGGGGTGATGGGGAGGCTTATGGATCCCGCCTTCTGTTTGGGTCTGGCCACAAGTTCTCGTCAACATCACAGGCAATGTCCTCGCGGGCTAGGCGTCAGGGAAAATATCGCCTTGTGAAAATATCACCCTTGGATGGATCCCACCTCAATGTCTCCGCATGCCTCTTGCAAAGTTCTCAAAATGGCTTACCTGAGGCCTATTTGTAGTGCTAATGCTCAGACCAATTAGTGTTCTGTTTTCTGTGCAAGTGTTTTCAGGTGTGTATTTAAGTGCCTACAATTGCCAGATAAGTTTTGCTTTTTGAACACAGTATTTTCCCAATGATAACAGGTGATTTTGTTTTTGAACAAAGTGTCAAATGTAAGAAAACGTGTGTAGTGTTTCGCAATAAGTGTGTTACAGAATTGTAAACAAAGTGCAAAGTTGACAATGTGTTTAAGCTATGGTTACACTGTGTTTAAGGTATGCTACAAGAAGTTTATGTATTGAGACTTTGGTCTAAGCATTTGGTTTCAGTGTGTAAGCAATGGGCAAAAACTGTAATTTGGAACTACTGATTAATTTCCATAACTAAAATAGTTTACAGTTTCTTTTTGCATTATTGATATATTACTTTCCTATTTGATACTGTAAAGTTGCTTTGACACAATTTGTATTGTAAAAAGCGCTATATAAATAAAGCTGACTTGACTTCACTAGTGAGTTGTCATATTATTTCACTATAGGCTTATTAAGTGATGGTCCTCACAATAGGCCTACACTGCGATAAAATGGCTGCAAGGCAATTTCTGCAGTGTTTGCTGCACCAGTTTTCACGTGCCCGTAGCCAGGGGAGGTTCCACCCCCCATACTGCCAGAATTTAAAGTTTTTTATTTTTCCATAAACAAGTGTTCTTTTAAATAACAACATTGAAAGCCTGAAAAAGTATAGAATACTTTAATTAGTATATGAAAAGGCTTAATTATAATTTCAAGAGGTCTTAAATTTGGGAAAGGAAAGACAAGAGTCGCGTTATGGACTGCGCTATTTGAAGCGCGCCACACGGACCGTTTATCCGCTCGTATCAAAGTTCAAACACCAGCGGAGCGCAAGTTTACTAGAGCAGATGCGTTTACCTTTCTGCACTAAACAGCGTGGTGAGATCCAGAGCACTTGAAATCAGCGGAGAACACAACGACTTGGCGATTTAAACAGATGAAACTGTGCCGACAAACAGAAGAAACACTGTGCGCAACGATACAGTCAGAATCATATACCATGGATTTATTTTACTGTAACATTCACTGCATGGTATTGCGGCAGAAATGTGGGATATCGAATTATAGCCTATTATATTATTAATGTAGACGTATTAAATTTATTAAAGGAGTAAGGTATTATCACTATATTTTTTGTAATTAAGCTATAGCGTATGCATTTATACTAAGACCACTGTTCTTTATACAAATACCTAGAAACATGTAGTTAATTTTTATACCATGGTATTTAGATGCTAGGCATATGTGTGTTTTAGTAACTCAAACATATCAATCAATCAATCAATCAATCAATCAATCAATATATATATATATATATCTCAAATAATACAATTTCACCATATAAAAATGAGGTTGTTACAATTTTTACAGATGTTGCTGTTTTTGATGAATATTATCTGACCTGTAAATCATGATATGTTCATTTTGGAGTGGAGTAACCCTTTAAGATACCAACAGACATGCTAATTCAGCACAAATTGGTGCATGAGAAGTCACCAAAATTAAGCAGACTATTTGAACTTTTTAATTAAATACAACGTGGGTGGGAACTTAAAAAGGTCCACTAGGCTGGCTACGGGCCTGTTTCAAAATAAAACAATAGTTATTTTACCTGACAATGGGAGTTCACCGTTGAATGGGATGCAGGCAGCACCGCGAAAAAAAAACATCGTTGTGTTGTCTTTGCGCTTAAAGCAAAATAAAAAAAAAAAAAAAAAAAAAAAAAAAACACCACGAACCAGATAGGATTCTTGTCGGTTCAACAAATGATCCACCTGTTATTTTTTCATTGAGTAAGTTCAATAGCATACTAGTCTACTTAGTGAAGACTAATGCAGAAAACGAGCAAAGAACATCATTGAATTCAGTCGCATTCAGTAGGCTATTGGAGCGCATCTCCATTTGACCAGCAGAGAGCGCACTTGCCTCTCCAAACACCTAACTAAAGTTTCTTATCAATATTTTTGTTTTTTACTGGTTTATTTGTGGCCACTAGCGCTTAGTACATTTCCTATATTACGTTTATTTTCTAACAGATGTAAACGATGATGCGTTGTCTTTGTAGAAGAGTATCCTACCCTAATAGATCAGCAGTTTCGTTTCCGCTGATTCTACCGCTTCCGCTGAAACAGCTGCACTTTTTTCATGTAAGCCAGTGTGGATCATAACTGACCTGATATCTGTACATCACCACAGCGCTCACGGTACCGGAGTTAACAAACATGAGCAGGAGAAACAGAAAAAATCAGCTCTCCAAGGATGATTTGCATTCAGTTGGATGTGACTTTATAGAGTTTCTGGAGGAAAGCGAAAGGAGACCTATTACTGATAGAACCATTTTAAAAAACATATACAATGAAGAGTTCCGAAACAGGTAAACATTTAACATGTTTTCATAGCTTTGTCAAATATTTCTGATATTTCTTTTTTTTTTTATGGCTTATAATATTTCTGTAATGTCCACTGAAATGATCGATATTTGTAGTTTAAACAGACATGTATTTAAAGAGGAAGTGCATCAGTAATATGTACAACATCAAACACTGTATCAGTATTTAAATGTATTATTATTATTATTATTATTATTATTAATTCTTCATTAATTTGTGTAAAATCAACGTTTCTATCTTCTTTGTTCACTTTGAATTTAGGAGTACAACTAAAATGGCAAATAAACTGGTCGGAGACAAAGCCTATGGTTAATGATGAAAACATTTGGTTTATATTTATTTTTATGCATTTTCATTCACAGGGATGGAGTTAGAGACCCAAACTTCTCTACAGTCCTCTTTGTATTGAGAAATTGCAAGAAGGCACGCATCACCAGATCAGGACATGTTTACTTTAACACCAATGTAAGAATATTTAGTATTATATGCCTATTTAGTTTGTTTTCTGTATTGACAGTGTCTGTATATGCTAGGCTTGTATAAAATGGTTGGCTTTTATGACACAAGCCCAGAGTCTGAACATGTTGTTAAATATACTGTTGGGGTTTTCTAAAAATAGATTTCATAATTACATACAGTTTATGTCAATAGTTTATAATATAAATGTAAAAATTAATTTGTTTGAAATGCAAAACAGATGTACTCTTATCTGAATTTGAAGCCTTGAAGAGTATACTTTCGTTTTTATGAAACTGAAACTTAGGATCAGTTTTCATGATCAGCTGCTGATATAAACTCCTTTGGACAATAATACTAAAGTCTGTTTAATTTAATACTACTGACTCTTGACCTGCAGCAGTTGTTATGCAACTGCATGCTGTTGTCATTAGGTTATTGCATTGCCTGTTTTAGTTGTTGTTGTTCCCCAATAGCTTTTGTTTCCCAATGGCTTTTGATGCCACAGCTTATTTTAAAAAATGTGTTTTTAGCTACTTATATTGGTACCTGTTTTGTTATTTGCAACCTCTACAAAAGATACACGTTTTTATGCCCGTTATTGTGCTCTACTACCAATCTCCACTCTGCCATTTCAAACAAGGTCAACAGTGCCTCCTAAAAAAAAGAAATCTCTTATTCTCACTGAGGAATGCTTTTGAGAAAGACACAGTAAAAGAAAAAGACACAACACACACTCAACTATTTAGAAAATAATAATATAATGAAGATTAGGTGTTTATGCATTTTGGAAGATAAAATGAGTACAAGCAGTTACTGCAAATGAACACCAGATCGTTGGTCACAGCATACACAACCACCAAAAAGCAACTGTGAAGAGTATTTGTTATTGTTTGTAACAGTAAAACTATCTACCATGTTGCATAGTTTACCCAAAACCCCCTCAAGTTGTTTCAAACCTGTATGAGTTTATTTCTTCTGTTGAACAAAACATATTTTTTTTGAAGAATGTTGGTAGCCAGACAGTTGCTGGTAGCCATTGACTTCAAGGTAAACCCTTTAACTCCTCTGATTTCTGGAGCATTATTAGTTATTATTCATCAAACAGAATAGTCATGACTAACATGAAACTGAGACTACTGGCTTATCGGATCTGGGGAATTTATAACTCTGCAGTTAAATATAATTATATAGGCCTGTCATAAATATGAGTTGGCTATACATACAGACTCAAGAATAAGGAAGGCCTGCAAGTGAGGGGCAAGTGTGAAACAGTTTTTAGTCAGCTGATATAATATTTGTGTGTGTGTGTGTGTGTGTGTGTGTGTGTGTGTGTGTCAAAATTGTCTTGTGGTAGTCTTCAAAGCATATTTGAATAAAATCTAAATATATATACTATATATAACTACCAGTCAAGTTTTAATGTATTTTTGAAGAAAGAAGCCTGAAATATTTTGCCTATTTCAAATAAATTCTTTCCATTTGAATATATTTTAAAATGTAATTTATACCTGTGATCAAAGCTAAATTTTCAACATCATTACTCCAGTCTTCTGTTTCACATGGCCCTTCTTAAATCATTCTGATATGCTGATTTGCTGTTAAAGAAACATTTATTATTATATATAAGCTATTATACACTATACCATTCAAAAGTTTGGAGGGCAGTATTTTTTAAGGGGTGGGGTGGGGGGAGGAAATGATAGAAATTAATACTTTTATTAAGCAAGGATGCTTTAAATTGATTAAAAGTGATGATAAATACATTTATAATGTTACAAACAATTTCCAGTTCAGATAATTGCTGTTCTTCTGAACTTTCTATTCATCAGAGAAACCTGAAAAAATTATACTCAGCTGTTTTCAACATAATAATAATAATAATAATAATAAATGTTTTTTTAGCTGAAAATATGAATATAAGAATGATTTCTGAAGGGTTATATAACTGCTAAAAATGTAGCTTTAAAATCACAGGAATAAATTGCACTTTAAAATATATTCAAATAGAAAATGGTTATTTTAAATAATAAAACTATTTTTGCTGTACTTTTGATCAAATAAATGCAGACAAATGCATGGTGAAGAGAAGAGATTTCTCTAAAAAAAAAAAAAACATCCAAAATCATACTGTTCAAAAACTATGTGTATTACAGGTGCAGCTCAAAAAATTAGAATATCGTGAAAAAGCTATTTTTTTATTGTAACTTATTTTTAAGTTATCTCAAAATATTAGAATATTTACATTTAAGTTTCATTAAATGACCATCCCTACAGTATAAATTTAGGGTATCTCTTGTTCTTTGAAACCACACTCATGGGGAAGTCTGCTGACTTGTCAATGGTCCAGGAGACAATCATTGACACTCTCCACAAACAGAGTAAGTCACAGAAAGTCATTACTGAATGGGGTGGCTGTTTACAGAGTGATGTATCAAAGCATATTAAATGCAAAGTTGACTGGAAGGAAGAAATTGGATATGGCAAAGGTGCACAAGCAACAGGGATGACCAGAAGCTTGAGAATACTGTCAAGTAAAGCCGATACAAACACATGGAAGAGATTCATAAGGAGTAGAAATGAAGCCGTAGTCAGCGCATCAAGAGTCACCACACTCAGACGTCTTCAGGAAAAAGACTATACCAAGCCACTTCTGAAACAGAAACAATGTCAGAAGCATCTTACCTGGGCTAAGGAGAAAAGGAACTGGACTGTTGCTCAGTGGTCCAAAGTCCTCTTTTCGGATAAAAGTCAATTTCATGTTGAAATCATGGTCCCAGAGTCTGACGAAAGACTGGAGAGGCACAGAATCCAAGCTGCTTGAAGTCCAGTGTGAAGTTTCTGAAGTCAGTAAGGATTTGGGGTGCCATGAAGTCTGCTGGTGTTGGTCCATTGTGTTTTATCAAGTGCAAAGTCAATGCAGCCATCTACCAGGAGATTTTGGAGCACTTTATGCTTCCATCTGCTGACAAGCTTTATGGAGATGCTGATTTCCTTTTCCAGCAGGACTTTAGAACCTGCCCACAGGGTGGGTTGCACCAACAAGAATTAAGCTTAAATCTAGATTAAATCAAGGTTTATCTAATAATTCTGTTGCACCAAACTTTAAACCTTGTTTAAAAATAAGCAGGCTTACATTTAACCCATCATTTTGATCCTGGATTTATTTTATATTTAAGATAGATTAACTTTAATCCTGTTGCTCCATAAATGTAAACTCAGATTTAAATCTCATTTAGGGATTAACTTTAAATTTACAGGTGAGGAGGTTTAAATAAAATAAAGTGCACCTACAATTACAATATGTGGCTGACTGAACGAAGACATAAACAGTGGGTGTGTCGTCAGGTCTCAGAGAGGTGTTTATTAATAAAAATGAAAATGAAAGTGCTTTGAGCTGGCGATTGTGAGGGATTTGGCAGCCGTTTGATCAACAATCTATACGTAGCAGTTTATAAAGACGGAATTTACAAGTTGGTTTTCTTTACAAAAAGCAAAGAAACAACCTATTTACATTGTTGCTATTTAATAACAATGGCGAATCCATCATGGTGGAGAAAATTACTCGCAGAATAAGGTTTTAATCGCAGGTTAGAACTCTAATCCCAGATTTGTTAATCTGTGTTTAAAATTAAGTGGTGCAACACAACGCGATTTAAAATAAATCCCAGATCAACAAATCCTTGATTAGCTCTAAACTTTGCTCAATTTAATCCTTGTTGGTGCAACCCACCCACAGTGCAACAACCACTTCCAAGAGGTTTGCTGACCACTCACTTCCATGCCACACTTCACTGATGCTGTAATTTGTGCTAGGAGCAAGTCATTTGCTGTAATATGTGCTGACGACCAAGTATTGGGTGCATACATTAACATACTTTAAAGAACTTAAACTTTTCTGTTTCGCAAATCTGTTTTTTGATTGATCTTCAGAAATATTCTAATATTTTGAGATACTGGATTTTTGACTTTCATGAGCTGTAAGCTCTAATCGTCAAAATGAAATCAAAGAACTTTTTTACAATATTTTAATTTTTTGAGCTGCATACATAATTTATATCTAGCTTTTATCCTATTTATTTATTTATTTATTTATTTCAGCTTTATTTCATTTACCATGAATGAGCAAAAATCTGAAATACTGTGGCAACCAAAAAAAAATTACCCTTGAGCCATGTTATAACGTAATGTGTTAGTGCGATGTACACATGCAGATAATAGCAAAAGACTTACAACCCTATTGTGGCATTTCTAGGTCCGAGTGCTGCACGATCAGTGGTTTATATCCCGTCGCCTACAGCACAACCAAACTACTCCCCCTCTGAGTAATGGTAGCTCAAGTCCACCCACTAGTGCCCAGGTTCCTCACCCACTGTCTGTGCCAGGGCCAGAAGATGGAGTCAGAGGAAGGAGAAAACTGACAAAAGCCATTCTGAACAGAATAAACTCTACAGAAAGGTGAATGATGGGCACAAATCAAGCTCTGAAAATACACAGAATGTGAAATACAAAATCACCATAACACATTACAGCCTGTCATTTACAACGTAGTGTTGTTCTTTGGATTTCTATTTTATATTTTACAACATTTGTGTATGAAAACTAGCTCTGATGCTGCTCTTTTCCTTCTCAGGTCTTATTTTATAGCTGACAAATGTGGGGTGCGAGTCTCCTCAGAGCTGAAGATAGAGGATGGCATGATTCAGCTGTTTGTCGAGAAGGCAGAAATTCGTGAACTAAAGCTGTTTGTGGAGAACACGGGTCAGGAGGCTGTGTACTTCACATATTTCACCGCTCTTCACTGGCTGCAGTATTTTACTTTGGAAGACAGCGAGAAAGTCACACGCAACAATCCTCTTTGTCTGGAGCCAAGTGAGTGCAACCAAACTGTACATGTGTACAGGAGAAACTGGTGTTGGTGTTGTTTGTACAGGTTTCATTTGGTATCATGTTAGTCTCTGACTTTAATCTGATGTGTTATAAATGTAAAATGTGGTTGGAGCCACTGTGCACTGGTTAGTGCATGTGCTCTTGACATGTTGGCTGTGGTGCTAAGGTGAGTGTCACTGGTTTGAACCCAACCTGTTGCTCTCTCTCTCTTTTTTTTAAGGTGAGCAGTATGAGGTGACCTTAAGATTCAAAGCAAAACAGATAGGAGTTTATCCAGCCACTCTGGCATTTGAGTTTAAGGAAAACACCCAACCTGGCACCCGTCCTTTCCACATAGTTCGGTTCATTCAGGCAGAATACAGATCTGAGCTTGCACCTCTGCTGGGTCCTGAAGCACCATACAGACCTAAGAAGCTTGATAGATATGAACCTGTAAGATGCAACATAGATGAGGGGGTTCCACCTGAGAGGTGAAAGAAAAAAACTCTTTTTAAAAATTTAAAGATTTTTTCCCTCATGTGTTTATGTTTCATTTGCATGTTTTTCTCTCATTTGCAGTACTGCCCAAAATCTTTTGAAGTTTGTGCTGCCACTGGATAAATACCCTCTTCCTTTTTACATCTCTGACTTAGCCGAGTTCCTAAAAGACAGCTGTCCTTCCCTGAAGTTCCATAAGCAGAAGTTAGTGGTCTCTAGCTGTGCCTAATTGTGCTTTTAGGTCTTAGACCTGTTAGACTGGACTTTGAATGGTCCATAATCAGCTCTCTGCATGAACATGAATAGTAGAAGTTACTGTTTCCCTTGTGTGTTTGGTGGTTTTTAGGTCACTGCTGGAGAGTGATCTGGCTTTTGATAACTATATGGATCGCTTTGACTTACTGCTGTACCTGGAGGAAGATCAAATGCGTCTAGACATCAAGAGGTATGACAAAGATGATGTGTCCATGGTGAGAGACAGAGACATGACTGGGAAGAAACAACTGCTGGTCTTAGAGGTGAGTGGCAGTGTTTTACTGCTTATTATTAAAGCATTTGAT
Source organism: Cirrhinus molitorella (assembly GCA_033026305.1). Classification (NCBI taxonomy): domain Eukaryota; kingdom Metazoa; phylum Chordata; class Actinopteri; order Cypriniformes; family Cyprinidae; genus Cirrhinus; species Cirrhinus molitorella. The sequence continues at coordinate 14,944,616 of CM065125.1, read as the reverse complement.
TGTGTCTGCGTCTGAAAACTAAAAAAAAATGCTGCCAATGGAAGATGCATTTAAAGATAGGAAGGCACAAAGCATGTCCAAATCCAATGTTAGCTTCACTTCCTGCATCCTGAGATCATATACATCCGATACATTTTTGAAGACAGCATGTATGATATCTTATAATCCTGTGCATTCAGTTTCAGCTTCAGTTGAGCTAAAAAATAAAGATTCCATCTGAAAGTTTTGGTTGGTGCTCAGTTTGTATGTAAATGTCCCTTTCTGATCGCCTTGTTCCACTTCTCATGTAATTTTTTAGAAAATAATTTGTATTGTAGCCATTAAATATCACCAAAACGCTCTCTATTTTGTTATAGAGTATCAAACCGTTATGTTGCCTCAGAAGTCTGTTGAAATCAGCCTGCAATGTCATTGTCTGATATGGCAGAGAGGCAACAAATCAGCTTAATGTGTAAATGGATCTTAAAGGGACAGTGCACCCCAAAATGCTCCTTTTAAGGGATTAGTTCACTCCAAAAATAAAGTTTCCTGATAATTTACTCACCTAATGTCAACCAAGATGTTCACGTCTTTCTTTCTTCAGTTGAAAAGAAATTATGGTTTTTGAGGAAAACATTTTAGGATTTTTTTTCCATATAGTGTACTTCGATGGGAGTCAACGGGTCCAAAGAATAAGGGTCTTATCTCGCGAATGATAAAAAAAGGTCTTGCATCATGCATTGTAATTAATGTAATGCTCTTCTTGCATTACGCATTACGTAGTCACATTGGAAAGGTCACATGTGACGTAGGCAGAAGTACCAACCCAGTGTTTACAAAGCGAATGTGCAAAGAAAGCCAAATGCCCTTTCCAAAAAAAAGGTAAAACATTAATGTCTGACGATTTTGAAGTTGGAGCAGAATTTTTTTTTCAGAGTACATAGATAAAGAACTGATTACATAAGATTTTGTGGTTAAAAAAAGTCATACATTTAAATTTTTATTTAGAAAAAAATTACCAATTGTTTTGCTAGACAAGACCCTTGTTTCTTGGAGGGGATCATGTAGAGCTCTTTAAAATTGCACTGAGACTGCAATTTGAACTCTTCAACCTGCTGATCCCCATTGAAGTCTACGATTTAGAGAAATCCTGGAATGCTTTCTTCATTTCTTTTCAACTGAAGAAAGAAAGACATGAACATCATGGGATGAGTAAATTATCAGGAAATTTTAATTCAGGAGTGACCTAATCCTTTAAAGGATCAGTTCACTTTCAGAACAAAAATGTACAGATAATGTACTCACCCCCTTGTCATCAAAGATGTTCATATCTTTCTTTCTTCAGTCGTAAAGAAATTGTTTTTTTGAGGAAAACATTTCAGGATTTCTCTTCATATAATGGACTTCTATGGTGCCTCCGAGTTTGAACTTCCAAAATACAGTTTAAATGCAGCTTCAAAGGGCTCTAAACAATCCCAGCCGATAAAGAAGGGTCTTATCTAGCGAAATGATCGGTTATTTTCAAAACAAATTGACAATTTATATAATTTTTAATCTTAAATGCTTGTCTCGTCTCTGTGAAGTGCATGCATAGTCTATGTGATTCGGGTCAATACAGTTAGGGTATGTCGAAAAACTCGTCTCGTTTTCTTCTTCAACTTCAGAATCGCCAACGCTGGTTTACCTTTTTTTGCAAAGGGCGTTTGATCTTCATTGTATGTTCACTTTGTAAACAATGGGTTGGTACTTCTGCAGCGATGTGGGTAGATTTTGAAAATGGGGAAGAAAACGAGATGGGAGTTTTCCGACATACCCTAACTGTATTGACTCGGATCACACAGCATTTGAGGTTAAAAAGTATATCAGTTGTCAATTTGTTTCAAAAATAACTGACCGTTTCGCTAGATAAGACCCTTCTTCCTCGGCTGGGATCGTTTAGAGCCCTTTGAAGCTGCATTGAAACTGCATTTTGGAAGTTCAAACTTGGGGGCACCATAGAAGTCCATTATATGGAGAGAAATCCTGAAATGTTTTCCTCAAAAAACATAATTTCTTTAAGACTAAAGAAAGAAAGACATGAACATCTTGGAAGTACATTATCTGTAAATTTTTGTTTCTGAAAGTGAACTAATCCTTTAAGTAGTATGTGATTTTAAATTTGTTGGAAAGTATAATGTTTTGAGGTCTTTTATTTGTTGTGTTAAAGCTCCCTGACGTATCAGAGAACAGACCATCAGTCCTGAGGGGAGATTACCTGCTTCTCACCAAGAGTGAGGAGGTCAAACTCTCAAATGTGACCAAATACCAGGGCTACGTCCACAGAGTAGAACTGGATCAGGTCAAACTGGGCTTCTCCAGAAGGTATAAAGTGTGAGGAGTGTAGAATAGGTGTCATTAGGATATCAAAATATAAAAAAAATAAATAATAATAAATCAGGGTTGATATTGTCAAGAATCAAAGTTCCAAATATGAAGAGCTTTATGCACTATGAAAACATACTGTAACTTCCAGAACACAAACTGGGGCCAGATTTAAACTTTGTGTATATGTGTGTGTTTTATGTGTGTAGGCTGCTTGACGTTTTCATAGATAATATGAAATTCCGTGTGGAGTTCACAATCAATCGTCTCCCATTAAAACTGCAACACAGAGCGGTACACTTGGCGGTCCAGCATGACCTCGAAGATGTGCTGTTCCCTGTGGGCACAAAGAGCATGACTCTTGCACCTCCACCTGTATTGAGGTCACCAAGACGCATCCGTCCTGAACAACAATTACATTTTAGTGAAACATGATGGAATATTTAAGCTCATTGTGTGTGTGTGTGTGTGTGGGGGGGTGTCTATAGGCTCTTTGATCAAAAGCTGGACAAGAACCCTGAACAGAAAACTGCAGTATGTAACATTGTGGCCGGAACATCAAAGCCGGCACCATACTTGGTGTTTGGACCTCCTGGCACTGGTAAAACTGTCACGATAGTGGAGGCCATCAAACAGGTAAAACTAGATATCATGCTCAAATAAATATACACCCAACAGACACACACCTACATGTAAATCATCTCATTATGTCTTTATGCAAAATTGAATAAGCATAACAGCTGTCGTAATTGACTATTTCTGTTTCTTTCTGTGTCTTTCATCTCACAGGTGGAGAAGAATATACCTGATGCCTATATCCTAGCTTGCGCTCCATCTAACAGTGCAGCTGATCAACTGTGTGAAAAGTTGATCGCTAGTGAACATGTCGATGCACGGAAGATATACAGAATCTACGCTAGCTCACGCAATCCAAAAGAAATCCCTAAAGTCCTAGAGGTTAGTGCTAGTCTGACTTTATTTATTAAATAAAGTGGTCATGAACTGCCTTTTTTAAATTATTTTGTACTGTTCTCTGAGGTCCACTTATGATGTCATCCAGATTTCTACATCAAAAAACAATTTAGAAGTAACTAAGCTGTTTTTTGTCCTTGTATTGACCCCCCTCATAAGAACGAATGAAAAGAGATGGCAGATTATAGACTCGGAAGTTTATGTTAAAAGTAAACTTCATCCACTGTTTCCTAATGTTAAGATTATTACTAACAGTGTTGGGGAAAGTTACTTTTCAAAGTAATGCATTACAATATTGCGTTACTCCCTAAAAAAGTAACTAATTATGTTACTTAGTTACTTTTTATGGAAAGTAATGCATTGCATTACTTTTTAAATCTGGACAGGGCTTGCTTTTTTGTTTTTAATATAAAAACATTAGATTCTTAGCAAATGTGAAAGCCCTTTCACCAAAATGAAATTAGGTAAATAATAATAAAGCTGAAGGAAAATTTAATTCACGTCTGTACAGTAGAACTGTAGGAAAAGAAAGTTCCACACTCTTCAGCAATGAGAAAAAAAGCACAAATATTAGTTAATATAAAGTTTTGCTTATTAGTACACTGCAAAAATGCTTTTCTTACTTAGATTTTTTGTCTTGTTTCCAGCCAAAATATCTAAAACTTCTTAAATTAAGAAGGATTTTCTAAAAAGTGTATTTTTGCTTGAAACAAGCAATATAATCTCCCAATATGGCAAGCAAAATAATCTTGTTTTCTGTTTGAAATAAGATTTTTTTTTCTTACCCCATTGGCAGAATATTTTGCTTGTTCTAAGCAAAAACTTGACTTGTTTTTTTTAATCAAGAAAATGATTATTTACTTGTCTAAAAAAATCCTTCTTGATTTAAGATTTTTTTTCTGATATTTTGGCTGGAAACAAGACTGTAAGTAAGAAAAGTATTTTTGCAGGTTAAGCTGAATCAACAAAGGTCAGCAGCAAAGTCGCTAGTTAATAAAATGGGATTAAATACATAAAGGAAACAAAAAGTAACTGGCGTTACTTTTTTTGAAAAAGTAACTCCGATATTTTTTGAAAATGAAAAAGTAATGTTACTTTACTAGTTACTTGAAAAAAGTAATATTATCACGTAACTTGCGTTACTTGTAATGCGTTAATATTTGAACCATTTAAAAGACTAAAGTGAACATGTGATATTTGAATTTTAATAACGGCATATATTTTAACTCATTAAAATATAATGGAAATAGATTTATGAGAGAGAGATGATTTGAGAATAAATTGTGTAGTTGTTGTTGTTATTGTTGACTGTCTTTATGTTTAGAGAAACAGTAATGTGGAAGGAGGCACAATTATTTTCCCATGTAAAGAGGATCTAATGTACCACAAGATCCTGGTCAGCACTCTGGTCACCGCTGGCAGGTGAAGAGCTTTATCTTCTACAAACACACTGAACTCGCTCTGTCTCCCACATACACATGATAGCAGTCAAAAGATAAAGAGTGTTTACAGTATGTGTGTGTGTTCTTGCAGGCTGGTCAGTGGGGGTTTTCCTGTTGGTCATTTTTCACACATCTTTGTGGATGAGGCAGGACACGCTGTGGAGCCAGAGACCATCATCAGTGTGGCAGGTGCAGAGCTTCATAACATTGTGAAAACTGTCAGATCTTTTATTTGAGATTAATTGGTGGTAGAATTTCATCTTTGTGTGTTTAGGACTGCTGAATGCAAAAACTGGACAGCTTGTTTTAACTGGAGATCCCAAGCAGCTGGGGCCAATCCTGAGATCTCCTTTTGCCATTAAATATGGACTTGGTGAGATGAATAAAGACACTCATACAGTTCACACTCGATTCACATTGTAATTTGCATTGTAAATGTTTGTAGGTCTTTCCTTGCTGGAAAGGCTGATGACACAGAATGAACTTTACCAGAAAGGTACTACAGGATACGACAACCGTTATGTAACCAAACTGCTGCGGAACTACAGGTAAGCTCTGAATAATCCAAAACTACAGAATGACTAGTTGTCTGACCAGCTTGTTGACCAGTTGCCCTGAATAATAACTAAGGAAACACGCACACACAAAACAGATTGATGAAGTACAAAGTTCTCAAGGCTGAACAAACAATGAACAAAAGATTCTAAGATGTATAGAGGAGGATCATCAAAAATCCTTAGACAACTGTATGAAGAGAGTGCAGATTGTTATGAAAGAGCAACAAATTCCAACTAGAGCCACTTGTCCTTTTGATTTAGTAGCTTTGACTTGTAGCCAGGAGCCAGTAAGATTAAAAAAAGCAGGGGCAGGGCCCATTATAAAGAAGTAAATGAATAAGCTTGAACATGAATTTGATTCCTGGACGTGAATGAACATGGAATCCAGAGGAAGCTAGTGTGAAAAGTATGGAAAATGGCCAATCTGAGTTAAATAGATTGGGCCCAATCCGATATAAGTGTTCTAAAACCTGATCATGTATCTTAAATCGGATGTTGGATTTCTACCACAAAATTGACACAAATGCTTTTTTCTTTGATTTTAAATTTTAAATGAGGCTGACTATGTTTCAGTGCCATTGTAATAAAGTCTAGCTATGTCTCTAATTTCCATTTTCATTCTCTCTCTGTCTCTCTAGGTCTCATCCATCCATTCTGAAAGTTCCTAATGAGATGTTCTATGATGGGGAGTTGGTGCCATGTGCAGATGAGATCATCTCTCGCCAGTACTGCATGTGGGAGCACCTGCCGAAAGAAGTATGGAACATACCAGACACATAAACAGCAGTTCAGGAATGTTAAGACAATGCATTTGGTTAGGTTATGATGTTATACAGTTGCTATATGTACATCAGTGGGAATGTGCTGGTATTGTTTGCTCTTGGGGTGTGTTCCTTACCTAGTGATCTGACTCACTCACACGTCTCATTAGCCAAGTTTCCATTAACTTGTTTTATGCCCATTTTGAAGTATTATATCAGAATAAGTGATGGAAATGTCAAATTAAAAAAAAAATCCCTTTATTAGCAAAAAAGTTTTTATGTTCACTTGAGGTGGTTTTTGAAAATATGTGAATAATAGGTGATGGAAATGCATTAAATTACTCCATTCACATGAAAAAAAGTCATGTGACTTTGCTCTACAGGACAGCATAATCTGACCAGCAAACTAGTGTTGTTGCAAAGCATCTGAAACATACCTGTCAACCCTCCCGTTTTTCCCGGGATTCTCCTGTATTTTATCATTCGATCCCACTATCATCGCATTTAAATATTTTCCCGTATTTTTAATCTTTCTATATAAAAAAAAAAAAAAATCCCACTGGCCATATTTTATGTTTCCTACATATGTCTCTGGTAAAACTCCCGTAATTTGTATGGCCCAAAACTCATTATATGAATAGTCACGTCAACATATTTCAAGGTTGAATACCTCAACAGCCGTTTATGAGCAGTGTTTATTCATATTAAACATTTAAGCTAAATGTTTTCAAGTACATGGTGTACACTACAGTCTCTGTGCTCACAGCATCCCAAAGACAAATAATTTTTATATTTATTTATTTATATGTATATTTTCATTGCCTGGAGATCTGAGATTTTAGTATGAAGTTAAAGGGGAATATATATATATACATTTTTTTTGTAGTATTACATCACATTGTGAGTGTATATTAGTACCTTTTGTTGTTTCTGCATTGCATCTGATAGAGCGTTTGGACATGGGAACGGTGATGTGTGACGTAAGATTTAACAAGCGAATAACCTACACTAAGATATATTGATATGTTACTAAATGAATGTAATTGTTTGATAACAATTGTTTAAATTAAATTAAGTAATAAGAATATAATAATTTATACTTTTGACTACACCCCCCATATATCTCCCAAAGGGTTTCAGCGGTCCTTAAAGACTTTAACATGTGGTTTGATCAAATTTAAAGGGATAGGTCATCTAAAAATAAAATTCTGTTATTAATTACTTTGCCCATAAACCTTTGTTCATCTATGGAGCACAAATTAAAACAAGTCAAAAAATCAGTGGTTCATCCGTAATTTTATGAAAAATAGAATACTTAAAGAAAGAATAAAGAAAGAATACTTTTAATGCGTGTTTTCTTCTCACCTGGGACACTGTGCCCCCATTATTGAGAGTACCACAATGCATGCATTTTCTTTGCACACAAAGTATTCTCGTAACTTCATAAAATTATGGTTGCACCACTGATGTCACATGGACTATTTCAACAACGTCCATACTATGCTTCTGTGCCTTGACCCTGGTAGGACCCTTGCTGTCTATTCAGGGTCAGAAAGCTCTCAGATTTTATCAGAAATATCTTAATTTGTGTTTCAAAGATGAATGAAAGCCTTATGGGTTTGGAACGAAATGAGAGTGAGTAATTAATGACAGTATTTTCATTTTTGGGTGAACTATTCCTTTAAGGTCATATAAGTCTTATAACAAAAGAGTATAATAAAAGTCTTAATTACTTTAAGAGGTCTTAAATTTGGGGATGGAAAAACAGAGTTGTCACAATATGGATATGTGATTATTAAACAACAAAAGGCTATGATTTAATTAAATAAATGTGAGCGTTGCGCATTTTAAAATGTGGATGCTGTTGCACATTGTACAGGATTGTGGTTTCAGAGCATTTTACAATCAGTAAATACGATTGCTTATGATGAAACATTGATAAACTGACAATGTTTACATTACGGTTTTTATGTTATATATTGTTGTAAAAGTGAGTGTTTTAGTCTCTTATCTTTTTGAGCAGCTGGAAGTTGTAAAGCATAGACATTTAAATAAGAGTGATTTATTTTGAGCCAATATGAGTTTGTTCTGTAACGGCATGTAGTGTTAATTTAATTTTATTTGTGGATGTCTTTAAAAAAGGTATGAAAAAGTCTTAAATCTGATTTTGAAAGCCTGCTTAGCTTCAAATACCACTCCCATTCACTTTTTCACCTGTAGTCCACCTCCTCCTCATGGGGTATCCGGACACACATGCCCCCACACACACAAATCATTAGTGAAAGGAATGTGAAGGCCAGAAACTGAGATAACTACCTTTTTAAAAATTGGATGTATTTCATTGTTACATATTGTGCTTAGGGATGTGAGATTTCTTCATTTCATTAGCCAGTCTCCCCTTGTGCTTTGTAATGCTGTTGTTATATCTAGAAAGTTCAACACAGAGACCTCTTTTTGACCGTGTTGGTTTGCACTGATAAATTATGATATGGTTTACAAGGTTACTTTTTGTACTTTTTGGAGATGTCACATTGTACTCTGGTCTGTGCTGTATTGTCAGAGATTTCCTGTGATTTTCCATGGAGTGATTGGAAAGGATGAGAGAGAGTCGAACAGCCCCTCCTTTTTCAACACTTCTGAAATCGATGTCATGATCGACTACCTGAAGAAGCTGCTCCTGACACAGGCCAAGAAGGGCATTGCAAAAATCTCCCCGAAAGAGATTGGCATTATCGCCCCCTACAGGAAACAGGTAAAAATACCTTTTCAACACAGCTGCAGCAAACAGGGGTCCCACGGATATTTCCCCAAGAAGTCATGGAATATCAGGGATTTTTTGTTTGTTGCTTTAAATTTTAGTTTCCATTTATCAAAATGTAATTTTTCTGTACAGTTGTGTTTTGTTTTTTTTAATCGCATTGTTTCACACGTTTTGCCTATTTTATGGTTAGGCTATCTTTCAGCACCTTTTTATTCTCTTCCTGCTCATCAACTGCCAATCACTTAAGCCAAATGCAGTCACCAAGCTGTACCTGATAACTAAAGCAAACATGCCATGTAAATGTAAATTTCCACCACAAAATGACCACTTCAAGGACTGGGTGTAAAAAAAGTAGATGATAGAAAAGCAATAACTAAATGTGAAGGAAAAAAAAAAAAATTGAATTGAATTGATTACAAACACAAAATCCTTCAGAGTGTTTAACCATAAATTCATTTCTGTAGAAATAGTACAGAAAAAGCCAGTCTCCGTGACTTAAAGTGCCCCTATTATGCCATTTTTAAGGTTGCTAATATTGTTTTAGGAGTCTCCTAAAACAGGTTTACATGTATACAAGGTCAAAAAACTTTTCCTCATTTCTAAATTATTCGTAAACGACTCCTGCAAAGCAGTTCGAAGAATCAGTCTCTCTGTTTTTTACAGTCTGTGGCAGGGGTAGGGAACGTTGATCCTCGAGAGCCATGTCCCTGCAGAAAAACATGCCAACCTGTATCCTGAAGACCTTGATTAGCTTGTTCAGGTGTGTTTGATTAGGGTTGGAGCTAAAATCTGCAGGGAAATGGCTCTCGAGGATCAACGTTCCCTACCCCTGGCAAAGAGTATAAAATCCCAAGAGGCGAAACTCAATAGAACGCTCCATAGCAACAGTTGCAGTAGTCCTACGCTTCCGCCATTTTGGACTGAAAGCGACTCGCCAGTCCACTAGCTTCTTGCTGTCGCTATGGCAAATATCAGCTGCTTTGTTTAAAAAAACGTACATTAAAGCTAAAATACACAACCAGAATGATGACTCGTTTCCATTTGTTTCTTAAGAATAATACTTTATTACTTCTGTTAACTAAATAACCATAACTTGTTTATTATTGAAAGTATTTCTGTATGTTTTGTATACTATAATGTTATTTGTTATTATTGCGATAAAAAAAATATATATAAGAACAGAATAATGTACAATCACTAGTGACTGTCAAAAACAGACTTTCTTCCATTTATTTTTCACAAAATCTTTGCTCTCTAGAAATCAGTTTCGGGTGAAATTCCTATTTTATCTACAATATAATGTATAATTACAATATTCATTTCAGACCTATAGTAAATGTGTAAAGTAAAATGAAAATACTCAATAAAGCAGGCCAAACTGACTCAAATAATTAATGGTTGGATTCCACAATTGATAACGTAAAACATATATAATAATACAATACAAATATGTATTAGTCATAAAATGTACTGATGACTTAATTTGAGAATTTTTCCATTGCACTTCTGATTTGGCCTAGATTCGCCAATTTTGGTGAGTAAAATGTGATGGATTTGTAAAAAAAAAAAATGTGTAGAAAATCACATAGAATGACTTTTTTCAGTTTTTCGTCTCATACACTACTTCCGTGCAGTGGTTGCATTATTTTATTTGCTCTTTGACTTCTCTTTCGTTGTTATTCTGTCTGCTTCTGTGCTGTTCGGTTTGAATTTTCACCCCAGAATGGCGGCTGCGCTACCGAAGCGCCATCTAGTGGCAGTTACCAGAAAAGCAGCAGAGTTTCGCCTCTTGGCATTCTATACTCTTTGCCCCTGGTCTATGGTCTCTCTAAACCCCTCCTTTCTGTGAGCCCTCACTGCTGTGATTCGTCAGATGGCGCAGTCCTTTGTGATTGGTCTACCGCGTTCAAGCGCGTGTCCGAAACGCCCTCCCATAACAGAATGACAGCCTTGGAGACTTGTCAATACATTGAAAAGATAGTATCGAATTTACTTTAAGGATAAAGCCAGAGACTGATGATGAAACAGTTGAAGTGGCTTACTTATACCCAAAAAGTAAAATCTTTGACATTACTAGGGGTGCTTTCAGAAAGAATACTCAGGCCGTTCACATGTCGCGCCTAAAAACGCGTTGAAAACGCTAGGCGCGCTGCTTTCTCCTTCTTTACAAAGCGCTCTTTAGCGTCCCCGTGGCGTTTGCCGTTGCTAAGCAACAGTGACCTAGACGCCGAAGTTTCAGCGAACCGCGACAGCTTCCATTATGACCGCGCGCGAACGGCCCCTTTAGCTCGGACTACGGTGGACAGTGTTAGTGATTTGCTCATGTAAGCGAACCAAGCACAGCTCTAGGTTGTAAACTTCAACATTATATAGTGCATTACACTGTGTAAACCAAAGTCATGTTGTATCCTTTATCATTACTCCAACTAATAAAAAAGACAGACAATCAAGCTGCATCAATCGACACATTTTAGACTACAGTGAGCCCACAGCTCAACAACAGAACTACAGAAGCATTAGCAGGACAAGTTTACAGGACTACGCATTTTGGAGGACCGCTAGAAAATACAATCATCAATTATTAATTATACTTACAGATAGATGTTCAGATGAGCAAGCAGGTCAAAATAAACTGGGCACAGATCCAACTTTTAAAAGCAAGCGTTTGGTGAATCCAGCATTGAACTCCCAGAGATTGGAAAAGCAGTCGTCAAAATGACTGCCACACGTCACAAGATTGGAATTTTACTGCTGAGGTGTTATTGAAAAAAATAATGTTAACCACTGATGCAGCTTCATCTTTTGTAAGTGAAAATAAAACAAATTTACCCTCACAGCGTAAAATACAGCGTCCTCTCAACATGATATGAACCACACGGAAATTGTACTGTGTTTGTGGGCGGACAAGTTGTTCGCGACGTAGAACGTGGGCGGACCATAATGCAAATGTGTTACTTCGTGACGTCCGGCCATAACAGAAAAAGATTCGAATTCCTAACGACTCCTTTCCACGATCGCGAGCGCACTCTTTTTTTTTTTTGATAGACAATAACTTTATTTATGGTACACTGTCAGCTTTGCAGGTAGTTTATGTTCACATATAGCTACATGACACAAAGCATGAAAGGTAATATTTATAAAAGCATAATAGGGACACTTTAATAAAAAATAAAATTTATTGTGACTTCTCACAATTCTGACTTTTTTTTTCTCACAATTGCATGATACAAACTCGCAATTCTGACTTTTTTTTCTCAGATTTGTGAGATATAAACTCACAATTGCGAGTTATAAAGTCATAATTGTATGATATAAACTCGCAATTCTGTGAACATATCAGCATTTTTTTCTTCTCAGAAATTTGTTTATATCTCGCAATTTTGAAAAAAAAAAAAAAAAGAATTGCGAGTTTTATCTCTAACTTTTTTTTAAGTGGCAGAAACGGGCTTCCATAGTTTTGTACTAAAAACGTCTGTAAATAAGTAAATAAAGCTTTCAAATGGATGGATCCGTTCATTATAGGTCATGGAAATTTAGCTTTTTAGTCAGTGAAAGTCAGGGAATTAGAGTGGGAGTCCTGAGCAAACCTGATGCATACTGCACATACAATGCAGTTAGTACCAAGTAAATTCACAAGAAATTGTGTTTGAAGATACATTAACATTCAAAAATTTGGAGTTGGATATTTTTCTGTATCTTATACTACAGTAAAAACAGTAATATTCTGCATTATTATTACCGTACAATTTAGAGCCATTATCACAAATCTAAAATGTTAAAATGACAAAGCTAAATTTTCAGCATCCATTACTCCAGTCTTCCTTCAGAAATTATTCTAATATGCTCATTTTCTTCTCAAGTCAGAGTTAAAAACATTTATGCTGCTTAATATTTTTTTGGAAAACTTTTTTTTTTTTTTAATGAATAAAACATTCAAATGCATTTATTTGATACAGAAATCTTTACAGTAAATGTCATACTGATTTTAATGTACTTTTAATCAATTTAATGTGTCCTTGCTGAATAAAAGTATCAATTTCTTAAAGTTAAATCTCCACTACTAATCTTTTTGAACTGTAGTGTAGATCCATGACATAGTCTGTACTTGTTACTTTTGAACAGCCAGAAATATCTACACACATTTTCTACTATTTTACTATTTTCTACTATTATTCAAACAAGCTAAACTTTGTTTTTATGTAGATCATCATTATCATTCTCTTCAAGGTGATTTTTTTTCTTCTCATGATTGTTTACTTTGTACATATCTTACAGGTGGAGAAAATCAGGAAGGCCATCAAGATGCATAGGGAGCTTAAATCCTGTTTGGGCATTGAGGAGCTGAAGGTCAGCATGACTCTAAACTGTGCAGACACTCCTACACTCTGTTATCAGTTCTCATCCTTGTGACATGTGAGCAAAAACATGACTGCTGTTTGTGTTGTGTAGGTTGGCTCCGTGGAGGAGTTTCAAGGCCAGGAGAGAAAAGTGATCATTGTGTCAACTGTTCGCAGCGACAAGAAGCACATACATTTCGATGAAAATTTCAGCATTGGGTTTCTGAAGAATGAGAAGGTAGTATCTAACCATGACAGTACACTACACAGAAGTCTACAAAACAAAGCTGGCTCACCTCTTTCTTTCCTTGCCTCAGAGATTCAATGTGGCAGTGACAAGAGCAAAATCCCTGCTCATCATGGTGGGAAACCCCATCATTCTACAGACAGACCCAACCTGGGGCAGGTATATAAACTTTCAACTAACACATGCTTAAAATACTACTCTGGATGTGTTGCAAGTTATTTATTTATTTATTTTTTTTACCTTGTTGACGTTTTTGTTTGTAGGTTTATTAAATACTGCCGTGACGAAGGAGGTTATACTGGATATGATATTTCTGACTTGGAGGACACAGAGGCAGTTGTTGAGCGTCTGCTCGCTCTAAACATCCATGAGGAGAACATAGGTAAGGCATGGCTTTAATTAAAGTACCACCACACTAGACTTTCCACTTCATTTGCTTCCATTAAAGGAATAGTTCACCCAAAAATGTAAATTTCCCCATGATTTACTCACCTCCAAGCTATTCTAGTTGTATATGACTTTCTTCTTCCAGACAAACACAGTCGGAGTTGTTTTAAAATTTATCCTGGCTAAGCTTTATAATGGTGGTGGATAGTGGCTGTAACTTTAAAGCTCCAAAAAGCACATGTATCCATCATAAAACTAACCCATACACCTCAGGGGGTTAACACATGTCTTCTGAAAGCGGATTCATGGGTTTTTGTAACAAAAATATTTATATTTTTAAAATTATAAACTCAAATCACTGACTTCCGGCAACGTCCGTATGCGTGTTCCTGAGAGAGTCCAGTTCCTGATCAGTGTAATGCTAACAAATAAGGCTGTGCAAAAAAAAACTCAAGCTCTTCTTCTCTTATAGTGAAATCCGTGGAATTTTTTTTAACTTCTAGTTTAGTATTGATCTATCCTCCTTCGTTTATTCTCATCTGAGCTTACACTACGAATTCGGCTTGTGGTTTATGTCTAGTTTTAGTCGACTAACTCTACAATAGATGTAGTCGGCTAAAATAGAATGGGTTTACTTCGTGTAATGTATTAATTAAGCATTTCTTTAAAATGACCAAACTCATTATATAGGTTTCATATTAAGGTTTTATCATGATAGACACATATTTAACTTCTGTGACATGAAACATGCCTTTATATTAAAATGAAATGAAACCACTTCTCATAAAGGAATAAGAACATGGTCTTCTTTACAATGAAATGGCTATAAAGGCTGATTGTCCATTCTTTATAACAACTTGTTTACCACATTCTTATAAGCAGACATTTATTTATATAAATACACTTAGATTAATCTTTATTAGGACTGCTAAATTGATTCAGTTAAGAGCAGTGAGTGATTTTCTGTCCTTCTTTTATTGCTTGATTAACATGTGCCACAGACAATAGCAACTAAATTGGGCTGCTGCCCCTTTAAAACCAAACGCACGGATACAATGTACTGATACACGTCTGATACATGTTCACATGAATACTCATCAAAACGGACAATTCAGCATATTTTTTGTGTATTTCTTCATTCATGAGACGCAAAAGAGTAAGTTACTTGTGTGCTGTGTGAGAAGCACTCAGAAAACCGGACCGAATTGAGTTTTCTTTTGCGTCGTCAAATTTATCCATTTGTTTGCTCTTCTCTTACTCCCAGATGTTGACATTTTTGAATGTTTTATGAGACCTGTGGCAAATGTATGCTAGCTTATGTCCCACAGGATAGATCAAAATGCTATTATACAGTTCAAACGTACACATCTAACCTCCTTAACGCGCATCTTCCTAAATCGTCCCTCCCTAACATTTTCGTCTCGTTTTTATTCGTTGTCGCTAGATCTTCGTCATAGTTTTTGTCATTCAAAACGAGTTTTCTTTATCTTTAACATCTCGTTTACGTTGTTGACGAAAGTTATGCCGAAAATTATTCGGCAACGAAATTAACCATTATCTGGGTTTTCACAACTGCACACCTGTTTTGTTTATATAGACACTTTTTAATACAATTTCTGTGTTTTTTTTTTTAAATAAATATTTAAAATAAATCATGAACCAATTGCTAACTGTCCTGTTCTTTCTTATCCTAGTGGAAACAGCAGAGAGTGTGGTCCAGCAATATCTGAATCCTGAGTGGAGACATGAACATTAATGAATTGCTATTATTATAGCGCCTCCTAGTCAAGCCCCTCTCATTAGCATAACCACACCACTTTCCCTTCCCCTTGCTGAAGTAAGACTGTAAAAGCCTTAATGAACTGAATGAAATCTCAGTTTTAAAGCTAAAACTGCACTATGATATATCAACATTGTGTTGAAGTAAAGGGGTAAGTTTTTATTTTTTGGAAATCAGTGCTGCTTGACTAGAGAAAACAACTCTGTGTGGCATTCACACAGAGTTGTACTCTGTGCTCATTGCTGCTGTCCAAGGCCTCTGTTGATCAGACTGTCTATGGGCAGGCATACGGAGATGCAAATGAATAAACTGGAAAATCTGAGAACAGTTTACAATCTGCAAATGTATACTTTATTATTAGGCCTTTGTATGCAATCTTGCCTGTATTCCTGAAAAGGTTTTATTTAGTGTTTTAAAGAAAATGCATTAATTTGATGTCATGGACAAATTAAATACATGGTTGATAAATCACTCATTACTACCCTAAAATAAGTGCCTTGTTTCATAAAAAGATCAAACACGGAATGTTCATTTAATAATACTTTATTCCTGGTGGTTATGGTTTTGTTTGTGTTCCCATTGGTTTATTTAGAATTGGAGGTTTATTTAGAGTTTGAGGTTTACCATCAGTGCATTGTCAATCATCACATCATTAAAAAAATGTTTTGTTTTGTTTTTATTTGAAAGACTTTTGACTGAAGTAAATACAATATAAAATGGAGGATATTGAATCACAAGTCTACGCAAAATTTTGAGACATGTTAATATACTTTTCTATCAACCTTATGAACACCCTAGGCATATTTTCCCCTTGAATATTTATAATTTTGTCACTTACAGTGTCATCCAAAAATAAAACATGAAAATATGTCACAATTTTGTCCTGGATATTTTTGTTTCTGTAGCACAGTCCATAGTCCAAGTTCTCATTAATTATATGATGAAAATAATATGCAAATTACCTTTAGACTAGAGGATGAATGGCAGATATTTAGCTAGTAGACTGCATGTATTTCATTTACATGATTTACTTAAAAAGAATAAATCATATGTTATGTTGCCATCCTCATTTGGTCTAGAATCTGAATTTTGATAGGCGGACTTGGTTATGAGCGCCCATTTCAGTTTCTTCATCTGCAGTGCTGCTATCTGTCCACATAATTCTCTAGACGCTTCAGTTGCGGTTATTCTAATTATTGTGAAACTATTGTTTTGGCAATACTAGCACTTTATACATTTCATAACATATTTTTCCTTACGAAAATTGGAGGATGCGTATATCGTGCAGGTTTAAACCTACGCCGCTTAAGTTTCGTTTTGTCTGTTTTTATAACTCTTCCGTAGAACAGCTGCGTCTGAGAGTGTGGTCGTAAACCGTTTATTTTGTTACTACGTGTCAAACAGTATGAACAGAAGAAACAGAAATAATTATCTCTCTATAGCCGCTGTGCGCGCAATTGGACTGGACTTTATCGAGATGCTGGAGGAAACCAACAGGAGATCCATAACCAACAGAAACACACTCAGAGACATCTACGATGAAGAATTTCGAGATAGGTAAAACGATATCGACGCACGTCATGGCGGCCTGTATGCATTTTAATTCAGTTAAATTAACAAATGCATCATCAGTTGCACACTTGTAATCACAGGGATGGTCGTGTCAAAGATCCTAACTTCTCTAGAGTCATCTTTGCTTTGAGACACGGAAACAAAGCACGTCTTTCCAGATCAGGAAGGAATGTTTACTTTAACACCAATGTAAGAAATTTTGTTATTTATGCTACTACTGGCTACCAATTAGCCAGATGGTTTGCAAATTTGATGTCATTATTTTCGATGTTTGTGGGGTTGTGTGTATTTATAGGGTTGTATAAAAGTTGTAACATGGACTGTTAGTTTGCGCGCGTGTGTGTGTGTGTGTGTGTGTGTGTGTGTGTGGCTGTGGCTGTGGCTGTTGTTAATGCAGAGATAGACAAAACTAATTTATGTCACGTGAGTATCAGCAGGATATTTTGAAGGCTAAATTGTGGGTCATCTAACACTTTTGGCCCAGGACATACATAATTTATTTATCAAATAGAGCCACAACAAACAAGCGTGCTTATCTTGACTGCCTGTTAAGGTTATCTGTTACCTGAATTTTCAGCTCGTGTGCACATTTTTCATGTGACTTGTATAAAACTATCTGCTGAAAACAACAACAACAACAGTAATAGTAGTAGTAGTAGTAGTAGTAGTAGTAATAAACATGTTTAATTAAAAAAAAACCTATGCAACTTAGGTCACGTTTTAGTCAGTTACCCAGTCAGTAAACAACAGCATGGATTGCATGGTTAATGTACTACCGAATATGTTGTTTTGCTAATTTATGCTGTCTAAACCATGGAAAAAATGTGTGGAAGCTGCTAAATCATAGAGAGAAAGACTTAAGTAAGTAGTAAGTAGGAAAGGGTGCAATATTTTGACAAAAGTTAATAGGTGGTAAAGATACATACAAGCAGTATTAATAAATAACATTTCACCTACATTACAGGGAATGATAAGAACAAACACAAATGGCAGTCCATAATACTACAAATGTTTTTTCCGGTCCGACCGATCATGACAATTCTTAACAATACTTCAGCGCTTCATCAGCACTTCATTACTGCAGCAGATTTTTTTTTCAGGTTCAGTGTCTGTGCTGACCAATTGATGAAACACTAGTACATTATAGTAGATTTTGATGGACAGTTGAGTTTTTTTTGTTCTCATTTTGAGGCAAGCTGTCACAAGTATTTTTTTCCTCATTAATATTTTTTTTTTCTCAATTTAATTTAACCAGAAAAAGGTTGGCTATTTTGTATATTACCAATTTTTGTTTAGTGATTCAGACTTATTTCATCTTTCTTAAATACATATTTATTACATTATTTTATTTAAAAGAAATAGCTGAAAAGTCTCTGTTAGGCTATATATTGGCAATTTTAATTGTAGCCTATTATTTAACAGTTGTGCATTATATGGTTATTTGTTGCGTTGTGTGGGTTGAGATTTTAAAATATGTGATGCAACTTAGATTCCCTGTACTCATAAAAACGGTTCATCCAGGTTCGAGTGAGGCTGCACGATCAGTGGTTTAGACCTTGTCGAAGACATCAAAACCAAGCTGCTCCCGCTCCAGGTAATGTTAGCTCATTGTCAGCTACTAGTGGCCAGAAGGCCTCTGTTCCTGGGCCAGACGGTGGAGTCAGAGGAAGGAGAAGATTAGCGAAAGACATCCTACAGCGACTGAACACTACAGACAGGTGAGCTGGCATGCTTTAAGTTTTTTTTTTTTTTTTTACAAAGACAGTGACTGGAAAAAACATATGCACACTGCATTTCTGTTATTATTTTCTACAGTACTCTTGTATTGTAAATATTGCATCCCAAATTCACGTACTGTAGCTGGTGTTTTTTTTACTTCTTTCCCAGGTCCTTTTTTATAGCTGATAAGCATGGAGTGCGGGTGTCCTCAGAGCTGTATATGGACGGTGGAAAGATTCAGATGTGTGTGGATCGAGCAGAGGTTTATGAGCTAAAGCTGTTTGTGGAGAACACAGGTCAGGAGGCTGTGTTTTTCACATACTACTCTGCTCTTCACTGGCTACAGTGTTTCACTCTGGAAGACAGCAAGAAAGTCACACGAAACAATCCACTCCGTCTGGAGCCACGTGAGTAATTCAGCTGTACCATGTTGCTTGCAGGTGATATTTGCATATAATCTGGTTTTACAGCTTTAATGCGATCTATCTGAGATAAAGGTACATTTTGTTTGTTTTTTAAATAGGTGAGAAGTATGAGGTGACTGTGAGATTTAAATCCAGTCATGTTGGAGTTTATTTAGCTACTCTAGCATTTGAGTTTAAGCAAAACACGCAAACCACAACCTGTCCCTTCCACATTGTGCGCTTCATTGAAGTTGAGTACAGGACTAAGCTTGCAGCCTTACTGGGTCCTACAGAACCATTCAAACCGCTGAGACTCAACATCTTTGAGCCCGAAAACTGTAAAGTGGATGAGGGAATTCCACCTGAGGGGTGAGATAATTTTTTAAAAAATAAAATAATAAATAATAAGAAATTATTATTTTTATTTTCTTATTTTTCGTGTAGGAGCAGGCATGGCATTTGTAAATTTGATGGGCCTAGCTTCCGGTTTCACCTGCGCCCAGCTATTTTAGCTGCTATTTTGCTGTTTGATATTGGAAATTGGTGTGTCTTACCATATTGAATGTAGTATCGTAATTATGAACACACTAGTTTGAAGTGCAACAGTTTTACCGTTTACTGCATGTTGTTATTCTTCTCATTATTTTCCTATAGCGATTAATGAACCGGAAGTCTCGCCCATAGGCTTCCTTCCGCATTAAGGAATAAAGTGGATAGAAATTATTGTAATTAATAATTAACAAATTAATAATTGAAATAAATTAATTATAGAATGAATGAATGAAATAAAGCAGTTACATGTTGTGTCTTGCTTAAAGTTATAAAAAATATATAAATAGGTGTTTTAGCTTTATTTCTGCATGTATTTATATGGGTGTGTCTTTGTGTGCTTCTCTCTCCTTTAGTTATGTTCAGAACTTTCTTGAAAATGTTCTGCCACTGGGGCACTACAATCCTCCTCCTGACGTCCTTGAACTAGCCAAGCGCCTGAAAGATGGCTGTTCTTCCCGGATCCTCAAAGGAAAATTTCAGGAACTTCAGTTAGTGTCCTTCAATGAAATATTATTACAATTTAAAATAACAGTTTTTTAATTAATTTTAGTAAAGTAATTTTGTAATTTATTTCCGTGATGACAAAGCTGAATTTTCAGCAGTCATTACTTCGGAATTCACTCTAATATGTTAGTGTTTTAGTTTGTTAGGTCTTTAAGTGTCTAATTATGCCATTTAGAACTGGTCTGAGTTCAATTTTAAGGTTAGATGTTAGAAGGGTGAGGCTGCCTTTTTGTTGGTGTGTATGAATTTACTTTTACATATTCAGTGAGACTTCAAGAGAAATGTTTTAGCAGTTTGTGCATTCACTGGGAATTGAATCCATGACCTTGGCATTGCTTGTGCCATTTGTTTGAGCTGTTACAGGAAAACCAAAACATGAACGTTGGCCACCTTTGTTTTGTTTTGTTTTTTACACATTGTGGCTTTATAAAACAGTTTCCAAACATACAAAATCCAATTGTTATTATACTAAAGTCATTCCATTCAAAATGCTGTGTTAAAGGATTACTCCCCTTCCAGAATAAAAAATTCCTGATAATTTACTCACCCACAATGTCATCCAAGATGTTCATGCCCAGGTTTTTGAGGAAAGCATTCCAGGTGGACTTCAGTGGTGCTTAACGGATCAGTGCAGCTTTAAAGGGCTGCACTGATAAGTAAAAAATATAAGTAAAAATAATATTCCATGAAGATATTTTGTAAATGTCCTGCCGTAAATATATCAAAACTTAGTAATATGCTTTGCTAGGAACTTCATTTGGACAACTTTCACTTTGCAAAACTTTGCACCCTTAGTTTTCAGATTTTCAAGTAGTTGTATCTCGGCCAAATATTGTCAGATACTAACAAACCATACATCAATGGAAAGCTTATTTATTCAGGCTATGTATACATCTCACTTTCAGAAAAATGAACCTTATGACTGGTTTTGTGGTCCAGGGTCACATATGTAATTTATAGTTATGAAAGTTCCTGAATCAGCTCTGAATAAGAAGAGAAATAATGATTGTTTTCCTTTGTTGTGTTTGATGGTTTGTAGGTTCTTACTTCAGACTCCGCTAGGCTTTCATAATTATGCGGAACGTTTTGATTTACTACTGTATCTGGAGGAGTGTCAGATGCATGTGGATATCAAGAGATATAACAAAAATGAAGTCACCTTAATCAAAGACCATGACAAGAGACTAATGGTCTTAAACGTGAGTGGAAATGTCTTTTGTTAAAACACATCTTGAAGCTTACATTTGCATTGGAGAATGTAAGGTTTTGAGGTCTGTTTGTGTATCTTGTGTTAAAGCTCCCTGGCGTATCGGAGAACAGACCATCAGTCCTGAGAGGAGATCACCTGCTTCTCACTAAGAGTGGGGAGGTTGATTTCTCGTCTGTGACCAAATACAAAGGCTACGTCCACAAAGTGGAACTGGATCGGGTCAAACTGGGCTTCTCTAGAAGGTATGAAGAAATGAGTGAGTTAAAAAAAATGCATGTGGCTCAATCAGTCAAAGTCATCAACAGATGTCTGATCTAACAGGTTTTTTGTGTTTGTTTAGGTTCCTTGATCATGTACATGTAGATAAGATGAAATTCCGTGTGGAGTTCACAGTGAATCGTCTCCCATTAAGACTGCAACACAGAGCAGTACACATGGTGGTCCAGCACAAGCTCAAAAATGTGCTATTCCCTGTGGGCACAAAGGACGCGACCCCTGTGCCTCCACCTGCACTGAGGTTAGTAAGACCCAGATATACTATTAATATGTTAATAAACCTTAAATTGTGAGTATTATGTGTGTGTCTCTAGGCTCTTTGATCAACAGCTTGAGAGGAACCCTGAACAGTACAGCGCAGTATGTCACATTGTGGCCGGTACGTCAAAGCCAGCACCGTACTTGGTGTTTGGACCTCCTGGCACTGGTAAAACGGTCACAATAGTGGAGGCCATCAAACAGGTAAAACTGGTTATCACACACAGCTGAGTAAGCACAGCCACACAAAGTCCTTATGAAAATGTCAGCTTATTGCATTATATGGTATTAAGCTTCCCTGTATGAAAGATTTCACCATTCAGTGGAGTACCTGTTGCATTCAGTCATTCTTTCTGTTTGTTTGTCTATTTCTTAACATCTCTCAGGTGGAGAAGAATATACCTGATGCCTATATCCTAGCTTGCGCCCCATCTAACAGTGCAGCGGATCAACTGTGTGAAAAGTTGATCAGTAGTCAACATGTTGATGCACGGAAAATATACAGACTTTATGCTAGCTCACGTGATCCAAAAGAAATCCCTAAAGTTCTAAAGGTAAGTGTCTGTTTAGCCATAAGCAATGCTTATTTGAAAAGAAATACAAAATACACATTTATCACACTGACACACATTAAGCATTTAAATATATTCTTACCAAATTGCAAATTTTCACTCAGTTTGGGGCTCTAAATAACATTAACAGTTCCATTTAAAATAAAAAATGTGTGTTTGTGTGTAGAACATCAGTAATCTGGAGGGAGAGATGATTGTTTTCCCGTGTAAAGAGGATCTAATGTGCTACAAGATCCTGGTCAGCACTTTGGTCACCGCTGGCAGGTGAAGAGCATTATCCTAAACAAACACAATGAACTTTCTCTCTCTCACACTGTTAGTCTCTATCAAACATATAACATGTTATTTACAGCAGTCAGTAACTACTGTGTGCTTGCAGGCTGGTCAGTGGGGGTTTTCCTGAGGATCATTTTTCACATATCTTTGTGGATGAGGCAGGACATGCTATTGAGTCAGAGACCATCATCAGTGTGGCAGGTCTCTGTCTAAAATTTACAGTAGTAAAAATCCTAAAAATATATAGTAGTCAGATTTCTCTTTAGTGTCATTACATTGGGTCTCATTCACTAAAAAGTTTGTAGATTGTTCGGAATTATACGCACATTCGAACTTCTCACAAAAACTTTACACTTAATTCATAATTAATAATGATATTCTAGGGAATTGTGCCCCTCTAATTTTATAGCAAAAGCTTGGACAGGACCCCTTTTTATTCTAATATGACAATGCCTCTGTGTACAGTCATGGCCAAAAGTTTTGCCAGTGACATAAATTTTGTGTTTTGAAAGGTTAGCTGCTTAAGCTGTTGTGGTGTTCATTCACATTGTTTCTAGATTATTGTGTAGAGTGATCAGATGCATTTTATGTAATTGCTAAAAGCTTCATTGGTCAAAAAAAATGAACTTTGCACGAAAAAACTAATTTCACTGTTTTTGGATCCTGACACAAAATGATCTGCTAACACCAATTGACTAATATCAGCAGCACATGTGAAAGTGTGAATGAGCACTAGTCAGGTGAAATCACTATCATGCCAATTAGATTGTAACAGCAGACTGATTGCTATAAAAGAAGGGAAGACGAGCTTCCAATCATTGTGTTCTTGTTAGCAATGGTTACCTCTAAGGAAACACAAGCAGCCATCATTGCTTTGCACCAAAATGGCCTCACATGCAAGGAAATTGCTACAAAGAATATTGCACCTGAAAGAACCATTTACCGGATCATCAAAAACTTTAAGGAAAGAGGTTCAACTGCAGTGAAGAAGTCTTCAGGACATCCCAGAGTGTCTAGCAAGCGTCAGGACCGTCTCCTCCTGAGGAGTCAGTTGCGGAATCGCGCCACAACCAGTGCAGAGCTTGCTCAAGAATGGCAACAGGTGGGTTTGAGAGCATCTGCACGCACAGTGAGGCCAAGACTTTTCGACAATGGACTGGTGTCAAGAAGGGCAGCAAAGAAGCCACTTCTCTCCAAGAAAAACGTCAAGGACAGACTAAAATTCTGCAGGAAGTACAAGGCTTGGACAGCAGAAGACTGGTGCAAAGTTATTTTCTCTGATGAAGCTCTCTTCCTACTGTTTGGGACATCTGGAAAATCGATTGTCCGGAGAAGAAAAGCTGAACGCTACCATGATTCCTGCGTCGTGCCAACAGTGAAACATCCTGAGACCATCCATGTGTGGGGTTGCTTTTCAACCAAGGGAGTAGGCTCTCTCATAATTCTGCCAAAAACACTGCCATGAATAAAGAATGGTATCAAAACATCCTGCAAGAGCAACTTCCAACGATCCATGAGCAGTTTGGTAATGATCCGTGCATTTTTCAGCATGATTGAGCACCATGTCACAAAGCAAGAGTGATAAAGAAGTGGCTTAAAGATCATGACATTGAAATTTTAGATCCTTGGCCAGGCAACTCCCCGGATCTAAACCCCATTGAGAACCTGTGGTCAATCCTCAAAAGGCGAGTGGACAAGCAGAAGCCCACAAATTGTGGTCAACTCCGAGAACTAATATGGCAAGAATGGATCACCATCAGTCAGGATTTGACCCAGAAGCTAATATCCAGTATGCCAGAGCGAATTACAAAGGTTATGAAGAACAAGGGTCAACGCTGTAAATATTGAATCATCATAATTGTTTGCCAATAAAATCCTTTAAAACTTATAGTATGTTTATCATCGTTTTGCAGTATACCACAGAAACTCGTGGAAAATAATCTACAAATGCTGAAGCAGTAAACTTTGCAAAACACACAATTTATGTATAAGGCAAGGTTCAAAGAGAAATGTTTGATTTAGTCAGTGTGGAAGAACATAAAGCCTGCATAAAGCCAAATCTTAATCCCACTTGAACACCTCTGGTGTTGAGACCTTGAGCCAAAAACTCAGACCAAACAAAAGTGATTGGTGCGTATGGGTACAGTAATTTTAGACACTTTCAAAACTGAACCAGCAGAGATAGAAATAAAATTTTTAAATACATGATTAATGCTTCCATCTTTGTTGCTGTTTTTTAAGTGTCTTTTTCTGTTCTAAGGACGGGGGTACCCAATACTTTTGTCCATATTGTGTACAGGTCCTTCTCAAAAAATTAGCATATTGTGATAAAGTTCATTATTTTCTGTAATGTACTGATAAACATTAGACTTTCATATATTTTAGATTCATTACACACAACTGAAGTAGTTCAAGCCTTTTTTTTGTTTTAATATTGATGATTTTGGCATACAGCTCATGAAAACCCAAAATTCCTATCTCAAAAAATTAGCATATTTCATCCGACCAATAAAAGAAAAGTGTTTTTAATACAAAAAAAGTCAACCTTCAAACAATTATGTTCAGTTATGCACTCAACACTTGGTCGGGAATCCTTTTGCAGAAATGACTGCTTCAATGCGGCGTGGCATGGAGGCAATCAGCCTGTGGCACTGCTGAGGTGTTATGGAGGCCCAGGATGCTTCGATAGCGGCCTTAAGCTCATCCAGAGTGTTGGGTCTTGCGTCTCTCAACTTTCTCTTCACAATATCCCACAGATTCTCTATGGGGTTCAGGTCAGGAGAGTTGGCAGGCCAATTGAGCACAGTAATACATGGTCAGTAAACCATTTACCAGTGGTTTTGGCACTGTGAGCAGGTGCCAGGTCGTGCTGAAAAATGAAATCTTCATAAAGCTTTTCAGCAGATGGAAGCATGAAGTGCTCCAAAATCTCCTGATAGCTAGCTGCATTGACCCTGCCCTTGATAAAACACAGTGGACCAACACCAGCAGCTGACATGGCACCCCAGACCATCACTGACTGTGGGTACTTGACACTGGACTTCAGGCATTTTGGCATTTCCCTCTCCCCAGTCTTCCTCCAGACTCTGGCACCTTGATTTCCGAATGACATGCAAAATTTGCTTTCATCCGAAAAAAGTACTTTGGACCACTGAGCAACAGTCCAGTGCTGCTTCTCTGTAGCCCAGGTCAGGCGCTTCTGCTGCTGTTTCTGGTTCAAAAGTGGCTTGACCTGGGGAATGCGGCACCTGTAGCCCATTTCCTGCACACGCCTGTACACGGTGGCTCTGGATGTTTCTACTCCAGACTCAGTCCACTGCTTCCGCAGGTCCCCCTCTCGTTGTGCAGTGTTTTCTGCCACACTTTTTCCTTCCCACAGACTTCCCACTGAGGTGCCTTGATACAGCACTCTGGGAACAGCCTATTCGTTCAGAAATTTCTTTCTGTGTCTTACCCTCTTGCTTGAGGGTGTCAATGATGGCCTTCTGGACAGCAGTCAGGTCGGCAGTCTTACCCATGATTGCGGTTTTGAGTAATGAACCAGGCTGGGAGTTTTTAAAAGTCTCAGGAATCTTTTGCAGGTATTTAGAACCTTTTCATGATATGCTAATTTTTTGAGATAGGAATTTTGGGTTTTCATGAGCTGTATGCCAAAATCATCAATATTAAAACAAAAAAAAGGCTTGAACTACTTCAGTTGTGTGTAATGAATCTAAAATATATAAAAGTCTAATGTTTATCAGTACATTACAGAAAATAATGAACTTTATCACAATATGCTAATTTTTTGAGAAGGACCTGTATGTACAAGTCATTGGTGTTTGTCACACCAGACATGTTTAGCAGGGATTAGAACTTGGCTAATTTCTCTATAAATCTTGCCTTATACACAGAGGCATTGTCATGTTAAAATAAAAAAAGGGTCCTGTATATATAGACTATAACCTACAAGACTGGCCAGAGTGTGATTTTGCATATGTGTGCTTTCAGTTGTTCCTATATTTTTTCTTAAATTTAGAATAAATCTAGAGTATAAAAGTTTTAGTGCATCATCATTTGTTCGTGAAAACGTTTGTACGCAGGGTTCATGCACATATTTGTCTGCACGCATGCTTGAATGACCCAATTTTTATTGTGTACATGTACTTTAGGCCTGTTGAATGCAGAGACTGGACAGCTTGTTTTGGCTGGAGATCCCAAGCAGCTTGGGCCAATTCTGAGATCTCCACTTGCCATTAATCATGGGCTTGGTGAGAAGCACAAATATACAGACACACACTCACTCATTAAACCTATAAGCCGATAATTATTTTCATGTAATTTTCAATATTTAAAATGAGCTTGTTCCATAAAAAAGCGTTATTTTCTCTTTTCTCAAAACTGTGATATATAAACTCGCAATTGCAAGTTAAAAAGTCAAAATTGTGAGATTTTTATTTTTTTTTTGTTGCATTATTGTCACGAATACCGTGTTGATAAATGAAGATGAAAATAAACAGATTTTTAATTAATCCACACAAGGGAATGCTGGTGACACATAGCTGAACAAATAAAACTGAACAGACAGGAACTTAAATTCAATCCAAACGAGGATAATTAACTAGACACACCTGAACCTAATGAACCCTAAACCACCCCACCCCCCCTCGCAATTCTGACAAAAAAGTCAAAAGTCACAATTACTGTCTTTTAATTTTTTATTTAGTGGTGGAAATGGGCTTCCATAGATGTCAAATGAAAATGAGCATAAGCAAAATTGTATCTATGAATATATTTGTTTTATTACAATGTAATCTGAAATTGTGTCTGTCTGCTGTAGATGTCTCTTTGCTGGAGAGGCTCATGAAACAGAATGGTCTTTATATGAAAGATAACATGGAGTTTGACAAACGCTACGTCACCAAACTTATTCTGAACTACAGGTACTTCTGAACTACACCAGTCTGACTTAACATGATAAGTATCATCAAAACAGAATTTTCATATTGATGCATTTATAAAATTACACCTGTTTTTTTATCGTCTCTCTCTCTCCAGGTCTCATCCATCCATTCTGAAAGTTCCTAATGAGTTGTTTTATGATGGGGAGTTGGTGGCATGTGCAAATGAGATCAGCTCCAACCAGTACTGCACCTGGGAGTACCTTCCCAAAAGAGTAAGAGACCTGTTAAACAGCTGTTCAGTCACTCTCTCTATGGTTGCAGTTTCCAGGAGATGTGCCTATTCACATACTGTTTTTAATCTCTCTCTCAGGGATTTCCTGTGATCTTCCATGGAGTGCCTGGGAAGGATGAGAGAGAATCAAACAGTCCCTCCTTCTTTAATGTCTATGAAATCGAAGTCATTGTAGACTACCTGAAGAAGCTGCTCCTGACTCAAGCCAAGAGGGGAATGTCCAGAATCTCTCCCAGAGATATTGGCATTATTGCTCCTTACAGGAAACAGGTGGAAAGCCCATAATAGGTGAAAAGCCCATAATAACAGTTAAAATGACACTGTGTCATCACTTTACTTTTTGTGGGGTTTGATTTTGTAGGTTGAGAAGATCAGACGGGCTATCAGAACAGACGAAGACCTACAAGACTACATGTGCATTGACGATCTAAAAGTTAGTTTGGGTTTAACACTCTGGTATGGGTTTTTATCATAATATAGATAAGAAAAAAAAACAGATAAAAACTGAATAATAGCCATCTGTGTGTTTTGTGTATTATGTAGGTTGGTTCCGTGGAGGAGTTTCAAGGCCAAGAGAGGAGAGTGATCATGGTGTCAGCAGTTCGCAGCAGCAAGGAGCACATCTTGTCAGATGAATTGTTTAATATTGGGTTTCTCAAGAATGAGAAGGTAGTGTCTAAAAACTTGTGACAAGAGAACACGACATAAACCCTTTAAATTGACACAGACATTTTCTATTTCAAATAAATGCTGTTCTTTTAAACTTTCCATACATCCAAAAATCCTGGGAAAAAAAAAGTTTTCACAAAAATCTTAATGATCAACATAATAATAAAATCATAATAATGTTTCTTTAGGGGCAAATCAGCATATTAGAAAGATTTCTGACTGATCATGTGACACTGAAAACTGCTGAAAATTCAAATTTGTATTCACTTTTCAAGACAAAATGTTGAGAATGCACAAGAACCTTGAATTAAGTTACATGCTACATTGTAAATATGCTCCATCTTTAGCAATTTTACAGAACACACTTCAGTCTTGAACTTGTTCTTGTTTTTTTTTTTCCCCAGAGATTCAATGTTGCAGTGACAAGAGCAAAAGCCTTGTTCATCATGGTGGGAAACCCAACCATTCTGCGGACAGATGAAAGCTGGGGCCGGTATATACTGTACACTTCCTACTTACACATGACTGAAATATAAAGAAAACTGTTCCTGTAAATGATGTGCATTTCTTTTGTATATTTATAGGTTTATAGACTTCTGCTTCGATCAGGGCGGTTACACCGGTCTTCCTTTTACCAGTATAGAAGGAGTAGAGGAGGTTGAAAAGCGTTTGCTTGCTCTTAACATCCAGGATGAGAGAAGTGAGACAAGTTTTAATTATACTGTACATCTCTGGAAGTCACAACACCTTGTTTGACTTCAACCATAAAACTGTTTTTCATACCACAACTTTATTTGTTTATGTAGGGTAAGGGAAATAGAGCAGTAAATTAGAGCATAAATAGAGCAGTCATGAGTGTCTGTTGATGTTCTGCCAAAAAACGATTGTGTCAGATTTTAAGCAAGTAGGATTTTGTCCTCTTGCATTCATTTTCTTCATAACCAGTTGTCAGCAAACAAACATCTGACAATAATACTCCAGTTTCCCAAAAGTTTCCCATTTTCATAAAGGAAGCTCTTTTTGGGGTTTAAGACTTCAAAGACCCCGTTTTGCTGCATTAACAGTTAAATGTACAAAGTACAGCTAAGTGGTGATAATATAGTTGTAATAATATAAATAATCATTGTAAATGAATAATAGTTTCAAGAAGGGGTGATGAGGAAAAACGTAGTGTTGTGTTCTTTCACCCCCTAGCGGAAACTGAGGAAAGTGCAGTTCAACAATATGAGCATCCTGAGTGGAGACACGATTACTAAGAGAACCTTCTCCAACTGAAGCCTGTCTTCGCTACCACACCTGTTCTACATCTTCTGAAGCTAGAATGAAAATCCTGGATCTATCAATTCTTTAAAGCCGGGCTCACACTGAATGATTTATATGGTCCTTTACGTTTGTTGCTTGTCAGACTGTATAAAATTGTCCTAATGGGATCTTGGGTAAAAGCCATAGCACACTGTACAGCATCAGTTTTAAGTCAAACTGTATGATAAACATTGTCACCAAGACTTAAAGTGATAGTTAAAAAAAAAAAAAAAAAAATTCTGTCATTATTTATTCACCTTCATGTCATGCCAAACCCGTAAGACCTTTGTTCATCTTCGGAACACAAATTAAGATATTTCTGATGCAATCCGAGACCTTTCTGACCCTGCATACACAGCAATGGTTCAACCGTAATGTTAGGAAGCTACGAGAATACTTTTTGTGCACAAAGAAAACCTCAATAACGACTTTGTGGAATAAAGTTATTTTTGTTTTCTTTGTGCACAAAAAGTATGATCATAGCTTTATAAAATTAAGGTTGAACCACTGATGTCAAATGGACTATTTTATCGATGTCCATACTACCTTTCGAGGGTCTATTCAGGGTCAGAAAGCTCTCGGATTTCATCAGAAATATCTTAATTTGTTTTGCAAAGATGAACATAGGAACATAGATGAACATGAGGGTGAATAATTAATGACAGAATTTTCATTTTTGGGTGAACTATCCCTTTAAGTCTTAATGAATCTGAGTAATTTTAAAGCTTGCACATAACTTTGCACATACATTTTTTATGTTTTTTTTTTTTTTTTTTACTTTAATTTACCTTAAATATATGAGCACATGGACAATAAAGTGCCTTTCTTACTCCTACATTGATTTTGTTTTGTTCATTACTGTAAATAAATTTAAATAATGTTTTTTTTTCCCCACTCTGCATTAAATGCAACTTTTGAATCCTTTGACTACGTTCAGACTGCGAGCCTTAATGCTCAATTCCGATTTTCTGCTCAGATTTTTTGTTTGCCTGTTCACATTGCTTTTAAAAATGTAGCCCGTGAAATGAAACGCATGCGCACAGTGACGTAAGATGTCACGCGTGTCGCGCTGTCTTAAAAAGTAAACGTGAAGGCCACGGAAACTGGTGTGTACAAGTGTTGCCAAGTCTGCGGTTTTCCCGCGCAATTGATCTACCTTACATGTGTTGCCGCGGGTTGTTTTTCATGTACGCGGGTCGAAGCAACCCCAACAACGTAATATTTATCTCCTGTAATGCAAATTTTACCAGGGGAACCCCGCCAAAAAAAACTTGTATTTTACCCACGGAACGCGAAACGCGATTGGGAGGGTTTTGTTGTGAAAGCCTGGCAACCCTGCTGCGTACGCGTTGAAAGTCGCATGAATTCCGATCTGACTGTTCAGACTGAGGTTGCATTGCGAAACATCCGACCTGTATCGGATTTAGAACCACATATTGAAGTGGCTCAGATCTGATTGTAAAATATCAGATTCCATGCGGGTTGTGTTGTTCACACTGTCATGTAATAAACACACATGGGTCACATTTAATGAAAAAATCTGATTTTTTTGGCAATGTGAACGTAGTCTAATTGGAGTTGTAATAAAAATTGTCTTGGCATTTCCAAGCATTATAATGGTAAGGCAGGTGTTTCTGTTTAACAGTCCAAAAAAGTCCAATAAGGTGCATCCATCCATAATCAAAAGTGTTCCACATGGCTCCAGGGGGTGAATAAAGGCCTCCTGTAGCGAATTGATGAAAAATTAAAAATGATCTATATTTAAAACGTAATAAACACTTTTCTCTAGCTTGCACTGTCGCACACGGAAGCCATTCCAGGTGGATGAAGTAGGATGTATGCGTTGTGTAAGCGCGATGAGAAGTGATGAACGTGGAAGAGGAGAGGAGAGAGCAAAACAAAAACAATGGTCATGAATTAGATGTACAAAAGGAGGTTGAACATACTTTCCAGAAGGCCAACAATTCCCAAAAATAATTTTTTATTGGTCTTATTAAGTATTCTAATTTGTTGAGAATTGGTGGTTTTTTGTTAAATGTGAGCCCAAATCATCACAATTAAAAGAACCAAAGACTTAAACTACTTTAGTCTGTGTGCTTTGAATTTATTTAATACACGAGTTTCACAATTTGAGTTGAATTACTGAAATAAATTTAAATAAATAAACTTTTCCACGACAATCTATTAATTATTAGGATGCACCTGTACAGCTAGGATGCCTTGAGGGTTAGTAAATCATGGGCTAATTTACATCTTTTGGTGAACTAACCCTTTAATGTAAAATGAAAACCCCTGTAGTGTAGCTCTACAGTCTATGTCTCTCCCTAGTGACAATTGGGTGTACTGCGCATGTATCACAACAGTTTTCTCTTGGTCCCAGCCAAGACCTTTTATTCTTCATCTCTTGTCCTCTCAGTCCTGCTGGACACCATTTATAGGAACAGTCCTTTTTTTTTTTCCCCCCAAGGACAAAAAATATATCTTCCTCTCAGTCACCTCTACCTGTAAATAACCTAGATGTTTTTGTGTTCCCAGGCCAATGTTTTACTCTGATTCTAAAAGTTAATGCTTTCCTCTTAAATGTGCAGTCTCTTCTGCAACACTATGGTGAAATTTTATTGGCAAAAAAGTCCATTGTCTATTATCAATAGTGTAGCAATGTATGAAACACAACTCACACAAAAGCTACTTCTATATCAAGCAGCTTTCTATTTGTGTTGATATCTGCACAATGAACCTGAAACTATTGCAAAATCTGTGAGGAAATCTTTTTGCCCTCTAGCAAAACTCCAGATGCTAATTTCTGGTGAATTGAGTGGATTTTGCCAATGAAAAACCTTCTTTGGTGACACTTTTATTCTATCAGTCAAATCTACTATCATTCTGAGAACATTTTCATGTGAGAAGGATCCAGAGACCCACTTGAACTCATGAAAATGGAAGGAAACTTACTGTAATACTTATTTTTAGCAGGTGTCATCTGGATTTGATGAATTGTCCTTGAGTTTATGACACTTCTGATACTGTTACACACTGTACCGCAGGTGAAGCCAAGAAAGGTTCATCTCTTCCTCCCTTTCTCACACAAACATCATGTCAAACAGACCAGGACTGACAGCCTGAGTGAGCCAATTCAGTTAGCACTTAATGCTAATTCAGTTTCAGCCTGTTAAACCGTTACATCTTGACAAACAATTATACTTGACATTATGACATTACACTGAGTTTTTTTGTCCACATTTTTCAGAAAGCCTTTGTTTATGACAGTCAACCACATTGATCACACATTGAACCACATGGACTCATTTTCATTCATGTGAAATAAACATGGTGACTATCCTGACTATGGTCGATCCAATTTGACAAATGTAAAGAAAATTTGGCAGTTCCAAGATCAGTCAAAAATCAGACACAAAGTACAGGTTGGCAGTTTAAATGAATGATAAATGTATTTTTGTTTTTCTTTTTTTTTAAACTGAGCATCATATACAGAGGAATAGAATAACTGTAAACCAGAACCGAAAAAGACAGAAGATTTATGTACAAATACAAAATTAATCAGTCAGTCTTTCTTCCAGAGAAGGAAGGAAGGTATGCTGGTGAAAGGAAAAGAAGAAAAAAAAGATGGCAGGATGGAGAGGTATTGGGTACCGACACACACTTTGGTTCCCTTATAAATATTTTTCTGTCATCCACACCTGGATTGTAAGAAATGTGGCGCGCGGTGGGTACTGCAGGCTTTTCCTGGGGTCAGTTGCTGAAAGGTACATGGAGGTGTGTGTATTTGTGTGTGTTGTGTATGTATGTTGCAGTGTAGCTCATAACAGCAGGCAGCCACTTCTCTTCTTGCGCTTGCGGACCTGCAGCGCCGCCCTGGTGGCCATCTCAAATACCTCCCGCACTCCATCTTTAGTTTTAGCCGAACACTCTAAATATCCAAACGCACTGATTCTGTTAGCCATGTCACGGCCCTCCTCTGGTTTTACAGGTTCCTGAAACATACACACATATGTATACTTTATATGCACAAACACACATACACATATATATATATATACACACACACACACATACTTTTTACTAGTTTGTTTAATTTGTTCACTAACAGTATACTCTACTGTTTAAAAGTTTGGAGTCATTACACTACCAACAGTGTATGTTTTAGTCCATTAGCTAAGAGTGATTTTAACTACACCCCTAAATTTATGATCAGCAAATATTTATGTGTTATCCTCATATTTGGGTGAAATAAACAAAATTTTAGTACAGTTATGCACATATTTTAGTAGCGTTTTAGTTATGTGAGTGTTAAAATTCTGTAATGTGATTGTGATTGCTACCAAAACATTACAGTCACTACTAAAAATGTGCAGTAGTGACCGAAACATGGGATGTTTTATCAAAAAGAAAGCATATTGAAATATCAACTAAGATGTTTTGATGGTGTTTGGTTCAATATATGAAGAGATCAGATGCAAAAGCCTCTAAATCCATCTGACATCTTTCTTTTAAAAAATGCATTTTTAATCAGGCTCTGATGTATAGGTTTCAATGTAAGTACTGGTATTTCTGATTGGGCTGAGGGTGGGATTTAACGAGTTTAAAGTAAAAGTATTTGATGGATGTGTAATATGTGTTGAGAGCATTCATTCAGTATCATTATCTCATTTTTGACTGAGATGGCTTTTAGCTGGTTTTGCATCTGACATCTTCACATATTCAAACTAATGAAGTAAGTTTGAAATAAGTATGATCAACTTTTTACATTTTACAAAGAAAAATTTGATTCAAAATACAACAAATCTAATAAATTACACTTGAAAAATTGTAATTGGTATTGATTTACCTCTGAAAACTTTTAATAAAATAGAAAAAAATATGTATTTACAAGGAAGATATGCAAGCAAAATCTTACTAGGCCAATATAACCATTACTATTAAATTATATAACACTGTGTTTCAGTAGTGACAAATTTGGGGAGAGAATAAATATTCTAAAACATAAAAATACAATATGAGAATTAACTGCACAATTACTACAAATATGTACCTTTCCAACTCTGACTTTGCACCAATTCTGTAGAATGCCCCATATATTACCTTATTAATAATGAATTAAAATGGTAAAGACATTTACAATAATATAAAAGATTTCTATTTTAAATACATTGTTAATTCTCAACTTTCTATTCACCTAAATATCCTAAAAAAAAGTATCACAGTTTCCACAAAAATATTATGCAGCACAACAGTTTTCAATATTGATAATAAAAAATGTTTCTTGAGCACCAAAATCAGCATATTAAAATAATTTTGAATGTTACACTGAAGACTGCTGATGTTTTGAACATAACATGCACTTGTACACTGATTCAAAGCAAAAGTAGGTTACAGTATATAACAATCAATGACTACAATAAAAGGGTACAATAAAAAACATTAACCTCATCCAGAAAACAAACTGATCTACTCCCTTTGTTCGATATGCCATACAAGCAGACTATATGCTGACTGTACAAATGTCACTGTAGGTATTGTATACCATTTGTGACCCTGGATCACAAAACCAGTCATAAGTAGCTCAGGTATATTTGTTGCAATAGGCAACAATACATAATATGGGTCAAAATTAGCAAAAACATTTTTATGCCAAATTCATTAGTATATTAAGTAAAGGTCATGTTTCATGAAGATATTTTGTAAATATCCTACCATAATGGTCCATTTACAAAATATCTTCATGGAACATGACCTTTACTTAATATACTAATGAATTTGGCATAAAAAAAAATATTAGATTACATTATTAAAAAAACTAAAAAATGATTAGTAATATGCATTGCTAAGAACTTCGTTTGAACAACTTTAAAGGCGATTTTCTCAATATTTTGATTTTGTTGCACTCTCAGATTCCAGATTTTCAAATAGTTGTATCTCGGCCAAACACTGTCATATTCTAACAAACCATACATCAATGGAAAGCTTTTTTTTTTTTTTCCAGATGATGATGTATGATTTTCACCTTTTTAAAAAATGGATGCTTATGACTAGTTTTGTGGTCCAGGCTCACATTTTAAAGAGCATCACATAAAACAGTAAACTACACTACAATAGCAATTTTATACTGTACTACTGTAATGCGGAATGTCACATGGCTTACAATCTGCCACATTCCTGTAGAGATAAAATCAAGGGTTGAGCTGAATGAGCATTCCTAGACACTAACACCACTGTTTCGTAGCTCCCTTAAATGGTGCTTGAATATCTATAGCCACAACAGTTCCTTTCAACACAATGCTTTGTGGGTACAAGTAGATGAGTAATTTGAGAGAATATAATGGGTCATAATAGTGGAAATTGTGTAAAGTCGTCTGACATTAGCAAACTACTTCAATCACATGAAGATATATACATCTAAAAATATTATTCTGACTAGTATGGAAGTTTCACTACTGCTTCTGCCTTACTCTTACAAACACCCTTCAGTATGAAGCAATCCCCGAAGGCAGCTTTATCCCCACAGGAAACAGCTGCATTTCCATTTTCTTTTGTGGCTGTCAGAGACAGGAAGTGTCCTGTTTGTTAAGGCAAAGGCCAACAAAAGGTCTCTGCTGTATCTCTACTTTAAGTTACTATGGCAACACCTGTTTAACACATACACATACACACACATATCTGTCATACCTGTTTCATCTTGATCAGCTCCCTGCGTGTGTGTTCATCATTCCGCAGGTCCTTTTTATTCCCCACAAGGATGATGGGAACATTGGGACAGAAATGTTTTACCTCTGGCGTCCATTTCTCTGGAATATTCTCTGGAAGAGACCAGAAAAAACAAGTAATGAAACCTGACATCACAGTTTGATATTTTTACAAATAAGTAAATTAAATAATGAATAATATTTTGTATTTACTTTCTCAATTTTCATTAAATGCAAAGATTTATGCTCAAAAGTGGGTAAAATTTGTCAAATTTTATTAATGTTTTGACAATTATGCTCACCAAGGCTCACAGTGCTAGTGGGAAATATTACTACAGTTTAAACAACTGTTCTATTTTAGTATATTTTAAAAATGTAATTTATTCCTGTGATGGCAACTTTTCAGCAGTCATTACTCCAGTCTTCAGTGTCACATGATCCTTCAAAAACCCTCTTTTTTATTATTTCTTTAATGAATAGAATGTTCAAAAGAAAAAAAAAATGAAGTAGAAATATTTTGTAACACTATAATTTATTTAATGCATCCTTGCTGAATAAGTATTCTTTTTTTTACCAAACAAAGCAAAAAAGATCTTTCGAACAATGTGTACGTGTATAGTTAGGTACCTAAACTATCTGGACTATCTATAGAGAAGCACATCAGAATAACATCTGTGTCTGGATATGACAATGGCCTCAACCGATCATAGTCTTCCTGACCAGCTGTGTCCCATAGAGCCAACTCCACCTGAGAGAGAGAGAGAGAGAGAGAGAAATGCAGATACTTCAGTATTGTTTGTCAGCTGAAGGTGTGCCTCTGGACTTTGAGTGGCCTGAATGTCAATGTCAGTGGCCATAAATATAAAAACCATTTATAAACCTGACAGTATTTTAAGAAATAACTCCACATGGTCCATAATGGTCCACACCGGACAAGTGTGTGTCATTCAGGGGTTAAAAGAATCTGGTATGTCTGTTCAGGATGGCCACACATTTGGGTTAAAAATATAACAGCCTATTTCCCTTCTCAAATAAACATACACATGCTCCATTCTCAGTGCTTCTGTCCACAAAACGAGGAAGAATTGTGTACAAGACTATTTCAGGATAACTGACCTGTTTGCCGTCCACCTCTATGTCAGCGATGTAGTTTTCGAATACTGTGGGCACGTAGACCTCAGGGAACTGATCTTTACTGAACACAATCAGCAAGCAGGTTTTCCCACAGGCTCCATCTCCCACAATCACCAGCTTTTTACGGATAGCTGCCATCACTGCGGAAAGAGAATGGGAAAGAGATTTTACCATAAGAAATGTTCATATTTTGATGACAATAAATTACTTTCTGGCTGTAGATTATCTTGCTTAATACATGGCTAATAAAATCTCAACAGCAAGAACATTTTTTAACATAACTCCAATTAAGTTATGCATGTTAAACTTAACCTTTGTCCCACATTAATCTATACTCCATGCACCATAATGACAAAGCAAAAACTAAATCAGTACTTCGCTAAAGCACCTTTACAGCCTCAAGTCTTTTTAGGTATGATGCAACAAGATTTCCACATCCACATTTGGCAATTATCTGCCATTTTTCACCTAACCTCTTCACCTCTCAAGCTCTGTCAGCTTGGATGGGGTCTGGCAGACATTTTTAGGTTTCTCCAGAAATGTTTTATTGGGTTTTTTACCTCAGGGCTTGGTTTTTGCTCTGATGTGCATTTTCAGCTGTTAGACCTTTTATTAAGACACGTGCCTTTCCAAATCATACCCATTTAGTTGAATTTGCCACAGGTTAACTTCACTTGATGTGTAGTTACGTCTGCAAGCAATATGAATGCTTGTGAGCTAAGTTTCAACTGTCCCAAATAGGGGTATGAATACTTATGCAACGGAATACTTAAGTTTTTATTTTTAATAAACTCGCAAAAGATGATAAAACCCGGTTTTATGCTTTGCCAATATGGTGCATTGAGTACAGATTGATGTGAAAAAAAAAAAAGTTATTTAAAGCAGTTTAACAAGACAGCACCATGACAAAATGTGAAAAAAAGAAAGGGTATGAATACTTTTGCAAAGCACTGTATATTAGCTTACATGAATGAACAGAATTGCATACATTAGCTTAAACTACATATATAACATTACATTACATTACATATCCAGTTTAGCAGCGATTCTATACAAACATTTAACAAATCAAAATTCTTCCAGAGAGCAAACAAAATACATCCTAATGAGTGTCATAACAGTTCGTTTCACATCAATGAACCCCTGTGGTTTGAGAGACACAACACAATAGAGTGTAGCAGAAACTGTTCCAAGATCAATCCTGCATTTATGCAGAATCAGGAGGCCAAAATGCTGATCAAGGACCTAACTGACCTACAAAATGAACATCACACTGGAATGGAAAGAGCACATTTTGTTCTAGGCCTTATTTGGGGAACAGTTTTTGCATCCACACAGTCAGAAACAAAACCGTGCAAAGTATGGAAAAATACAGTAAGAGAAAGAGGGAGACTTTCCTGCCCCACCCTTTTCCTCCCTTTCCCGCAATTTGGAGAAAAAATAGGGACACGATGGCCCAAAAACGTCACAGCCAAAGAACATACACTCACAGACACACATTTTTCTTTAAATAGTGCCAATCCAGGCAGCTGTCCGCATTTAAGCAGGACACAAACACGTATAGAGCAGCAGTGCTGCCATAGAGTAGCCCAATGAAAGGGGCTACATGATCTTGGCTTCCGTCAGTAAGAGAAATTCAGAACATGTCAGACATAGGTATATAAAAATGTACACTAACACATATAAAACAAAAGTTGCCACTTACCACCACATATTCTATTTTTAGACATTCTCAGCACCCTATGATTTCCGCAATACAAAAAACGCAGACGAAATCACAGAATCCAGTCATAAAAATGGAATTTACTGTATAACACAGACTTTTACAGAATTTCCAAAATTCCGATTAATAAAAAGTAGGTCAGTACACCTAAATCAAAACTAGTGTCTGTGAATATTAACCCATAAAAATGCAATTTTAATATGAATCCTGCATGTTCTGCGTGAATGAATGGCGCAGGTGCCCAGTTTCGTTTACTACACAGATACTGAAGTGTGCATTTTCAGCCTAGGCAGTACATGAATACATAAATCTGAAACTACTCGGAGTCACTTTATAAGCATTTTACCGTTTCTTTTGAGAAAAACTAATGTCATGTCAAACACAAACAGAAACAGAAGGTCTTCAGAACAACCTGTCAAAATAAAAGTTTGGTTTAACTTGAAGAAACTGTGACATAATTATATTACTGTATTAATGTAATGATACTACTACTAGTAAAAAGAGTAAAAAATATATACCACAAAATATTTTACCAAAAGAAACTAAATAACACAGTTTTTTTCTGAAAGTAAATAAATAATTCTATAAAATATATTTT
This sequence comes from Cirrhinus molitorella, assembly GCA_033026305.1. Lineage (NCBI taxonomy): Eukaryota > Metazoa > Chordata > Actinopteri > Cypriniformes > Cyprinidae > Cirrhinus > Cirrhinus molitorella. Next base: position 14,904,387 of record CM065125.1, on the reverse strand, counting down.
TTTTATCTGTAAAAATAATTTCCCCTTTTTTAAAATCAAACCATTCTCAGCTTCTTGTCGGTGTGATGTAACACAGACAGAGGCCACTCCTACGACAGATTGATTGACACAGGCATCTTACCTCAGACCCACCCTGAATGGGCTGTAACAGTCCAGTGTTTCGATGCCGGAGCAGGGACGTAAACAAGAATGGCTTCTAAGCGATTAAAGTGTTCTTTTGTTGGACGTAATATTGAACATAGTAGTCTTCATTTACTCCTGACATCTGAGCCGCTTTTGAGACTTTTGTTTGTGAATGGAATGCAATCTACCAATCTACATAAATGCGTTCACGCGAATCATCTGTGATCCAGCTTCACGTACAGCAGAAGTGAGTATGTTTTTTTTTTTTTATTATTATTACTAATAGTTGCAATAGCCTTTCCTAATAACGTTCGCAAGTTTGGCGGCTAACACCGTGTCCTAACTACACGCGACAAGATTACAGCGACAAAAAAAAATTGTGTGTCCACACCAGACGCTGCATGATAATGCGACGTGACAGAATCAATCAAATATCACAGCCAATCAGAAGCGTGTGTGGGCAGGATCTCCCTGGAAGCACAATGCACTCGTAATGAAATGGATAAGTTTATAATCGAATTCAGAAATATTAAAACTTTTAACATTATTAAATGTACTATGACTAATACCGTCTTTGTTATGGAATACACTTGGTTCGCATTGAGTTCACAGTTTGAACCTGCATCTTTGCTTTCATTTATTTTCCAGATCTGATCAGAGCTGATTTTGACAAGGTAAAAGGGTGGCTTTTTACACTACTATTAAATTTTTTAACCAAAGTATATTATAGACTTGTCATCAAGACCCTAAAGAATCATATCAACTTGTGGAAAATGGGCATCCGATGACCCCTTTAATGAATGACTCAACATTACTGTAGTTTCAAACTAGTCAGGACTGTGCAGCTTCATAATGAAACTTGGATTGGATGGTCACAGAAAGTTGTCAGCTCAGCCTGAAACAGGCAGCACACCCACACATTGAACTTCAAAAATCACAGGATTTTCCGAGACAGAGAAAAGAACTGAAACAGGTCAGTGCTATTCTTAAACATACGTCCCCAGAGAAAGTAATGCGTTCTTGGTGACGGCAGCCTGGTTTCTCAGATGCACACACATTCATCTCCGCTGCCATTATCTCATAAGTCCTTCAACACACACCCAGTTCTGCCCACTCTTCAACACCATGGCTTTTCAAAGCCATAGAGAGAAATGGACAGAACTTACATTTTAATTCACCGAAAATGAAAAGTCATGATTAAATTTTAGGACATGCAGAAATCTGCGATGTGTCATACTGGGAAGTTCCCATAGTGTTTGCTCTGGGAATGCTGTCCCGTCTCTGAGGGCACAATGAGGAAACATTTCCTCAACCTCTGGTGGCAGGATTAGAAGGAGCTCACTTCCTGTTCTGACAACTCCCTTCCTGTTCACACACAAACTCCAAAAAACTATTATATCTGTTAAATTAAAAGACTGCAGCCCTCATAAATCACACAACTGCATCAAAACATTAAGCACTGTTGAACTAAAGCAGTGTCTTTTTAATATTAATTACTATACCATCATTATATTTATTAGGATTTTGAATTAGCTTTACATATTCAGTTTTCATTTTAATTTTAGTTTAAGTATTTTTTTCTGTGCTTGTCATTTTTATTCACAGTTGAAGTCAAAAGTGCACATACACCTTGCAGAATGTTTAATTGGTTAATGAATGGGTTAATTATTTTGCCAAAAATAAGATTTCACATAAAAAAAAAAGTTTACATATAGGTCCACATCTTATAATAACATGCATTTTGTATGATCCCTCTTATTTTGGTAAGAATAGTTAACATTTTGCAAATTCTACAAGGTGTATGGAAACTTTTGACTTCAACTGTATTTCTTCTTTTAGCTTTTTTATTTTTAATTTCAACTTCAGTTTTAGTAATTTTAGCACTTCAACATCAGTGCATTCTATTTCAGTCAGGTCAACCAGTCTTTCTGACAACCCAATGACTAGACAAATATGAAAAGATGTAGTTCCACACAACCCTAACATCCACAGAATCACAGACTAGTTGGACTGAATCAGCAGGAGTTAATCAGAAGAAAATGAGAAAAAGTGTTTTTCATTATGATTGATTCAAATCTCTAACAGCTCGATACAACCTGGATATGGAAAGTGAATGAGATTTAAATTGGATTCAGGAGGGGGTTTAGTCCTTCTACTTCAAAGATATCCATAAGGGATCATGGGATAATTGAGTCCAGTCCATCACCAACATCCTTCTTCCCTCCGAACCCACCATAGAAATGACACGCACACACTAAACGGGGCCCAGGAGAGCGTTTCAGGGGTGTGCAGTGGACGAGCAGACACTTTAAATGCTTTCAATTGACCTTGAGCCACAGGAGCTGTGGACTGATGGGTCTGTAATACGGCTGGGCAGCATATTGAATATTCATGATAGATTTGAGACAATTTGCCTGGTGATATCAAATTAAGAAACACCGTGAACTTCTAATGTGCTTTTAATTTGGCCATTAAGCTTCCTAAAGACCATGTGTCAATAAACTAGTTTCTAGTTCCCTCTTTGTCTCACGGGAATGTGAGCGTTGTTTTAAAAGGAGGTGGTAAATCGGACTCAATCATTGTTTAAAAAAATAAAATAAAAATAAAAAACTGTCAATCATTTCAGCGAGTCAGTTCAAACAGGCGGTTTAGCCACTATACCTCTGTAAAGCCTGCAGTCATTTATCAGTTTGCCTGTTCACTGAGGGCACACTGTAATGTCTGAACCGAGTAACTCTCGCTCTCTGTCTCTATCATGCTCGCACAAAGACCTCAGACAGGTTGGGTACATGAGAAAAATTAAATGGTGCTGAGTGATGTCCGCTGGCCTGGCTCCTGCGAGTCCTTAGGAAGTAAGGGGTGATATGAGCACTGGTGAGTGTGTCTGGAGGACGATGTGAATATATGATGCCTGCAGTGGGAGCCGCAGCACTCAGAGCTCTGTGAAACATGTGTCTGAGCCTCACAGGCAAGCTGTAAAATCACTCTGCAGCACTCGGCCACTGCCTGAAGCTCAAACCAACTACTTGTACAATGACCCTGTTTACTAGGGTTGAGCAAAATTACTTATTTTTTAAGTTGACTTGGGTTGAAGTTCTGAATATAGCAATCACAATGAGAGTTTCACAACATGATTGTTCTAGCCTGAAGAATTTACAATATACAGGGGTTGGACAATGAAACTGAAACACTTGGTTTTAGACCACAATTAGTACGGTGTTGGGCCTCCTTTTGTGGCCAATACAGTATCATTTCGTTTTGGGATTGACAAATAGATGTCATGCACAGTAGCCAGAGGGATTTTGAGCCATTCCTTTTATAGAACAGTGGCCAGGTCACTATGTGATTCTGGTGTAGGAAAACGTTTCCTGACTCACTCCTCCAAAACATCCCAAAGTGCCTCAATAATATTCAGATCTGGTGACTGTGCAGGCCATGGGAGATGTTCAACTTTACTTTCATGTTCATTAAACCTCTCTGTCACCAGTCTTGCTGTGTGTATTAGTGCATTATCATCCTTATACATGGCACCACCTTTAGGGTACAATGTCTGAACCATTGGGTGCTCATAGTCAACCTTCACACTTTCTGGTGGAATGTGCAATAAGTGAAGATTGCACATCACACTCTTTCTCATCAGTCTAAACAGCTTATTTTGAAGCCAGTCTGCTAAAACAACAGACTGTGCATTGTGCCACTTTATGATGTAATAATGTGGCTTAACATCGCCTCTGCAGAAGATTAACGCCTGATTCTACAGCACTGTCTGTTTAGCCCCGCCCACAGATTCGCGCATGTAGTGTTAATAATGAGAGGCAAACAAGTCTACGCAGAAACCAAACAACTCAGACGACTCAGAAGAAGTACAGTGTCAAAAAAAAAACAGCATTCTGATCCCAGCGTTAGGAAAGAGCTGATTTAGTTTATTTTTAATAAAGTTCCTTATCGCGTCAGTAAGACACGTCACGTAATTTCATCACAAATTCAATTATAAACAAGACACATTTCGATGCAGAATTGAAATGACTGAAACTACGACTATGCTGTACCGACTATATTTGATCTGACAGTAATGTTGCACCACACAGGTGTGAGTAACTGTTTTTATTATGTGGTAACTATTTCTTTGTTTGTTATAACAGATTTATGCATTTTCTGTGAAAGATGTAGGCTGTAAAACATACACAACTGTTAGCCAATCATAGCAGTGGGCATTTACTTCCAAGTCTACAATCCACCACGCCTTAATAAAATCTTAATAACGTTATAAGTGGACCTCAGAGAACAGTACAAAATGATAAAAAAAGGCAGTTCATGACCCCCTTAAATGAACAGGGTCGGACTCAAAATGAACCTTGATGTAATAACTGACCATCTAATTTTCAGTATATTCTCACTGCTCTATTTTGTATCTGAGGGAATTTCACTCAGTATGAACAGGTACAGAAGATAAATCTCTCTCGCCAAGAAATCTGACTGGATCTTCAATATACTCAAAACCACTGGAGCACATTAGAAATATTTCACGGGCTATACGTATTTATTTAATAAGGTAAAGCTCTGCCATCAATTCACTGCTAATCTCACAATTAATGACCTGTAGAGATCATCAGGGGGTCCACTGGGCCTTTAAGACTGAGACACCTCACACAAACACAGAACTAAAGTGGAGCACACACTTATCCTTTTGCCACTGGATTACAAGACAGTTTTATATATAAAACACACACACACACACACACACACAGATTGCTGATTTGTGTCCTCAATGATCCTATGAAGAGGCAGGGGAGAGAGGGTGTTTCAACCTCCACCAAAAACTCATTGACTCCATATTTCTTATCTTTGTCTTACTCCCCTTACTTTTTGATTGAACCACCAAACCACTTTCAGATAAGGAGCATCTCTTGCTGTGTTTTTCTAGTAGGTGATGGTCTGAATCAGCAAACACAGCCTCTGTCCATCTGGCAAAAACAGCTTCATGGTTTTATAAGCAAAACATTGCCAAGTATGGTTATATAAAGCAAGTGGCAAAATTTTGGCAAGTTCCATGGGAGAATATCCATGGGCTGAATGTCATCATTCTTTCCCTACATAAACTAAAACACAAATCACATCATAAAGAAGATTCTAGAATCCTAAAAAGTCTAGTGGTAACACCTGCATAAACACACAGTGTAAATGTACACCCCTGTGTGCCAATGACACTGAACACACAGCAAGACTAGAGAACATTAGGGCCCTATGAATTCCATTTTATGTTTTTTTTTTTTTTTCTTTCTTTTTTTTTTTTTTTTTTTTCAGTTTTAATTTATCTGGACTCCTTTTTAATGGTTAAATAAAATATTATTAATCACAAAAGCATGTCTAATTAACTAAACTCATAAAACTTATACAATTTAACATCAATTTATTAAAGGTTTAACAAAAATGACATGTTCAAATACAATATTGTATTTTATTGTAACCAAATTCTGGTTTTAGTCTAATTATTTGAATGCATAATTCTTACAATAGCCTTGTGATTTTTTTTTTTTTATTCCCTCAGAAAATTCTTTGTTGTGTATTTATATTTTTTCTGGTTATCAACCGAAGGCATAAAAAAAAAAAAAAAAAAAAGAATATATATATCTTTTAATTAATGAAAATCAAACAAATGTTATTTCTTTTTTTTTTTTTTTTGGAAATTAAAGGCTATTTACTATTAAAATTAAAACATGAAAGAAATATTGTGTTATTATTTCTTTAAAAAAGAAAGTTATTATTTTTTCAACAGTAGTAGTAGTAGTATTACGTACATTCTAAATATTAAACATATATTTCTGTCATCTTTAAGTTAAACCAAACTTTTATTTTGACGGGTTGCCTTGAATACCTGTAACTGCCACTGGTTGTGGGTAGATTGGATACAGCTGTGGCCGGAAGCTAACAATAAATTATACTCAAATGGAACGGTCAAATGCAAATGAAGTGACTCTCAGGGCAGTTCTGGAGATGTTGTTCATGTATTTATGTCCTAATTTATTGAGACGGCAGATGCTGAAATCCAGTCCGTGTTTTCCGCATCACGCAAATCATAGGGCACTAGAACATGACAAGAACAGTTCACACAAAAATAAAAATGCTGTAATAATTTACTCACCTTCATGTTGTTCCAAACAAACAAAGAATAAAAGGATGATGATATTCTGAAGAATGTTTTTGTTGGTCTGTGAAATGAAGGTCAATGCTGTTTTTGAGACTGTTGATCTTCATTGTATGTGCACAAACATAAAATCACTTTAAAACATCTTTTGTGTTCCACAGAAGTCATACAGGTTTGGAACAACATGAGGGTGAGTAAATGGTGACAGATTTCTCTTTTCTGCCTTAATTATCCATTTATAAAAAAAAAACAACAACAATGGTAATGGCTAACAGTGACTTACAAGAGGTGTAAACACACACAGCTAGTCAAACACAAATAGCTCATCCCCTGCTGTTTTCACTGCTGGATCCAATAATTAAAGATGCTTATCTTAGAGCACACATCGACTAGTTTATTAATGCTGATCTTGGATCATTCTCATTTCTCTAATCCAACCTTGACTTGAAGCTAAAAACAGATGAGTGCTGTCCTGAGGTTAGTGTATGAGGGCCGTTGGGTGTCTGGACTGTGTGGAATCTGCACACATGCTGGGTAGGTTAAGAATGTTTCAGCTTAACTAGAGAACTTGAGAACGTGTTTGTGTGTGCGGAGGGGGGGACTGTTACGGTTGTGTTCAACATCTAAGAGACAAATTGTTTTCTAAATGACAAATTCTTTGTTAAAATACTTCCTCACATCAAAGTAAGCCATTTATAGAATAATATCACCAAAATGTGTGGTTCTTTTGTGGCGTTTGTCATTGGTTGTGCTTATAATGCATGTAATTTGCCTAGCAAACAACAGTCTTAGAGAAAAGGGTTCGAAGTCTCTGTAAAATAAAAAGATAACAGTAATTAAACCCGAGTTTATGATTCAATGTTTTGGATACTTAACATCCGCTACACAAAACATTGTGAAGATAACAATGGACCTTAAGGACAGAAAAGAAGTCTATGTAATATATATTTTACAATTATTTATAAACCGTTAAAGACTATGGAAGCACATTTCCAGCACTGAATATAAAAAAAAAAGCTTTTTAATCTCACAATTCTGATTTTTGTCTTACAACTGTGTGATATAAACTTGTAATTGTGAGTTATAAAGTCCAAATTGCAAGACAAACGCAATTCTAAGAAATAAAGAGATATAAACTCTAGGGGTGAGCCGGTCCGATATACTGTATCGGTATTGCTCCGATATTGGCATTTTCTGCCAGATCGGAATATCGGTCAGACGAGACCAATCCAAATCCGATATTATGAGTATACTGTGTTATTGCTTATATTGTGTTATTGTAAAGTCCAACAAAAGCCTTAAACACATTATAAAGCACCATAAAGTTTCTGTGTATTATAAGTGTTCTGAAGCTGTTCCATAGTTTAAAGTGAGGTACGTTTAGGTCAAGTTCACGTAAATGCTTCTTTCCGCTGCGGCTGTCTGTCATCCTCCATTCAGCATTCAAAATGCATGTCGCGTTTGGTTACGACAGTCAAGACAAAACAGTAAAGAGCATTAAAAGAAATTGCGCAGATTTTTGTACACTCTCTTCTCTATATATTTATATACATTCATGAAAAACAAGTAATATATTTGACAAAAATACAAAGAGCAGTGTGTAGTATTTTACCAGATTTAGTCTTACACTTATTCACTTTTAATTGTTCCCCACTAAATAATGTTTTTTTTTTTTTTTTTTTTATAATTTTAGATTTTATAAAATTATTGTGAAATAACATTACCCATGATTCTGCAAAGAAATTTCCACCAGTCATAGACTCATGACAAGCGAATCATGATGAAAAACTGCTCTGAGAAAGACATAATAATCAATATTCCTTCACTATTAAACTATTTAAACATATATTGCAATATGTTTCTTTAAATCATTAGTTTTATATTTCTCCATTGTTTTTATATATGTAATTTGTGATTTTTTAGGACCGATAAGTACACAGTCTTCTACCTCTTTCTTCTTGCTTAAATTTCAAATACTTCTAAATCTAAGTTTATAATGTTGTGATTCACCTTGTTGTTTTGTTTGGTTGCTCATGGCTTATAACTTTTAATAATATTTTCAAGTAGCAGACTTTCTGATCGGTGAAATCAGCCACTAAATTAGGGGTAGATTATAGGCCTGGCCGATTTTCAGCACAGATATTAAGCATTTTTATATTTATCGGTATCAGCCATTTTCAAAACCGCTAAAATTATCTTAAAACATTTAAATAATGAGCCCTTGTTATTCTTCATTTTGACATTTATTTTCATTTTTACACCAGACATAAATATATTGGTTTAAGATATTGGTTAACTGTCTACTTGATCACTAATAATTAGTATCGGCCCTGAAAAATACATACCGGTCAACCCCCTACAATTAATGTCCTATTTTGCAAAAACTGTACTGGTACGATTTTAGCCTGTTTAAGGTTTTCAAACAAATTAACAACAAATTATTTTAAATGAAGACAAATTACAGTTTTAGTCTAACTGAAATTAATTGTGAAGTTTGTGTCAAAATCAGTAATCGCAATACACCAATAACACAACAAATCACCAATGACTTTACATTAGCCACAACAAATCAATATTTAGTCTACCTTCAGCCAAAATAATCAATAACTACTTCACACCAGTCACAACAATCACTAATTACCCTGCTCCCATCACTGTGTGAAAAAAAAAAGACTTTTGGCAGTCTTATCACTTACGTGAGATGTGTTTGTGTGTGCTTTTGTGGAAAGCCAGATGAGGTATTTTACAAACCACTTGCTGAAGCACAATCCCAGTGACACTTGCTGCAGATTGCTACAGCAACACTTTTATTACAGGATTCATTGACCCCGAGGGTGATAGCCAATCAACAGCAAACGCCAGACACAAGCACACAACTGCCTCACGCTTCTGTGGAGCAGCAGCGGATCCTTAGATCAGATTCTCCACACGACAGAACAGAGAAGAGCACAGAAGATTAAACTCTAATTTAAAGGCCTCCTGAGGCCCCGCTGATGTTTGGCTTCCTTATCACACTGAGAGAGAGGAAACACTTCCAGTGTATCACGCACATCAAGCCGGGAAATCAGAAACAAATATAGCACAACTTTAAATAAAGTTTAAAAGAAACAATGATTAATATCACATAGTTGTAAAGAGTGACTGCGAATTTCTAAGCGTTGAGTCTGTCTCTGATTTCAGCCTCTAAAGAAAAAGAAAAATGCCTCAGCCTAGCAAAACAGAATGGACAGATTTCTCCAAACTAAAAGGACAGAAAAAGCAGAAGGGTCTGACCTACTTGAATGTTTGTTCTTGTTCCTAGAGAGAGGGGGAGTTGGAGAGGAGAAAAAGAGGGTGTCCTAATTAAAGACCGTCCTCTCTTTCTCCTCCTTCTCTACTCTTTTTTTCCCCTCTTTCTCACACGATCAGGTCGCCATCAGTGAGTAAATGGGCTGTAGCCCAGAGGGCTAACACTGACCTGAAAACAGCTTTCCACGGACAATCACTCAAAATCAGACATTGCACACTAGAACTGATCTTTAAACAGTTAGAAAGTGAGTGAAAAGTAGCAGCTGCTAGTTTGGACATGTCCGCTTCTCTCTGTTTTTACAGTGAGTGGTGTCATAGAAAACACAAAATCATTCAAAATTCGAAATACTCATTTAGATCATAAAGAATCTGCTTTCCTTTTCCAGTAGCACAACACTTAGGAATCCAGCTGAATTCATGCTGACCTTTGTGAGATCAAGGGCTTTTAACCTTATTTAGGTCAAGGACCGCTTGGTCGTTAAAGAGACAGAGCAAGGAATCCAGAAGGGGGCGGGATGAGAAATAACCATGAGCCGCAAAGCAAAGCACAACTGTGCTGCAACTTTAGCATTATATACCTTGTATAATGCATTTATTTGATCAAAAATACTGTAAAAACAGTAATTCTGTGGCATATTACAATTTTTATTTTGCATTCAAGATCATGTTCCATGAAGATATTTTGTAAATTATCTTGCACAATGTTTTTTGCACCCTCAGATTCCAGATTTTAAAATAGTTGTATTTTGTCCAAATATTCCTATTTATTCAGCTTTCAGGTGATGTATAAATCTCAATTTTTTTTTTTTTTTTAAGTTTTCAGCAACCATTACTCCAGTGTTTAGTGTCACATGATTCTTAGTGTTCAATTCTTTTTTTTTTTTTTTGTATAGCTGTTTACATTATGTTGTTTTAAATGTGGCCAATATCAGATTTCCAGTGTGAACATATCATGGTCCTAAACTGACCCGCATGCGCAAAAGAACAATATGCACAGGGTTGCCAGGTCATCAAAACAAAATCTGCCCAATTACTTCTCAAAGCTAGTCCAAAACTATCCCAAATGCATTCCAGGGGTAAATATTGTATTAGTGGGGTCGCTTCAACCCACGGAGTTGAAAAACAACCCACAGCAACAATAAAAAAAAAAAAAAAAATCCTAATTCTGAGGGAAAACTGTGGACTTGGCAACACTTGTACTTCTGCAAAGTAAATGATTATGTTTATTTATCATGTGATCTGCAGCAAAATTCTGCACAGGCTATATGAAAAATAAAGACTAGGATGTGGCAGAAGAGAACAGTTTTTAAAAAAAAAAAATTATGATACGTTCTGCCACATCACTGTACTTCCACTGACTACCTTTCGCAACTGTCTTGATAACATTGGTTATGTAAAATCTTTGAAATAACTTCCATGAGCGCAGAACCATGACGAATGTTTACCTAGAGTGACGTAAAAGTCGCATGAATTCCGATATGACTGTTCAGACTGCAGTAACATTGCAAAACATCTGATCTGTATCAGACAAGTGGCACAGATTGGAATTGAAAAAGATCAGATTCCATGTGATTTGTGCTGTTCATACTGCCACAAGAAAATCAGATCAGATTCCATGTGATTTGTGCTGTTCATACTGCCACAAGAAAATCAGATCTGAGTCACATGATGTGAGCAAAAAAACTTGGATTTTGGCCACATTTGCTTGCAGTGTGAATGTAGCCTAATATGCTAATTTGGTGCTCAAGTAACATTTACCATCATGATCAGAGGTGAAAACTGTTGTGCTGCTTAATAGTATTTGTTGACACTGTGAAACATCAATTTAATGCGTCTATGCAGACTAAAATGAATAAAAATAAATACTGGTCCCAAACTTTTGACATTACCTATGGCCCCTGAGGGCAAGGCAGACCTCACACTTCCAACTTAAAAATACCAGGTGGTACAAAATAGATCTGAAGCTCCTTGCTGCTGGATCCAAGCGTTCCTCTACTTTGCAAATGTCTGATACCACAGGAGCTGAAAACAGCCCAGAGGACACAACAGCATCCAGATGCCACTCCAGGACATCTACTTGATATTAGCAAGCAGGAAACCACTCTTGAAAACATTCTGCTTATGTAAGATAAATGTAAACAAACAAACTTCCCACCCTCGTAAACACATTCAATAATTCATTTTTAGATAAAACGTCAGTTCTGTTTTGATTATTTTGCAATTATTTAGCATGTGCAGAGGTTGCATCACAAATGTTATTTGTGGCTTAGTGCCCACTGAAGCACTAAAGGCTGCTTCCGAATCAAACCTATGCGCCTCACTTTGATGTTTGGACAGTGAGCTGAATAATGACCCAGATATCGACCTGCACCTCTCATCTACAGAGAGTGGTGTGGCTGCGGGCCCACACCTGTTGGCAATGCTGAGGTGGCACAGCAGACACAGCCTCCCTAGTATGACTGGCATACTCAAACATTTTTATCAAGAGACACTACTGCTATTCAATACCCTCCACTCCTTTTCTGTGTCAAAAATTGTACACAGACAAGTAGTAAGTCATGCTCTTTCAGTGTATTCAGTGAATATTACAGTACTCTGTAGGCACAGAAATGCATAGGTAGGCAGCTAAATACGTTTTGTGCCACAGGCATTGAGACCTGGAGATATAAACATTGTCCTAACGTGGCGGTGGTCTTTTTCAGAGAGAATATCTCAGAAATTCCTGCTGAAATATGGCCTCTTCCTTCCCAAACACAGTGAGGGAGTTTTCCTTCAGTCACTGCTTTAAACACAAACACCTGAATCATTCCTGTTGAACAAGTTTTTAAAAGAAGCATATGAACATTTCGCTTTCAGTAGCCTACAAAACAGACCAGACCAGCTGTTTCTGTCCAAAACACACTTGGGTCAATGACAAACAAGGAAATCCTCGATTACACAAACCCATATTTGTGTGTTTTCATACAATCTTCAAAAACATAAACTTATAAAAAAACAAACAAAAAAAAAACAATCAAACTTAATACACTTAAGGTGGTGTATCAAGCACAAAGTAAAATAATTCAAATTAAACTTTCAAGCTTGAGTTTTTTAAAAAATAATTTTACAATAATTTCAACTACTTACGCCACAAGGTTCCCTTCCTCAATACATTTTCTAAGCAGTTTTCTAATTTAGTTTCGTTCCTTTTTATCCATATAATGGACATTAGTGTCATGTGACGTCGACATGGATAGGCGACCTGCTCCATTAGATTTTAGTTTTTCTCGAAGAGTGTAAAAATTAAGTGTAAAACTTTTGCAATTAATAAAAACTTTTCCCATTTCAAAATAAATGACCACCACGTCATTGACCCAAATAAAAATAAAAAAATAAAATAAAAGTTTGTCATGAACGCGCTTAAGCGCACAAATGTGTAACATGAACCCGCACTATAAGAGCTTAAAGTTAGTTATTTTATTTCGAGGCGCGGTCTTTTATCTTTAAGTTTCATTGATGAACGCTCATCAATATGCCTTTATACACACTCATCAATGTGCCTTTAGTGTAATGTTAGCATTTCCGAACTGAACTACGACCTCATGAACCTATACACAACGAAGTGAGGTGTTCAACAGGGGTGTTGCCTCACACTCCCAAGCCAAATCCATCTGAATCCAGTGCTGTGGTCAAAAACAAACACTGCGATACCGAGCTGTGCGTGAAAACAGGTGGTGACCACCGCGAAACACACCACAACTTCGGCGACGCTTCTGTGTTCTAATAGATCACAATCTTTTCTATTGCTCTGTATGTTTTCCAGGCTTTTAAAGAAACACGTCAAGTTGTTGATCTTCATTAAAGACGCTTTTCTGAAGCCAACACCTACTTCTTTTCTCCCTGCAGAAGTGTTAAGCCGTGAAAGGGCTCTTGCTTTACCCGCGACCTAATCAGAACTAAAAAACAATCCTCAATGCTTTCAAAATGAACTCTTACCTTCTTATCAAACTGAAGTTTCAGCGCTGAAGGTTTCGTTTTTGCTTGGCGCAGTGTGTGTTCAAGTGTTTGGCTGGCCGTGGAGGAGCGGAGCGCTGCCGTTAGATCCTCCCACAGACCATGGACACAGGCTAGGCTCGATCCTATTGGCTCGAAGGGAGGAGCTGTGGCTTATAGCCGCGCCCCCCAGCCGTTAAAATAGAATGACATCATTGGCACGAGCGGCGGTAGGGGGCTGAGGTGTGGGCGCAGTGCGAGCAGGACCAGTTGATTTAATTCCAAATGCACCATATGCGGTTCTTTATGCTTCCTGTAGGAATAGTCTTTTGAGTCGGATCTTTGTAATAAAGTGATCGAACCAGTTCACAAAACCGGTTTGAATTAATCATTCACGAATCAGTCCAATCGTTTCTTAAATGACTCACCGACTCATTTGAGCTCATTTCAGAAGGTCCGATTCGCATTAGCTGAAAACGTGAAGGAACTGGTTTTATTCATAGCATTTTTTTCTAAATAGTAACTAGGCTACTTATAATAACACTTTTCAGCCGAATAATATAAACTTTAGTATTGTTTAGTGTAAAGAAGTGCATATGAAATAAAAACTTAATAAACAGCGTTGGTTTGTCATGTCAGGACCACTTGACAGCGTTTAGCAAAGGATCTAGCCTAAATAGTCGTTAACCGTTTATTTGAATCGAACTGTTCAAAAGAACCGATTCACGCAAAATGATCAGTTTTGATCTGGTAGGATACACAGCAAATACATAGGCTAATTTGTGTACGTTTTTGTTTGTGGTTTCCAAGGAAACCATGTTCCCTTTTTAAGTAGCTCCTTTTAAAAAAAGTGGTAAAATCACAGTTCCTCTTTTAGGATGGCTTAAAATGAATAGTAATCAGCCATCAACATTTTCACCTGGAATTCGTGAATTTGTCAATATAAACAGTCTTAATATGAATATAAATATAAATAGTCTTTTAAATTGGATCTTTAAAGCAGTTCACAAAACGGTCTGAATCATTCACGAATCAGTCCGATTTCTCAAATGACTCATCGACTCATTTCAGAAGGTCCGATTCGCATGAGATGAACCTGAAGGAATTGGTTTTTATTCATTGCATTATTTCTAAATAGTAACATTTAACACTTTTTCAGCCGAATAATATGAACTTTAGTAGTGTTTATTGTACAGAAGTTATTTTTAAATTCTGAAATACTGATTATATTTGAATCTTGCAAAAACAAACTAAACTGAATGCATATGAAATAAAAACTTAATAAACAGCGTTGGCTTGTCATGTCAGGACCACTTGACAACGTTTAGCAAGGAACATCGAAACAGTTGTTCGTTTATTTGAATTGAACTGTTCAAAAGAACCGATTTGTGCAAAATGATCAAGTTGGTACTTTTCATCAGTGAATTTATCAGAGCAGTTTTGATCTGGTAGGCTACAGCAATTAGATCATTTGTGTACATTTTGGTTTGTGGTTTCCAATGAAACCATGTTTACTGTTTTAAATAGCTCAGTTCCTCTTTTAGGACGGTGTAAAATTAATAGTAAACAGCTATCAACATGCCTATTTTCACTGAGCTGAAAACCTTCAGTTTGTGAATCTGTGAATATAAACAATCTATAAATTGTCTATTAAGTTGGATCTTTGCAATAAAGAGATCGAACCAGTTCACAAAACTGGTCTGAATGAATCGTGAATATTCTATTCGCTTCTCAAATGACTCACTGACTCATCCAAGCTCATTTCAGAAGGCCCGATTCGCATTAGCTGAAAACGTGAAGAAATTGGTTTTATTCATAGCGTTTTTCAGCCGAATAATATAAACTTTAAATCCTAAATTAAGCAATTGTTTATGAATCTGGTTGCAAAATGCAAAATCAAACTGAATTTATTTTCATTACATTAAAGAAAAACTTAAATCTTAAACGAAAGCCTAACAGTGTTAGTTTGTCATGTCAGGACCACTTGACAACGTTTTAGCAAGAAACATAAATTCTAGTTGTTAATCGAACTGTTCAAAAGAACCGATTCGTGCAAATGAGTCGGACTTTTCATCAGTGAGTCTCAGAGCAGTTTTGATCTGATAGGCTACCGCATAATAATTAGTGTAATTTTTGGTTTGTGGTTTCCAGTGGAATCATGTTAACTTTTTTTTTTTTTAAAGATCATATTTAAGGATGGTTTAAAATGAATAATAATCAGCCATATCAACAGGCCTATCTTCACTCAGTTGCAAACCTGGCATTTGTGAATCTGTGAATATAAACAGTTATATAAAAATAGATGTTCTCTGTAGTACGTAATAACTTTTTACTTAACTAAAATTATGATTTGTAGCCTACATAGGCCTAATGCTTAACAAATCATTGGTTAGAAAGTTAGAAATTGCTTAATAGTTATTCACCCTTTTCTTCCTGTAAGAGTGGGCGCAGCCACTCTTATAAAATAAAATAAACCCGTAATAAACAGCATTGGTTTGTCATGTCAGCACGGGACATCACCAGTTTAGCAAGGAACTCTACCCGTTTATTTGAATCGAACCGTTCAAAAGAACCGACTCGCGCAAACGAGTCGGACTTTTCATCAGTGAATCTGAACGGTTTTGATCTGGTAGGCTACAGCAATTACATAATTTGTGTAAATTTTATTTTGTGGTTTCCAGTGAAATCATGTTCACTTTTTAAAAAAGGGGGTTTAAAAATCACAGTTCCTCTTTTAGGATGGCTTAAAATGAATACAAAACAGGCCTAGTTTCAATCGGTTGCCAACCTGGAATTTGTGAATATGCGAATATGAACAGTTATATAAAAATAGATGTTCTCTGTAGTACGTAATAACTTTTTACTTAACTAAAATTATGATTTGTAGCCTACATAGGCCTAATGCTTAACAAATCATTGGTTAGAAAGTTAGAAATTGCTTAATAGTTATTCACCTTTTTCTTCCTGTAAGAGTGGGCGCAGCCATTTCTTGGCTCATTTTACATTTTACTCATGTTACAACAATCTTAGAAAATAATGTTGTATAGCCCGTATTTCTCTACAGACCACTGAATGAAAACCTTGCTTCACTGTACTCTTATATTTGTCTATTTAGGTTCTTAGTCTGTTTCATTATTAGACATTCAATGCTAACATTTTCTGATTATCAGAATCTTAAAAGTAAAGTGGGGAAAAATAAGGGGTGTCTAGTTTGTCTATAACAGAATGCACAATCAGAATGTGGTGATATTAATTTGCTTATGGTGTCAACGATCTTTCAGCACGTCACTGTTTCTATAGTGATGCCAGTATGCTTATTAACCTATGATGTGATGACTTTATCTATATAGTCCTAAAATGACAACCTGCTGTGTAAAATAAGAAACAGGAAATTGTCTCTGGTCGCAGTATGTTGTAATCAAACCGTTTCAGTGCACGTCTGTTCAAAAATAGCTTTTAAGGAAATAAAGTTAACTATATTGACTTAGTAAGCTTAGGATATATCGAATTATTTAGAACAGAAGTGTAATGCTAATGTTTTACACGTGACTCACTGTAAGTATATTGGTTGCCTGTTTTCTGTCTTCTTGGTATGTGACTTATGTTGCTATGACCACGGGTCTAAACTAAAGCCTCACCTGCTGTTTACGTAAGGCTGATCCCTGCAAGAGCAGAAAACAACAGAACTGTAGACATCTAATGATGACTCAGGCCTAAAGATGTGTTTTTCTGTTTCTCAGATTACACAGTAACGTTATTCGCACGTGCTTCTAAAGGTAGTCATGTTTGTCATTTGTTTATCTAACAATTTCTCTGCGATGACAGCTCAGTAGAAGCACATGGCCAGTGCTGAACTCTAAATCCAGACAAGAAAACTCGAAGTTCTGTTGAAGAGGAGTTTGTCAGGTGAACAAACTATAAAATGACTTTTAAATGTGTAAGTTGTTCCTGTGTCACTTACGTTCTCCTCATTCTTGAAAATAAGAAAGGGTAGACATCTAGAGGACATAAAACGTCATTACATGCCGATGTACTTATATGGACACATTGTTTATGTCCAAACACAGCGCTCGTCAACAAAGTAGACATCAGGTCATTATATTATTTTAATATAGTACTGTCTCAAGAGCTGCAGCTCATACATATTCATGTGAAATGTTCAAGGGAAATATAAAAATAGTGCTGTGCCTGGTGAGTTTGAATATGTCTGGGACAAAATTAATGAAAAGAGAAACATTTAATATATGTTGCGGATAATTATGTACATTCTCTAGGATGTCAAACACTGATAAAATTACATACTTGAAAATGTGTAGCCTATATCAAATTAAATACATTCATTAATAGAGCATGCAACTTTAATCTAATTTTACATGCACAATTAAGTCGCAATTAAGCAGTTACTTTTATGATATAGTATTTGCTCAGTCACACAGAAAAGTAACTTTTTTCTTTAAATAATTTGCATTTAAGCTCCAAGTTTGAAGTTAATATTTTTAGCCAAATTTTGGGTTATTGCTCAAAATGCAATAACTTTTCAACAATAACCCATTCTGTCATTAGTTTATTAAAAGCATTATTGCTTTGTGGCGGTGAGTAGGAAGCTATGAGGTTGAGAACTACACACAAAACACATTTCTTTTCTTTCTTTCTTTTTTTTTTTTTTTAATAATTAATTTCCCATATAAAACTCCCATAGCAATATACAGCGTGTACATCTTCCAGCAATTTAATTGCAATTATCATTTTAAATGTCTGAAAATGTCTTTCAGGCAGATATTATTAAAATATAAAGTGCAAAGAGAATGTGAAAATGCAAAGAAATGATTGGCAGCATCCTGAGGGAAAATAAAAAATGAAATTGAGCAAAGCATTGTACAGGAAAGAAAATATTACAAAAGAATAATGCCGCTGCTGACTCAACATGAAGATGATTTCTGCTTGTATATGCAATTCATTTGGGTGATACTTGTATTAAATTGCACTATTTTATGTTTAATATGAGTTCTAGCTTATGCAAATAATGGATGCCATTTGTAGCGACTTTACCTATACTGTGAAACAAAATCATCTTTTCTATGTTTAAGCACACATCAGTCACTTTTTTTTTTTTTTTGGATTACTTATTTCATATTCTTGAAAATTAAACTATGATATTATGAACTTGACCACTAGGTGGCAGTAAAATTATACAGAACAGATATGCTCTCTCTCTCTCTCTCTCTCTCTCTCTCTCTCTCTCTCCGTAAGAATTCTGACGCTTTAGATGCAGATGTTTGGAAAATGTATCTGATACTTCATACGAATCACATGAAACAGACAGCTTTTATCATTTTTTTTCTTATTACTTGATTCATGTTATTGTTTGATTATGTGCTGCTCATTATAAATATGACCTTTGAGGTGCCAAAGGCTAATATCAACAGTAGCTATAGTTCCATAAATGAGTACCATTGCAACATATGGTTACTGTTAATTGGTGGGCAAAAGTCATTCTTTCCAAAGTTCATTAATATGTTGTTTAGCAGCTTTTTTTTTTTTTTTTTTTTTTTTAAACTTTGGACAGTTTGGATTTCCTCTTTGTCCTTTGGAGAGTGCAGCTGGTTAGAGCTCAGATAATTGCCTATTGTTAAGTGATGATGATCCAGCTGTAAGCAGTGCTGTGTGTGATATTATTCTGCAGAACAGAAGGGACACATTAAATTAGAGATCCATAAAAGCAGTGCCGGCATAGAGGGTTGCGAACAGATGTCTGCTTTTTTCCTGAGATAAAAAAGCATCGCTGTTGCATTGTGTTGATGCTGATGAATGCCACACAGGTGGGTTTATTGTGTGAGCTCTACACAGAGACGAGAAGCCAGTAGTTGACTTTCAACAGCTGGAGACAGAATATTTTTGGACATGTTAGCACAGTTGAGGATTTGAAGTGGCAGGCGCTCAAGTGCTCTCACTATGTGTTTTGTGTGAAAGTGTGTTTTCAGTGACTTTAATGACCTGGTATAATGGTACCGCTTTTTAATTATTTTTTTTTTAGTCTACAGGTGATAATTATATGTGGAATCTTTTACATTTTTATTTTTAAATATAACAATGTGTTTTTTTTTCACATTTTGTTACATTGCTGTCTTATGTTAAACTGCTTTAAATTACTTTTTTGCCCATCAATCTACTCTTTATACAAGATAATGGCAAAGCAAAAACTAATTTGTCACAACTTCCTAAATTTATTAATAATGTAAAAACTGAAATAAGCACATTGCATAAGTATTCACACCCTTAACTTAGTACTTAGCTGAAGCACCTTTACAACAATAAGTCTTTTTGGGTATGCTGCGACAAGCTCTGCATATCAGTATTTAGCAATTATCTGCTATTCTTCTCCTCACCTCTTCACCTCTCAAGCTCTGTCAGTTTGGATGAGGGCAGATGAACATTTTCAGATTTCTCCAGAAATCTTTGATTGGGTTCAAGCCCAGGCTGTGACTCAAGGACATTCACAGAGTTGTCTGTTAGTGACTCTTGCTGTGTTAGGTTCATTGCCCTGTTGGAAGGTGAACCTTCTGGGCAGTCTGGAGTTTGAATGCTCTGTACTAAGTTTTCATTAAGGCTATCTCTATATTTTGGTGCATTGAGCTTTTCTTTCTACTCTGATGAGTCCCTCAGGCCCGGCTGCTGAAAAACAGTCCCACAGCATGAGGCTGCATGAAACTTACGTTTGGAATGGTACTCTTCAGGTGATGAGCAGTGCCTGGTTTCCTTCATACATAATGCTTGGAATTGAGGTTCATCAGAGCATAAAATATTATTTCTCACAGTCCGATGGGTGTGTGTTTTTTTTTTTTTTGCAATTTCCATGTGTGCAAATTCATGTGTCTTCACTAAAGAGAGGATTGAGTCTTGTCACACTGCTATGAAGCCCAGATCGGTAGAGTGTTGAGTGATGTTTGTCCTTCTGTAAGTTTCTCCTATCTCCACATATGATCATGGAGCTCAACTACAGTGACCATCAGGTTCTTGGTCACCAGTACAACCAAAGCCCTTCTCCGTTATCCTTTTTCACACTTCTGTGTTTCTGGCTTCCGGATTGGTGCTTGCAGGGTAAAAGTTTTTCCGGTGACAACAGTGACCGTACTTAACAAGAATAGGTTCGGGAAACAAAAGGTATTTTTACAAATTAGATGCTATGAAAATGCTCAAACTGCTGGTGTTTTACTCTAGAAAGAGCAACTAGCTTTTTGCAACTTTTTTGCGTCAGCTTCGGGTCATCACAAATACTATGTTTGTTTAATTCTGAAGGTTGGGACTTATAATTCAGTTAGTTTTGAGTTTTGCCTTATTGTCTGTTTGGTGCTGGCTGTGTATTATGACTCTCCATGTGACATTTTTTCACGATTATTATTATTATTATTATTAAAGTAATATTGTAATTAGGGCTGTCAAACGATTAATCATGATTAATCAAATCCAAAATAAAAGTTTGTGTTTACACACTATATGTCGGTGTACTGTGTATATTTATTTATTATGTATATATAAATACAAGCACATTCATATATATATTCAGGAAAAATATTTTAATTTATATATAAAATATTTATATTTATTTATAATCTAAATTGTATACAGGTGTAAATATATATACATATAAATGTGTTTTTAATTATATACATGTATGTGTGTGTTTTTATATATACACAATGAATATACAGAGTAAACACGCATATAGTATGTAAACATAAACTTTTATTTTGGATGCGATTAATCGCGATTAATCATTTGACAGCCCTAATTGTAATGTCTACTTGCTCTCCTTTTCATTATTAACATAATTGCGTAAATGTACGTTGGTGTATAATGTGCCCTGGGAAATACATATTAAAATAATATAATACATATTAAAAGTGATGACACAGATTAATGGTTTTATTCCTATTGGATCAGGATAACGTTGTTGTAGTGAGTTTATGCTTCAACCGGACTTAGAATTGTTTAATTTATTCCTGGTAAAATGTGCATTTAGATGTAAATGCTGTTAAAATTTATCATGATGTGGTGATTTGAGCGAAATGAGCATATTATCTGGATAAGTGAGCTGTCTGAGTGGCTATATAAATTACAAACAAGTAAAATGTTATTTCTTTATTAATTATATAACAACAACTTGAAAAACAGACAGAACAGAAAAGGTAAGAAGCATTATATGAGAAAAGGGCATACTAATATTATAGGCGTATATTAGCGGAACTAACTTTACCCTGTGCTGATGTAATTTCTGATTTTTGTGAAAAAGGCTCAGATTGGCCAGCTAGGGAGAGTCCTGGTTGTTTCAAACTTCTTTCATTAAGGAAACGGAGAACGGAGACTACATGTATCTGTGAACCTTGAATGCAGCAGATTTTTTTCTGAACTCTCTTCCTATATCTGTGCATTGATACAATCCTGTCTCTGAGCTGTACAGGCAGGTTTTTATTTTATTTAATATTAATTTATTATTATTATTATTATTATTATTTACCTCAGGGCTTAGTTTTTGCTCTCATATGCATTTTTTAGCTATTAGACCTTTTTTTTTTAGACCTAAATTTGCCACAGGTTAACTTCACTCAAAGTGTAGTAACATTTACAAGTAATATGAATGTTCCTAAGCTAAATTTCAACTGTCCCAGATAATGAATAGTTATGCAACGGAATCATCAAAGTTTGTTTTTATTTTTAATAAATTTGCAAAGATGTTAAAAACCTGTTTTTGCTTTGCCATTCTGGTGTATGGAGTGTAAAATTATGTTTTTTTTTTGTTTGTTTTGTTTTTTTTGCAATTCAGCATAAGGCTGCAACATAACAAAATGTGAAAAAAATGAAGGGGTATGAATACTTTTGCATCTGTTTTCAAAGCAGCTAACATTGACTGCTTCATGTCATCTACCCACTCATTAAACTATAACACGTGAGTTACTGCAACATTGCGACAATGTAAAGTGAGGAAACTATGGGGCTATGTGCTTTTAGAAACCATTTCCATAGGCTTAACATTATATTATCAGCTCTGAAAATATGTTAATTTGACTAGAAACACCAGAGACCAGAAATATTAAGCAACGTTCCAATCAGGTGAGACTTTCGTTTTCAGGAAAAAGGTGAATAGTTTTGAGAAATTTGTATTTGTTTTGAGAACTGAATGAAAAGTTTGGGAACTTGGGTCACATAAAACAGTTACAACGTGAATTAGTGTTTCTATGTCAACATTTTCTATATATAATATATTTTTTCTACATTCTGCATGTTGGTGACTTTGACTTTATTTTTGTGGATGAAAGCTTTTCCAGATATTATTTGTATATTATGATATTATTATAATACTTATAATAATAACAATAAAAAAGTAAGAAATAGAATGAAATGATGATGCCAAACCACTAAAAATAAAATAACAAAACCACAAAATGAGTGTCACACCATTAACTCGTTTAATATTGCTAAAGGGTTGTTTAGCAATATTTTAAAAATATATTTTCTCTACCATTTTTCCAAAGTGAACTTTGTTGTCCGTTCATCCTGAGTAGCAGGGTTCAGATTATAACATTTGTTATCTTAAAAGCCCCACATTTCAACCTATTTATCCAATAAAATAGTCTGTTTGTCTTTGATAACACTCTTAATCCTTCTTTGGATGGATGTGCTCTTTGTTTCCAATTCTTAAAAGAAAATAAATCCACTAGCATCTTCTTTTACTAAAAGCAGCTCGTGTGAGTCCCAGGAGGACTTTTTTTTTTTTTTTTTTTTTTGCGTGTATCACCCCCCAGACTTCCAAATGCCTTCGCTTGATTTTATCCTGATAAGTACAAAAGCTGCTTTTGTGAAGAAAGCAGTGCGATAAACAGCGAGTGAGGGAGAGATTTGTCTTCCACCACAAGGCCACGAAACTTAATCCGAGATTTTAGTTGTTTTTCCTGAAATGCTTTGGATTATGGAGAAAGCAGAATGTAAGAACGGTTGTCGCGTGCCACTAGCTGGAGAACAAGAGAAGGATTAGCGTACAGAATGAAAGGATAAGGAAAAGAAGGAAGGATGCAGTATTGGAAGGATGAGACAATAGAAGGATGGATGGATGAAAGGAGTGATATTAGGAGATTAGTCTCTAAATGAAAATCATTTTGGAGCGGAAATCCTATGAGATGCAGGGATCATGACTAGGAAAAGTTGTTTTTCCACTGGCAGCATTGTAAACCTGCAGAATGAATGAAAGTAGTCGTCTTCATCAGGACGTTTAACAGTCTCAAATCAATCATTTCGATTTATTACATAATTGAGCTGTGTTTCTCTGACCTTTCACATTTCAAGCCTTCTGTGAATTGGGTGCTCACTCAGATGCTAAAGCTGCTGAGGAAACCTCTCTTCTCCTCTAATAAGCTTCTGTGCATTTGCTCTGTTCAGAGAACTAATTTTCAATACTGCCAAGGCCTCATTGTTTCCCTTTTTTTCCTCTTTCATTCCCTCTTTTACTTCCTGACTGATTAGTGCTTCTGAAAAGGCAGAAGCATTTGGAAAATGTCTTGGATTTTGAGCTGTGTCCGTCTGTCTGTGTTCCTCCTCGGTAACATGTCTGTTTCTTGATTATTGCTTCCTCTGGTTCTCTGCAGACCACCACAGTAATGACCCTCTGCTCATCTCTGCAGCACCACCTACTCACACATTCAGAGTATAATGAGTGTGTGTGTGTGTCTGTGTGTGTGTGGAAGAGAGAGAGACTGGATAAATATAAATAGGTCTGTGTTTGACAGTGTTGAGACAGTTGAGTAAGGATTATGGGTAATGGAGCAGTAGTGCTGGGCAATGGTGTAACTGTGTAACAGGGAAGAGGAGTGTAAGTTTTAATATGGATATTACATTTTATGATAACATAAAAAAAAACAGTAATACTATCAAATATTACTAACATTTAAAATAACATTCTATTTTAATAAATTTTACATTTTATTTTAAAATACAGAAAACTGTAATATTGTGAAATAGCGAATATACTATAAAATATTATTTATTTCTGTGATCCAAACTCGATTCAGCATCATTACTCCAGCCTTCAGATGTTCATATATACTTTTAAAGTAGAAATCTTTTCTAACAATATACACTACCATTTGAAAGTTTGGGGTTAGTAATTTTTTCTTCCTTTTTTTGAAAAAAATAAAATAAAATAAAAAATAATAATAAAAAACATAATAATAATAATAATAATAATAATAAAATAAAAATAAAAATAAAAAATAGAAGAGAAAATTACTCAAATGGTAGTGTATATTTTTAGAAAAGATTTCTACTTTAAAAGTATCACAGGTTCCAAAAAATATTATGCTGCACAACTGATTCCAACACTGATACTAAATCAGCATATTAGAGTGATTTCTGAAGGATCATGTGACACTGAAGACTGGTGTAATGACTGAAGAAAATTCAGCTTTGCATCACAGAAATAAATTATATTTGAAAGTGTTTTAAAATAGAAAACCATTAGGTTAAATTGCAATAATATTTCACAATACACTCTTAAAAATAAAGGTGCTTCATGATGCCATAGAAGAACCTTTTTTGTGTAAATGGTTCCATAAAGAACCTTTTGAAGATCCTTTCTGTTTCACCAGAGGTTCTTTGTGGCGAAAGAAGGTTCTTCAGATTGTAAAAAGGTAAGAAAGAGATGGTTCTTTAAAGAACCTTTGACTGATAGTTCTCGTGGAAGCAAAAATGGTTCTTCTATGGCATTGTTTGAAGAACCCATTAAAACAGCTTTATTTTTTAAGAGTGTATTACTGTTTTTTTTTTCTATAATTAAATAAATAAATTGATCTATAATCAAATACATACAGGCTTGATGAGCAAAAAAAAACCTTTTTTTTTTAAAAACACACAAACACACACATATATATATATATATATATATATATATTTATTTTTTTTTATTTATTTTTTTTGTCATGACAAAAATATACAGAGACTGTTATATACATGCTGCTGTAAGCATGTAAGAAATACTGCTGCTGCACATATAACATATGAATAACCCCCATAGCATATATAAATCACCTCGTAGCAGGTCTATACAGGTGGAGCTGGGGAAGGTGGAGGGTTTCTGAAGCATGCTGCAAACTGCTACATCTAGCACTAGTCATATATTTGAATGTTGAGCAGTGAGCTCATTGGCTACTGATACAGGAGAGAACCAATCGGCTGTGCCATGTGATTATGATGTCATGTAATTAGATTGAGTTACACCCATCGGACTGTACTCTAGAGTTTCATAGCAGAACTCTGTGTGTGTGTGTGTGTTTTGCATACGTAAATGTAAGGATGCTTTAAATAATAAATAAATAAAAACTACAGCATTTATTTATTAACATTAAATATGTATTACTGAATAAAAATCCAAACTTTTAAATGGTAGTGTATACAAAATCTAAAATATATATGAAAATGTTTGTCTAAAAAGGTTTATAAATTGGAATGTGATGCTTTTTTATCCTTTGCATGTAATGTATTTATATTATACAATTCATATAATATTAAATAAGAGACTACATGGAATATTTGTGACCTGCTCCATCAATGAGCCAGTTTGACCCAGAGACCAATTTTTTTGGACTAAAGAATTTAAGGCAAACCTTTAAAAACATTTCATTAGAAAGTAATGCCATAAAGTTTTTTTTTTTTATTTTAGTGAATAAAAACTCAATATGTGTTTCAGGGTCAGAGTGACTCAAAATAACTGAGCAGGTCACAGCTTAAAAAAAAATCAATTTGTCACATCAGAAAATCTGAAGAAATGATGACCAGTTGAGGCACCAAAAAATTCATAAAAATGAATATTTGCTGATCATTTTCTCACCCTTATACCATCCGAGACAGAAATGATTTTGCTTCTTGTGATGAATCTCTGATGAAGGTCATTTACATCTTGGATGACCTCAGAGTGAGTAAATTATAGTCAATTTTTAATTTTTGGGTGAACTATTTCTTTAACACTGCAGGCAGCTCTTGAAGAGTTTCAGCACCACAGTACAGCGGACAGCTCCAGCTACTGACTCAGGAAGGCATGAATTACATGATCCTGATGGCAGAATAATTGGACATAAGCCTGGTTTGCTGATGAATGTCTATCCTCCACAAATGCCCTTTTGTCAGGCAGATGTTGGCATGGGTAATGTGTGTGTGTGAGCGAGCGGGCCTGCTTTTGAAGAGTCCCGCGGGACATCACCTTTAGCTCACTGTGACTCATGCGCAGCCATGTTCAGCCCAAAGAAGAATATCACTACACACTTCACTGTGCCTCGTACAGCAAACCGCCGTACACAACGCAGACACAAACAGACACGCAGATGCAGCTTTCATATGCTAATGCTGATATTTTAGCAGTGCCAGTCTCCCCCTTTCGCTCTGTCTGTCTCTCCCTGTATGTGTGTGTAAGAATGCCATTATGTCAGTTTTTGGAGGCGGTTTGTTGAATATCAAACAACATGAGTCATATAAATGGAGAGAAAGATCCTTTTTTCTGTTTGTTAGAGGAGAAAGGAGGCATCACACACACACACGGTGATAGACTTTCAGACTTCAGATGTCTTGTAAATTGTCACACCTTGTTGCATCATAGCATATAAAAGTGTAAATGTGACCAGATGAGACAGAATATCAGCACGAGTCTGCTGACAGCATCACAACAAAGTTCATAAATATCCCCCATTCCTTTCTGAGTTATGCTGCTCTGTAAATGTTCTCGTGGACTGGGGTCTATAAAGCTGTGTGTGTGCATTACGGGGTTGTTTTATAATAGTGTGGTTTATCTTGACATGCACATGGTGTCTGTCGGCAGGAGCTGGTGAATGTTACTAATGAGAGAAGAGTGAGCGAAAAGCAAGTCAGTGAACTCATATGTTACCTGTAACTGATTTAATGCATTAATGATCAGTTATCAGACAGAAACACGCACGTACAACCGCTCATCCTTTTCTTAGACGCACACACATAGGCTTTTTTAATCTCACACCTGATGGTATCTGTGACATTAATGAAACCGTTTCAGTATCAGACTGTGTGTGTGTGTTTGTGTGAGAAAGAAAGATGCTGTTTATCTTGACAAGCAACTGGTGAAGTTGATCCATCTGAGCATCACATCATTCTTTTCTAAAAGCACTCATCTGCACCTGCCACACACACACACACACACACACACACATACACATACACATCAGTTTGAAGAAAACTGCTTTTAGTGTGTGTGTGTGTGTGTGTGTGTGTGTGTATGTGTGATTTTTTGCCTACATTATGGGTACCAAATGTCTGCACAAGACACTAAATAACATCTTTATGGAAATGTACTATAGTAATAAAGTAGTTTTATGTATAGTAAATAAATAGAACTGATTGTTAAACACCAGATGTGGAATATTCTGCACGTTGATTCTTGTGTTTTTCTCTGTCATTGAGATTGAGGGCATTACTATATAGCTACATTGCTGTTCAAAAGTTTGAGATCAGTAAGTTTTTTTTTTTTTTAAACTAGACTCTTAGGCTTATCAAGGCTGCATTTATTTGGTTAAAATGAATATTGTGAAATAATAGTTTTCTATTTTAATATACTTATTAAATTAGTAAAATATAATTTATTCATGTGATGCAAAGCTGAATTTTCAGCATCATTACTCCAGTCTTTAGTCTTTTCTTTTTTTTTAGGATTCTTTAATTAATAAAAAGTTCAAAAGAACAGCATTTATTAAAAAAACAGAAATCTTTTAACAGTATAACTTTTATTCATTTCTTTCTTTCAAAAAGAAAGAAACAAGAAAGTAAGAATAAAAATTTACGGCCCCCAAATTTTTAAACATATATTGTTGCAAAAGATTTCTATTTTGAACAAATGCTTTCTTTTTAACTTTTTATTTAGCAAAGAATCCTAAAAAAAAGTATCACAGGTTCCAAAAAAATAT
Source organism: Cirrhinus molitorella (assembly GCA_033026305.1). Lineage (NCBI taxonomy): Eukaryota > Metazoa > Chordata > Actinopteri > Cypriniformes > Cyprinidae > Cirrhinus > Cirrhinus molitorella. The sequence continues at coordinate 14,875,890 of CM065125.1, read as the reverse complement.
TAAGCAGCACAACTGTTTCCAACATTGATAATAAATCAGCGTATTAGAATAATTTTTGAAGGATCACGTGACACTAAAGACTGAAGTAATGATGATGAAAATTCAGCTCTGCGTCACAAAAATAAATTAATGTGTGAATGTGTGTGTGTGTGTGTGTGTGTATAAACAGTTATTTTACTTTTTTTTTTTACCTTTTTGATCAAATAAATGCAGTTGTGATCAGCATAAGAAACATTTTTTTTTTCTAGAGAAAAATAGTGCTTTATTAAAGTTATTTCACCTACTGTTTAGTTTTTGTCTGAATTTAATAAATGTAATTCTGTATGCCCACAAATGAACCTTTTATTAACTTTTTTAGTTATCCCTCAAAAATCCGTTCAAAAATTCAGAGTTGGTAAGATTTATTTATTTTTGAAAAAAGTCTCTGTTCACCATAGAAAATGATAGAAAAAAATATTTTTTCAGCAGCCTTCAGTCTGATTCTTCAGAAATCATATCAAAATGATTGTGCTGCTTAATAATTTTGTGGAAATCATGATGTTTTTTTTTTTTTTTTTTTCAGGATTATTTGATGAATACAAATTTTAAAATTATTTTTGTCATGACAACTCTCGGAGGGATTGGCATAGTAATGTACATGACAATGTTAATGTATTTGGTCTTGGTGGAATAGATCTGCTACGCTGCTACTGCTGCTGCGGCAGAGCAAGTACAGAGACTTGCTACTGCCAATACATCCACAACATGCTGCGGTAAGCATGTAAGAAACACATATGACATATATAATTAACCCCCATAGCATATATGAATCACCTCATAGCAGATCTATACAGGTGGAGCTGGGGAAGATGGAGGGTTTCTGAAGCAAGCTGCAAACTGCTGCATTTAGCACTAGTCATATATTTGAATGTTAAGCAGTGAGCTCATTGACTACTGATACAGGAGAGAACCAATCAGCTGTGCCATGTGATTATGATGTCATGTTGTCAGATTGAGTTAGACCCATCAGACTGCATTCTAGAGTTTCATGCCAGAACTCTGTATTAACTTTACTTTTGATAAATTTAATGCATCCTTGCTGAATAAAAGCTTCCAAACGTGTATGATTTTATTACTGCTGTGCAGTAAGGATGTTTAAAAAAAATTTGTTCAAACAATAGATAAAGGTCAATGGCTAAAACAACATTAGACCCCACTGACTTTCATTGTATGGAGAGAAAAAGATACTTATTTTATGGTTCACAAATAAATCAAGAAGAAGAAATCAAGTCATACAGCTTTGGAACAATATAATGGTGATTTCTGTTACAGTCAGTCTATCTCTACACACACACACACACACACACATTTAGACAGGCGTGAACTCAGCACCCGTAAGTCAAGTTTTATTTCCATAGCGCGTTTCACAAATCACATTGTTTGTAAGCAGCTTTACAGAAAATGCCTTAATATCTCCAGTGAGCAAACCAAAAGCGGCTGTAGTATGGGAAATAAATCACAAGTACAAACCACACAGACGTTTTTGATTTTGTAATATTCTTATTTACATATCTAACTTTCTGTATCTTTCTTCCACTGTGTGTGTGTGTGTGTGTGTGTGTGTGTGAATGCGTAAGAGGAAGAGTAGTGTAAGACAGATGGCAGAATGGGATGTGCTGAGGTTTGTTAAATTGTTCATGCCAACACTGAACTATTCTGGGCTGGAGTTGCTAACGCTAACGAAGGTAAATTGCTAAACAATTGCTAACAGTCTGTTCTGAAACTGCTCTCTAAAAATAACAAGGTATTAAAACAATGAGTAGAACCCTAAAAAATAGCTCTTGCTGGCACAGTTTAAGTCCAATTCCCATTCCCATTCAAATTGAGCAGGCCCAGAAATCTGAGTCAAAGCTTAATATAGAAACGTGTATTTTTAAATGTTTTGAGTTATTGTTTGTCATGAGACCAGACAACAGGATATTGAAAGCTAGAAAAATATTCCGTGTAAAGGCTTCTATGAAACTGTTGAACTGAGAGGTAGCCGTTGCAAACCCAATAGTCTTTTATACTTTCAGTATTAGCTTAAGGTTTGAGGCTACTTGAGTTGAGTAAAGTTAAAGTTTATCAATAAAACCAAAGCTTGCCATTTTCTGTTATGCAATGCCATAAATACCAGTAGCTCACAGACTGATTTGAGGTAGCTTGCCAAGACTAGGGCACTAATTTACGCGATGCTGAAACTCGGACAGAATCATGGAATCCAGTCATAAAATCGGAATTTACAGTTTACCGCACAATGTCACGGAAATTAAATTGCGACTATTTAAATATAAATCCTGCATGTTCTGCACGTCTCCGTCTGAATGAATGAATGAACGTACAGATGTGCGGTTCGTTTACTACAAACATAAGCGTGCAGTGATTTCAGCGTCTGTCATCTCGCTAAATGAGGACACAAATACGTGAACAACATCTCCAGATCTGCTCTGAGAGTTACTTCATGAGCATTTTACAGTTTAGTTTAAATAAAACTAGCCTCATATCATATACACACAGAAGCAGTAGCGTAGCCAGGATTCATAATATGGGTGGGCCAAGAAAAACTTGGGTGGGCCTAGTCAAAAAGAGAAATTAATCTTTACAGATTTGTATTTGTTTAATTTTGTTAAGTAGGCTAATAATTTAAAGCTTTCTATTTATATATTTATCATGTTTGTGAGGCATGTATGCGCTGAGTTTTGGTTTCATTTTTGTTTTGCGCTCCTATTGAAGTACAAGATGGCAGAAAACTCATTATGTTTGTTTTCTTTATTTTATAAAACCACTGTTTGTAACGTTTGTTAATATTGTGAGTGCACAACAAATACAAGTAGACCCTTTATATTTCCGAATGATCTATTACTCTTACCTTTGTGAGCAAAAATGACAGATAATTTTAAATTGTTTCCAATGAAAATATGCAAATGATCGCACTGGCGCCTCCATGTCCTGCAAAGCGGCTTCAGGTTCCTCTCCGCAAAAGTGACTGGATATGCGCCTAATAGCACACATTTATCTAGGTTTAACGTTTAAACTAACATTGTTTCATAGCTACTTTAACTGTTTTATATCTATAGATTTTATTTTAGATAAGTCCTGATGATTTGAGAAGGTAAATTGATCAAGCAGACTATAAACAGTCTTCCGCTGGCCGCTGTTCGATCCTTTAAAAAATTAAAACTTATATTTAACGAACAAAAAAAAAAAAATGCTCCAAACGTCTTTCTAAATTAACTTAATAAAAAAATGAAACCAAATATAATCACTTTGCCACATACAAAATGTAACTATTTTAATAGCTGAAACAGTAGCTATAAGCTGTTTTGGGAGAAGGGGGAAAAAGACACAGATCTATCTGATTAGGCTAAGCAACTGACTGGGTGGGCCTGACTGACAGGTGGGTGGGACCAGGCCTGCAACCCGTCAAAATGTGCAGATTAGGTTTCGTTTTGTGTGAAATTATGACGAAAGGCAGACTGCTGTGAGAAAGTACATGAAATATGATTTAATTAATTGTATGAATAAGGAGGAACCACCTATCTTCAGAAATGTTTTGTTGCCATTTCATCTTCCCACCCTGTAATGCCAATGAAGCAGTGCAGCTTTGTTTACATCGTTACCGGGGAAACGCGCCACCTTCTGTCAAACAGTGGACTTTTACAATAGAAAACATATTATCTTAATGTAGAACTGTGATCATTTTGACTTATTATTTTATACAAAATGATTTAAAGACTTGTGAGGTTTATCCTGTTATAAAACTTTGTTGTAAAACTTGGTGAAATTACTAAGTGTGTGTATATTTTTTGAAAACTTTCAGACATGTATTATATCATGTTATACCATGCAAAATAGTTTGTATATATATATACATTAGACCTATTTTAGAGATTTAAGTATTGTACATGGGTAGCTCTCAGCCACTTTCTTTTTTAAAAAGTAGCTCTTGAATGAAAAAGGTTGGAGACCCCTGCCATAAATAAATTAAGCAAAACACTGAATGGAGCTGTTTTTAAGCTTTTAAGACCTTGTGCACCATCTGCTATTATACATTATGTTCTTATTTATGTAAATGTAAAACAATGACTTGCTGACAGAGAACAGTCTGCTCATTGCTAATGAACAATCTACTGTATGAAGTGTATTATAAATGCTGCCTTTTGAAAGCAATATATAAAGTGCCATTTAAAAAGAAATAGAACCCATTCTAGTTTAACAAGAAGCTAGAATCTACAGCTAGAATATCTCAGGTATTGGCCTAAAATAGTGATTTATTTTACCTGTAGTATATACAGAAGACAAAAAAAAATCTACACATATATATATATTTTTTTTCCAGGGGAATTATAAACTAGGGGATTATACTGTATGTACAGTAATATTGACAAATATTATTGCAATTTAAAATTAGATCAGTAAAGTTTGAAAACAAACTTTCAAGTTGGCTGGTGAAAGCTTAGGCCGAAAGTTTAAAGTTGTAAAAGCTTGAAGTTTCAAAGTTAGCATGCTAGCATGTTTTTACCATGTTGCTAGCATGTATTTAACACAATTAGCATGTTGTTAAGAGGTTTCTTGCATGATAAACATGTTGCTAGTATGATAAGCAAATTACTAACATGTCACTGCCAGTCACTGTCACTGTTTCTAACACGATTAGAATGTTACTAGAATGTTTCTAACATGATTATCATGTTGCTAGCATGTTGTTAACATGAATAGTAAGTTATTAACATGTTGCTAGCATGTTTCTGGCATGATTAGCAAGTTGTTAGGATGATTTTAACAAGATTAGCATGTTACTAGCATGTTGCTAGCATAAATAGCATGTCACTACCATGGTTAACATGTTACTAGCAAGTTGTTAACATGATTAGCAAGTTACTGACATATCACCAGCATGTTTTAGCTTTACTAGCATATTTCTAGCACGGATAAGTTATTAACATGTTGCTTGCATGATTAGCAAGTTACTAACATGTCGGAAGCATGTTTCTAGCATAATTTACGTGTTACTAGAATGTTGCTAACATAATTGGTAAGTTTCTAGCATGGTTAGCATGTTACTAGCATGTTTCTAGCATTGATAGTAAGTTATTAACATGTTGCTAGCCTGTTTAGCAAGTTACTAACATTCGTTAGAATGTTTCTAGCATGATTATCATGCTGCTAGCAAGTTTCTAGCATGATTATCATGTTGCTAGCATGATTCTAGCAAGACTAGCATATTAATAAGATGTTGCTAGCATGAATAGCAAGTTACTAACATAATGCTAGCATGTTTCTAGTATGATTAGCTTGTTACTTGAATGTTTCATGATTAGCAAGTAACTAACATGTCACCAGCATGTTTTAGCATGTTTCTAGCATGATTATCATTTGCTAGCAAATGTTTTTAGCATGAATATTATGTTGTTAGCATGTTTCTAGCATGATTAGCATATTACTATCATGTTGTTAACATGTTTCTAACATGATTAGTAAGCTGTTAGCATGATAAGCTTGACTAGCATGTCACTAGCATGAATACATTTCAAGCATGTTTCCAGCGTAAGCATGTTACTAGCATGTTGTTAGCATGAATAAGTTACTAACATGTTGCTAGCATGTTTCTAGCATGATTAACACGTTGTTAGCAAGACTAGCATGTTACTAGTATGGTTGTTAATAGAATGTTGTTAGCATTATTAGCATGTTGTTTGCATGTTTTTAACATGATTAGCATGTTTTTAGCATGATTAGCACAATCTGCAGTGTCACATCATTTCGTGCCCAAGTAACATTTCTTATTATCACACCACACTAATAAAATGCATCTGCTTTCATTTTCTAAAGCTCCTCGGATACATGTTAAAACACACGCATGCTATACACATCATCTGATCTGTCAATTACACAAACCACCCCATCACGTCTGGGCATACAGAAGCCAAACAACGCAATAGATTTGGTTCATCTCACACTTATACTCACACATACAGCAGCTCTGCAGAATAAGAGGTGGAGCTGCTTGGTTAAGGTGTAAGAATACAACAGTCAGTGACACTGAGGAGCATTTTTACAACAGCACCATTTGAATTATTAATTGTGTGAAGATCTTCTCTCCCTTCTCTTCCTCTCTTCCCTTTTTATTCATTGATTGGCCTGATACAGAAATACAAACGCTGTTTTTCACAGGCTGTTCTGTCATACGTTTCAAAATCAAGGTTCCAAAAGCGGGATTTCATAGCAATGCAATAGATTAACCATTTTGGGTTCTCAACAAAACTTTCTGTGAACAGTTCTTAAAGGGATAGTTTGCCCAAAAATGAAAAGCCTGATATACATTATACATTATTCACTCTCATGTCTTTTCAAACCTTGTAAGACCTTTAATCTTCGGAACACAAGTTAAGATATTTTTTATGGAATCCAAGAGCTCTCTGACCCTCTATAGACAGTAATTTTTGTTTCCTTTGTGCACAAAAAGTATTCTCGTAGCTTCATAAATTTTAGTTGAACTACTGATGTCACATGGATTGTTTTAACAATGTCCTTACTACGTTTCTGTGCCTTGACCATGATAGGACCCTTGCTGTATATTGAGGGTCAGACAGCTCTCGAATTTCAGCAAAAATATCTTAATTTGTGTTTAAAAGAAGAACAAAGGTCTTACGTGTTTGGAGCATGAGTGTAGTAATTAATGACAGAAGATAATGTGGATATCATAGCACAGTTATTTTGGTACTTAAAAATGAGAAATATATGAATTCAAACTGAAATCTCTGACTTGATTTTCAGAATTCTTGGGGAATCTGAGCACCTTTTGAGATGCTTTAAAATCTCTTAAAGGGGACATCAGCTGCAAAATTTACTTTTACATGGTGTTTACATAAACTTTGTCTGAGCAGTGTGTGGACACAACCACCCTACAATTATAAAAATACATTCACTATTTTTTATAATTCCCAAAAAACCTAAACAGTCACAATTATCAAGCCATTTTGCTTTTCCGTCAGCTATCGTGGGCCGCTGACAGACTGTCCTGTATTAGCATATTTCCACCCTCAGCCAGTTGTACGCTGTCCGCCATTTTCTCCACGCTCAAGCAGCTTTAGCGACAACAGTGTCTTGTAATGCAGGTGTTTTGTAGTTGGATGTAAAAGTGAACTTAAGAGTCTACATTTTCTCCCGGCATCAGAGCCACTGAGGACACAGTGGATTAGTTTTGTTTTTTAATGGTAACGTACCATCATATACACAAAAAAAAAAAAAAAACAGAAGAGCAAAGCGAGCGAGCAAATGCTCATTAACATTTAAAGAGACATGCACCAAAACAGATCATTTTTGACGAGGTAAAAATGTTGTTTTCCACAACCACTGAGAAATTTTAACCAAAGTGTGTTTTAGACATTTCCTGAGAACACCCAAAAATCATACCAACTTGTGGAAAATGGCCATCCGATGTCCCGTTTAAACACTTGCAAGATTATTGGGGTCTTTGTCTCAGGAAATGTATTTGAAAAGCAGCAGGTTCTCTCATTTCTTTCTAGATGAAATAATCCAAGATATTAAAGAGATCACTTTTGTGATTTCTCTCTTCGGCTTTGGGTTTAGTTATTTAAGCACGGGTATAATTATTATCACTGTGTGTATAAATAGTTCAAGTATGCAAGTCATCAAATTACTGTAATTAAACCGTTTGAAAGCGAGATCACAAACACAGCTTTGCTCAGATGATCCTTGTTAGACCTGCGAAATACACAAGGGCAGAAGGTTGGCTCAGAGAGCCTGTGTGGTTAATTAATTGTTGTTTAGAACTGTGTTAGACATAGAGGTGTTGAGGTTTTGTGTTGTGGAAAGTGCCACTGACCCTGATGAGTGTTGACAGATAAGCTGACACCACCACCGACACCATTCTTTACTGTCTGCAGGGGCAAAAGTGTCTGCTACGACAATTTCACTCTCTGTTTGTTTTTATGTTTAAATCAGAGGTTTTAAATACAGGGTCTGCCAGTGTTTGTTTGATCTCAAACTTTGTGTGTGCATGTGTGAAAAATTCAACCTAAGCTAAGTTAAGAAGCTAAAGTTCAGCTAAATGTTCAATCTGATCTCATGACAAAAACGTACCTGCACTATCTTGTACGTTTTGTGACATATTTAGTATGTAATATCCACTGAGTAGTGCTAAAAGAGTGTTTGTTTTTTTCCCCAGAACAGATGAACATGTACATATGGTACATTTTATGTGACGTTGGTTTTGTATTTGTCACCGCAGTTCTGACTTGAAATGTCCATTGAATGGCGCTAAAACTCTAATCCTCCAGGTTTTGAAATAATATACCATCTGCACTACACCTAAACCTGTACAATAGTATGAACAAAACCGAATGTGACATAAAAACACAATTGAAGGCATGCCATTTTAGCTTGTTTTTTGATCTCTCATCTTTCAGCTCTCATCTTTCATCATCATATTTTTCAAAGGATTCGTACCCAAGGCTTTCACATCCTAAGTCCAATTCCGTGCTGACTGAGCGAAACACATGGAGCTGTAATCATACTACGTATGAAAACGATTACAAGTGCTTGCTGCTTTACCACCTCTAGTGTTCATTTCTGTTGGAAACTGCAGTGATATGTACTTATTGGTAAGCATTTCACATCTTGAGATAAAGTTCCCACAGGTATGTTTTTGTCATGTGTCAGGTAGCAAATGTTTCATTGTTTATTCCACATTAATTTATTAAAGGGATAGTTCACCTCAAAATGAAAATTCTGTCATTACAGGAATAGTTCACCCAATAATTTTAATTTCCCCATTATTTACTTACCCTCAAGCCATCCTAGGTGTATATGACTTTCTCCTTCCAGACGAACACAGTCAGAGTTGTTTTAAAATTTATCTTGGCTCTTCCAAGGTTTATAATGGTGGTGGATAGTGGCTGATATTTTGAAGCTCCAAAAAGCGCATATATCCGCCACTCAAAAATATGATATTCAAAATACCAGCCACTATCCACCAACATTATAAAGCTTGGAAGAGCCAGGATACATTTTAAAACAACTCTGACTGTGTTCGTCTGGAAGGAGAAAGTCATATACACCTAGGATGGTTTGAGGGTAAGTAAATCATGGGGAAATTTTTGGGTGAACTATTCCTTCCTATTCTTTTAATTACTCACCATTATGTTGCTCCAGCCTTTTAAGACACGTGTTCATCTTCTGAACACAAATTAAGATATTTTTGATAAAATCCAAAAGCTTTCTGTCCCTGCACAGAGAGCAGCGCAACTACCACGTTCAAGGCCCAATATACTTTTTTTGTTAAAACTAAAATAACGACTTTATTCAACAATTTTTGAATCAGTCATGCATTAATTTTTTTTCCGTAGCTTCATAAAATTAAGGTTGAGCCACTGATGTCACATAGGCTATTTTATTAATGTTTTTTAATATTTCAATCTGTGTACTAAAGAAGAACAGGTTTGGAACAACATGAGAGTGAGTAATTAATGTCCAAATGTTTATTTTTGGGTGAACTATTCCTTTAATTACTCACAGTTATGTTGCTCCAACCTCCTAAGACATTTGTTCATCTTCAGAACACAAATTAAGATATTTTTGATGAAATCCAAAAGCTTTCTGTCCCTGCATAGATAGCATTGCAACTAATATGTTCAAGGCCCAGTATACTTTTTGTGTGAAAACAAAAATAACAATGTGATGTCACATGGACTATTTTATTAATGTTTTTAATATTTTAATTTGAGTATGAAGAAGAACAGGTTTGGACATGAGGGTGAGTAATTAATGTCAAAATGTTTATTTTTGGGTGAACTATTCCTTTAAGCAGTGAAGCAGTGACAGTGAACATGTTAGGCAATGATTACAGTTTTTGATCATAATATTTCCAATATTATATTTGCACATCAATCCGAAATTGACACCAGTCTCTCTTCTCTCTCTCTCCATCTTGTGCTGTTGTTTTCATGGTTCCACTGTATGTCTCTCTTGCCCCAGACACAGCTGTTAACCCAGCACCATACCCCCTGTTAGCCTTTAGCCCAGTTGTGTCTGTCTAGCAGCGCTCCTGCTGTGAAAGGGTCTAATGCAGAGCAAACAAACATGTCAACAGTACATTCACTCTGTCACACACACACACACACACACACACACACACACACACACACACACACACACACGCACACACACATATCGGTCTGTATGATAGGAGATGCCACTCACATAAGATATCAGCGGTAAAAATAGAGATCTGTTTTGGTCTGAAACACACAATGGCTGACACTTCATATTTTCTCACAGATTCTGGTCTCACAGGCTCAACAAATGTCAGACCAGACCATAAAACCCACTTTGACCCAACAGATGGATTTGATTTTGTTGCTGATCTGAGAGCACCTGGCCTCATCTAATGCTATTACAGGAAGAACATGCACAACTGATCTTAGATCAGACCAAAGCCTCAGGGAAAGAGAAGGCGGGTGAGAGAATACAGTAAGATGTCTCTGAAAAGCTTCGCTTTGAAGTGTAATGGAAAGCATTAGTTACTTTCAGGTGTAATAAACTTGAGCCAAATGTATCGACAACAGCAAATGCCTTCTGAAAGGCTTTTAACAATGTCTGCCAAATGTCTTTCTCTCCTTCTCTCTTTCTCAGTCTTTCTCAATCTCATTTCCCCGTCTACCTGTTTACCCCCCATATCTCTTTCACTCACTCACCAAACATTTCTGTGACTCTAGTGGAAACTTGTCCACCCTATACACTGCAAGCCATATAAATCACTTAAGAAGTCTAACACATATGTATCATTCTTCGTGACGTCTATTGAATTTCAGCTGTGGGGGAGGCACTCAGACCAACTGAGCCAAGAGTGTTCAATCTTCATCTGCTGAGGGGGGTTCGTTTTGTCAAATGCCTCTTTGGTGCCAAAAGTAGACCCAAGTGCACAAGTACAGTACAGATTGAGAGACATTTCACTCGATTCAGTGGCAGTCATTTCGAAAAGTATATATGGCTTAAGGAATCAATAAAGCAGTCATGCACCTCTGTGACCTCAATTAAAATAAATACATTTTGTTATGGCTTTTAGTTTCCCACTAAAAGGACTCACTGTGTAACCTATGCAATATATTAGATACCTCATGCTTTCATGTGTTCAGTGCAAAAGGAAGGTAATTTCTGCGAATGTGCGAGACTTCCAATTAACGGCTTGCTAAAAAAATAGGAGGACAAAAAAACAGAACAAGGTGCAGTAACAGTAAAACTATTTAAACTAAAAACCAGTGCGTTTGTGATTACAATAAAACATTTAAATTATATGATAACAAATATCAGTTTGCATCATCAGGTAGCATTATGGACTATTTCTGCTTGTCTTGCATAGCAACCTTGCATAGTTTAGGAGCATACTTTTAAACCAAATCATTATTATAACAATATTCTATTTACTACTGAATTTTAATGTTATTTATACTTCATTTAACTCAGTTACACCATTTTTTTATTGAAAAAAGGAACATTTCAATAATTATTTTCACTTCATTAAATACTAAAAGCGAACAGCTGAACAGTCAGAGCTGTCCAAATCCATACAGATTTTGCAATTGTGTCACATATTTTCAAAATCATTATTGCATAGTTTTGTTTTACATTTCATTTAGACAATTTTTTTTATTTTTACTTCTTGTTTATACAAATGTGACGTAGCATGGGTAGCAATAGCCAACAATATATTGTATGGGTCAAAATGACTGATTTTTCTTTTATGCCAAAGATCAGGATATTAAGTAAAGATCATGTTCCATCAAGATATTTGGTAAGTTTCCTACCGCAAATATATCAAAACTTAATTCTTCATTAGCAATATGCATTGCTAAGAACATCATTTGGACAACTTTAAAGGTGATTTTCTCAATATTTGGATTTTTTCAGATTCCATATTTCCAGATAGTTGTATCTCGGCCAAATATTGTCCTATCCTAACAAACCATACATAAATGGAAAGCTGTTTATTTAATCAGCTTTCAGATTATGTATAAATCTCAATTTCAAAATAATGACCCTTATGACTGGTTTTGTGGTCCAGGGTCACAAATATCCAAATTTCAGTAATCAAAACTAAACAAAATCATGCTTAACAGGCTTGTATATTTAGGATCATCCCCTTTTGACAATACTAAAAAAATATACGATAAAGTGATAAAAATAAGCAGACACAGCCTTGTGATTTTATTCATGATGGTTAATGTGTTAAGACACTTTATTAACACATTGTAAAAGTGCATGAGTTAAAGTAATATTTTACTGGTATGTTCATAAGAACTTAAGCAAGTTCCCCTTTTCTTGGAATGAGTCCTAAAATCTCTTTCCTACCACCTTAAACTCATACTTATCAGGTTTTGTGCTTTAAATGACAAATTTAGCTAAGTCTTATGCCACTCAGATGAACCTGTGAACTCAGATAAGGTGCCCTTTTCCTTGAATGACTTATTATAATCGGTGAATTGGCTGTTTTTCACCACTTAAAGCTCATATGTACTTGTCAAGTTTTCAGTGCTTTTTAATGGCTGGTTTAGCTGAGTGTCAGATGAACCTGTAAAATATTCAAAAACAACAGATAAGCACAGAAAGGGTAGAACCGACAGGATATCTGTCACAGACGCCGCTGAGTGGCGCTGATTCACTGTGCGTTGGGTTCTTTCTGACATCCCTGGAGAGCACGCAGGGAGCGAGTCCGCGCAGCACAGCGCTCCAGACCTTTGCCTTCAGCACCGGCAGATCCTGCACAGAGCGTCACCAGCGCGGACCAACACCGTGAAAACAAGCCCAACAGGATACTACGTGGGGTGATGGCTCCGTTACTGACATCTGTGTGATTTTTAAACCTAGACGCCAAAGAGCTGATGTGAAGTTTCACGCAGCTCTCATTTGAGTTGAGATGAAGATCTGAGACGCCGCCAAAGAAGGAACTTTGCGTCTCCGCGCACCCGGACACCCTGAGGGGACATTGGGCGCTTTTGTGATCAGAGGACTGAACTTCTTTTTTGTATTTGTGGGTTTCTGACTCTCTCTGACAGAGTAGATATAGGAGGGATCCTTAGGAGCGGATTGTTCAAGCCTCTCCGGTTCGTGGATGGAATAACTCATAATGGAAGGGCAATGAGACCCGTCTCTGCTGCTGGGCAATAATCTGGACCACCGCGCCAACAGGTATGCAGCTTTTGCTATTTATGTGGTTTTGACACTTGTATTTTACATTTGGTTACATTTGTTATTATTATTATTATTTTTTTTACAACGTATATATTCACAAAGAAAAACAGGATGGTGTTTAGCATCCCACTGAGTCATTGATCAGTTTTGTAAAATAAACGAGTATCGTTTGTTTTAGTGATATGTGGCAGTTGCTTTAGTGAGTCATGCATTCTGATCGTGACCGGACTCGGGTCATTGAAACTTAATAGGTAGGCTATAGCCTGTGTGTAAACCTGAGAATCGTCCTGGGAGCTATAAAGCTGGACTATTTTGTATCAAGAGTGGTTAAGAAATAATACCATTGAGTAAAAAGGGCAAAGAGTGTGATGAGTTTGCGTGTGCGCGCACGAGGGTGTGTGTGTGTGTGTGTGTGTGTGTGTGTTGACGGTGCATCTTCTTTTTACCGCATTAACAGTATATGCCATGTAAAAGTCAGGCTTACCCAGTAAATCTGCTTACCCTGGTTGGAAAGGGCGCAAACAGAGTAAAGGTCTCTGGTCCCAGTACACAGAGCCTGGCACGCGCATCTAAGATGCGCCGTCACGCGCACATACACGGCCACCAACTAATTTAAATCAAGTGAGGAGTGATGGGAAGTCCGAATCATTTTTGTGAGTATTTTATTTTATATTTTTGTTGTATACATTGTTTCAGTTCAGTGTCTTAAACCTCTGATTTACCTCATAAAATGGCATTTAGAACATAAAAAGGTCTGTATTTTGCATTTACATTAAACCAAACAGTAGCTAACATTTATTTACACTGGGTAAAAAGATTTAGCCTAATTTGTAACAAGGCTACTTCTTTCCGTACACAAGTTTTCATTTTTAAGAATGCAATATTTGCTTTTTTCTTTCTGTAGGAGTGGGCACGGGCATTTGTAAATTATTTGAGTTTGACTTCCAGTCTGCGTCAAAACAGCTGATTTTGCTGCTTGATATTGCAAATTGGTGTCTCTTGTCTTAATTATGAACGCAGTGGTTTGTAGTGCAAACAGTTTTACCATTTACTGCATGTTAGTATTCTTCTCATTATTTCCCTATAGCAGCTAATAAGCCGGAAGTCTTACCCATAGGCTTACTTCCGCTGTAATAAGGTAGATATACAATTCAAAGATGGTTGTCAGTTTGAGTGAGTCACTGAGTAGTGTACTTGCGAATCACTCGAATCCTTCACACTTATTCGTAAGTGAATCAAGTTCATGCGTTTTATTACAAAAGATTCAACTGAACTGAATGATTTGAGAGTTAAATGAGACAAAAAATACAATAAAACGTGCATGAGATACTTAACTTTCTTCCTTTTAAGCTGTTTTTGCATCAGTAAATTGCACCAAATAAGATAAAGTGTTTTATAAATCCTCCATATTACTCTGGGAGAGAGATAAAAGACAGGGAAAAAATGAATACTGCAGAATATGGCCATATGAATTTGTAGTTGAAACTATAATTTCTGCTATAATTGCATTGCCTTGGCTGATGTGGTTGGCTGATATAACTCCCTTCGGGCCACAGTGCGCGTTTATTCTCCTCCTAACAGAGCTGGTTATGTGTTCGCTATGAGGGAGGATGTTGTCGGGAGCAAAAGGCTTAGGAACACACAGATGCCCTGCTGATACTGGCTGCTGAAATAATCCTTTGTGAATCACCACTGAATGTAGTAGTTTATTTGATTTGGCTCTGTTGTGTGCAGGTCCTGGATCTGCTGTTAGAGTGAACGTAGTTTAACCCGAGCACTGCATGTGGGACGGGCCTCGCTATACTGATACACTCATTCTCACTTACTGGATGGATCTGAAAGCTGTTGGCAATGTAAATGGTTGAAACAGGGCAATAGCGGTGTGTCTGTCAAATGCAGTGATCTGCCCGTCCTGAGACCCAGAGCAAGTTCAATTAGCCTGTAGATTGACAGGAAAGAGAGAGGCGCTCTATAAAAATGATTTACTAATCATCATAGAAAGTGAGGGATAGAGAAAGCGAGAGAGAGAGTGTGCTAATTATATTTACTTGCACCATCTGAGGTGGAACATTTGCAGGCCTTTAAGAATCTACTGTATTTTTAATGCGCTAAACCTGGTTTTAGCGATTTCTTTCTAGTCATAATCGTTCAGCTCTTTAGTGTGTTAGCACTCACTTTCACCAAGAATTTGTTTGTGATGCTAATGTTTTGTTTTGCTGCTTGTTGGTGCTTATTTTCCTCTCATTATCTCATTACCAACTTCATACACTCAAACTGCACATGTATTGTGTGTGTGTTTGTGTTTATGAAGATGTTTGGCTGCATTATTGTGCGTGTTTTCACAGGCTATTAACTGTGACAAATAACTGTTACTTGTTGGAAGGGCTGATGTCTGGGTCAGAGTGGGAATCTCAGGTTTCTGCAGCTGGTTAGGGTTTCAGTTAAAATGATTTGAGTGTAGTCAGCTGACCAGACCCTGTTCATTCAGTCCCACTAATTTATCTAGTGTGGTGTGAATAATTCATCAAAGCATTCACAGAGAACCAGTGTGTGTAATTATGTTTGTGCCATTGTGCGTGTGCGACTCTCCACTCACAGCAGCAGAATACAGCTGTCAGTCCAGTCTTAAAGTACTAAACAGTTACAGTACTGCTAAAATGTGTGGAATAATTACTATTTTGCTCAACAATTTGATCAAAAATACTGTAAAAACCTTAATAAAATGAAATATTATTTATATTTATAATAACTGTTTTCTATTTAAATATATATATATAAAATATTAAAATTAGTGGTGTCAAATGATTAAACATTTTTTTAAATTTTTTTTCAGAAATTAATCCTGATTAATCCTACCTGAAGTTTTTATTTATACTTTTATATTGCAATAATTTCACATTCATGCTTCATGCTTTAGAAACAACATAAAGAACATATATTTTTTAATATTTGTTTTATGACTGAAGGCAATTCACTGATTCCAACTGATCTGAATTGATCTGAGCTGAATATAACCATTCAACATTACAGTATAATCGAGAGCTATCACTTTAACATTTATTAGACTTTAAAAAATCACTTCTAATTTAAGTGAACTTGAAACAATCTTCACATAAACCCATTATAATAAATGTCATGTAGGCTAGCTAGCTGTGCCCTTCAGTAAGAAAACATAGCCTAAAGTTATCAAACACTAAATTCTAAATTATATAAAGATAAGCTTAAAACTACAGAAGTTATTCATTTCAGACATCACAGGCAGGTTATTAGTATATTTTGGCTGCTTTAAAAGCTTCCGCTGCTGAACTTGATGCGGATGTGAAACTGCTTTAAATGTGACCAATAAATAATAAATACTTGCAAAGTCAGCTTTAATCGCCTTTTTTGTAAATTCATGTCTTAACTGACGACATACCTACGACTATACTCGTAGTTTCATTTGGGTTTGAATATGATACATCGCTTTAATAGGATAGTCTAATATAGTGCACGCCAGCACATTTATGCACTTGAGGAGCACGCGCTACGAGCACAGTATAACGGCTGACAGGACAGGTAAATTAGTTTTTACCGACATATGGCCTGACAACATCTCATCTGACCGCAGTTCACTTATGTTCTACTGAAGCTCCTCATCACTGGTACCGTTTCTGCGCTCGTTTGACTCGCGTCTGGTGCTGAAGTGAAGTTGGAGCACGCATCTGAAAAGTCTTGCGTTTGATGTGCTTGTAAAGACGCTCTGTGCATCTAAATAAATGCATTTCTTCAGCAGTTGTTAGTAGGGTGGCCAAACTTAGCCCCGCCCATGCGTTAATTGTGTTAAACATTTTAACATGTTAAAATGAAAAAAAAAAAAATCGTCTACATTAATGTGCTAATTTTGACACCACTAATTAAAATATAATATGTTTCTGTGATAGCAAAGCTGAATTTTCAGCAGCCATTACTTCAGTCTTCAGACTCTTCAGAAACCATTCTATTATGCTGAAACTGAAAATTGATTTAATGTGCACCTGTTCTCCTCATGTGTTTGGAATGCAGTTAAAAATGAAATGTAGAAAATGATTACTTTATTTTTTACTGTATGGCGCCCATGTCTGAAAAGTAAGTTATGTAAAATAAATGACTAGAAACTATTAAATAGACATCACAATGCTGTCAAAGTGTTGGCAGAATAGTCTCCTGTGGATCTGCAGTTTCTTGAATGTGATGACTACAGGTAGAACTAAAGAAAGGTTCAGTTTAGTTGGCTGCTGTTGTGTGGTTTTGTTGCCAGAGATGGTTTATAAGTGTAATGAGGTGTTTTATGTATTAGTTTTCACTTTAAGGAATAGTTCACCCAAAAATGAAAATGTCCCCATGATTTACTTACCCTCAAGCCATCCTAGGTGTATATGACTTTCTCCTTCCAGACGAACACAGTCGGAGTTATTTTTAAATTTATTCTGGTGCTTCCAAACTTTATAATGGTGGTGGATAGTGGCTGATATTTTGAAGCTCCAAAAAGCGCATATATCCATCGTAAAACTAACCCATATGCCTCCGGGGGGTTAAAACATGTCTTCTGTAGCGGATCCATGGGATTTTATAACAAAAACTTGTATATTTTTAAAATTATAAAGTCAAATCACTGTCTTCCGGCAATGGCCATATGTACGTTTGCGAGTTCCCAGTCAGCGTAACGCTACTCCGGTTTAAACAAATAAGGCTGTGCAAAAAACCTCAAGCTCTTCTTCTTTTATAGTGAAATCCGCTGACATTTTTTTAACTTCTCATTTTCGACTTTTAAGTCGTTACCGGCATTGTTTATTCTCAACAGAGCTTACACTACAAATGCGGCTTATGTCATACATCGAGTCAGAGGTCAACGAAGAAGCTGGATCTCGACTATAGTGAACGCACATACGCCGTTGCCAGAAGTGAATGATTTGAGTTCATAATTTAAAAAATATAAATATTTTTGTTATAAAATCCCATAGATCAGCTTCAGAAGACATGTGTTAACCCCCCAGAGGTGTATGGGTTAGTTTTACGATGGATATATGCGCTTTTTGGAGCTTCAAAATATCAGCCACTATCCACCACCATTAATTAGCTTGGAAGAGCCAGGATAAATTTTAAAACAACTCTGACTGTATTCGTCTGGAAGGAGAAAGCCATATACACCTAGGATGGCTTTAGAGTAAGTAAATCATGGGGAAATGTTCATTTTTGGGTGAACTATTCCTTTAATGTTGAATTTGCAAGTTTATATTCCTTGATACACTCTAAGAAATGTCTATAAAATAGATCCCAGTGTACTGTAATTTGACAAAATTTCTGTATTGATTTCTCACAGGTGTTTTACACATATGTGACCCTGGACCACAAAACCAGTCATAAGAGTCAATTTTTTTGAAAATTTGATTTATATATCGGCTGAAAGCTGAATAATTGTTTTTTTTTTATTGATGTATAGTTTGTTATGAAAGGACAACATTTGGCCGAGAGACAGCTATTGTAAAATCTAGCATCTGAGGGTGCAAACAAAACCAAATATTGAGAAAATCGCCTTTAAAGTTGTCCAAATGAAGTTCTTAGCAATGCATAGTAGTAATTAAAATTAAGTTTTGATATATTTACGGTTGGAAATGTACAAAATATCTTCATTGAACATCTCTACTTAATATCCTAATGATTTTTGGTATAAAAGAAAATTAATTTTAAATTCTTTTTGTACTAATTTTTTTCTATGTTGACTTGTTGTCAGTGTAATGATTAAACCAACTGATTTATACAAAATTAGTTGAGTTTAGAAGGCAATTTCACAATTTGGAAGAAAGAATGGAGTTTTAAACTTCTGAATATTTATGCATGAAAGTTTTATGCCCTACATATTGATGATTGGTTATTTTCAGTAAATTGCTTTGTCTGCAGCTGAGCCGTCTGCCAAAGTGTTGATTAATGAGAGAATAACAAAACACCAGACAGATGAAATCTGCACCTTCGGAAAAACAGTCTCTACTTTCTGATCCCATCATGTGGAATTACACAGAGAGGATCTCCCAATGAGAAAATAAGGGCAGCGATGACCACAGCTTCACTCTTCACCTCAGAGTTCAACAGACCTTGGCTGAAAGACGGAGAGAGAAAGCACTTTATTACTGCAGTCTCACCCTCCTTTCTTTCATTCAGTCATCATTTCTGTCTCACAGGACAAGATTAACATTACTGTCATGACACAGCCTCTGCAGGAATCAAGAGATAGAGAGAAAGAAAGTAATAGAGAGTAAGTGACCCCCAGTGTTTCCCGAGGTGAAGCGTATAAATGGATGACTTGTTCAGTAACAGGGTGAGCTAGGTGGAGAGGTTGTAAGCGTGTACGTGCATGTGTGTGTGTTTGTAGTTTGAAGTATTTATTTGTTGAAAGAATTTTTTTACCAGTGAGAGACAGACAAATAAGTGCCTAAAAAAGAACAGGTAAACAAACACAATAGAAATACCCACAGGAGAACGCTACTCTTTTAACGCTCAGGAGACTTGATGTTGTGCTTCATTTAAGTATCAACTTTGTCCAAAGTGTTTCTCTTAAAACAAAAATAAAAATAGACACAGATGCGGCATACATACAGTAAGAACACAGCGCTTTAAAATAAAAGAAGATAGCACTGCTCAGATAAATTGGTCTTGGGAGAATTTGATGAGAAATAATTGTTCGTACTGAAATATCTGACATTTTATGGCAGATTTGGGTATCTTGACGTAAATGTATGTCTTTCTCATGAAAAAAATTAGAAGCAGGAGACTTCTAAGTTCTAAGGAGTACATTTGATCTACTTTTAATGACATTTCCATAGTTTTTATAGTGAACGTTGGTGTAAAATTGAGTGAAATCAACTAAAATAAATGAGAATGTAAGTCTGCGTGTCCTCGCCTCCCCTGAGCCCATTGAGTTTTAACAGACCCCCTAAAGCCTGCCTTGAGATTGTAGGGGGGTAATTGAGAATAAATTGGGTAAAGTCATGTGAGAGGAGGCAACTGCCTTGAGTTATTTTAATGAATGTAAAATGCTTAAAAACACTAATTTGATGAGATTCATACTTTGCTTTAATACAGTTGTGCTCAAAAGTTTACATACCCATTGCAGAATCTGCAAAATGTTAATTCTTTTAGCAAAATAAGAGGGGTCATACAAAATGCATGTTATTTTTTATTTAGTACTGACCTGAATAAGATATTTTACATAAAAGACATTTACATATAGTCCACAAGAGAAAATAATAGTTGAATTTATAAAAATGACCCTGTTCAAAAGTTTACATACCCTTGGTTCTTAATACTGTGTTGTTATCTGAATGACCCCACAAATTCTTTGATTTTCCAGCATTGTTGTGTATTTGAACCCTTTCCAACAATGACTGTATGATTTTGAGATCCATCTTTTCACACTGAGGACAAGGGATTCATATGCAACTATTACAGAAGGTTCAAACTCACTGATGCTCCAGAAGGAAAAAACATGCATTAAGAGCCGGGGGTGAAAACTTTAACACAGTATTAAGAATCAAGGGTATGTAAACTTTTGAACAGGGTAATTTTTATAAATTCAGCTATTGTTTTCTCTTCTGGACTATATGTAATATGTGACTATATCTTATTCAGGTCAGTACTAAATAAAAAATAACATGCATTTTGTATGATCCCTCTTATTTTGCTAAAAGAATTAACATTTTGCAGATTCTGCAAGGGGTATGTAAACTTTTGAGCACAACTGTAATAGAATATTGATTTTGCTGTTGCTGTTGATGTATGAGTGATGTTCACGTCAGCACACCTTAGCTATGATTGCTCAAGTGTTACCACTGGACACATCTTGTGATCTAGTTTGTGTTTGAGTGTGTGTGACTATCATAGCAGGTTTGTATTTGGTGCTTCTGGCTGAGTTTCACTCTTTGGGTCCCTGATGTTGTGGCTACTGATCTTGTTTGCCAGAATTCAGGCAAAACAAGCACCTCTGAGCCTAATTACACCCAACCCCCTGTCTGATGTGAATTTTCACATAACACACATGCACTCACACCTTGAAAATCAGCCAGAATGAAAGAAAACAGTGGTGAAGGCTTGCTGAGGGATAAATGGATAAGAACGGATCCACCTTTGAGGTTTATTTTGGGGCAAATGCACACGGATGTGATGGCCATCAATCATTCAGTTTGAGGTTTTAGCCAGGCTAACCTGTACTCAGTCAAGCTCTAATAAAAAACAAGGAAGTGATGTGAAGGAAGCCATGACCCGCTGTACCTTTCTTTCTAACTTGTTGGTTTGCTATAATACTTCATAGTTGGATTCTGTCTGCTTTTCCTGTTTTCGTTCTTATCTTTCTCCCAATCCTGTTTTCTCCTCTTATGTATCTTGGTGTGAGACAGCTTTCACTCAGAACAATTTGTTTTTGGTGAACCACTAGGTTTTCTCTTTGTCTCTTACTGTGTCTAGTTTTTCATTTTCTCTCTCTCTCTCTTTCGGTCTTCTCTCTGTTGTGAGGGTGTTATGGGAATTCACGCTGGAAAGAACTTTCTGCTTCAGGGCTGAAAAAACAATGAATATCATCACTTTTTTTCTCTCACCTTCTTTTTTTCTTTACATTGAATGTGTTTTTCACTCTTTTGTCTTGTGTGTGCATAATTCCAAATGAATCATACATTTTTTTTGTCATATCAGTAGTAACATCACTGCATGCATGGATAATTTTAGTTAAGTGAGTTCTGGCACTTCAGTTCATTAATTACAAACACAAAATTGCTTTTATCTCTCGATCTGGCCTTAATTAATGAATCACTCGATTCATTATTTGATGCTTCTCTCATTCAGAGTGACTCAGAGTACATCTAATGCCGACGTGGCAGGATCCCCCTGAGGAACGTAGGGTTAGGGTTCTTAATTAAAGTCAGAATGGTGATAAACTGGGGCTTGAACCTGCAACACTTCTGTCAGCATCATAGATCCTTAAAGGATAGGGTCACTTCCAAGATGTTCGTGTCTTTCTGTCTTCAGCCACAAAGAAATGAAGGTTTTTGAGGAAAACATTGCAGGATTATTCTCCATACAGTGGATTTCAATGATGGCCAATGGGTTGAAGGTTCAAATAGCAGTTTCAATGCAGCTTCAAAGGGCCCTACATGATTCCAGCTGAGGAGTAAGGGTTTTATCTGGTAAAAAAATACAATTTATAACAAGGTAACCACAAATGCTCATCTTGCACTAGCTCTGTGGTGAACATCTGCGACTTTACATATTGCTTAATCACGTCGGAAAGGTCATGCATCATTACTTTTTCATCTGTGTATTCCAGTTCAGAAAGGTAGAGCAGGGCAAAAAACTCCATCTCATTTTGTAAAGGGAGTTTGCATGTTCGATTTGTAAACACTGTGTCCGCCTACGTCACTTGCGACCTTTCCAACTTGATTATGTAATGCGTGAAGTCGTAGATGTGCAATATACTATTTTATTGTTTTAAGAAAATGACAGATCGTTTCGCTAGATAAAAACGCTTACTCTTTGGCTGGGATCGTGTAGAGCACTTTGAAGCTGCATTGAAACTGCAATTTAGACTTGCAACCTGTTGGCCACAATTGAAGTCCATTATATGAAGAAAAGTCTTGGAATGTTTTCCTCAAAAATCTTAATTTCTTTGTGACTGGGGAAAGAACATGACATGAACATCTTGACATGGGGGTGAGTAAATTATCAGGAAATTGTTAATCTGGAAGTGAACTTATCCTTTAACCAATAGGCTTCCAACACTCTTTCCTGCATGAGAGCTGAAAGCTCTACTAGTAATTTAGCATATCTCTCTCTTCATGTTAATGTGTACACCCTCTGATCTCATTATGAAAAGTGAAGTTTAGATGTGACTAAATATTTTTGAGTTAGTGTTGGACTTCATTAATTTATTTAGCTCTGTCTCTCATTGAGAGGCCTCTGAATGCGTGTAGATGTATAACATTCTGGGGTTGAATGACTCAAGCTCGGGGTTGTTCCGCAGAGGATTCTCATGATTACCAGCCCGTAATTACGCTGATGAGAGACTGCTATTAACAGCACATTCGTTCACCCATCTCATCACTGCAGACCTAACTGATCACACAGTTTCTAGCTCGGTGGACAAAGCTGGGAATCAAAAGTCTCTGTAAAAGTTTTTTGTTCTGTTCTGTTCTGTGTTTTGTTTAGTGTAGTTTTGTTCTGTTCTGTTTTGTTTTGCTGTTCTGGGGCCTGTTTCATAAAGCAAGTTTACCAAATAAGCCAGGCTTATTTCAGTTAGTCTGGCTTATTTTTTTATTAATTTTAGTTTTGTTTTGTTCTGTTTGGTTTTGTTCAGTTCTGTTGTGTTCAGTTTTGTTTTTGTTTTGTTCTGTTTTTTTACATTTTTGTTTGGGTCTGTTCTGATCTGTTTGGTTTTGTTCTCTTTTCTTTTCTTTTCTTTTCTTTTCTTTTCTTTTCTTTTCTATTATTTTCTTTTCTTTTCTTTTCTTTTCTTTTCTTTTCTTTTCTTTTCTTTTCTTTTATTCAGATTTTTGTCTTGTCCTGTCTTGTTTTGTTTGTTTTGTTCTGATCTGTTCTGTTCTGTTCTGTGTTTTGTTTTTTGTTTAGCCTGTTCTGTTGTGTTCTGTTTAGTTTAGTTTAGTTTTTTGTTGTATTCTGTTTTTTATGTTTGTTTTGTTCTCTTCTTTACTGTTTTGTTTTGTTGTTCTGTTTTGTTCTGTTTTATTGATTTAATGTGCTTAATTTATTTGCTTAATTTAGCTTAGTTTAGTTTAGTTTAGTTTTGTTTTGTTTTTTGTTTTATTCTATTCTGGTTTTTAATTTTTGTTTTGTTTTGTTCGGTTTGGTTTTGCTTTGTTCGGTTCTCTTGTGTTCAGTTTTGTTTTTTGTTTTGTTTTATGTTTTGATATGTTTAGTTCTGTTCTATTTTGTTTTGTTCTATTCTGTTTTTTACATTTTTGTTTGGGTCTGTTCTGATCTGTTTGGTTTTGTTCTGTTTTCTTTTCTTTTGTTCTGTGTTTTTGTTGTTTTGTTTTGTTTTGTTTTGCCTGTTCTGTTTAGTTTAGTTTTGTTCAGTTTAGTTTAGTTTTGTTGTTCTATTTTATTATTTTGTTCTGTTTAGTTTGGTTTTTATTCTGAATTTTTGTTTTGTTCTTTTCTGTTCTGTTTTTTGTTTTGTTCTGTTCTGTTTTGTTTTAATTTATTCAGTTTTTTCTGTTTTTTGTTTTGTTATAATTTATTTATTTTTTGCTTTGGTGAAGTCTCTTTGAAGGTCTGTTGAATTGAAAGTTTGCAAAAAAAAAAAAAAAGAGCATGGTGAAGTGTTATGCATGCGTAATGTGACTACAAGCTACTCGTGTAATGTAGTTGCTTTCAAAAATACAGTGACTGTTCTTAAGCAAATATCTTCCAACTTGTTTTTTCCTTTAAACTCTGTGGTTTAATTTTGCATGAGAATCAAGTGACAGAGTTGACAGGCTGTTGCAGATCCCCACAAATCTCCATAGACAATTTCTCATTCTCATTTGACACACCATATTTACTGCCATACAGAGATACATGTTGTGTGTGTGGGAAGTTTAAGCTCTCTGAAATGAATTTGGACGATCTCGCGCTGCAGTGCTCTGACGTTGCTCAGATCCCTGGGCAGAGTGAGACGATATCCCATCATCCTCTGCTCTCAGGCTTTTCAGCGCATCTGCAGCCGTTTGATAAAACCTCCATGTATCTTTCCAGTCTTTTCTGATTCTCTGACATGTCACACAGCAAGACTTGCTTTGACTTCGCTCTGACTAGAGCGCTCACGCACATCAACAGAAAGAGCACCAGAGGAAATGGAGAAACATTTTTTCCCCCCGTTGTCTGTCTTCCATTTGTCTAGTGTGTCACTGAGAAGGTTTGTTGGATGGCCTACAGCTATAGTGACATGACATGACAGTATGTACATCACAGAATATCAGCTGTAAAAAATCCGGCCTGTAAGTGAAACAGCAGTCAGAATCTGGAAAAAATTATGTGTCCTTGTCAGTTTTTAAAAATATGTGTATAAAGAGTGTAATTTAATGTGTTATCTGGCACATTACTTTAAAAAAAAAAGTGTTACTTTTTTTAAAAAAATGTTCAAATATATCAAATAACCTTCAATATTAAATATGTAAATGTTTTACCCTGATGACCACGAAAATAACTAAAAATACTTTTTTAAAACTGCAAAGGGTTTACTTTTATTTGTGTAGAGTGATAATAACAAGAAAACAATGTGCTTTTCAAATTTTAAACTTCCATGTGAGACGCGCAGACATGTAGGTAAACGGCCATCTCTGTAAACAAATGTGAACATTCATCTCGGCTACTTTTCGTTTTTGAAAGAAGACGTGCTGAGAGGAGTAAAGCCAGAATTTACCTCAGAAGAACACAACGTGAAAAATTATAGTAATGGCGCATTTTATTGTCAGTAACAGCGTTGTAGCGGGGGAAACAGTAATTTGTTTAATTACTGGTTAGTGAAAAAAGTAATGGCGTTAGTAACAGCGTTTATTTATAACGCCGTTATTCCCATCACTAGTCAGACTTATAATTGAGGATAAATGCTGACTTTGTCATCTAATCCTGAGCCAGTGTTTCAAAACTAAAACAGATACATTTTTAATTTCCTGTCTACAATTGCCAACTTCCTGCTTCCTTAGTTTTAAGGGCACTTAGAGACTCTTCCTCATGGAAACACAGAGAACACCCCCTATGCCAGTTCATTTTAACTTTTAAAACTTGAATTATTTATATACTACTGTTGCCAGTCGAACACATTTCTTTGCCCTCTCTCTCTTTCTCTCTCTCTCACACACACACACACACACACACACACACACGGCGATGAGCTGTAGATTTGGTTGGACTCGCGGCCAAACTCAACTCATTAATTGATGCATGAATCCCTGCTGGAGACCTGCTATCTCCTCCTTCTTCTCCAGCACTTTCTCTGTCTTCACTCTTTTCGTTTGGGTGTGTTCGGCAGGGAGGTCACAGAGGGAAAGATGGAAAATAGGTTTCCGCTGCACTCAAGAAGGAGAGATTTGAGGAATGGAAAGGGAGGGTGAAGGCAAGAGTTTTAAGCTTTTAGTGGATTTAGTTCAGGAGTGAGAGTGAAAAGGAGAGGACAGTACGTAGCAACGCTTCAGTGAGTTAGCCAGCCTCTCTCTCTCTCTCACTCTTTCTCTCTTTCAGCATTCACTCTATCTCAGTTTTTCAATTCAGTGTGCTTTATGGCCATGGCTGGCTTCCAGACAATATTGTCAAAGCACTCAGTCAATACAGGAACAGTGTTTGGAAGGAAAACTGAAAACAATAGATGTCGGTAAACTGTATAATAAACAATGGAAGCTGGTCGGAGTTCATATAGTTAATAAAAAAGCTGAGTTTTATTAATTAGTTGTACTAAAATCAACACAAGAAACTGGGTGATTTTAGTGCATTTGAAATGCATTGATGTTAAATGATATATAATGTATATTATACAGTGCCCTCCGATAATATTGGCACCCTTGGTAAATATGAGCAAAGGTAGTGGTGAAAATCAGTCTGCATCATTTATCTTTTTAATGTTCCATTCAAAATATTCACACAATTCTAAGCTTTCATTGAAATAAAACATTGAAAGTGGGAGGAAACTCACATTATGAAATAAACGTTTTCCTCCAATGCATGTTGGTCACTATAAATTCCTATGAGTAAAATATCTTCCCATAAAATATATTCCCAATCTTTTTTAGCACATCAAGGTGACTAGGAGCATGATATTGTCCAGCCATGACTTCCTGTTCCACAGGATTCTAAATATGAGGAACACGAATCCATCACAAGGAGTAAAACCAAAGCATATAGTTCTGATTTGCAGAACAAGATTGTTGAGCTTCACAGAATAGAAGGTGGCTGTAAGAAAAGAGCTAAGGGCTTGAAAATACCAATTTCCACCATCAGGGCAATAATTAAGAAGTTCCAATCAACTAAAGATGTTACAAATCTGCCTGGAAGAAGACGTGTGTCTATATCGTCCTAATGCACAGTGAGTAGGAGAGTTTGATTGGCTAAAGATTTTCCGAGGATCACAGCTGGAGATTAGTTGAGTCTTAGTTGAGGTCAGAAAGCCTACATCACCAATGTTGTATGGTAACAAGAAAAATCCTGCTCGCTCATTCAAAAACTAACTCCAGCAATTCGGCTGTCAGACACGACTGGAACTTCAAATGTGACTGACTTCAAAATCAACACAAAAATGTGTCACTGAGCACAAAATGAAGCTTCTGCCATAGTCGTCCCACTTCCCTGAACTGAACCCTATAGAAAATGAGTCGGGTAAGCTGAAGAGAAGAAACACCAACATGGAGCTGGGAATCTGAAGGATCTAGAGAGATTCTGTATGTAGAATGATCTCTGATCTCTTCTCCAAACTCATCAGGCATTAGGAGAAAACTTAATAATTGAGTGCCAATAATTGTGGCCAACATAAACTAGAGAAAAAAATGTGTATCATAATGAGATTCTACCTCCTTCCCCCCAGACTTTCAATGTTTTACTTCAATTAATGTTTAGAATTTTGTGCTTTTTTAAAATAAGAGATCAAAAGGATAAATGATGCACATTTTTATTCACAGTCACCTTTGCTCATGTTTACCAAGGGTGCCAATATTAGTGGAGGGCACTGGTTTAAAATACATTTTTTCTAAAACAAATTATTAAAATATTTTTGTGTGATATTTTGACAGTGTTTCATCATCTAATGATTTTCCTGGTGATCTCTGGGTGTCTCTTGGGGGTTTGAAACCCCTGGGTCTGCTCAACGTTTTATTATCTTTGAATTATCTTTATGTGGAGTTTTCTCAGCAGATCTGAAAATAAGTGATTAAAACTGATTAATTTGATTAGCATTTTTAATCCATTAAGCCCTTCATCTAATATAAAATTACACAGACATAAACATCTAAAAAAATATCCAAACTTGCTATCAAAGTGAATTATTCTTCTCTCTGCTCCAGAGGATGTACATTATTGTAATATCAATGTACTGCAGTGCTTGCATAAGACTCTCTCCTGGAGGCAATTGCAATTGTTCATTTTAAAGTCATTTCAAAAAAGGTTAAACATTTCTCAAAGTATTTCTCATTGTGGTTCAGTCTCTTGCAGTGACCACCATTCTTTTTTTTAGAGCCCATGTTCACTCCGCTCACTCTCTCTCTTTCACACACAGTGTGTAGTAATCACATTTCCTCCTCTCCTGTCCTCTTCTTTCTCTTCCTCTCTTCTCATTTTGAAGAGAAGAGAATCTCTTTGAAGATTGTGCAGGTAGGTGCAATATATTCTGATCTTGATTTTGATACAGATACTGTCAAGGCAGAAGATCAAGGCATTGATCACTGGACCGGGACCTCCCGAATAATGAGGTGTATACGCTTAAAAAAAATGATGTCCACGTCTCGCCTACTGGCCTTTCTGATGTAATCACATTCAGGAATCTGGAATATTTTGGGTTCAGCATAAGTTAAGCTCACTCGACAGCATTTGTGGCATAATGTTGTTTATGCACCTGCCAAAATCTGCATTACATTAGTGTTAGTAAATTTTAGTGTTACAAAAAAACATCTTTATCGCCTTTCTTTTGTCTTATCTGGCATAGAAGATAATTCAAAGGTAGTTAAATCAAGGTCAAATTAGGTTAGTTCCATAATTTAAGTCATTAGTACTGGAATAGATTTTTTAAAATAGCTCTCCCAAGTCTATTTTCTTTCCATCTCTGTCTACCACATCCTCTCTCTCTGTCTGCCTCTCAAACTCCCTGTCACTCTCTATCTTTCTCTGCAGCTTCACTCGTGTTTTTGCAGTTAACTTCCATGGGACCTAACAGTTTTCAAAAAAGCTCTGAAGAAAAGGCCTCCCAAATCCATAATGTGCTCTAAGCCAAAAGAGGTCATAAAACATTGATTTGGCCACATTTTTCAGAAGAAGGTGTCAAGCGTTGCTTTTTCTCCAACTGCACAGACAGCTTACCATACAAAACTGCTCCAGGGGCCATCGGCGAGGAAGAAGGAGAGGGAGCGGGAGAGAAAGAGAGAGAGGGATGAGAACTGAGCGCATCAGAAAGATTCCATTAGAGGATCATCTGTGATCAAAGACATCTCGCCAACAGATACTTAATCACGATTGGATTCATTAAAACAGCGGAGACCAGTTAATCAATGCGGATCAGGAGGAGTCCTCATTTATCTGAGGATAGAGCGCATGAAATGAGGAAGGCATTAAATTACAATTTGAACTCAAAGTGTCCAATTTACTTATGCGTTTGAATGTATTATAAAGATCGCATCACGTTACTCCTCGCTGATAATTACATCATTAAATAAATTGCATCTCTGACAGTAAGTAATGGTATAAATCACATGTTTCAGTGGTTAAATGAATATATGTGTAGATACTCGGTAGTTGTCTGCCCATACATCATTTTAAATATAATGACAATCGACCCTTTTTTATATTTCCGGGGTTATCAAAAGCAGAAGTCGTCATAGTTCAGTAAATTTCTATAGTGGTGAAAGGAAACTGGAATAAATGTATTTTTTCATTCTCATTTGCTTCAACGGCAAAAGAAAAAAAAAACACAAGTGTTTCCATGACTTTCGAAAAGAGGAAAAAATCTAGAGATTGATTACATTGGTCAAAAGAGAGAATTATGTCCTATTTGCTATTATTTCACTCAGCCTTTGTTTTAGAAACACTCAATGCAGTGTTAAAGTGAAGCCAGGGGGTGACAACGTTTTGAATTTGAAAAAAAATATATATATATACTACCAGTCAAAAGTTTGGACAGACCCTCTCATTTAATGTTTTTTACAGAGGTTTCTTATGTTTAACAAGGCTGTTTTCACTTGATCGAAAATACAGAACAAAATTTAATATTGTATTATTACAATGTAAATCAATGTTTTTCTATATTAATATACATTAAAATTTCAGTTATATCTGTAATTAAAGTTGAATTTCCAGAATCATTACTCCAGTCTGCAGTGTCACATGATCCTTCAAAAATCATTCTAGAATGTTGATTTATTATCAGTGCTGGAAACAGTTGCACTGCTTAATATTTTTGTGGAATCTGTGATACTTTTTTCAGGATTTTTTTTATCAATAAAAGGTTAAAAAAGAACAGCATTTATTTAAAATAGAAAGGTTTTCTAACAATATACACTACTGTTCAAAAGTTTGGGGTCAGTACATTTTTATTCTTACTTTTTTTGAAAGAAATTAATAATTGTATTCACCAAGGATGTGTTAAATTAATAAAAAGTGATAGCATAGATTTACATGGTTAGACAAGATTTATATTTTGAATAAATGTTGTTCATTTTAACTTGTTATTCATCAAAGAATCTTGGAAAAAAAAAGAATCACAGGTTGCAAAAAAAATATTAAAATA
Source organism: Cirrhinus molitorella (assembly GCA_033026305.1). NCBI lineage: Eukaryota > Metazoa > Chordata > Actinopteri > Cypriniformes > Cyprinidae > Cirrhinus > Cirrhinus molitorella. The sequence goes on along the minus strand of CM065125.1, from coordinate 14,845,181 downwards.
AGAAAAATGTACACATCTTCATTCTGTTCAAAAGTTTACACCCCTGGCTCTTAATGCATCATGTTTCCTTCTGAAGCATCAGTGAATGTTTGAAACTTCTGTAATAGTTGCATATGAGTCCCTCAGTTGTTGACTGATGGATCTTACAATCATACAGACATTGTTGGAGAGGGTTCAAATACAAAAAAAAAAAAAAAAACAGAATTTGTGTTTTAACTGTTCAGGACAAACAAAGGACTCATGAACAACTATCAAAAAAAAAAAAAAACAGCTGTGGTTCATTCAGGTAACAAAACAGTATTAAGAATCAGGTGTGTGCAAACTTTTGAACAAGGTAATTTTATAAATTGTAAAACTTATTTTATCTTGTGGACTACATATAAACTTCTTTTATGTGAAATATCTTATTCAGGTCAGTACTAAATAAAAAATAACATGCATTTTGTATGATCCCTCTTATTTTTGTAAAATAATTAACATTTTGCAGATTCTGCAAGTTGTATGTAAACTTTTGACCTCAACCTGTCTGTCGTATACTGATTATCCTATATTTCTACTGTATATCACACACTATGTTACAAAACCTTCAAATGTGTATATTTGGCTTTTCATAAAATGAAATGAATCAAATATCCACAGATTCTAGAAGCAGAAATATAAAATATTAAAAAATATAAGAAATGCTTAAACTCTAATTTTGGCATATAATTTTATCAACCTTTTAAAAAATGTCAGTAGGTTACATGCACTGTGATTGTCAAGCAGTCAAGCAAAAACATGTACATGTATGTACATTTGTAGGCTCCATGCAGAAGTGCTACTGAAGTGTAGAAAGAGTTTATCTAATACAGTTTGTCTTCATTGTTGATACTGAACCACAAGAGCATGGTAAATAACCTAAACAAGTATTAGATGATTTAGACAGTTTGATTTAGCGCAAACAGTGTTGCTTTAGCTGGCTGTACAGTGTTTATGTGCTTTTTTTCCCTTACAGAGTGTTTAATATTAATGAGTGAATCAGACTTATATGGTTTCTGGTCACATCTGAGCAATTTTCATGTTGCATTACTCACAGAATTTCAACATATACCCTAAATAACCCTCTAGTGCAGAGCTGAGCCCTACAGCAAGAGAAGTGTTTGCAGATTACTTCTAATGCTGTTAAAAGCAAGAAATGCTGGGTGAAAGCAGGACAGGACATTTTCTCACAAATGAGCAGGGTAAAAATGTAACTGTGCGAAGAAGAGAAGCTTAAACAAGCAAATGAACAGCTCTGTGAGCCAGCTGTGCGCGGATGTTTGGGTTGCCAGATTGAGTGTCTGCTGTGGCGTTGTGGGTTGCCAGATTGGAAAAAGCCCTTGTGTGCCACCCATGTGCCTGACTATAAGAAGAGACGACAGCACATGAGCATGTGGACAAAGTAAATGTTATATAGCTGAAACTCAAATTAGATTTTGCAGAAGGGATAATGTTCATTACTACTGTTGTAATGGCTCTGACACAGGACTTATTTTGCACATCCTTAACATTTTTTTAACCTGGCTAGATGCATAAATTATAACTGGGCCTCATGTAACACAAGAAGCATAATTTTTGTGCAAATTATTCATAAATCCATACAGAACGTAGAAAGTTTTTCAACATACAATTGAGAATAAGGCCTAGGGATGTTCATCATTAAGAATGTAATGATTCTGGTTCCAGTTTCTTTTCAGATCTGTGAATGTTTTTGATCCCTTAATGGCTCCATTTAACAATTCATTTAGTAACATGTTTTATTCATTAATAATAAAAAAAGATACTGCTAGAAATGCATAATGCGTATTTTGATCTAGATACTGTCTAATTTAAGTCTTACAGGTTTTACGTTGGTTATTTTATTTTAAATGGAACCGGTTCCGAAAAAAAGACAGTTTCCGGTTCACAATCCTAATGAGCCCCACTGTACTTTAGGTTCAAGACTGGTGGTTTTGGTTAGTGATTTTAGTACTTGTTGTGCAGCCACTGAAACAGAGCGTAAGCCAGATACATTTCTAAACGTTGCATCACCATATCAGCCAGAGGTTATTGCATGAAATGACACTTTGTGCTTCAGGAGGGCAAATGTCTCATTATTCACTGTCTTATTTGAATAAAATGAGAGATTCTGTGTCACAGGTGAAGTTCATAATCTTCTACAGGATCAGAGCACTGATGTAATGATATACTAGAGCATTATGAAGTTTATGATTTTAAAAGATGGAGCCCAGGCACTGATTACTTCATAATATCCTGCCAACTTTCCAAAAGGTGTCATAGCTACCCATGAGACATCCCAGCTCTAATGTATTGCCACATGTGATTATGTAACACAATGGAACATATAATAAAGTACTTAAAATGCTGTGATATTTTGAGTCTCAGTTTCCACACAGTTTAAAATTGGCTCACTTGTGAAGCTCTATGCATTATGCTCAGGTATAATACCTTTTATCTAAGGTGTGAACGGAAGACTTTAGTCTTTATTCTTCAGGTTTTCTTTACATTTGATTTGTTGGTTTGCTTTATTTAAAAAGGAGTAGTTACCTAATGGTGTGTGTGCACCAAAAGCAATTTAATTGTTTGTTCGAGTAGATTACATACAAAGTCACAGACGCAAATTCAAATGCAAATGGCGTGCAAGTTGAAAAATTTCTGGAGTGGAAAATTTGCATGATGTGTTGACGTGCAAACAAATCAGAGAAGAACTTGTCTGGTTGAAAATAGAGGATGAGGCAATGATTTTATTTGTGCAAAAAACATCCTGTGAGTAATCTAGAGCGATAGCGCAATGAGAATATTTGTTTCGGTTTGGTGTGCACACAGCATACAATTTAGAATTGACTCCCTTTTAGTTAATGAGTTGTCATAAAGTTTAAACTAGATTGACGTTAAAATTCAGTAAATGTTATCAGTTTTTAGATGGCCTGTTTACATTTTCCCCCCTTTCTGACAACCCTAGATTACAGCATTCTGGGAAGTTCAGTCATAGTTAATAAAATAAATACTATTGTCCTCTTTACTGATTATTAATGCCATGTAAAAATGTATAAAAACTGTTGCTCAAGTGCACTACCAGTCAAAAGATTTGTAATGTTTTTTTTTTTTTAAACAGATCTCTTCTGCTCAACAAGCATGCATATATTTGATCAAAAGTACGGCAAAAACAGTACAATTTTGAAATATTTTAACTATTTAAAATATTTTTTTTTTTAGCATTATTACTCCAGTCACATGATCCTTCAGAAATCATTATAATATTCTGATTTGCTGCTCAACAAAACATTTATTATTATTATGTTAAAAACATACATTTTTTTTTTTTTTTTAAAGGTTAGCAGAACAGCATTTGCCTGAAATATAAACCTGTTTTAACATTATTGCCTTTATCATAATTTTGATCAATTTAAAGCATCCTTGCTAAATAAATGTATTAATTTTACAACCCCAAAATAAAAATAAAAATAATAATATAAAAAATAAGTAAATAATATATACTGACTCCAAGCTTTTGAATAGTATAGTGCATAATGTTATTTTTTATTTCAGATAAATTCTGATCTTTTGATCTTTCTAAAAAATATGCAACTGTTTTAAATAATAATAATAATAATAATAATACAATTTTCTTAAACAGCAGATCAGCATATTAGAATGATTTCTAAAGACACTGAAGACTGGAGTAATGATGCTGAAAATTTTGCTTAGATCACAGAAATAAATTACATTTTATAATCTATTCAAACAGAAAACATATACATTATAAATAGTAAAAATATTTCACAATTGTACCATTTTTGCTGTACTTTGGATCAAAGAAATGCAGACTTGGTTGAGCAGAAGAGATTTTTTCTAAAAAACTTTAAAAATCTTTTGACTGGTAAGTTAAGTATGAAAGTTGCGATGGATGACAACATTCCAAATGCATTTTATTGGAAATGTACCTTATATGATAACATGTTTATTATGAAATGTTTTATTAAAATGACATTAACTGAAATTATATGGATGCCTTTAAATTTCATTCCATAGTAATTCTGCTGTCTTAGAATTACAAATCTGCATCCTATTTGCGACCTCAATTGAAATGAAGGAATCTGAATTTAAAAAGTAAATATTGTAATTGTACTTTGTTTTCAGTTGTAATGCTTTGTAGTAGAAGTTATTAGTTTTGGATTGTAATGTTGGGTGTTGGTTTAGGGTCGGTCAGTAACAGTGTCATTTAGGTGTTGGTTTGATGTGTTTGTTACAGTCAGGCTAGCGAGAGCAGCACATCTATAATCCTGTCACTACACACCATGAAGAACATCTGCTGAATGCTAAAGTACCATCAACTGGCTCCAAGACAAGTCTTTTGCCATCCTCTCCTGTTACCCTGTTTAAGGACACCTGCAATACACACACACACACACACACACACACACACACACACAAGTGCAACTTCAATTAATTCTTAGAATGCAAAAAGAGTTCCTTTGGAAAGTGGAAATATATCTAATAGCTAGAGCTTCGGGTTTGTGTTATTCTTTCCTTTAAGATGCCTTGAAGGGAATTGAGTTTGTGGTTCCATTGTTGAAATCTTTCCCTTTGGGTTCAGAGCTCTGAAAATGATGAACTCTCTGTTTGATTTAATGTGAGAAGGTCACTGAAGCATCTAATAACACTATTAAGAGTGGAAATAAGGGGAGCTGCTCTGTGATTTGTTCCATAATTCACAACGTTTAGCGGGCAAGGAAACCATTGTGTTTTTTGTGAATATGAGGTTTCTGATGAAATGTTTTGGTTTTGTAAGATTGAGGCTGACATGTGGGTTAAACAGATGATCAGTATAAGAATGCCAGCTGATGAAATGGAGATAGGTTTGTGTTGAAAAATGTCCTTTTTTCAATGTGGCTGTTATGGGCAGGTCTTGATGTTGTTTGGACATTTTTCTTGATGTTCTGAGGCGATATCTGTTCACTGTTTAATTAAAACAACCAAATGGGTAAATATGTGTTGCAAACTGAAAAAAAAAACAATAGGAAAGCAACTGTCTAATAGCATTGTCTTCTCTTTCTCCCATGCTTTTCATGACTTTTGAGGAAAATAGTTGGCAGTTTGTGGAGATGAATTGGCACATCTTTTCAACTCAGTTCATTTACATTCAGTTCAGTTCCATTTAGTTCAATTCAGTTTGTTTAGATTAGTTTAGTTAAGTTCAGTTCCAGTTCGGTTAAATTAAATTCTGTTACATTTAGTTCAAAACAAAAACTGCTACAACCAAATCAGGGAGTTGAATTTGAAAAATTGATTTATTTCGATTCATCAAATCGATTCACTTTGTCTCAACAAAAATGTTGTTAATTGGTTCAACCGATTCATTGAGAGAGCTTTACTCAAAGTAGAGATTTGCTCACTTTTATATATGATGTCCACACAATTTTCTGTAAAATTGGTAAATCACTATCCTCCTCTTACCTGTGTGTTGGTTTGTTTTTATAAATGAGTTTCTTAGAAAGAAACAAGAAAGAAAACATTGTGCTTCCTCCTCTGGCTCCCATTTGGTATGTTGTTTACGCTGAGGTGAGATTGTTTTTGAATGTTACGGGAGGTTCTGTATCTTCCAGCCAGACTCTTGTGAGATTGTCTTGAATTGCTGTTCTGGCAGCTGCTGTTGTTTTTGTGTTTCTGCACGATGTTTGAGATTAGATTATACTGAAGCATCAGCCAAACATCCCAACAGTGGAGGAGCTGAGAGGCTGCAGAGAAGCTTTCAGATCACAGGATCAGAAACTCAGAAATGGATAAGCAGCTCAGAAATGAAAACAGAGGCTGGTGTGGAATCCTTCCCCAAGTGTCTCCACACGACTGTGTGTTTATTTCAGCCTTTTCTCTCGTATGCTTACTGCGTAAAGCTCTTGATTCTTCTGCACAAACACAGGAAATAGAAAAAGACGAGGATATTGGCAGAAGTGCGAATAGAAGCTTTGCAGTTGCTTGCTGCATCTTTCTTCAAGTTTAAAGATGGTTTGTCTGATTCATTTCAGTATTGCTGCTGTTTAACAATGTGTACCTAAATGTATTGTGTATGTGTATGTGTGTGTGTGCTGGGTAAAATTATATGCTAAGTTTGCACATTATTATGTAGCGCTACCCTATGATTTTCTCACCCTCAAGCCATACTAGGTGTATATGACTTTCTTCTTTCACATGAATACATTCAGAGTTATATATAAAAAATGTCCTGACTCTTCCAAGCTTTATAATGGCAGTAAATAGCTGTTTAGCTCTGGGGTGTTAGTAAAGGCCTTCGCAAGTGAATCGATGCATTTGTAGTACTGCCCTTTCCTAGAAGTTTCCTAGAGGACAAAATAAGTTACATTTACCCTGATCTTCAAGTTCAAAAAGTTTTTAGGCCCCAGCTCTTAATGCATGGTTTTTCCTTCTGGAGCATCAGTGAGCATTTGTCCTTGAGTCCTTAAGTCCCTCAGTTGTCCTTAATATGAAAAGATGGATCTCAAAATCATACAGTCATTGTTGGAAAAGATTCATATACACAAAAATGCTGGAAAACCGAAGAATTTGTGGAACCTCAAGGATTTTTCTGAAGAACAGCAGGCAGTTTAACTGTTCAGGACTTTGCTTCTCATCGGAGCTTATGCTATGGCTATGTCATCCAACGAGATTATGGTTTATTAGGTTCCAAATATGGATATTTTTTTTACAAAATCGTATAGATTCATTTCAGAAGGCCTTTAGTAACTCAGGACCTTTTTAATATAACTTGTATTCGTCTGAAGGAAGAAAGTCATATACAGTCTGGGAACTTTGGCCGGTTTTAATGACCAAGGCCCGTCCATTAGGCCATATGACTGACAGGTAAAGCAACCAATCACGTTTGGTTTTGTGCCGTGTCATGTTTAGGGGCGTGGAAATATCGCCACAATAACAGACTGGTGTGTGAAACTCTCAAACATATTTTAAAGATTCTATGTCGCAAACTTAAACATTTTCACATTCTTTTGAAAATCCAGCATTTAGTTGATCGTAATAGTCGCTCGTTGTCACAGTTGTAAACACGACGGCTTTCTTCTTTCGTGAGGGGGCTGGGCGCCACTGCATTTTTGTTTCCAGGCGGAAAGTTAAAGAACGCAACACACGCGTCTCCCGGAAATCCTGTGTAATCTAAGCAATCCGATGACGACTTCGAAACTCCTGAAGTGTTTCCAGATAAGTGTGCCATATGCATCAGACGTTTAGCCAGTGTCCTGTGGGCGTAACGTCTGAGGCTGAGACTAAGTCATATATGGCTTGAGGGTGAGTAAATCATGGGGTAATTATAGGGTGAACTACCCTTTTTAAAGGAATAGTTCACCCAGAAATGAAAATTACCCCATGATTTACTCACGCCATCCTTAGTGTATATGACTTTCTTTTTCCAGACAAACACAGTCAGAGTTGTTTTAAAATTTATCCTGGCTCTTCTAAGCTTTATAATGGTGGTGGATAGTGGTTATTTTGAAGGTCCAAAAAATGCATATATCCGTCGTAAGACTAACCCATATGCCTCCGAAAGGAAGCGGATCCATGGGGTTTTGTAACAAAAATATTTCTATTTTTAAAATTATAAACGCAAATCACTCACTTCCGTCAACGGCGTATGCTCGTCCGCGAGAGAGTCGAGATCCGGCTTCTTCGCTGACCTCTTACTGGACTGGAAGTCAGTGATTTGAGTTTTTTTTAAATAGAAATATTTTGTTATAAAAACCCACGGATCCACTTCAGAAGATATGTGTTAACCCCCCGGAGGCGTATGGGTTAGTTTTACGATGGATATATGCTTCAAAATAACAGCCACTATCCACCACCATTATAAAACTTGGAAGAGCCAGGATACATTTTAAAACAACTCCGACTGTGTTCATCCTGAACAAGAAAGTCATATACACCTAGGATGGATTAAGGGTGAGTAAATCATGGGGAAATTTTCATTTTTGGGTGAACTATTCCTTTAAATATACATCATCAAATCACACTATTTTTTATGTTATGCTTTTTTTTAATGTTCTGTGAGTCACTTCCCTCTGGCACATCAAGAATGTTTGCAAGCATTATGTGTGTGTGTGTGTGTGTGAGAGAGAGAGAGAGAGAGAGAGAGAAGGACAGGGCTAAAGTAATATGTTGAAAATGAATGACCAGATGGTCTTTCTGCAGAAAGTGGGGACAGATGTATAGAGAGGAAGATGGTGAAGAAACACCATGAAAATGAAACACTCTTCCACTTGACTTCCTGCTGTTTAACGGTGGATTGCAGCAATCAATAAAAGTGCTGAAAACGAAATAATAGCACAACAGGCGCTAATGTTTTGCCGCTGCTGGTGGGATCAACAAGGCATAAGCAAACACATTTTAGACTAAACATGTTAATTGTTGAAGTGACAGCATGATGGTGCTCTACAGAATGTTTGAATGCATAAATGTTGTAAATTCACCTGTATAGTACTAGCGTTTAGGCCGTAAATAGTTTTTTTTTGTAAGATATATTTACAGTTATTTCTATTGGCAATACAGTATAAAATTAATAAGCTTGTGATCATAACATCTATTTTAGGATCATAGTGTAGTTTTGAGAGCATTAAGATAGTCTTTGATTTAATGTAGTGAACTTATGTGGACTTGTGGTCAAAACTATTCAATTAATGTTTCAGTTGCTTGTGTTCATTTAGTGAAAACTGTGTGGGAAGCATGCATGTATTATTTTGTTTTGTGTACTTGATGTTTTACATTAATTAATATCCTTGGCAACAGTGACTGTTTGGTTGAAATCAGTTTTTTAAGCTTTTTTAGAGCAAATGCATGTTGATGATGAATATTCCTAAATATAATAAATACATACCTAAATAACACACACACACACACACACACACACACACACATATATATATATATATAATGTGTGGCTTAGTATAGTTACATATCATTTTTATATAGCTTGTGTGATGCTGCATTATCAGTGGAGGTGATACTATCCCTATGAGCCTAAACTTTAAACTTTTGTGGAACACCACTTTTATTTATTTATTTATTTATTTTTTAATCTGTGGTTTTATTTGTCCCTTTTTTGATGTGGTTTCCGATGAGTCCTGCCATAACACTATATGTAGAGGCCTAAGCAGACTGTGCTATTGGAGGCTGTGCCCTCAGCCTCTCTGGATGTGACCTGCTGTCACTGCTCTACAGAGGGGCTGCAGTCAGAGAATACTAATATAATGTAGTTTATTGCGCCAAGGGTTTACAACAAAGACCAGACTTTCTAGCTCCTGTATAGTCTGTCTTCACACTGAGAATGAGAGAGAGATGAGAAGGCAAAAGAACACTATGCATATGTTCATTTTTACAAGTATTGGCATATTTTTCTTTACCTCTCTTAATTACTAATTGAATTAATATTACTTCAGTAATGTATTGTTTTTGGCTGGTTATTGTTTTAACTACTTTAATTTCTTTATTATTTTGTAATTATTATTATTTTTTTGTAATTATTCTTCTTCGTTTTGGAGACACTTTTATCCAAAGCAACTTACAAATGAGTACAAGAGGCTCATTTTAAGGAGGCAATAAACATGATATAATAATAATAATAATAATAATAATAATAATGAAATTAAATATTTCATTATTCTAATTTGTTGTTGATGTAATGAAACAATAATTTAAACAATAATTTAAATATTATTAAAGATTTAAAACAATCAAATTAAATTAAATATTTAAAACAATAGTCTAAAAAAGAAAAAATTACTTTTTTATTACTACTTTATTGTTGTTGATATATTATTATTAATAATTATAAATAATGCAGATGGGGTAAATTAAAATGTAATTAAACTTTTTGAACAAAAATTTTAAAAAATATTTAAAAAAATACAAAAATGTTAATTTTTAATGCAGATTAAAATGTTAAAAGGGTTAAAATAAAATGAAGTATTTTATCTTTTTTTTTTCAACAAATTACTTTTTGTTTCTAGTTTGTTGTTGTTTTTTAAGAATAATAATAATAATAAAATTAGACATTTAAAACAATAATCTAAAAAACTAGAATCAATGCATAAAACTAAATTTGCAGTGATGTGCATTTTATCTTTTATACTTTTTAAACCACTTAACTGCACATTGCCATTGTAAATATAGCGCTTGTGTTATGGCATGCGCTGAAGCTCACTAAATTGAAAACTCAAATTTGATTTGAATTTGAGAAAGATGGAGGGAGAGATGGTAGTTTGCCACTGGGGTTTCCTAACAGGTCGACAATTTGATTCTTCTCTCTCACTTCCACCTATAATGCAAACCAGAGTTTGATGAGGTCCAGACACTTTCAGAGATTCGTTTACAGATACTCTTTTCTCCAGTCCAATATCCCTAACCCTGCTTTATCCTGTATGACTTGTCAGCATACATGTGTTTGTCAGGCCCATCTGGGATCCCATGTGCTGCTTTAACGGTGACTTCTGTCACAAATCTGCATCAGTGACCTTGGTGCACAAGCAGTGGTCAAAGCTCTCTTTCTCTATCGGTCTCTCTCTTTGAATAAAGAGGATTAGAGCAGTACTGGACATAAGCTTCCACTTATGTAAATACATGCAAATAAGCCGGTGCTATGAACGGATTGGCCGTGATCCAGAACAACTTGTGTTTTTGAAAGGATAATAAAAAGTGCCGAAGACAAGTCGAGCCACTTCGCTGCTCTGTGCGTGGATAAATGTTTCTGTGCTCTCAAATCCGTGATTACAGTTTAAGCTGTAGAGCCGTCAACCTGGAGACGGATTCTGGAACTGGAACAGCTGTAGAGATTCATTAAAAATCCACTGCTCAGGTCCTGAAAGCCATTAGGCCAGTAAAGTGGCAGGTAGAGACACTGACACACACACACACACACACACACACACACACACACACACACATTTACAGTACTGGTTGTTACTGTGGTTGCACATAAAAAAAAATTCAGACACCAAGATGTAATCTAAGAATCCTTACTGAGTTTGTTTATTATTAAACTAGTTGTTCTTGCTTGTTATTTTCTTTAGGATCATTAACAGTAATATTTCATATTAGCCTAATATACAATTATTTTCGTAGAGATGTACATTGAATAAAAATGTAATCACAAATTGTTTTGGGAATTTAGTTTTTTTATTATTCTTCTGATTATTTATGATTAATGTTGGAACAACACAAAGGATATATATATATATATATAGTATTTTATAATTAATTCTAATTCGTATAAGACAAAATGTTTTTTTAAAAATTAATAATTTTATTTTCGGCTCGCATATATAAAACTACCTGGTTTCATGACAAAAACATAGCCTACCTGGGGGCACTTTTTCCAGAGACCTACATATTAGTTTAGCAAAAAACAAAAAAAACAAAACTAAACAAAAAAAAAAACTAAACAAGAACGATAACTATAACTATAAAGATAATGTTCTACAAATGCAAAAATGTAAATATAAATAAAATTTAAATTTAAGAGAATAGCAGAGTTCACATCACAATAATAACAATCATTGGGATCACTTTCAGAAGGTGTGTTTTTTTTCAGCTGATATACAATAAAACACTGACAACTAATCAGACTTTATTCAAATTTAAAGGGCTTGCACATTTGAAATAGCAGGCGACATTGTAGAACAACAACAAACATTGCACAGCAAACAGTAACTTAAAACATAAAATTACCTCAGGAATTAAAAGCAGGGTTGGACAACATTGTCTTGCCTCATTTGAAGGCGCAGTAGAAAAGAGTCTGTGTTATTTTTATTCCACTATATTGACAACGTTACAGATCAGATAGTTACGCTAGATTCACTGTTTAGATGCGTTATTGTTCACTGGTGTGGACACAAATGTTATTGTTGTATTTATAGTTATCGTTATCGTTCTTTGGTGTGAACGAGCCTTAATGAACCAAGTAAAACTCTGACACCTTTTATTCCTTTTCACACAAAGTGTGATTTACGGAGTTTAATAAAGCGTAATTTTCACAAAATTACTTGAAGAATATTATATTATGACTCAGTGGCGTAACTTGGTAATGACGAGCCCCAGTGCAAGCTAATACGGCTGGCCCCCTGCCCTGGGGTGCACAAAGCACGTGCACCCCAGCCCTCGAGTCTGGAAGGAAACCCATATGGAAGGAAGGAAGGAAGGAAGGAAGGAAGGAAACCTACTTAAATTAGACCATCTAAAATCAGTATATTATCAGTTTCTTATTTTAAATTGAACTCTTTGTGCGCGTCTCTCTCAAGCACACGGCTGTGCGTGCGCCTGGCCGCAGCAGCCAGAAGTACCAAATTAATCGTGTTGAATTTTACAGTTATCAGCATGTGTTACCTATTGTATGTACAAAGCACAAGAAGACAAGGTTATCAGAAGCATTGTGGTGCTAAAATTACCGCAAACTTTATTTTACGAATTTATGTATTTATTCAGTACTGTGAAGGATCTCGGTACTAACTTTCATTTATTATTATATGTTTATTATTAATTAATATTAATATAGTCGCTTGAAATGTGGGCAGGGCCCGCTGCGGGCCCCCCCTGAGGCACGGGCCCCAGTGCGGCTGCACTGCCTGCTCTGTCTGTAGTTACGCCATTGTTATGACTTAAAAACATGCTGCTTTTGAATGTTAGCATGACATATCTAGCTTCATATCTATGGGTTTTCATAGACGGTAGGTTTGTTTGGTAGCTCATGCGGTACGGAGGTGAAGAACTCCGTTCTTCCGGTTCAACAAAATAATTCAAACCTACACATTCAAATGGCATCCAAAAATTGTTTTACATCGGTTTTGTATTTGTTAACACTATCGGGTAGGTTTAGGGTTGGGTTGCAGTATATTAGATACAGACAGTAATTATGGTATAGATATAGACAGTAATTAGTTAATTTTCCTGTGTTTTTTTTATTATCTCTGTATATAAACTGCTTTGCACTAAATACTGTTAATCAGCAGAGTCACTAGAGGGAGAAAGGTGGTGACAATTTTAGAAAAAAAAAATACTCATACATATTTAAATATATTTTTACATTTATTTAAAAAAAAATAATATATAAATATATTAATCTGCGCTTAACCAGTACCCACCAGAGCCTTGCAACTCTGCTGTTTATCAGTAGATGTGCCAATAAAGTTTTAGTGAGCTTTGAACTCAAACCACTTTTTCTACTATTCTTCTCTGTCTTTCTTTTAATTAGTTAAGTTTAATTAGATATGTTAGTGAAAAGGGTCACATCAAAGTACATCTCTCCTGTAACACAGCCTCAAGGAAAGAGAAAAAACTGACGTTTTATAACTTGTGATGATGGAGTTTCTAAATTAATACTTTTTTACTGTTCATAATGTGTTTCATTAACACTGTATTATATGTTTCCAGTGACAAGTAATTTGTCTGTCCACACTAAAACAAAAATGTTACACATGATTCAATGATCACAGCAGCTGTGGTTTTAACAAAAACACTCTAATTTGACTCTCTGTTTTACTGACTTTCTTTCAGATGAATACAATTGGAGTTATATTGAAACATGTCCTGGCTCTTCCACGCTTTGTAATGACAAAGAATGTTAATGAAATTATAGTTTATAAAGTTTTAAATATGGGTATTTTTCTTACACAAACACATTGATTCACTTCAGAAGACCTTTATTAACTGGAGCTGTGTGGAGTACTTTATATGATGGATGGATGCACTTTTTTGGACTTCAAAATCTCAATAGCCATTCACTGCCATTATAAAGTTTGGAAGAGCCAGGACATTTTATAATATTTGATAAACTTTGATTGTATTCGTCTGAATGAATAAAGTTATACACACCTAAGATGGCTTGAGGGTGAGTAAATCATGGGGTAATTTTTGAATTCTATCCCCTTTTTTTTTTGTCCTAATATTGTGTTGGAGTCCGCTACTACAGTGCATTTTAGGTCAGAAAACATTGTAATTTTCTCAGAATATACATTTGTCAATGATTTCAAAATGGTTTGTTTGAACCAGGTTTGAGTGTAATGTCTGTAAACCCCTCCCTCCCATAAGCATACTCTGCTCTGATTGGTCAGCTGACCAAGCCTGTTGTGATTGGCACAGAGAGGAGTACTTGAGCAAGTTAGTGAGCGCTTCCATCTGTGTTACCGAAGTCTGCGGGTTGAAGTGACCCCAGTAACGTCATATTTAACCCCTGGAGTGCAAATTTATCAGTGGAACCTTGACAAAAGCATGTATTTTACACTCTGAAATGTGGTTGTTAATGGGGGGCCCTCCTTGAAATGCATATTGAAATAATATAGTGCTCCAATCTGTTCTTAAAATAATGACATAAAAACATTTATGCAAGAGAATCGTGCCCACAGCTAAAATTTTGCTGCTGAACTACAAACAATATGAGTGCTAATGTGACTATCTGATGAAACAGCACAGTTTGTAAAGTTTTAAGTTCAGTTTTTTTATTGAACTAAGTAATTAGAACAACAATAGTCTACATTAAACAACACATTCTTATGAAATAATGGGTTCACAGCAAATTATCAGAACTATTTTTAGTAAGACAGTAATATCGTGGTTTACCTGGGAACCTAAGATATACATCACATATTAACACAAAAAAATTAGATATTTTGAGCACTCAATTGAAAATGTACACATAACGTATTAATTGTACCTACAGGGTGTGGCTTGTTAGTCCAAATAAAGAAGATTAGAAGCCAAAGAAGATAAAAGCCAACAGAGAAGCCATCCTCTGTACAATTTTGAGCACACAACAAAAGGTTTGAATTGTATTGCTGTGGTGTCGTGGAAAAAATAAATTTTAATCACTGATTCTTCACATCATCATCATCTTTCAACAATGAAAACTAAACAAACTTGCTTTCACAGTGCAGAACAGCATCTTCTCGACACGATGTAAACACACTAACTAGCGGAAGTGTTTGTGGGCAGGTCGGAGTGTTCATATTTTGCAGTCAGGCGGGGATTATGCTAATGTTTTACCCAGTGACGTAGATCGGTAACAGGCAGAAGATTTTAAAATATGACAACTCATTAAGGTGGTTCTGAGTCAATTCTTTTTTTTGGAGAGACAGTATCTTTATGTGCAATGCACTTTTTTGATTAACAACTCTTTACATTAAAGGATAGCTGCGTTACAAACTGCAAAATATATTAAAGATATTTTTTGAAAACACATATGACCTGGTCTTTAAACAGTTTTTTCCTATAAAGATGACAAACACGTTTTGCAGTGTACAGTTATTTGGTTACTATATGTGTTGTGTGATTGACATTTTTCCTCTACATTTCCTCATAGTTCCACTCCATATGTTCTTGTTCAATGAACTGACTTGTTCTAGAAATCATGTTTCTTTAAGATTACAGTTTTCACACATCCTCTAGAAATATTGATCCTGGCACCTGAAATGACCTGAACCGCTGCCAATTCCCTCATGCTCTTCTCTCTCGCCTTCAGACAGGCCTGGTTTATCAGACAATGTGATGTCAGAGCTTAACTGTGTCTAAAAGCGTTCTCTTGTTCTAGGTGTTGCACATAACAGGGTAAAACAGGCAGATGACAGATGAGTAAGCTCCATTAGCCACAAAGACAGATGGAGAGACAGAGGCCGAGCTTTCATATAAGGGGCCCCCGGTGGACACGATATGTGTTGTTTGAAGAATCAAAAACCATCCATTTCTCTCTCCCTCATGTCCATGTACACACACACTGTTTCTCTCCGAATCGTTTTCCCATCTCCTCACTGATCTTGACAGGCATCGTCAGAGTTCGGATCTGTTCCGGCTGGATGGGCTCTAAGTCTTGTTAGTTAGGGTACACAGCTGTTAGCCTCTCACACTTTGTGAGTCAGTGGCTGCTAAAGTCACGTCTGCTAAAGTTAGCCGGGTGTCGAGTGTCCCGGCAGGTGGAGGTTTGGCTGTGAAAATCAGCATGCTCTCCGTACTGAAGACTCACATGAGCTGGATCGTCACTTTACCGCTGGCTCAAATTTCTCACTGTATCATCTTGATCACAATCACTTGTATATTTCATGAACCCCATATACTCCACAAGCTGCACAATTTTACATAAACTGACCCTCCAAAACAACATTTGGATGTTTTTATACTCTAGCATTCACAATTTTGGCGTCATAAGATTTCATTTATTTGATCAAAAACACAGCAAAAACAGTAATATTGTGAAATATTGACACAATTTAAAGTAACTTTTTTTCCCTGTTTTAATATATTTGAAAATGTCATTTATTCCAGTGATGGAAAAGCTGAATTTTCTGAAAACCATTCCAATATGCTGATTTGGTGTGCAAGAAACATTTCTTTTTATTATTAATGTTGAAAACAGTTGTGCTGCTTAATACTGTCATGCAAACAGATTTTCACAGGATCATTTAAATAGTTATTTTTCATTATATTATTGTTTTACAAATCACAGAATTACTGACTTATTAATGTGAGTTTGCTTGTTTGTTGTTTTATTTTATTTTATTTTATTTCTTTTTTATTTGTACAATTATGTCAAACCAGTCAAACCAAAAATTATTCAGACACAAGATATAATTTTTTGACTAGTGGGTGCAGAACATTATAGTCCATTTACAGGTGTAGAACTAGGAATGTCAAGGAAAAGTTAATTTATTTCAGTAATTCAACTCAAATTGTGAAACTTGTGTATTAAATTCAGTGCACACAGACTGAAGTAGTTTAAGTCTTTGGTTCGTTTAATTGTGAAGATTTTGGGTCACATTTAACAAAAACCCACCAATTCAGTTCAATCTCAACAAATTAGAATACTTCAACTTCCAACTTTTGGTGCTTTAGGCAGTGTGTGCAGGTGCCAAATCCTGCTGGAAAATGAAATCAGCAACTTTAAAAAACTGGTCAGCAGAAGTAAACATGAAGTGCTCTAAAATGTCTTGGCAAACGAGTGCAGTGACTTTGGTTTTCAAAAAAACACAGTAGACCAACACCAGCAGATGACATTGCACCCCAAGTCATCACAGACTGTGGAAACTTAGCACTGGACTTCAAGCAACTTGGGCTATGAGCTTCTCCACCCTTCCTCCAGACTCTAGGACCTTGGTTTCCATATGAAATACAAAACTGGCTCTCATTTGAAAAGAGGACTTTGGACCAGTGGGCAACAGTCCAGTTCTTTTTCTCCTTAGCCCAGGTAAGACGCCTCTGACGTTGTCCGTGGTTCAGGAATGGCTTAACAAGAGGAATACAACAACTGTAGCCAAAATCCCTTGACACATCTGTGCATGGTGGCTCTTGATGTCTTGACCCCAGCCTCGCTCCCAGTCTTGAATCGATTTTGCTTGACAAACCTCTCAAGGCTGCGGTTCTCTCGGTTGGTTGTGCATCTTTTTCTTCCACCATTTTTTCTTCAACTCAACTTTCTGTTAACATGTTTGTAAACAGCACTCTGTGAACAGCCAGCTTCTTTGGCAATGAATGTTGTGGCTTACCCTCCTTGTGAAGGGTGTCATGATTGTCTTCTGGACAACTGTCAGATCAGCAATTTTCCCCATGATTGTGTAGCCTAGTAAACCAAACTGAGAGACCATTTTGAAGGCTCAGGAAACCTTTGCAGGTGTTTTGAGTTGATTAGCTGATTGACATGTCACCATATTCTAATTTGTTGAGATTTGAATTGGTGGGTTTTAGTTAAATGTGAGCCAAAATCATCACAATAAAAAAAAAAACAAAGACTTAAACTACTTCAGTCTGTGTGCATTGAATTTATTTAAGTTTCACAATTTGAGTTGAATTACTGAAATAAATGAACTTTTCCATGACATTCTAATTTATTGAGATGCACCTGTATGTAGGCCTAAGTGAGTATAGCAAAATAAAGTAAACTGTGACATATTATACCCATACAATAGACTACCAATAAAACATAAAAATTTAAGACCAAAAATTATTCAGACACTTTGACCTGACCATGTTTTTCTTTTTCTCACAGACTGAACAAAATTAAGCATTGCTTGGCAATTGGTCAACAAAGTATTGATAGTTGCGTAAAAATTGTCATACTAACAATTTTTGAATTTTAATCCATTACATACCTTTCTATCAAAGTATCTGACATTATCAAGATGAATTTGTTCTGACACAGTTTAACTCAGTTCTTGACATATTTTATTACCATTTTCTAAACTATAGTGAATAAACTGTGATAATGTGGGAATTGTTGAAGGTGTCTAAAATAAACTAAATAAATTTTGGTTTGACTGCATTTTTTTTTTTATTATTAAAGCTATAGAGTCCGTAACTTTTTTGGTTAAAAATTATACAAAATAATTACTGAGCAAGTACATAACCAGCCAGTGTTCAAAACTATCACTTTACTTTAGCCTGATTCACAACGGTTAGCTTATAATAATGTTTTTAAATTGAGTGATACGGGTAGGTTTTCGCAGGAAATTCAAGCATGCCACTGCGTCATTACATCACATCTGTAAACATAAAGAAGGCATCCCGGCTAGTAGCATAATCGCATTTGAGAATGCTGCAAGTGCCGGATCGTTTATAGCCTTTTCTCACAGCGGCTGAAATAATGAAACTTATTTTTTTGGTTGCGGATTGTAATCCAAAAAGTTTATGTGTTTATGAAACACAAGTGACTGAAATTAGATTACTCCAGTTTTAAATATGCATCTGTTTGCAGACAGCCTACGTGGGATTACACAAGTTTTGTATTTTAAAGAGAACACCGGTCCTAAGGAAGAATGATTTGCTTTTTTGGCTAAAATAATTTCTTGATATGAAATTTGAATTTTATGTCAATCAGAGATTAGACTGTACAGAAACAGAAATGCTACACAATACATACATGTAGTTACGCAATGCTGATGTTGTTAACATGAACATTTGAGAACAGTATAACAGTAATAATATCTTGCTAGTTTGATGTGATATGAGATAACCGATCAGTAGATTTAAACACCTGTAGCGTTTTTACTCAGTTGGTCAGAACAAAAGTTTTAGACTTGCTACTTACTCTTAGATGACAGTATCCGATGAAAATTCTTATTTGGGCCATATATTTAAATCTGTTAATCTGTGATTCCTAAATGCAGTGAAAATCCACAAAGGTGCAGTGACTGACAGCTACCGAAAGATTAGATTCATCTGCGCTGGAGCCGTGCCGAAGCACAACCCACGCATGGAAGATAATTGCGCAATTAACTGCAATTGCAGGTGTTCAGACAGAGATGGCGACAAAGAGGCAAAATTACGGACTGCAGCTTTAACAGCTGATTGCAACAGGTTTATCCGCTCTGCCTGTAACTACATTAGCAGAGTGTTTCAGTGGTTTGGGTGATATAAAGAGCTCAGACGACACAGGAAAGGAACCGACAGAACACTTTTTCACATTTCCGCCATTAATGCCGCCTTAATGATCAGCATGAATAAATTATACAGCTCCGACTCAGACAAAACACTATAAACCTCTCTATGACAGTCTAATGCCAATTCCTGTTATTCGAACTGGCAGCTTCAGGGGTTGCACAAAAGTCACATTAATTACAAGAGCCCAAATTATTTCATAGAGGGATGTGCTATGTTTCTGATGTTGCTGTGACTCTCCTCTGTTCTAATGAGACTCTGGAGTCTGGAACCAGAGAGCCACATCTTCCTTGATCTTAGTTTCCCTCCCTTATTAACTCCCCATATGATTGGATATGTGTGTGTGTGTGTGTGTGTGTGTGTGTCTTAAAAAGTGTGTCTGACTTATCATGCATAGCAAAAGTGTGGCAGGAATTATTCAAGAGACTTACGAGGACCCCTGGTTAAGTGTGAGTGTGTTATCGTGCGGGTCCTTCTTTTAAAGCTGCCACGCCTGTAAAATTAGCATGAAAGGAGATTTAGTCTCGTGCACACTGTTTCATTAAGTATTATAGCAGAGACATTATTAGTGCACCATCCAGCCAGTAATAAAACCCAGCAGCGTTCGGACGGTTTCGGAGAGGTGGGGTGTGGGATCTCATAAGCTCTCTGCAGGCAGGAGGGCAGACGGACCAGGCCATAACACAGGTAATTACGCAAACTCTAGAGTCAAAGGTTCACCGTGAACACACAGGAAGAGTAAGAGAGAGAGAAATGCAGGCATAAAAAAAGAGAGAGGGGCAGAATCACACCTGGTTCACGCAGCATGCTAATTAACAGCTGGGGAGTGATATGCAGCACATGTGGAGAAGGGTTGGGTTTATGGAGTCTATGCAGTCTTAAAAGCAGGTTTAATATAACTCGGCTCTGTGAGGTGAGAGGTTGCTGAGGTTCTGGCTTTTCGCACTTCTGTTCTTTGCACACTTCCTGCTTCGCTAATGCTGAGGTGCAGCGCGTGAAAAGAAGCAGAGGAGAATTTGGATCAGGGCGCTGTTGTGCTGTTGGTAATGTACTGGTGGGAGCAGATGAAAGGACGGATTACTGGGGACAGATTTCTGGATGATTATTTACTTAAAGAAAGGCAGATCCATGGCAGACATTCAAGTGAGTGGAATTAACATGCAACACATTATGAGATTTACAGTATATATATATATATATATATATATATATATATGAAGATATATGTGAAGAGTTTGGTTCCAAAACGCTATAAATCCATTTTGATTAATTTGAGTAAAAATGTGTTTTCTTGACCAAGAAAGTGGCAAGATGAAAACCACTATTTTCTGTTTCAAACTTTCACATAGCATATTTAGGTTATAAGACATTAAAAATTCAAATACAGATTTTGATTTTCAAAGATTTATTATAAAAATTGAATATTTTTTCCCAAAATGCAATAAATCCAGCAGGGCTGGTAAAAAAAAAAAAAAAAAAAAAAAAGGGGCACAGTTAAAATTTTAGAAGCACCTTTTAGTCAATAATCAAAAAATTTGATACAAAAATTAGCCTTCCCATTACAAGGTGACATTTGACTCCTTAAAGTGAATTAAATGGGAATTTAGTTTTTACCTTTGTAATGCATTTTGTCTAACTTTATTAAAAATGTGTCATCTTTTATGTCCAATTTTTTTAAATTTATATTTTATAAGCATTTTAACATTTCTAATAACACGGCGGATATCGCATTTTGTGTAAAATTAAAAATGGACTTTTCAATACCGACCAGATACAATACTGATGTTTATCGCGGTTTGGAACCAAACTCTTCATACACACATACATACACACACACATATATATATATATATATATATATATACATATATGTATGTGTGTGTGTGTGTGTGTGTGTATATATATATATTACAAAAAAAAACAAAAAAAAAACATTAAAAATCTTACTGAACCCAAATTTTATGAAAAAACTATATAAGATGATTTTGGTGAGAAACTTAGCCACTCAAATGTTATATCAAGTAAATTCTTAAATTAATGTGTAAATTAGTGATTTACACTTTGCACAATGATTTACACTATGATTTGCATACGTTTTCTGTTAATTAAATTCTTTCGTTTTATTTTACATTTTCAAATCATGACAATATGACCTTTTATGTACTAGAATTCACATGATCAATGTCACAAATTTGATGAGTGACCCAAAAATAGTGCAGAATCTTCTATTTCTCATATTCATTTTACCTTATAGTTTGTGTTTTTGTTTTGTATTTGTGTATGTATATATGTGTGTGTAGTCTCATGCGTCCATTCTGACCTTCTCTACACACATTTCCTCTGTAGATGTCATTTTCAAACTGTAGAGTTTTTACTCTTTACCATCTACTCACTGCCCCTGACATGCAGAGCACATATTTACAGACTGAATAAAGCCAAATGTGATCTGAATATTTAGATATATTGTGACATAAAAGAATAACATCACTACATACTCTTCTAAAAGAGGAGTAGAATCATCAGTAGTTAATGTTTATAGCCCTACTCATCCAGAATTTTTTTACTATAATACTGCCCACCTAGACAGTATTATAGACCATGCTTAAATCCACAATATATTAACATCTATGATGCCTTAGAAGGTCACTGTCTATGTAGAAATCAGACAGTTCACTAGGTTTTGGAACAGAACTGTATTTTTTCTAACCTTCCAGAAAAAATCGGTCACCTTTATGAGGTTCGGTAGAGATGCATTCTCAAAGAGCCAGCCAGTCAAAAAACTGGCTGCCCTCGCTAGCAGAACTTGAAATCTCATTCTATATGCTCTTAGGAAATTACGCATATACATATACAAATACACAATGCAAACAGTAAAATATGTGCTTTCTAGTGATGTTGATGTGTATGTTGACATAAGCACAATAAAATAGTTATGACTGATTCAAATGAATTTAGTACGAGTGTTGGTGAAATTGTTGAAATCGTGATCTGGAAAAAGTTTTAGATTTTTTTTTTATAGTGAATATATATGAAGAGTTCAGATGCAAATGCCTCTAAATCCATCTGATGTCTTTCTTTAAAAAAAGGCATTTTTATCAGGCTCCGATGTATAGGTTTCTATGTCAGTGCTGGTACTTCTGATTGGGTTGAGGCTGATGGACGTATAATATGTGTCGAAAACATTCACTCAGTATCATTATCTCATTTTTAACCGAGATGGCTTTTAGGTGGTTTTGCATCTGAACTCTTCATATTTTATTGTTATGTTGTGATTTAAAATATTTCACTGTATAGATGCTCAGGATGTATTTGTTTTATTATACATAATATTAATAATAATATATATTAGTAAGTTTATAAATAAAAACTGCACTGCAGCAAACTGAATGATTCTTCATCCATTCATCATGAAAAGTAATGGGAATGTCACTGGAAATGCATTGATCAAAGGTTGTGGGAACCTGGTGTGACCTGGGTTTTTCATTACTGTCACAGAAGTAAAAACTCATTCAGCTTCACAGTCTTGCGTTGCACTTTTGGCAGCCTCCAAGTGTTTTAGTGCTGATGCAGAGCTTATTAAGGGGGAAACAGTACTGCACACTTCTAAACTTGTGCTTGTCAAGGAAAATGGTGCATTAAATCCTCCTGAGGTTGATTATAAGGAGTGTTACAGTATGTGGGTTAGAGAGAGAAATTCCTTAAAAAGATATAGTTTAAACCTCTTTTACATCACTGTTTGCTCTCTTGAGTTTTAACAGGCACCTCAATGCAAATATTTATTGAATAAAAGATTTATTATTGCTTTTTAGTCTTTTTTTCATTAGCCAAATATTGAAAAATTAGAGAAAAAAATCCTCTCATTTTGTTTCCTCTTCTTTCATCTGATTTTCTCTCATCATGTTTGATCTCCTCTCATTTCCTCTATTCCATCTGCCCTCCTCTCTTCTTGTTTCCTCTGCTTTCATCTCCTCTCATTTTTTTCTCATCTTGTCTCATTTTGTCCTGTCTGCTTTTGTCTCATTTCTGCTCATTTCTTCTCCTCTCTAGTCCTCTCATTTCCCCTCTTCTTGTCTTGTTTCCTCTCATCTTGTCTCATTTTCATTCATGCCATCTGGTCACCTCTCTTCTAGTTACATTTCTTCTCATCTCTTATACTCTTATCTCTCTTCCTCTTCATCTCCTTTCATATTGTCTCATTTTCTCTCGTCTCGTCTCATCTCCTCTTATTTCATGTTCTTTCCTCTCCTCTCATCTAAATGAAGTTCCAAATGTAGGTTCGGGAGGAGCCTAATCATGCAGGCCTGTCAATCATCATTATGTGCCTACATAAGCAGCACTCATTGGACCGCCTCAACGTCAGTTCTTCCGGCATCCCTTTACCTCCCCTTCTCCTCCTTTATTTCTGTTATTTTCCCTCTAAGTAGGTACCCCAATAGGGGGTTGAACTCAGAGCTCAGTGTCCAAGCTTACATTGAGGACAGAAAGCCAAGTTTCTGGGCAGGCGAAGTTGTGAATTTCTTTTTATGTTCTCTCATTTAATTATTTCGTTCATCTTCTCTGGTCTCATCTCAGCTTCTCTCCTCTACTCTCGTCTCACTTCCTCTCATCTTGTCTCATCTCCTTTTATCGCATTTCCTCTCACCATGTCTCATTTCTTCTCATCTTATCTTGTATATTTTCTCACATCATGTCTCCTCTCATCCTGTCTCATTTACTCTCATTCTGTCTCCTCTCCTCTTGTCTCATCTCCTCTCATGTCATTTATTCTCATCTCATCCTCTCATTTAATTCTTTCGTCTCATGTCCTCTTGTCTCATCTTATCTTCTCTCCTCTACTCTAATCTCACTTCTTCTCATCTTGTCTCATCTCCTTTTATCTCATTTCCTCTCACCATGTCTCATTTCTTCTTGTCTTGTCTTGTTTATTTTCTCACATCATGTCTCCTCTCATCTAGTCTCATTTACTCTCATCCTGTCTCATCTCCTCTAATCTCATTTCTTCTCATCTCATCCTCTCTCATTTAATCCTTTCGTCTCATGTCCTTTTGTCTCATCTCAACTTCTCTCCTCTACTCTAATCTCACTTCTTCTCATCTTGTCTTTTCTCCTCTTATCTCCTCTCACCTCGTCTCATTTCTTCTAATCTTGTTTCTTATTTTCTCACACCTTGTCTTCTTTCATCTTGTCTCATTTACTCTCATCTTTTCTCTCATCCTGTCTCCTTTCCTCGCGCCTCCTCTCATCTCATTACCTTTTATTTAATCTTCTCTCCACTCCTCTCATCTAATTTCTTCTTATCTAATCTCTCATCTCATCCTCTCTCAATTAATCCTTTCATCTCATGTTCTTGTCTCATCTCAATGTCTCTCCTCTACTCTCGTCTCACTTCCTGTCATCTTGTCTCATCTCCTCTTATCTAATTTCCTGCCCTCGTCTCATTTCTTCTTGTCTTGCTTCTTATTTTCTCACATCTTGTCTCCTCTCATCTTGTTTCATTTCCTCTCATCCTGTCTCCTCTCTTCTCTTCTCCTCTCCTCTCCTCTTATTTTCCTCTACTCTTGTCTTACTTCCTTTTGTCTCCTCTCATCTTGTCTCATTTCCTCTCTTCTTGTCTCTTCTCCTCTCATTTACTCTTGTCTTAATTCTTTCTCTCATCCTGTCTCCTTTCTTTTTGTCTCCTCTCATCTCATCTCATTACCTTGCATCTCATCTTTTCTCCTCTCCTCTCATTTCTTCTTATCTCATCTCCTTTGATCTAACTTCCTCTCATCTCATCTAATTTCTTCTAATCTCATCTCATTTCTTCTCAACTCATTTAATCCTTGCATTTTGTGTCCTCTTTCGTCTTATCTCAGCCTCTCTCCTCTACTCTCGTCTCACTTCCTCTCGTCTTGTCTCATCTCCTTTTATCTCATTTCCTCTCATCATGTCTCATTTCTTCTCGTCTTGTCTTGTTTATTTTCTCACATCATGTCTCCTCTCATCTTGTCTCATTTACTCTCATCCTGTCTCATCTCCTCTAAACTCATTTCTTCTCATTTCATCCTCTCTCATTTAATCCTTTCGTCTCATGTCCTCTTGTCTCATCTCAACTTCTCTCCTCTACTCTAGTCTCACTTCTTCTCGTCTTGTCTCTTGTCCTCTTATCTCATCTCCTCTCACCTCGTCTCACTTCCTCTCATCTTGTTTCATATTTTCTCGTATCTTGTCTCCTTACATCTCATCTCTTCTCATTTTTTACCTCCTTGTCTTATTTCCTCTCATCATGTCTCCTCTCCTTTTGTATCATTGCCTTTTATCTCATCTTCTCTCTACTTCTCTTGTCTCATTTCTTCTAATCTCATTTCCTTTCCTCTTGTCTCATTTCTTCTCCTCTTGTCTCCTCTCCTGTGTGTAGTGAGAGTTGGAATGCTCTCCCATTGGGATGCTCCTTTCTGTTCTCAATAATTCATAACTGCATGCAGAGTATTTTTTTTCCTCACCAGAAACAGACACTGAGCTTCTCTTGCATAAATGATTCAGCGCGCGTGCACCTAGCCCCACACAGTCTCTCATTAACTTTTAAAACTACCCAGAGTCCCATGTTGTTGCTTTTTGGTTCTTGAAAAACCTCCATTTTAGGTTTTGTTCTTGAAGCGTAGTACCTTCAGCACCGACATGCTTTTTCAGTGCTCATTTTATTACTTCAGTGGAGTCATAAACCTATATTGCATATTTCATCTATAGTTTCTCTAAGTGACAAAGAAAGCCTTAAATGCTCAGGGTAAATATGTACCTGCACTGTGTATCGTGTTTGTGTAGGTATGTTTTTTTTTTTTTTTGTAATGGATATTTACCAGGTGTAAAAATGGTGAACTACAACAACTAATATGAATTTCCAATTGGATAGCTGTAGTATGACAATCATAAATTGACGAAAACAAGGAGTGAGAGAAAGATAAAGATGTGAGAGCGAGACATTCCTAAGACATTTCATCATTACTACCGGAGAATTCCTCTAAGAGGCATTTTGACTCAGGCCAAGACAGACGGAGTTCAAAGTAGCACTTGGTCAATCCTATTTGAATCCATGGGACTCATTTCGAACAGAGTGTGGATTTAAAGTGGATTAGAGCCTGTTTGGGGGCAGGCTGAGGGGTTTCTGAGTAAACCTGATATCGGTGGTCTCTCTCCACCTCTCCCCCAGTCTCTGCACGCTGATTGTTTTTCAAAGACTTCCATGCTGCTGCTATTTGCATTTCAGATATATTTCTTAAATTCCCAAACGTGTCCCGGAACCAATCCTGCTCGAGCTGCTTTGGTTCAAAGTGTTAGAGGGACTTTTCCCTCT
This sequence comes from Cirrhinus molitorella, assembly GCA_033026305.1. Classification (NCBI taxonomy): domain Eukaryota; kingdom Metazoa; phylum Chordata; class Actinopteri; order Cypriniformes; family Cyprinidae; genus Cirrhinus; species Cirrhinus molitorella. The sequence goes on along the minus strand of CM065125.1, from coordinate 14,818,426 downwards.
CTGTAAATCCTGAAAGATGAATATAAAGGCTGCAGATGCACCATGCTGCTTCACTTTGATCTTGTTTTATACTTTTTTATCCTGTGCAGAGTCTTCATTTGTGTAAAACTCCTCACACAGGGTTGGAGAATACCAACGCTTAGCTGTGCTGCATCAGTGAAGCTGCTCCATCACGCATACACAAACACACGCATGCAATTGGAGTGAGACTTTGGAGTTGAAAACTGCAAACTACTGTGTGTGTGTGTTTTGAGCTTGTGGCATTTCCCTGCGTTCTGTTGTATGAAATATGAGAGTTGCATATTGCGTGGTTACACGCTTCATGGCTGTATCATGACAGTTAAATAAGAATCTCATTGCTCATGGTGAGTGGGTAGAGCTCTGGATGTATCAATACAGTGTGGATGTGTTTTCTGCTGCATTGTTATACTAAACCATGTGACTTTTTCTTTTGTGTAACTCATAATGTTTTTAATGTAAAGTATTATAGTATTTTTAGTATTATTTATGTACTAATATTGAAGTACTTTTGTACTAAGATTGTATTATATTTGTATTTGTTTTTACTATTATATATACACTGATTAATAAAATGTACATTTATTATTATTATTATTATTATTACTTATTTTACCAAATTCTAATTTTCATAGTTTATTTTTAGTTTAATTAACAATAACATGACTGATCCATAGACCCATTTATACTGTAAGAAATCTTAAAATATGTGTGCAATATTAATTTAAATGTAGTTTTTTATTTATATTAGATTTAATTTAATTTAATTCCAGTTTTAGTAAATTGTGTTGATATGGGAACATTTCTAATTTTATACGGTTTTCACATTTTATTAATTTTTTTTTTTTAATTTGATTTTTGTTTTTAGTTTAATTAACAATAACATCACTGACACAAAGACCCATTTATACTGTAAGAAACCTTAAAATATGTGTGCAATATTCATTTATATTTCATTTTTTTAATATTTATATTAGATTTAATGTAATTTTATTTTATTTTGGTTTTTAGAAATTTTTGTAGATTGCATTGCCAAGGCAACATTTCTTTTTTGCTTTTATTTTAATTTTATTTCCAAATTCTGATGTTAATTGTTTATTTTTAGTTTAACAATAACATCACTGATACAACAACCAATTTATACAGCAAGAAATCTTAAAATGTGTGTGCAATATTAATTACATATTTACATATATTCGATTTAATTTAATTTAGTTCCAGTTTTAGTGGTTTTAGTAAATTGTGTTGATAAGGAAACATTTTTAATTTTATACGTTTTTCACATTTTGTTTTATTTTATTACCAAATACAACTAAAATATACAGGTCCTTCTCAAAAAATTAGCATATTGTGATAAAGTTCATTATTTTCTGTAATGTACTGATAAACATTAGACTTTCATATATTTTAGATTCATTACACACAACTCGAAGTAGTTCAAGCCTTTTATTGTTTTAATATTGATGATTTTGGCATACAGCTCATGAAAACCCCAAATTCCTATCTCAAAATATTAGCATATCATGAAAAGGTTCTCTAAACAAGCTATTAACCTAATCATCTGAATCAACTAATTAACTCTAAACACCTGCAAAAGATTCCTGAGGGTTTTAAAAACTCCCAGCCTGGTTCATTACTCAAAACCGCAATCATGGGTAAGACTGCCGACCTGACTGCTGTCCAGAAGGCCATAATTGACACCCTCAAGCAAGAGGTCTGTGGGAAGGAAAAAGTGTGGCAGAAAACGCTGCACAACGAGAAGAGGTGACCGGACCCTGAGGAAGATTGTGGAGAAGGACCGATTCCAGACCTTGGGGGACCTGCGGAAGCAGTGGACTGAGTCTGGAGTAGAAACATCCAGAGCCACCGTGTACAGGCGTGTGCAGGAAATGGGCTACAGGTGCCGCATTCCCCAGGTCAAGCCACTTTTGAACCAGAAACAGCGGCAGAAGCGCCTGACCTGGGCTACAGAGAAGCAGCACTGGACTGTTGCTCAGTGGTCCAAAGTACTTTTTTCGGATGAAAGCAAATTTTGCATGTCATTCGGAAATCAAGGTGCCAGAGTCTGGAGGAAGACTGGGGAGAGGGAAATGCCAAAATGCCTGAAGTCCAGTGTCAAGTACCCACAGTCAGTGATGGTCTGGGGTGCCATGTCAGCTGCTGGTGTTGGTCCACTGTGTTTTATCAAGGGCAGGGTCAATGCAGCTAGCTATCAGGAGATTTTGGAGCACTTCATGCTTCCATCTGCTGAAAAGCTTTATGGAGATGAAGATTTCATTTTTCAGCACGACCTGGCACCTGCTCACAGTGCCAAAACCACTGGTAAATGGTTTACTGACCATGGTATTACTGTGCTCAATTGGCCTGCCAGCTCTCCTGACCTGAACCCCATAGAGAATCTGTGGGATATTGTGAAGAGAAAGTTGAGAGACGCAAGACCCAACACTCTGGATGAGCTTAAGGCCGCTATCGAAGCATCCTGGGCCTCCATAACACCTCAGCAGTGCCACAGGCTGATTGCCTCCATGCCACGCCGCATTGAAGCAGTCATTTCTGCAAAAGGATTCCCGACCAAGTATTGAGTGCATAACTGAACATAATTATTTGAAGGTTGACTTTTTTTGTATTAAAAACACTTTTCTTTTATTGGTCGGATGAAATATGCTAATTTTTTGAGATAGGAATTTTGGGTTTTCATGAGCTGTATGCCAAAATCATCAATATTAAAACAATAAAAGGCTTGAACTACTTTGAGTTGTGTGTAATGAATCTAAAATATATGAAAGTCTAATGTTTATCAGTACATTACAGAAAATAATGAACTTTATCACAATATGCTAATTTTTTGAGAAGGACCTGTATATGCAATATTATTATACATTTTCTGCAAATTGTAACAGATTATTTATTTATACACAGTTCTCTTGCATCCAGAGGGCCGTGGACCCCAGTTTAAAAACCCTTGAAGAAATTCATTAACTAATTCAATTAATTCACTAATACTTAAATAATATCACTGTTTTTTCCACTAGCTAATTCATTAGCTTGTACCAGTCTAGCAATTCATTATTGTCCACTTTTTGTCCAGCTAAAAATGGTCATTTCTGTATTCATGTTCATGCATTCATTTTTCAGTATTTTCCTAAACAGGTTGCTATGTTTGTTTTAAGGATAATGACTGACATTGTGAAGTCCTAATGAGTATTTCTTGAAGCGTGACTTCATTAGGAAGTCTTCCATTCTGTTATCCAGGAGCTCCTCTCTTTCTCTGGCTCTGCTCTCCTGTCTGGTGTCAATGTCCTGGCAGCAGTTTTCTCATTTTTAATTGGTTGTCATTTTTGGTGCCAGTGTGTGATTGAGATCAGGTGCGTGTGGGTGGGATTAAATGGCTGATGTAAACCATCATATTTATTGCTGGCCAGGTTTGACCACCTGTTCAGGCCACTGGCGCAGAAAGCGAGTTACTCTTTCTAGTTCAGATCTTCATCAGATGCCCGTTACCTGACAGAATCTGCCACATGACAGAGAAGGCATGCCAACTCATGGTCATTATTTTCACCAGCGCTGTCTCTGCCAGCAACACTGGCCATGAACACCTATCAGATGAATAAAAATATCCCTGTGAAAAAAAAAAAAAAAAAACTCTACCCGCTCTCTCATGATGTCTGTCTTTCTCATTCTAGTGAGTCGGTTCAGTCACAGGCTGATATCCGCCAGTGTGTCGGACATGATTTGTGGCCATTTGAGTAAAATGATACACACTAACTGATCTTATCAACCCATAACCAAGACATTGCGTTTTAGTGTAGGGGTTATACAGATTACACACACAAACACAGATAAATACCCAGGAGTTTCATAAAAGCATCTTCCTTTTAAGAGAAAATTTTTCTTTTTCTACTACTATTTTGAGACATATTCTCTCCTGAATCCCAATCCAGGGTGCAACATTATAGGTTGGGCGGCTGTGAGAGAGTTTGGAGTCAGTTTTGTCCAATCTCGGTTTTCACTGTATTTTACACATTGTATTTTCCTATCTATATCATTGATTTTGTACATGGGTCATTCCATGTCAAATCAACCAAATTTCGGGAAACTTTGTTGATTTTGTTCTGTAGACAGGCAAACATACAGCTGAGGTCAAAAGTTTGAAAAAAAAAAAGTTAATTATTTTACCAAAATAGGAGGAATCATACAAAATGCATGTTGTTTTTTTATTTAGTACTGACCTGAATAAGACATAAAAGATGTTTACATATAGTCCACAAGAGAAAATAATAGTTGAATTTCTAAAAATGACCCTGTTCAAAAGTTTACATACACTTGATTCTTAATACTGTGCTGTTACCTGAATGATCCACAGTTGTTGTTTTTTTTGGTTTTTTTTTTTTTTTTTTTTTTTTTTTGTGCTTAATGATAGTTGTTCACGGGTCCCTTGTTTGTCCTGAACAGTCAACCTACTGCTGTTCTTCAGAAAAATCCTTCAGGTCCCACAAAGTCTTTGGTTTATCAGCATTCTTGTGTATTTGAACCCTTTCCCACAATGACCGTATGATTTTGAGGTCCATCTTTTCACACTGAGGACAACTTCAGAAGGAAATGCAATGCATTAAGAGGTGGGGTGAAAAACTTCTTGAATTTGAAGATCAGGGTAAATTTAACTTATTTTGTCTTCTGGGAAACTTAAGTATCGTCTGTAGCTTCTAAAGGGCAGTACTAAATAAAAAACGTGATATTTAGGCAAAATTGGAAAAAGGCCTACTGTAGGCCTACGCATCTTCATTCTGTTCAAAAGTTTACACCCTTGGCTCTTAATGCATTGTTTTTTCCTTCTGAGACATCAGTGAGTGTTTGAACCTTCTGTAATCGTTGCATATGAGTCCTCAGCGTAAAAAGATCTCAAAATCATACAGTCATTGTTGGAAAGGGTTCAAATACACAAAAATGCTGAAAACAACAAAGAATTTGTGACACCTGAAGATTTTTTCTCAAGAACAGCAGGCAGTTTAACTGTTCAGGACAAACAAGGGACTTGAGAATTAAATGTATGTAAACTTTTGAACGGGGTCATTTTTATGAATTCAACTATTGTTTTCTCTTGTGGACAATTTGTAAATATATTTTATATCTTATTCAGGTTAGTACTAAATAAAAAATAACATTCATTTTGTATGACCCCTGCAATTTCTGTAAAATAATTTAGCAGATTCTGCAAGGTGTATGTAAACTTTTGACCTCAACTGTATAGTGATGAAAGTTAAAATATTAAATGTTACAGATGTATATTGACTGAGTAATTCACTATTTTGTAGAGGGGGCATCAAAATGACCATTTTTGGACAATTACAGGGAGATAAAAGTGACTGTAAAAAGCTGGCAGCATCATTATTTTATTTTTACACAGAGTTTGATAGGTCTATAAGTAAAATCTGTTGCCTTTAGCAATCTTTGCTGCAGTATATGCCAACGGTGAGAGTTCAGAAAGGGCAGAAAACACTCCTTGTAACTCAAGAGGTTTTAGAGATATCTCAATATCCTTTTAGATTCTGGTTATTAACAAACTTTTCATTTGGTGTCTTGGTTTTAAAGACCCTTTCCTTACATGTAAAATGTTAACTTTGACAGCCCTAAAAATAAATTTTGTAAAATATGTTTTTCCCACTTGCTAGCACCGCCTTGTGGCCTTTTCAATTAAAAAACCTCTGATGTAGCAACTTTGTGACTTTGTAGACGGTGAAAATATTGTCAGGTCAAAATGTGAACTACTACATATTTAATCAGGCAGGTAACTTCAAAACTAATTTTTGTTTACCAGCATAACCTGACATGTCAGTATTGATTACGGCACATTAGGCCCCGGAGCTTCTCAACATGTGCATTGTTCATTGATTTTAAAGACTGCTGATAGATTAAAAAATATCTTATGAGTGCTGATGCATTAATATCGTTAGACATTCTTATGCAGCCTTGTGTTCAGATATGCAGATTGTTCCTTTAGGGGAGAGAGAGGGCAAAAAGAGAGAGTAGAGGGAGAACAGTAGAACTACAAACACATTAATTTTATAGTGCACAAAGCAGCACAGCTACCAGCCTGCAGCATTTGTTACAGGACTGGAAAACCTGTCTGAATAGAAGCAGGAAGGGAAGATGAAAGCGGCTTTAGGTGATGGGTGAATATTCTTTGATGCCTTTTGGTCTGTCGGTCATAATGAGGTCTACAATGCAAAAGTTGTACGGATATTTGTGTGCATGTGTGTTTATTTTTTTTGTGTTGATTTGTAGCTAGTGTTTGAACTTGAAAGGTTACATGAAATGATGTGAGCTCTCTGACATGGTATGATTGTCTCGGTTTCAGTCTTGGCCAACCGAATAAGGATAGAACCAAGCCACGGTTTAAAATACTGAATGAAAGAGAGACACAGAGAAAGCAAGTGAGCGAGAGAAAGAGGTTTGATGTGGACATATACTGTACTTGGGGATAAAATGAAACAGAAATGTCTGCGTGTGATGATGTCACTATCTGCAAAAATTCCAGTGGGACTAATTAAATGAATGGAACAGAGACACTGCCTCTCTCTCTCCCTAAATGTTTAAGATGCAGCTGCTGTACTGTGAAACACTAACTGGGTTAAAAAAGCCTCACTGCAAGTATAGGCTTAATATGGCTCCACTGTGGAGACGCTCATGTTCCCTCATACTTCACATATGGCTATTACACCTTTAAATGGGTGCCATCTTAACTATAAATACAATACAGCTCACAATGCAAACTTTTAACTCTAAAATAAGGTAGCTCTATCGATGACTCTCAAAATACAACCTTTAACATTCAAATACTGCCCTTTACTTTCCTGTACCTATGCAATACTGTCTTATATCTCTGAAATATTGCTGCTGCATCTCTGAAATACCATAAATGCAGTACTGCTATCTCATGATGAAAACGTACCTATGGGAACATTTTCACAATATGCGAAATACATACCAATAAGTACATATCTGTTTCCAACAGAAATGAAGACTAGAGGTGGTAAAACAGTGAGGACTTGTAGTCACTTTCGTACACACTTATGATTACAGCTTCATATGTTTTGCTTTCCAGATATAACGGAATTAGACTTAGGATGCGGAATCCTTGGGCACGAATCCCGTGAAAAAAAATACTCATGATACGAAAGAGCTGGAAGATGAGAGATTAAAAAACAAGCTAAAGCGGCATGCTTGTGATAATGTTTTTACATCACATTCACTTTTGTTTTTGCACACTGTAAAAAACAATTTGTTGAGTCAACCTAAAATAATTTGTTACCCGGCTGCTTTAAATTTCAGTTCAGTCAACTCAAAAAAAGTTTAATTAACTTGAAATGTTACGTTGACAATATAGTGACAATATAGATATTTGAGTTGATTCAACTTACAATTTTAAGGCAGTCAAGTAACAAACATAGCTGTTAAGTTTAACAAACACATTTTTAGTTTAGTCAACCCCAATAAAGTGCAACTTAACATTTTAACTTGAATAAACTTATTTGAGTTGACTAAACTTAAAATTGTAAGGCAGCAGGGTAACAAATTATTTTAAGTTGACTCAACCATTTGTGTTTTCTTTTTTTTTTAAAGTGCAGATGGTACGTTATTTTAAAACGGCACATTAGAGTTATACTGCCACTCAACAGACATTTCAAGTCAGAACTGCGATGACACGTACAAAACCAACGTCACATAAAACGTCACTAATAATACGTTCATCTGTCCTGGGGGAAAAAACGAACACTCTTTTAGTGCCACTTAGTGGACATTTCACATCGAATATGTCACAAAACGTACATGGCGGTATGTATTTCGTGTCTTGCGAAAAAATTCCCAAAGGAAAGTTTTTGTCATAAGATCAGGTGGGTTTCTTAAGTTCTGTCTGAAATACTCCTGTTCATTTTTTAAATACTGTCTTAAACCTCTGAATTTCTGCTGCTCTATTTATGAAATACTGTTGTATACCTTTAAAATACTGCTGCTGCTCTATCTCTGAAATACGGTCCTTGAAGGGATAGTTCACCCAAAAAACGAAAATTCAAATAAAAGTAATTAATTACTCACCCTTGTTCTAAACCTGTAAGACCTTCGTTTATCTTCGAAACAGTATTCTCATAGCTTCATAACATTACCGATGTCACACAGACTATTTTAACAATGTCCTTTTACCTTTCTGGGCCTGTTTGACGTCTGCAAGATGTATATCTATTTTTTCAAGTGTTTGTTCATCTGCAATACACCTATAGGATTTCCTATCAGATGTCAAATAGACGTCTGTTAGATGTCTTTAAGTTGTTTATGATTTATAATGTACGTAAAACTAACATCCTAAAGATGTCTGTCCGACATTTGTACACAGCCGATGCTCTCTAGATCAAGAGATCTTTAACAGACATCTTGCAGATGTATGTGTGTTATCTGGGTAGTAGTTGCACTGCTGTCTATACAGGGTCAGAAAGCTTTTGGATTTCATAGAAAATATCTTCATTTCTGTTATGAAGCTCTTACGGGAAAGGTCTTATGGTTTTGGAATGACATGAGGGTAAGTAATTAATGGCAGAATTTACATTTTTGGGTGGACTATTCCTTTAAACCCTTTTTACACTCAAATACTGCAAGTTTGTTTCTAAAATATTGTCCCTCTGCCACAGAAATTCTTTATTTTCTCTATCACATTTCAAACTTTAACACTCAAATTCTGCCATTGTAAGAAATATTGCCTCTTCTGTCATCAATACAGCCTTACAACTCTAACATTAAAAAAAAATACTGCCAACTTAGTGTATTTATGGTGGCAAATGAATGTTTTTTTTCATTTTTCTGGAAAAAGTGAGTGAAATGCTTTTGCTGAATTGATCAGAACAATGTTTTTCCTGTGTATACGTCCAACTATGCTCTCTCTCTGCTTTCTTTTTCACTTTTACAGTCTCATTTCTAGTGTGCTTTTGGCCTGAAAAATAACAGTACATTTGTTGCAGCTGCGGGCCTTTGTTAGCAGAAAACTGGAAAGTAAATAATTGAAAAAAGGGAGGGAAAAATATTAGTATATTAGTATATTATTAATGTATATTAATATATTAGTTTATATTGGTTTACATCAATTTGAAAGTCTTTTTTAATAATTTCTAATTTAATAGCCAGCAATTAAAGTCTTGCTGGAGATTTGCTAGTGATTAAGCTTGACTGGTATTAATGCAGAGACATGCTGATGACGCTAGCCAGTGGGTGTTTGGCAGTGTTTACTGAGAGCTCCTAAAGAACTAATGAACACACAGCGGAAGTTTAGCCATCAAAGAAGAGCAGCCAGAGCAAACAGAGATGTACACACACTCAACTCAACACACATTAACATCACAATGCCCTTCTTCTGTGTGATCAGTTCCAAAAGGACAAAGTTAGGGAGTATAATGAAGCTCATTGGGTATTATTTTTCAAATTTGGCTGATTACAGTCTAAATTGACTATAAATTGGATCTGTTTATACAGTAGTACTGATTACCGAATTAAGTGTTAAAGGGATAGTTCACCCAAAAATAAAAATTGCGTCATTAATTACTCACCCTCGTGTCGTTCCAAACCCATAAGAGCTTTGTTCATCTTCAGAACACAAATTACAGCATTGTTTATTAAATCTGAGAGCTTTCTGACCCTGCATAGACAGCAACACAGCTACCACGTTCACAAATGCCAAAATGTTTATTTTTGGGTGAACTATCCCTTTAATATTAATCTGTTTTATATTTTTCTATGTTAAAATACTTCTATCCCAGCTTAATATGCAATGAGTGCAAGTAAACCCCCCCCCAAAAAGGCTCAAGCATTGATTTGTTTGTCTAAAGACAGTGAGGATATGGGAGTGTTTGGGAAAGGTTTGGTGCCACTAGTGGTGCAGAAATAACACACTGCGGATTTCTGTGTATGATGTGAGAATATAAATGACAGCGACAGTATCTTTTTGTGTGTTCTTGGCTGTCCACCTGCACACTGTAAAACTCCCTCCAGGCAGGGGTTTTCCTGGCCACCCCTCCGCTTTAAACAGGAAAGATTTCTAGTGAGCACTGCTGGTTGAAAGATAATTAGTGTGCTAAATCTGCATAATTTGACACATTCCCATAGCGACTCATAGACTTCCCTGAGCCAGGCGAACTATTTCCAAAACACCTCTTTATGTTGTTTATCTCTCTTTTTTCCATGCTTTTCCCTGTCTAACATTTCTCTTTTTCCCACACAAAATCTATCTTTTTTTACTCTGCTGAATAACTATTTGTGTCTGGAGCTTCATCAGAGTGTGTGTGTGTGTGTGTGTGTGTGTTGTGCAGCATGAATGTAAAGAGGCAAATTTATTATTAAACTGATACTAATCAGAAGAGCAACTCACAGGCCTCCATTACAAAACAGCAGGGGGGAATAACAGGGGAGAGTTCACTAAGAATGAACTGTGCCCACTAATAATGTCATTTATTTCTGCATGCTGTTAGTGTTGTGTTAGCACCCAATTCACTAAAGGAATTATGCAAATCAGGTAACGGTGCAAACACGCCCTAAAATTAGTGCTGAATGCAATTTGCACAGTACAATTCCCCATTTTGCAGGCCGGTTGTGCATGCTAGATTGTGGAGGATGCAGAAACTACTGTAGAGCATTGCAGTTCAGGCACTTGAATCAGCTTTTTAAAATGCAGATTCTCATCAATGCCTTGTTTTTGGATATGTGCCCGGTTATAACGCTCTTCTTCATCATTTGATCATCATTTAATAAGATACTGCTGCCATGATCAATAGAAAATGTAAACAAACGTCTCTTTGTGGGAGAATTCTGTTAACCGTCTGTTTTGCGCAGAAGTCTAAATGATAAAAGTGTTCTCTTATTGGTTGGCTGATACTATTAAATGCTCTCACATGATGTCTTCTGAAGTTCCTTTCAGAAGTGTCATATGGAATTATAGACTAATGCTTATGGTAATAGTTTAAACACACACAATTGTACTTATGCATATGTAGAGTTTGTTTGCACTGTTTACCTTTTAGATGTCAATGCAGTGTAAATAAATGACCTGCTTTCATTTTCTCTCCAAATAAAATGCTTAAAGGGATAGTTTACCTAAAAATGAAAATTCTGTTTTTAATTGCTCACCCTCATGTTGTTTCAAACCAATAAGACCTTTGTTCGTCTTCAGAACATAAATTAAGATATTTTGGATTAAATCTAAGAGCTTTCTGACCTTACATAGACAGCAACGCAATTGACATGTTCAAGGCCTAGAAATGTAGTAAGGACATTGTTAAAATAGTCCATATGACATCAGTGGTTCAACCGTAATGTTATGAAGCATTTATTAGGTGAACTGTGCCTGTAAATATGTCTGTAGGGGATAAAAGAATTAGGAAAGAAGAAGAAAGCTGAGCAGTGTTTTTTCTTTTGCAAACTAAACCAATGGTCTGTGTAGTTTTACGATTTAATTTCATTAGACCCAACACAAGCATTCCTTAGAAGTGTCAATTATTTTTGTCCAGAGTTGAACTGTGAGGAGGTTGGAAGGGAACTGACTTTGCTAGTTAAAGCTTAAACCCCCCTACAGCGTCATATACTTAGCAAAAGTCTTATTTTACAGAAATTAATACTTTTATTTCACAACAATGCATTAAAGTGGTCAAAAGTGAGGGTGAATATATTATGTTACAAATATATGAACATATATTTCAAGTAAATGCTGTTCCTTTGAACTTTGTATTCATCAAGTATCCTGAAAAAAATCACATGATTTACAGAAAAAAAATATTAGGCAGCGCTGTAACTGTTTTTAACATTGATAATAGTGGGAAATGTTTCCAGAGGTCCAAATTAGCATATCAGCTTTGCCATCACAGGAATAAATTATATTTTAAAATGTATAAATAGAAATCAGTTCTTTAAAGTGTAATAATATTTAACACTGTTGCTGTTTTTACTGTATTTTTCATTAAATAGACTATAGGTCAACATTTTTGGACAGTAAGATTTTAAATGTTTTTAGATTTAGATTTTTAAAGTCTCTTCTGCTCACCAAGCCTGCATTTTTTTGATCCAGAGTACAGTAAAAACTGTAACATTTTGAAATATGTTATTCAAAAGAAATAAATAAAATATACTGTCTCCAAGCATTTAGTGCATGATGTTACAAAAGCTTTTTATTTCAGATAAATACTGATCTTTGAATCTTTCTATTCATCAAATAATCCTGAAAAAAATGTACTCAACTGTAAATATTAATAATAACAATAATCAAAAATGTTTCTTGAACAGCAAATCAGCATATTAGAATGATTTCTGAAGGATCATGTGACACTGCAGACTGGAGTAATGATGCTTTGATCACAGGAATAAATTACTTTTTAAAATATATTTAAATACAAAACCAGTATTTTAAATACTAAAAATATTTCACAATATTACTGCTTTTGCTGTATTTTGGATCAAATAAATGCAGGTATATTGAGCAGAAATAAAAATCTTACTGTCTAATAACTATCGACTGGTAGTGCAAACGAAACAAAATCCTAGTACCAAATAGACAACAGCATTACTACAATCAGTACCAGCATCATCCACTAGGGGCTCAGTATTTGCCAGAAAACCCTAACCCACCCTTGAAAGTGAACTCTATAAGTAAATAAAGTGTTATATAAATAAATAAATAAATAAAAACCTTCCGGAAGAACATGATGACATTTAGATGGAGTAGAGAATGAGATTTCCTCTAGAAACATGTCATCTAATAGTGTTTAAGATCAGTGTAACGCTCATGTACTGATATGCTTTGTGTGTGTTTGTTTTAGAATGCAGGAGCGGGCGGTACAGAGGGTTTGCGTGTGGCTCTTGCTGGTGTTTTTGACCCTTCTGTCTCTCTGGGGTCATCTGTCGGATGCCTCCTCTCACCGCAGTCACATTGGTAAGTCAAGGTCAAGGTTCATTCGGTCAGATTTGTTGTTGTTGTTTTATTTTCATTTTAACCTACAGTGCTGATTGTTTTAATGACCTGTCTCATTAAAAAACAGCTTCTGTGGATTGCATGAAGATAGATTTGGGGCGATATTACCATAAACATTTTCATTTAACTTTTAAAGATCTGAAGTTTGGTTCTTGTGTCTATCTGTGTAAATTTGAATGAAATAAGCACAAACCAAAGACAGAAAGCAGCATGTATTTGTAGACAGCTCAGTGGTAGGTGGATGCTTAGATCAGCTCAAAATAGTCTGGAGAACGTTCTCTATTTATGAGGAGAAGAGCTGATGGACCGCAGGGCACTGACGTCTTTGGGGTCATGTAGAGGCTGCTGCAGAATGTTCCAGTAGAAAGTGAGAAGAGTTTATTTGTCACAAGCATTTGTTTTTTTTATATAGTAATTGAAGATGATATTGATTCTGATCTATGCAACTGGCTGACACTTTCTAAAGTGAGTTGCATTGTATTCAGGAGGTACATTTATTAGTTTATGGATTCCCGAGAATTGACCCCATGGCCTTGGTAAAACTACCAACATAGGATCTTTGGAAATATGTGCCTTCTGCAAAACTGAAAAAAAAAAAAAAACGTACCTATATGTACACTATATTGCCAAAAGTATTGGGACACCCCTTTCTAATGAACAGGTTTGACTACTTTAGTAATTTCCATGAGTACTACTCTTAATGTTTAAGCATATAATGATATTCTAGGGAATTGTGTCCTACTAATTTTATAGCAAAAGGACCCTTTTTTATTTTAACATGATAATACCTCTGTGTATAAGGCAAGGTTCATAGAGAAATGTTTGATTCAGTCAGTGTGGAAGAACTTGACTTCCATAATGGACTTCTATAAGTCTGAACTTACAAAATGCAGTTTAAATCCAGCTTCAATGGGCTCTAAATAGCGAAACAATCGATTATTTTCGAAACAAATTGACAATTTATATACTTTTTAACCTCAAATGCTTGCCTCGTTTCTGCAATGTGCATGCGTAGTCTGTGTAATCTGTGTCAATATAGTTAAGGTATGTCAAAAAACTCCCATCTCGTTTTCGTCTTCAACATCAAAATCATCCTACAATGCTGTTTTACCTTTTTTTTGAAAAGGGGCGTTTGATATTCTTTGTATGTTTACTTTTTTAAACACTGGGTTGGTACTAATGCAGCGATGTAGGGCGATTTTGAAGTTAGGGAAAAAAACAAGATGGGAGTTTTTCGACATACCCTAACTGTATTAACCCAGGTTATACAGACTATGCATGCACATCGCAGAGACGAGACAAGACGAGAATTTGAGGTTAAAAAGTATACACATTGTCATTTTTTTTTTAAAATAAACGATTGTTACGCTAGATAAGACCCTTCTTTCTCGGCTGGGATCATTTAGAGCCCTTTGAAGCTGCATTTAAACTGCATTTTGGAAGTTCAAACTTGGGGGCACCATGGAAGTCCACTATATGGAGAGAAATTCTGAAATTTCTTCAAGTTTCCTCAAAAAACATAATTTCTTTACGACTGAAGCAAAAAAGACATGAACATCTTGGATGACAAGTGGGTCAGTACATTATCTGTAAATTTTCGTTCTGAAAGTGAACTAATCCTTTAAAGTCACACCAGAGGTGTTTAGTTGGGATTAGGACTTGGCTTTATGCAGACCAGTCACATTTTTCCACACTGACTGAAACAAACATTTCTCTATGAACCTTGCCTTATACACAGAGGCATTGTCATGTTCTGAATAAAGAAAAAAAAGGGTCCTGTCCAAACTTTTGCTATAAAATTAGAAGGACACAATTCCCTAGAATATCATTATATGCTTAAACATTAAGATTAGTACTCACAGAAATGACTAAAGTAGTCATACCTGTTCATTAGAAGGGGGTGTATCAAAATTTTTGGCAATATAGTGTACGAATCACTGCAGTTACACTGGGGGCAGTAAAAACTTCTATTTCTTTTCACACAAAGTATGATTTAAAAGTACAGAGTTTTGATTAATAAAGCCTAATTTTCACACAATTAGAAGTCACAAAAATAAACTGTCATGATGTTGTCAGAGAAAGAAAACATTGTGACTTGTGCAGTAATTTTAAGCTACTTGTCTGATACTATTAATGTGACTTGGTAAAGCTTTGAGCTTCTGCACTGCGTGTTTCTTTTCTTTTGTGATGAGCAGATTTCATTTCTTGACAACGTGACTCACTCATTGTGTGAACTTCTCTCATCTGTCGCAGCAGAATGGTGGCTCATACTATTTTTTGAAGAGGGTAGTGGGGACCATAAATTGAAATATGAAAATGTCACGTAAATAATGATTTGTGAATTCATTGCTTTTTATTGTCATGTGAGAATACTTCTTATTAATTAATTGCCAAGGGCTCCTATAATCACACACAGTGTGTGTTTACAGTCATATTTGTCATTAGAATACAAAATCTGTGCGTTTTTTCTGACCACACAGTAGTTCATTCTGATTGGAAAAGTAGTCCAGACGTTAAACGTTTGAGCCAATCAGAGGTGGAAAACAGTTTAGACAATTAGTTAATTACACACTACTGCTAACAGGTCAGAGCAAGGTGACTGAACACACACACAGTAAACCACTGGGAGGGAAAAACTAATAACTCTAAACTCTTCTTCTCTATGAGCAGCAAAAGCTTCAGGGACAATGAGCTAAATGAGAGTGAAGTATTTGTTTCACACACACATACACAGGGAATACAGCCAGAAAGTTTGCAGCTACTGTAGGTCATTCTTTATGAGGCTCATCCTCTCAATAAAACTAATATCCCTGGAGAGAGAAAGAAAGAGAGAGTAAAGGCGGGAGAAGGGCTGTAGAGATCCATTGAAGGGCATAAAGAAGAGAAAGAGACAGAAGTGTGGAAAGAGAGACAGAGACAGATGAGTGTGTCATGAGATGAAACGCAGGAAGAGACACGGCTCTTGTGGATGACTGCAGTCCTGAGCTCTCCTGCCCTCTCTCTCTCTGTGTGTATGTGTATATGTGTGTGTGTCCTGTGCCCTTCTGCCCTGTAAAACATGAGTCTCGCTCTGTCTGTCTGACATGTCCTAAACCTGCCCAACCTAAACAAGACATTGAGACCAGTGACATCAAAACTATGAAGAGAAATAGTTCAATTCAGTGGGGATGGTGAGTTGCAAGGACATAGAGGAAAGAAGCTTTATAGCCAAACAAAATTGTAGAGGAATGTCTGAAAGCTCTGTTTTAGTCAGTTGGTTCATTGGGAAGATGAATCAAGATTAACCTGTAATCAGTTTGAGAAACTGAAATTGATTTGAGTCACTGTGTAGCATATTACACCTTTTTGTAATAGCAAAATATTTTGCTTTTCCTTACTGATATCATTGTTTTAGACTCATTGTATTAAATAGTGTAATATGTCTAAAAAAAACTTGTTTTAGTGAATTGATTCAGTTGGATGAGAAATGGAGATTCATTTGTTTAGAAATCGTTGTGTAGCATATTGCATCATTTTTTATTTTTTTTTTATAACGAAATACTTTTCTCATTTTATATATTAGTTTAATACTTAGCACTGGAAAGTCTAAAACTTGTTTTAGTGATTTAGTTCATTATTGTTCATGTAAATTAACTGACTGAAAAACAAAGTTAAAAATATGATGTTAAACACTGCTTTTACATAACTATTATTTTCGACTCATTTTATATATGTAACCCTGTGCCACAAAACCAGTCATAAGGGTCAGTTTTTTTTTTTTTTTTTTTAATTGAGATTGATTTATACATAATCTGAAAGCTGAATAAATAGCTTTCCACTGATGTATGATTTGTTAGGATAGGACAACATTTGGTCTGAATAATTTGAATCTGAGGGAAATCACAATATTGATAAAATCGCTTTTAAAGTTGTCCAAATTAAGTCCTGAGCAATGCATATTACTAATCAAAAATTATGTTTTGACATATTTACGTACAAAATGTACAAAATACCTTCATGGAACATGGATATTTACTTAATATCCCTATGATTTTTGGAAAGAATAATCAATCATTTTGACCCATACAATGTATTTATAGCTATTGCTACAAATATACCAGTGCTACCCTTAGTCCAGGGTCACATATTGGTTTGCTTTGTAACACTGATCTAAAAAAAATAGTTTAGTGAATTGGTTCATTTTAAGATTAACTGCAGTAAACTGTTCAAACATAATCGATTCACAGAATCACTGTGTACCATCTGTATAGCAAAATACTTCTTTTCATAACTATATTTTGTTTGTGTAGTAGCATTGTAAAGTCTGGAAATCTGATTGGTTAATGTGAATGGTTAATGGAAATGATTAAAATTGTGTACTTTTAATAGCTAAATACTTAAACACTCTTTCAAGTCTCATTTTAATGTAATATGTGGCATTGGTTAAAAAACTTCACTGGAAGGTTGGAGATTAACCTTCAAAGAAAGGTTAAAAATCTTAATATTTTAAAAAAGGTTCATCATTTTGAGTCACTGTGTAGCATATTTTATTGTTTTTAATAGCAAATGCTAATTTTCATAACTAAGTTAGTAAAGTTTGAAAACTCACTGATTGAGGTAACTGCATAGCATTCTGAGTATTTGTTAAACACTGATGGTTTTTGTTACAAACTGTTTTTGTACACATAAATGGCAGTTACAACCCAGTTTTTACTGTTTTTTTGGTGTAAATGTGTCTGTTAACGTATAACACTGTCACCCTAATTGAGAATCATTCCTTCAAAAAGCCTTTTTTCAGACAGATACTAGCAACAAACAAGTGCTCTTCTAATGAAAAAGATATAATCTAATGTTTAAAGATTTTTTTCCTGCATAAGCTTCAGTGTAGCTACTGTTTGTTCATAGCTTGTAACACAGCTAACTTATTTTCTAAGAGCAGCTTGACTGTATTCAAACACTCAATTTTAAGTAGCTTTGAGTTTTAAAGTTGCTTTCCCAACACTGTGTTTGCTTGTGTGTGAGGGTCACTTTGTCACACAGCTCGCTGACCGATGGTGCTGTCATGTGACAGAACGGAAGCGTTTGGTTTTTATGATTTCTGCCACCCCTGACCTTGTTTTATCCCCAATCTGCCGCCTCACTGATATGCTTTGTCTTTTTCTATCTGTGTTTGAACATCAACAATAAAACCAAATATTTCAGTCACATGTTGAAACACAGATCTTTAAGATGTGTTTTTTATGTATTTCATGCATATAAATAGCATTTGAATGGCGACAGAGTAAATTAGCACGTGTGAAACATATTTTAGATCATTTACAGAAATTAAGTGATAAAGAGAAAATAGTTTTCTCATACATTTCTCACTTGTTATATTCCAAGCTGTTGTATCGTTACTGATGTATCAGATCAGTCTGCTTATTTAACCAGTATATGAGTTTTCAATGTATGAGGTCATAACTCAGAAAATAGGCCGTTTCAGACCAAAAAGAACTGATTCACAACCTCATTTTGCTTGAGTTCTTGCATGAACTCCTTGCATGATTCTCTGATATGTGTTAGCTCTTCCTGTGACTGTTCACAGCCTGTCCAAGACGCCCATATGGCCTGTGAGAGACACAGAAGGAGAATTAAAAATGTGAAACTTTCAAGCACGCTGCTCCGTTTCATCTGTGGCATAAAACATGTAGGTCACACCACCATCAAACCCTCCCCGAGCTCCCCAGCCTCATTCAGTTTTATTCAACCATCTTTTTTCACTACTTTTGGGCTTTAGTGTTGCTATTTTTGAAATCATGTCACTTCGTTAGCAAAGCTATTGTATTCAATTAATTACATAGAAGGAAGCGTTGACAAATGTTACATTTTCTACAAGAATATTTGAGCAATCTAGTTGCATGTCAAGTATTTCACACAAGTTTGGGGTCGGTAAGATTTTTTTGAACTCTTCAAGTTCATCAAGGCTGCTTTTAGTTGAAATATGATTACAATTTAAAGGAATAGTTCACCCCAAAATCAAAATTTAATTACTCACCCTTATGTTGTTCCAAAACTGTAAGACCTTTGTTCGTCTTCAGAGCACAAAGGATCCGAGAGCTTTTGATCCTAAGTGTAGCAAACTGTGTTTGGCATGTAGGGTACAGTGCAACTACCTACTTTAAGCTGTCAGCCTGGCTTAGCTAACTGCTTTAAAGTATTTTTATGCAACCTTTTTATTTCATTAATTATTAGCATTCACTTTCAATTTCATTTAGATTGCGGCACCCTTTTAAGCAACTGGCTCTGGGCTCCATTAGTGTTTGATTATTCAAAACAACGTTATTATATGTTTTGTGCTTTTATTTATAATTTGCTGACTATAATTCTAGCCAGGCTGTTGCTTTAGAAAAGAAGTGCCTGTGGCGGCTCTGGTCATATTTAATACTCGCGCCTGTGATTGGTCAAAAGAGGCTTCCCTGAGTGTATGTGTGCGTGTTAAGAACGCACTAGAGTAAGTGATTTAAAATGGGCGTTTATGAGTGTCTTAAGCAGGCTGCTTTGAGCTTGATGGGTGTTTATGTATTCCATCAGAGCATGGTGTTTAATCTCTGAGCAGATGGCAGCAAGCTCACACTCTCCATAAACAAAAACAGCTTCCTATCCATCAGGCGTCCTGATTACCGCCGAATCAAACATGTGTTCAGGCAGAATTCTGCATGAGAAAAGATGCTGACACATTTTTCTTATAGGATAAAGAAATATGTGCTGATAGGTGTGATTCCTTTGCTCACATTGTAGAGGTGTTATTTTGAGAGAGCTGTCGAAAGGGAACTTTTATATAACTATGCAGAGCATTATAATACCCTACCTGTGAACCTGCTAATAGATTAATGTTTTTAATGTTAGGTTTCTAGTGCAAAGAAACAATACTGAAAAGTTGCTTCTATTTAAAGGGATAGTTCACCCCAAAATGAAAATTCTTTCATTAATTGCTCACCCGCAAGAGTTTCGTTCGTCTTCAGAACACAAATTAAGATACTTTTTAAGAAATTCAAGAGCTCTCTGTCCCTTCACAGACAACAAGGGTACAGCTGATGACTATTTTGTCAATGTTCTTGGTAACT
The DNA here is from genome assembly GCA_033026305.1 of Cirrhinus molitorella. Lineage (NCBI taxonomy): Eukaryota > Metazoa > Chordata > Actinopteri > Cypriniformes > Cyprinidae > Cirrhinus > Cirrhinus molitorella. The sequence goes on along the minus strand of CM065125.1, from coordinate 14,798,329 downwards.
TACTGGACCTTGAACGTCGTAGTACCTTTGCTGTCTATGAAGGCACAGAGAGCTCTCGAATTTTATCAAAAGTATCTTTATTTGGAACGACTTGGAACGACATGAGGGTAAGTAATTAATAACAGAATTTTCATTTTTTGGTGAACTATCCCTTTAAGAGAATATGGAAAATCAGACTAGTTGGAGATATTCTCTCCTCATGTCCATAAATAAAAATGTAATTCATTTATGTCATTCCAGGAATTTGACTGACAGGCGATCTGACCAATCGTAATGCAGAATCCACTATTTTGTTTGACAAACCAGATGGTAAAGCTAGATTAACATAAGAAGAGTCAACCTTCAAAATAGTGTATTGACGGTTTTGCGGTTGAGACACCATAACTGATGTTCATTCATGTGCATTTCATGTTGTAACTAGCAGGGAGTGATCGATTCACATTTGAACTGCTAGAATTGAGGCGCTATAGCGATATGTCACATTAAATAGCTCCAAAAATGTCTCTAAAAAAGGACAAAATTTGAAAGCTGACACTTTGTTTTATACCAAACGTAACCTGCACATTGTCCTTTGCTCTGCAATGTATTTTTCACTGCATGATGTGTGGCTTGAGGACTCAATTTGCCTCAGTTCAAGCAGCATGTGAACTGATTATCTCTTCCTCTTTACTACTAGTTATAGCATGAAATAAACATGAATGAACATTAGAATTATGTTGTGTCAATCACAGAAAGACAACAATACACTGTAGTCCACTGACTTTAATCCAACTCTCCTGCTTGGGTTGTTTGTCAGACAAAATGGCGGATTCGGCATTATGATTGGTTAGATCGCTTGTCAGTCAAACTCCCGGCCAATGATGAAATCCCACCCTACATTACAGAAGCTGTTTCACTTGGATATACGTCACAGTAGGTAATACAAGATTACTGCAACTTCCATTTCATGCTGACTTTAAATTTTAGATTTTCAAATCACTTTCATACAAAGAGCTTCAGAAGTTGTATGGATGAATCACCTATATGTCTTTTTTAGAACTTTGAACTCTATTGACAAAAACAGCTCAAACATTCTCCAAAATATCTTTTGTTGTGTTCTATTCTTTATGACAGAATTGTCATTTTTGGGTGAACGATCCCTTGAAGTGAAATAAAAGCAGCATATTCTTACATTGTACGTACAAGTTTGTGAAGGGCTTTCTGAAGAGCTTTGTTTAACTGACAAGAGCAGTTTAAAATACGAGAAAAAGAAAGAGAGAGTGGCATCTCCTGGGACATTTGCCGTCACATTCTCACTAGGTGGTTTTGTATAAATGTGCTGACCCCTTCCACAGGACCTGAGGGAGATCGGTCACACCACAAATATGTATTTCAAGATGCAGATGGAGCCAGCACTCTGGGACAGCATGCTGTCCTCTGACATTTGATGAGACTCTGGATGACAAGACGGAAATGAGGAAGCGATGAGTGCGGAGGGAAGGCAGAAACATAGAAGCGCGGGATGACAGGAAAGGGGAAAGGTTCCGTTCCTCTCAAATTGGAGCCAAAGAATAACAACTTCAGCTTCAACGGGATTGGACAGCCGTCAAAATGTCACTTTTTTTTTCTCTTTACCCCTCCTTTTGTCTCTCTCAAGGGTCTGAAGTGTATTGGAGAATATTTGTTTGAGAGTTGGCTGTTTGCACTGGGAGTTTGACTGAGGTGTGTAAATGTGGGTCAGGCTGAGAAGGAAGGAACACTGACCTCTGGATTATTGGAAGAGGCCTGACCACAGCAGACAGGTCGTGTGATACTCATGGTTGCCCATGTTCTCTTCTCGTTTATTCCCACAGGCCTCTGTCTGACATTTCAGAATATTTCAGGATGCCACAGCCTATCTGCATTCTTTAAACTGGACTTAAACAACAAAAATAGTCTGGAAAAATTACAAACATGTAGGATTGCATGCCATTTAGTATAATAAAACAGTACTGCAGAATTAAAATGGTATGTGTCAGCATTGTGGTTGAGTCAATGCGAAATGAAGCGTAAAAATGTATTGATTAAATAAATTATGTTTTTTTTCCTCCCCCATTTCATTCTTTCGTAATTAATATATCAATCCAATCCAGGTGGGATTGCATTATTGCAGATTTAAATAGATTTTTTTTTAATTGCAGTTTGAGAAAAATAGAATGTGTGAGAGCAATAACCATGTCCAGTGTCTATATTTCAACCTGATCTCATGACAAAAATGTACCAGTGGGAACTTCTTTGCAAGACACGAAATACAAAACACCATATGTCCACTGAGTGGCGCAAAAAAAAAAAAAAGTTTTACCCTCGGAATAGATGAACGTACATATGGTAAGTTTTATGTGACATTGATTTTGTACATGTCACCGCGGTTTAGACTTGAAATGTCAGTTGAGTGGCGCTATAACTCTAATGCTCTGTGGCATTTTAAAATAACGTGCCATCTACACCAGTGGTTTTCAATCCTGGTCCTGGGGACCAACTGCTCTGCACATTTTGTGTGTCTCCCTTATTTAACACACCTGTTTCAGATCATCAGCTCGTTAGGAGAGAGATCCATGTACTGAAGTGAGTGCGTCAGATAAGGGAGACATACAAAATGTGCAGAGCAGTGAGTCCCCAGGACCAGGATTGAAAACCACTGATCTACACTACACCTAAACTTAGCCGATAGCATAAACAAAGCGAATGTGATGTAAAAACGCAATCGCAAGCATGCCGCTTTAGCTTGTTTTTTGATCTTGAATCTTTCAGCTCCTTTATCGTGAGTCATGTTTTTCAAGGTATTCTTACCCAAGGATTCTACATTCTAAGTCCAACCATGCCAGTTGAGCTACCAAGCAAGCTTGTTACATCTGGAAAGTGATATATATGCAGCTGTAAGCATAACTGTGTACGAAAACAATTACAATTACAATTACAAAGTGCTCTCTGTTTTACCACCTCTAGTGTTAATTTCTGTTGGAAACTACAGTGATATGTACTTATTGGTAAATATTTAGCATTTTGTGAAAAAATCCCAAACAGGTATGTTTTTGTTATGAGATCAGGTAGTTATACTCCGTATTGTGAAGTATCGTAGTGCGCACCATGGAAAATGTATCCTTTTTCAACATATGTGGGCACTGACTTTGAGGTGTTTGTTGTCTTTTATTAAAATGTTTGATATGTGGAAAAATTTGTAATTTTTTTTTTTATTATATTTATCTATTAACATTTATGAAATGCCAACTGAATATCGGTCCTAATGTGTTAGGGAAAATTTTTAATGGAGTGTACTTTTTCCACAGTTAGCAGACATATTTTCTGCTACATACCATTGAAATACAGTTCTGAAACCAACTTTTCTTCATTGTTTTCTCTTGAATTATTGATATTGTATTATTACATCTATTGATCAACATCAGACAGTATGAAGCAAGCATAGAGACAGAGCAACACGCGTCATAATCTGAAAACCCCACCCACTGGTCTCTAATCCAACGCTCTCCATTGACTTTGTATTGCGGGAAGCTGCCTCCTTGTCATTTCTGACTTATAACAAAAACAGAACAATGTCTAAAAGCTGAACTATAGAACTATGTTTTTTAAGCAGTTGACCTAAAAAACGAGTGTTTAGAGACACAAAAGTAGAGCGCAACGTGTCATATTACTCTGAGAACTACGCCCACTGGTGGGAAACTTAATCGGCGACAGTAACCTTCCATTAATTTTAACCATGTCAAAGGATTATTTCACCACCCTATGTGAAAGAAGGAGATATATTGAGAAACTAAATTTTATTGGTCTGTGTCAGTGCTCCTCTTGCTTACCTTCCGTTTGTTGGAGAAATGATCCATCTGAATGGCCCATCATGAAATTTCCTGACATCTACAACTATTTGTGTCCTTAAATGCCCGTTTTTTGGAGCCAACAGCTTATAAAAACGTAGTTCTGTGTCTTTTAGCTTGTTTACTGTACACCTTGTCACAGCAGCTTTTAGACATTGTACTTTTTTTTGTTATAATTCAGAAATGACAGAAGGCAACTTCCCACAATACAAAGTCAATGGAGAGCATTGGATTGTTTCCCCTTCTGATGTGGGTGTGGCCTAAATGCGCTCTGTCTCTATTTATCGCAGTGTGATTTGTTCAGAATTGTGATGTACATCTGAATGAAATGTATTATCAAAACTTTTGGGTGGGGACTTGTTTCTATCCATTAATTGTTGATTGGATAAATCCAGATCTGAAAGGGGTGGAGTTTAAGCAGACTAAAAGATTGGAGAAGTCCAGTGTATGTAACGAGAAAAGTTAGTCATTTCTCTAGAAGATTGATATTTTGATTAGGAATTATGAGGTTAAAAATGTAAAGAGATGGTTCACCCAAAAATGAAAATTCTGTCATTAATCACTCACCCTCATGTCATTCCAAACCTGTAAGACTTTTGTTCATCTTCAGAACACAAATAAAGATATCCGAATCTGAGAGCTTTCTTACCCTGCATAGACAGCAACGCAACTGACACGTTCGAGACTCAGAAAGGTAGTAAGGACATTGTTAAAATAGTCCATGTGACATCAGTGGTTCAATCATAATTTCAATGAAGCTACGAGAATACTTTTTGTGTGCAAAGAAAACAAAAATAACGACTTTATTCACACATAAAATGTCCATCTCTCTTAGTTCATTGTCTGTGTAATCTGATTCAAATAAGTAAGGCTGCAAATTGCAAGTCATTCTCTCTGTCGGAATCTTCAGAAATGTTTACGTAGACTGTTTTATGTACAGCGTACAGCGTACATCTTTTTCTGCCTGTAACCAAGGTGCAGGGCATGCACAGGGTTCTATGTCTGCTGGTAGTTGCATTACTGTCTATACAGGGCCAGAAAGCTCTCATATTTCATCCAAAATATCTTAATTTATGTTCCAGAGATAATCGAAGGACTATCCATGAAACACATGAATAGAAGAATTGAGTTTGTGATAAGATCAATTACATGCATTTAGGAAATAGATAGGTTGAATTTTCATTTCATAACAAAGCAAAAATGCAAAAATGTGGTCCCAGTACAACTCTATGAATCTTGTCCTCTCTGTCTCTTCTCTCTCAGTCAATGAAAATCTCAGTGTGGGATTTAAGTGTGTTATCCTTAGCGTGTCTCACACTCTCAATAAGTCTCACGTCTTCAACGTGTCTGCGTTTGATGGATGGTGCTTTTTACCTCCATTCGATGGTCTGTAATTAACGTCAATGCTGTCGATGCCCTGATAGAGACAGAGAGCGAGAGATAATCATAAGAGAGTGGAAAAACAGGCTAGGGCAAAGTGCTTGCTGGGCAGATTTCGCACTCAGTCGTCATTTTACATGAACCTCTCCATTTCACAGTTATCAGGAAGGGATGATCTCCTGTCTCCTGCTATACGGGGGGCTTAAATAATCTAACACCCCACTCTCCCAAAGAGAGCGTATGCTGGAGGACAGCATGTTTTAACAGATTAGCAGATTAGAAGGCGGTAGAGCGGATCTCTCCACCTGCAATGCCGCTCGCAGCTGCACAGGAAGGAGACGAGACACAAACCCGATCAGAAATGAGAATAAATATCCCAACATGGCAGTGATCTGAAATGTGTGAGAGAAATATGCTTAAGCTGGGTTTATATTTGCTAGTCCTTTAATATTAGAACTTTAAATAAAACACAAATGCTACTAAAATACTAATCCGCTTTTCTTTTTTTTTTTTTTTTGCTGCTGTAATCCGACTTTAATATTACATACTCTTTCTGGGGAGAGAGAGAGTGTTTGTGTGTGTGAGTGGAAGAAAGAAAAGAGCCAAAAGAGACTTTATTTTGATATTTAGTGATGCTTCGATATATCCACACAGGAAGTGATGTCATTAACAGCACATTCTCGCCATCTGTCAGAGTTATATTTGTGACACATTCTGGGAACAGGATGTCTAAACGCTTACTTTCTGTGCTAGAGAGGTCATTATTGCTCCCAGCCGTACAGATTTTCAAAAGTGACGCATAATCACACATGACAGAAATCTGCTTAGGAAAAACAGTAAACAACAACTACTGTTCAAACCGGTTAGATTGCCTGACAAGTCCTTACTTTCGTCTTATGGATTTGTTTTCTTTCACCACGCACTGCCGTCATCGTACCTGTCTAAGCCCTTAGCTCTGTTTCTAAACCTGTTGAGCTTCTTTGCGGTCTGCTGCCTACATAGGCAACTGCTTTCTAAGATATCAGCTTAACCAAATTGAATCCTCAATGACTGGTTTATTATGCGTATTATATGGATTTTTAGCTGTCTATGTTGCTTCTCGCAGGCAGTGCACAAGTAAATTGACTCACACTCACACATCTCTATGAAAATTAACCATAGTTTTATTGTAGTAGAAGTGTAGTAAATATGTTGTGTGTGTGTGTGTGTGTTAATTACCATTTGAATATCATTGAATACCATGGTTAAATTATAGTTAGTGTACCAAAACCATGGCTAATTTGTGGTTAGCATGGTTTGACTATGGTTTTTTGGTTTTATTTGTGGTAAAACCATGGTTAATTTTCGTAAGTGAAAGCTTAGCATGTTGCTAAGCTAACTATGTTGGTAGGCTGTTTTTCTTTTATTTATTTTTCCCCCACATGTTCTGATTTTGTGTAAAAACTACCACAATAAAGACATTCAAATTGTGTTTTTTTGCACTGAATGCAGTATTAAATATTAAGTATTAGGTTTTTTTTTTTTTTTTCTTATACCTGTAATTTTGTAAGAGATTTTTCAAATTCTTATTGGAATTTTTTTAGAGACTGTAGTACAGATTTTTTTTTATATTCAACTATGCTTTTTTCTGTAATTTCTCATAGTAAATGTGATGTACAGTGATATTTCAGTATTATTTATATACCAATATTTATTCATATTTTGAATTAGCTTTTATTTTATATCTTCAGTGTTTAACTGTCACCGTTTACTTCCCAACATGTCCTCCAATTTATACGACCGACTAAAGTCGTTTTCACAAATCCTCAAATACGTCTCTGTAAAGCGTATTCAACATTTGCTCCCTTATCAGTAACAGGTATCTAACTCAGCCTTAGCATTATGTGTAGGTCAATTAGTAGCGTGTTGCACAGCGGAGTGGTATAATCATATGAACACAGGTTCGATTCCGGAGTACGCATATGTTTTCATTGTATGTTTTTTTTTTTTTTTTAAATATGCACTAGAAATCATGATTTTGCACTATTTCTGTAAGGGGTAGGTTTAGGGTAGGGTTAGGTGTGGTCATATATACGAATTACACCTAGTAAAACACGTTTAAATTACCCTGAAATCGTATAAAAACTCATACGTCATTCGATGACGTCAGATCCAACGCGACACTGTCATTATTTTTACGACCGCTAGAGGGCGCTTAACTTTAAAACGTAAGAATGGATCGTATTTGGTCGATTCAAAAACGTACAACTGGGTCGTATTTTCTTTGAGGACAGTCTCAAATATATATTTTCCCGCTGTTGTTAAAAATTATGTAGGAACAGAGTGCACCTCAAAAGTTCTGACCTTTGCCACAAAAATTATTTTTCATTTCCCTTTTTTCCCTATCACGGTTTTTAGTAATCATCATAAAGAAAAGTCTGAGTTTAAAGATTCCATATTTGGTGGTTATTTTGTGATATAAAATATAAACCGTACAGTGTATTTTCTTTACAGTAAATTTAAACTTCCTTTTTGATCCTTTAATTTTTTTCTTTAAAAAGAGACCAGCCTTAAGTCTGTATTTAAAAGTGTTCATGAATGCTAACAATTTAAGTTAAGTTTTGTTAATTATGTGGTTTTGTCCATTTTTTTTTCATGTTTTTCAGGTTTTATATTTGTTTTAATTTTAATACTTTAACTTAAACCTATTTTAGGTACTTTAACTTGAACTTACTGCATTTTATTTCAGCTAGTCGTAACATTTCTAACATTTCTGTATAGTTTTCAACATTTTCATATAAGTTTTAAGTCTTTCCTCTAATATTTATATTTTATTTTAGCTTTAGTTCAATTAGTAAGAACAATTTTAATAGTTTTTTGTGTTTAGGCTGGACAATATATATTTCTAAATCAATATTTATCTCTCTCTTTATATATATATTTCAATATGTGCATGGTAATTCATTCTGGGATTGCCATTTCTCTGAAAGATAAATGAAATGTTTCCTTAAAATTTGGGCAAAACGTGTTACCTTAAAGTGAATCTGAAGCAAGTTATCTTTTAGAAAATCCTTTGTGTCAGCATCCTTAAAATGCGGTCTAGATAGGCAGCTCACTAAGTGTTAGAACAAAGCTATTTTATCTGTGGAACTCATTAGGGACACTAGGATTCATAAGAACCATCCTGCTTTAATCAGGTTTATATATGCTCCAATAGGCACTACAACAAAAGAGCAATGGGCTTGTACTTTAATAGAGAAACAATCTCTTAATGACTGAAAAGAAAGCATGAAAGTGGGGGAGAGAAAGAGAGAGTGCACTGGTGCAGGTGTAATTCCATTATCCCTCTCAGTAGTGCAACTGCTCCAGGTGTCTGCAGTGCTCGAGAGCAGCAGGGCGTTTCCTCTCATCAAAGCTTCATAATCATCTGAGCTAATGAATATAATAACTGCACAAGTGCAGACCGTGATTGGATGATAGCCCGAGATCAACCCCTCCCATTGATTAGAAGCCTTTTAAAGTGACTCATCCTTTCTTGGTTAATGGGCCATCCAGAAGTAGCTGCTGTGACAGCCAAGATACACACTTACACATACACCTCCACAGAACTGCATGAATATGATACGCTCTGGTGTATTTAATGTGTTGTTTTTTTGTTCTCGTTCTTCCAAAGACTATAGTTCAAATTCTTTTATTAATGTAGTTAAAAAAGGTAAAATGTTTTATATATACACTGCCGCTCAAAAGTTCGGGATTAGTAAGATTTGTAATGTTTTTTAAAGAAGTCTCTTATGCTCATGAAGGCTGCATTTATTTGATCCTAAATACAGAAAAAACAGTAATATTGCAAAATGTTATTACAATGTAAAAGAATGGTCTTTATTTTAATATACTTCAAAATATAATTTATTCCTGTGATGCAAAGCTGAATTTTCATGATCACATGATCTTCCAGAAATCATTCTAATATGCAGATTTTTTTTTTTTATTTATTATTATTATTATTATTATTATTATTATTATCAATGTTGGAAACAGTTGTGCTGCCAAATATATATACAGGTTCAGCTCAAAAAAATAGAATATTGTGAAAAAGTTCATTTTTTTATTGTAACTTATTAAAAAAAATGAAACTTTCATATATTCTAGATTCATAACATGTAAAGTAAAACATTTTAAAAGTAGTTTTTTTTTTATTATTTTTTTTATTTTGATGATTAAAGTGTACAGCTCATGAAAGTCAAAAATCCAGTACCTCAAAATATTAGAATATTTACATTTGAGTTTCATTAAATTACCATCCCTACAGTATAAAGTCATTTGCTGTAATATGTGCTGCTGACCAAGTATTGAGTGCATAAATTAACATACTTTAAAGAACTTGAACTTTTCTGTTTTGCAAATCAGTTTTTTGATTGATCTTAGAAAATTATTATATATTTTGAGATACAGAATTTTTTACTTTCATGAGCTGTAAACTATAATCATCAAAATGAAACCAAAAAAACTTTTGAAATATTTTACTTTACATGTATATCGCAATATTACTTTGCAGTATTAAGTAATTATTTTTTGATCAAATGAACACAGCCTTGATGAGCATGAGAAACTTCTTTAAAAAACATTAAAAATCTTACCCAAGATCTCAAGCTTTTAAACAGTATGTGACCCTGGACCACAAAACAAGTCATAAGGGTAATTTTTTATTTTTTATTTTTTTAAATAAATAAGCTGTCTATTGATGTATGGTTTGTTAGGATGTGACTATATTTGGCTGATATACAATTTAGAATCTGAGAGTGCAAAAAAATTTTTTTTGAGAAAATCACCTTTAAAATTGTCTTTGGTTTTGATATATGTACAGTAGGAAATGTACAAAATATCTTTGTGGAACATGATCTTTACTTAACATCCTAATGATTTTTTGGCATAAAAGAAAAATCAATTTGACTCATACAATGTATTTTTGGCTATTGCTACAAATATGCCCCAGTGACTTATGACCATGGTCTCGCACACACACACACACACACACACACACACACACACACACACACACACACACACATATGTGTGATCCTGGACCACAAAACCAGTCATAAGTCGCTGGGGTATATTTGTAGCAATAGCCAAAAATACATTGTATGGGTCAGAATTATAGATTTTTCTTTTATGCTAAAAATCATTAGGATATTAAGTAAAGATCACATTCCATGAAGATATTTAGAAAAATTACTACTGTAAATATATTAAAACTTCATTTCTGATTAGTAATATGTATTGCTTTAAAGGTGATTTTCTCAATATCTGATTTTTTGCCCCCCCCCTACATTCCAGATTTTCAAATAGTTGTATCTCTGTTGTCCTAATAAAATATGCATAAATGGAAAGCTTCTTTATTCAGCTTTTAGATGATGTATAAATCTCAATTTCGACAAATTGACCCTTATGACTGGTTTTGTGGTCCAGGGTCACATATATATACATATAACTAATAGTTCTCACTACAAAAACAATATATGGATATATTATTGAACATTAAAGAGAAACTGTAAGGAATTGTTTTCTACTGTATTACTGTATGTATAAATGTCCCAGATTTTATAAAAGGGTTGCAGAAATTGCACTCTTGTGGCTTACTGTCCTCAAAAAAGAAAAATGATAATAAAAGAGAGAGATCAAACCACTCTGGTGGTCCATGTGGAGAGAGCTGAAGCTGTTACAGCAGAGCAGGGTATTGTATAGGTAGTGGACGGCACTAGAGAGCGGGTTAAAAGGGTTTTTAATGGGACGCCCATATTCCCAATCCATCTAGCTTCTGTTTTTAACACACGCCTCCACTCGTGCAGACTGCAATAAAGCACACACAGCTACTAAAGCCTGCTCTACACACACACACACACACACACACATATGATGAACACACCCAAGCAAACTACACCATTTAAAAGCACATCATCAGCATCGACCTGATAATGACTGTGGTCATTTTTCATTTGTTTAGTCTTTCTACAGTATCTCTTAAGATTTACAGATTTCTGACTTTGTGTATTGACTGATCGCTCGATTCTCTCTTGCTTATATACCGTGTGTGTGTGTGTGTGTGTGATGGTAAATGATCCGTAATCTATATGAATTGTGTTGTGTGTGGGGATCTGGTGAACTCTGGTGTGGGGTGGAGCTCAATTTGTCCTCTGAAATAGAGCCTGATTGAAATGGCCATAAAATGACACAGGCTTTAATAGCCATGTCATGAAACTCCCCCTCACAAAGCGGGAGGAAAAATCCGCTTGTAAAAGTGAAATATGTCCCTGGGGATGTTTACAGGCCTGAATCTCTGGAGGAGATCAGGTGTCATCAGACTCACCTATCAGTCGACCAAAGCACATATTAAACAACAGATATATCAGTAGATTATTATATTATATTATATTAAATGGCAGAAATAATGTTTGAATAATGTGTGTGTAACATAGATCGCCATTTCCTGACATCAACATGCACACACGACCACAAACACCACACAGTAGCTCACATACTCTGTCAAGCTTCTGCAATCGTCGGTGTGTATAACATGTTTAAATAATGTATAGGATTGCGCGTTTGAATGACGCAGAATATGCTAGTGCATTATGGGGAGATATTTTTAGTTAGATTATGTATGACATAAGTTTGTGTGATCGCTGTGCTCAACATGCATAATACAGCACAGATGTTAGCAGTCAGTGCACTTACATAAGCTTGTCCACAATAGACATGTATGAAATGGAACAGGTGGATACATTTACAGTAGTAATAATTTAATACAAACTACTACAAATACACATAGGCAATCACAGTGAGCAGAGATTGTGTTTTATGGAATAATCTGAAATGAGGTTAAAATGTCTCCAGAGCAACATTGCTGTGATGAACAAACATGTTTTGGTAGATGAAATAGTCCTAGTGAGAGTGTTGGAGGAGTGTGTTGGTGTTTCTTCAACTATGGACACTTTTGGATCTGTCTCGTTCATTCATTCATGCATGCATCCATCCACTCATCCATCCATTTATTTTAAAAAATAGCAATAATAATAGTAATTGGAATAAAATTGTATGTATTTTGTGTATCCTAAAATGCCAAAATACAAATGTATGAATTATTTATTTTAATTAATTGTGTTTGTTTGTTTGCTCATTCATGTATAATTTATTTTAGAAAATATACTTTTTATTAAAAAAATCTTAAAAAAAAGTATTAGCAACAGTGGACATGCGATAGAATTAAGACATATTTGACTTTTTTGTGTATTTTTCTTTCTCAACAAATCTCATTTCCACCACATCTCAAATTATAGACAGTGTTTATTAGTATTCTGCGTGGAAATTGAATTTTAAACACTTTTTTGTAATAAAATGTTGTTTGTTTATTTATTTACTTACCTAATATTTACAAAAATAGTATTTATTTATTTGTTCTGCTTATGCTACATTCATATCGTATGTTTTGTGAATCCTAAAATACAAAAATACAAATGTATGTATTATTTATTTGTTTTTAATACATTTTGTTTGTTAATTTGCTCATGTATCCATTTATTCTAGAAAATATACTTATTAAAAATATTTGGGCTAATAACAACAGTCATATTTGACTTTTTTTTTTCTTAACTAATCCCTTTTTAATCCCTTAACTAAACCACATCTGTATTAATATTGTGTTCCATGGAATAAAACGTACTTTTTTTATTTGTTTGCCTACATTGATTGCTAGCATTTTGTGTATCCTAAAATACAAAAATACTAATTTATGTATTATTAATTAATTGATTAATTAATTTAGTTCGGTTGACCATGCACCCATTTATTTTAGAAAATATACTTAATTGGGCTAATAACAACAGTGGACATGTGATATAATTAAGTAATATTTGACTTTTTTTCTAAACCAATTTATTTAAAAAAAAATTCCACATCTCAATTTATTTATTTAGTAATTTTTAATTAATTTTGTTTATTTGTTTGCTTGATTGTTCGTTTGTTAATGCAGTCATTTATTTTAGAAAATATGCATATAAAAAATATTGGGCTAATATTAACTGAATATTTTAATTAATTTAGTCAGACTTTGAATTTACAAAATATTTGTAATATAAAATATTCTGTTGATGTGTCGTTTACCTTTATTTTTCAATGTTTTCTTCTCACATCACATATTTCACCTCAACCATGCTCTTCACCTTGGTAAGAAGTACTGTATGTTAACGTGATATTCACAAATATTGATATATATTTTGTTATGTTTCATTTTTTATTATTTGAATTATTTATTTAGAATTTTTCACTTTGGCCTTTATATAGTATAACAAATACAATAGTTGACATAAAGAGACATAGGAATCTAAACAATAGCAAAATCAGAGAGAACTGAGTAAATGAAAATTATAAGAAGGGGACACAACAAGACCAAAACACAACACATGGCCTTGCGCCCTCACATTTCTAGCTCTTGTTAAGAACATTATTTCCTGCCACCTCTCTTTTTTTAATGTCCAAGTCTGTACTGCTAAGAAATAATATTAAGAATGTGCTTTCGAACTATAGACGGAGCGATAAAAACCCATTACCTTCAGCAATGTGTCTCTTTATACATCTGGTCTTATGAACAGTCAAACAGGTTAATGGTATATGAGAACATGTGTCTGCATTCACTGCATTGTTTTATAATACCTGCCGGGAATCTGCTTACAGTGTATTGCAATGCAGTGAACAAACAATCAAGTGTACAATGACTAGCCTACTACACACACACACACACAAGCATAGTGAATTCAGTGATATATTAAAGCCATCCAAAAGATCGATAACGAAATGAAAGCTTAAGACCTGCTACTATAACTTCAACAACAGCTTTGTGCTCTTCTCGCTACACTTCTCTGTTGGCAGAATATCTCTTTTATATTTGCTTTATTTCCTCTTTCTTTCTCCCACTGTATCCTATCTGTAGGATATGAAGTATAATTTGATATAGAGAGTTACAGATATTGTCAATCTCCTGAAGATCTTCCTTCCTCCAGAGTTTAGATCCAGCACTGCAATATCACACATGATTTTTCACCTGGATTTATTTACTGAACCCAACACATAAAAACTCCAAAACAGTGTTTTAAGTCAATTATTGGTGTATATTTCAAGCTGTTTCTGCTGGTTTCACGTGAACCTCCTAAAAGCATCTGTGCCCCTGTTTGTAAAACAATTTCACTCATCTTTGTGCATGTGTACATGAATATGTTTATGGAATTGAGGGCTCTTCTTCTAAAAAGCAGATTTTAAAGCTACACCACAGGGGATGCGCCTTCAGAGACATAATGACTGTCAGTTTCCCTACAGACATTTGGAGTCTTTGAACAAGAAACTGTTTGATATATCAGTGTGGGATTGTATAATTATGCAGATAAACTGGCTCTTGAAGGCTGTGTGTTTTGTGCTGGCATATCAAACACCATTGCCATCGTCATCATAATGACCACCAGCAATTACAGTAATGTGTTGTGATATGTTATTCAGAATTTAAATAAGAAAGCCTTTTAAATTCAAATTCCCAAATGAGGAATGAACATTAATAGACCTTAGTCAGGATAGTGTCATATTTAATTTTTGACAGGAATGGAAACAAGGCTGTGAGGGATAAAAGTTTTCTATTATCAGTACATTAAAAGTTGGTCTGTATCTGTTTTTTTAAAGCTTCACTGTGATGTTTTTGGGCAGGATATAAACTTAGAGATCTCAAAAGAGCCCAAGACAGACAGACAAGAGAGCTTTTGGAGACTAAGTGAGCTGTCTTGGTAAATCCGGCAAACACCGTGAAGATATCATTAACATACTGAGCAATTAACAGACATCTCTTGTGGCTAGTAAGGTGCAGAATACAAATCTTTTTCCTTCCATCCTAATGATTTCTGATGCATTAAGCCGGTCTCCCTGCTGTCTTGCGGTCCCACGATACAGGAAAGCCATCGCCCCTCTCATTCCGATTACACAAATATTTGCATTTGGCATTTTCAGCTGATTTGGGCGGCACTCCCTCTGAGCTGCGCAATGTTCCCCTCACAAATTGAAGGTTTTCTGTCTGTAATGACTGAGTAATATAATTCACCCTACTGAGAGGATCCAACATTCACAATATTTACATCTTGACATTTCAATCAGCGGAGTTTGATAAGTTGGTATTAAAACAAGCAGAGGGGAAACCACACAGAAACAGCTCAGCCTCACTGTAAAACAGATTCAAAACTAAAAGAAGAATGCAAAATATTAAAAATCTATCTACACTATAAAATAAATTCCGTAAAATTTATGGTAGAAAACTGGCAGCTGTGGTTGCCAGAGTTTTACCATTAAAAAATATGGTAGTGAAGTCAAATACACCAAATGCAAAAAAATCATCAATCGCATTGTCGAATCAAATCATCGCATCTTGTCATTACATCCTGTTTTTGGTTCATTTAGAAGTATTTGGTCTGTGTTGCATTCATATTTCATTCTAATCACGCCAGAGTTTGTGCCTTGTTTGGTGCACACCATGGTTCAGACGACAGCATTCACACTTACTCAAATGAACCTCACTAACAGATTTCATTTTAATCCAATTTTTAAAGTGTGAACACACCTTTAGTCACATTTTCATCATGCTGTATAATAGTTAAACTGATTTAAAAAATTGCTCAATATTATAATCGCAATGATTGTTGTCATTTGAGAAATGTATTTTTGCATTTCAGGTATTGCACTTTTACCAATAAGCACAAATCATGTGGACTCATACACATGGTTTATTTTACCTCATCTAGTGTACTGATTTATCATAAGCAATGTAAGGCCAGGTTTGCTAACAGCTTGCACCAGTGCAAACCATCTTTTGGTGTTAAATTAGCATGCTGTCAGGATTTGCTAAAGACACATAGTAAAGAATTAGCGCTAAAAAGTTGTGGAAACAGTTATTTTTGCACCTGAACTTACTGAATATGCTTTTGTAGGAGTTTCCCTTTTTAGAAGCAAAATTTAGAGTGTTAGGAGAGTGTTAAAATGAATCACGCAGCGCGATTTTCAAACATTTACACTTGTCAAATTACTGGTATTTGCACCATTATTTAACGCCCCAAAAAGCATGTCTTAAAGCAGGTGGTAATTTGGCGATAGTTTGCACTGGTCATTATGGAAATTATCTGTCTGCGTCTGTGTTCTTTACTGTGTGTGTTGTTAGTAAATCACACACAAAATTTTCCCAATCTGGGCTTTTATGGAATTGCACTCTAATTTTCCCTGTTTAGTAAATCTGGCCCTTAACATATAAATTAATATCAAAGACTTAGATATACACTCTTTCTGTAAACATTATAAAAACTGGTAAAAAAAAAAAAAAAGTGACAGTGACGTTCCTAATAGTAATTCCAATAATTCTCACATGGAGATTGCTAAACTCCAGCTTGGTGTTATCAGATCATTGCCTGTGCTTCTGCAATAAAGACCGAGCATGTGCGCATGGTTGCCAGATTGCAAAAATTAAGCAAAACACCCAGGCAGAAAATATAACCTTTTAACAGAATTACTGTGGTTTGGGGATTTGAATTCTTGATATCTGGCAAACTCACTCATAAAAACTTGCATAGTAGCAGCGTGTACAGCGTTCTGTATTAATATTTTGTCTCCTTCTTTCGACAGTAATGAAAATAAAAAGAGAATTTGGTATAGTTTTTCTTAAAATACATATATATATTGTCACAGTTATAATTTAATGACCTTGTTATCATCTTATAAACTCGTTTTAGTCATGAAAAAAAGCATAGATAGATAGATAGATAGAAATAGGAAAGTGTCAAATACAAAATTGAAAGCTAGAAATGAAAACCCTGGACAAGAGAGAAGGAAAGGGAGAGAAAGGAGAAAGTGGGAGGTGAGAAAGCGAGAAATGAAGAGAAAGAAAGAATAAAGAAACATAACTCCCCTAGGACAAACACACACTCCCAGACCCCCTGACCCGAACTCCTCTCAGGCGCTGTTTGACAGTATGTGTGTGAGAACAACGCCTGCGTTCAAATCTTCAGGGGCCATATTGTGGAATCCCATCATGTTGGGAACACAGAAATGAAATGCCCTGTCAGTGCAGTTAGTGAGATGCATGATGAGAAAGAATATGGTTGAAAGAATCGTTTCTCAGCTGAGAAGTCGATCTCTCGGGACGGTTGACATTTTCACATTTCGTACACACACACATACACGCACAGCACAGGCTGTTGACCAGCAGCGTCAGCCCCCATTTTGACCCAGTCAGGATGGATTAATCTGATGTGAGGTAATGTGTGCGGAGTTTGAATTGATTGGCTGTTTCACCCTGCAATGCCCATCTACTGAAGGACATAGCCATTTCAAAAGCAACATAAAACATGCTCTGTTCTGAAGGATATTTCATTCCAGCACTCACAAGAATTTCCTCCTCCAACTAGCTAAAGGTCATTCCATTCTAACACTGTTGTAACATTTGATCATGTTGGTTGGTTCATCTTAGTCCTTTACAACACAGTGCTTAGCCTGTTCCTCATGTTCTGTTGCCAGTCAAGGTTTGTCCACACAAGGTCTGATGCTATTAACACTAGAACTACCAAGGCAGTCATTTTGACCGTTTTTAAATTTTGCAGTGTAATAACTTTGTAGAAGTAAAACCCACATAACTATAATTCCTTGACTTTTCTTAAATGTCTGTATATTTCATACTAACATTGTTATTGTATTAAAATTACAAAACACAAAAGAGTTCTACCAGTAAGACTCGGGAGATGAAATTAAGGCTCAAAAGAATTTATTTAACAATGCTGATATAAAATTATAAGTTTGGCGTAGGCCCCGTCTGAAGCTTGAATCCGACGTAGTGGATTCCGGCTAGCACTGCCGAGACGAAGGCAGGAGAGGAGCCTACCCCCCCGTAGACAGGGCCAACCTGGTGGTGGTGGGGAGGATGGAGGAGAATGTCAGAATCGGTTTCTGCAAACACAAAGAAGGATGAGTAGAGAGCTTATATATACACACACGTGAAAGACAGTTATTGGCTGGATCTGATTGTTCTATGTGACGTGGCATTGAGTCTTCCAGGTAGAACCTGCGCTAGAGCTTCCATTTCTTAGTGTTTCTACCTTAAATGGCCAAATCGGTCAAAATGACCGTTCGCATTACAGACGTATATCCTAATTTCAAATTTGTGTCTTTTTCCCGTGGATGAAAATGTGCATTTCTGCTGCCTAGCAACTTTTGTTATAGTTGTTTTTTATATGCTATTGCTAAGCTAAAATTCCCGTTCATAAAAAAGCCAGATGGACACCTCCATTTCGACAACTGCTGTCATTTAATCTGCCACCTTCCAGGTATGTTAGGCTGATCCGAGATAACTATAGACTGGCTGTTATCAATAATAGCATACTTCATTGTGCTGACAAATTAGTCCATATTATTATTATTACTCTAGTGCAGTGGTTCTCAAAGTGTGGGGCGCGCCCCCCAGGGGGGGCGCAAGAGTATTGCAGGGGGGGCGCGGTCCATCTGCAGAAAAATTAAAAAATAAAAAAAAGTCGGGCGTAACTTAGAATGGGAGACGGATTGGTCTGTGAAAGCAACAAATGAAGTCGCACAGACCCAGGCAGGTGCTAGTCGTTCAAAAGCTAAATGCAGAAAATATGAGGAGACGTATCTTAAACACAGCTTCTCTGCGTCTACACCGGACGCTACAGTTTTCACGTCGCAACAGCTCTAAACGGGACGCAACAAAACTACCATTGTAAACATGCTGTCTATACTCAATGTGGAGCGCGATAAATCCCCGACATTAAGCTGATGCCTTTTTTTGTTTATGACGTACTGACACAAAGTTAAAATGATTTGCAACGTTCGCTTTGTTGCGTCCAGTGAAGAGCTTTTGCGCTGTGACGCGACGCGACAACTGTAGAGTCCGGTTTAGACACGGTGACTTAAGTTTATAATGGGTACTGATTAAAATAGGTTCTACTGTATTTTGCCGCTCGCGTCTGGTGTAGAAACGGTGTTAATTGCGTAGGTGAGGAGGAAAGGTCTGTATGTGTGTGTGTGTGTGTGTGCCCTATGCCTTGGGGACAGCATAAAACAGCAAAAATAAAAGTAATACAGTTATTCTCTCAGTGCTATTTTAAGTTTCAAGTGTTGCAGATGTTTTTTTCCCTTTTAGATTTTTACAATTAAAAAAGCATTATTTTTTTTTGTAATGGTAATAAAATTATTTGTTAGTCTCGGGTGGGATGGAAATTCGGGAAGAAGGGGGGCGCCAGATTTTTTTATACGTTTAAAGGGGGGCACGACCAAAAAAGTTTGAGAACCACTGCTCTAGTGTAATGCTACACTGTAAAAAAAAAATCTGTAAAATTTACGGTAAAAAACTGGCAGCTGTGGTTACGAGTTTTACCGTAAAAAATACGGTAACGTTTTACAGTTTATGGTTTTCAGTTAAATTTACAAGTAAATGCCGTAATTTCAACTGATATAATTGTAATGTACCCATCTGTTGAAGAACTAAAATCTGTTTTATACCTTTGTAATACACTGATAACCACCAAAACCAGGTGGTGATGAGAAAGTCACATGATAAACTAAAGCCCATCACAAGCATCTTTTTAAATATTAACATATATAGAAGGTGCACCGTGTCATTCACACAAACATTACACACCATCATGGAACACACATGAAACTGAAATAAACTGAAAAATGCAATAAACATTCATTTAGCAACATTCGATGTTGCATACAACCCTAATGTACAAACCTGCAAAGAAAAAGCTAAGAAGAAAGAGTTATTTCAACAAGAAAACATCAAATTTTAAAAAATGTAATGCAGGGAATTCTCGGTTATTCACTGTAAATTTTACAGTGTTTTATCATTAACCATTTAATAGGTTTTTACTGTAGCATTTTTACAGTTTTTACCTGTTAAATTCACTGTCATTTTTACAGTGTATAGCTAATGTTTATAGGCCAATCTAATTTTAGCCCTGACAAAACAGATATCATGGAAAAAACAAACTAATTACTTACATTATTATAGGCTTATATTACAAAAATGATCGCATTTTTAGAGTGATGACAATAAAATATGACGACAGACATTTAAAGCTTTAGCTTAAAACATTAATAGAAGCTTTGAATGTAAATGCCATGGCATTAAGATCAGTCTAATATGAACAGTCAGAATGACTGCTATGGCCATTCTAGTAGTTATAGAATTCCAGTAGTTCTAGTGTTAAATGACACAAAAGTATAGAAAAAAAAATCTGTGCTGAAACTATTCACAACAAATCCAATTCAGAATTTTTGTACAATGCAAAACTGTATTTATTTAATCAGCATTTATTTTGTTTTGTAAAGAAAAGTTCCTTAAACAAGATATAATATGCAAATAATAAATATAAAACTAAAATATCTTGAAAAAAGTAATACAGTATAGATTTTTTCACTATAGTTTTTTTTATTTTTCTAATAGTAAAAAAAAAAAAAAAACATGCTATTTGAGATTTGTTTACCTTTATTTAAGATAAAAAGTTTTAAGGATGTTTAAAAAAGTCCAGTCAAACGTTTTTTGAACAGTAGGATTTTTAATGTTTTTTTAAGTATTTTTTTCCTGTTTAAAATAACTGTTTTCTATTTGAAAATATTTTCAAATGTAATTTATTCCTTTATTATTCCATTATTATTATTATGTTGAAAACATTTGAGTATATTTTTTCATTTTTCATTGACTAATAGGAAGCACTTTTCATCCAATATAAAGCATCCTTTCTAAATAAAAGTTTTAATTTCTATAATTTCTTTCCCCAAAAATCACTCCAAGATTTTGAATAGTATAATGTTACAAAAGCTTTTTATTTCATATAAATGCTGATCTTTCTATTCATCAAAGAATCCTGAAAAAAAAGTACTCAACTATTTTAAATATTGATAATAATAATAATAATAAAAATGTTTCCTGAACAGCAAGTTAGCATATCACAATGATTTTTGAAGGATCATGTGACACTAAAGACTGGAGTAATGATGCTGAAAATTTAGCTTTGATCACAGGAATAAATTACATTTTAAAATAGATTCAAATAGAAAATTACTTTAAATACTAAAAACATATTTCAAACTTGTACTGTTTTTGCTGTTCTTTGGATCAAATAAATTTAGGCTTGGTGAGCAGAAGAGACTTCTTTAAAAAATCTGACTGGTAGTATTTTTACGCAGATTAATTGCTCAGCATCCTAACAAACATAACTTCTGAATAAAAAATTAACAACTACAGTCCATTATTTCACATCCAGTGTGAAGAAGTTCATAGGGATCTAATATTTTGTTTAAAATGTCATTGTTGCGAATAGGCCTTTACGCCAATTCCATCTCTCTGCATTTGCATGTTTATTATTAGTTATAGAGGAAGTCCAGCAACAGAAAGTGTGCATATCCAATACCTTCACATAAACTGATTGGAACAAACAGCTTGCTTTTGAAAAGCAACTTGCTTTCATGACCAATAAATCTGGAACAAGCGAGTGAGATTTGGAATTGAGGGCCCAGCACAGATTTAGAGGTTTTATTTTGGCCGATATAAAAAAAAAAGTGCCCCAAAGCTGCAGTATCGATCCATGTGCAAGTCCACATAACTGTCTCTGTACTAACACTCCCTCCACAAACAGGGATCAGAAACTTTATACCACCTAACAGTTAGAAGAGTATTCCCCGTAAACACAACGGCTGATGCTAAAACCCGCTCTGGCCATTAAGGAGCATGTTCAAAAGCTCAGACTAAATTTCAGCTGAAGCCTCTGGTGTTTGTAGGGTGAAACCCACTAAGCTATACTGATCCACAATAAACTGTTTTGAATGCCTTAGACAAGGTGGGTGGATTGAGAAAGATCAAGAGCGATCTTTGAAAAAATGAATTCAGACATTTGTTTTCTACTCATTATCAGCGTTTTTCTCTTTTCTCTAATAGAACTCTGTGTTTTTCGGTTTCGGTTTTCACGTTTCAAAGGCATGTCTACAAATTTCAAACACTTGGAAAGAGAAAAACACTTTTCATTGACGGTGATATTGAGATGGTGAAGATCTCTGCTAGAATTTCAATCATTTTGACGGCCTAGCAAGTAGCCGTCGGGCACCCAGAGTGGTTCTGTTATTAATTTTTTGGATATGTCTTCTTTTCATCTCTGTGACCCTCAGAGCTTTAATTAAAGTTCTCAAAAAAATCCTGGGCAAAGCTTGTATGTTTCCTGTATAAGAAAAACAGGCCTAGATACTTTGGACAGCTTAAAGTAGCTAGAAATTATGGCTATCAATTAATCATTTTAATACATTTCAAATAGTTATATACACTCTTAAAAATAAAGGTGCTTCACGATGCCATAGAAGAACCTTTTTGTCTAAATGGTTCTATTAACCTTTGAAAAAAATGGTTCTTTGTGGAACCAAAAATGGTTCCTCTATGGCATCGCTGTGAAGAGCCTTTTAAAGCAAGTATGTGAAGAATGTATACGATAAAGAATTAGCACAATTAATCATTCCTCCTGATCTGTATGCAAATCCATAATAAACAATAATCTTACAGTGTAAAAAAAATTATTTCAGAATGTAAGCTGTATATAAAAAGAATATTAGAGTATTTCAGTCTATGAACTGTACTTCGAAATGTCACGTTTAATTCAGTGTGTTACTTGACATTTCTTTGTAATGAATTGTGAAATTTACTAGCAATTTACTAGCAAATATTGTTTCTACATACATTTTTTTCAGTGTTCTACAAATATACAAGTTAAACTACTTTTAACTAAAAAACACAGAGAAAACACGAAACACTGAAATGTCCTTAAAAAAAGTAATTAAATTGAAATAAAACGAAAAAAAGAAAGATGTGATTTTATTAAATTAATTACTAAATTATTTACTACATTTATTGAAATGATCTTATTGAAATTAATTGATTAACAACCCAGCTATAAATATTGCATAAAGCAAAGCTGTACATGGCATAACAGCAGGACAATATGTGCATGTGGTAACAGACTATGGTGAAATGACTGACTGCAGGTGTGCCTGTGTAAATGAGATGCTGACTGCAATGTCATTCAGAGACAAATGTTCTTATGAAATGTGTGTGTGTTTTGTTGCAGTGCACGTGAAGGCTGGCACATGTGAGGTGATTGCAGCCCACCGCTGCTGTAACAGAAATAAGATTGAGGAGCGATCGCAGACGGTTAAGTGTTCCTGCTTCCCAGGACAAGTCGCTGGAACAACAAGGGCCGCACCCTCCTGTGTGGATGGTAAAAATGGACCTTCAATTAATTTCAGTTGTTTTCAGGCAAATAGTGATGAGTTTTTTTTAAATAATATAGCCTAATTCACATGTTTGTTTGTGTTGAAAATAACAACAATGACTTAAAGGAGATATTGGATGCCTATTTTCCACAAGTTTGTATGATTCTTCAGCCTGGTCTCTTTGTTTATACATAGGTATTTATGCATAGCAGTTAGAGGCACAAAACGTACATGTTTGTACATTTTTATCAATGCTAAAACGATTTAGACGTATTTCAGCATTTAAAACATACAAATAGCTACGTATTTTTAGCTAAAAAACAAAATATTTGTTTATTATTTATTTCATTAAGATATTCGTATCAATGCCTTTTTATCATTTTATTAATAAGCAATTTAGATTTTTAGCCCACTTAACCTACCCCCAAACCTAAACCTACCCATTTTATAGCAAATATGCATTTTTATCATTTTTATTAATACGCAATTTAGATTTTTAGCTCCCTTAACCTACTTCCAAACCTTAACCTACCCATTTTATAGCGAATATAAAAGGATATAAACATATCTGACCAAAATATGCAGGGAAATTACCATTTTAGCAAAAATATAGCATAAAAATATTTTTATAGTCTCTAATCCCACTGCTACCTCTAAACCTAACATTAACCATAACTCTCTTTGTACAGTAATAAAGAAAAACATGACAGACAGAAAAGTGCAATCACAATCATTTATTTATCACAAAAATGTCTACAGCTGTACCAAAAAATAATGTGATGCGTTTGCAGCTGCAGTTCTCTATGGTGGAATACAGTAGGTTTGTTTGAGGTGCAGAGCAGAATTTAAATCGTTAATCACTAAAAATATTATCCAGATTATTATCCTGATCCACTCCATAAAGGCGCCCGCGCATCATTCAGATTTTTATTTTGTAATTATGATGCATGGTCTGTGTATTTTATGGTGCTGTTAGTTCACAGCATGTTGGAGAAAACGACTTTTGTGTCCCACCATGGCAAACAAAGTTAATATTACATGAATGATCAAACAATTGCAGAAATGTTATTTATTTTAAGGTTTTAAAGTGTAGACTTGTTAACATTATGTAGACCTATTCTTGGAAACAAGCTGGCAGTAGAAATCACAGAACGTAAGTAGAAGTAAACGATTAAACTATTTAATAATGCAATTGAAAACATAAGGGCATTGGTATGACAAATAAAAACAACAATAATAATGAAAAGAATGCCACAATTTCAATATTCATAAGGATTCGTTTTTAGGTGTCGTCAAAACGTCAGTATTGTACATTAAAATGCTAAAAATACGTCAGTATTTGTAAGTTTAGATGCTGTAAATACGTCAATATTGTACGTTTTAGTGTCTGGAAAAACGTAAGTAAATTTACGTTTTGTAGACCCACATTTTACGTAAAATACATACGAATTATCATGAGATCACGTTGGATTCTTTACGGTCTTCATGAAATGTCTACAACATATTTTGGTTAAATTTCCTTCAAACACCCTTTTTACCTTGTCAAAAACAGCTCTGTTCACAGCGAGCTGTTTCGGTGTATGTCTCTTTAAATTATAATGAGCTACTGCTCACCCCGCCCCTCTCGTGTTTTGTGTATTCGTTAGCACGTTAAGATCAAAAACAAAATGAATCCACTGCATCCTCATTAGCTCTGATGTCGGGAAAAAAATAAAGACACTTATGTTCACTTTTACATCCAACTGCAAAACGCGAAGAAAATGGTGGACAGCATTTAGTGTTTGGATGAACTGTAAGGTTTAGCAAATGCATCCCCATAAATATAAGGGTCAAATAAGAAATAGCTTCCTGCATTTTTTCATTCTTTTACTCCCCCTCTCTCTTTTTCTCTCATTCTCTGTCTTTCGGTCTCTTTGTCTCCCTCAGCTGTCTGGCTGTTTCATTTAATATTGTGTCAACACTGTCCACTTGACAGAGAAATCGATCGTTATCTTATTTTGCCTGACTGTAAGCTCAGGAAAAAATAGCTCAAGTGTCTCTACACACAGCGCTCTGCGTGAGAGGAAATGTCAAATAAGCCATGTTTCAGCCCATCTCATGCTTCATTCTTTCTCTCTGTATCATCTCAAATAGCTCCTCATCTGTTTGGCATTTTCCTGCTACTGAGCTGATCTATGATCCTCTGTATTTAAAGGGGGTCATATCATTTTTTTTTTTTTTTTTCCATTTTCCATTTTATTTCCTTCCCTGGAGTCCACTTACAATTTTTAACCAAGACACTAAAATACTCTTTATAGGTCTTAAATTTTAATACAATTAATTACAATAATTATATTAATAGATTTGCACACACTTCACGGTTTGGTCAGTTACCCAGATGCGCGGCCATATTGGAGATACTCAGATGTAAACAACAGATTGCATGGTTAATGTACTACTGAATGTGTTGCTCTGCTAATTTATGCTGTCTTAACCACAGAAAAAATGTGTGGAAGCTGCTAAATCATATAGAGAAGGACTTAGTAAGCAGAAAAGGGCACAATATTTTGACAAACTAAATATAACTGGTGGTAAAGATATGTAAAAGCAGTATAAATTAAGATATCAGCCTAATATTTCACCTACCTGACTGGAAATGATAACAAACACGAATGTTGTCAAGATTCTTGCCATGGAAATCTTGGTTCAGTTTGGCCAACCACAAACGCCCTTTGTTCCTCAGACAGTTTTTTGCAGTCTTCTCCGGATTTTTTTATAACTTTTGGCAGTCCATAGTACTCCAAATGTTTTTCCTAGTCCGAACGATTAGTACAGCCTAAAACATGACAATAATTGACCATTTTCAGCAACACTAATCAGCAAAATATGCAAGTTTCATTCGGTTCAGTGGCCAATTGACGATGGTGTAAAAATATTCTATTAATTACTGCTGGGTGAAAGATGGATGCCTTTGGTTGTTGTATCATATCTTGCATCATAATTAGTACATTTTTAAGATGCCGTGTTAATTTGAAACCCCTGCATTTAGTTGTGCTCCATCCAGCTGTTTTTGAACACAAGTACACATCCTGCTTAAGTACTTATCCTGTACTACATGATTTAGTGAAGCATGTTGCCTTTAGTAGTGTACATGTCAGGGAGCATGATTATATGCTTACATTTTTTAATTAAGTGCACTAAATTAACAAGTTACATTGACAGCACTAGTAATTTAGTTGTTCATGCCAATTTTCCACCCTTTATCCAACCCTCAGAAATTAACAGGCTGCTTTTGCTGTGACCTCTAATGACCTCCGTTATGATTAGCTAACAAGCCTGTGAAAAGCATTGTGAAAAGTATGGATGTGCCTAAACAGTGAATCTGTATTTGGAAAGGCGCAAAAACCTGGTAGCCTGTTATATTACAGTACATAAAAAGCAAGTGTGCATTCAAAAGTGATTTCAGTGTCTATTTTTAATTTAGTACTGACCTGAATAAGATATTTCACATAAAAGATGTTTACATATAGTCCACAAGAAAAATTAATAAGTGGATTTATAAAATTGACCCCTTGATTCTGAATACTGTGTTGTTACATGAATGATTTTTTTAGTGATAGTTGTTAGTGAGTTTTGTTTGTCCTGAACAACTGCCTGCTGTTCTTCAGAAAAATCTTTCAGGTTCCATAAATGTTTTGGTTTTCCAGCATTTTTGTGTATTTGAACCCTTTCCAACAATGAATGTATGATTTTGAGATCCATCTTTTCACACTAAGGACAACTGAGGGACTCATATGCAGCTATTACAAAAGGTTCAAAAACTCTCTGATGCTTCAGAAGGAAACAAGATGCATTAAGAGCTGGGGCAAATGTACACATTCTGTTCAAAAATGTTTAAACAGAATGTGTACATTTTTCTTATTTTGCCTAAATATCATATATATATATATATATATATATATATATATATATTTTCCATTTAGTACTGCCCTACAGAAGATATTTACATGTTTCCCAGAAGACAAATTAAGTTAAATTTACCCTGATCATCAAATTCAAGAAGTTGTCAGAAATAATTAACATGCAGATTCTGAAAGGGGGGGTGTAAATTTTTGACTTCAACTGTACTGTATAATTACCCAACGGTATAATTGTGAGACAAAGCATTGAAATATATTTGTTAAAAACTTGTGTTTAATCCCTTTAGAGGTCCCGTAGTACATGTAATTTCCTTTCAAAACATGGTATTCGTATTCAGGCACATCACTATTGAAAAGACAATGTGCACTGGAATTGTTTGTGACCTACACATTTCTAACGGTGAGATTCTTCAAAAGATTATGCAGAGGTGTGGGTGCTACAGCACAACATTTGCCTAATTTGTTTTTTCTCCATTTCAAGATATGGCCCCTATACTTAGTGGAAGTGAGTGAGTGAGTGTGTGTGTGTGTGTGTGTGTGTGTGTGTGTGTGTGTGTGTATTTTTACTAACCTTAGTGTACTTGTTCATGTTCCCTGTGATGTGTGTGTAGCATCTATAGTAGCTCAGAAGTGGTGGTGTCAGATGCAGCCATGTTTGGATGGTGAGGAGTGTAAAGTCCTGCCCGACCTCACAGGCTGGAGCTGCAGCACAGGAAACAAGGTGAAGACCACCAAGGTTAGTGTACATTTCCACACACACACACACACACACACACACACACACACACACACACACACACACACACACACACACTTTAAAACAAGAGGGCTATCCTTGTTTGGGATGCAGTAACTTGTCAGGGTGCAATGAAATAAATAAGCACTATTGCTTTAGAATGTGGCTAAATTGTATCTAGATTTTGAAACAAAGCCTGTTTCTCCTTCATTCAGTGACCTAATTCTTGTTGTTGTGAACACGCTCTGTACCATACCTTAGGAGTTCATGTGGAGAGAGTCTGAAGTTTGTTGGAACTGACATCAAACACAGTACAGCCTGATTTAGGGAAAAAAAGAAGAACAAAACAGAGAAACAGAGACAACCCCTTTTTATCCTGCCAATAAAGCTTCTTGAATTTTGACAAAGAGAGACGGAGACAGAGAAAGAGAGAGACAAGCACAGCAACAAACACACAAGCACTTATGTTATGAGTGACAGATGTGAAGCGACTGACTGAGACTGTTCTCAACAGAAAAAGTCAAAGGCAGAACAAAGCAGTAAGTAAAATGAAGTGACCAGAAGACTTGATGTCAACATTTATTCTGATCTCTAGTCACTGGAGAGCAGGGTACAAAATGAACTCTTGTCAAGTGGAAAATTCAAGGAAAATTGTTTTAAAATGTTTTTACTTTAGCAACCAAAAATGCACTATGCATTAGGCAATTTTATATTTTACTAACCTAACGCATAATACATATTCAAGGCCAGTAAGAATATATATTACATGTATTTCTGGAACATTTTGTCAGTTTACCCGACAAATGATAGCTGTGACAGAAAGTTAATTTTGGACTCTGCTGGAAAGGACATATCCAGGACTCGCAATCCAATTATGCACACACAACTACATATATTATTCTTATTACAATATTAACCGGTAAAATGTGTATTTTCCATACACTGCAGTTATGAATATTGAAACTTTTCCAATTAAAAGTTTGGACAGATATATATTCTCTAGACTAACTTAGCCTCTACTCCGTTTTATTGTAGAGAACAATACATGGAGACATTTCTGGAGACTTTTCATCCATTACTGAAAAATGAGTCATGGTGATTTAAATAACATATTAAAAAAAACTAGAGGAGAACAGAGGAGAAGGAGAAGAAAGGCTAGGGTTTGATCAATGACTGATACGCTATTCTGTGCCATCATACCTCTCATAACATAAAATACACACATAACACTGATCCATATTTCATCACAGTGAATTCATGTGAACCTACATGTGTGTGATGAAGTGTTTTTGAATGTGTGTGATGTTTCTTTAGATGTAGTGAGGTCTTCATATATAAATGAAAAAAAGGCCCAAGGAATAGAAAGAACACAAGTGTGTGTGTGTTAAAATTAGTTCTTATATTACTTTGGACCAAGCACACACACACACACACACACACACACACAAATTCTATCACTGTCTCTCTGTAGGGAGAATTTGTTCCCTTAACGCAGAAAAAATATGACCCAAAATTTATTGTTAGTCATACCTGCAAACAATAAAATCATAAAGAATTGTGTCTCTTTTGGCTTGGGTCCGTAAGCAGCCACCTGCATAGCAACACCCAAAATACCCTACAGCCTCATGGCAGTACTCACATTTTCTTTCGGGTTATGTTACAGCATGCATATTGTCTTTTTATATGAAAAAAAACAACAACTTTTTGAATCATTTTTGCCTTTGAGAACATTCCCAGAGGTTTTATCAGATCTTAAAAAAGTATAGCTACATAAACCCACACAAACACATTAATTCTCATTACAGATGCAACTGTGCTCAGAATGAGACCTACAGCAGTGAACCTTCGTCTCTTTAACTCAGTCTGAAATGTTTTAAAGTGAATTCACTTCTCTGAGTTTGTATTCAGTATTGGACCACATGCTGATCGAAACTTTTAGCCGAGATTAATAAGTGAACTTGCATGCAAACGATACCTCACATTAAAAGAAATAGGAATCAAAGGAAAGAAGCTGGAGATCAATGCCAATCAATTACCAAGGACCTACAGTGTAGGTTTGTAAGACTGTAAGAATGTAAGAGAGCTGCTTTGGTTACATCGGTTGTAGGGGTTTATAATGATCGATCAGCATGGTGACTGTTCGTTTAATGCCAGCACACCTCTAGCAACATAAACCTTGCCAAAACTAAAAGAGACACCGGGAAAGAGGAAGACTGAGAGGGTGGATCAAGTATCGGGCATCGTGCCATGCCACTCTCCTCAGTCGTCCCTCTGTGCCAACTTGAAAGGCATGGTGCCAAGTTCTAAATGAATGAGTTTGCTTGGGCGCCAACTGTTTCACCCACAGCTCCAGCGGACCATGCCCATCAGCGGCCAGGACAAGAAGTCTTGCAGATAAATGTCAAGCATTAATGAAATCGGTACTAACAGAGATGGAGATCCAGACGACTTCTTCCTCGGCCATATAGTTCATAATGAATCGTATTTTTGGGTGCTGGTAAACAGGTCCAGATGTGTCTAATGGGAAAATACCAAAATGTCAAACCTAAATTCTTCCTTGTTCTATATTTCAGGTGACTCGATAGTTCTACGCTCTGAGGAACCGCCAGACCCACCCTACTGGGGACAAAAGTGCTGAAAGTGAAGACTAACTAGAGACAGCATTGAGCTTCAGCTAACAGGATCGATCAGTATTAGTCATATGAAGATTATTTGCAATCAAAACGTCTGAGGAACAGACAGATCTCCAGAAATATATCCACCATAAACATTAGGACCATCCTGAAGTTAATGTGTCCTCCTTAACGGATCCCCTGGCCTTCCGGACGCTCATTCTTCTGGGTGTGGATCCATAATCTTTGGAATGTGTTGGCTGGGGGTTCTCGATGTACGTACGCAGTTGTTGTTTTTTTTTTTTTTTTTACAGAAGATGTTTGGATCATCTACACCAGTGCAGCCCAATGGAGTTTAAGCTTATCAGCAACATGCTCTCTTTCCTTGTCCTTCAGTTCTTCAGACAATACCATAACCATTCCTGCTCTACCTGGCCAGAAGTTCCGACCATTTCTTGTGGAATCCTTTAAACAGCATTTAAAGATGTAAAATCAATCTGGACCTTTAACGGACTCATCTTCTGTATATTTGTTTGTTTCTAAATTAAAGCTTTTCAACCCCACAGTCTGAAACAACAGATTAGATGTACCAGTATATTCTAGAAAATGTAAAAGTGTAAAAGATGTTATTCTCAAAACAAGCAGAATAAAATTTAAAGGTTATCACTTTTATTATCAATGTTTTTATCCAGCCTGGTAACTGCTATTGAGTACATGTGTCAGTATTATATTCAATAATTAAAAATGTCGAAAATAATTTTTCTCCGTACTCTGATTTCAGAGGCTGCAAGCTAGTGAAACCTAATGGCTTGGTTGTGCCGCAAATAACATGATTTATTCAGTTTTCCTCCGCCGATACTGATACGCAGGAAAATAACACAATCAGCATTATATATGTATCATGTTTTCTGACCTTTACGCCTTAAGACAAAACCACATTCACTCCAAATGCACACCCTCATGTTTCAAAAGGAGCTAAAATAACTCTTTGCAGTGTAAATATACCACCTCTCTCTGTCCTTCCCTTTCTGACAACAAAATGGATTTGTATTTGTCTAATCGAATGCTCAAATCTGCTGAATGCACATGCCATTTAGCTTTGAGAAAATCTTGAGTGCGTTTGCGCATGTCATTAAGAGATTAGAGAAATTAGCTCAAAATAAAATTCATTAATACCTTCCACAGCGGCAGCATGGAGAAAGAAGGCACAAAGAGAGCTATTTGAAAGTGAAATGATGCATAGGCAGTGCATGGAGATGCATGCTGATATCATAATACATGATATCATGAAACACACACCCAGAGGCGCACATACACATACTGAAGCTCACCGCAGCAGAAATTCCCCCCGCACAACAACGAGACTGTGAGTTTTAAAATTCAACGGAACATTGCGGAATAATAATAGGCGCCGCTCACTTCTGAAGCATATGGGATTGTAGGGCTACCTTGAATCAGTAGGAATCTGGCAAAATACAAACAGGTGAACAAAGCTGCACGCACGTATTGTCAGGCGCTGCCACCGCGCCGTCTTTCTCTCATTCGCACACACCAGGAAATGACACGTCACCCTGGGATGTAGGTGTTGAGACTTGGTGCCGCTTATGCAAATACAACTTGCAGATTTAATGAAGTCTGACGGCAGAGGGAAAAGGCCAGGAGAGATACCATGCACACTCTGACAGCACCGACGAAAATAAAATGTGAGCTAGATGAATAAATAAGAAAGAAAGAAGATGAGAGAGAGAGAGGGAAAGAACCATACTGCATTTGTTGTGACTGTGCGCGTGCACGTACCAGGTAGGCTACTGTATATTGTATGCGTGTATGAAAGTGAGCATGTACAAAATACATTAAGGGGGAGGGGGGGTACAATGGTGTTTCGTATATTCAGAGTTTTTTACAGTGTTAAAGAGTTAGATTCTCATGCTAAACATGGCCAAAGTTTAAAAAAATAATTTCGACGAATGACTGAGAATTTCTTTGCCGAAAATCTTACTTCCGGGTTGGTACAAGTTTTGGCTGTTTTTTTTTTTCGATTGTGGCTTTAATGACGTAGACAGTGGTGGAACTCCTTATATGAGCATTACTCCCAGAAAAGCGTGCCTGCGGCGCCCGCTCTCATGGCGGCTAGACCGTGAGAGAGAGCGTGCACATCAACGCGGTTCATTCGGCTGCACTCAGTGCACTGCTGCAAGGGATTTACTCGGGAAGAATGTCTCTAAAGAAGTGTGGTTATGGTTGTAAGGCAAAGATAACTTTGCTCAGCTTCCCGAAGAACCCAGCGTTACGTGAACAGTGGATGCAGTTCCTTTTTCCGGGACAGCACTGGAGTTTAGTGAGTGTTTGCTGACGAACGTTTCATATACAAGGCCCAGTTCGACGCTGGATTTGCACATTGTTTGATACTGAAAGATGGAGCGGTCCCAGCTATAAAATATCCCGGTCATGATTCAGAACTGCAGATGGTACGTGAAACAGCATCAAATGTGTGTTTTATTGGCAATCCCAGCGCATGTGATCGTCCAACTTCGCTCCGTCCACGCTGCGCCTCCAGAAGCTTGGGTTTTTCCCGAGAAAAGCGGAAAGCTGTATTTTTCTTTTAGAAATATGATAAAACTAAAGACTTTTTGGAGATAATAAGGATACAGTACTACTCTGTAGGTACTCAGGAATAACATGAGATTAGGTGAAACTGTGTATGTTATGTACCCTTTAATGCACAGAGAGGTGAGACACCAATTTGTAATATCAAACGGCAAAAAGAGCTGTTTTGTGCAGCTAAAAATAGCTAGACACGGATAAGCCAGACCAATAAAATGTACAAATGGCTGTGTCCGTTCTTACGAAAAAATAAGGTGGATACAATTAGTTCTGGTTTTCGAATCCAATTGGACTAGGGGTGTTTCAAGGAGTTTCTCTTTCTGCACTGTACATAGTTTCGGAAGTAGTTGGCAACAGGTCTTTAAAGCCCAAAGTATACTGTAGCGATCAAAATAAGTGAAGAGACTTGATGATTTAGACTTTGTATTTATTAACGTAAACGCCTGCAAATCCACAGCATAGGCTCCAACAACAAACTTATTTCTCAACTTATTTAACGAACTTATTTCCCAAAAACTCCACCCACCGGGTTGCCAGGTTTTCACAACAAAACCCCCTTTAGTTACTGTTGCTACCTCCGACAAAAAAAGTGAGTTCCCCATTTTCTTACAATGACAGCTACCAGTGTGAAACCTTGTCTGAACATGTTTTTGATACATTTTGAACATAGAAGGACCACCTCTCGGTGAGGAGCATTCAAGTAGGGATTTAATATGCCATGGAGAGATAACTTGTTATATAAATGATTTTAAAATAAATATGGTGTGTAACATCATTAATTTTAAAACAAGGGTGTACAGATCACATTGCAAACGGAAGAAATCTGCATGTTACGGTCATCACGATTGCAGATGACAACATCCAGGATCAACACTGTTCATGTACCGCAGTGTAAAATTAATTATTTTACATTTAACCAGTTTAATATGGAGAGGCACTGAAATGTAGACCTTCGTTTACATGTTTTTGACTTACGCTGTACATGACGTGAGAATAGTTAGCTGAGGTTTGTACGTTAGCATGGACTCACTAACTTTAATGTTAGCTAGTTTTAGCCAGAGATATTATCAGGCATTCATTTTATTATTTTTGTAGCATAAACACCATTAAAATGACGAGAGCTTCAGATCTACCAATGATTCTCTATAGCGCTGTAACCTACAGATGTCCGAGTTCCATCTCCGTGCAGCTGATACTCAACTGCCTTTGGCTCATCTGCGTTCTCTGGGCAGGGCTTACCGATAGGTCAGTTGTGTTTCGAGGGGGGTCCACCCGTTAAAAATTGCATTCTGGGGGATAAAATAGAATTTTTTTTTGTCGGGGTTCCCCTGGTAAATTAGCATTTCAGGGGCTAAATATGACGTTATAGGGGTCAATACAACCCTTGGACATCAAAAACAACCCGTGGCAACAGTGGTAAAGTAGCCCAATTCCGCAGGAAATCTGCAGACTTGGCAACACTGTCCACTCACAAACACAAGTGCACAGACTCGTTCTTCAGAAGGACACCCACCCCTTAAAGCCCCTATTAAAAAAGAACACATACACAGGAACAGAACATGCTTAAATCACACCTAATAGAATACAACACACTTTCCAGACTTGCTACAATACTTTCATTTTTTATGCATATGCTAGTATATGCATACATACTCCATTTGATAGTGTGAACGAACAAAAGCTTTAGAAAGCTTCAAAGCTTCATAATCTAATGCCTGCTCTATTTTTCTACAGTAAATATGAGTGATAAAAATGTCTTTGTACTTTTTTAAACTGAAGTTGCTGCTATCTCATAACCCCCTCACATAAGCGCTTGTCAATTCAGCCACCTGTTGTTGTTGCAGTCTCCACTATTTTGTTGTTTGGTCTCTTTAGTTTAGTTTTGTACTGTGAAACAGCGGCCCGGGCCAGTGATGCCACCTTGTGGAACAACTGAATAGTGCAAAACTAAGTCAAAGCACATATGCAAACCAGCACGTAAAAGTATGCGCAGTGACAAAAATCGGGCACTGTATGCTAATTCTTGCATACACTTAAAAAAAAAAATTGAACTGAGTCATTGAATTATTCAGTCAGCCGATTAGTTCAAAAAATTGATTCATTCAATCTTAAAAATAAAGGTTTCAAAATGGGGTTTTCACAGTGACTATAGAACAGTGGTTCTCAAACTTTTTTGGTCACACCCAAATTTAAACCTATAAAAAATATGAATATCTAAAGAACCCTGTTCCACTATAAAGAAACGTTTGAGGAATGCAAAGGTTCCATGGATGTTAAAGGTTCTTCATGGAACCCTTAATGCTAATAAAGGAGCATTTTTTAGAGTATTCAGCTTTGACTTTATTTCCAACCAAAACAGACACTATTCCATTTCTAAGAAGTTCCACTCTTGTTTTTGTTTTTTTTAATACTGCTTAATTAATATGCACATGTGATGACAAAGAATTTCCAACGCTTATTATTTTAGAAATTACTACTCTTATTAATTATAAAGGTTTTGCTTTAAAGATGCAAATATTATGGAATAAATCAGCATAAAATTACAAGTGGGAAGAGGACCGCAGCTTAATCAAAAACATCTGTAGATTATAAATTAGCATTATCACCATCACACACGCATAGCTACAAAAACAGGCAGATGAATGCATATTAATCATGCTTTATCTGGCTGTATTGTGTAAGTGTGTCTCACACTATTCTGAAGTTTAACATCGGTGACCTACATAAATGTTCGCTGATAAAAACACATCATTCCTCATTATTTTCATATCAGTCAGGCAGATGAACAATAATAGAGGAAAGATTGGATAGAGATTGGAAATGTTGTCTTCATAGTTTTTCAAATAGAAATTTGCACCAAAACACTGGTTGAAGCTTTAATGCTGTTTAGCTAAATTATGATGCATTAATAGCAACCTCCCAGCACACAAACACAGTCCACACATCAAACTGTGTGTGTGTGTGTGTGTGTGTGTGTGTGTGTGTGTGTGTGTGTGTGTGTGTGTGAGTGAGTGAGTAAGAAAGAGAGAGAGTTTGTCACATACAGTATTATGCAGCCTATAGCAATGTCTGAAAAGACATTCATTTTTCAAGTGTAGAAGAAATGGAAGGTTTCAGCCCCAAATTGCAAAGTGACGATAAATGTTTGTGACCTGCAGTTGGCTCTTAACATGCTCACAGAAGAGTCGTTCCCTCCAGAGGCCCGAGAGGCTTGTGGTGTTCAGAACAACAGAGACAAGCCAATAGGTGAATTGGGTGTATGCCACTGACAACAAGGATAAAAGAAACAGCAAGTAATATTGAGGAGAAATCTTTCTGTCTGCTCATGGCTAGAGCCCCTCTAGCATAATAATGTGAGAGGACACCAAGATCTTTCAGGAGCGAAACGCTGCACGGCTAAATCTAGCAGATCTTAATAATTCAGCTGGCGTGATGGTAACATTTAACTGACCCCTCTGTCATTCTGCCGCTCCAGATTCCACAAGACACAAACATTCCCCATCAAAGTAAAATGTTTGTTGGCATTAATTATTCAGTAATGGTAGTACTAAATCTAGTACTGCTATGGTCTAAGAAAATGTTGTTGTTTTGTCTTTGAGGTCATGCTCTGGTGAAAACAGTAATGCGTGTGGGCCGGATGTTTTAGGTTTTCCCTAGATTTCAAGGACCAAATGGTTTCACAAAGGTAGTAAAGCCTGAAATTATGGGGACAATCAAACAGTCTTCAGAAGGAAAAGCATGTAATGAACATAGTAAATAATGTTTTATTAATGAAAAATGTTCAAATGCAGAACAGTTTTACGTGAGAGTTAAATGTAGGATTTGGGGATAGAAACTATTAGCTCAGAATTCAAATTTCCTGATAATTGACTTACCCCCATGTCATCCAAGATGTTCAACATGTCTTTCTCTCTTCAGTCAAAAAGAAACTTTTCTCCATATAGTGGACTTTAATGGGAGCCAATGAGTTGAAGGTCCAAATTACAGATTCAATGCAGCTTCAAAGGCGAAGGAATAAGGGTCTTATTTACCAAAATGATTTACTAACCACAAATGCTCGTCTTGCATACATTACCTAATCACGCATGCATGAAATTTTAGAAAATGACCATTTGTTTTACTAGATAAGACCCTTATTCCTCAGCTGGGATCGTGTTGAGCCCTTCGAAGCTGCATTAAAATTGCAGTTTGGATCTTAAACCTGCTGATCCCCATTGAGGTCCACTATATGGAGAAATATCCTGGAATGTTTTCGTCAAAAAACATAATCTCTTGCGACTAAAGAAAGACATCAACATCTTGGATGACATACACTGTGAAAAAACTACTTGAGTCAACTAAAGTAATTTGTTACTTGGCTGCCTTAAAATTTTAAGTTCAGTTAACTTGAAATGTTACAAAAGTGACAACTTAGATATTTGAGTTGATTCAACTTAAAAATTTACGGCAGCCGAGTAACAAACACAGCTGTTAAGTTTAGCAAACTTTTAACACATTTTTTTAGTTTAATCAACTCAAATATCTAAGTTGTCATTTAGTACAACTTAACATTTCAACTTGAATAAACTTATTTAAGTTGACTGGACTTAAAATTAAGGCTGCAGAGTAACAAGCTATTTTAAGTTGACTCAACAAATAGTGTTTTTTTTTTTTTTTTACAGTGTAGAAGTGAGTAAATTATCAGAAAATTTTAATTCAAGAGGGAACTAATCCTTTAAACTTCATTAAAGTGTATATTGTTTTCATAATACATTAATTTATATAATCTGAAATGTTAAAATGTGTTAGTAGGTTTAGAAATAATACATTTGAATAATAGTGAGATTTTTTTTTTTTGTACTTACAATTCTGCTGTACATTTATGGAAAAAAGTAAATCTAAAAAAGTAAATAAAAAATCTTGCCAACATATATTTTAAATATATGTTGCCGACAACATGCTATAAAAAATATATTTTTTCAAGTTGAATATGTGTTTAGTTTAAATCTGTTTCTTACATATTTCCTCTTATTTCTCTGTTCACATTATTACTTTTCTTTTCATGATTCAATTTACTAAGTTTAATCATGTCTCTGGAGATCCAGTCCTCAGCAGTGCTGGAGGAACAAATGTAAATATGTGGAAAAGTCAATGAAAAGTAACTTGAGTCTTGCATTTGGTCTAAATTCTTATTTATGAGTGTTTCTGGGGCTGTCATATGTTCAACTAAATTACTTGAACTTTTTTTATTTTTTTTTCTCCATGCTGAGAATGTTGTTGATTCAGTGACAGACATAAAATATTAACAGCACAAGAGGCTTAAAATGGCAAGTCTAAAATAAACAGCTCCTATCTGAGTCACATCTATGGGTTTATAGGCCAGACTGCTGCTGGCGCAGATGAAGCTTTCCTTCACTCATCTTTAAGTACCTGAGTCTGTACCCAGATTCCTTGACGTTTTCCGAAAATGTGCCACTGGCATGCAGAAAATAGTTCAGTGTGTGAGGGTTTGTAGATTCTGAGGCTCTAATCTGGTCCTGTAGGACTTGCCGAGCTAATACAGCTCCTGTGGTCAAATTCCTTCAGATGCTGCCAACAATCTCCACCACTGTGATCTAGTGATCTCTAGAGCTGGGGTTTAATTCTGTGGTCTAATTGCTTAATTAATACTGTGGTTTATGCTTGATTTTATTCTATTGTGTTGTTGCACTTTTAAGTTTTATGATGCATTTAATGCAGTTCAGTGGTGCATCTTTAGTGTGCTCTAGTTTATTCATGCAGTCCACTGCTCCAGTGTAACCATGCAGTGTAATGTTATAGAATAATCTCATTTGCCCTGTGCTAACACATTTACACACCCTATTTAAATTTGTTGTGATTATCAGATACCAGGACACTAGTGCCATTTAGCATCACACAGTCCAGTGTGTGTGTGTGTGTGTGTGTGTGTGTGTGTGTGAACAGATGGCCCCGTCAAAGAGCCATTAGCACTGAAGAGGATGAGTACAGAGCAACAACAGATGAACAGAATGAGTGAAAGAGAGATAAAAATGAAAAACAATGAGAGGAAGAGTGAGATACATGAGTTTTATGAGAGTGTCATATGGTTTTTACTTTGAAACTCTCTGAAATGTTTCATTTAGTCCGTGGGATGTAGAGTTTGGTGTTCTGCCAAAGACTTCAGTTTTCATCTTTTTACTTACCTGAAGCTTGATATGAATGCTTTATGGTTTGCGGCAAGGGTTTTAAAACTGGCATCTGCGGGTTCAGAGGGGGGAGAAAAAAAACTATGAATTAATTATTACTAATAACATAATTGACATGCTTTCAAAGCGCTGGCCAGAACTCAAGAAATTAATAAAAAATTAGAAGTATATTGAACGGTAAGATACAACTTTTCTGTGTCAAAACAAAAACAAAAAACAAACACATACACACACACACACATATATATATATATAAATATTTAAAAAATAATAAACTAAAATATAATATATAATAATAAAAATGTAATATATATATAAATAAATAAATAAATAAATATTACACACACACACACACACACACACACACATAAAAATATATATAAAAAATAAACTAAAATATAATATATAATAATAAAAATGTAATATATAAATCTAAATAAATAAAAGGTTAAATATATAATTTATAAAAAAAAATCAAAATAAATAAATAAATATACATACATATATATCCAGCAAACACACATATGTTTTGTAAACACAAACTTTGTTTTGGATTTATTTATTTTGTGATTATATTAATAAATAAATAAATATTACACACACACACACACACACACACATATAAAAATAATTAAAAAAAAAACTAAAATATAATATATAATAATAAAAATGTAATATATAAATCTAAATAAATAAAAGGTTAAATATATAATATATAAATAAAAAAATCTAAATGAATAAATAAATATACATACATATATATCCAGCAAACACACATATGTTTTGTAAACACAAACTTTGTTTTGGATTTATTTATTTTGTGATTATATTAATAAATAAATAAATATTACACACACACACACACACACACACATATAAAAATAATTAAAAAAAAAACTAAAATATAATATATATCAATAAAAATGTAATATATAAATCTAAATAAATAAAAGGTTAAATATATAATATATAAATAAAAAAAATCAAAATGAATAAATAAATATACATACATATATATCCAGCAAGCACACACATATTTTGTAAACACAAACTTTATTTTGGATTTATTTATTTTGTGATTATATAAATAAATAAATAAATATTACACACGTGCACACACACACACACACACACACACACACGTGTGTGTGTGTGTGTGTGTGTGTGTGTATGTTATATATTATATATATATATATATATATATATATATATAATCCAACTTTTCTCTGTCAAAGAAAGAAAACATGCAATTTAATTTAATTTAATATAAAAATTACACACACACACACACAC
This sequence comes from Cirrhinus molitorella, assembly GCA_033026305.1. Taxonomy (NCBI): domain Eukaryota; kingdom Metazoa; phylum Chordata; class Actinopteri; order Cypriniformes; family Cyprinidae; genus Cirrhinus; species Cirrhinus molitorella. The sequence continues at coordinate 14,757,451 of CM065125.1, read as the reverse complement.
ACACACACATACATACACATATAAAAAATAAGTAAATATAAACAAATTATATATATATAATTCTCTGCAAATAATTAAATAATACTGGTTTGCTGGTTGTGAAGGGTTTTGGCCCACTTTAACCAGCTAAAAACAAACAGTTAAACCAATTCAGGCTTGTCTAAACAGTTTTGACAGCAGGGATAACCAATAAATACTTAATGATGTACATATACGTACAATATGTAATGTGTATGATAATTCCTCATGCAGATCATGTTGACAGATGTCACACTGGGCAGAAGGTTTTGACAAATGGCTTGTGGGTGTGCATATGTGTGCTGTGCAGAATTAAGCAGCACTTGTCCCTGAACTCTTATAACCCACAGCCCTTCAGTTCTGATCCAGAACCACACTGACAAAGATGATCTAAACCTTGGAAAAGAAGCTTGCAGTTGCTGGTGGAGCCTCTGTTATTTCTTGCTTTAACCTGTGAGGCAGTGAGCAAACGAACACAGTGGGACTTGCAGGGGAGGCTTTTATTTTAAATGAAATAACAAGGGTTTACAGTGTCCACGGGGAAGGGAAGGTCAGGCTGTGCAGGGGGCAGTTAGGTCCAGAGGCACCGGACCAGGAGCTCATTGTCTCTGTAGGGGTCTGGCTATGTCATACCCTCCCTGGACATTGAGGACGCTATGGTCACACATGGAGGCCCTGTTAGAGAGATGTGCGGGAGCCTTTATAGGATCTAATAAGTTCAGGTGCACAGAAACAGAAACAGTCCCCTCTTAACCATCTGCTCCTGTGAATCTGTTGAAACCACACTGATATGAGGGGAGACAGACCCTGTTGTATTTGTGTTTATATATATATATATATATATATATATATATGATTGATTTGCAAAAAAAAAAACCTCTACATTTACATAGAAAGATGTATTATAAAATTTCCATTCAAGTTTTCTAATAAAATATTTAGAATATAATACAAAATTAATTTCTCTTACAGAATAAATTTAACATTTTTTATTATTCTTTAGAGATTCTAATAAAATATTTAGTATAGAATGTAAAATGATTTTCCCTTAGAGAATAAATCTTGCTGTGCATTCTTTTTAAATAAAGGGATAAAAGTGGTATTTGATATTTGAAAACACAAATTACTGGTTTAAATATATGTATATAAGAAGAAGAAGAAGAAGAAGAAGAAGAAGAAGAAGAAGAAGAAGAAGAAGAAGAAGAAGAAGAAGAAGAAGAAGAAGAAGAAGAAGAAGAACAACAACAACAACAACAACAACAACAACAACAACAACAACTACTACTACTACTACTACTACTACTACTATTATTATTATTATATAATATATAATAATAATAATAATAATAATATCAACAATAAATATTTACATGCACAGCTGTGAATTCACTTTAATAATAATAATTAATATTAATACCAGCAATAAATATTTTATGCAAACATAGCTGTGCAAACTGTCTAAATAATTTGATTACTCTCATTTGTATTGAATTATTATTATTATTATTATTATTATTAATAATAATAATAATAATAATAATAATAATAATAATAATAATAATAATAGTAATGTTATATATATTATGTATTATTATTATCATCATCATCATTATTACTATTACTATGTTTTTATTTAAACTGTCTGGAATGAAGGGAACTGATCGTGTTCATCATGTCACAATTTGGCTATATACAAAACATTCCATTTACATGCAAAAAATAAATAAATAAATAAAATAAATATCTGATTTGCTGAATTTCAAAAAGACTATTTTCAGTTCTCTTTTTCCTCTTCCTGTGTGTGCCAGGATGTTTCCTGTTGTGAGAGCTTGTGACCTGTATTTGGGAAAGAAGCAGAAAAAGTGAGTCCCATGGTGCCGGTGCTTAATTAGTAAGCCAGAACAGTGAGAGAAAAAAACAAAAAACATGAGAACAGAGGATGGAGACAGCAAGACAAATGGCTAGAGAACAGAATAAAATGGCAGCAATTATATCAGTGTTCACTGGCTGTACGGATCCTCTAAACACATTTATTCTTCAGTTCTGGAGTTTTGTGAGGAATACACACTGAGAACACTAGAAAAAGGGACTATTTCATAGCTGGCCGTGACAGTAACAGCACACCAAATGTGCCTGTCATCAGAAAGAGAGAGAGAGGACTAAACCAACTGGAAGTCATTTATTTTCAATGAGAATTGGCAATTTGCAGCAACATGAGAGACGGAGGCCACTGCCGACATGATGTGGGTCGTTCGGGAATTCAACAAATTTGCGAAGGGTGATTCCTGTCATGCTTTGTGTTTTCAAGTCCCTATCAAATATGCCTTAATAAATATTTAACCTAATAATGTATAGGATTATATATAACTTAATTATATTAATACAATATTTTGAAATACATGATTAAGAAAAAAAAGATTTGCTGACATACTATACATTACCACTCAAAATTGAGGGTCCATAAGACTTTCTTTTTTTTAAGAATGAATACTTTTGAAAGACTTCTATTTCGAATAAATGCGGTTCTTTCAAATGTTCTATTTACCGAAGAATCCTGAAAAAAATCACTGTTTCCACCAAAATATGATAAAATTTTTAATATAAAATAATAATATGATTTTTTGTTTGTTTGTTTGTTTGAGCATCAAATCAACATATTAGAATGATTTCTGATGGATCATGTGACACTGAAGACTGGAGTAATGACTGCTGAAAATTTGGGTTTGCCATAACATGAATAAATTACATTTTAAAATATATCCAAATAAAAAAAAGTAATTTTAAATTGTAATAATATTTCATAACTTTCGTTTTTATAGTATTTTTGATCAAAGTAATACAGCCTCGATGAGCATAAGAGATTTTACCTTTAAAAAAAGACATTTTAAACATTACCATCCCCAAACTTAAGCTAAGTCTTAAAACTAAGTTGTTCATGGAGAGGTTTGTGTCACTGTGAATGATTTCACTGTTCTATGTGATTTATCTCTGCCCACATACAGCGATTTAATAAAAAATGATGCATTGAAAACCATGTCAGAAAAACTTTGATAATCATTCATCTTGTTCATGATATGATGCATTATGCACTGCTGCGATTTATAAACAAACGCTTTACCCTACAGAATGTCCATTTTTACCGTAGCAGCATGATTTCTTGTCAAAATGGAATGACATTTTCATAAGCTATTTTTTTATATTTTCAAAAGCTATGGGCAGTAGCACAGCTCACCAGCACCTGCTAGCATCCAACAGTACAGTGACCTGACGACCCCAATGATTACACTGCGCTCAGTGTAAAAGGGGAATAAAGTCTGTACATACTCAATGCAAGTATATATTTATTAAGAATATTTTATTAAGGACACCGGCTGTGAGGTAAACGATCCAGTGCAGTTCAAGCATGGTTTAAAAGAGCCATCTTTCCTCCACTCTCAACCAAAACACCCCGCAGAGTGCTGCTGAGAGACACTCCAGTGAGAAGAAGATACTGCAGCACAGTAATTTCATTTCTATTTTATCAGCAGTATAAAATGATGCAGCCTCTAATGGCTTATAGCCCATCAAATTAATGTCTGTCATAAAGCTGCATTCACTGAAGGATTTGGGCTAAAACTGACAGTAACAGCTGCAGTAATTGTACCACGAGTGAACATTGCCCTTCACTCTCCTTAATAAAACCCAAAATTGCTAATTTTTGAAACATCTATTTGAACATGATTCAATGAATGGAAACTGGCATAGAGAATTAGTTCTACAATAATTTACTTTGGCACAAGCATAATAATATGCATGTTCCAATTTTTTAAAGACAACTTTAATAGTGCCATTTAATCTGAGCTCTTAAAGGTAATTTATACAGTGGAAAAAAGCTGAACTTGTTCTTCTATTTATTATTGTTTAACAATAGCCTTAAATTGATCACCTGGCTATGAAACAGGTTCACTAATGTTGCGATGAAATTGAATTAATCTTTTCTTTCCTATAGAGCGTCATCAATCGGCCATATTGGCGGCACTGAACATAAACAATGCCACTAAACCGAACGGAACTTGCAAATTTAGCTAATTATTACTGCTGATAATGGTCAGTTATTGTTGTTTTGGGCTGTACTAATCGGTCAAACTGGGAAAAGCATTTGGAGTACTATAGACTGACAAAAGTTATAACAAATCAAGGAGAAGAGTGCAAAAAACTGTCCGAGGAAAGAAGGCGCTAGTGGTTGGCCAAACTAAACCAGGATTTCCAAGAAGTAATTTGCCGGTAATACTTTCACAAAAACTCTTCTCCGGATTTACAAATGCTTCATAAACATCAGATGATAAATCCGGTCATTTGTAAATAGGGCACGTGTGCGTGCTCATTCACAATTAGCTTAATACTGGCCTATGAATTACAGCTATGTAATAATGTCCAGGAATGCTGTGGAATATGGACTCCCTTCTCAGGTTTGGTTCCAGTAAATTGCATACTTGCAAAAAAGACTACTAGGCCTTATGTCTAATAAATAAATATTCAATTAATGTGTGTCCACAAAAGCGTTTTTAGCCAGCTGAAAAAATGTCATGTGCCCTTCTAAAAATGGCCAGCTGTGGCGCTTGAGAACGCTTTGGTGGCACAGCGTTTTTGGACGCTTTGGTTGCTTTGATTTGGAATATCCACGGTAGTACAACTTATTACTGGTATCTCATTTTGAAGAATATTGCTGTATATAGCAATGAAGTAACCAGCAATATTAACTTGGAGTTGGATGGTTGGTTTGTGTCAGGGCTGTAGCTGGGGTTTGCGGGGGCCGAGGTGCAGGTTGTACCCTTGCGCCCTGTTTGAAATGTTTTAATTTGTATGTTTATTCTATTTATTTCAGTATTCAAGTTTGTAGGTGTCCAGATACAGTAACAGTATAATCAAATGTAATATTGCACTGCCTAGTCTTCACTGTACAAATTAAATATAGATTAATTCTATATTTGGCTGGGTCTTTCAGCATGACAATGATCCCAAACACACCGCCTGGGCAACGAAGGAGTGGCTTCATAAGAAGCATTTCAAGTTCCTGGAGTGGAAGAAAATCTTTGGAGGGAGTTGAAAGTCCATGTTGCCCAGCGACAGCCCCAAACATTACTGCTCTAGAGGAGATCTGCATGGAGGAATGGGCCAAAATATGTATATGTGCAGCAGTGTTTCTTACATGCTTACAGCAGCATGTTGTGGATGTATTGGCAGTAGCAAGTCTCCGTACTTGCTCTGTCGCAGCAGCTGCATCGTAGCAGATCTATTCCGTCAAGACCAAATACATTAACATTGTCATGTTCATTACCATGCCAATCCCTCTGAGAGTTATCATGACAGAACTATGTTTTCCTTTCAGATGAATTGGGGGTCATTTGTTTTGTATGGGTATACTCACATGCATTATATTCATTTTACCATTGTGAATAAGCAGAGAGTTGCTTCATCACAATGTTAAGTTCCATGTGACTGGCTATAAGGGGTGAAATGTGACAGTTGTTTGCGGATGTTAAAGATAGCGGAAAGGCGGCTTTAAAGAATGCATTTTAACATCCCAAATCCTTTTAAAGCAAAAAACCCTTAAAGCTCAATTGTGATATTTATGACTCCTGGGAAGCAAAGAAACACATTTTCCAGATGGTCTCCGGTTCATTAAAAGGCCTAAATCATCTATGTGACAGCTGTGGAAAATAACTCAAGCGCTGAGTTTCACTTGACGTTTTGAAAGATTAGATTAATTTATGGGAGCCTCCCCCCAACCCCACCCAGCATTAATCCACCTTTCTATCAGACTCTATCTCTCCTTGTGTGCTTGACGGAAGGTGAAACTATCAGTCAGCGGCCGTGCCGATCAATTGCTTCGATCGAGCAGCCGCAGTCAGGCCTATTCATCACCTCAACCCTGTTTTTTTTCTTCCTTTTCATCCCTCCTTCCCTTCATTCTCCATCTCTCTGCTCCTCTGGGGATAGTTGTGCAGGTGTTTGACCCCTGTGAAACCAGAATAAAAGCTACTTATTCTCTCTCTCTCTCTCGCTTTCTGTCTGGATGTGAGCGGAATGGTTGTGAGGATGTGTGTCAGGTGTCACAAGGAAGCTGGCAGACATGTTGGCACAAGTTTCTGATGTCTGTCCTCTATGTGTCCCGAAGGCAACAAAACCTGTTTGGGATGCTGTAACTTGTCATGAGTTTTGCGAGCAGGGCAGGTGTCCTCTTTCAGGGTTGAAGCCATCCATCTCACTTAAGCACGCACACATACACACACAGAGGTTCTGCTGATGGTTGTGGTCGGAGTTGGTGAACTGTACAGAGATTCATCCAGCATAACCCTGCTGATTTCAGAGCTTTTCTGAATTAATGCCGCCACCCCCTCATGCCTGCACGCTTCAAGCATCAGGCGCTCAGGTAATTTTACAGTTGCTTGCAAATTGAGGCCGATCGGCATCAAACTGCAGTTAATGGCATTAACTAGAACTAGAGATTTACATACAAGCCAGGCTCTCTGGAGCTTAGCAGGCTAGTTTTGCTCGCTTATTCGACTCATATCTCAAAGACAATGCTCTTTTTCCCCTTGTCTGGCAGTTTGAGAACTACTAATCACTTTACATTACATCCTCATTAGAAACTCCCCAAATGAAGCAAATATGCATAGTTTGAAAAACCCACTTGGAAATAAATTACATGCGTGCATTCAGGCATGATTCTTGTAATTAATGTTATCTGCAGCACATAGCTGTCCCATAATAATGTACACAAATGTGTTGATGAATGTTAATAGTCCTAAACAAGTTAGATGGATTTTTTTTTTTTAAATAATAATTTCTGAATGATTATATGACACTTAAGATATATAGAACAGTTGATGTCAAAAGTTTACATACACTTTGCAGAATCTGCAAAATGTTAATTATTTTACCAAAATAAGAGGGATCATACAAAATATATTTATATTAATTTATGAAAATTACCTCGTTCAAAAGTTTACATACACTTGATTCTTAATACTGTGTTGTTACCTGAATGATCCATAGCTGGTTTTTCTGTTTTGTGATGGTTGTTCATGAGTCCCTTGTTTATCCTGAACAGTTAAACTGTCCCCTATTCTTCAGAAAAATCCTTCAAATCCCAAAAGAAAAATCCTTCAAATGTGTATTTAAACTCTTTCCAACAGTGACTGTATGATTTTGAGATCCATTTTTTTTACACTGGGGACAACTGAGGTACTGTGTAAAAATGAAAAACTATTCATTAAGATGGAGATGTGTGCATTTGCCTAATATCACATTTTTATTTAGTTCTGCCCTTCAGAAGCTACAAAAGATAATTACATGTTGCCCAGAAGACTTATAGGGTTACATTTACCCTGAGCTTCAAATTCCAAAAGGCTCTTAGTTTTTATAAATTTATATAAATATAAATGAACTATTATTTTCTCTTGACTGTTATGTGAAATGTCTAATTCAGGTCAGTACTAAATAAAAAATAACATGTATTTGGTACGATACCTCTTATTTTGGTAAAATAATTATCCTTTTACAAATTTTGCATGGTGTGTGTTAACTTTTGACCTGAACAGCAGCCTTGACAAGACAAAAGTCAGTCTCTTATGAAATCTCTTATTCTTGGTAAAAGCATATTGTGAAATATTCCAACAACTGTTTTCTGTTTAGATTTTTTTTTTTTTTTTTTTTTTTAACATATTTTCATGTTTAATTTAATGCATTTTAAAATGCATTTATTGCTATGATGGCATAGCCAAATTTTCAGAAGATATCTCAGAAATTATTTTAATATGCTGATTTAGTGCTCAAGAAACATTTCTTAATATAATTAATTTTTATGGAAAGCTTTTTTTTTTTTGATGAATAGAAAGTTCAGAATGACAATTTATTTTAAATTGAAACTTTTGTTCAGTTTAATAAACTATTCTAAACTATAAATATGAAACTATAAAAATAATAATTATTCTTTTGCCTGCTCTTGACTTTTAATGAATAAAGTCAAATTGACCCGTAACAACTTACTTAATAAGTAACGTTTACATTTGTCACATTTTAAATGATTTTTTGTGGAGGATGTCTTTAAGTTTAAGCTTACAAAATTATAAAGCAGTAGCTCTAAATCCTATGGCTCCAAGGAAGGGTTAAATCTGCGACAGAGGAGCTTGCCACTTACATGTCTACCCTCCCTGTTGTTCATCCTTCATATCCAGGAGTGCTGCAATAGCAATAACTATTATTTTATTAGAGCAATTATGGTTAAATCAGTGAGTATTAATCTCAAGGTTGTTTAACTGGAGGGTCAAAGAGTCTCAGGTTTTAATAAAATAAAGGAGACAAGACCGAATGGTTAACAGCCTTCATAAATACTACAGAAGCAGTGTAGACCTTAGTATTTAATAAATGGTCTACTAACTTCACAGAACTCTCTCTGCTTTATCTCCTCATTTAAATACGAAGCTAAACCCTAAGGGCCCCTCTCTCGCTCGCTCTTTAATTTCTCTCATCCCTTTTTTTAATCAGTTTTATTTTATCTTGGGAAAGTTATTTTAATATGTCTACATATTATTTCTTTCTCAGCAAGAATGTGTAACATCAATTATTCAGTGACGACAGGACTGTAAAATAGCTTAACATTCATAATGAGCTCACTTCATCTAAGAAGATTAAATTGAAACAAAAGCAAATGAGTAGATTTGGAAGTACTTTACCTAGACAGGCCGTGTTCATTTGCGAACGCTAAAACACCTGTTTACACTAAGACGAGAATGAACTGGGCAGCTTTGACCACCTGACTTCATTAGGTGTTGTATTTTCTGGAACATGTTTAAAAGTTCCCGTAGCCTTCTGGCATTTTAGACAGCTAGGTTAGTGTACCTGCTAATTAGCGTGCTGGTTAAGTTGATCCGTGAAAGCTGAGGTTCATGTTGCCATGGTGCGCGTAATATGTAATGTGAGTTTTGCCCGGGGAGTCTCAGGCAGTCATGCCCACTCTTGCAAGGGTGGACGCAGCGGAGAATCACGGGCAAAGGCCAGGCTAATCACAAATGCTGGCGCATGCAGAAGAAAGCACTGAGGAAATGAAGAAAGAGATGTCTGTAACTGGAGGGTTAACACATCAACACTGCACCTCTGATTTCCCGCTGTCTGATAATTTACAGTGAGCTGGCTGGCTGATATACCGAGTGGAAGCATAATTCTGTCCGATCAGGCTGAAAAGCCATGGCTGACAGCTTATTGCTGTTGGCCAATAGGGGATGTACATCACTCTCTTGCTTTCACTCCTTTATGCCTAGTCTTGTGTTCTTTGCGCTCTGTTGTATAGTTCTTTGCACACGATAGTATACAACCATTTTGTCATTTTCAGTATTTCTGTCAGTGTCCATAAATGACTTCTCAACTTGAATCATATAGACTCTCAGAAAAAAAATGGTACAAAAGCTATCACTAGGGCAGCATCCTTTATAAAGATACTATTATGTAGTCTTTAGATATTAATATGTACCTTTAAGGTAAAATATGCATGTTTTGGGGGTAAATAAGGCACAAAAAAGAAACCTTTTGAAAAGATACCGCACCAATGACAGCTTTATTTTTTTATTTTTATTTTTAATTTTTTTAGAGAGTGTATATGCATTTTACATAGTCAATATTGCAAAATGAAGATCACATTAAAGAATTAGTTCACATCCAGGATTTAAATTAAGAAATTGGGGTTTTTGAGGAAAACATTCTAGTATTTTTCTTCATTTAGTGGACTTCAATGGAAACCAACAGGTTGAAGGTCCAATTAGCACTTTCAATGGGCTCTACACGATCCCAGCCAAGGAACAAGAGTCTTATTTAGCTAGTCATTTTCTTTAAAAAAATAAAATAAAAAAAAATTACATGGTAATTGCAGTGCTTGAGTGTTGTCTTTAACTGCATATGATAATATATACTCAGAAGTAGAACTGAAATTACATTTATTACAAGATAAGTTAAAACAATTCAAAATGCACCTGCAGACCATACAGTCATGTATTTGGTCATTGAGAAAAATGTGTAAAAAAATCTCGACCTCATCTTGTTCTTGTGACCCTGTGTCTCATCTTGTCACTTGAAGTAAATGTCAGCGTTAATGATAATCAAACAGCAAAAGACGAGGAGAAGTCGCTCCCTGCTCTTGACAGAATATCATTTCTAGCTTTTATAAGAATTTATGCAGTGAAAATTGTGCCCCACCATCACATTCACATTTATGCAACCAACAAATAAATTACTACTAGAGCACATATTTCTCTATTTGATCTAGTCACTTGATTCCACTCTCAAAATGCACCAGATTTTTGCATTTAAATTTAAAATGAACATAATTTTCTTATTGGGCGCATCTTCCCTGAACCCCCTAGAGGAACCAATGTGTACCCACCACAGTCTCACAAAATGCTGTGGGGACACAGGGTATGTAGGGGAAACACTGTAGGATTGACTGTCTCAATTTGTGTGTATGCCAGTTCACCTTACTATTTGTGTGTGGACCATATATGGCACTAAATACATTTCTCCAGTAAAGCATAATGATTAAAGGGGGGCCTCACACAAAGAGCAGCTTAGGGGCCCCTGACCTTAATCCGCCCCTGGTTGTATGTAATTGTATGTAAGTTGTATGTAAATGCAGGAAATGGGAGTCAAATTGAAAACATTTTTTGCCCCCCCCCCCCCCCCCCCCCCCACTTCTCAAACCAAAGTTACACCCTTGGTAATGCATGTCCACGAATTCACGCATTACAAATTGTGTTGGAAAGGTCACGCGTAGTCAAGCTAATGCAAGGCGAGCATTTGTGTTTACAAATTATATGAATTCATTTTTTTATTTAAGACCGTTATTCCTCAGCTGGGATTGTGTAGAGCATGCATTGAAACCGCAGTTTGGACCTTCAATCCATTGGTTCCCATTAAAGTCTACTATATGGAGAAAATATGGAGAAACATCCTGAAATAATTTTTGACTGAAGAAAAAAAAAACATGAACATCTTGGATGACATAATTATATTGTTCCCTTTCGATGCTTTCACTCGTACTTCGACGCTTTGGGGAAAACGTCTTTTTCTCCGAGACTGCAGTAGCTATGCAAATTTCCGGCGTTGTCTCAAATGCCACGCCATTTCTGCCGCTGACAGTTACGGTAAGTACGTTTCGCGCTTGGGTGCCACCCACAACAAAGCCACGCTCAATGAGACGGAATGTCCTCATCGCAGGGATATGAGTCTCGCTTCTCTGCGCTCGTGGATAGCGTTCCTTTCAGAACGCGACCCCGCCCAGGAACCTGTGAGGAAAAAGCAGCGGGGCAGAGGATCACGGCGCTCACCCCCTAGAGAAGCTTCTCCTGTCCTCTTCTCCCACCCAGACCAGCACCCCACTACAGCTGCGAGCAACCTGGTTTCCTTTGGTGGAAATGAGGATAACACCATGGATGACAGCATGTCACTGACGGCTTCCAACGACCCCACCCCTTCCATTTGCTGAACCCAGCGCTGCCAGTACAGGCATGGACGCCAAACTCTTCCGCATCCTGTCTAAAACTGTTGAGGGGCTGGTACTGGAGTGATCTCCACCTGAGGAATCCCACCCGCAGCTGCCTGGCCGCTCTTCCTCCTTCAGAGCAAGACCAGGATCTCAACCTTCTCTGCCCTGTCCGGGCGTTGAGAACCTATGTTGAGCATTCTGCCACGTTCAGGCAGTCGGAACAGCTTTTTGTTTGCTTCGGTGGTCACATCAAAGGGCTTCTGGTCACGAAGCAGAGGCTATCCAGATGGATAGTTGAAGCTATCATGCTAACCTACTCCTCCTTGGGCCTTCCTTGCCCCATGGGAGTAAGAGCCCACTCCACTAGAGGCATGGCCTCATCTTTGGTCTGGTCTAGCGGTGTATCCGTGGTGGAAATTTGTGAGCCAGCTGACTGGGTCTCTCTGTCCACATTTACCAGGTTTTATAATCTGGATGTCCCAGCTTTACAGGCTTGGGTCCTTTCTGCCTAATGGATTAGTTAATTCCAGTACTGGCATTGCCTTTCAGTATGCTTTTGGCCCTCTGTTGAGTTACGGGGCTGTACTGACCCTCTGGACAGACATTCTGCTGTGGCCACTTAGCCCTAAAGTGCTAAAGTCAGAATAGTTTTGTCTTCCCCCACTAAGCACGGTGGGATTGTACTGTTTCCTCAAAGCGGCTTTGCAGTACGAGTGAAAGTATCAAAAGGGAACATACTCTAGTCCCTATGGCAAGACAGCTGGCAGGATTCAGCGGGCTGCATTGCCATAGGTTCGCGCAGCACCGCTGCCTAGCCATTGGTTCGTTTAGTTATCACTGCACTTCCAATGGCCGTGCAGTTACACTGCGTTTTTTAAAAGTGCTTCAGTCTCGGCAAAAAAGGAGTTTTCCCCAAAGCATCTTCAACGCAGGACTCATTCCCGTATCTTAGGGAACCAAGGTTACGTGAGTCACCGAGTACGTTTCCCAGACTAAAACTTTTAATCTTGCCTTGCCTTGACTTTTAGCACATTAACTTCTCCTATGTATGTATGCAAACAAAATTCTCCTTTAACAGTGGATATCCACTGTTGAACACTGTTAGTGAACACCTTAAACTAGTTAGAGTATAAAGTGTTGTTAAAGTTCTAAAAGTTCGGTCTATTTTTCTAAAAGTCAGGGCCAAAAGCACCCACAGTCAAAAAAAAACAAAAAAAAAAACACTCATCTCTTTCCCCAAGCAGATACCTGTATTTCTCTCCATATTTTTGTAGGAGAGCTCTGGACATCAATAGCAGTTAGAGTAGAGACACATCCTGCCTTTTTGATATGTGGATGCAAGCTAGAAAGCCTGGGTTAGATGCAACATCTATCAAACAACTGCAAAAAAGAATTCAGACCAGAATTGTTCATTTTCAAAATGATGTCACAATATATACACTATCTAAAGCCTTGTCTGCTAAGTTGGCTGTGGCTGCACGGAAACCCTTTGCAGCTCATCTTTGAGGTGCATAGCTGCACACATTGGAGTCTTACGACTACAGTAATGATTCTTGGCAGGCAGGGTTGGCAGATGTTCATCAGACTTTCACATTGAGATTAGTGCCGACTACCCGTTAAGCACTTAAGATCTATTGATAATCTGAGCAACAGATCTTTGACTAATGGAGTCTAAATACAGTATGTTCTTTATCCAGTCAGTGACACTGTTGTAAACTCAAATTATGAAGTACTTTTCCAGAAGCAGAAGCGGATATGAACATCCCAGTAATGACGAATGATATTTAAACTGCCCCAGAGAGGCGCCTGTTATTTCTATGAGAGAAAGTCTCTTTATATGTAGATGAACATGGGCTGCTTGTGTCGTGGAGTGTTTATTTTATGATGTTTTGCCTTGTCTTTTAAATTGCGTTTTGCAAAGTCTTCAGAGTCAAATGTAGGCCGTAGGCAGAGAGGGAGAGAGCGCGGGAATATGAATGGAGTGTTTGTTAGTCAGTACGAGTTCTCTCCTCAGAGATCAGACATCATTTGAACGTGGTGCAGCAGTTCATTCATCATTAATTAGCAGAGCCGTGCGAAACAATGTTTCTCTGTATTACTTACCTGAGCAGATGCGAGTGTGTGTGTCTATCAATCTATGCCTAATTTACCTCAGCATGTTTTTGTTGTCAGAGAGTAAGTGCTCAGACAAGCCTCTGTAAAGATTTTGTAGTCCAATTATACATGCTTGGATTTTTTTTTTTCTTTTTTGTTTGCATATGTTAACACATGCATACATAAACCCTTTCTAACAAATGTATTTGTTGTTGTGTTAACTAACAGTGTTTTCTTGTTCAAAATGAAAGGGATCTATCATGCAAAATTAAAATTCTGTCATCATTTACTCGCATTCATGGTGTTTCAAAACCTGTACGATTTTCTTTCTTCTGACATAAAAGTATAACAATAGTCCAGGCAACTTGTGTGCTATATTTTAGGTCGTTTGAAGTTGTTAAAATTTGTTTTTCATGCAACACTATGGCTTCAAATGATGTAGCACCTGAGTTTAAGCAACTTCTGATAGTTTCATCATACTAGTTTAACTTTTACATTTTGGAGCCTTTCATTTATATAAAACAACAGTCAGATCAGGATATTTTTTTTTTACATTTCTAATTTAGTGTTTGAGTCATACAGGTTTAAAATAACCTGAGAGTGGGTAGAGTAAGTTTAGGTCCCTTATGATTTCAGTGATGTTGAAAACCCAGATGGAATCATGGAATCCAATCATAAAAATGGAATTTACTTCATAACGTGGAATGTCACAGAAATTGCTCAATTTTGGATTAATAAATCAAAAGTAGGTCAGTACATTTTAATCAAAATCAATATGGACTAACGTCTGCGAATATTAAGTCACATGAATAAATGAATGAATGAATGATTAAATGAATGAATTTAGACACTGAAGCGGGCATGATGCTTGCAATGTTTGCAGCCTCTGCAACCTCAGTGTGCAAGTACATGAACACAAAACATTTCTTTTGAGCAAAACTATTGTCATTTTATATTCAAACAGAAACATAAAGGTTTTCACAGAAACCTGTCAAAATAAAAGCACCAGAAATATATTACTTTATGTAATGATAGTACTACTACTATTATAAAAACAACATTTCATAAGGAATATTTAACAGAAAAATGTAATATATACAACACATTATTTCTGTAAAAAAAAAATAATAATAATAATAAATAAATAAATAAATAATTCAATAATTAAATTTGATAAAAATCAGTTAATTAGCGATGCTTTTGATTATAAAAAAAATAATGAAACCATTAAAATGAAATCTAGGAAATGAGTGGAAAACAAAATTTGGTAAAAATAAAATTTAATTTGAGAAAATATTAAGATGTGTTTTAGAGGTCTTTAAAAATGCACTTTTTGTTAAAATTAGAATAAATTGCTGTTACATTGTTTATGTTTCATGATATCAATTAATAAGACATGCATATATATATATATATATATATATATATATATATATATATATATATATATATATTTTAATCAGAGTCTGGACAAATTAAAACAAAATCCTGAAAAAATGTAAAAGAAAAAAAAAAGAATTTGAAAATAAATGTCATAGGGCCCTATAAAAATGTATATTTTCTTTTGAAATTACTTATCTTTTAATTAATCAAATACACTGCAAGAATTATAGTACAGAACTATCAGACCTTTTTTCAGTATGATTTGCTCAAAAAACATGGCTCAATTATTTGAAATACAAATGCTCTACTAAAGATATTTACAAAAGTATTAGTCACTATCATGATATTGTGCATCTTTTAGCAGGTTCTTCCTTGGTGTTTCTAACTCAGATGTTTTCATCTAAAACTCCATTTGGTGACACATATGTGGAATATTCCTCATATTATGCCACCAAAATGAATCACTGTGTGTTTCCATGTTTTGTGACAGGTGGTGTTTCTGTGCTGTGAATGCCAGAATGAAGAGGAAAATGATATTTATATTATATAATTATAATTATAAATATAAATATAAATATAAATATAAATATAAATATAAATATAAATATAAATATAAAATATAAAATATAAATAAAATAAATATAATTTTTATTTTATTTTTTTTTACAGTGCAAAGGTATTTTTTGGTAAAAGACGGCAGTTCGTTCAAATCTTTTATTTTTTTCTATTTTATTGAGTTTAGAAGAATCAAATTTCATTTTTTTTTTTTTTACTTTAAACAGCTAGTCAAGTTTAATGTTAAGTGTACAGCAGCAATCAGTTGTCCTTGTGAAGTCTTTGAAATAAAGGAAAATAAATGTTTTAAATGTTTATGAATAAAATGTTTAAATAAGCCTTTTTCTGATAGCCAACCTTGACTCAAGGGTGTGCTGTAAGAAAACAAAAATACTGGTAAAACCTCTGAAAAATCAATATAAAAATGTATTCATGTCAACAGTACCTAACAGGGTCCTGGGCCACTCAGTGGACATTTCACATCATATATGTGATGAAACGTACATGGCGGTACGTATTTCGTGTCTTGCGAAAATGTTCCCATTGATACGTTTTCATCATGACATCAGTTTGCTTTTTACAGACCTTTGTGTGAACAAGCTTGATGATCGCTGATCAGTCTACAAACAACTGTGTTTTATAGTAAATCAGCAAGAAAATCTGCTGCTGCTGAATTTAAAGTTTACAATGAGATGTAAATAAGTATAAACCAGCTATAGCTGTACAGTATGTGGTTTAGCTCTGTGTGTGTGTGTGTGTGTGTGTGTGTGCGGGGGATCAATAGCAACAGTGTTTGACTGGGTCTGTGTGCAGCAGTGAGGCTGATTAAACTCAGAAATGAGCAGCTGAGTTTGACCTCTCTTTCAAAGCCATTATTTCACACTGTAGGGCTTGATAACCAATCGATAAACACCATGCACTCTGAGACCTTCAACTGCCGCTTAAACACACATGTACACAGACATTGTGGGTTAGCTACTTTATAAACTATTTATGGTGTGTGTCTTTGTATGTTTTGTAGGAAAGGTGACTCTCTAATGATTAGATCTGATGTTGCTGCCCAAACCTTTTTGCGGTTACATAGACAGAGAGATAGAGGTGTCGTCAGCGATGGAAAGTTACAGTATGCCCCTATTCACAAACCAGGTCAAGTCAGGGTTTGGCCAGTTAAGGTCATCAGTTAAAGGGATAGTTCATCCACAAATGAAAATTCTGTTATTAATTATTCACCTTCATGTCATTTCAAACCCATAAGACTTTCGTTCATCTTCAGAAGACAAATTACGATATTTTTAATGAAATCAGTGAGCTTTCTGACTCTGTATAGACAAAAATTTCTTTGCGCACAAAAAGTACTCTCGCAGCTTCATAAAATTAAGGTTGAACCACTGATGACACATGGACTATTTTATTAATGTCCTTACTACTGTACCTTTCTGGGCCTTGAACGTGTCAGGTTTCATCAAAAAAATCTTAATTTGTGTTCTGAAGATGAATGAAGGTCTTACCGGTTTGAAAAGATATGAAGGTGATTAATTAATGACAGGATTTTCCTTTATGGGTGAACTATCATTTTAACCCCTTAATCCACACTATTATTTGGGCAAACAAAGTTTCTCCAACTTGGCACTGAAGTATCAGTGTATTCTGCTAAACAAATGAAATTATATATATATATATATATATATATATATATAAATTTAAGTAAATTATTAAATCATTTACATTTAAATTAAATTATAATAAAATAAACAAATAAAGTAACATAAAACGTAAAATCTCTCATCTGCAAAGATCAGAGCTTATGCCACATGCTCTCTATTCCTCTTCACACCAATTTCGGCAGAACATAAACTAGACCCATGTTTCCAGCTGGCCCCGAAAGCTGTTCCATTTACATAGACACTGGATTCCAGATATTTTGTCATAATGCTGCCAAATCAGGCCAGAGAAGAAAATAAAATCATACATACATTTTGAAGGAGATCTGTTTTAAAATTACGTATGGTTTAGTCTATTGTAAATAAAATAAAAAATTAACTTAAATTACTGACATATTTACAGAATTTTAACGTACAATACTGACATATTGACACCTATAATGTAAATTATTTACACCATAAGAACCATAAAATACACCAAAACACAACAAAATTACAAAAGGAATCAATTGTATTCATGCGCTGTAATCCAAATCTTCAGAATCTACGACTGGGAGGAAACCAAACCAAATCAAAGCCTTTATTTAGGGATCTTTATCTATATCCTGAGCAGCAGCGACCATAAGCATCAAAACCCGCACGGACGCACTCGTTACCAAATGTAAAAGTTGCTGCTTCAAGAAACTTTACAACAGGTTTTACAGCAGGATAATCAAAAGCTTTTTGGCTCTCCCCTGCTTCGTCAAAGATTGTGACATACCGTGTTTCTGGTAAAGTGTGTTTGAATGAGAAATGTGCGCCTTCAAGGAGTGGGTCGGGATAATAATCTATATAATAATAATATTATTTTAATAATATAATAATATAATAATAATATTATTTTAATAATATAATAATAATATTTTCTGCGATTAACAACTCAAATTTCAAAGTTTTCAATGCTATATTGTTACTAAAATTGTCATTTATCTGCATATTTCGGTCAGTTTTATATCTTTTTTTATTTTGTATAAAAGGTACATTTACGTTTAAATGTTACGTACTAATACCTATGTTTAAACAGAAACCAAGCTGGCTTTCTGCACCATGGCATAGAACAAATTTTCCATTCTACTGTGCTACTTTTACATGGTTTTATGTAAATGCACTAGATGCTTAACTGTTGTGCTTGCGTCCTTGTGCATTGCTCTTGAGATATGTTTTTCAAAAGTTGAACTTATTTTAAGTTGAGCGCTGCGATTTTGGAACAATGAGTAATGCACAAGACGCTGCAAAGAAAGCAAGCGCAACAGTTAAACATCAGAGTCAAGACCTTGGCTTTTATCCCAATTCCACTGCCCATGAAGCAGCATTCTTTTATTGTGTGTGCGTGTGTGTGTGTGTGTGTGTGTGTGTATACTTAAGGGAGTGTTTCATTCATACTAAAATCTTAAGAAACCTCAGCTCTGTGTGGTGTTATTGATCTGAAGAAAAGTGCAATGCTGGACAGAAGTGAAACTGAACCTCACTCAGCTGTGGGTGTGTGAGATTACAAGATCTGCACATCAGAGAGCTGAGAGCTATAAGAGAGAAGAGACCAGTCAGAGAAGCAGAGGAGCAGCTGGGGAGCAGGTCAGAGGAGCAGAGAGCAGTTACTGGAGCACAGAGAAGCAGCGGAGACATCAGAGAGCTCATAGTTTCAATGAAACATGAATGAGAAGGCTTTTTTGAATGCACTACAATAATTTAATGTTGCCACATGATTCTGTCTTCAGCTGTGTAAGAAAGTCTTGATGTCTCAGTGAGATGTTGTTAGTGATGTTTCAGTACTGGTGTTTGCACCCAAAAATAGATCTATCGACTCGCAGCACAGCTAGTGTGTTACATTTCACCGCATGAGGTGAGATTTTATTAAATGTACTCTACAACCTCTGCTTAAATCACCTCATCTTGTCGCAATGTCTAAATATGTGCAATTTCATGTCAGAAATAATAAGAAAGGTAAGAGGTAACAAGCGCTGCAGGTCATGCGATGAGTCATAGCTTTTGATGAGGGCTTAGTAACCGGTAAATCAGCCACAACAGGTGCTGTCGTTCTGCAGAGCTGCAACTTTCCCCACTGCCTTACAGAAAGTAAATATCATGAGGTGGGTTATAAAAACCTACAAAGATAAAATAAAGTTTCTAAAATTTAACATGTTCTGAGGATTTCATGTCCGTCACTGGGAGGAACCTCATGAAGCCCTTGGAACAACAGCTATATAACAGAGAGAGAGATCCTGTTTACACCGGGGAAGTCTATAATAACTGGTGAAAACTAACCATTAACAATACTATTCATTCAATGGCACTTGCTCAGCTGGAAATACGCTGGAATACTTTTAAAATCTGCCACATGACATTTCATAAATTGCCCTAAACCCTTCACTGCATTGACTATCCTTGTAATAAAATGCAGCAAACAGAGAAAAACATCTATTTAAAATGTTTAAAAGGCCTCTAAAAACAAACTGGACACTGGTAACTGCTGGTATCTACTTTAATATGAAATATTTACAATTTACACCTTTTTTCTTTCAGAATAAATAGCTACAGTCAATGTTTGGGAGTAACTAGTTACATGTATGTAACTAACACTATGTAACTAATCTATTACAGTTACTGAGAAAAAATGTGTAATTAAGTTACAGTCACTTATGAATTAATTACCTACATCTGAATATTTGCTCTGTCTCTCTCTGTCTCTCTGTGTGTCTCTCTCTCTCTCTCTCTCTCTCTTACACACCCACACACACACACACACACACACACACACAGATGTAATTGATTTCTTTCCCAAACTGCTCTAAAATATATACGAGACACCAAATGTTTCAGGACACATGCTTATTCGATAACTGTTGCATTTTCTATTTGGGTTTATGTATATGCTTTATTTTTTAAGATTTAAGAGGACTTTTTTTTCCAAGAAATTGTTAGATGCCAGTTTTTCTTACCTATGCAAAGATTTGACTTAAAAAAAAAAAAAAAAAGTATTATTAGCTATTAAACTAAAATGATTGTGATCAGTATTTAACCTCAGAACAATTTCAAAGTAAAAAGAGGTGCTAATGTCTGATTTTGTGGTGGTTGTGCTTTAAAATTATTATATTTTTTTTAATCTTAATTCAAGTGATGGAGGACTTTGAAAGCCTGACTTTATTCGGTGCTGAGTACTACTGTTAGTTTTGGAAAGATTACTTTGAAAATGTAATAGGTTACAGATTACAAATCACCCTATTTAAATGTAATAAGTAGTGTAACTATTTCCATTACTTTATTAAAGTAATGCATCTGATTACATGTGATTACTTTTTAACAACTTTTCTATATTACTAACATATGTTTTCAGCTGATATTCAGTTGGAGGTGGGGTGAACCTTACAGTAGTACTCAACACTGATTACAGTCAAATTTCTCAAAATCCTACATCACTTGAATTAAGATAACAAATTAATTTTAAAGCACAGGGGCCCCGATCAGACAGAACTCATTTTTTTTTTGCAGTGAGAAGTGTCTTTTTAGAATAGTTTTCTACTGGCAGTGAGCGTTCTGCCATGGACGCCTCACGCTTCACCCGCCTAGGGCCCTGATTAGGCCCCGATCAGTCAGAACGCGTTTTGTGCAGTGCGAGGTGCCTTTTTTTAATTGTTTTTGGTTGGCAGTGAGCGTTCTGCACGCTGTTTATGCATTCGCGGCAATTCGCGTTTTAACCGCCTGCTGCGCCTCGTGTTTTTTCCGGACCGCCTAAAGTTGAAAAAAAGCAACTCTGTGCAGAAAAGCCACGACGTCATCGTGTTTTTCCATTGTCCAATCGAATGTTTTGATGGTTTGATGGTTTCCTAGCAACATAAAAACCACTGCGCACTGCTCTTTTTTTGAAAGTCACCAAAAAAAGGCAGTGCTGTGCACCTCACGTTTTCATTCATAAAAAGCACGTTCGGTGTGATCAGGGCCTAGTGCGTCTTGCATTTTTGCAGGAGCGCTCTGAGCCTCTGAAGCTTAAAAAAAAGCAACTCTCAGCAGAAAAGCGATCGTTGTCATCACGTTTTTTCCATTGTCCAATTGGGCCTTTCCATTGCGTTGACGAACGTTTACCATTGCTTAGAAAGTTCGGAGACTGCAATGATGGAGGAGAAACTTTTGGTGTCTGTCGTGGGTTACCTGGAGTTGTATTTTTTAAGGTTGTAGCTAATATGACAGTTTACTTAACAGCAAAAACCAAAGATTTTAGAGTGCTCGTGCTATAATCCTTTGATTATACAGAGAGGGCTGCTGTTTTGATGGTTTCCTAGCAACATAAAAAAAAGCGCTGTGTGCTGCTCTTTTTATAAAAGTTACCAAAAAAGGCAATGAGGTGCTCTTCGCGTATTCAGGCATCAAAAGTGCGTTCGGTGGCCTTTATCACCTCTTTTTACTTTGAGGTCTTTCTGAGCCTAAATACCGATTTAAAAATCATAAGATGTAGTTTAACACCTATGATACTATTTTTGAAATCAAATGTTTGCTTAACTATTACTATGACGTGATGTGTATGTGCTTGGAAATATTATGATTATATTCAGGAACCCCCCTTTGTAACTGTTAAAATTTTCATAAGTAACTGTAATTTAATTACACATTATTTCTCAGTAACTGTAACATAATACAGTTACATTTATTTTGTAATTATATTACACAATTCCATTACATGTAACTAGTTACTCCCCAACACTGACTACTCTAAGGTTAATGCTGCATGATTTAAATGTTTGAGAATAAATAACAGTTGAAAACATTCATCAGAAATTTAGAAATATAATCAAATGTAATACAAAGTAACTGAAATAGTTCGACTGCTTACATTTTAAATAGGGTAACCTGTAACCTATTACATTTCCAGAGTAACCTAACAGTGGCTACAACTAAATGGGCATCAATGGTAAAAGACGCTCTTTGTTGTCAGATGGTGTAGTTACAACTCTTATTATCTAATAGCAGGGGCTAATAGGAAGAATGCCAGATTAGAAATGACATTTCAGGTGCTTTTATGAAATTGTGCTCTAATGCTAATTTGCTGTTTAGTAAAACTGGCCCTATGAGCCCAAATTTCAGAATTTACCAATCAAATGTTTTTTTTTTATTTTTTTTCTCAGAATGAAAATTCTGTCATTAATTACTCACCCTCATGTCGTTCCAAACCCATGCGACCGCATGCATCTGTGATGGTACTCGTGTGAATGTGCATCAAAGACTTACACAGAAGAAAAGAAACTGCTGAATAAAGTTAATATTTTTTGTTTTCTTTGCATACAAAAGTATTCGCTTCATAGGTTGAACAACTGATGTCACATGGACTAATTTACAGATTACAGATCCTTACTACATGGGCTTTGAACATGTCAGTCGGGTTGCTGTCTATGCAGGGTCAGAAATCTTGTGTTCTAAAGATGAACGAAGGTCTTACGGGTTGTAAATGACATAAAGGTGAGTAATTAATGGGAATATTTTCTTGAAATAGTTGAAACGGGAATAATTTTTAAAACTCCATTTCTATTGAAGGTCTTCAGTTCCACAGCATTACTCATTGTCAAACATCCACAGCTGTAAATGTGCATGAAGCACTTTATCACTGCTGAAATTTTGATTCTGGTTCAATGTTTTAATGCAGAGCATGGAGAAATACATCAATAGCCCTGTGAAAATATGCTAGATTCCAAAGGGACTGTCTGTATGTGTGTGTGTGTGTGTGTGTGTGTGTGTGTACTTTAATATATGTGCTCTATATCCAAGATAAAGCTTGACACAGCAGATTACACACATCACACAACATCTTGAGATCTAATCACACACAACTATAACCCACACTCACAAACTGGGGGCCACAGAAGACTATGCGACACCGTGTCATTTTCCTACAGTATAGGACTGCTTAGACGTAACTTGAAAAGAGCGGATGGCCTCCTTCCCTTATTCTGTAAAAATCTTTGCTGAGCTAGCCTTTTGGAGATTGTGCTTTCTAATCAGTTTGAGTGTGGCAAGAACATGCTATACTTCCCTCTGCTGAGATCTAAAGCTCTGATCTACAGCTTTGAGAGAGAAAGAGAAGGGCAATTCACTTTCTTTCTCTCTTCCTGTGGGAGTCATCTGCTTTACGCTGATGTATTAGGGGGTTCTGGTGTTGTTGCGAAGTACAGACACACACGCTCAGTGAAGACGCTCTGCTGAGTGCGTATGGGTCTCTGGAGTCTGAGGCTTTGTGATGTGAAGTGGGTCAAACAGGGCTGTTACTGGGAGCAGGCCAGAACTCCGCAGGGGATTCTGCTCCCACAGCTCAAACACCACAGGCTAGTATCACTACTGTAAGCTGTACATCGCTAAAACTGCTATTGAAGCTACGTACTTATAACACTGCTTATAATGTACTGGACGATACCCCGCTAACACCACATGCAGCTATACAATGCTAATTACACTGCATAGCTAACATTAATCCTACTGCACAAAACTATACAGCGCTAATTATACTGCGTCACTAACCAATATCACACACAACTATACATTGCTTACATTACCAATACCACACAAAATTCTACAAGTGGTAAATATACAACATTGCTAACATAAACAATAACACACACAACTATACAATGCGAACAACACCACTTATATTTTGCACCAATAGCAATATTAATACAGAGCTAACATTATGGTTTTACGTTGCATATCACTATAGAACTACTAAAATTACACTCAGTTAACAGTGTGTCTATTACAATTAATCAGATCTCCTGTATACATACATGTATGCTTTATGATTTATTTTGAGGATCATATAAAAGGTATGGTCTGCTGCAAATTTGTTTATTTCATAAAGGCGAATGTTTCAGCCGGGTGAAGTTTCAGTCTTTTATCTCCTGGAATGTTCTGTCTTTGCTTTTGACATTATTTAATGGAGCTAACTCAACTCTCTCTCTCTTTCTCACTGATTTCAAGAACATTTTATGAAACGCTTTTACGGAGGGTTGGCTCCACATAATGGAGGTGTTTTCCCTGTTCCTCCACGGTCCATGGAGAGTCATTAGTTTACACAAAGCTCTTGCCATGTGCATTTAGACCGGCTCCCCCTACTGAGATATCTCTGTCCAATTACAGAGCCACCAAGGGCCAATACAGGCATCAGCAATCTGTAGTCCTGCTCACACACATCCTCAGCAGGGAAGAAGAGTTATAGTGGAGTATGATTATAGGGACATTTTAACAGGTTAACCTGATTAATAGGTTAACCTCTCTATTAGTAGCACTTCTGAAACATCAAGATGAATTAAACATCTTCAGAGGTTTAGCCTTTTGTTTTATATAAATGCAAAACGATTTATTCATAATACTTATCATATCGGATTTTAACTTCTGTTTTGGTGTTCTCATGTTCCGATCTCCATAGAAATCCACATTAAAATGGGGTAAAAAAAAGACTTGCGTTAATTAAACTTGGCTGCCACAGTAACAACAAGCTTAAGGAATTCCTCTTCATTGTTTTGCGTACCAGCAAATCTGTCTGGTCCAGTGCTGTATGCCCTGCATAAACGATGACAGAAGAAAACAAATTTGGCTTGCAGTGCATAAGTTACAATACTGTGTATGAAATAATAAAATAATGTGTGCTCTTATCATTTCGTGGACAAAATCCCCTGAACTTCGCCCCGATCGGTAGCTGTACAGTTGAGGTCAAATGTTTACATACACCTTGCAGAATCTGCAAATATTAATTATTTTACCAAATTATACAAAATGCATGGGTAACTACACACTATGAACCATTAGTTAAGCATTAGTAAATAGTTCATCATTTATAAAGCAGTATCCCCACATTAGTAGACAGTAGTAAGCAGTTTATAAATGCAGCTATAAATGCTTTGTTCCTGATTTATAAGCATAGCTATAATGTTTTTAATAATTGTATTTTCATAATTTATGAATAATCAATTAATAATTTCTAAATTAAGTATTATATTACTAACAAACCAGCTATTTAGGAGTTGTCAAAGGTTCATAAGATTATTTAGAAAGTGTAACTAAATGATTAATAAACTATAAGTGCACATTTATACATTATTTAGACATACAATAATACTTACTCAGTGTGTTAATAAATGCTTTATTAACACATATTCTTACTGTAATTCATGATTAATTCAGGTTGGTATAAACATTTAGTAGTTGTCAGATTTTTGTGGGCTCATCTAAAGTGAAGACTATTTTTGCCTGGTTAAACTTTTACAAAGCAGATTTTGGCTCAGCTATCTTCTAAACAGAAAAGGAAGTGATACAGAACATACGAAGAACCATTTATTACAAGATGCAAAAAACCAAACTGTACAACTGTACATTTGTTATAAAATGAAAAATAAACCTCTGCAATGTCATAGAAAATTAAAAATTCCTGTACACCTGCAGAAAACATAACTTAGCAGTAAGATGAACCTAAGCCTCTGAAATCTGATATGAAGATATTTTTCTTATCATTTGTTGAATATACAGTATTTGATTTTCTATTTTAGCTAATTGTGAGTCTTCCGTTTGAAATGTAGAATTTATTTGATAATTACTACACAAGGCATTTCTTTGTGACTCACTGTTTGCACTGAATTTTTACTCAGCCATGAAACTGAAACAAGAAAACCTTCTTACTACACCAAAATATCTAGCTTATTTTCTTTTTGTTGTTGTTGCTTATTTTGTTGATGTATATTCATTTTGTTGCTTCTTTCTTATTTATATTTACATACTTGCTTTTCTTTTTTTTTCTTCTTTTTTTTTGTACATTTTGTTGCAAAGTGTGTGTTCTGTATTACTCTGTTGTTTGTTTCCTTTTTCTGGTTAGAAGATGACTGAGCCTTTAAAACTCCTTTGTAAAAGCTTCACGAGGTATAAATAGTCTTCACTTTAGATGAGCTCACAAAAACAGTTAACTATAACTAAATAGTATATTAATCATTTACTTACACTTTCTAAATAACTGATTTCTAAATAATATAATACTTAATTTAGAAATGATAAATTGTAATGACTATTTACTAATGCTTAACTAATGGTTCATAGTGTGTAGTTATTATAAATTGTTACCAATGCATGTTATTTTTTATTTAGTACTGACCTGAATAAGATATTTTGCATAAAATGCATTTACATATCCTATGCATATAGTATATTATAGTATATTTACTTATATTATTAGTATATAGTATTACTTATTATTATTATTATTATTATTATTATTATATAGTATATTTACATATATATATATATATATATATATATATATATATATATATATTTTTTTTTTTTTTTTTTTTTTTTTTTTTTTTTTTTTGTGGTAGTTGGTCATGATTCACTTATATACTCTTCATATGCAACTATTTCAGAAGGTTCAAACGCTCACTGATGCTCCAGAAGGAAACATGCTGCATTAAAAGCCAGGGGTCCAGACTTTTGAACAGAATGAAGATGTGTACATTTTTCTTATTTTGCCTAAATATCATATTTTTTCATTTAGTACTGCCCTTCAGAAGTTACAGAAGATACATGTTTCCCAGAAGACAAAATAAGTTACATTTCCTTCTGAAGCATCAAAGAGCATCAATTTGAACTGTAATAGTTGCATATGAGTCCAACAGTTGTCCTAAGTGTGAAAAGATGGATTTCAAAATCATACAGTCATTGCTGGAAAAGATTCAAATAAACAAAGATGCTCAAAATCCAAAGAATTTGGTCTGCAAGGTATATGTAAACTTTTGACTTCAACTGTATGCAGGGCATGCGCTCATGTTTTTAGTGTAGCTAACCTTGCATCGCTTCATGTCATCTTCATACTCATTAAACAGGTGAGTTACTGCAAAAAGACAGTCATTGCGCCACTGTAAAGTGATGAAACTATGGCGTCATGTGTGTTTTAGAACCATTTACATAGGATTAACAGTATATTATCGCCTCGGAAAATACATTGATTTGACTAGAAACACCAGAGACCGGAAATGTAAAGCATCGTTCCGTGTTCAGGGAAAAGGCTGCATATATATATATATATATATAGTAAAAATGTGTGCTTCTGTGAAGAAGATTTAATTGACAAGGACAATCTGTTTTCTGTACTATCCTGCTAATGAATCATATGTGTGTTCTGTCTCAAAGTTAACGGAATGTAAAATTAGCATCAGGGACTTTAAGGAAAAGAAGCACTGTATTATGTTTTATTACAATC
The DNA here is from genome assembly GCA_033026305.1 of Cirrhinus molitorella. Lineage (NCBI taxonomy): Eukaryota > Metazoa > Chordata > Actinopteri > Cypriniformes > Cyprinidae > Cirrhinus > Cirrhinus molitorella. Next base: position 14,729,967 of record CM065125.1, on the reverse strand, counting down.
TGGTGGCCAACATGTTAATATCCATCAAACTTCATTAAACTGCTACTACATCACTATGTAACACAGCATAAATCTCTTTCCTCCGCTCTCTCGTTCTCTCTTTAATCTTTGGTTTTTACAGATAGAGCTGCTGATGAAGGTTCTCTTTCATCATTCTCTCTGAATACATTTAGTTTGAGAAGAGATGATACTGTTGAGCAGCAGATAAAATCAAAGACAAGTTTGACTTCACTTAGTTCTCTGTTATTTCATCTTGACCTGACCTCTCAAGCATCACAAGAAGCATATGACTTTAAAGCACATTTTTAAGACACTTCTGTTGCAGTTTTACGGGAAATACATTCACAAAATCTCAGCGAGTCATTTGAAACCTGCAGAGTCATGACTGCTTACACTCCGCTGTTTATTTCGTTGGGATGTTGTGTTGTACAATGAACCAGTTGGAGTATCGGCAGGGCAGGTTTAACCTGTAACTATGGAAACTGTGAGAGCGGTGTGTTTGCAAAGGTGTTTGCTTGTATGGGGTCGGTGAGAGTCGGTTCTGTCCTATTGCCATGCTGTCAATACTCTGCTGTCAGCTGGGAGCTCCAAATCCATTCATTAGTTTCACTCTGTGATTTCCCTCCAAACCTCAGCTACCTACATAGACATAGACAAACTTGCTTATACTGAATTCTCCAAGAAGACAAAGGGAAATGTGAACTGAAAAAATGAAAGTAATAAAAAAAAAAAAAAAAATCTGATAAAACCACCTTAAGACATACTGAATTTCCAAATAAACAAAAGAGAAATGCGTACATAAATAAATAAGTAAATAAATGCAGTGTATGTCAAAAGTTTACATATACATTTTTGCAGAATCTGCAAAATTTTAATTATTTTACCAAAATAAGAGGAATCATACAAAATGCATGCTATTTTTTTTTTTATTTAGTACTGTCCTGAATAACCTATTTCACATAAAAGATGTTTACATATAGCCCACAAGAAAAAAAAATAAATAAATAGTTGAATTTATAAAAAATTACCCAAAAGTTTACATACACTTATACTGTGTTGTTATCTGAATGGTCAACAGTTGTTTTTGTTGAAAAATCCTTTAGGTCCCACAAATTCTTTGGTTTTTCTGCATCTTTGTGTATTTGAACCCTTTTCAACAATGACTGTATGATTTTTGAGAGCCAACTTTCACACTGAAGGACTCATATGCAACTATTACAGAAGGTTCAAATGTTCACTGATGTTCCAGAAAGAAAAAAGAAGCATTAAGAGCCAGGGGTGTAAACTTTTGAACAGATTTTTTTCTGTACATTTTTCTTATTTTGCTAATCTTATTGAATTTGAAGATCAGGGTAAACTTTCTTCTGAGTAAAATGTAAGTATCTTCTGTAGCTTCTGAAGGGCAGTACTAATTGAAATAATATGATATTTAGACAAAATAAGAAAAAAGTACACATCGTTCAAATGTTTACACCCTCTTAATGCATTGTTTTTCTGTCTGGAGTATCAGTGAGCATTTGAAACTTCTGTAATAGTGGCATGTGAGTACCTCAGTTGTCCTCAGTTGTGCTTGTTCACTAAAAGAAAAAGAAAAAAAACAGCTGCAGATTATTCAGGTAACAACACAGTATTAAGAATCAAGTGTATGTAAACTTTTGAACAGGGTAATTTTTATAAATTCAACTATTGTTTTCTCTTGTGCCTTGTAGTTGAAATATCTTATTCAGGTCAGTACTACATAAAAACATCCCTTCTTATTTTAGTAAAATAATTAACAATTTGCAGATTCTGCAAGGTGTATGTAAACTTTTGACTTCAACTGTAAATAAAAATACTGTGTTATATCAGAAATCTGATATCAGACATCTGCACCTCTGTAACAAGACTTAAAAAAGTCTATATACATACATACATATATACATACATACATACATGTATACAAAAAAAAAAAAAAAAAACCTGTGTACATATAAGAGACAAGAAATGTAGTCTAGTGGGTTGAGGATACCTGATGAACAGAATGGACTGCTGTGAGGTGTAGGGAATGCGTCTGTGTCCATGTTGTTGTTTGTTTGTTCATGCATATGTTTGTGCATTGTGATAAGGAGGAACATAGCAGCTGTCAGCATCACTCCCTGTGCAGCACCATGGACAGCTCCACAACACTTCACAGGAAGTGAGGTGTCAGACACAAAACAGAGGCATGACTGTCGGCTCATCATCACACTCACATTGCATCAGTCCCTGTGCATCAGAGGCCTCCTGAAAGCTGCAGACAACTTTAGGTGTTTTTTTTTTTTTTTTGGAGCAAAGTCTACATTCATCACATGTTGTTTCTCTAGAGGATTAGGATCGATGCGCTATATTTGGAATGGAATACTAGTGTATTGTTTATAGCACAAAAAAACTGTTTACTGCATAGTGTACTATTTGGTGGAGTTTTTTTTTTTTTCCTACTTGATTTGACCCTGAAAATGTTTACATTGTAACCTGTGCAGTCGGGTTGATTTATTCATGCATTATTAATATTTATTTTTATTTATTTCTTTGTTTGTTTGACTTCATAAAAACTAGATTCATTAAATGTTTTCACATGAGGTACACTTTGAGATTACTGAGGGGAAAGTAAATAAAAACAAAAAGAAAGATGTCTTTCTTTTGGTTCGTTCAACAAAATATAAATGAAAAGTAAAGTTTATTGCATTGTATCTAAATACATATAAAGCATTTTGATAATGTAATATATATATATATATACTGTAAAATATAAATTGTAATTCTTATCATTATTATATATATATCAAATGCAAATATGATGTACACACGCACAATTTTTATACTATTTAGTGTATATATATATATTCAACAAAATATAACTGAAAAGTAAAGTTTATTGCATTGTATCGAAATATATATATACAAAGCATTCTGATAATGTCAAATATAAATATACTGTATAAAATATAAATTATAAATATAAAATATAGATATACTGTAAAATATAAATTGTAATTCAAAATATATTTAATGTATACATTATTATGTGTATATATATATATATATATATATATATCAAATGCAAATATCATGTATACATGCACAATTTTTATACTATTTTGTGTGTGTATATATATATATATATATATATATATATATATATTTGGCTGATGCTTCAGAAAAAAAACATGTCTTAAAAGCTGGGGGGTGAAAACTTTTTGAATTTGAAGATGAATGTAACTTATTTTGTCTTCTGGGAAACATGTAAGTATTTTGAAGGGCAGTACTAAAATGGAAAAAATATGATATTTAATAATAATAATAATTTTGTTCATAAGTTTACACCCCTGGCTCTTAATGTATTGTGTTTCCTTCTGAAGCATCAGTGAGCATTTTAACCTTCTGTAATAGTTGCATATGAGTCCCTCAGTTGTACTCAGTGTGAAAAGATGAATCTTAAAATCATATAGTCATTGTTGGAAAGGGTTCAAATATGCTAGAAAAAACAAATCATTTGTGGGACCTGAAGGATTTTTCTGAAGATCTGCTGTCAAAAACATAAATTCTACTAGAGCATTAGACTTGAGGTCTTCATAACCTTTGATTTATTTTCCCTACACATAAACTCCTTAGCCTATTACAAACGCCTAAGGCACTGATACAAATCTGTTTTTTCCCCATCTCACATTTGTCACTATTGAGGTGTCACTGAGAGTAATCCAAACACACACAAACAAATACACAGATGTCCCATGCAGATCTGTGATCAAAGAAAGTCCATGGAGCAAAACTGTCATCGCAGATACCCTGGATATTTTTCCACCATAAGGGACCCATTAGGGGGTGTGTGTGTGTGAGTCGCTGTAAATGTGCCTAATTTTCCCTCTTAATTGCCTTGTGTGAAATTCAGTGGGCTTGTACGAGTCTCTGATCATGGCTCTTCTCAGGTGCTAGATTAATCTCCCAGAGGTTTCAGAGCAAAGAACTAACACAGCTTGCTCCGTCTCCCACTGTCTGAGTGTGTGCTTTCCTGGCTAAATTAAGCCAGCACAAATGGATGAAAACCGCAGAGCGTGAGCAGCAGCACAAGAGTGTTATGAGATGTATAATAATAATTAAATGTCTTATAATATCTCAAAACAAACAAATGCAATTTCCCAAAACTCAGCAATTCTCATACTAATACAGAGCAGGTTCATAAGAAAGTAAGAAATGAATGTACTGGACTTTGGACCCTTCAGACATAAACTATTGACACAGGGGGGAAAGAAGATGAAGGATAGCAAAAACACCTGTCTGATGGCAGCTTAAATAGCTACTCATGTGACTAAAAAGTTCTAGACCATATTTTTTAGCTTTATATAAAGTTTAGCAAAAGTACTCTTTCTTTATGGGAATTAACCAAAATAATTTAGTTTGGAACGTAATTGATTTTTTTTTCCCCCCACATAATTAGTTTAGGTCTGTACAAGGTAATTTAAACAGATAATGCTGTGTCTTAATTAATAGATTTTAATGTCCTGTGTTAATAACTATCAATAACATGTTAGCAAGCTAAAGACAATTATATTTACTACTATCATATGTAACATTAGACAATCAAGTAAACGAGTTGTGTTATTGCTTATTGAGTGAAGCAACATACACTGGTGAACACATAACCTCCCTAATTCTTAAAGAGATAGTTCCTTTTAAAATAAAAATTCTGTCATTAATTACTCACCCTCATGTTGTTCCAAACCCATAATATTTTCATTCATTTTCAGAACACAAGTTAAGATATTTTTTGATGAAATCCAAGAGCTTTCTGACCCTGCATGGACAACACAACTGACACATTTAAAGCCCAAAAAGGTGGACATTGTTAAAATAGTCCTTTTGACATCAGTGGTTTAAACGTAATTTTGTGAAGTTACGAGAATACTTTTTATTTATTTATTTATTTTTTGCGCAAAGAAAATTAAAAGAATGACTTTTCAACAATTTCTTTTTTTGTTCGTGGAGTAAATAATGAAATTAAGTTTTGATGAAATGGTTTGACAATTGTGTTCTTTCAGTTCATTTTAACAAAGAATAAAAAAGCAGCAAAAATAATTTTCAAGTGTATCATGCAAGCACATTTTATGCATAAAAACCTATTTTTGTCTTTAAAATGCTGCTGATAACAAGTAACACATCATGGCTTTGCAGGCTTTGACATAAACAAACTGCACAAGGTTTCTGATATGTTCTGCCCAAACTTTGTTTAAATAAGAAACACATCATTAAAAATCTACACTTTCATCAAGCAAGTTTTGTCAGAATGAGATGAAAGTTAAACCTAAAAAAACTAAAAGTCTGGGAAACAAACATAGTACCTTCATCTTCATAGACTCCCTCACTGAACCATGAGTCTTTTTTCCATTACATCCAATTCTAAATGATTTGCGGAAATTACTGTGATGCATTTACATTAGCTTTATGATGCTTAAAGAGTTTTGCTAAAATAAATTATTAAATGGTAACCAATTTTATGGACATATTACAAAAAGTATTATTGGATATTGTTTAGCATAGTGAGGTCCAATTGTAAGGTTGAATTGACTGTAATTTGGGTAATTACGTGTCAAATCAACCAAATTTCAAAAACTTCCCTGGCTCAAATATAGACATATATAGTAATGAAAGCCAAAATATTAAATGTTAAGGGAAAAAAAATTACTAAATTATCCACATTTTGTAGAGGGGGGTCAAAAAGACCATTTTACCTGAGATTTAGATCCAAATTACAGGGGATTATAAAGACTTAAAAGATGGCCAGATCATAATGTTATTTTTACACAGAGATTGGTAGGTCTGTTGGTAAAATCTGTTGACTTTAGTAATCTTTGTTACATTATGTGCCAAAGGTGTCCATTCAAAAAATGGGGAAACAGCACTTTTCAAGTTCTTTTTTTCCAAAGTTTGTATGCCTGTACCTATTAATACCCTTTAAATTTTGGGTCGTACTAACCTTTCCTTTGGCATCTTTTTTAGGACCTCTATGATTCAGTTCCAGAGGTTTTGAAATTTCAATATGACTCCAGCAGTAAATTGTTAGAATGTACCCATTTCTAGTGGTCAGAAACCAAATGTGGGTCACTTTGCAAAAAAGAGAGGCATGTCTGAAGAACAAACAATGTTGAAACTAGAGATGTATTTTGTTTCCTTCTGTCAAAAGAATCGCATTGAACATTGAACATACCTGTCGCATTGAACATACCTCAAAGTGCCATAAATATTCTTTTTCCAAAATTTGACAGCATCAATTTAGAAGTAATTTATATTAAAGAGAACAGCATAGTTTACATAATTTAAATCGTCAGCCATAATCTTCATACTGTAATGTCCCCCTGTGGTTAAAAGGTAAACAAGCTGCACTCAATGAACCAAAACACTTCTGGAAAACCATCTTTATTAGACAAATTTGTGACTTAGCAGTTAGAAAGTAATTTTGGTAGTCAGCTGCTCACTTAAATTATGACTTTGAACTTCAGTGATGATGTTATGATTCTCAAAATATATGATTTCCAATCTGTAAAATGACACCTTACTTGATCCACAACTTATGAACTGGAAAAAACTGAGAAGCTATATTTTAGAGTCACTTCACACACTTCTATCTGAATTAAAGTGACATCTGAAAGCAATCCAAGCACACCTCTTTCTCCCCTCAACTAATCTGAGGAAGAATATTGAAAAGGTCACGAAGCTCTGTGGGACTTTATTAGTAAACCACGTCTGAACTTCGCCAGACCTTCTGTCTCATTTTCTCTCTGTACCGAGCAGGCATCACTTGGGAGGCATGAGAGCAGCAGGGGAAAAAAGATTCAGAATAAAGATTCAACATGTAGGCCTGTTTTCAAAGTATATTTGGGTGGGCTGTGAGAAACATTAGCCTCAATTTTCAACAAAACAACGAAACACTTAGTGAAACCAGTTGACACTAAACACAAATTAATTAATTTCTTCGAGGCCAGGTCTTTTATCCGTGAACAGAAAAGCTAAATGAGATTCAGCTCTCGGAGGGGGATCACTGCCTCAGTCAGACCACCAAAAATTAAATTCAGATTCAAGAACAACAACAACAACACTGGCGCAGAACTCCTAGCAGATATCGAAGGAGAAATTACTTGCAGATCAATGGCATCTCCTGAGGAAAATTTGGCGAATAGCACTGGTTTAAAGGGCTGTGGTGTTTTTATTTGACATTTCGTAGCTTTTGCTAATCAATTGACAAAGATTCGGTGCAATTCATATTTTGGATTACCGTCGCACTGCATGAGTCATGCAGCTTTAACAGATTTTTTAGACCGTCTCCCTTATTATCGAGTGAGGGGAGGCCAAAGGTAATGCTGAAGATCTTCAGTATAATCACATCAGGTCAGACTCGGTAAGAAGTTGTCCTGTGAAAGAGGTGAAATTAAATCCAGGGCTCTCCACCTCCCTCCTTCATGCACACTCTCAGCTATTCCGTATCTCTCTAGCCTCTTTCATGCTCCACGCTTGGGATTATCATATCAATCAGAATGACCTTATTACGAGAGGTAGAAGGAGCGAGAAGGGGACAAAACCAGAGAGAGAGAGAAAGATCGAGAGAGTGCTAAACCCAGCCTGACTCATACCTGTGATCTTTTAATGCTCAAGTACCACTCAACTCCCACCACACACCTATATGTGCATTGCACCTCTTCTGTCATAAATGGTGAACTTTCTGTTTTAATGGCCTTTTCACACTTGAAATGGTTAACCTTGGGTTGTCATGTTCAGTTTTTGTATATATTTTATCCTTAGCTACAATACATTCACAAAGGGCACCAGCATCAAAACTTGATGGAGGGCGTGTCTGTAGCTTGATGCTGGCACAATCATCATAGTGACAACAGCCAATCACATTAGTTTGAAAAGCGATTAGCTTGAAAAGCGAACAACGGCAGTGATGCTACACAATGGACCCACAAATCAGTTTGGCAACGTTTGTTTCGCTCAATGCGAAGTCAAAAAGAGACGTTGACGCTGACGCCCCGTATAAATGTACCATTGGAAAGGTAGTACATTTGACACTGTGCCACTAATAGAAGGCGACCAGTTACCAGTAGAGACTAGGAGGGTCTATTACAGTTTCCATTAAAACCAATACAATTCCTATTCTATTTTTATCACCAAAAAAAAAAAAAAAAAAACATAATGGTTTCTATTGTTTGTTTGTTTTTTCAGCAGGGCAGTGTATTGGAGAGTTCGCAAAGAAACTTTTGTTGAAAGATGAAGCAGCAGCTGCATTGCAAACAGTAAGTGAATGATTTCATAATGATTTGTCATTTCATGCTTTTTATGGAGATGTTGTCAAAACATCCAGAATATCAGAATCAGCTGATAATGGCTTTAAATGTAAATGTTGACATCAGCCCGATGCAAAAAAATGATGCCGATATGAGAATAGAAAATGTGCTTAGGGTGTGCTAGCGATTAGATTAGAGTGTGGCTCATTTTTGAAGCAAAGATGCTTGCTTTTGCTTGAATAATGATTAGATTCTCTGTTTTGGATTGCTGCATTTAATTTGAAAATGCACATACAGAATGACGCGTTTGGTGTGTGATAGACTAAACAGTAATAGCATGTGCAGTGGCACCAGCGACAGCCTCACCCGGGTCCTAATGCCCGTTTGGTAAGGAGTTTTAATTCCGTAGGGGGCTCTGTTGGCCTATTTCTAATAAAATTAAAGTAAAATACACAGATAACATTTAGGGCAGTGGCTAAGTGTAAATAGTGATAGAGGATATTTACACTAAATGAAAATAGCATATTTTCTCAACCATAGATTCTATTTACACTATGTTAAAATATCAGGATTTTCTGCTACTTATAATACTTATTGCAAATAGACCCAATTATCTGTACCTAAGTATTGTAGTACATTAAAACAGTATGCATAAATTACGTATCGAGTGTAACCCTAACTGATACTTTATTTTCAACTTTTTGATTATTTTCTTCATTTTTATAGAAAATAAATGCTTTTCCGATATGATTTGAGATTTGAAAAGGGAGAGAAAAAAGCTCGCCAGAAGGTGGAATCGAACCCTGGTTGATCTCGTCAAAAAGACTAAAACGCATGATTTATGCTTTATGCCACTGGAGCCAAGGATGGACAGCCATCTTTTGGTGGGTGGAGTTTGTTTAAATAGCCTCTGCCAACACTCCGAACATTAAACTGTTAAAACTGGGCTAAAATACCGAGCTCGGACCCCTCTTTTCAGATGGGGGGAGAGTACCCCGAGTTCTGGAGGAATTACCAAACTCGAAGCCCACCCCCAGACAGCACGCCAAATAGGCATACCATTTATCCAACCTCACTATTTGTACGGCAAACTTGTGAACTGATAATAATACTTTGTTACAGTACTTAAGTATTTTTGGGAGTATCTGTACTTTACTTGAGTTTTTATATTTCACCTACTTTTACCTTTACTCAACTACATTTCCTAATTAAAATGTATACTTTTAATTTGATACATTTCCCTGAAACATATTTGTTACTACAAAACAGTCAGAAGTTTAGAAGAACACTGACTGCAGGAAAGCAGGTTTGACGAATCAGTGGTCTGGCACTTGCAAGTTAGAAAAAACTTAAAACTTTTGCTCTTGTCTAAACAGCGCGCACAACCGCGGATGATTCATTTTTCACTCAAGTCGAGTCTGTGGTGTGTGAGATACAGTATGTCTGTGTTGTGATGATGTGCTTTCTGACATTATCAAGAAGGCTATATCACCAAAACACACACACAGAGTGCACACACGTTGATTTATTAGTCTATTAAAACTCAAAATTCCTGGCATTCTAAATTGTAGATGTGAAAAAGTGTCTGTATGCTTTTTATATTTATAGAATTTAATATAGGTCAGTCTATATCACACAAAGTGTACAGTTTTTCTGCAGATATCAGTATGATAACATATTTAATTACCTTTTAGACATAATATTGCTTGTTTTTGCTCAATTTTGCTTTTTGAACAAATCAGTTGATAAAAATGATTCTGTGATTCTCTCATTAACAGTCACTTGTTGCCATTTAAATGTCCACTATTTTTTCATGTCTTAAATTATTTCAGATATCAGTATTCAACTTTTTATGTTAAAAACAAAACATTAAGCCTATTTATGCAGCTGTAACTGCAGTTTAAATGTCCTCCTCTGAGATACATTAAACTGTGTTAATACATCCAAATGCTATTTCAGAGTACCGGAAATAGCATTTGTACCGGATGAAGTGCTTCTTATTCTTACTCAAAAATTCTAAATGGGAGAAAGAGTTAAACTTGAACCCAATCTTGCTATTCAGGTAGTGTATGAACATTTTATATATATTTATTTGCTTCTTTTCCATTTTGCATTTACTTGTACTTTTACTTTCAATACTTAAGTACATTTGAGGTTTAAAAAATACATGAAGAGTTCCGATGCAAAGCCAGCTAAAAGTCATCTCGGTCAAAAATGAAATAATGATACTGAGTGAATGCTCTGGACACATATTATACATCCATCAAATACTTTTTTTTTCAAACTCACTAAAATCCCACCCTCAGCCCAATCTGAAGTACCAGTACTTACATTGAAAGATGTCAGATGGATTTAGAGGCTTTTGCATCTGAACTCTTCATATACTTGTTGTACTTAAGTACAATAAATATCACATACTTTAAGGCTTTTACTCAAGTAATATTCTAAATTGGTGACTTTGTCTTTATGGTAAAACATTTACTTAGTATGGCTTTCAGGTACTGAAAACCATTGCATTTTTTTTTTAAACCAATTATGAACTTGATCATGATTTTGACATTTTTTTCAACTCTTTTGCTTTAGACCATCTACAAATGTTAAATCTTAAAACAAAATGTTAAGGTTACCACTGCATTTTTATGAGAGAGAGAAAAAAAATGCAGCAAATTATATATAGTTTATTTATAGTTATTTTTAAAGCAGGTTTTCAAAGTGTACAGTCAGTATAATTAGAACTTCATTATTGTTTATTTAATTCTAACAAATAAGTTGTTGTTAACAACTAACCAAAATTAAAAATAATTTGCTCATAATTTCCACACAAGAGAGACAGGAGTTGAAAAATATAGGCATGTCGGATATCTGCAAAAATCCAGTATTGTGCATCCCTAGTTGATACTGTTTCCTGTGTAATGACGTTAGCCAATCATAACAGTGGCTGATACTGACAAGCCCTAAAGGACCTGCCTCTAAAACAGGTCAGCCTAAAACAGGTTGTTTTACTAGACAGGTCAGAATGAGGTTAAATAATATTATTCCCACATAAAATTTGTTTGTTTGTTTGTTTTTTGTGCAAAAACATTTTTATTACCATTATAAGTGTATAAGTGAACCTCGAAGAACATCTTATAATCATTTAAAAAAAATCTAGTTCTTCCATTTGCATTTGTTTTATTTTTCAAGTTAGTGACTTTAGTAAGTGAAACATTACTGAGAACGCCATTAAATCTCTCAAGCTATAAAAGAGCAGCCTCTGAGCGTTAAAATGTTCCTCTGGGAAAGGATGTTAACCCAGGGTTAAGTATAATGTGAAAAGCGCTTAAGTTCACTTCACATTGTGTGTTGTTTGTGCTGCGTGGCTGAGCCTGAACTTCAGTGCGTTTTACAATTGTTGGCACATTAAAAATCTTGCTGACTTCTTGATGGTCTGTTTATTTAATTTCGACTCGCTTTTCACCATCGTTTTTCACTAAATTTAACGTTCCTCACGGACAGAGCGTTCGACCACACAATTTTACCTTCATCAAAACAAACAGCAAAACAGCTCCTGGCTATTAAACACTTACTCAGCAGTTTTACATTGTCTCTGTGGAGGGAGTCCAGTGTTTTCCCATTCAGTCTTCATCATTGGGCAATTATTGCTGGTAGATGCCCTGGGCAACAGAGCAGCGATTTAAACATTCCCTAAAGCGGGGAAACTTTTGCAGGCTTGGATACACACAACATCAGATTGTCAGACTGCTGAGGAGCTTATTTTGTTGGGAAAGGAGAAGTTTGTCCCAATCTCTCCTGTGGATTTCTCCATAGCTCCCTCTCTCAGGGGGGCAGTTGCAATACGGCAGGTCAGCGCCTCTCCAGCCATTGCCTGCATGAGCTCTTGTCCTAAAGGCATGCGTGTTGGCTGCAAAACAGCACACTCTATGAGGACAAGGACTAGAGCGTGCAGAAAATGATGCAATGTGCACTCAGCCTCCAGATGACCCTCTTCTCTCACAATAGTTCTCAGCTCTTTAGTGCACTTCTGTTAAGGCCAAATCCCCATCACAATCCTCTGAGCCTGAGCTATCCATTAATACAGCATTCAGCCGCTGATCAGGGATCTTTTTTATTCTTGGCAATGGCTAAGGGTGTGATTTAGGGTAGGCAAAGCTGGTCTGAGATCAGTTTTTAGGGTAATATTCTCCCAAGGCATCCCAAACTCTGAATCTGCTTTAGAGCTCTTATTAGTGCAGTTACAGTGAGACAGAGACAGAGAGAAGGAAGACAGAGAGCAAAAAAAAAAAAAAAAAAAAAACGGAAATGACTACATCCTGAGCAGCTAAGTGTTGTTTGTTTTGCTTGATTTTTGATTATTACATCATTATTGTGTTTGTGTTTTATAGAAAGTAGCCAATACTGTTAAAAACAATCCTGTTAAATGTTACAAATAGGGGGAAAAAAATGCAGAAAAATAGAGCAACAATGTTTCAGGCAAGCAAATAAAAAAACATGGCACTATAACATAACTTATAGACACTTAACCAGTTGAAAGATTCGTAATTTTTTTTCTTTGTCTGTGTAAACTGAAAATTTAGCATTGACGATATTAGGTCTTTTTATGGTTATCTTTATCGGTCATTTATTTTAAAACCGATTTGCAAATTAATAAAATTTTTTATATTAATTTAACATTTTTACATCAGACATATATATATTAGTTCAGAATATCGATAATCAGTCTACTTGATCTGTAATAATCAACCGATTATTATCCTGGGCGATTGCGTCGATATTAAGCCTTTTTATGTTTATCGGTATTGGTCATTTTCTAAACCAATTCGCCTATATAATAATTTAAAGCATTTAAATTTTTTTTTTTTTTTTTTGTCAGAGCCCTATCCTTAATTTTGACATTAATTTCCATTTTTACAACAGGCATATCGGTTAAAAAATCAATGATCAGTCTACTTGATCTGTTATAATCGACCGAGTATTGTCCTGGGTGATTTTTGGTGCTATTAAGCCTTTTATGGTTATCGGTATCGATATCGGTCATTTTCAAAACAGATTTTCCGATAAAATAATTTAAAGCATTTAAAGAATTTTTTTGTTAGAGCTCTTGTATTCTTAATTTTGAAATTAATTAAAATTTTTGCACTAGTCATATATATCGGATCAAAATATTGATTATCAGTCTACTTGATCTGTTATAATCGACCAAATATTGTTTTGGGCATTTTATGGTTATTGGTATTGGTCATTTTCAAAATGATTTGCTGATAAAATAATTTAAAGCTGCAGACCGTAAGTTTTGCTTCTTTGTCGCCATCTCTGTCTCAAAACCTGCAATTGCAGTTAAGTGCGGAATTATCTTCAATGCTTGGGTTGTGCTCCGGCTCGGCTCCAGCGCGGATGAATCTATTTTTTCGGTAGCTGTCAGTCACCGCACCTTTGTGGATTTTCACTGTATTTAGGAATCACAGATTAACAGATTCAAATATATGGCCCAAATAAGAATCTTCATCGGATATTGTCATCTAAGAGTAAGTAACAAGTCTAAAACTTTTGTTATGACCAACTGAGGAAAAACGCTACAGGTGTTTAAATCTAACGATCGGTTATTATTTCATATCACATCAAACTAGCAAGATATTATTACTGTTATACGTTGTTCTCAATTTGTTCATGTTAACAACATCAGCATTGCGTAACTACATGTATGTAGTGTGTAAGCCTATTAGCGTTTCTGTTTCTGTACAGTCTAATCTCTGGTTGACATAAAATTCAAATGCCATATCAATAAATTATTTTAGCCGAAAAAGCAAATCATTCTTCCTTAGGACCGGTGTTCTCTTTAAAATACAAAACTTGTGTTATCCCACATAGGCTCTGCAAACAGATGCATATTTAAAACTGGAGTAATTTCTAATTTCAGTCACTTGTGTTTCATAAACACATGAACTTTCTGGATCACAATCTGCAATCAAAAAGATAAGTTTAATTATTTCAGTCGCTGTGAGAGAAGGTTATAAAATGCGATTATGTTACTAGCCGGGACGCCTTCTTTATGTTTACAGACCTACCGAAAACCTACCCGTACCACTATTTAAAAACATTATTATAAGCTAATAATTTAAAAACATTATTATAAACTAACCGTTGTGAATCGGGTTAAAGTAAGGCGATAGTTTTTACACTGGCTGGTTATGTACTTGCTCAGAAATGTATATTTCATAACTTTTTAACCAAAAAGGTTACGTACTGCAGCTTTAAAGTATTTAAAGAATTTTTTTTCACAGCCCTTGTTATTCTTAATTTTGACATTCATTTTCACTTTTACACCAGACATATATATTGGTTAAAAATATTGATTATCCGTCTACTTGATCTGTAATAATCAACTGTTTATCGGCCTGGGCGATTACAAATAATAATAATAAAAAAACTAGTTGAAAGAATACAGTTGCTTTAAATATAAACTATTTCTCTCAAAATCCAAAACTGACTGTAGTTAGTAAATCTCATGTACTCTGATGCAATAGAATCTAATGTAATCTGGTGTGGCCTAGCACAGTTCTCCTCAAAGGATTGAGACAGGGAACCATTTACAGGGCACCAGTCTGCTGCAATACACTGATTTTACACAGAAATGAAAATATAACTGTTGTCTTCGAGGTCTATATATTCATTTTGATTTCTGGGACTGAAGTAAAGCTGTTTGCATTTCAAAGGCAGCAAAGCAGCATGTGAGGGCTAAAATATTCTCAGCAAGCCGAGTACAGCTCCATTCCACCAGTAACAAATTACCTCCCTCTCCCCTTACACACACACACTCACACACACGTTTACATACACGCTGTGCATGCGTTCGCATGCTGCTGTTTTAATACACTGCGGTTATCTTGTAAATGGGAGATACAATAGAAATATTATTCATACACACATATATCTTGTAGAGAATACAAATCCACAGAGCCACACGGTACCCCAGGTCTCATCTGCTCTGAGCAGCAGCTTGAGGCTGTGAGGGTTTCTGCGGTGAAGGACACATTTGAACAATGTTTGTGTCTGAGTATTAGTGTGACTTGTCAATAACAGAGTGAAGTGGATATTGGGCCAGCAGGAATGAGTGACTGTGACAGTGAACAATGTGGGGAAGAGACCTTGGACGGAGAAACATTCTCTCTCGCACATACACATACACACACTCTAATACCTCACTCTATCATAAACATAAAATAATGACTTCCCATCCACTATCTGTTAAAGGGGTAGTTCAATTCTGTCATTATTTATGGCGTTAAAATGCCATTAACTCTCATATGGAAGTCCATTTTTGGCCTCTGAATGAAAAAAATAAAGGTAATTAGAACTTCTATCATATAATTGAAACATTTTTTTCACAAACATTTATATTTAGTTTATATTGTGACCATATATTAATGTTGTGGGAAAAAAGTCTCTTATGCGCATCAAGGCTACATTTATTTGATCAAGAATACTGTCTATGTCTTTTTTATGATAAATAAAAAATATTTTAAATTGGGGCCAATTAGTCATTTTCTCTCCCCATGTGATTCATTAGTGTTACAAGGTCTCGGGTGTGAATGGAGAGCAGGTGTGATAAAATTCACTCTCACTGTCTCATACTGGTCACTGGAAGTTTAGCATGGCATCTCATGGCAAAGGACTCTCTGAGGATCTGAAAAAAAAATTGTTGTTCTACATAAAGATGGTAGGCTATAAGAAGATTACCAAAACCCTGAAACTGAGCTGCAGCATGGTGGACAAGACCATAGAGCGATTTAACAGGACAGGTTCCACTTAGAATAGACCTCACCATGGTTGACCAAAGAAGTTGAGTGCATGTGCTCAGCGTCATATCCTGAGGTTGTGCTTGGGAAATAGAAGTATTAGTGCTGCCAGCATTGCTGCAGAGGTTGAAGGGGTGGGGGTCAGCCTGTCAGTGCTCAGACCATACGCCACACACTGCATCAAATTGGTCTACATGGCTGTCGTCCCAGAAAGAAGCACAAGAAAAAAGCACAAGAAAGCCCGCAAACAGTTTGCTGAAGACAAGCAGACTAAGGACATGGATTATTAGAACCATGTTCTGTGGTTCGATGAGACCAAGATAAACTTATGTGGTTCAGATGGTGTCAAACGTGTGTGGCGGCAACCAGGTGAGGAGTACAAAGACAAGTGTGTCTTGCCTACACTCAAGCATGGTGGTGGGAGTGTCATGGTCTGGGGCTGCATTAGTGCTGCCAACACTGGGGAGCTACAGTTTATTGAGGGAACCATGAATGTCAACATGTACTGTGACATACTGAAGCAGCGCATGATCCCCTCCCTTTGGAGACTGGGCCACAGGGCAGTATTCCAACATCATAACAACCCCAAACACACCTCCAAGACGACCACTGCCTTGCTTGAGAAGCTGACGGTAAAGGTGATGGACTGAGCATCTGTGAGGCATCCTCTAACGGAAGGTGGAGGAGCACAAGGTCTCTAACTTCCACCAGCTTTGTGATGTTGTCATGGAGGAGTGGAAGAGGACTCCGGTGGCAACCTGTGAAGCTCTGGTGAACTCCATGCCCAACAGGGTTAAGGCAGTGCTGGAAAATAATGGTGGCCACACAAAATATTGACACTTTGGGCTCAATTTGGACATTTTCACTTAGGGGTGTACTCACTTTTGTGGCCAGCAGTTTAGACATTAATGGCTGTGTGTTGAGTTATTTTGAGGAGACAGCAAATTTACACTGTTATACAAGCTGTGCACTCACTATTTTATATTGTAGCAAAGTGTAATTTCTTCAGTGTTGTCACATAAAAAGATACAATAAAATATTTTCAAAAATGTGAGGGGTGTATTTACTTCTGTGAGATACTGTAT
Source organism: Cirrhinus molitorella (assembly GCA_033026305.1). Classification (NCBI taxonomy): domain Eukaryota; kingdom Metazoa; phylum Chordata; class Actinopteri; order Cypriniformes; family Cyprinidae; genus Cirrhinus; species Cirrhinus molitorella. The sequence goes on along the minus strand of CM065125.1, from coordinate 14,712,795 downwards.
ATCTTGCAGATGCAATTTCTAAACACAATTTTAACTACTCTAAGGTAAAAATGGGCTTCTATGTAACCTTATATTCTTCCAATCCCCTTTGACTTTCTTTCGTTCATGGAACACAACATCTCAATATCTCAAAATACTGTTTTCCAAATAATAAAAGTGAATAAAGACAGACTGGGCCTGTCAAGCTCCAAAATGACAAAAACACTATCATAAAAATATCATAAAAGTAGTCCATATGACTTGTGCACAATATCCTACACCTACACTCTAAAAAATGCTGGGTTATTTTTTATTTTTTTTTACTCAAATACTGGGTTCAGTCTGTTGGGTCATTTTATTGGGTTATTTTTAATATCTTTACCCAGGTAGTGGGTAGTTTTTCTAAGCTGCTGGGTCATTTTTAATGGGTTATTTTTTTTTTTCAACAACCCTGCTGAGTTAGAGTCAGAGTGCAGCCTTTTTGAGTCCTCTACAAGAGACAGTGGTTCTCAGCGCTGCCGATTTTGTGCACTTCTTCAGTGAAATAAAGGTTTGTATACATTTTATTTCATTTATAAAGTCATTACTATGCTGTAAATTATATTATTTTACGCAACGCAGCATACAAGGACGACATGTCAGTCAGTCAGCTGCTTTAGAAACAGTCGTTCATTTCGCAGGATGGAAACACCTTTTGCCTCGCATAACATAAATTGCTTTTATTCATTATAATACTGAAATAAATACAATTTTATGTTAAAATATGTTATCTAATCTTTGTCCTTGTTGTTTATGGGCAGGTTACTGAGTCAGTCACGATAATTTAGCTACGAGTGAAACGGCGAACAGCAGCCCATTACTAGCTCAGATTTCGGAAAACACGGGCGCGAGAATTAGCATTTCGGTGAAAAGTGATTACAGATGATGATTGAATACACTTAAATTAAAATGCTATTTTAAAATGTTACATTTTTTATTTCAAAACAGCTGGATAAACAAGTTTAAACGAATGCAATATTATAAACTATTCTGTATTCAACGTAATAAATTCAATTTTGTTCATGGGTGTTCTTTCCTAATAAATGTTCATCATTTGATTATTGCCTCTATAATTCTGTGAGTAATTTTTAATTTGAAGACCATTTTAAGCCAGCAATATACTCATTTTTAAACAATAGTTGACTTAAATAAAACAACGCAGCATGTGGGGTAAAAACATTTAACCCAACCAGCTGGGTCAAAACAACCCAGCATGTGTTCTGTTCAATATTTACTCAGTGCTAGGTTGCCATATAGTACAAATTTAAGTAGTTGTTAAGCATGTTTAAGGTCTATTCATCACTGTGTCACTCTATTTTTAATTAATCAGTTCATCCAGTTCAAAAATCAAATTGAATGATTTGTTCACAAATAAACTGATATTATTTTCGAGGTGACTCAGTGATCCAGTCACAGCAGTTTAATGGATAGTTTACCCAGAAATGTAAATTCTGTTATCATTTATGTATTTATTTATTACTTTTACTTCAAAATATTCCTTTGGTGTTTCACAGAATAAAGTCACACAGGTTTGGAATGACATAAGGGTGAGTAAATAATGATAATTTTTTTTACATTTTTGGGTGAACTATTCCTTTACTCGCTAAAAGGGAAGATCGTATGTCCTTACTACTTTCTGGGCCTTGAACGTGTCAGTTGTGTTGCTGTCTATGCAGGGTCAGAAAGCTCTTGGATTTCATGAAAAATATCTCAATTTGTGTTCTGAAGATGAACGAAGGTCTTACAGGTTTGGAACGACATGAGGATGATTAATTCATGACAGAATCATTTTGGGGTGAACTATCCCTGCTTTTTTTTGTCATTTTGTACCTTGTCAAACAACTGCAAGTAAATAATGGCAATTTTCATTTTTTGCTGCACTGTCCCTTTAAGGTGTCTGTATTTGCTTTGAGTATATAACTCAAGTGATGAAACTGATTTAATACAGACAGACTTCACTCCTTCAGCAAAGATGCATGTGCACCGTCACCACACACACATGCTCAAAACTGCTCGACGCACCGTAGACTTAACCACACTGACATACAAATCACTCAAATGCACCCATCACGCACCTCCTTCAGGCCAATGGCATATACACCCAGCCCAAAATAGATTCTTTCTGCCAGGGTTTGTAAATGAGAGCCCGCTCTATCCTCACAGTGTTGGTTTGTAAACAACTTTATATTCATAAAGACTTTAGCCTTGGAGCAGAAGAGAGTGGGGCTGAACATGAAGGGTGATGCGGCATCAGTGATGTCAGGATTACAAATGAACACAACCGCTCTGTAATGGACATGAAGGGAGGCAGGGTGAGAGAGAGACACAGTCAGCATGTGTATGGATCTACTCGTCTAGACCGCGTCTCTTCTGTCTGCAAGCAGATGTGATATTTGTCAAAGTCAGCGGCACTGGCTAGGGCAGTATGTCACAGCGGGCAGAGGGCTGAAGGAATAATCTTTAAGGTGAGACAAGCCCTTAAAGGAAGACACACTGAGACCGTGATGCCTGGATTTATAGCTCTTGACCTGCACAATTCCCTCCATACTGAGAATATCTATCCACTAACCATCATTCTTTACACAAGGCTGCGTGTGTCTTGGCCTTTGACACTGATCCGCAGGTCACGTCTGTTAATGGCATTTTAATGGCATGTCCAGGTTGTAAGTAGGAGGGCCAGGGTGATGGCTAATGCTCCGTGTTGATTAATAATCGCTCGAGGCACGACATATAATAATCATTGCTCTCATTTAAAATGCTAAGAAGACTAAAAGGTCTTACCTGATGATGTCACAAAAAGCTTAAAGGGATGTTCAGTACATGTCAGGCTCAATAGGAAGCAGATGTGGCGTAATGTTGATGACCCAAAAATTAATTTCCTCTCATTTCTTTCTAATGTCTCTCATTTCTCTTTTAGTGTAGTTTAAAAAAAAAATGAATGAATTAAATTAAACAATGGAAGGCAATGTGTCCAATTTGTAAATGTTAAAATACTCACTGTGCAGCAACAAAAACTTGAACAACATGAGCGTTAACATGGTTTTAGTGGGGGGTTGTGTTGGCCAATATACCAGGTGTGAATAAAAAAAATAATAATAAAAAAAAAACGGCATACCGGGACAAGTGGCTAAGCAACTTAGGCCCTGAAGCTACCGTCCATTTTCATTTCAAAACATATAAGTTACAGTTACGCCTGTTGTTTACACTACTCCGGTGTTTTTGGCCCTTGAAAACTGAAACTTTCGAAAACGCTGCAGACCCCATTTTAGTTAGAAATCTCTGGGGTTGCATTTCAGTGTAAACGGAACAAAACGATCATGTGGCTAAACAATAACTACATGTTAATTATGAATGGTCATGTGTAGCCAATCAGAGCGAATCAGACAATTTAAGATTTGATCAGAACAATGTTGAAACACAAGAAGATGAATTCCACAAAGAGGCCCATGACAATATGGACAATCGTAAATCAGATCCTAGTCCAAGTCCACTAACTAGCAGCTTTGAACAGCTTGCAACGTTAACACAAAAGAACACTTATTATAACATGTCCTCCAACTTATCGGCCCGACGTAAGTCGTTTTCACAAATCCTCAAAAAACGTCTCCATAGAAAATTTTCTCCAACAATTGCTCCCCTATCAGCAACAGGTATCCAATGCACTTTCGGGATTACGTGTAGCTCAGAGAATGTACATGTTCTCACAGCGTTTTTTTTTTTTTTTTTTTTTGATGTAGAATATGCACTATAAATAATGATTTTGCACTATTTCTGTAAGGGGTAGGTTTAGGGTGGGGTTAGGTGTGGTCATTCATACGAATTACACCGTCATGAAATTTCATGACGTCAGATTCAACGCGACACTGTCAATATTTTTACATCCGCTAGAGGGCGCTTAACTTTAAAATGTGAAATGGGTCGTATAGGTGAATGAAAAAACGTAAAATTATATTTTCTTTGAGGACAGTCTCACTTATTGATAATTCCAATTTAGGAAGGAGATTGTCAATTTTGGTGCAAGTAACCAAAATTAATGGTCGAAGACACAGCACATCATGACCATCACAGGAAAATTCTCACATTCTAATCACTCATTCTGTATGTCATTTTGAAAAACTATAGAATAGTTTATAGGTTTAGTTGTGTTTACTATGTGTGTGTTTGACACACATCCAAATTATACTCTGTATAAAAACTGAGTATAAAAGTATAAAAATTGAACCTTGTGACTGATATGAAAACCTATTGATTTATGTATTGGGAGGAGAAAAATAGCAATACCCCGAACTCTGTCCAGTTTAAAAACTCAGGACACTAACAAATTATGCTTTTAGCTATTGCTTTTTGCATTAGCCATGCTCTTAGCCATCACTTTTTGTGCCTTTTTGCCTCCCAAGTTCTTTGAGCTATGTTCCAGCATGCTCTGGCTTGCATCCCAGCTGCTCCTCTAAAAACCATGAGGAGATCTCACACTTCTGTCTTTTACTTTAGTTGCTTTTTCTTCCGTTGAGAGTTTCGTGTTCTGAGTTAAGCTGCAATTCGTGTCTCAGATGTCTATGCCCGCCTAAAACTTCAACCAGCCCACAGCTCGGCATGTTCAGCCAATGCCCAAATGACTACTGAACTTCCAGCCAATCAGCAACCTTGGGAAACCCCTTTCTGTAAGGAGGACAACAAAGGGAATCTCTTAACACAAAGTTTTAGGTTAATTAAATGACTGATGGTTGTTCAGGTCTAAGCACTTGCATATATTGCTATAAACTTGGGATTTCATATTTTAACTCTATGACGTATCTATGACGACAGTGTAAACAATAAGATCATGCTCATTATGAATTAAGTTTCTTAAATTAAGTGGAAATGGCAGTGTAGATGCAGATATTTTTCATTTTAAAACACTGTGAATGAGGCTAATCCATAAACATTAAAATGTTCTCTGCTTAAACAGTACAGCAACAAAAACAATGAGTGTTAACACTGTTTTTTTTTTTTCCCCCCTAATATCTCTTGTTGTCTTAGAAAATAGGGGTGAAGCCAATGGACATGAAGTGGGCCAATCTGTAAAAGTTAAATTACCCATAGTTAAAATATGACATAATATGAGTGTTTTTGATTTTAGTCCAAAAAAATCACGTACTAACCTTTTGATTGTAAAGTTATAGCAATTTTACAACCTTGTCACCATGAAAACAACATAAACACAAAAATTACTGTAAGAAATTGTTATTTTAACAGAAGAATTATTGTAAGTGCTTTTAATATATTTACTACAGTGTATAAACTTCCCATTATGGCTTTTAAATCCTCTTAAAATTGACCCTGTTTATTCAACTATAAGTGCCTTACCATAACCTAATTTTTTTGTTTGTTTAATTATTATCTAAGAAAACAAAGGACAGGTCTATTTGTTTGTGCTAATTAACATTATGCCACAAAAGCTGCTGTACTGAGCCCAGAACATTGTTTTACGTTTCTGTTTCAAGAGCACATGACGAGTATAATGCTTATTGATGTCATAAATACATGAGATGTTGTGCTCCCGGGGTCATTGTACATTACACACTGATGGTCCACAGTGGTTTATTGGTTTCGTGGCCAATATTCAGTTTCCAATCACACAAATAACCTCCTCTGATGATGTTATTCTAACTCAGATGTCCATTATATTTGAAAGTCTGCTGCAAAGACAGGCGTTTGCACGCTCTCACTCTCCCAATTCCAGATGGTGCTTTTCTCTCCAGCTGTCTCTGCCACATCAGCCTTAATGAAGGCCAACGGCCAAATTACAGCCCTCCTCTACTTGTCTATTTTTCTTCCCCCCCCTCTCTTTCTCTCCCCCCATGCCTTGTTATCACCTCATATTTGACGCTTCTTAAATTTGCCTGTTACACCTTATACAGCAGAGAATAATAGTGTCTCTCTAGTCGTCTCCCTCACTTTACTACCTTCCGTCACTCTGTTCATTTGTTTTGTACAGAGAGACCTGATTGATTTAGGGAGAGACAAAATTGTGTGTGTTTATGGATTCAAAAACTAATAACTAGCTAGATATAGCTCTGGTGAACAGTGTTAATTGCTTATTCTTCCCCTTGTTGCAGAGTGTCTTTTTGTTTCTACAGCTGTACAAACATGAATTATTTAAAACTAATGAACACATAAATAAATAACCCCCCGGTCCGCATTTCAGAATGATTGATTCACTAGAAGGTGAAACAATAAAATCCCTCCCCTATCCAATAACCCTTTATCTTTTCTCATAAACCTCTTGCTTTCTCCCTGGATGTGTTGAGGAACCATTTTAGAACAAGCTTATGGCTCAGCTCAGATTTTATGGATTGTATGAATTCTGGAATGAACTGAAGGCCAACATATGAAACCTTATTTCATACAGGACAGCTGAAATACAAGTATCATCTAAAAAGCATATAGCATAAGGAAGACCTATACAGTATCTCACAAAAAAATGAGTACACCTCTCACATTTCATCAACCATTTTAGTATATCTTCTCAAGGGACAATACTATAGTACCCAATGTGCAGCTTGTATAGCAGTATATAATAATAGTATAGTACCAGCAGCACTCATGCAGCCCCAGACCATGATGCTACCAGCACCATGCTTGACTGTAGGCAAGACACAATTTTCTTGGTACTCCTCACCAGGACATCGCCAGACATGCTGGACACCATTTGAGCCAAACAAGTATATATAAGTCTCATCAGACCACAGGACATGGTTCCAGTAATTCATGCTCTTGGACAGGTTGTCTTCAGCAAACTGTTTGCAGGCTTTCTTGTGAGCCAGCTTTAGAAGAGACTTCTTTCTGGGTGGCGTGTGGTCTGAACACTGACAAGCTGACCTTTTACTTCTGCAACCTTTAAAGCAATGCTGGTAGCACTCATGCATCATTTTTTTGAGGCTGCAGTTGATGCACAGAACTAGTACTCAACTGCGTTGATCGACCCTTGCAAGGTCTGTTCTGAATGGAACCCATTTTGGAAAACCTCTGTATGACCCTGACCACTGTAGTGTAACTTGGTTTCAAGGTGTTACTGAACCTATTAATAACCTTATTATTATTATTATCAAAATATTAAATGCATTAAAAATCTTTTAACATTAAATAATGCTGAAATAAAATGTGGCATTGCCAGTAAAAATATCCCACTGTAGGGTACAAATGCAGTCACAAGTCACTTGTTAAAATGTGACATCTGTGGTCACATCGTGACTCACACATACAGCATCACTTTAAAACCTTGACACCACAGCAGGCAGTGGATGTGGGTGGAGCAGAATTATGTAACATGCTGGAAATGACAGCAATGACAGGGTCAGCAGGGTTATGGAGGTCAGAATGGAGATGAGCCTTTAAATAATGGCGTAAACTATAGTAAAGAGTGCTAAAGGATAGTGGGGCAGTCATCTGAAATACCACAGGTTCTAAATGAATAAAGTATAAAAGAAGCTCTGTTTTCTCATTCTCTTTCTCGATTCCTCTCTCCTAGGTTGTTATATTTGTGTACTTTTCATTACTCTGATGCCTCTCTGCGATGACAGGGCTGTAATAACTTTGGTCAAATGTTGGTAAACACTTCTGACAAATGAAATTCACCTTGCAGTGGGTCGGCTGGCCGCCTGCCAGCGCAGGGGGAGGTCACACACCCCCCCACTGAGGAGAGAAGCAGCATGTCAATTCCATCCACAGAAAATGCTTCTTCCATCAGGAAACTATATCCCACCTCAGCCAGGTAATAAACATCAAATTGTGTGCCGCTCACTCGCTCTTCCACGCTCCCTCCGTATAGAAAACACACGCACACACATTATCATGAGTGAAGGAGCAGTTTATCTGACACGCCGAGAATTTGGTTCTGGATAAATCGCCATGTTGGCAGTCAGGCCAGATGAACAAGCCGAATCCAGCCTGTTGTTTAATTTCAGCTGTGCCTCGTCCTGCTCCTGCTCTGCAGGACGGCTCTCAATGCTGGGCTCCTAAGGACATTCATTCTGTTTGAACATGCACTTGAGAGGACCAGGAACTCCAAAACACTCATGAAAACCATGACCATCTATTTTTGGACTGGAGCTGTGAAAAAAATATGACCAGTGCATTAATTAATCAGTTTATTTATTTATTTATACATTTGTATTTTTTAATTAAAAATATATATAATTGCATGCTCTATATTAGACTAATTTTAAAATACATTCTTTCCATAGTTTATATGCTAATAGAAAAACCCAAACATATACAAATGTTCATTATGTTCATAAGTAATTGAAATCATGAAACATCAAAAACAATTTAACATTAATTTTATAAAAACTTCAACAAAAACTACATTTTATTTTTTGACTGTCACATTTAGTTTTATTTTTTACCACATTCTGTGTTGTCCATTAATTTTCTGGATCCAATTTTAATGTTTTCTTTAAATTTTGATTCTGATTAACTGATTTATTAAAAAAAAAAAATATATATATATATATACATACATTATTACTTTATTTATTTATTTATTTTCAGAAATAGGCTACTGTGTTGTGTACATACATTTCTCTAGCAAAGATGTTTGTGTGTTCATGTAGTTATTAACTGAGGCAGTACTGGCTGAAAACTATGGAACATTTGAATTTTAGCACATTAACAACATGTGAAATACGTGTTAAATATGTGTATTTTATGTGTTAAATACATGTTATTTGCATGTGAAAAATTAGCACATTAAATATGGGTAAAGAACACATATTTAATGGATTAAATATTTAATGCATAACATTTTTTAATTAATATCCTGTCCTGTTTTTGAAACAGGATTCCACAATCTCACTGTACATTTTTTCACAAGTATGAAAACAATGTTCAGACAAGAGTTGATTGAACATAATACTTAAGAGTAAGTAAGTAAGTTTTTTTTTTTTTTTTTAAAGATGGTGTAAAGTAAATGACTAATTGGGCTTCTTCCACTGAGGTACTGAGTTTGAACTAAAGTTACAGTGATTCATGAACTGGAGAGTTGAAATCCCAATCTTGCTCCATCACCATTGTGCCCTTGAGCAAAAGATTTAATCCCAGCATGCTCCAGTGAGGCTTTCCCTGCAATTAATGTAGTACAATGGAAAACCGTACAATAAATAGCAGCGAGACTGTAGATCTCAGCTTATCTTAACATGGCTTATCTCTTTCTCTCTCTCTCTGTATGTTTAGAGAGACTAAACCTGCAGCTAATAATTGAGTTAACAGTGTCTACATTAGCTGATCCATAGGATTAGAGAAGGTAAGATCTCACCCTGCCGTTCAAACAGCCCAAAGTCTCTAATGAAGTAGAACAACCTGTCAAGAACTCAGGTCTGATTTTTATTGGAAAAACTACAGCACACACTCTTCTCTTTCCTTCCTTCCTCCCTCACTCTGTTTCGCTCTCTTGTCAGCACAGTTTGCCATGCATGACTACATTCCTCTATTTAAATACTTGGTGCATACAGTATAACGTCAACGGTCATTTATTTTATTTAATAACTGGGATGGTGGTAGGCATGCACTTTTTTTTTTTTTTTTTTTTGTCCCATTAAAGGATTAGTTCACCTCCAGAACAAAAATGTAGAGATAATTTATGCACCTCCTTGTCGTCCAATATATCTTTCTTTCTTCAGCTGGAAAATGGGAGCAGTGTGGGACGATTTTGAAGTTGGAGGAAAAAATGAGATTGGAGTTTTTCGACATAGCCTTACTGTCTTGAACCAGAGCAAGATGAGCATTTGTTACTAAACAGTGTATAAATATTAATTTATTTAAGAAAATTACAGATTGTTTTGCTAGATAAGACCCTTATTCCTCAGCTGGGATCGTTTAGAGCCATTTGAAGCTACATTTAAACAGCATTTTGGAAGTTCAAACTCACAGCACCATCGAAGTCCACTATATGGAGAAAATTCTTGAAATGTTTTCCTCAAAAAACATTATTTACAGTTGAAGAAAGAAAGACACAAACATCTTGGATGACAAGGGGGTGAGTAAATGAATTATATTTCATATCCAATATTGTTAATTCCTTAAAAAAAGCTGAGAATAAACACTTCCATTGTGCACAACATTGTTGCATGAATGGTGTGTTTGGAATCATTTTAATATTGGAAAATACACATTTGATCTTAAACCAAATCCTCCATACTTGGCTACATTGTGTTTAGCAGGATTATCAAGTACTGGTCCATTTCCGAACTGCTGGCAAATTTGTAGGTCCGTCCAACTCCTGATGCATCTCCAATACCATTAGGTTTTTCCTGTCATGCTTAATGGGGCCACTCACGGTTTTGCTAATAAAACACTCCAGTCATCTCAGATGAACATACCTGACACCAGGTTGTTTAATGTTGAATTGTCAGACTGGAAAAACAGTCTCCAATCTTTCACACTCCAATGTTTATTTTCTTTGGCAAATGCAAGGTCTTTTACAGTAGATAAAACTAATAAAACCGTTTCTTTACTGGTATGCAACCTCTTAATTCAGCCTCTTGCAGCCGCTGGCAAACAGTTCAAGATGAAATTGGAAATTTATTACAATTGCATGTTTCATCCAGGTCTTTAAGGTGTTTTGAGATGGTCTTGCATTCAGCTGATTTTCTTTCTTCTTTCAAATAAGAAAATGTGAAAATAAACCATTTACTTTGAGATTTCTTTAACTAAATCATTTATTTAGCTATAAATATATAGTTGGGGCCAAAATGATTAGAACATTAGTATTTTCAGCAGCTAAAAATGATTTTAAGTCAGTTATTTCTGTCGTTTGATGTAGTGTGTCAGTAGGAAATATCAGTTTACATTTCCAAATGTTCATTTTGCCATTAATTGTAATAATCCAGTGGGATTTTTGTTTGCACAAGGAGTCTAATAACAGTCACACAGAGATCTGATCTTATCATCATCCAGTCTATCTGGAATGACATGAAGAAACAGAACAAATTGAGACAGAAGAACTGTGACAACGTTTCTAAGATGCTTTAAGAAACCCTGCAAAGCTACAGTATTGTTTAAAGTGTAAAAATGCTGTAAAATGAGGATGCTGTCAAAAATAAAGTCATAAATGGATTTTCTTTATCAATTAACTTCTTTATTAAATTAAATCGACTTTTGGTGTGACCATCCTTTGCGTTTAAAGCAGCTTTTGCACTAGGTGCACTTGTGCATAGTTTTTCAGGTAGCTTTGCAGGTAGGTTTCGTGAATCTTCTTGGAAATGGATTTAGTCTGTCTCAGTTTGTTCTGATTCTTCATGTCATTCCAGACAGACTGGATGATGATGATGATGATGATGAGATCAGATCTCTGTGTTGAGCACTAGCAAAACAAAACAAAGCAAAACAAAACAAAATCTCACTGGATTATTACAATCTAATATTATTAAATCTAATATTATATTAATCTAATATAATAAATAATAATATAAACTAATATTTTGTTACTGACACACTACAGCAAAAGCAAAGATTGTTTAGCTGCATGGTGAAAATACTAGTGTTCTAATATTTTTGGCCACCACTGTATGGGGTACTCATGTTAAATGTTAATAAATTAGACTGAATTGCCTGTCTGTACCTATAGTGTTTACATTTTTAATAAATCCAGCAACAGTTCAATAAAAAATGTGCCTTAGGTATTTAGTGCCATGTCAAACGCCGGTTTGCAATCGCTGTTGAAACGGCCCTGTTCCCTGTATATTTTATGATCTCTGTGTCCAATTAATTAATGCATATATGAAATGCACACAGGGGTTTGTTAAGTAAATTGTGCCCAGCATAACAGTAAATAAGACGTAAATAGTCTTTGGCAATGTAATAATCTTGTTTATTTCAGTTCAGCAGCACTAAACAAACAAATTCTCTTGAGAATGAACCATTTATACACTGTAAAAAAACTTTTAAAAAGTTGTTTCAACTTAAAAAAAAAAGTGTTTTTGAAATGTTAAGTTGTACTACATGAAAACAGATATTTGAGTTGAGTAAACTTAAAATTTTAAGGCATGAACACTTACTTTTTTTAAGTTGAAACAACTTTTTTTTTTTTTAAGTCGGACATGAGTCTGAGGCCTCATTTAAAGCATAATGTCAAAATGACTGGGAGTGAAAACACTCCCTAAATATCTACAATAACACAAACGTGAACACACGCTCTCAAGTCCAAGCAATGTCACAATGTTCTTAAAATGGCACCCCCTACGCAAAGAGCGTCCTCTCAAAACTTTTGTATTTCTGAAAGAACGTTCTCCCACCTCTGCTAAAACCTGTGTTACTGCAGAACGTTCTTTTAACACTCATATAATGCTCTCTGGATGTTGCCTAATCCTCTTATCCTCCCACAGCGCTCCAGTAACATCTGTCGAGCACCACAGTCATATCAATCACACTGAAATGGCCTCTCGCAAGCCACATGTAAGTGTCCAAAACATCCGATTCCCACAGAGCAACACCGACCTTGGGTCAAAGAGACAGTATCAGGCCTCAATGACATAGTGTATCCTTACTGACCAGCCAAAGTACAACACATCAAACTATACAAAAGCATGGCGCTGCCAGTGGATTTAGTTGTTCACACTACAATGTATAAACTGCACATCTATGTCAAAAACAAACTTTCTTTGCAGTAAATCGGACTGAATCCTGATGGTTTTAGCAACATTGTTTTAAACTGAAAGTATTTAAAAACAACATACATCTCTAAAGTAATGCAGTATTTATGTAAAACACATTTTAGATGCTATGTTGAAGGAGAAGTTCACCCAAAAATGAAAGTTCTATCATTAATTACTCACCCTCATGTCGTTCCAAACCTGTAAGACGTTTTTGCTCATCTTCGGAACACAAATGAATATATTTTTGATGAAATGACCCTTCATAGACGCAACACAACAGACTTTTAAGGCCCAAAGACCATTGTTAAAACAGTCCATGTGACATCAGTTGATTAACCATAATGTTATGAAGCTACGAGAATACTTTTTGTATGCAACGGAAAAAAAGCAACAAGCAAGTAAGGAAGAATCACACTTTACATCTGAATACCTCTGAATGATTACTAATGAGATTATTATGCATTAGTATTAGTCAACAGGTCACACAAAGAAAGAGACTGACAGACGGAGAAGATCAAGAGTGTTAGGTTATCTATCATATTGTCACTTGTGTGCTGAGCATCCTCATGGGTGTCTCCTTTCTGTCTCCATTGCTGCAATTAAGGACTGCTTCCCTCACTTACTCTCATTTGAAAGACAAGCTCTCACTCTCTCTCTCTTGCTCTCTCTCTCTCTCTTTGCTGAAAGACAATAAAAGGCTCTGTACACAATCAGGTTAAAAACAGAACAGGAGACTGCTTTGTTTGCTTGTGTGTGCTGATGTGCATTTGTTTACATATTTAACATGTGAACAAAATACGTGTGCGACTGCTGCCATCTCTAGTGAGATACATCACTGAGCTGCTGTAAAAACAACAAAGACAGGCGCATACTTACTGTGTGTGCGTTAGTCCCTATGCTTCTTAAGTCATTTTAATATTTTTCCTCAATTTTAATATTATAGTACAATCTCAAATGTAGTGTTTCCCATTAATTAGTTACATAATGAACCGAAAATATTAGAGCCATCTCTAATGTTGTGTTGTACGACATTGCTTTGGCAAAGCATCAATCAGTGGAATTAAAATGAAATCACAAGATGGCTTATAGTAGTGCACAAAAAGTTGGTATTTAATTAAAGGGAACCCCGGGTATTAAGCCTTGTATGGCTTAATGTAACGTAAATGATGTCTGAAAGATTTACGTTATTTAAAAAATCCACATGGTTTTATACATATTTTGGACTATAGGGGCACCATTATTTAGATGACTGGAAATGGTTGCACTCTGTGAGCTACTGGGGCTATCTGTTGCTATTTTTACTGCAACACAACTTGGAAAATAAAATACTCATATGATGAGCACAGCTCAGTGTTAATTTTGACAGCAAATTTTGATTTAGTTTTAGTCATAGTCTTTTGACTAAAATGCAATTTAGTTTTAGTCATATTTTAGTCATCTGAATTGTTTTTAGTTTTAGTCTAGGTTTAGTCGACTAAATATCATAAGATTTTAGTCGACTAAATCTAGAGTAAATTTAGTTGGCTAAAATGTAATGGGTTTAGTTACAGTGCAATGCATTTATTAAGAATTTCTCTAAAATTTCCAAACTCATTATATAGGTTTGATATTAAGGTTTTATCATGATAAACACACAATTTAACAATGGTGACATGCCTTAATTAAATAAAACCACTTCTCATAAAGAACATGGTCTTTTTTTTCAATTAAATACCAGTGGTTATATAGGCTAATTATGCATTCTTTATAGTAACTTGTTTACCATATTCTTCATTCTTTCAAATAGACATGTTTATTTCTATAAATTCATGTAGATGAATCTTTAGGGCTACGTAAGTGATTCAGTCAAGAGCAGTGTGTGATTTTCTGTCTTTCTTTTGTTGCTTAGTTGACTCAGACAATAGCAACTAAATGTGGCTGCTATCCCTTTAAAACCGAATGCACGAATGCAATGGACGCAATTTACTGATACACTTTCTCCCTACTGTTTACGTTCATTTAAGACGTAATCGGCTGTGTTTACGTAAATACTTGTATACAATTCAAGATCATTTTTGTGTATTTCTCAGTTTATGCAACGTGAAAGAGTGTGAGACGTGCTTTCTGTGTGTATGCCTTGGTTTCTGCACTCAGAAAACAAGACCGAATTGAGTTTTTTCTTGCGTCGTTAAATTTATCCATAAATATAACTTTATAAGACGTGCAGCAAGTGTATTTAAGCTTGTGTCCCGCCGGTTTGTGCGCATCTAACCTCCTACTACGCAACAGATTATTCTGAAAGAATCTCTTTCCAAATCATCCCTCCCCAACATTTTAGTCTCGTTTTTATTCATTGAAGAAAATGGCAGTAGATTTTTGTCATAGTTTTTGTCATTCAAGAAGAATTTTAGTTCGTTATCGTTTCGTTTTCGTCTGTGAAAAAATTGTTGTTGATGAAGATTATGACGAAAATTATTTGTCAACGGAATTAACACTGCCACAGCTTCTGAACGAGCTTAAAAACAAAATTGCAGGTTTATAGGCAGTTTTAATTTCTAAAGACACCTTCCCATTCTTTTCTCCTCTTCGTAGCGCTAGGAAACAGTGAACAGTGAAAACTTTCACTGCATCATTTGTTGACTAAAAATTACACCAAAGTGGCATCATATCAGCATAGTATTTCCTAGTTGTTTTGTGGTAACAATAGCAACAGGTATACCAGTAGCTCACCAAGTGCAACCATTTCACAGCATCGAAATAATGGCGCCCTCCCCATGGTCCAAAATATTTATAAATCGATGTGGATTTTTTAAATAATATAAATCTTTCATACCTTTACATAGACATCATTTACGTTATATAAAGCCATGCAAGTCTTAATACCAGGGGTTCCTTTTAAATAAGTAGAGTCAGCTGTACTGTGTGTTTCAGAGTGAAGCACAGCACTGTGTTTAGAGATGTTCTGATACCCTTTTTCCCATCCCCATACCGATTCCGATACCTGGGCTCAGGGTATCGGCCGATACCGAGTACTGATCCAATACCTGGGTGTGTTTCTGTATATACAGCTGTAGATACTACTAGTATGAAATGATATTATTATTTTATGATGTGCTTTAGATTTATCCCTTAATAAAACATGAACAAATATATACAGTGAACTAGAATATTTTTATTATCTGACATACATTTGACAGTATTATTTTTTATATAGTTAGCATTACTGCTAATACTACTAATTTTCTGACGTACATCAGCGTTGTTTAGAATTCTGGGCAGAATTTGAAAGATTCTCACTAGATCTTGCAGCAACCTTATTCGGCGAATTTAAACGCTTTTCACTGGATCTCGCAGCAGTAACAGTGTCGTGAAGTCAGCTTTGGCTCCCGAAGAAAGCTGGGCTCGTGCAGGGTTGCGTTGCGGTCCAAGCTGATAAACGGTCAGCGCTGCGCAGCTCAAACTTAGCTCAGCTTAGTTTCGCTTTCGTTTCGTTTGCCATTTGATGTTTCTCATATGCAACAGAAATTGAAGCGCTTTATGAGTTGAACAACGCGGTGGTCGCGCCAGTGCGACCGCTCACAAAAATTAGTCGCACTGGCAGAAAAAAAAATTGTCAGTCTGGACTCTGGAGCCCTGTAATATGGAGCAGTAAACAAAAAAGCGCACCTGCGCCATTCATTAATACAGAGATGCGCCAGAATTCATGTTTAAATAGTCTTTTGCGGCTTAATATTTATAAATATTAGTCCATATCGTTATTTGATTTAAGTGATTAATTAATCCAAACTTCGACAAATTCCATGACATTCCGTTTGTGTGACTGGATTCCGCGTTTTCCGCATCGCAGAAATCATAGGACCCTGCTATGAGATATGTCGCCATTTTACTGGCAAATTGGTCCAGTCAGAAATACAAAATTTGATAAGAAGAAGGTACCTCCGGCCACCGCGTTGTTCTATTCATAAGCACTTCAATTTCTGTTGCATATGAGAAACATCAAACGGCAAACGAAACAAAAGCGAAACTAAGCCGAGCTAAGTTTGAGCTGCAAAGCGCTGACCATTTATTAGCTTGGACCGCAACGCAAACTTGCAGGAGCCCAGCTTTATTCTGGAGCCAAAGTTGAAGCAGTATTCGCCTTGATGCCTTCCTGCCTTGGAATTCTGCCGCTGCCTCTGCCTCTGAATGCAGCATTTTAGAGCTTGTGGACACAGCCTAGGTCTTATTTAAGAAAATGGTATCGGATCGGTACGTGGGTTCAAGTACTCGCCGATACCCATGCTAGAACTGTGTTCTTTTACTCTTTTAGCTCATGATTCAACTGTTCTTAGTTTCTCCAAGGGACTCTGTTCACAGCAAGTGAATGAACTCCATCTCTGCATGTGTTGTGAGTTTATTGTACATTTGGGAATGTAATCTCCAAAGCGCACCAGGTTAACTTTTATTTTCACAAACTCATAAATTTATAACATTTTTGTGGACAGAAGTTCACAGTGTTTCACTAGATTTGTTGTATGATGTTTGTGAAATGTGTTGCATTTGTAAAACTGATGTCTACTAAACAGAACTAAATACAGGTCTTTGGTCATCCATTTGGTCATCGAAACAGGGTTGAAGCTCTTAATTCTACTCTCAACATTCAAAAGATTGATGCATTTAAACTTAAAAAATGTACAAATGTTTCTTAGATGGTGGGGCATGACCCTGCATCCCCATAGAAGATCCAAGGTCCCCCACAATAGTCTCACAAAATCTTTGAGACTGTTAACATTATCCTGTTAACACTCTTCTGTGCTATTAAAGTTCTATCCAATTTTTGTGACAATATAACAGCTAAAAACTCAATGAACAATAACAAAAAAAAAGTGACAAGAGCAATTTCACATGTCAAATGATACACTAACAGAAGAATGAGTGTAAGAGCTTTCATAGAATGATAAGCTCCACTTTTAAGTCCTCTGAAACTAGCCCCATTTATTTGTCAGTGCCTCACCATAACCTAAATTCCTGCTTTTTCTTTATGACACAAGTGCTGTTGAATGTGTACAGAACCAAGTTTTTTTTTTTTTAACATTAGTCAGTCTACTTCATAGAGTTACATTCATGGTCTTACATTTTTATTTCTACACTCATAAAAACTTAAGAAATCTATGTCTGTTTCCATGTTCATGAGAAGAAAATTTGTAAAGCTTTTACTGAAAAATACTAAAGCATTTTTCACGGTGTAACTTATGGGTCCTTGAGGCAAATTTGTTCCCTGTGAGTTGAGGAACTCTCATGTGAAAATTTAAGTATCTAGCTCAAACGGGGCAGAGAGCCTATCAGTTGCTAGGCAACCATACATCCCATCCATACCAGAATGACATAAAATGCAATTAGCCACATACCCTTCATGCATGCAAAGTTTGCTGAGTTTTTACCATAGGGATAGAAAGTTAAAGCTGCATGAAGTGAGGAAGAATAATAATAAGATGACAGTGGGAACCCTGCATGCACGGGATTTCTAATAATCTATAATGAGAATGTTCAACATGTCAGTGAGAATTATATAATATAAGAATACTTATATTATATTAATGTCATTAAAAAAAAAAAAAAAAGAAAGAAAGAAAAAAGTAAAAAGTAAAAATCTACACTGGCTGTATAAATATTCACATTTAATTACTGAGAGATTTATTATATTATATAGTTTCTATACAAACAACCACCTCTAAGCTTAAATTGACAGAAAAAAAATAAAGAATATAAAAATAGTGTTTGCTATTTTGTTTATGTGTCAGCTTGATAAATGTATAGCTCTTTTCATTCAATAGATGCAGCTGCATAAATAAAGATAAATGTAAATAAAAATTTATTAAAACACTTTATCAAACACACATCATACACATAAACATGAATTCAGTGAATTTAAATGTGTCAATCACATCCTAGCTAATTTCAATATAAACAATATAAACACTTCCAAAACTTTAGATTCATTTTTAGTGGAAGCGAGGACCCATACATCAAATAAAACAACATGTATAATGTTACAAAATTTTTTTATTTGAAATAAATGCTGTTCCTTTAAAATTTCTATTATTGAAAGAATCCAAAATAAAATTTGTCATGGTTTCAACAAAAATATTAAACAAGAAATGTTTCTTAAGTATCAAATCAGCATATTAGAATGATTTCTAAATGGACATGTGACGCTGAAGACTGGAGCAATGGCTAGTACTAGTACTCATTATGTTAGTTGTTAGAGACGCCTAATGGCACTAAATGACTATTTAGCAATAACAGTATTATTCACCTCGCTTATTGCTCTTGACCTTCTGCCCGAAAGATAATTCTCTTTATCCATGCTAAATAGCACTAGTTTCAATCAGAATGAAAGACATGATATTGATGATGTAATATTTCCCAGCTGATCATCATTAACCTCAGCCAGGGGCAAGGTCAGGACACACACATACAATAGTGAAGATGCTTCAGGCTCTATTTCAGACTGAATGCATCTGCATGCACGACAACACCACACACACAAACACACAAATGTTCCGATGAGATGATCTTATGAAATGTGAATTTCCTATTATAAATCTTCACATGCTGTTCTGTGAGGGGTCTGGAAATGACAGTCATGTGTAATGAAAATACACTCATCTACAGGATGTCCTTGAGCCACACACTCTTTCTCTCCTTTTCATGCACACCTCGATGTCGAAGCTTTTCCTCTAAGGTATGTGACTGAAAAAAATAAAGCAGACATATGTTCACTGTTCAGTCTGTTGAGGTGTTATTACCACAGTGATTGTACAAAACATACTGCCCTTAGCGGGAGTTATTCAAGTTTGGATTCTCCGCTGTTTGGCTCTCCAGCTGTCAGTGTGGTGAGAGAATTAAACACACATACCCACACCTGTGCGAATGTCTCCTCCATTATGATCAGAAAGGGACAAACAGAACGCAATCACAAACACAAAGCGGGTCCCTACATCTCTGTGTGTTCATTATCTCAGCCCACACTGCAGAGAAAGGCAGAACAAAGATTAAAAGAGAGGGAGGAAGGGCAGGAGAGATGAAATGGATAAGAGAGAGAAGTGAAAGCAAGTGAAAAATGCCAACCAAATTCAAATCTCTCTCCTCAGTTTCTTTTTTCCCCACATGATGACAGAGATCAGCTCGGAGACAGGTTTTAAAATGTCTTGCACACAAAAGAGGAACTCAGTTCGCACAAATACTACAAGATCAGGATGTCATGCACCTTTTTTATTTTGAAGGGGTGGCGGTGGAAGTCCTGGTTCACTCGGTGCCCCAGGCAAAGATAACACATGACTAGGTCCAGGCAGAATCTGCTGACTTTTTTTGCATTTTCTGTGCTGATTTTGGAGGAAAATCTGCAGAAGTCTGCGGAATGGATTTAAACATGGTAAAATGTGTTTAACGGAGCTGAAAGTACAACACTTTTAATGGTAGCTGAAAACGTTATCAAACTAGCCAAGAGCCAAGATATTTAATAAAACTCAGGAGATGGTGGATGTGTAGAATTTTATGATTATGAGGGAACCTAGTCTAGTAAAGTTTTTAATTATTGACTATTGATTAGGTGATCAGGGATCAAATACTAACAGTAAAAATTTACTATATATAATGTTTGTGTGTGTGTGTGTGTGTGTGTGTGTGTGACAGAACAATAGACAGACAGACAGAAAAACAGACGATAGATAGATAGATAGATCAACAACAACAGACAGACAGACAGACAGACAGACAGACAGATAGATAGATAGATAGATAGATAGATAGATAGATAGATAGATAGATAGATAGATACACTGTAAAAAAAACCTCGTAATTTTACAGAAAATAACTCTAAATTTTTTACAGTAGTTTTCTTTTATTTCAGATTATATTCAAAACTCTGTAAAATTACAAACAATATCTGTAAATTAACAAATGGAACATTATTTCACGCATTATATCAATAAAAACAAATTAGAGTATTTTTTGTTTTTAATACAGGCAAATTACTGTATTATTTATACAGTATTTTCTTGTAATTTTAAATTACGTTCAAAATTTTGCAAAATTACAAACAATGTCTGTAAATTAACAACTTGACCATTATTTTAGGAATTATATCAGTAAAGACAAATTAAATTTTTTTTTGTTTTTTTATACAAGGAAATAACTGTATTATTTATACGGTACTTTTCTTGTAATTTTAAATTACGTTCAAAATTTTGCAAAATTACAAACAATATCTGTAAATTAACAACTTGACCTTTATTTTAGGAATTATATCAGTAAAGACAAATTACAATTTTTTTTTGTTTTTTTATACAAGGAAATAACTGTATTATTTATACGGTACTTTTCTTGTAATTTTAAATTACGTTCAAAATTTTGCAAAATTACAAACAATATCTGTAAATTAACAACTTGACCTTTATTTTAGGAATTATATCAGTAAAGACAAATTACAATTTTTTTTTTGTTTTTTTATACAAGGAAATAACTGTATTATTTATACGGTACTTTTCTTGTAATTTTAAATTACGTTCAAAATTTTGCAAAATTACAAACAATATCTGTAAATTAACAACTTGACCTTTATTTTAGGAATTATATCAGTAAAGACAAATTACAATTTTTTTTTTGTTTTTTTATACAAGGAAATAACTGTATTATTTATACGGTACTTTTCTTGTAATTTTAAATTACATTCAAAATTTTGCAAAATTACAAACAATGTCTGTAAATTAACAACTTGACCTTTATTTTAGGAATTATATCAGTAAAGACAAATTACAATTTTTTTTTTGTTTTTTTATACAGTAAATAACTGTATTGATTATACGGTACTTTTCTTTTAATTTTAAATTACGTTCAAAATTTTGCAAAATTACAAACAATATCTGTAAATTAACAACTTGACCGTTATTTTAGGAATTATATCAATAAAGACAAATTTTTTTTTTTTTTTTTTTTTTATACAGGTAAATTACTATATCATTTATACAGTCCATTTCTTGTCATTTTAAATTACACTCAAAATTTAGAAAAATTACAAACTATCTGTAAATTAACAACATGACATTTATTTTAGGAATTACAAATTAAGGAAATTTAGGGGGAATAAAATTAAATTTTTTTGTCTTTTATACAGGAAAATTTCTGTTTTATACAGCACATTTCCTGTTATTTGAAATTTTTCAAATTTAGGTAAAATTATACTAATAACTTGCAATTACTTGTGTACCTAATCAATATAAGGTTTATGACTATACTAACAACTTAACAGTTTTCTGATCATTTTAAACTAAGCCTTGTTTTAAATGTGTTTTTACAATTAAACTATGTAAGTCTGGATAACAAATTAAAAATTTCTCCATGTTTGGCTCAGGAAACTTACATGACTAATATATTAACAATTTTAATAAAATGAGAGAGCTCATTAAAATTGCATGTTGTTTTTATTTAGTAATGTCCTGAATAAGCCATTTCACAGTAAAAGATACTCCACAAAACAAAATAATAAACCTGAATTTATAAAAAATTACCCCATACAAAAGTTTTCATACCATTGAATCCTAATATTTTTAATACATTTTCTGGATGATCCACAACTGTTTTCCTGTTTTGAGGTTGTTGTTTGTGAGTCCTACATTGGTCCTGAGTGCACATCCAGATTTTTTGTGAGTTTGATGTGTTCCTGGGTCAGCATATTTTGTTGATATGCTGTCACTAAAAATGTAGTCTTGACCACATCCTTACACCTAAACCTAACCTTACCTATCAGTAATCCCTACATTAAGAGGAAATGTTAGATGAATGACACTGATGTACAAGCACCAAACACTGATTATAAGCCTAAACAAAAGAAGTTGATCCAGGAACATATTGCATTTGGTAAAAGCAGTTTGCAGTAGGTTCAAGGGTGAATGTGATTTCACCAAGTAAATCATTTTCCTGGATCAACATCCTTGTTGATCCTGGAACAACATTCCATTCAAACAATCAGAATCAAGGCATAGCATTTCAGGAAATGTTAGTTTTAGGCTTACGAACAGGATCAGATGATTTTACACACTTAATCAGTTATCATTTCCCTCTGATTTTAGGAAAATCAGAAAATTAGGAAAATTTAGGTTTAGGGGTAGGGATTAAGTCAAGTCTATATTTTTTCAAAATAATGCTGATCCAGGAACCAATTTGAAACTTGTGCAATAGTTTCATGAGTCTCTCAGCTATCCTCCGTGCAAAATGATGGATCACAAAATCATATAGTGACTTTTGATAAAGGTAGAAGATGCTAGAAAACCAAATAATGTGCAGGAGTTCTTTTTCTGAATAACAGAAGGCAGTTGAACTGGGCTTATACACTTATAGCTTATACAGTGTGTGTGTGTGTGTGTGTGTGTGTGTGTGTGTGTGTCTGTGTGTGTGTGTGTAAATAAAATAAACAGGATTTTTTCTTTTTTTTTTTTTTGTTTTATTGTTGTTGTATTTCCCTATTATTGGAATGCTATCACACTACTGGCTGCGTCTCAGTGCATCATTCAGCATGATAGGTTATTCCGACCGTCATCATGGATCTGGCCAATGACAGCTTTGCGCGCCTTCGGGTAAAGTTTGAATATATGTCCGTTGGCCTCCTTGGCATTTGCAGACTGCAGTAGTGCTTTGATACGGTTAGGTGTTTCATACATGGACAAGAATCACAACAGTCAGCGAACATGTTGCAAACTACAGAAGGTAAGAACTTTTCAAATGTTTCTGCTATGTCAGTATTTAACAGTGTGTAAAATGAGAATCTTATCGAATTAGCACAATAGCGATATTAGTATATTTCAGTTTACTGCCAGCTAATGTTACGAAGTGCTGCTAGCATGTGTCTGCTAAGTTAGTTTTACGAATAAAATAACTGGAACTTTGAATGAATAAACTGAGAACTACTTTGTCACTGGTTAAGCAGAGCAAGTCAAACCGAATTCATTGGACACCTTAACGTGGGACTAATTTACCGGACCGGTTATAATGAGAGTATTTTATGTGGAGCTGGTGAGTAAAACTTTATAAACTCTTTTTCTAATGTCTCTGTAAAGTAATATAAAGTAAGTAACTAATATGAATTATGTCGTGTGTGTTTGTTTCCCTCATGATCCAGAAATTTGGGTAATGAAAAATATCCAGCCACACCATCAGGCGGTGAGTATTGCCATGGTAACATTAAGACAGTTAATGTATACACACTAGCAGCCATATTACTGGACGTTTGTCTGCATGTTAATTAAATTTGTTTTCAATAGGAATGACCTTTATGTGCAAAAAGATAAATAAAATAGAAATACAAGAGAGATAACATGCAAACAATTACTTTAGATCAAACAGACTATTTTACATTTTTTCTTAAGTTTACATATAGGCTATAGCTCACCACAAAATTAATGTTGTCTTCTCAAAATTAATGTATTTTCAAACCTCTAACGTTATGGCTGTATGGCCATAGATGCTGCTGGCGAATTAAACAAAGATTAAAGGTTACACAAAAGAAAGAAAGAAAGCCATACAGGTTTGGAACAACATTACAGTGGGTAAATGATAAGAGAATTCTCATTTTTGAGTATGCTTTTAAGGACCTGTTCCCAGAGTCCAATGTTAAATTAACCATGGCTTTATAGTACATGTTTAGTAACTGTTTTATGCACATTAAATGGATTAATTATAA
The DNA here is from genome assembly GCA_033026305.1 of Cirrhinus molitorella. Lineage (NCBI taxonomy): Eukaryota > Metazoa > Chordata > Actinopteri > Cypriniformes > Cyprinidae > Cirrhinus > Cirrhinus molitorella. Next base: position 14,688,450 of record CM065125.1, on the reverse strand, counting down.
TGGACCTCATAAAATACTGTTAACTTAAAGACAGAGCTATTGTCATGTCCAGCAATGTGAATTCGAGAAAAAAAAAAAAAAATATATATATATATATATATATATATATTATACTTGTCTTCATAGATAAAAACTGTTAATGATAAAACTCTTCACCTTTTTTCTATATAGATCTACCATTGGAACCATAAACTTGTTTTGGAGGCAGAACAAGCAGCAACAAAGAAACAAGCCCATCACTAGTAAGTGTCATCTGCAATCTATAACAAAACTGGCTTTTTGTCCGTTTTAATGGCATGCATCCAAAACAAATACATATTCTCTCCTTCATACTATAGATGTATGAAACTTTATTTCAGCTTTATACAACATGATTTACTCACCCTTAGGCATGGGCCGGTATGAGATTTTGACAGTATGATAACCTTAGATAAAAATTTCATGCTATCACAGTGTTTAGATTACAACTCTAAAATGTGTTATTTTTAAATTTCTGGGTAAAAAAACAACAACATTTCTTTTATTAAACACAGTTTATCTTATTTTTAAGAAACATATAGAACATTTTGGAGCAGTAAACATTTCAGGCGAAATAATTCAAATTAATAATTTAATTATTCCTAATTAAATTAAGTGCAGCCACTGCTAAACTTAAAGGGTTAGTTCACCCAAAAATGAAAATTATGTCATTAATGACTCACCCTGATGTTGTTCCAAACCCATTTTTGGGTGAACTAACCCTTTAAACCTCCGGCTCATCAAAACATAACATCTGTGTTGTTAAACCTGCAGCTCAACAAGGTGTTTGGAGACATGCTCATATTCTACACATTTATCTTTTAGTCCAAGTTTGCAGGAATGTTCAGGGATGCAGTACGAAGATATACAGAACGTGGTTCTCTTCTTCATTTAACACTCAACGTAGTGTCAAGTAGTGAGAGCCAGCAGTTTGTTTGTGTTTTAAATGTCGGGATTTTGAACAGATGTAAACAGTGGCAGGAGTCCTAAAACTAGACAGGATACCAGATAGCACTAAATTGCAGATACCCTTCAGGGGTCGTTCACATGTCTGTGCGCTCAAAATGAAATAGATGTGCTCGTTTTTTCTAGGAATAAATTCATTATTTTGGGGTACAAATAATAATAATAATAATATTGTTGTTGTTGTTGTTTTTAACAGTGTGCAGTGATCTTGAAAAGAGTGTCCATTACTGTTAGTCTATGTTTCTCTTTTGGTGATGTTTGCATTTTCCCATTAGAACATGTTTAAAGGAAAAGTTAAGAAATTAAAAATTGAAAAATTTTCTGAATATTGTTGTTTTTTTCTTCACAGATACACCAAGGATCAAGATGATTACTGTCTGTTTGGAATTCTTCTTAATGTGCTGTATATCTGTCTGGTAGGAATAATGGACCTATTAATGTATGCTTTGATTTTATTTATATTTATTCACTTGTATATTAAGAATGTTCAATTAAAAGACAAGTGAAATGTTTATTATCATGACATGGAGTACGCAGAGGTCAGGAACATGTGGAAACCGTGAAAATCCTGTAATTGTTTCAGTTTTCTGATTGTTTTTTGGTTTGGAATGGGTTACTGTATCCTAATAAGAATTTCATGAAACTGTTCTTCTTTTAATTACTGTAAATCTATCCTATTTCTAGTTCTATTTCATTTAAGATTTGTAACTGAATCACTCCATTTAACTTATACTTCAACATGTTTTAAATACTATACAAATGCTGTCTATTAAAGTTGCAAGATGATTTTATTGTTCAGAATTTTATCTTACAAAATAAAACTGTTAAATTACAAACTTGTGTATGTATTAATTTTATTGAAGGTATTAGATCGTAATGATTTAGGGGAAATCTGTTAAATAACATTGTTTTCTTTGTAGAAATATTGGTGTGTATTACTTAATTGAATGTATTTGATCATAATAACCTATGGAAAATCTGTAAAATAAAGGTTTAACCATGTAAAAAAGGTCCTGTAAAAAAACGGTCAAATGACTAGCAGCTATGGCTGCCAAACAAAAACCGTAATATTAAAGTAAAAGAATGTAATTGAAACAAGGAAAATCTGCAAAATAAGGGTTTTACACTATAAAAAAGTCTTGTAAAAAAACGGTCAAATGACTGGCAGCTATGGCTGCCAAACAAAAACCGTAAAATTAAAGTAAAAGAATAGAAATGAAACAAGGAAAATCTGTAAAATAAGGGTTTTACACTGTAAAAAAGTCTTGTAAAAAAAACGGTCAAATGACTGGCAGCTATGGCTGCCAAACAAAAACCGTAAAATTAAAGTAAAAGAATGTAAATGAAACAAGGAAAATCTGCAAAAATAAGGGTTTTACACTGTAAAAAAGTCTTGTAAAAAAACGGTCAAATGACTGGCAGCTATGGCTGCCAAACAAAAACCGTAAAATTAAAGTAAAAGAATGTAAATGAAACAAGGAAAATCTGCAAAAATAAGGGTTTTACACTGTAAAAAAGTCTTGTAAAAAAACGGTCAAATGACTGGCAGCTATGGCTGCCAAACAAAAACCGTAAAATTAAAGTAAAAGAATGTAATTGAAACAAGAGGGGAAATTGTAAAATAATTTTTTTCCCCTGTAAAACCTTTAATGAACATTTCTGTAAAATTATAGGTTTTGCACTTTATTTTAATTAGGATGTTTTGCTGTAATTTTATGGTTTTTGTTTGGCAGCCGTAGCTGCCAGTCATTTGACCATTATTTTACAATTTTTTTTTTTACAGTGTAGATCAACAACAGACAGACGGACGGACGGACGGACAGATAGATAGATAGATAGATAGATAGATAGATAGATAGATAGATAGATAGATAGATAGATAGATAGATAGATAGATAGATAGATAGATAGATAGATCAACAACAGACAGACAGACAGACAGACAGATAGATAGATAGATAGATAGATAGATAGATAGATAGATAGATAGATAGATAGATAGATAGATAGATAGATCGATCAACAACAACAGACAGACAGAGAGACAGACAGGCAGACAGACAGACAGACAGACAGACAGACAGACAGATAGATAGATAGATAGATAGATAGATAGATAGATAGATAGATAGATAGATAGATCAACAACAACAGACAGACAGACAGACAGACAGACAGACAGATAGATAGATAGATAGATAGATAGATAGATAGATAGATAGATCAACAACAGACAGACAGATAGATAGATAGATAGATAGATAGATAGATAGATAGATAGATAGATAGATAGATAGATAGATAGATAGATAGATAGATCGATCAACAACAGACAGACAGACAGACAGACAGACAGACAGATAGATAGATAGATAGATAGATAGATAGATAGATAGATAGATAGATAGATAGATAGATAGATCAACAACAGACAGACAGACAGACAGATAGATAGATAGATAGATAGATAGATAGATAGATAGATAGATAGATAGATCGATCAACAACAACAGACAGACAGAGAGACAGACAGGCAGACAGACAGACAGACAGACAGACAGATAGATAGATAGATAGATAGATAGATAGATAGATAGATAGATAGATAGATAGATAGATAGATAGATAGATAGATAGATAGATAGATCAACAACGACAGACAGACAGATAGATAGATAGAGAGATAGATAGATCAACAACAGACAGACAGACAGACAGACAGACAGATAGATAGATAGATAGATAGATAGATAGATAGATAGATAGATAGATAGATAGATAGATAGATAGATAGATAGATAGATCAACAACAACAGACAGACAGAGAGACAGACAGGCAGACAGACAGACAGACAGACAGACAGATAGATAGATAGATAGATAGATAGATAGATAGATAGATAGATAGATAGATAGATAGATAGATAGATAGATAGATAGATAGATCAACAACGACAGACAGACAGATAGATAGATAGATAGATAGATAGATAGATAGATCAACAACAGACAGACAGACAGATAGATAGATAGATAGATAGATAGATAGATAGATCAACAACAACAGACAGACAGACAGACAGACAGATAGATAGATAGATAGATAGATAGATAGATAGATAGATAGATAGATAGATAGATAGATCAACAACGACAGACAGATAGATAGATAGATAGATAGATAGATAGATAGATCAACAACAGACAGACAGATAGACAGATAGATAGATAGATAGATAGATAGATAGATAGATCAACAACAGACAGACAGATAGACAGATAGATAGATAGATAGATAGATAGATAGATAGATAGATCAACAACGACAGACAGACAGACAGACAGACAGACAGATAGATAGATAGATAGATAGATAGATAGACAGATCAACAACAGACAGACAGACAGATAGACAGATAGATAGATAGATAGATAGATAGATAGATAGATAGATAGATAGATAGATAGATAGATAGATAGAAAGAAAGAGACAGATAGACAGACAGACAGACAGAGAGTTAGATAGAACAATAGACAGATAGATAGATAGATAGATAGATAGATAGATAGATAGATAGATAGATAGATAGATAGATAGATAGATAGATAGATAGATAGATAGATAGATACTTGTGAATTGACTCTTCTCTTCTGTACTAAGTCTTAAAATAAAACTGCAGTGGAATCATTAATAAACTATTAGACTATAAGACGTATCCTAGCACTCATGAGGCATCATATAATGCATGTACAGACATTCAGACATCCCATTTATGTCAGTTAAATGTAAATACTGAGAAATAGAAGAGACAGAGAGAGAAAGAAAGAGAGATAAGACTACAGGAACAAATGGGAGGTATGAGATGCTCCCTTAGAGAGAACATTAGTGTCAACCGGCTGTAATCGGTCAGATTACAGAAACACAGTCATGTTAACACACAGAGACAGACACGTCATGCCCAAACCACACGTTCACTCGCAGCATTTAATGATTCAGTAGTCAGCAAGAACTACTTCTCTACTTGTCTGAGTGTTTTATGTAATGTTACATTAGACATTATCAATAAGATGAAGGAAAACACAAACAAATGAAAGTATAAATCATAGCATACTAGCACACATGAAGCAGTCACATAACCCTACGCATAAATCTCTCTGCCTCCTCCGCAGTTAATGATTATAAATGAGAAGTTGAGGTGGTTTAATTACCGTCACGCTGACTAATTCATGAGATTAATAAAGATATCTGGATCTCTCATCTCATTCATTTTTTATGAGCAAACAACTTGACTTTTCTGTTCCTGTCGCGCGTCATATTTCAAATCAGGGCGCGAATAAAAATTATAGCGGCAGAGAACTATGGAGTCACATGACAAATGGTGTTTGCAAAAATTAGGAGTGAACCAGAAAGCAAACAGACTCCCCATCACGCAGAATCTTCAGAGTCCTCCGGCAGGCTCTTGAAAAATTAAACACCATCAGTGTTTAATTCAGCATTTTGGTGGAATACCTGATGATACGCAGCTTCTGAATTCGTAATGCCTCTTTTAATTATGTTTGTTGTAAAATATTTATGCTTACACGCTGACTGGTGAAATGTTCAGTGTTCTTTTATCAAATATTCCCTTCTAAGTCACTCCGAATGTCTCCCAAGTAATGAGTAAAGATGCGTACAGATATCAATATGACTCTGGCATTTTGTATTATGAAGTTCTTTTATCATAAGCATGCGTGTGTGTGTGAATACAGTCAATACATTTTGGATGAAAATCTATAGGCATTTCAAGATGGACTGAATACATTTATGAAATTGCACAGCAACACACCACAGTGAATCTCATTCTGGAGCTCGATTCAGTCACTCATGAAACAAATGATTGGAAAACAACACTACAGTATTGATTGTAAGAACACTATTCAGTCAATCCACCTCATCTGCTTTTAAACAAGAATATTTTTTTATTGATTCATTATCGGCCTTGATTTAATTGAGATTTGCTCCATCAAAAAAGCACGCCAAGAACGAGGACAGATTCCTGCAGTGTGTAAAAAAGAGCATCTCTAGTTATATTATTCCAAAGAATCTATTGCATGAAATCGAGTCCATAACATCTCTGGCAGCAGTTTGGCAGACAGTTTTATCTGAGATCATCAATGCTGATTTACATACCATATGTCCAGCCAATCAGTCATGAGTCATAGCTGTTGGACACTGTGCACCCCGGTCCCCTTAAGCCACCAGTAAAGGTGATTGTGCTGTTTATGATGTGACTGAAATACGGTCTTTAATAAGCCTGAGACAAAAGTCACTGCCATTCTCTGAATTATAGGCTAGTGTACTGAATCCTTGGTCATAAAATTGTCACCAGTTACATTACAGAATCGGTCACAATTTATTTGTGCTATAAGCACGGAAACTTAAAAGTTTCCCCTGACATTTGCGAGCTTTATCATGGATGCAGCGGTGCAAAAACAAAATCCATGAAGAAACCAGGGTCAGTGAGTCTATACTAGTGTAGAGTGGGTTGGTGGATTGTGTTGCTTTTTTCACGCATGCATGAATACTTATGGATACTTAATTCACATTTAAAAATATCTGAATGTTATTGCATAAAAAAAAATAAAAAATATCAAGAGGAATGTGGAACAAATTATATTGTAGATATTAATCACTGTCAATGGAAAAAAATGCTTCCAAGTGAATATAGAAATAACTGAATTTTATAGACCAATGTGGATTAGACATCACAGAGAAACAATGGTAATAAATGGAGGGAACCAGGAAAATGTATGGAATAACAGAAATTAAACTGGCTACCTAATCTCATGATGAAAATGTACCTGTGGGAACTCCCTATAACATACAACACATATCATAATCACTACAGTTTGCAACAGAAATAAACACTAGAGGTGGTAAAACACTGAGCACTTGTAATCGTATTTATACACAGTTATGATTACAGCTCCATGTTTCACTTTCCTAGGGTATGAATCATGTCAAAAACACAATGAAAGAGCTAAAAGATGAGAGATTGAAAAACAAGCTAAACTGGCATGCTTGCGATTGCGTTTTTACGTCACATTCGCTTTTGTACATACTATCGGGTAGGTTTAGCTGTAGTGCTGATAGTACACTATTTTAAAACTTCACAGATCATTAGAGTTATAGCACCACTCAATGGACGTTTCAAGTCAGAACTGCAATGACACGTATAAAACCAAAAAAGAACACTCTTCTAGGGCCTCTCAAATCAAATGTGTCATGAAACATACATGGCGTAACGTATTTTTGCATCTTGTGAAAAAGTTCTCACAGGTGCCTTTTCGTCATGAGATCTGGTTGACCTTTGGATGTCAGAATGCAATTTCATTATAGAATACTGTCATCAAAGACATTTGAACGGACAGACTATGAATGAAACCTGCTATGATTACTCTGCTTTTAAACTTTAACTTTGATTTAAACAATAGGTCTACATAATATTCACATATGCAGTTCATAGGAGACATATTGTATTAGCGCTACAGTTACAGCATTAAATGCTATTTAACATGTTACATAATATTTACCTATTTTATCTCGCAATTCTTTTTTCTTTTCCCACAGATGCTTATATCTCCTAGTTTGGACTTAATTACTCAATTTAACTCAACAATAGCAAGTTTCAATTCTGAGGGAAAAAAGCCAGAAGTATGGAATATAAACTCTGAGCTGAGAAAAAAAGCAAAATTTTGAAATATAAACTCAAATTTTAGTTTTTTGTTTTTTTTTCTTCTTATGGCTTCCACTGATGGCTACTTAAAAACTGACATTTTCTACCACTAGATAGGCTCCACCCACAAAAAACGTCACCACTGTTTGCAAACACAGAAAATGGTATTGACTCTAAAAAAAAAGTCTTGTTGCTCAATAAAAACTAGTTTTATGGTAACGTAATTAAAAGTATGTGAATTTTGAGGCTTTCATAACCTATAAAGGGGACATCGGATGGCCATTTTCTACAAGTTGGTATGATTTTTTAGGGTCTTCATGTAGTGTCTAACATACTTTTGGTTAAAATCCCTCTATGGTCATGTAAAACAACAGTCTTTTCACCTTGTCAAAAACATCTCAGTTCACAGCGTTCGGTGCATGTCTTTTTAAAAGCTATTGAGCTACTGCTCACTCCACCCCTCTCTTCCATAGAAGAGGAAAGGCGATTTGCAAATAATCATAAAAGTATAAAGTGTGAGACTGACTTCTGGAGGTGCAGCTGGATAATAAACAGTGGGTACTAATCCATCCTTAAGTTTGAACTTTTTAGCAAAACCTGCCTTGAATTGTCCTTCGTTCCGAAAGCAGTCTGGAGTACAAGGATTTGCGCAGACCTTAATTTAAGTGTATTTGGTGACGTGTTATAATCATAAACAAAACTAATTCACTGCATCCTCAGTGGCTCTGATATCGGGAGAAAATTAAGACTCTTCTGTTCGCTTCTGCATCCAACTGTAAAACACCTACATTGCTCACGAGACATTGTTGCTACAGCGGCTTGAGCACGAAGAAAATAGCGGACAGGGCGGAAATGCGTTAATGTGACGTCATACTGCTCAAAAACTTAAAACAGCTTAATAATTTAGACTGTTTAGGTTTTGGTGGGATTAAAAAAAATGAGTAAGTAGATTTTTATAATTGTAGGTTGGCTGTGTCCACACACTGCTAAGACACTTTTATATGTAAACATCATGTAAAAGTGAATTTTGCATTTGATGCCCCCTAAAAATACAAAGATTCATCTTTCCAGTGTAAACCTAACCATTTCCGTGTTGTTTTCTGTTTTGAGCAGCTTGAAATGTAGCATTTAAAAATATCACTTCTGTTGCTGCTGTAGAATAATAATGTTGTGTTGTAGGCTAATTATTTTGTTTGTTTTACAAGTTCTTTTGTGCTGCCCAGGGCCACCATACTAAAGGTTATATACAAATATAGAAATAAAGTCAATTACACACACATGTACACACAATTACAGCTCTAAACCCAACACACACATGAACAGTACCCACAGGGAAACAGAACGGCAACCTTTACTCCACTGAGAGGGAGAGTGACAACACAATCATATCATTTCGTTTTACACACACTTTACACCCAGCCGAGAATCTACCTAAATACATCTGTTCTAGATGAAAATCCAGCAGGGTTTTCCGATTTCCCCTCTCTTATTCCCTCTCTCACGCTCTCTTTCTCTGCTTGGGGACTTGAATCCCTTCTTGTGCTGATTACACACAAAGCTCTTTAAAAGCTTATTTCAGCTGCCTGCAAATTTCTGCAGATTGATTTGACTCTGTATTATGTTAAAATGGGAAAAGAATCCATCATGAGACTTTTCCAAAGACTTCTCAAAAGCTCTCTCTCTCCATCAGGTTAACAATGTATTTGCTTTGTCGAGGGGTCAGTGGAGCAGTTGTGTGACCGGAATAGACCGGGGATAATCTGGGTTTTCAAACAAATCACTATTAAGACAGAAACCAAACAAGCCATGATGCTGCATAACTGAGAAAGTCATTACACTCCTAGGTCAACTGGACTTCATTAACATAGTTAGCAAAAACGAACACCTTTCAGTTGCGTTTCTGTCTATGCAGGGTCAGAAAGCTTTCGGATTTGATCAAAAATATCTTAATTTGTGTTGTGAAGATGAACGAAGGTCTTACATGTTTGGGATGACATAAGGGTGAGCAATTAATAACAACATTTTCATTTTTGGGTGAACTATTCCTTTAAATATCACTATTTGCATGTTTAGCTGATTAGGTCATATTGTGGATAAGGTGCATGTTTTTTTTTTTTTTCCACATTTTACTGAATTTGCTCCTCGGACTGCGCTTTAACCCCTCACTTGAGTTTACTATGTGCTTTGTAGCCATGGTGGCCTGCAGCAGTAGGACCCGGAGGTGAATTAATCTCTGTGAAAGAAAAATGGGCCCGTCCAAATCAATCATTTTAAAAATAGGATATACCCCCAACCTCTCTCTCTCTCCTATAATCGCATAGGTCAGTGCTTAGTCACTTATTTCATGCCCCACTGAAGCGTAGACAACAAGAGTGTGTGTTTGTATGTGTGCGACTGAGAAAGTAGGAGAGACAGCCTTATAAATTTTTCAGGACCAGTCTATTATTAGTGTGAAACAGCAGCAAAGAACAAGCAGTCTAATCAGTAAGTAGTGTAGGGTGCTGTTTGGATACAGGCTAATGTGGGCTATGTGTTGCAATGTATGTTGCAGGGTAATACACTGTAGAATGTAGGCCAGGTACTGGATCTTTATTAGCACACAGAGTCAACATCACATCTGTCACACTTTCCCCTTTTGCAAAAGAACAAAGTAATGCAGGCGTAGAACAGAGATGACACATTTAATTGTCAACATTAATGAATTTGTAGCATTCTTTGCATCTATTTTTCTCTTCTATTTATTACCCTTCCTCATCTCCCCAGGCATGATTCATACCTCTTTTTCTCTAACAGCTAGGCCTTAGTTCTCGGTTTCATGTGTTGTTCTTGACTCGCTTTCTCAGACTGATTTCACTGCAGGTATTCAGTCAGAGGTATTATCTGATGAAGGGGACTGTACATGGAGTCAGGAGATCTGTAGCTCATCAGAAGTATCACACTAAGGGAAATAATTTGGCATTTTGTCCTGTGGTTTGTATGTTTATTTGCTTGGTCAGTGTCGTTGTGTTTTTTTTTTTTTTTTTTTTGGTGTGTAAGACCTTTGAAATAACTAATCATTTGTGATTACGTATATAAATGCAGTCAAGACCTGCCTTGAACTACTGTGTGTTTCCCCAAAAATAATTGCACACCTTAGAATGCTGGTCAGCCAATCAGATGTATGCATTCAACAGCGTAATAACTCACGATTCTAAACTAATACATTTAGTTTGGATCACATAATCTGTTTTACATGTATGGATTTTCTGACATAGTAAACTTACTTGGTACAGTGTTTCACTTATGATGAAACCAGTGCAACCAAACGGCTTTCTGTTGGTCAATGTGATAAATTTGTGTGACTTGAATGTGTTGCAAAATCTCCTTTGGGAAATCTTTCACTCACTGGGATTTCTATTAAAATTAATGCATTTCACCTGCAAAAAAAATTGATGAACAACAGTATGTGGCCAATGTGACTGCACCTTAAAGGGATAGTTTACTCAAATTAAAATTCTGTCATTAATTACCAATGTTGGGGGTAACTCTTTACAAGTAATGTGAGTTACATAATCAGATTACTTTCTTCAAGTAATTAGTAAAGTAACGCATTACTTTTTCAATTTGCAAAAAAATATCTGAATTACTTTATTTTCCCATTTATTGACTGACAGCTCACCTGTCCCTATGTTGAGAGAAATCGCAGAGAGTGTTGGGGAAAGTTACTTTTAAAAGTAATGCATTACAATATTGCGTTACTCCCTAAAAAAGTAACTAATTACACTATTTAGTTACTTTTTATGGAAAGTAATGTGTTACATTACTGTTGCATTACTTTTTAAGTCTGGGCTGGCTTCCTTGTTTGTTTTTAATATAAAAAAATATATTTTTGCAAATGTAAAAGCCTTTTCACACTAAAAGTAAAATGAGTAAGCCTCAGACTAAAGGAAATGCAGATTTGTGTCTGTACAGAAGAACAGCAGCAAAAACATTAGTTAATACAGGTCCTTCTCAAAAAATTTGCATATTGTGATAAAGTTCATTATTTTCTGTAATGTACTGATAAACATTAGACTTTCATATATTTTAGATTCATTACACACAACTCGAAGTAGTTCAAGCCTTTTATTGTTTTAATATTGATGATTTTGGCATACAGCTCATGAAAACCCAAAATTCCTATCTCAAAAAATTAGCATATTTCATCCGACCAATAAAAGAAAAGTGTTTTTAATACAAAAAAAGTCAACCTTCAAATAATTATGTTCAGTTATGCACTCAATACTTGGTCGGGAATCCTTTTGCAGAAATGACTGCTTCAATGCGGCGTGGCATGGAGGCAATCAGCCTGTGGCACTGCTGAGGTGTTATGGAGGCCCAGGATGCTTCGATAGCGGCCTTAAGCTCATCCAGAGTGTTGGGTCTTGTGTCTCTCAACTTTCTCTTCACAATATCCCACAGATTCTCTATGGGGTTCAGGTCAGGAGAGTTGGCAGGCCAATTGAGCACAGTAATACCATGGTCAGTAAACCATTTACCAGTGGTTTTGGCACTGTGAGCAGGTGCCAGGTCGTGCTGAAAAATGAAATCTTCATCTCCATAAAGCTTTTCAGCAGATGGAAGCATGAAGTGCTCCAAAATCTCCTGATAGCTAGCTGCATTGACCCTGCCCTTGATAAAACACAGTGGACCAACACCAGCAGCTGACATGGCACCCCAGACCATCACTGACTGTGGGTACTTGACACTGGACTTCAGGCATTTTGGCATTTCCCTCTCCCCAGTCTTCCTCCAGACTCTGGCACCTTGATTTCCGAATGACATGCAAAATTTGCTTTCATCCGAAAAAAGTACTTTGGACCACTGAGCAACAGTCCAGTGCTGCTTCTCTGTAGCCCAGGTCAGGCGCTTCTGCCGCTGTTTCTGGTTCAAAAGTGGCTTGACCTGGGGAATGCGGCACCTGTAGCCCATTTCCTGCACACGCCTGTACACGGTGGCTCTGGATGTTTCTACTCCAGACTCAGTCCACTGCTTCCGCAGGTCCCCCAAGGTCTGGAATCGGTCCTTCTCCACAATCTTCCTCAGGGTCCGGTCACCTCTTCTCGTTGTGCAGCGTTTTCTGCCACACTTTTTCCTTCCCACAGACCTCTTGCTTGAGGGTGTCAATGATGGCCTTCTGGACAGCAGTCAGGTCGGCAGTCTTACCCATGATTGCGGTTTTGAGTAATGAACCAGGCTGGGAGTTTTTAAAAGCCTCAGGAATCTTTTGCAGGTGTTTAGAGTTAATTAGTTGATTCAGATGATTAGGTTAATAGCTCGTTTAGAGAACCTTTTCATGATATGCTAATTTTTTGAGATAGGAATTTTGGGTTTTCATGAGCTGTATGCCAAAATCATCAATATTAAAACAATAAAAGGCTTGAACTACTTCGAGTTGTGTGTAATGAATCTAAAATATATGAAAGTCTAATGTTTATCAGTACATTACAGAAAATAATGAACTTTATCACAATATGCTAATTTTTTGAGAAGGACCTGTATGTGTTATTTAACACATGTAATTATTGCTGGTTTGTGGCATATTCTGAGTTTGCCTCTGCACTTATTTGAAAAAGTAATTCAGATGTTTTCTTGTAAATGAAAAAGTAATGTGTTACTTTACTAGTTACTTGAAAAAAGTAATCTGATCACGTAACGCACGTTACTTGTAATGTGTTACCCCCAACACTGTGTGCAGAGCAATACAGATAAGAATTTACATTTCCTGCAATCTGAGGTTTATTCTTTTCAATTCTGGTGTGAAATGGCTTTTATATTTGCCAAAAATACAACTTTTTATATATAAAACAAGCAAGCCCGGCCAAGATTAGTAATGCAAAAAGTAATGCAAAAGAATCAAATTTCAATGTTAATCAAATAAAGTACAAGCTCTTAAAAAAAAAAAAAAGAAACACACTCACTCACTCACGACTGTATTAGTTGTCAAACTTAGCTGTGGGTAGGGAAAAACGTGAACATGACCATATAAGGGTACAAAGGAACAGAGACAGGGGTGGAAACACAACAAGACAGGTCCACATTCCTGACATATTGCCCCGCTCCCGGAAGGCGCGTCCTTGCGCTGTGGAAACAACAAGAGAGGGACAGAGTCCATGGGGGAGATGATGGAGGGAGGAGCCAATGAGGAAACAGGAAGGAACCAGTGCAGACAAGATGGAGGGAGGAACCAGGGAGACAACAGGAGGGACTTGGAGCAGGTAGAGCCAGGTGGGACCCAGGCCACAGCCGTGATGATGGGCCATGGTGGAGCTGGCAGAAGGAGAAGCCATCAATGAGGAAGGGCTGACGACTCCAGAGGGCGACCGACGGCGGAGCAGGCGGTGGAGAAGCCCAAGGCAGAGACTGAGAGCCAAGGATCCGGGGTGACAAGGAGAAACCGGAGGACTGAGGTGGAGCTAATGGCGCTGGTGACTGACACAGACGCATGGATCCGGGAGGCTGTGGTGGAGCCGGAGCGACAGAGGACCAAGCTGGAGCCAGAGGATGGAGGAGCCTGGCGAAGAAGGAGAGACGAGGTGAAGCCGGAGGAGTCCCAAAGTGTAGGATGGACAACGACAGCTCAATGCGGAGCTGAAGGGACGAGGGAGCCCAGTTGGACTGTCGGGCCACGGTGGAGAGGAGGGAGCTAGGAGCTACGGTGAAGCCTGAGGCTGGAGGTGGAGACAAGGGATCCTCCAGCCATAATGTCGAAAAAGACTGCCAGACACATGGCGAGCCCACAGCACAGATGGAGGACTGAGGGTGAGCAGAAGGGCTGACAGACAACTGCGGAGGAGGAGGCAGGAGTGGGCAGGAGGGTGGGCATTTATGAGCCTCCGGGCTCTCGGGGCTGCCCTTGGGGGCACAGTCATTCTCCGGACTGAACAGGGATACAGGAGCCCTCTTTGGACTGGACAGGGAAACAGGAGCCCTCTCTGGGCTGGACATATAAACTGGACACTTCTCTGGGCAGATTGTGAGAAAGCTCATAGAAAGCTCACCCTCAACCTTGTTGCAGTGGGCGAAGCTCCCCTTCCATGAATTCACTGGGCGGGCATTGTTACCGGCTCACACACCTGGACTGATGTCATATCTAGCTCCAGCTCATAGCTGAAAAGACGAGAAATAAATATGGGGGAAAACACAGAGAGACAGGTCGGGTCTTCTGTCACACTGTACTGTTGTAGGAAGAACACTGGAGATGCAGAGAAATGCTAACTGTCTTGAATAGGCAAACACATGTAATAATCCAACACAGAGGTTTGAACAGACTCACTCAAAAAAAAAAAACAATAGACCCAATAAAGGAAGAACACAAGGACTGTAACTTAAATGCATGGGCTAATGAGGGGAAGACAGGTGCAACAAATGACTAATTAGGCAAAACGAGAACAGAAACATGACCATATAAGGGTACGCAGGAACAGAGACAGTGCTGCAAAGACAACAAGACAGATCCATATTCCTGACAATAGTAAACCCCTGCATTTCAATTTTCAAATGGATAAGAAAATGCATCAGGAAAGCAGAGAGCACTCTTAACACCTGAGAAAAAAAATGGCTACACCTGAGAGAGCAGAAATAATCCTTACGTTATTCTAACTTCAAATTATCCTGGGCGCCTTGGTTTTAAAAGCACAAAGGAGCTTGTGCCGTTAATAAAAATTCCAATCTAAATCAGCCATCCAGAACACAGCTCAGCCCAGGGACGAGTTATCTCCTGTAACGCACTTGTTTCGGGCAGCTCAGCGCTATAAAAAATTTCCACCACCCTCACTACCCGTTTTTTCTCCCGTCTCCAAATCTGTCATCACACATTCACCGCAGTACCCCGCTCTTTGATCGGCGGGTGAATTTCTTTACCATATGTTTATATGCAGAGGACGTTATAGCTGAGATCAACAGAAGTCAACCGCATATATTTTAGTGCTGACATGACAGGGGTGTCTATATGCCTAAGGAAGTGAGAGAGCGAGAACGAAAGAGCTCAGAGGTTAATGAGGACCGACAGGTTTGGCATTTGAGGGGAGGAAGAGGAGGATACTCATCATCTTTGCACTCCCGTCGCTATGGAAACCTGACCTTGTAGCCCCCGATTCTCTCTGCTCTTTCCGGAGGGTGTCTCATGTACACGTCAGTTCATATGCAGAGGGCTGAAGGGATGGAGAAACAGAGCGGGATCTTCACACTTCATCCACTGCTCACTTGTTTCAAACATGATAGAGCGAAAAAAGTTGGAGAGAACCCGCACACACACACAATCACTCCAACCATCTTTAAACAGCAATGTGTGTCTAAGATTAAATCAGGACGCCCTTGTGTCCACTCATAAGTTTTCAAGCCTCTTCATCTTGGGAAAAAAAAGAAGCCATTTCCTCTCGCTTTCCCTGGAGATCCCAGTATGCAGTCACCCGGTCTCGCTCCCCAGAGGAAGTGCATAAGAGTTTTCAGAATGATTTGGAGGGTGGAAGTGTGATAGCTGGACTCGGAGAAGACAGCATGTGGGAGTTTGGTTCACGAAGAGAGTTTGACTAGTTGTAATGCGAATATCTCGCCTGGCCAGACCGTGTTTCCTGTCTCCTCATCCGGAGCTTATAAACGAGACGGCACAGCTATCTGCACAATCAGACAGTGGGCTGAGAGAGAGAACACATCTCTCAATAGCGCACACACACATGGCCTGATAGGTCGGGGAACATATCTTGTTAACTGGTTTAGAATCAGTTGTGCTTGTTATTTTCTGGGTTTTTTTCTTGGGCGGTCAAAGTGTATGCAGATCAGTGTAAGCACAAATCCTTGTCGGCTAAACACATTTAGTTGTGGAAACCAAGTTGAAATTATTTGACCATATCTTCTATGAGCTACACGGGCTACTCGTCTCATCTTGAATTCACTATAAAATAATTCTGTTGACCTACAAAGCTCCGTAATCTTGTGCCGCAGTATCTCACTGAGCTTATTCAGCTGTACAGTCCTCTATGCCTGCTGGGGTCTTCTGGTTCACGTCTTCTCACTGTCCACAATTTCAGGCACCAAAACCATGGAAGTCACTAGAACAAAATCTCTCCTTAATATCAAATTTTTCTTAATAAAAGCACAAGTAAATGCTCAACTTTTCCTTCCTGCACATCCTAATTTCTGTTATCTTTATCATATTATAGTGTTGTTTGTTAATTAATATTTATTGTTTGCATTATTATTATTATTATTATTAGTTAATAAGAATTGTCATTAAATAAGTTAATTTAAAAAACTGTCAATATCAATACATAAGTTATTTCATTTATAAAATTAACTACTGCTACTACTACTACTACTACTACTACTAATACTAATGCAATTGAATAAAATCATTTTAAATATTGTAACAAATATTAGAACATTATTTTATATATTGCCTACAAAAAAAGACTAGGCCTATGTAAAATGAACCTTCCATTTTATTTAAAAATAAAATGATAACAACAACAACAACAACACAGCATTGTTGTTATTATTATTACAGTTAGTTTAAAATAACCAATTTAAAAATACAATTTATTATTATTATTATTATTATTATTATTAATAGCAATAATAATAATAATAATAATAATAATAATAATAATTTGTATTATTATTGTATTGTATAATTTTGTATTATTGATTAAAATACTAATCAAAATAATAATAACAATAATAATAATTGTATTTCTATTTTTATTATTTAAATTAGTATTTTTACCTAATTTATTTAAGAATAAAATAAAATGATAATAATAATAACAACAATTTCTTATTATTGTTATTTAAATAAAAATAAATTAGTATTTTTAATTAAACCATTTAAGGTTAAAATAATAATAATAATAATGTTTGTTAATTAAAAAAAAGCAATATGTATGTTTATTATTATTACTGTTAAATTAATTAAAATAGTATTATTTAGTATTATCATTATTTAATTAGTTCATTAAAATACTAATCTAAATAATAATAATATCTAAATTAATATGAATACTAATAATTTATTATATATTTATTATTAAAATTAAATGAGTTTTAATTACCTAATTATATAATAATAATAATAATAATAATGAATAATAATAAAAATAAAAATAATAATAATAATAATAATACAGTATTATTATTATTATTTTTATTAATATTGATAAACTAAATATTAACAACAGCAACAACTACAACATAATAGCTATAAGATAAACTAAATAACAATTATTGAATGTGCAATTAATGTTTGTAACTGTTAATATTATTATTAAAATATGAATAGTTTAAGACAGAAAGCAAGAGAGAGAGAACGGCTGTTGTTGTGATACAAGCTCCATGACCTTCTTACAAGGCTCAGTACATTTATCTGCACACACTGTACACAAACAGCAAGGTCAGTCAACATCATTACAGATATTTCTTCATTAGTGGCAGCGTTGAGGCCTCCATGTGTCACAGCACACTAAGAAACTCCACACACGCAGTACACACTCCAGACAATTACACAAACACTGTTAAATAATGTCTGAGGATCATGGGTTCAATCTTTGTTTACTCCTTTATCACAACAACATTCAGAGCTTACAAACCTTCACCTTCACCTGAATCTCAAACCTGAGTTGGAATCTGAATGGAAGAGGTTTGAATTACCAAAAGACGATTAACTTTTCCATAATGTAGTGATTTTAATCCAGAGCTTTGGGCTTCAGTTATTGGACTCGGATCCACTGGGGTGGACAATCAGAGTTCTCATCAGAGAGGAGATGAATGAGAGGGATCCTGCTAGGACTCTTAATGAATCAAGGAGAATGATCAGCCTAGACGGGTCTGTGGAGGATTTTGAGTGTGTGTATGTGAAGGTTTGCGATGTGTGAATGTTTTTCAACAACAGTATTTGTTGTTGTTTGTTGTGGTTCAGTGTGCAGAGAAGCCAAACTAATCAATAACAGTAAAACATCCAGGACCAAGCAAGCATAATGAGCTTTCCAGCATGCTGTTTTTAACATCTTATTAAGGTCTTTACAGGGTTCCTGACTTTCAACTGATTGATTTTGCTTCTTTTTTTTTCTCTCTCTCTGCTTCGTTCTTTCCACTGATTGAGCTCTTATAAAATCATCATAAATTCTCGTAAAATACATTTTTGCACTTATCTTTTAACGTTCATCTACATTTTCTCTTTTGCCCTCATACCAGTGAATAACTTACTAAAATGCCATCTAAATGTTTTTAGAAATTTATTTATTTTACTATTTTCTTAACTTTTTTCAGTTGTTCAATAGTAGTTTAGTTTTTTGTTTGTTTGTTTGTTTGTTTTTTCTCATATGAAGCTTTGGGAAGTTCATTCAGATATTTTTTTTAGATTAACAGATTCTTAGAAAAATTCACCAATTTATAGTTTAGTAATTTAGGATCTCTGTTTCCACCACTGAATATATATCATTTTTAATTAAAAAATTTTAATTGTGACTTTTTATCTCACAATTCAGACTAATTTTCACAATTCACAAGTCTAAAGTCTTTTTCCGCCTCAAAAATGGACTGAAAAGATCAAGTTTATCTCACAATTCAGAGAAAATTGTGAATTGCAATCAGAATTGCAAGAAATAAAGTCAGAATGTGAGATAAAAACTCGCATTTCTGATTTTTTTTCTTGCAAATGAAAGTTTAATATCTCGCAAATCTGCCATTTTTTTTCTCAGAATTGCATGACATAAACTCATTTATAAGATAAAAACTTGCAATTCTGACCTTTTTCCTCACAATTCAGATTTTTGCTTCAAGTTTATATCTCGCAATTCTGACTTTTTTTCTTGGAATTACAAGTTTATATCTCAAAATAAAAAAAATTTCCTCACAATTCTTACTTTTTTTCCTTTCAGAATTGTGTGATATAAACTCACAGTTGTGAGAAATAGTCAGAATTGTAAGATAAAAACAATTCTGATTTTTTCTTACAATCCTGATATTTCTCTCAGAATTGCATAATATAAACTCACAATTGCGAGAAATAAAGTCAGAATTGTGAGATAAAACATCACAATTGTGAGATAAAACATCACAATTCTGACTTTTTTCTCGCAAATGTGAATTTGTCTCACAATTATGACTTTTTTCTAGCAATTGCAAGTTTATACATATTAATTCTGACTTTTTTCTCAGAATTACTTGATATATACTCACAGTTGTGAGAAATAAAGTCAGAATTATCATAATTATAAAAACTTGCAATTCTGATTTTATCTTGCAAATGAGTTCATGCCTCGCAATTCTGACATTTTTTCCCCAGAACTGCATGATATAAACTCAATTGCGAGAAATAAAGTCAGAACTGTGAGATTGTGAGAAAACTTCGTTTATATCTTGCAATTTTGACATTTTTCTTGCAATTCTAACTTTTTTCTTGAAATCTGCAAGTTTATATCTCACAATTAATTTTTTCTCACAATTCTGATTTTTTTTCTCAGAATGGCGTGATATAAATTCACAATTGCAAGAAATAAAGTTAGAATTGTGTGATAAATTCTGACTTTTTTCTCACAAATGCGAGTTTATATCTCGCAATTCTGACTTTTTTTCAGTTGTGAAATAATCAGAATTCTTGTCTTTTTTGTCTTTAAAACTTCATCTACATTTTCTCTTTTGCCCTCATACTAGTGACAAAGTTTCATTCATTGATTTAGTAAAGAAGGAAATAATTACATGCTTTTTAATTACATGCTACAATTGTGAAAAATAGTCTGAACTGTGAGATAAAAAGTCGCAATAACCTGATTTTAGAATTGTGGAAAAAATCAGGTAAGAAAAAATAGAAAATACTTAATGCTGCAGCATTTCCATGTGTTTCCATCGGTTTTCTTTTATCATGCTTTTGTGGTATTTAGTGTAAACTAATCTGACAAATGCTAGGATAAATAATATTTTATATATACAGGTAAACCTTGGAACACTGGATATGAAATTATTTCACCTTTTTTATTACATAGCCTTTTCATGTGCTCAACAAGACAGTAACACCTGCCTAGAAATCCCATACGGACATACATTAAACCTGCCATCCCGACCTGACCTCTCTGAAATGGACCAGAATACATTTGGCCTTCCTCCATCTGCTCTGATCGCCACACACACATACTCAGGACAATGATGCAAGACCATTTCCTTTGATTGAAATTAATTTATTCGTGCCAGCACACTGGTTTTGGCATCTATTAATTTCCCTTTATTAAATTTCACACCTTCACCCTTGAAGTTAATTAAAAGAGTGAGAGAAGAGGGTGCCGTATCACCCGGTCTGCTGTCCTTTCTGTCTCCCTCCCTTCTTCATTCTCTTCACCTCTCTCTTTGTTTAAACAATCTCCTAATCGTATTTAAAACAGTCCCAGCTGCGCCGAGAGCAGCTCTCCTCTGTAACAGCTCTATGGACAGCACAATTTGCCTGTCAGAGTTTAACCTGATAGACTCATTTCCATAAACCCTAATCTGTCTTTCTCTTCTCAGCTGTCCAGATTGCAGTCTCGGACTACTATTGTCAAGTGACGTCTGAAGGCTGAGGGGCAGACGTTTGTTCCACACCTGAGACGAGCTGAGAGAGGCTGAAAGAAATGGATTGGGATTGTTGTAGTTATCTACTAGCAAGAACCATCACATATTATTTTCAGAGAACTCTGACATTCAGACTGACTTCTGTGTCTCATCCACAGCTGAATAAGACAGAGCTCTGATCCACAGAGCTTTTAAAAAGACTCTTGTGACAGATTACAGCTGGTTCTTTACTGATAAGAAGCTGCGTAACACACATTTCATGTTTAATGTCCTCCTCATATAAGTCTTGATATAAAAATAGCCTAATTATTATGTTGTTGATAATAATAAATAACAATATATTTAACATATCTTTTATTAATATTCAAACTCAACATTTTATTCATGTTGAGATTATAACTTCTCTATTCTCTATGGGCCTTGAATGTGTCAGTTGCGTTGCTGTCTATGCAGGGTCAGAAAGCTATCGAATTTAATCAAAAATATCTTAATTTGTGTTCTGAAGATGAACATCCCTATCCCTTTAAAATCTCAATATACAGTTGAAGACAAAATTATTACATTTACATGTGAAATTTTACTCTTTTTTTACATTATTTCCTATTATAGTCTGATTTCTTATAGTTGCTTGAATAAAAGAAATAAAAACTAAATAAATAAAAAACTGCTAACTTTAAGCTGAGGATTAGTATCTTGCAAAAGAACTAGTAAAATAATATGCACTGTCACCATGGCAAAGACTAAGAAACTAAGAAATTAGTTTGGACTTGAGAGAAAGAATTGTTAATGCTCATAAAGATGGAGAAGGATACACACATTTATCAAAGCGTTTTCAAGTGTCAAGAACTGCAGTGAGATGCATTATCAAGAAGTTTAAAGAGACCAACACAGTGGAGAACAAGACAGGCAGAGCCCGGAAGTGAAAGATTTCAAAAACTTTGGAAAGAAAACTAGTGAGAGACTTTTCTAAAGACCCAAGAACAACTGCCAAGACACTAGTGAATGACCTAGCCAAGTCTGGAATTGATGTCTCAACGAAGACAGTCACTAGAGCCCTGCACAGGAATGAACTGCGAGGTTGCCGACCAAGAAAGGCTCCACTTCTGAAGAAGAGACACCACCAAGCTAGAATGAAGTTTGCTAAGGACAACCTGGGGGAATGTGATGCATACTGGAAACATATCCTTTGGTCAGATGAGACAAAACTAGGGCTTTTTGGCCATAGAGATTTTGCCTATGTTTGGAGAAAGAAGGGAGAGGCATTCAACCCCAAGAACACTGTTCCCACAGTGAAACATGGTGGTGGGAGTATAATGCTGTGGGGATGTTTCAGTGTTGTCATCAGGGTTGAAGGAAACACGAAAAAGGAAGACTATAAGAAGATTTTGAAAGACAACCACAGACAGTCTGCAAGAAAACTTGGTTTGGGTCGATATTTTGTCTTCCAGCATGATAACGACCCAAAGCATACCTCACTTCTGGTGAAGAAATACCTCCAAATGAACAAAGTGAGTGTACTTGACTGGCCTGCACAAAGCACAGACTTGAATCCAATAGGAAATCTGTGGGGCACACTAAAGTCCAGAGTTTGTGCTAGAAGACCAACAAATCTGGAGGAGCTTGAGAAACTTGCTAAGGAAGAATGGGCTGTCATTCCTCAGGAGACATGCTTGAAGCTTGTTGAGAACTACAGCAAATGACTAAAGGCTGTTATCAAGCAAAAGGGATACACTACTGACTATTAACATCAGAGGGCTAATAATTTTGACCAGTAGACTTTTTAAAATTCTTGGTTATACATTTATTTCTATTTGTATTACAAACCCTAAAAGCTTCCTGAATAAAGTTTTATGTTTCAAAATGCTGTGTTGATAAAATTGCCTTTCTGTTAAACAACACTTGGGAGTTATTTGAAAAATAATGAAATATTTTATAAGGGGCTAATAATTTTGTCTTCAACTGTACCCTTATAGAAATACTTTAAATAATTCAAAAAGGTACTGCATAAGAGGAATAACACAATACTGCTAAAAGCCGTTGTATGCAGATACTAAGAGGAAATCTGATTCCATGATTGGACAGCACAGCGGCAGAAGGCATCAGTGATTTCCAGTTGGGAGTGAATAGACTCACAACACATCTGCAGAACCAATGAAGGGGGGAGCAGAGACTGAGCTGGGAGACTCTTCTACCCACGAAACCCTTCTTCTGCTGCCCATCTGCTTCCACTCAGGGTAATGGAGTGTTATAGGGCAGTGGTGGCCATTAATTCTGCATGGACAATTTAACATCCAAAGCAGGCGGTCAAAATTGAGAATGTGTGAAGGGTTCTACCCTATAAAATCAAAGGGTGAGAGATGTGTCTCATCTCAGCTTTATTTATTCATTCTGACTTATAGTGTATGCTTGGGTCAAAGATTTCTTAAAATATTAAGACCTTTTAATTGGACATGGTATAGTAGGCAGGAGACATGGTTGGTTATCTTTTCATGGCTGTCATGTGCGAATGACCAATCAAAGTTGATTTTATTCACACAAACAGCATGTATCTTATATGTCCATTTAGTTACATTCAGAATAGCTGTGGCCAGAATGGTTCCCTAATCTCAATATAGTGCATTTAGTATTCAATAAATAATTTTGGACACAATTTAAAAAAAAAAAAAAAAACATCAACAAAACAATCATTAGTTATAAATGCTGCTTTCAATGCACTTGTTCAGCAGCAGTAAAATCACTTTGTTTTGGAATATTTGTCCTCTCTTCAAATTTGCCACTACACTCTAAAAAACAAAAAACACAATTTTTTGAGTCAACTTAAAATAATTTGTTACCCTGTTGCCTTCAAATTTTAAGTTCAGTCAACTCAAATATGTTTATTCAAGTTGAAATGTTAAGTTGTACTAAGTGACAACTTAGATATTTGAGTTGACTAAACAAAAAAAATGTTCATTAAACTTAACAGCTGTGTTTGTTACAATTAGTTGAATCAACTCAAATATCTAAGTTGACACTTAGTAAAACGTAACATTTCAAGTTGACTAAACTTTTTTTGAGTTGACTGAATTTCAAATTTTAAGGCAGCCAGGTAACAAATTATTTTAAGTTGACTTAACAAATTGTTTTTTACAGTGTACCGGAACACTGTAATAACAATTTAATTAGAAGGGTTATATTGACCTATTTAACTTACATCTATTTTTCTATTTAATAAAACAATCAAAGGTAAATCAATAACAGTTACATTTTTAACAGAACTTCAAGTATAATATATGAGATTTGTTGTATTTTGAATTTTTTTTTTTTTTTTTTTTGTAAAAGGCAATAAGTTAATCTGATTTCAAAGTTAAGGATTCATTAGTTTGATTATACATTAAACCAAAATATCATAACATCTTAGTTGATAATTCAGTAAATGTTGTTTTTGACAAAACATCCCATGTTTCGGTAGTGACTGCACATTTTCAGTAGTGAGTAATGCTTTGGTAGCTATTACAGAATTCTTACTTGCATAATAAAACACTACCAAAATAAAAAATAAAATAAAATAAATAAATAATTAAAAAAATGCATAACTGTACTAAAAGGGATTATGTGTTCCTTTTTGTCCTTTGTTGTGACCGTTAT
This sequence comes from Cirrhinus molitorella, assembly GCA_033026305.1. Lineage (NCBI taxonomy): Eukaryota > Metazoa > Chordata > Actinopteri > Cypriniformes > Cyprinidae > Cirrhinus > Cirrhinus molitorella. Next base: position 14,663,569 of record CM065125.1, on the reverse strand, counting down.
TGTAGTGACAATTTATGGGAAAACACCCAAAAAATAACAAAGATGTCACTATGGAAACTCCACCAAATATTTTGGTAGTGTCTGTTTCTGTAGTGACAATTTTAGATACTTTGGAACCTATCTCAAAGATGCTAATCAGCACATGGTTAGCTAGCACAGTTCAGTGGTACACTAAATGTTATGGAATAGCTCCCAAAAAAAGTGTACTTAATTGCAGGAAAAAGATGTTTGGTAGTGACATTCTTTAAAGTCACACACAGATTATTCATATGTCAAACACATTTACCTCAAAATGATGGGGCCTACCTACTCACCATGTAGCTATGAAAGAGAGGGACACATAATTATTTCCTGATCTTAAATATATGGGGTGTAGTAAAATCAGTCTCAGCCAATGGACCAAATCATACTTTACTTTTTAAAATAATCGAAAAGATACTTTTAAAAACAACAATATACAAAAATTATTTCAATATCATTTTCATAAATTGAAATTTAGGGGTAAGGGCAGCAACCTGACAATTGAAAGTACCCAATTAATTATGATTTTATATATATTAAGCTTACTAATATTTTAAATATTATTGTGGGTTTCAATAGATAATAGAATGATCTTAGTAAACATCTAAGATTTGAATACTTAAATGCTTTTTGGGTTGTGGGACAGCAGTTTGGATCAATTCGGTATATAGAGCAGCCCATGTATAAACATCAAATAAACTAAATTCAAAATAAATAAATAAATAAATAAATGAAGGTAGAGTAATATTTTTTGGAAAACCTGCTCAGTGTACTTTTAATTCTGCAATGATGTCTGTTATTTATAATAAACTACTGTTATATTCCTTGTAAAAAATCAAACTGCAAATTAATAGGAATATTCTTTCTTTTTTTTTCAGACGGATTCTGATATATCGTATTTCTTTATTTTAGCACAAACCACATTTTACCACCTGTTATCCTAATGACAATGTAATACTGGATAATATAATGCTTACATTTCCTTTATTCAAAAACCAGCTACAGAAACGAGCAAATAACGTTTACATTATCAAAGAACATTATCACTAACTAGCCTAGCCTAGAGTTTATGCACCTTAAAAAACACTCGCGTTAGTAAAGCTATTTTCACTGTATGATGAATAGGCTAAATCTCTTACCCCCTATTTTCACTGCACACACGTCTGCGGCGCGTTACCGTGCGTTCACACATAGACATATATACGTATATATGTCTATGCGTTCACACCGCCACCGGCGAGAGTGTGAAAGTGGCAGGAAGTCATTCATTTTCAATGTGAGCCGGCAGGGAGCTCCGGTGAGAAGCGGCGCGTCGCGTTTTGGACGTTGTAGGAGAGTTGAAGTCAGGTCAAATTTATGGTAATTATCTATGACGCAGTTCGGCGGCAATCAATGGGAATGTAGAAGTTCTCTGCTTGAGAGGATTCCACAGAACGCAGTCTTGTAAACTTTGGTTCCTACCGCAATAGTTCCCAAGCATTTTTGTGGTAGAAAATGTTTTTCAAAATTGTTTTTCACTGGGAATGCAATTAATTTGCTCAAAACAACACAGACTTGACCAATTGCATAAGGATACACTTCAACCAGGACAATTTGTAATGTAGGCTGCACACAAATTAATGTTAATTAAACGCCAAGGCTAGTAAATGTGTCATATAAACTGCATGTTGAAATTAGACTAGCATTTAACCATGAACACAAAAGCCACACCACACAAATGACATTTAATTGGTTTATTTCATTAGTAAACATAATTGTTAACTATAATTGTTAAGTTTTTTCCATCTGTCAATCTTTTAAAAGGTAAATTATACCTACTTGTGGTCGGTCTAAAAAAGATCAACATGCGTGTTTGTTTTGTGGCCGCAGCGTTGTTGTAATTTAGAGAAGTAGTTAAAAGGGAGTAAAATTCAACTACTATGTGTAGTTTTTTAATAATTCATTGAACTTTTCAAATTAATTACCCATAGGCTATACAACAACATATTATGTATTTCTTGAACCATTTGATATTGTTGTATATCGTAGTAATCAGTGTTTGAAATGCCTCCTCATTTTGTGTTTTTGGTGTGTTTATGTATGAATATTTATGACTCCTTAAATTAATTCTGTTCTGAAGTTCAAAGTTTTTACCAAGTGTCTTTATTCTGTGACATGAATGAAAAATCAGCTGCAGACCAAAAAAGGGTGACAACCCCTACAATAACTGCTAGCCATGGTGTTAATAAACTAATAATCCCTGCATCCATTATAATGAAGGCAACTCACTAAAACCACTAAAGAGTCCTCAAAGATAAAGCTCATCTTTGTGTCTCTTTTTTTTTTTTTTTTTTTTGCACTGTTTCTAGTGATGCAGGCATGATGAATCATCTCTCTGATCTATATAACCTCTTGACTCCTGCAGTCTGGATCATGGCAGAAGATTAAGCAAAGAAGCAGCAGAGGCGAAGAGGTGAAACGAGACGTGGTTAAAATACAACAACACAAATTACACCAGAGATGTGAGTTTAATCAGGCGGATGACTGCTAATTGCTATGATATCTGTATGTTTTTAATCAGTTTTCTCCCAGTTTTACTGTGGCAACTGCCACTGGCTGACAGCGAGGACTAAGACGGTCTGATCAAACTCAGACTCTGAGGTATTCCAGAGAGAGGGAGCGTATGGAGGGACTCTTTGATATTAGAGCTGGGTAATCCACTTTTTTTTTATTCCTCTGTCATGTCTTCATTCCTCCGCCAAAGTGCCCTTTCATTAACCTTTGACTCCCATTGCCATGGCTTTTGAAGTGCTTGGTCTTAACTGGGCTTAGCGCTTAAGTCATTGGTTTTTTTTTTCTCTCTCTCTCTCTCACATTTCTTTCTTTTTTTTTCTAAAAGTATCACTTTCTCACAGGTCTGTTAAAGGGCACAGGTTAGAAAAACTGTCATGACTCCCTCTAAACCTGTGTTATTAGACTTTTCTTCTTTACAACAGTAAGAAAACAAGTGAGCTGTGCATAGGTTTTACCCTCTCTTAAAAAAATGACATTAGAGGTTCATCAGCAGAACATTAATTTCTCACGGAATGACACTTGTGGAAGTGTCTCTGTAATCTTTGCACAGTACTGTATTAAAAACCAGCACAGCGGAACAGAGGATGAGATCCCAAATAGAGAGTAGAAGGATGGAGGAAATGGAGTGAAACTGTTAGGACAGGTGGATAAAGACAGGAGGAGCCTCAGGAGGAGAGATGGATTAAAAGGGGAAAATCACAGTGTTGACTAACAGAAAGCTGCTGGGTTTGAAAGTGACTTTTGTGTGAGCTATGATTCATACATTGCTACACCTGTCAATGGATCTTTTGCCCACAAAATCTATCCATAAAGAACACACATTAAAGGGATAGTTCACTCAAAAATGAAAATCCTGTCATTAATTACTCACCCTCATGTCGTTCCAAACCTGTAAGACCTTTGTTCATCGTCAAAACACACAAAAAAAAATGCTCTTAGTATTCAAAAAGAATTCTCATTGCTTCCTTACATTACGGTTGAACCACTAATATCACATGGACTATCTGAACAATGTTCTTACTACCTTTCTGTGCCTTGAATGTGTCAGTTGCATGTGTCTATGCAAGGTCAGAAAGCTTTTAGAGTTCATCAAAAATATCTTAATTTGTGTTCCAAAGATGAACAAAGGTCTTACGGGTTTGGAACAACATGAGGGTGAGTAATTAATGACAGATTTATCATTTTTAGGTGAGCTATCGCTTTATCGCTTTTGAATTTATGTTGACCTTACAATACGTTTTTAAACAATAAAACAATGGAAAGTTTTTTGGGAGGGAGGAGAGAGAGGCTCCAAAGAAAGGCTAGAACAGGATTGTGAAGTTTAATTTTGATGAAAAAATGCAGCTTCTGTGCGTGTTCATTTGTTAAGATCCTGTGTGTGTGAGTGTTGGGTAGAAAGTGGTTTGTGTGTTCAGCATTGATATAGTTCCAGCATCTGTTGTGTCTCTCTAGAGGTGTTAAATTTATCTCTGTTATGAAACACTGGAGAAACACACACTTTGAAAAAGCCAATGTTTACCAGCTGTTTTAGTTCTGTAGATCTGATTCTGGCTAGTTTACTCACATTGCTTTTTACTTTACATGACTCTTGTTTTCCAAATGTAACTTATCCTGACCACATTTGGAGGTTTAATATTCACCAGGTTTATTTAAAATGTAGCATTCACATTCAACCTCCAAGGCCTTTGTATTTCATATGCACACACATACACTTCAAGGCCTTTCTGTCAGATACTATAACATTTGTATCACACCTGGATAGTGACTGTACCCACCTGTACATGATTGTACACTGTGTACTATCTCTCTGTCTGTCTCTGTGTGATAACGCCTCACTATAATCACACCTGAATGGTATACAAATGGAATCAATAGTGTTTAGTAACCTTTTAACTGACAACGTTTATGATCGGACCACTCAAACCACTTTCAGATGTAGTCAGAAATGCATGTAGCCACATTGCATTTGTAGCGTAAACGATAATCAGTCCAAATGCGCTATGGTGCAGAAAGCAGCAAAGGCCGGCTACTCACCTGTCAGTCAACTGCTGCATTAAAACAAGGGTTTAACTTTGTCATTTATATGCAGCTTTCAAAGAAAATTACCATTTAAGTGAAAAATTCTTGGAAAAAATTAGGGCTGTCAAACGATTAATCACGATTAATCGCATCCAAAATAAAAGTTTGTGTTTACATAATATATGTGTGTGTTCTGTCACTGTGTATATTTATTATGTACAGTTGAAGTCAAAAGTTTACATACACCTTGCAGAGTCTGCAAAATGTTATTTTATCAAAATCATATCAGATCATACAAAGTACATGAATAAGATATTTCACATAAAAGGAGTTATATAGTCCACAAGAGAAAATAATAGTTTAATTTATACAAAATTACCCAGTTCAAAAGTTTACATACCCTTGATTACACTTAATAATGTGTTGTTACCTGAATGATCCACAGCTGTGTTTTTTAAACTAACAGTGATAGTTGTTCATGAGTCTCGTTTGTCCTGAACAGTTAAACTGCCCACAGGTCCCAGAAATTCTTTGGTTTTGTAGCATTTTTGAGTATCTGAACCCTTTCCAACAATGACTGTATGATTTTGAGATCCATCTTTTCACACTGAGGACAACTGAGGAACTCATATGCAACTATTACAGAAGATTGAAATGCTCACTGATGCTTCAGAAGGAAACACAATGCATTAAGAGCCAGGGGTGCAAACTTTTGAACAGAATGTGTACATTTTTCTTATTTTGCCTAAATATCATATTTTTTTTCATTTAGCACTGACCTTCAGAAGCTACAGAAGATACTTGCATGTTCCCCAGAAGACCCTGATCTTCAAATTGAAAAGTCAAAAAGTTTTCACCCCCAGCTCTTAATACATCGTGTTTTTTGTTTTTGTTTTTTTTCCTTCTGAAGCATCAGTGAGTATTTGAACCTTCTGTAATAGTTGCATACAAGTCCCTCAGTGTGAAAAGATGGATCTCAAAATCATACAGTCATTGTTGGAATAGGTTCAAATACACACACACACACACACACAAACAGCTGTGGATCATTTAGATAACAACACAGAATCAAGTGTTTGTAAACTTTTGAACAAGATCATTTTCAACTATTATTTTCTCTTGTGGACTATATGTAAATGTATTTTATGTGAAGTATCTTATTCAGGTCAGTACTAAATAAAAAAACATGCATTTTGTATGATCACTCTTATTTACTATAGGTAAATTAACATTTAGCAGATTCTGCAAGGTATATGTTAGCGTTTGATTTCAACTGTATATGCACATGCATGTATATATATTTAAGAAAGTGTGTTATTTAACATTTTTTATATATATATATTTAAAGTAGTTTATTCTTGTGATATCACATTTGAATTTTATCATCTGCAGTGTTACATGACCCTTCAGAAATCACTCATCAGACATTTTGTATTAATATCAGTGTTGACAACAGAAATGCTAACTAATATTTTTATGGAAACTTATACACATTTTTCAGGATAATTGGATGAGTAGAAAGTACAAATAGAACTGCATGTATGTGTGTGTATGTATGTATATATATATATATATATATATATAACTGTCATTTTTGACCAATTTAATGCATTCTTGTTGTCTTTTTTTTTTTTAAGTTGCCAACCCCAAATACAATAGTGTGACTACTATAGTGTGAGATTTTTTCTTTTGCTGTTTGCAGTAACATGGTATAGTAATGATGTATTTAGACACAAAATCCACACACAAGTGGTCAGAGGAGATGCTTTTGAAACACGTGTTACTACCAGGTGTAAATGGTGATGTGTCTCACCTGAACACTTGTGGTCCGCTCATCTGAAACAAATGTTAATGCCAACCGTTACGCTTATAATAGACATTTGCACTCATATAACCATCTTTAATGAACCACAGGTGTCATCTTTGAGAATTTGCATCTTCTTGATGCTGGTTTATACTCGTACTATATTTGTCCAGCCCTCCTGGGAGAGTGTCAGAGATGTGGGTCAGTATTCCTGTTAGAATGAGCAAATATGTATGTCATAGGATCATAGATGTAGTATATGAGCAGCAAATATAGCTCTCGAATAAATACAGTGTGAAAATGTAGATCACAGAAAGATTTATTTTGAATGCTTGTTAGATGCAATTTCCTGTGTTTATACCAAGTGCATTTCAGACTTTTCGGCAGGAAAAGAAATTAACTGAAAATTAATCGCCCTTTCAGAATTCTGCAGGGATGTTATATTTGCTTCAACAAATAGAAGGGAAGGACTAGAACATGGAATTACCCGTGTCTGTACACATAATAACATGATTCATTTCAGCAGATTAGCTGTGAGTGGAGGGTAATTGTATGCTTGTGTTTCTCAGCAGGTGGGGATCAGTAAAATAGTGATTCACACTCTCAGGTTCTCAAAGATCTGTCGGCTCTGTGCTCGCCTGTCAAACACAACCTAAGTTGACCAGACACCCCCGTTTTTCGTTGACTGACTCAAGCTCAGCTCAAGCTATCCTCAGAAATGTGCTTGTGTTTTACTGTATGTTCAGAATACCTAGTTTACCTGCAAATCAACATTGTATACAGTTTAGGTAAAAAAAAAAAGTTTATTTTGTCTTCTGGGAAACATTTAAACATCTTCTGTAGCTCCTGAAGAGCAGTACTAAATGCAAAAATATGAATTTTAAACAAAATAAGAAAAATGTACACATCCTGTTCAAAAGTTTTCACCCCTGGCTCTTAATGTATCATGTTTCCTTCTTGATCACCAATGAATATTTGAACCTTTTGTAACAGTTGTGTATGAGTCCCTCAGGTATGAACATTGTGAAAAGATGGATCTCAAAATCATACAGACACTTCTGGAAAGGGTTCAGATATGTCAAAAGGTTGATTTTTCTATAGATAAGCAGGCAGTTCAACTATCCAGGACAAACAAGAGGCTCATAAACAGCCATTACAAAGATTATGACACAGTATTAAGAATTAGGCATATGTGAACACATTCTGCATAGATACTGCAAATCAAGTGACAGTAAAGACATTTATAACGTTACAGAATTTTTTGATGAACAAATGCTCTAAATTCTTTTGAATTTTCTACTTATTGAAAAAAATGTAATGATTTCCATCAAAAATATTAGGTAGCTCAGCTGTTTTCAACACTGATAATATTGAGAAATGTTTTTTTCAGTCAGCATATCAAATCAGCATTTTAGTATGGAATTTTCTCAGTGACAAACTCACAATTCTGACTTTATAACAAACAATTGTGAGACATAAACTCACAATTCTGAGAAATAAATTCAGAATTACGAGATATAAACTCACAGTTGTGACCTCTTTTTCTCAGAATTTATATCTTGCAATTCGGACTTTATTACAAGCAATTGCAAGTTATTAAGTCAGAATTGTGAGATATAAATTCGCAAATCTGAGAACATGTCAGTCTTTTTTCCTTCCTCAAAACCTGACTTTATAACTTGCAATTGCAAGTTTATATCTCACAATTCTGAGAAAAACTTGCATGAAAAAATGTCAGAATTGTGAGATACAAACTCACATATTTCTCGCAAGTGTGAGTTTATAGCATGCAATTCTTAGAAAAAAGCCACAATTGTAAGATAAAAAGTTGCAATTAGACTTGTTTTATTTCTTATTTTGTGGTGGACATGGTCTTCCATACTAATATGCTGATTTGGTGCTAAAGAAACATTACTCCTTATTATCAACAGCTGGGCTGAATTTTGACTATTTTATCACAATTGTGAGTTTATATCACGCAATTGCGAGTTAATATCTCACAATTCTGAGAAAAAAAAAATTTAATTGTGAGGATTTTTTTTATTATTATTATTATTATTATTGGCAGAAACAGGCTTCCATATATTAGAATGATTTCTGAAGAATCATGTGACACTGAAGACACTGAAAATTCAGCTTTACTGAAATCACATGAATAATTTACATCTTAAAATATATATTTTAAATAGTTTTAAAACTGTAGTGTACTGTATAAGGGATATAAATATGGATGATTTGGAAAATAACCTTAAAAATAATTAAGGTCTTACTGGATTTGTTTAGATGTTCCATGATATTTTAAACCACTATAAGTTATCATAGCATCATCAATTAGCTGCGTTATCATTGGTTTTGTTTTTCTTCACATAGTGTAATACTTATGAGTCTGCGTCACCCTGTGGTGCACAAACACCTGCAGAAACAGGCAACAAATTAGCCAGTGTTTATAAGTAAAGCCCTCTGTGTAACAGCTGTCCAGATGTTTGCCTGCCTGACCTGAGCCTCATAACCACCGCAGAGACACCTGGCCATACTGCCCACACTCTCTGGCCATATGTCAATGCACACACACATCTATGCCAGCTGAGATGCACCAATATAAATAATAGAGCAATCTGCTACTACAAATCTGCAGTTTTCTTGTCTTGCCTTATAATGTTTTTTTACATTACATTGTGTGAGACTTTAGCGAGACTATCATGATAATCTTTCTTTCTGTGCTTGTTTCAATATAAAGAATCCTTTATCTTAAATCCTTTGTTTTAAAATTCAGTGCGGATACACATAAAAATGACTACACAACTGATTTGCATGAATATTAGTTGAAGATGAAGGTGACCGCAGTACAAGCAGGGAAGGTGATTAACCATGCTGTTTGACATGAGCGGCCCTATTTGAGTCTTAGATCCAATTTTAGAACAACAAAGATGTTTTTCTACAAGCATTCCTTTCCACACACACAAGATGAATCATTTGAACCCCCTACAAAAAGAAACACACACAACGCACAGATTTCATTGTCAACCTAATCACAACACAAATCTTTTCTAATCTGTCTTAGAGTGAAATATTATGAATACACCTCCATGTACCGGATCAGAAAACATGGTTTACTTACAAACTGCAATCTTACACTTTACCACCTTCCTTTATTTCTTCTTTATGTGTTTTACTTTTATCTTGCATTTTTTATTTGATTCTCTTCTTCACATTGGTGAAAATGAATAGAAAAGAGAGTGAGAGTTTCTACATTGTATAATAACTAGTGTTTTTGTCTTACTCTAAACATACACCTAAAAATAAAGGTTTTTTATTATCGTCTATGGTTCTATGTAGTGGGAAAAGGTTATTTAGAACATTAAAATGTTCTTAATCCTAAGAACAAGAGGTCTGGAGGTCTTAAAGTCTTAATTCACCCTTCTTCAACTAAACTGGTTCAGAAAATCTTATATTCGTAAAGTCATGCACTGCGAAGAATACATATCAGTATTTTTGTCTAATTTTTCAACTAAATTATCTAAACATCCTTACATCAACATACATTTACTTGATGTAAAATTAAGAGTTTAAGTCTTGGTTTCTAAGAAATTAAACAAAATGAAGTTTGATTAGCACAAGAACAAATACCTGTCAATGGGGTGTAAAAAAAAGTGGGGTGTTTTCCCTTTTAATTAAGTTATTTTTTCAGACCCAGATTGTAAACTCACTTAATTTCGATCAGTTAAAGAAAACAAGACTTCAACAAGACCAAGATACTTATTGCAAGAATACTTAATTTAAGAATATTTAGATATTTGCACTGGTAAACAAGACAAAAAGAAGGAGCATTCAATTTTGCAGGGTGACCAAATATTAAAAGTTATTTCCATATTCTAGTTACGCTATTTATTTATTTATTTATTTGTTGTTGTTGTTTGTAAAAATAATTCAAAAGTAATGGACATCTGTTGGAAGTTGGAAACTCATTGTGTGCTCCCTAGACATCTACATTTAGAGAACATATTGACATACCCTTCAGTGTTCCCTTCAGTTTATTACTTCAATTTTCTCTAATTGCTCCTAAAATGGTCTTTAGAAAGTCTTAAATGTACCATGAAATCACAGAAACCCTGATGGAAAAACTGTTATTTCAAGAACTGTCTACTGAAAGGTTCTTTGGGTAACCAAAAACTGGTTCTTCTAAGGAATCACTGCAAAGCCTCCCTTTTTGAACCTTTATTTTAAGAGTGTAGTTGTTTACATGATGTTACGGTGTGTGTGTGTGTGTGTGTGTGTGTGTGTGTGTGTGTGTGTGTGTTGGATAGTGTTGTTCTGGGTCTGATAGCGCACTGGCATTAATCTTTGGAAAGCTGCTCTTGATCACCCCAGCAGGTGCAGGACAGAGAGATTCATCTGCAGTCATAGTCCGACGGCAGCTCTGAGACTCTGGCAGGAAGGAAGAAGCATGGATGCTGTCTTCCCATAATGCCCCTGTGCTTTCCTTCTAACGTATGAACTCCGACTACAGTGCAGAAAGATGCTAGTCTGCAAAAATCGGCGCTCGGTATAAAAAATGCAGAAATAAAGCCCTCTTTCAGCACTATATGAAATATGGAGGCCGGATTTAGAGGAAATATAAAGTCAATAAACATCCACAGAAACAGCCATTAGCAATACGGGGTGGAAACTGTTTCTGCTCTGCTGAGTTTTCTCGCTGACTTGTCGTGCGTCTGTGTCACTTGTTGTGTCACTAATGCTACATAAACAGTTGACCGAAGTGTGCGGCCTCACTCCAGGTCAGTGCAATGGGAGTGTGACTTTATTGATGGTTTTGTAATGTGTTCTGGCTTCTCTGGTCTTTTTCAGCAGCTTGTTTTCTCATAGGCTTTAAAACTAAACTTTACGTATACTGCCTGCAGGAACACTTCATATTGGTATGTCAGTCTTATAACGTTACACCTAAAACTAATTATATTAGCAAAACATAATCACAGACTATATAAAAATTAAACGTATGTACACTTATTCAGCAAGGATGCATTAAACTAATCAAAAGTGACAATAAAGACTTTTATAATGTTACAATAGACTTCTATTTTGAAGTAAATGTTGCAGCACGAATGTTTTTAACATTGACAAATAGCACCAAAATAGCATATTAGAATGATTTCTGAAGGTTCATGTGACGCTGAAGACTGCAGTTCTCATGTTATATGTTTGTTTAACTATTAGAAGACTTTTAGAAGACGCACAGTAAAAATAATATATAAATAATAAGTAAAAAAAAAATATATATATATATTCTGCTCAGATATTTTTCTTACATTTCTTGTTTAATTGTTTTTTAGTTTAAGACCTGGAATTAATGTCTGGATCTACAGCCTTTCATGTTTCAGGTTTATTTGTTGGGTGGCACGTAAGATTAGAGAACACACATTTACTATTAACTAAGAGTTTTCTGTCAATAATTTCCCAATTTGCTGCTTATTGATAGTAAGTAAGGTAGTTGTTTGTTGTAGTTATGTTTAGGTATTGGGTAAGGTTGAGGGATCTAAAATATGATCATGCAGGGTAAGGCATTATTATGTGTTAAGTACTATTAATCAGCCAGTTTTGTTAATATGCATGCTAATAAGCAACCAGTTAATCTAAAGGGAAATATTTGTAATTGTGCACGTCAACAAAGTAAAAGGGTACTTTTGCATTCTTAAAGTAATAGACCACCCAACAATAAAAATTATCCCATGATTTACTCACCTTAATCTATATGACTTTCTTCTTTCAGATGAATACGATTGGAGTTGTCAAGTTTTGAGTTGTATTAAAAATGTCCTGGCTCTTCCAAGCTTCATGGCAGTGAATGGCTGTTGAGATTTTGAAGTCCAATAAATTGCATCCATCCATCCTAAAGTATACTCCACATGGCTGTTAATAAAGGCCTTCTGAAGTGAATTTTTATGTTTGTGTAAGAAACATGTAATTTTCGCAGAAATTCCCATAAATTGCAAAAAAGTTTTTATGCTCGCATGAGGTGGTTTTTCAGGCAATTCAAAAAAGGAATATTCCACAAAACTGCAATGGAAACATTTTTCTGCATTTACAGGTCACATGTCGTATGTAAAAAGTCATATGATCATTCTTAAATGTACTATAACCTCCAAGAAACACTTCATCAAAATCCGTCAAAATCCCACCAAAATTTTTAAGTGGCATAACATTGGTTATTATCGGTTTTGCGTCATTATGCAAAAGTTTTTCATCGACATTTATAAAATATCACCAAAGTTTTGCGCAAAAGCTTTATAATGGCAGTGCAGTAAGCAGAGCTGCATGATTCTGGATAAATTGAAAATCACTTCTTTTTTTTTGGTCTGAAATAGAGATCATGATTCTTCCACGATTTTAAACTAAAAAAATAAGTAGTAGTAGAAGTAGCATTGTTGTTACATTAAGTCTTAAGGCTGTTAAATAGTAATATATTTCTGGCCCAGTTTAACGTTAAACTAAACTTTTATTTTGACAAGTTGCCGTGAAGAACTTGCAGCTGCTGTGAATGTGATATGACGATAGCTTTCTCAAATGAAATGGTAAAATGCTTATGAAGTGACTCTCAGAGCAGCTGGAGATGATATTGTGTGTTCATATCGTCATATAGAGAGACGGTAGAAGCTGAAAACACCGCAAACGTCGTCCACTCTTTATTATGTGTAGTACACAAATCAGTGTGTCGCACCATCCATCATTCATTCATTCATTCATTGCGGAAATCATGGCACCTTTACGTGTGATGTAAAATGCTTCTGCGGATTTGTAGTATTAATATAGCATTTCACCTGAGCATTGCAAATCACGCATATAGGTCAATAAGAGGCTGACATCTAGTGCAGAAGACCAATAAAACGGTTCACATTAATCAGATCTTGTTTTAAATATTTGCTGAAATAAAAACAGAAAAAGATTGATTCGCTGCTTTTGAGAATCGATATTGCATCAACGTCATTAAAAAAAAAAAAAAAAAAAAAAAAAAAAAAAAAAACAATTAATCGAAAAATACATTTTTTTGCTCAGCCCTAGTCCAACACCATCCGCTAGAACAGTGGTTCCCAATTCCAGTCCTGGGGACCCCCTGCTCTGCACATTTTGCATGTCTCCCGTATTTAACACACCTGAACCAGATCATCAGCTCATTAGTTCAGTTAATGGCTCTCTCCCCTAACAAGCTGTTGATATTAATCAGGTGTGTTAAACAAGGACTGGAATTGGGAACCACTGCGCTAGAACACCACTCTCTCGTGAACATGAGTATGACAGCGGATGCTGGAGATTACGGAGAATATGATTAAAGTTGTAAATGTGGATATTTTTTCACACAAAGGTATTGCTTCACTTCACTAGGCCTTTATTTACCTCCTAGAGGTGTGTGGAGCGCTTTTTATGATGGATGTATGCACTTTATTGGACTTCAAAATCTCAACAGCCATTCACTGTCATTATAAAGCTTGGAAGAGTCAAAACATCTTTTCATATAACTTTGATTCGTTTGTGTATTCATCTGAAAGAAGAAAGTCATAAACACCTAGAATGGCTTGAGGGTGAGTAAACCATGGGGTAATACTCATTTTTGGGAGAACTATCAATTTAATGCATGTTTTAAGTGAAAAAGCTTGTCAGAAATGATCTGACTTCATTTGTAGAATGGCTCACATACTGGCAGAAAATTCAACTCTTAAAAATGCCTTTAGCATTTTCATTTTCTTAACATAATGAATATAAAGACTGTCAACGTTTAATTTCAGTTTAACAGAAGTCACCTGCCATAGTGGCTGCTAAAGTAGTTGATAAAAAAGTGTCCCACATTTGGCTGTTGGTGGGTGTTAATTTCCCACCTTGTTCATTATACAGCAAGTAGACTTTTATAGATGAATTTTTCTGTCAAGCTCATTATATTCCCTGCTCCATCCAGCCAGTCAGTTTTTCTCTAAATAAACATTCTGCAAGCAACTCTCACCTCAGCGTGACTTCATTAATTGCAGTCTTCACACTAATAAATATCCTTTATTGGACCATTTCAGTCTTTAATGTGGCCTGTGAGTAATGGAGCTTTATGAGACAGAGCATTTGGATTAGTTGTTTAGATTAATAATAGTTTAATTTTCTTTTTATCAGTCACTGGCGGTGACAGAGTGGCCAGTCCGGCAACACAGACTGCCTGTAATCAACCTATAAATACTGCCGCTGGGCTTCTATCTTTAGCAGTATAATAAGACATGCCGCTCTCTATGTATTGCAGCGGGAAATGAAGACAAACTGTGTTTCTTTGCAAAGCAAGTGACTTGGAGAGGCTTGTGGCATAGTGGTGCAGGTATTAGAGTGCTTTTAGTGTCCAGGTTCTGATGTGAATGGTTTTGTGTGTCTAGACAGCCCAGTGTAATCTTTCTTTGTGTGAGTAAAGGGAAACCACAGTGTAAGCCTCTTGGACTTGTGTGTGCTTTACAAAATGAGCCAACTGTGCCCGTTTCTATCCAGAACTGACAAGGAATGAATGCTTTCAACTGCGTTCCCGGATGGGCCGCCACACACGGCTGTTTTCTGCTTGTGTGCTTATGTTTCCTGCTGTCTTTAGTCCAGTTGTCTTGGGTTGATGGAGGGGGCAGGAGGCGTTTGTCCAGCACTTCCAGCCTCTTGGCATGCAAACTAACTCCCAGACACACACACAGCATCTATACAGGCATAATCCCATTGGCTGTGTGTGCCTCCAACACTCCAGACATGGCCAGACGACTGAGGAATTATCATCTGTTTAACACATTTTCATTTATAACAAGTCAGACTGTGATACCAGCAGAGAACTGGACATGAATTTAAAAACTGACCCTATCTACTTTCTTTTCGTAAATTATGTATTTGGACAATGATGTGACCCAATAGCCATTATCGATTTTAAGCACCGTTTTAGCAAGCTTGCTAAAATAAGGTCTGGCTCATTCAGAAATGCAACTTCCTCCTTTCATGATTCAAACAATTGACCTATCGGTAAGCCCTGCCCATAGAACGCAGATGAGCCAATGGCAGTTGAGTATCAGCTGCATGGAGATGGAACTCGGACTTCTGTAGGTTACAGCACCATAAAGAAACAATGGTAGATCCGAAGCTCTTGTCGTTTTAATGGTGTTTATGCTACAAAAATAATAAAACGATGTGCCTGAGGTATCTGTAACAGATTCCAGGTATCCTGAGAGGATTGGCAATGGAATTTGGAATTTATTTGATTATTTAACGTTTATTTTCTGGTTGTCATACTCTCATTAAGTGACCTTTTCATCTGCTCAAGCAGGCAATGTCTGTAAATATGGTTAATATCTCTGGCTAAAACTAGCTAACGGTAAAGTTAGTGAGTCCATGCTAACGTACAAACCTCAGCTAACTATTCATGTCCAGTGTAGGTCAAAAACACATAAACGAAGGTCTAACACTTACATTTCAGTGCCTCTCCATATTAAACAGGTTAAATGTAAAATAATTAATCTTACACTGCGGTACATGAACAGTGTTGATCCTGGATGTTGTCATATGCGATCGTGACGACCGTAACATGAGATTTCTTCCGTTTGCATTATGATCTGTAAACCCTAGATTTCAAATTAATCATGTTACACACCATAGTTATTTTAAAATAATTTCTATATCTCTCCATGGCATATTAAATCCCTACTTGAATCCTCCTAGACGAGAGGTCGTCCTTCTGTGTTCAAAATTTATCAAAAACCTCTTCGGACAAGGTTTTCACACTGACAGCTGTCATTGTAATACAGTGGGAAACTCTGTTTGTTTGTCCGAGGCAGCAACAGTAACTAAGGGGGGCGGGGCTTAGTGATAGGTCAGTTCCTCATGAATAAAATCAGTAGTTTTCACTTAGACTACCATTTAAAAGTCTGGGGTCAATGTTTTCATCAAGTCTGCATTGATTGAAAAAATCAGTAATATTATGAAATATTTTGCAGTTTAAGTTTTCTATTTTAATACATATTTAAATGTTATTTGTTCCAGTGAGGGTAAAGCCACATTTTCAGCAGCCATTGCTTTAGTTTCTATGTCACATGATCTTTCAGAAATCTTTCTACTATACTAATTTGGCACTTGATAAACATGTAATATCAGTGTTGAAAACACTGATGCTTTTTTTTATTATTTATTTTTTCTTTGATAAATAAAATGTTCAAAAGGTGCATTAATTTGAAATAGTAGAGACATTTTACAAAATATTTCTGCCACTTTTGATCAATTAATGGGGAATAGAAGTATTAATTTTATTAATTAATTTCTTAATGACTCCAAACTTTTAAACAGTAGTGTACATTGTTTTACTTGGAAGTATTTCATTACAGAAGAAAATAGTTCCATAAGTTCCATAAGCTTCAGTGTGAGTGTATTTTGGCATTTAGTTTGTAAGCGTAGAGTTTCATATGGAAGTGAAATTGTGCTTTAAAATGGACAATCCTATATCCTGAAGCAGTGTTTTATTTTCTAATAACTGCATAACATATGGGTACTTACTTGTGTGTTGGAAATATTTCTATTTAAACTTATTCTTACCATCTTATAATGTGTGAGCCTGAGTATGTACAGTGGAGATCAAAATTAGAGAACAATCTATAAACACAACTAAAATTTAGCAGGGTTACAGCTGTCAGAAATTAGTAGGAAGTGTAGAGGCCCTTGCTTTGAATAACTTCAGCACATCTGCAGCTGCAGGACACCACTAGTTTCTCACACTGTGCTGGTGTGATCTTGGTCCACTCTTCTTCCACTCTCTTTCACAATTTGGTGACTGTGGCCAAGGATTGTACAGAGATTTTTAATCTGGTTTAGACCAGTCTTGGCCTATTCTGTACCTGTAAATCATACTTTGTGTGAAAAGGAATAAAAGTTGTTGGAGTTTTACTGTCTCTAGTGTTCATTTCAACTGGAAACTGCAGTGATTTGTACATATAGGTATATCTGGTCTGTTTTTTTTTTAGGCGACCATTATTTTAGAACGTTCACCCTTACTGTTTCCATGGCGACGCGTCATGTTTGTCACGTGACACACAGCAGCCACGATAGCGCTGTATGACAGATGGATCGCTTTTATTTCGTTTTTCCGTTTTAATTCAAAATATTCACACACTTGCTCACCATGTCATCAACTATCCGATATTCCGATTCACAAAGACGTGTAAGTGAGTGTATTTTCTTGTTTAAAAGACGGTATAAATGATCTTGATCGTGATCTGTAACGTGAGATGGGCGTCGCCATGTTTACTCGCGGCCGCGCGTCTGCTCGATTAATAAAAACAGAGACATGCGGAACATGCAGGATTTAGCAGGTAAATTCATCAGTTACTCTCGAAATACATACAAGTAAGTGGCTGGTGAACTGGGAGAAGAATAGATTGAACTTTATAGTTACTTACACTATGTGTATCTGATATGAATAAAACGCATCGGCAAATTGTATTTGAATGAATTGTTATTGCTGCTTCCATAGACTTTCGCGTGTGTTTTACAAACTCTAAATGTATTGTTTTACTAGTACTTGTGTGTATTTACATCATTTCTAAAACATAAAATAAGCATTATGTGGTTAAAAACACTGCATAATTGTGATAATTTGACAAGTCTTTCTCTGGCTCAGCGCCAGCCAACGAGCAAAAACTCAGTTTGAATTTTTCAGTTGCGTGACGTCACTGAACGTTCTAAATCCCATGTGGGACCGTACTCCCAGGGGCACAGAAATAAGAATCCCACATGTGGGACCGGACCGCTCAAAGGGTTAAGGACAATGTTAAAATAGCCCTTGTGACATCAGTGGTTCAGCTGTAATTTTATAAAGTTACAAGAATATTTTTTGTGTGTAAAGAAACAAAAATAACGACTTTATTCAACAATTTCTTCTCTTTCGTGTCAATCTTCAACGTGCATTCAGGAGAGTAGCATGAGACATTGCACGACACACATTCAAGTTTGGTGTCACTAAGATTTTTGTAAAGAAGAGTGTAGAGGCCCTTGCTTTGAATGACTTCAGCACATCTGCAGCTGCAGGACACCACTAGTTTCTCACACTGTGCTGGAGTGATCTTGGTCCACTCTTCTTCCACTTTCTTCCACAATTTGGTGACTGTCGCCAACAGAGATTTTAATCTGGTTTAGACCAGTCTTGCATGAAAACAACAGGCTGACTGGGAGATGTTTGCAAGAAAGGAACAAAATGTTTCCCTTCAAACTCAAATAAATTAAACTTGTTCTCATCACTGAAGTAAACTTTGGACCAGTTCTCCTCTCTCCACACAACATGCTCCTCAACAAAGGTGAGTTTAGCATTTTCATTCTTTCTGTTGATGATAGGCGTGGTCACTGCATTGTGCGCTTTTCAGGCCGAGACAGAACCTGGGTAAGGTTCTGACCTGGCAAGCAATTCCAGCTGCAGTGTTGAACCAATTCCGCATTGAGAGTCTGTTGAGCCAATTCCCCATTGCATACATGTGGTTTGAGTTGGTTTTAAATTTAATCCCACATTTAGAAAAACATGCTAAACCTTTGATGACTCAGTTCTTAATTAACTCATTACCAAGGGATGTTTCAGACTGAGAACAGACTGGATGCGGTCACACTAGTCTTGGTGGCATTAGCTGAGAAAGACAGGCATGAAAATGCCACCATGAACAGACTGAGTCTGTAAATGTCAGCAGATCTCTATTGTGATGCTGGTTCTTTAACATGGAAGATGTCACATTACATGATGGCCATTTGAGTTCTGCAGTGATGCCAGGAGAGGGAAGAGAACTGAGTTGTGTTAATGATGCGTGAATGCTGGGAGGAGATGCTAGTGATTGAGAAGCAACTATTACCTTATTGACCTCTTCATCTAGTCACATCCCTCTTCCTCTTTTGCTGTGGATTGTGTTGTTTTATTAATCAAAAAATTCTTCCACCCCAACAAGTGTCATAAACCATTGCTATTATCAGTCTCTAATACAATATTCTCTGCCAGTCTGACAACAAAAACAAGTATTTATTGTTGTGACTGCCCCAACCTTTTCATGTTGCATATCTATTTATAGCTAATTTTCAATGCACTGCTAAGTACATCAAATATGTGCAGTAATTTTGTGGTTGACAACCCACGATGGTAAATAATTAACATAAAAAATGCTGAATTAAATGTGTGATAAGTTTTAATCAATGCTCAGCGAGCAGGAAAACAAATTATGTGTGTAAAAAATGTGTCACGTAATATGACAAATTAATTTTGTCACACATGCTGTGTAAATGAATGCCATATGTTACGTTATATAAAAAGAGAATCAAAAAGAATATAAGGATGAGACGGTTGGCTGGGGAGAGGTATTAAAACATGTTATATAGCAGTCAAATAAATGTAACGGGCACAGTTGTATGTGTTTGACATGACAGTGCTTGCCGTTTTACTGTATGGCCTCAGGACAGCCATGGGACTGCATGGACAATGAATATTTAAAGAAAGGGTTCATGAATACATATCAATGCATAGAAAGAGTCTCTAGTGGACTCTGAAGTGTCTTGAGGTATTAGCTGCTTCACTCTCCACTGCTGTACCCAGTTAAAGTGCTTAAAATGCAGCAGTGAAGTGACATTTTCTTCAACCCAACATCATGAAATTACGCGCCTCTATATATATTTCTGCAACACCATAATTACGTACCTCACTGCACATTTTTGCGGCAGTTTTAAAGTGAAATGTCCAGAGAGTGGTGCTAAAACACGTTCAGTACGTGACCATGGCATGTTTTTATTATGATGGCACAGGCACGCATTGCAGAGCTTTTACGCTGCTTGAGGTACGTATTGCGGCTGTTTAGAATTCAAATATCCGGGAAGTGTCGCTAAAGGTTAATGTTCTATTGTGTTGAAAATATCCCCTACACCAAACCCAACCCTAAACCTCCCAGATGGTGTTAACAAATGCAAAAGTAATATAATAACACATTTGTTGATGCAGCCGTTGATGCAGATTTGAGCTGTTTCACAGGGTTTGTACCAGAGCAAACCTACTGAATTAGAAAACACATGCAAATTAAGCTGTATATGTGATGACAACATTCAAAAGTATCCGTTTTCAAATTGCCCCAGGATGTCAAAATTGTTTTGAAGTCATAACATAATATTCAGCAAGTACTTGTGAAAATTAGGCTTTATTAATCAGAACTCTACTAGGGGTGTGCGATATGATGATTTTTTAACATGGATGATTAAAATGTCTCCACGTGCTACAGTGTGTCTCCATCTCAGTATACTGTACAACATGGCATACATTCACTCACCGGACACTGCACTTATTCGCAATCACAAAAGTACATTATTTGCATGTGCTTTAAAGCCTTGCTGGTAAATAATATGTGCTTAATAAGCGCGTACACCTAAGCTATCTTTCGCATCTGATTTGCTAATCAGGATTACATATAAACACAGATGATTATGTCAAAAGTGAAAGGTGAGAGAAAAAAAACGGATGCGCACATGATGCGTGCAGCTCTTAAAGCGACATAACTAAATATGCTGCCGATTATCATTAAAACGACAGTTCACCAAAAAAAAATACCCACTCATGTTGTCCCAAACCTCTAATAATTTTTTTTTCTTGTGCTAAACACAAAAGAATACATTTTGAAGAATGTGGATAACAGTACAATAGCTAGTCCTTACTGACTTTGATAGTGTGAAAAAAATAAATCAAATATTATGAAAGTAACTGGGGACCAGCAACTGTTTGGTTGTATATAGTGTTTTATTTGTATATTGTAAATTAAGTTTCTTGAATGCTACTGCAAAATACACCTACTGACCTGAAATTAAAGATTGTTTTATTTGTATATTATGTGTATTTGTAACATGTAGCCTTTTTTGATAACAAAGATTTTTATCTTTGCCCAATTTGGCCTAAACATCTGCCATTCTTTTTATTTTGGTTTGATTTTAAAATAGGGAAATTAGTTTGGCTGTATTGCTCAGACAACTTGCAAAATAGTAAAACCAACATGACAAAGAATGGTGATAAAATCGTGAATCGTGATATTTCTGAATAAAATCGTGATATGATATTAATACCATATTGCTCACCCCTATTCTGTACCTGTAAATCTCGTGTGAAAAGGAATAAAAGTTGTTGGAGTTTTACTGTCTCTAGTGTTCATTTCAACTGGAAACTGCAGTGATTCATACATATAGGTATTTATTTTTTATTTTTTTGAACACATTTATATAGATTTTTATATGTATTTCCAATGAGCCTATGTTGATTTTCTTTTTTCTTTTCCATCTATTCAGCTACTATTTAAGTGGTTTGCACTTCATGTTTTCAGTTTTTTAATAAACTTTACAGTACATAACTACAGTACATTTTACAGTATGCCTGTATGCGTACAGCAAATATGAGTACACCCAATGTTCACCCAAATTTAAAAATTCTCTTACTCACCCTCATCCCGTTTCGAACCCATGTTTATCTTTAGAACACAAACTAAGATATTTTTAATGAAAACCATAAGCTTTCTGACCCTGCATAGACAGTTCAAGACCTGGAAAGGTAGTAAGGCTATCGTTAAAATAGTCCATGTGACATCAGTGGTTTAGCTGTAATTTTATAAAGTTACAAGAATTTTTATTTTTTTGTGTGTGTGAAGAAACAAAAATAACGACTTTATTCAACAATTTCTTCTCTTTTGTGTCAGTCTTCAATGTGCATTCAGGAGAGTAGCATGAGACATTGCACGACACACTACTGTTCAAGTTTGGTGTCAATACGATTTTTGTAAAGAAGTCAAATATGCTCACCACGGATTATTTAATTATTCAAAAATACAGTAGAAACAGTAGTATTGTGAAATATTTGAACAATTTAACATGTTTTCTCTATTAATATATTTAAAATGTATATTCCTGTGCTGACATTCGTCCAGTCCTTCAAAAATTATTCTAATATGCTCATTGGATGCTTAATAAACATTTCTTATGTAGTCCTAATTCATCATATTTTTGTGGAAACCGTGATACATTTTTCAGTATTCTTTGATGAAGTTCATTTTTATAACAGACGTCTTTTTCCGCCAATTTTGATCAATTTAATACATCCTTGATAGATAAAAATATTGAGTTCTTAAAAAAAAAAAAAAACTTACTGATTCCACATTTTTGAACTGTGGATATCCTTTTTTTATTTCTCAGATTTCCCTTAAAATCAAACACAGAACTTTAGCATATACATAACTATTTGAGTGCTACAAAAATGTGTGGTGAGTGTCATGAAAATGACAACTATACAGCTCTATAATGGGATTGCATTTATGCAGAACCAGTGCCTAGAGCATATAGCATACCTAAAACACTATTATTTTGCTGCCTTGTGAAAACTGGTATTTTCTTTTGAAAATGGAAACTTGTGCAATTCCTTTGACTTTAATCTAGAAGCCATCTCAGTATTTTAGAGCACAGTCCTAATCCATCTATGACCAAGAGTCTGTGTGAATGTCACTAAACATGTGATTTAATAATAGAGAAATGATCCATGTTGTATGGAACACATATAACAATGCTTTCCTTTCCCAGTGATGCTGAGTCAGCAGACCAAATCAACTAATGTCATGCATGTCTTCCATATTAAAGTCAGAAGTTAAAACAGCACATTGTAATCCCCCATTTTACATTCACATTCACATGTGTACCTCCAGGTCTGTTCTCTTAGTATAAAGCACTATGCATGAACAAACCACATTAACAGTCAGGACAGCATGTGTGTGTGTGTGTGTGTGTGTGTGTGTGTGTGTGTTTGGGGAAGTCACTGTAATTGTAGGTTGCTTGTCTCAGTGAGTAACTGCAGCGTAAAGCTGGCGCAGGCTGTGGCCTCAAGCATGAAATTACAAATGAAATTTAATTTGCTTCACATCCACTGTCTACACAGAGATCATGGACAGGACACCACCCGAGTAGTTGAAGGTTTTAACACGTGTATATGCGCATGGGGCAGTAATAGTCTGCACAGCTGTGAAAAACACTATTGCTTTAAAGTTTGGTGTCAGTAAGATTTTTTTATTCAGAAAGTATGCATTAAACTGATCTAAAGTGACAGTGACAAGATATTTATAATCTTACAAAAGATTTCTGTATCAAAAATAAATGTTTTTTAACCTTCATCAAAGAATCTTGTTCTTAAAATATTAGGAAAAACTAAATTATTAAGCATCACAACTGTTTTCATTATTGATAATAAAAAGAAATGTTTATTAAGCACAAAATCAGCATATTAGAATGATTTCTGAAGGATCTTTTGACATTGAAGACTGGAGTAATGGCTGCTGAAAATTCAGCTTTGCATTACATGTTAAAATATATTAAAGTTTTGTAGGGAAAGTTATTACTATTCAGTAAGATTAATACATATATTGAGGTCTTATAAAAAATGTAAAAATACCAAAAGTGGTATACTGTAAGTAGGTATAGGGTTTTGTAATTATCTTAATTTAAGAAGAAAAGCGCCGATATAGTATACTTGTTTACTTTTAGGCTACAAGTGTGTCTATGTGTGTTTGTTTGAAAAGCAATTGAGTGGGGACCCCATGAGAGTATACTACTTGAGATGTTTGTGTGTGTATGTGTATTTGACCATGTTTGTGTTTAAAGATTATTCTCCCCTGTAGCTGCGGTTGTCTTGGCATTTCTCCTGCACAATCTTTAATGAATTAAGGGGACATTGAACCTGACATTGATTTGTTTGCTGTGGTTTAAGCAGTAACACGCCACACAGAGAGGGACACCAAGTTCAGTTCAATTCAGTTTCAAACAGCCATTGTCGCTAAGCAGCTTTGTATGGTGGCTGTGGTTAAGAATTATGTTGATGACCCATATCCAGATAGGGTTAATTCACCGTCTGTAGTTAACTGACATCTCCTGGCACTAAGTTCGAATACCAAAACCAAACAAAAACTTTATAATTAATGATCCCTTTAAGCTGCAAGTATAAGTGGAAACCCAGCTCTGATGATGTTCCTGCACATGCTGAAAAAAAATAATTGGCACAGAAGTAAACTCAAAAATAGGCTATGGGTGAAAAAGAGCAAATATTTCTTGACTGTAGATCTAAACGAATGGGCAGCGTTTCAACTGATGTCCATCCATATGGTCCATCCGAATGGCTGCATTAATTCACAAGAGGATTAATTATGAATAATTTGTGAGCAGCACAGAGATTTTATTCTCATACTACAAACAGAAGCCCAAAATTATTACATGCCATTTAGATTTAGTTTGAATGTTTATATATATATATGACCCTGGACCACAAAACCAGTTTGGCAGAGATAAAACTACAAAAAAAATTCATTTGTGAGCAGCACAGAGATTTTATTCTCATACTACAAACAGAAGCCCAAAATTACTACATGCCATTTAGATTTAGTTTGAATGTTTATATATATATATATATATATATATATATATATATATATGACCCTGGACCACAAAACCAGTTTGGCAGAGATAAAACTACAAAAAAAAATCTACATATTGAAAAAAATCACCTTTAAAGTTGTCAAAATGAAGTTCTTAGCAATGCATATTACTAATAAAAAATTAGGCTTTGATATATTTACAGTAGGAAATTTACTAAATATCTTCATGGAACATGATCCTAAAGATTTTTGCCATAAAAGAAAAATCGATAATTTTGACCCATACAATGTATTGTTGGGTATTGCTAAAAATATACCCGACTTTGTGGTCCAGGGTCACACACACACACACACACACACACACATATACTAGCATTACTTTATGACTTTTATGTATGTATGTCAAAAATTATTCATAATGTATATATTTCAAAACATTGTTACATAAGTCCCTTTTGCACAGTAAATTGTCGGAAAATTGCCAGAGCGACTTTACCGGTAAATACAAAAATGCACTGTTTACATAGGCAGCAATGTTCCATCTTTATACCGGTAAAGTACCATCCACACATCACTTTCAAAATACCGGTAAATTCTGTGACATCATTAAAAATGGAGGGGTAAACACGATCAGTGTTTTTGTTGATGTTTTAATTTTTGTGTAAACATTCACATTCATGCAGCTACTTCTGGCCCAGAGACATCTCATTATATGACTTTAGACATGTATTTGACTTGTGTATAAACAGCGTGGAGTAAGTGTGTCATCTGTGGTTTTAAAACCTTTTTTTAAATAGGTTTAATGTTATATTATCGGCTCAAAAAATACATTAATTTGACTGGAAACACCGGAAACGTAAAGCATTGTTTCACTCAGTTTTGGAAGAATAAGGAGCATTTAGACAAGAAAAAAAAGTGTTCGGAAGAAAAAACAGATGGAAATGTCAGCAGGCTCAAGTGTGCCGATTTGAGAACAAAAAGTTCTGGTGTGAAGACGAGGGCAATAGACTTGAATTTATTTTGGTGGGTTCGTGCTGAGTACATCGTGAAAGGGATGCGTATAGATTAACATCTGACAGGATCAGACAGTCTGTGCTCTCGACCATCTCTCTTGATTGTGTTCAGTCAATTCCCGAAGAGTTGAGATGATCACCAACACCAAGACAGATTAATTATGTCAGTTCTGTTCTTTATAAAACCTTTTACTGGAAGCACATCATGAAATGCCTTTTTTTCTCGTTGTACTTTTATGCAGTTACAACTAAAGAAAGAAAACAATTTTCACAATTTATTTTCTGCTTTTCTGACCAAAATTTGACTGTGAGGTAAAATGGTTACATGGTGCATGTCTCCCTCCTGTCACATTCAAGGTGTTTGGATGACATGGAGTGTGTTTAAATGAAACCCAGTGTACAGCAGCTGTCAGAAGAGCAATCCTAGCTTTCAGATACAAGATCAATTTCACAATATGGTGGGATCCAAACTAATGCCCCCCACTGATGGAATCCAAGTCTATACCTCACCTCAAGGCTGCTGCCTGTAATGTGTAATCTGTGTGAAAATATGAGATTATTGATAATCTTGTCTTCGCCGGGAGAACAGAGGTGTGACACGTAGATAAAATTTTTGGGAATTGTCTGAATGTTTTGCCGGAATGAGACATACATTTTTTAAAATGGCAGGACAGCAGCTGCAGTCAGACAGCGTGTACTCATCAAGCAGCTTGCGGTCACAGCATCCTGTGGATGTTTCTTGAGCAGAGAGAGGACACAGGCTCTGAAATCTCCCATCAGCATCTTGTGTGTCCCTCATCCTGCTGTACCGATAGGGGAAGTTTAAAGATGACAGCGTTGTTTTGATTAAAAACTGTTTTCAGACGAGAGGCACAATTTGAAGGCTGTGGTTTACTTTCATTGAAATGCAGTTGTTCAAATTTAGGATTGTCAATCAATTGAAAAAAAAAACAAACAAAAAAAACGCTGATATTAATAAAAATTTTATTTAATAGTATTGGTATTTCACAATACCATTCAAACGTTTGGGGTTAGTACATTTTTCATAGTTATTACAGTATTTATTAGAATTTTTTAAAAGCACAACCTTTTTAATATTGATAATAATAAGAAATGTTTTCTTGAGGTCCAAAACAGAATATTAAAATGATTTCTGTGACCCTGTGACACTGTTACACTTCAAAATATGTTAAAAAGGAAAACAGTTCATTAAAATTGTAATAACATTTCGCAGTATTGTTATTAATATGTTTTGGCCAAATAAATGCACGCTTTATGAGCATAAGATGCTTTTTAAATATTAAATATCATACATTTTAAATTCAGAGACATTGCATTAATTGTATAGCATACAAAAGTATTAAATAAACATTGCAAAAAGTAGCTTTAGAAGTCAGTATATTGTTCATTTTCATATCACTGAATCTCAGCACAATTATCGCTGGTTTGTAGTCCACTGCAGTCCATTTTGCAAGGAAGTTTAATGTGGGGTGGACACAGGGGACATCTGGTATTCCAGTTACAATATTTTTAGACTGTGGTTTTACACCAGGGATTCCCAAACATTTTCATGCTGGGACTTACCTATAGAGGTGTAATCTGTCTTATATAATGGGGGAAAACATTTGTTCTTTTTTTGTTTGTACATATCCGTTTCATTACATTATTGATAGTTTTATGGTATGGTATGAAACGTCTCGGTTACGAAGGTAACCCTCGTTCCCCGAAGGAGGGAACGGAGACGTTACGTCAATGACGTAATAATGGGGATCGGCTACGAGACCCTATCACCTCTGAGCTAAAGAGAAAAAGCCAATGAGAATTGGCGAGTGGAATTTGCATGCCGCGCCACTCCCCCGGACATACGGGTATATAAGATGTGCATCCACTCATTCAGATTTGCTGAGGAGCCGAGCCGCAACCCGGCTTCAGCGCAGTCCAGGATTGTGGCAGGAGGACGTAACATCTCCGTTCCCTCCTTCGGGGAACGAGGGTTACCTTCGTAACCGAGACGTTCCCCCTCAGTCGTTCTCTACGACGTTACGTCAATGACGTAATAATGGGGACCTCTGGAAAACGCCACAATCCTGAACTGCGTTACGCAGCCGAGACCCAATGCCGGCAGGCAAGCGTGTCGGAACAAAGGGCTCAATGCGTAACCGTCCCAACGCCCTGTAGACCACGTGGTGGCCCACCAGGGGTGCCAAGTTTTGAAGCAGCCGTTGGGGGGCGGAGCACAATGACGGTTAAGTCATGTGGAAGCTTTAGAAATAAGTCTAACTAGACTGGGGAAACACGGAAGGTTCCGTGGAGATACTGAGACATGATGCCACAACCGGAGGGGGGTGAAGGAGGCCCCGCTCCGGAGCACAGTATGGACTACTCCGTCTAGTCCAGTACTGCGGGGCATGGAGGACCCAGAGTTCAACCATGGGAACAACTGGGAGAATAGCGCACGGATCCGAGAGGAGTGGCGCAGCAAGCCAACACCTGAGCCGTCCTCCCGCAAATTACCTGATGTTACCCAACACACGGGAGGACACTGGCTCAACGCGGAGGTTGTAGAACCGCGCAAAGGTATTGGGTGTCGCCCAGCCCGCAGCTCTACAGATGTCTGCTAGAGAGGCGCCGTGCGCCAGCGCATAGGAGGAGGCGACACTCCGGGTGGAGTGGGCTCTCACTCCCAGGGGGCACGGCTCACCTTGGGCTTCGTACGCCAAGGTGATGGCATCAGCTACCCAGTGAGCCAACCTCTGTTTGGAGACAGCATTCCCCTTCTGCTGTCCCCCGAAGCAGACAAAGAGCTGCTCGGAGCGTCTGAAGCTCCGGGTGCGGTCCACGTAAACGTGCAGGGCACGGACGGGACACAGCAACTCCAAGGCCGGGTCTGCCTCCTCCTAGGGCAGAGCTTGCAGGTTCACCACCTGATCTCGAAAGGGAGTGGTGGGAACCTTGGGCACGTAGCCGGGCCGGGGTCTCAGGATAACGTGAGAGTTACCTGGCCCGAACTCTAAGCACTCTTCGCTGACCGAAAATGCATGTAGGTCCCCTACCCTCTTGATGGAGGCCAGCGCAGCCAGGAGCGAAGTCTTGAGCGTCAAGAACTTCAGCTCAACTGAACTGAGCGGCTCGAAGGGAGCTCCCCGAAGGCCCTGAAGGACCACGGAGAGATCCCAAGAGGGTACGAGGTGCGATCTAGGAGGGTTAATCCTTCTCGCACCTCTCAGGAACCTGACGATCAGGTGATGCTTCCCTAGGGATGAACCATCCACTGCATCGTGATATGCCGCAATAGCTGCGACATACACTTTCAAAGTGGAGGGGGACAGTCTCCGCTCCAACTTCTCTTGCAGGAAGGAAAGCACCACTCCGACCGAGCATTTCCGTGGGTCCTCTCGGCGAGAGGAACACCAGTCAACGAACAGACCCCACCTCAGGGCGTAGGCCTGACTCGTAGAGGGGGCTCTAGCCTGAGTGATAGTGTCTATCACGGCCTGGGGGAGGCCAGTGAGGTCCTCCGTGTCCCGTCCAGAAGCCACACATGTAGGTTCCATAGATCGGGACGCGGGTGACAAATCGTGCCGTCCCCCTGAGAAAGAAGGTCCTTCCTCAGGGGAATCTTCCAGGGAGGGACTGTCGCGAGGAGCATGAGGTCGGCAAACCAGGTCCGGGTGGGCCAAAACGGCGCAACCAACAGGACCTGCTCCTCGTCCTCCCTGATCTTGCACAGGGTCTGTGCAAGGAGGCTCACTGGGGGAAAGGCGTACTTGCGGAGGCCCCGAGGCCAGCTGTGTGCCAGAGCGTCCCTGCCGAGGGGGGCCTGAGTCAAGGAGAAAAAGAGCTGGCAGTGGGAGGACTCTGGGGAAGCAAACAGGTCCACCTGAGCTTCCCCGAATCGACTCCAAATTAGCTGAACCGTCTGGGGGTGGAGTCGCCATTCTCCAGGAAGGGTGAGCTGTCGTGAGAGCACGTCGGCTGCACGATTCAGCTCTCCTGGAACATGAACGGCCCGCAGCGATTTGAGCCGCGTCTGACTCCAGAGGAGGAGATGGCGGGCGAGTTGCGACAGACGACGGGAGCGCAGACCACCCTGATGGTTGATGTACGCTACGGTCGCTGTGTTGTCTGTGCGGACAAGCACGTGCTTGTGGCGCAGCAGCGAAAGAAACCGCCGGAGCGCCAGAAACACGGCCAGCAACTCGAGGCAATTGATATGCCACTGCAGTCGAGGTCCTGTCCAGGAGGTCCATGGTGCCATGACCATCTCGGGACTCGGTCGTGTAGCCAGCGCTGAAGCGGTCTCATATGAAGCAGCCCGAGCGGCGTAACTGCGGCTGCGGCTGTCATATGCCCCAGGAGCCTCTGAAAATCTTTGAGAGGGACCGCTGTCTTGTGCCTGAAAGACTTCAGGGAGTTCAGCACTGACTGGACGCGCTCGTTGGTGAGGCGTGCTGTCATGGTGACCGAGTCCAGCTCCATACCGAGAAAAGAGATGCTCTGCACAGGGGAGAGCTTGCTCTTCTCCCAGTTGACCCGAAGCCCCAAGTGGCTGAGGTGCTGTAGCACCAGGTCCCTGTGTTCGCACAACACATCTCGCGAGTGAGCTAGAATCAGCCAGTCGTCGAGATAGTTGAGGATTCTGATGCCCTTCCGCCAAAGGGGGGACAGGGCACCCTCTGCGACTTTGGTAAAGACGCGGGGAGACAGGGACAGGCCAAATGGGAGGACTTTGTACTGATATGCCCGACCCTCGAAAGCAAACCGAAGAAACGGTCTGTGTCGAGGCAGAATCGAGACATGAAAGTACGCGTCCTTCAGGTCGATGGCTGCAAACCAATCCTGGTGTCGTACGCAAGACAGTATGCGTTTCGAGGTAAGCATCTTGAACGGTAGCCTGTGAAGGGACCGGTTCAACACTCGAAGATCCAGGATCGGTCGTAACCCACCCCCTTTCTTGGGCACGATGAAATAGGGACTGTAGAACCCTGATTTCATCTCGGCTGAAAGCGGGGCGTTCTGGAGAAGAGCTGAGCTGCACGGGGCAGCGCTTACCTTCCCTGGATCCCGCGCTGGCGAATTCAGGCTCCGAGTCCGAGTCCGAGTCCGAGTCCGAGGAGGCAGTGCGTCGCTCAGGAACGAAACTCGGGGCACTAGGCCCAGAGGTGAAGAAAATTGCTCTTTTTGTGAGGAAGCGATGTTACTAGGCCCCGGCCCTCCCCCGGGGCTGGGGGGACTGATGGTGACGTCCCCCGAAGAGCAATCTCCCTCATCTCCGGGCAGCCCGTGTCAGGGCCGCTTCGCAGACTTGCGGGTGGTTTTAGCGGGCCGCTGAGTCTCGGGCTGCGCCGCCTTCCTGCGACTGGCTCTACGCCCAGGCTGAGAGGTCTTGGGCTCAGCTGGTGGTGCAGGGGGCGGAGCAGAAGCCGCAGCCGCAGGGGGGCGCCCTCGGCGACGAGCAGCCTGAGGCCTGGCACCCGGCGGCTTGTTGGCACTGCGCCGGGGCAGGATGTGGCTTATGGCCTCAGACTGCTTTTGGACCGCTGAGAACTGCTGGGCGAAGTCCTCAACGGTGTCGCCGAAGAGGCCGGCCTGGGAGACGGGTGCGTCGAGAAAGCGAGCTTTGTCGACGTCAGCCATCTGCGCCAGGTTCAGCCAGAGGTGGCGCTCCTGGACTACCATCGTAGACATCACCTGACCGAGGGCCCGCGCCGTTACCTTCGTCGCCCGGAGGGCGAAGTCGGTAGCCGAGCGCAGTTCCTGCATCATCCTCCGGTCAGAACTACCCTCGTGCAGTTCTTTTAGTGCTTTGGCCTGATATACCTGCAGGGTGGCCATCGCATGCAGGGCTGAGGCAGCCTGGCCCGCCGCATTATAAGCCCTCGCAGCAAGCGCTGACGAGAGCTTACAAGCTTTGGACGGGAGACGCGGACGGTCCCGCCAGGTGGCGGCGTTTTGCGGGCATAGATGCACCGCAACCGCACGCTCCACCTGAGGGACATCCACGTACCCCCTGGCCGCCCCGCCATCGAGGGTAGTGAGAAGGGAGGAGCCATGACGTGTACGAGCCGAGTAGGGGGCTTTCCACGTCTTAGTGAGCTCCTCATGCACCTCGGGAAAGAAAGGCACTGGGGCGGTGCGAGGTGTGGCAACGTCGCTACTCGCGCCCAGATACCAATCATCGAGCCGCGAGCGTTCGGGAGAAGGCGCTTTAGACACCTCCAACCTGATACTCGCGGCTGCCCGACAGAGCATGGCCGCCAGTTTTGCGTCCGCCTCCGACTGAGCAGCCGCCGCAGCGGGGGGCTGCCCAGCAGAAGCTTCAGCATCAGCAGGCGTAAGCCCCTCCTCTGATGCAGTGACGGACATTCTATCATCCTCTGGAGCGCCAAAGGTAACACTGGGTCCAGCTGGTGGACGAGAGCTGAGCTTTGGCAACTCCACGGGGCCACGCTTTGAGGGACCGGACTTCCGCGGGGGCTGACCCGACGGAACGTTCGGTACTGTCACCCTCAGATCACCTTCACCTCTAACCAATGCAGCCGAGGAGCCGGAACGGCCCGCCGAACTGGAAGGGGTAGAGGATGAAGGGCGCCATCTCGCGAACGAGAGGCGCGATCTTAGCGTGGCCATGGACATGCGCTCACAATGAGTGCAGGATCCATCCACAAACGCCGCCTTAGCGTGTTCTCGGCCCAGGCACGAGAGGCAGCGCTCGTGGCCGTCATTAGACGACAGAAAGCCACCACATCCAGCAGCACACGGTCGGACAGACATCCCGGAAGACGCTATCGACGACCGTGTAAGAAAATTGCTCTTTTAGATCGGCGTGCCCCAGGGAAGGCAAGAGATCGCTGGAAAGGCACAGATGCCGGCAGCGCCGGTAACACGATCGAGCAGGAATTGCAGGAACAGGAGCAGGAACAGGATTCCTTCTTCTCCGTCTTCTTTCAGTTTTTCTCTCTTGGAACGACTCACAGGCGAGGCTCCGAAGCAGAAATCTGAATGAGTGGATGCACGCCGCCATCTTATATACCCGTATGTCCGGGGGAGTGGCGTGGCATGCAAATTCCACTCGCCAATTCTCATTGGCTTTTTCTCTTTAGCTCAGAGGTGATAGGGTCTCGTAGCCGATCCCCATTATTACGTCATTGACGTAACGTCGTAGAGAACGACTGAGGGGGAAATGAGGATAATGAACAAGGACAGTTGAGATAAAGACTACATTTTCAAGTAAGAGCAGCCTAGCTCTTATGGCTGTATGAGTACATGATTCATTGAAATGATTCACTTGTATTCAAAAAGTATTCAGAACTGGCTGTTAAGAGTTGTAATTATACATTGATTTATTATTTTTTTTCCAGGAGCCTTGGATAAATGGCAAGTTCAAAAGAACAGCATTTATTTAAAATTTTGATTTTGTAACGTTATAAAATGTCTTTACGGCAACTTTTGATACATTTAATGTGTTCTTGCTAAATAAAAGTGTTTTAAAAAATCTTACAAACCCTCAAACTTTTCAATGCCACTGTATCCCCTCCAACAAACGTGTTAACTGAATTTAATTTAACAGATATTTTTTTTTCCACAGACACGGTATGAACTTGCAACCATTCTCCCACTTATTTCCAATTTGCAACCCACCAGTTAGAAAACAGCTTGTGTGTTCACATGCAGGTTGCCATCTTTGGCTTTTTATCACATCTCTGTGTTTCCTTGGTATTGAGACCCCTGCATTCTATTTGATTCCACTACTATATTAATCAAAGAATAACAGAATCCAGTCATAAAAATGGAATTTACTGTATAATGCGGAATGTCATGGAATTTGGAAAAATAGGTAAAATCCAAAACCTAAATAAAATGTGATATGGACTAGTGTCTGTGAATATTAAGCCGCAAAAAGACTATTTAAATATGAATCCTACATGTTTTGTATATCTCTGTGTGAATATATGGTGGAGACATGCGATATTGTTTACTACTCACCTCCTTAGGAAACTCTGACAGAAATATAGTAATTAATGTAAAGACAGTACTACTACTACTAATAAAATGATTAAAACATTATTTTTAAGGATGTAATTTTTTTTAAAAATGTAAATACAGTGTTTCTGGGGGGGGAGAAAGAAAAGAAAATGAAATTAAATAATGATAGATTTTTTTAAGGAATCCAGAACATTAATGGAAAACAGAATTTGGGGGAAAAAATAACTGAATGTAAAAAAAAAAACAATAATAACGTAAAATAAACGTAATTGTTGTTAAACTTTAAAAAAAAAAAAAAAGTTAAATTATGTACGTTTCATGATTTCATTTAATTAAACATGCTTTTTGATTCATATTTTTTTATTTAAAATAGAAATCTAGAAAAATTTAAATGGAAAAAATATATAATTTTGGTAAAAAAAGTATTTCATAGGGCCTTCAAATTTTAATTTTTGTTAAACTTTAAATAAATTGATGTTAAATTGTGTAAGTTTCATGATTCCAGTTAATTAGACATGCTTTTAGATTTACAAAAATACAAAAAATAAATAAATAAATAGAATCTAGAAAAATTAAAATGGGAAAAAAAATTTCTTTGGAGGAAAAAAAGTATTTCATGGGGCCTTAATTTAAATAATTTAAATAAATTAATTTATGAAAAAAATTAAGGGGTAAAAATGAATTTGGGGGAAAAAAAATCGTATTTCATAGGGCCGAAAAAAATATTTTTTATTGAAACTTTTAATAAATTGTGGTTAAATTGTGTAAGTTTCATGATTTCAATTAATTAGACTTTGATTAATATTTGTTAATTTAACCATTAAAACAGAATGTAGAAAAATAAAAAAATAGAAAAAATAAAACATTTCATAGGGCCTTAAAAATGTCAAATTTGTTAAACTATTAATAAATTGCTGTTATACTGTGTACGTTTCATGATTTCAATTAATTTCAATAATATGTTTTAATATTTTTTAATTTCCAGAAACATTTAAGTGGAAAAAAAACAGAATTTAGTTCATTTTGTTCATTTTGGAAGTTTCATGAATTCAATTAATTAGACATGCTTTTTGATTAAGTTTGTTAATGTAACTATTAAAACTGTGTCTAGAAAAAGTTTAATGGGGGGGGGGGGGCAATTTAAATGGAAAAAGCGAAATTTGAGAAAAAAATGTATCGTATTTAATAGGGCCTTAAACATTTAATTTTTGTTGAAACTTCTAATAAATTGCTGTTAAATTGTGTATCATGATTTTAATGAATTTAATTTATATTTGTTATTTTAACCTTTAAAACAGTCAAACTGAAAAATGTAAATAGGAAAAATAAAATGGAATGATAAAAAATATATTTCAGAGGGCCCTATTAAAGACTGTGTTAAATTGGAGAGTTCTCAGTCACAATAATCAAATTCACTCAATACAACTAGGACCATCAAACAAATCACTCATACATATTTTCCATCTCGCCTGCTGAAGATACACGTCACTCAGATGTTACTTAAATGTGTCAATGGATGTGTGTGTATCAATTCTCTCACTCTCCTTCTCTTTCTCAGATCTATCTCTCTCAAGGATAATCACATTGATTAACTGCCTGGCTGATGGGTAAAGAGTGGAGTGGATCTGTGTCGATAGAGAGAGAGAGAGAGAAAGCGAGAGGATCGGCTTTATTGATTCATCAGCTGTCACATTTAGCAGTTCAGTAACCTGTTAATTCACACCGTCCTAGAGTACTAATTATCACTGTGTGTGTGTGTGCTTTCTTTCAGTCTTGCAGCTTTTTTTGAACTTGAACTCTTAACTTGAAAACATCACCCTGACATCCGTTTATTAAGTACTTATTATAAATTTGAACACTTGCTAGTGAATAAAAAAAAAATCTGTTTTTCACAGCTTAATTACATGTGCCACAAAAACTAGAGTTCATGTCCACAAAATAATGAACAGCCAAATGGTTTTGCTGCAAAAAGACCAAATTCCTCCGCAAATACAGTCGATTTTTTTCACTGAATGAGCAGTGGAAGAAAAGAAAAGCTGGAGTTAAATGAGATCTTGTAAGAGAGAGATGGAGGGAGCGTGTTAGACCCTTTAGCCATGCAGATTAAAGGTTGATAAGCTTTATCAGCATGCCACTGAATAATGTGGGCCGCCGGATTATTGTTTCTGTGGAATTACACTGTGTGTGGCATTTGTTTTCTCTCTGTCCTGACAAACACACACACACACACACACAAACATGCAGAGATGGAGGGTGGCTGTATTACAATACAATCACACAGCAAGACGCCTGCAGCAATAGTTTGAAGTGTCTGAAATTCAGTCATCGTATGGAGGTTAAGACAGCAGGCTACCCTTGTGGAATGCATTTAGCCCTTCCATTAAAAATCAGCACACAGATTATTCCTCTCAGACCTGCCTTCTGTCTTCTGGAAGTGTCCTTTTCTCTTCTAGTCTTCCCCAAGGGAGCAGAACCTCTGTAGAACAAACTCAAGGTGAAAGGAAAAAGTGTGTGTGTGTTTGTCTAAGAAAAGGAATGGAAAGCAAGGCCATGTTTGGACCTCTGGCCTGGACCCGGTGGCTTTACTATAATATGATTCTGTTATAGATGTTGAGAGGTCATAGGGCAAACCTCCTGAAAAGAGCCACATAAAAACCAGACACTGGTTTAAAATTCAGTCGTTCTGCAGCCAAAGGTCCCCATGAGGAAAGCGGCCGCATAATTGGACTAAATAATGTTTTAATGCTAAAGTTTTCTGCAAGCACTGATGAAGTAGTTTGCCTACTGTGGCAGTCAATTGAATTCAAAACGACACTGACTTTCATTGTATGCCACATTTTTTAGTTTCCATAAAAGAAAGAAAGCCACACAGCTTTGAAATAACACGGGGATGAGTAAATAATGACAGAAATGTCTTTTTTTTTGTAAGCCTATCCCTTTCCGTTTAGGGTTGGAGATAGAAAGTGTCATTATCTCAGTATAAACACAGCTAAAGTCAATAGAAACTCCACACTATGATAGAAAAACAAATGTTTGTGTGTGTTTGTTCTGTGGATTGTTTATTCACTGTTGGTGAATGACACATAGAGGCATTACACTGAATATGAGCTGTTTGGCTTGTTTAAAGCATTCTCTCCTTATTTATTGCGTGCGTTTATCAGGAGAGACGACACAATGATGTAGTCATTTTCATTCCGTTCATCCCTCTCACTGAATCCCATTAAATTCTGGCTTTCTCTTGCTTTCTCCGCCGAAAGAGTGGTCATCTCTCTCTGTCTGGGTTTATGGATTCTGCCTCAAATTTGTGAGGACAAAAATTGATTGTGCAAAAAATATACTCCTCCTTCAGTAATATAACCCTTCCACCTCCCTTCTCCTCTCTGTCTTTCTCCCTCTTTGGTCTGGCACAGGAAACAATACAAATATCTGTAAAAAAAAAAAAAAAAAAAATGGTTTTATACCTGAATGGTGGAGAAACTGCTCATAATTTTAGCTAGGACTAGCTGAACTACACCCACGCCACCCTTTATAAAAAGTAATAGGTTACTAAGTTGCTAGCAGAAAGCAGCTAATAACATTAAAGATATTTATGGGGACAATATATAAGCTGTGAGATGATATTTACCTCTGGAATCAGAGCAATATATTGATCTGGTACAACATCAGCAAGGATCTAAATTGAACAAATATATATATATATGATAAATTCAGCCTGTCTTTAACAATTATTTTGGTAACTGAGTAATTAGTTGATTATTCTGACGATTAATCGGGTAATTGGATTGTTTGCAAAACGTGAAATACCTACCTATAAGTACTTATCACTGCAGTTTTCCAAACAGAAATAAACACTAGAGGCGGTAAAACAGCAAGCACTTGTAATCGTTTTCGCTGTTTCGAGTTATGATTACAGCTCCATATGTTTCAATTTCCAGATGTAAAAAGCTTGCTTGGTACCTCAGCAGGCACAGAATTGGACTTATTGGATTAGGAATCCTTGGGTACGAATCCTGTGAAAAACATGACTCACAATGAAAGTGCTGAAAAATGAAAGATTGAAAAACAAGCTAGAATGGCATGCTTGTGATTGCGTTTTTATATCACATTTGCTTTTGTTCATACTATCAGTTAAGTTTAGGTGCAGTGCAGATGGTGCATTATTTTAAAACATCACGGAGCATTAGAGTTATAGTGCCACTCAACAGACATTTCAAGTAAAAACTGCTGTGACACGTACAAAACCAACATACTGTAAACGTACTGTATGTACGTTCATCTGTTTCAAGGGGAAAAAAGCTAACACTTTTTTTAGCGCCACTCAGTGGACATTTCACATCGAATATGCCACGAAATGTAAATGTTGGTATGTATTTCACATTACGTGAAAATGTTCATGAGATAAGGTTGGTTTTTACACATTACTGTGCGATCTAATCCTTGTTTAATATTGACTAAACAACATTTAATTAAAATGCCCACTTAATCTTTAGTATTTGGCATTTTTTATGACAGAAATGCTACAGCCACTGGAATTTCTTAAATATCTAGACATCAAAACGTGTAAACTCAGAGTGAGGGTTTAAGCTTTTATTTTGAAACCATGATGAACAGTGAGCATTTTAAAGCTGCAGTCTGTAACTTTTTTGGTTAAAAATTATACAAAATAAATTTCTGAGCAAGTACATAACCAGCCAGTGTTCAGAACTATCACCTTACTTTAGCCCAATTCACAACAGTTAGCTTATAATAATGTTTTTTAAATTGAGTGGTACGGGTTTTCAAGGGAAATTCAAGCATGCCACTGCGTCATTAGATTACTCCAGTTATAAATGTGCATTTGATTGCAGAGCCTACGTGGGATTACACAAGTTTTGTATTTTAAAGAGAACACCGGTCCTAAGGAAGAATGATTTGCTTTTTTAGCTAAAATAATTTCTTGATATGAAATTCGAATTTTATGTCAATCAGAGATTAGACTGTACAGAAACAGAAATGCTAATACACAATACATACACATATTTACGCAACGCTGATGTTGTTAACATGAAAAATTTGAGAACAGTGTAACAGTAATAATATCTTGCTAGTTTGATGTGATATGAGAGAACCGATCGTTAGATTTAAACACCTGTAGCGTTTTTCCTCAGTTGGTCAGAACAAAAGTTTTAGACTTGATACTTACTCTTAGATGATAATATCCGATAAAAAAATTCTTATTTGGGCCATATATTTGAGTCTGTTAATCTGTGATTCCTAAATACAGTGAAAATCAACAAAGGTGCGGTGACTGACAGCTACCAAAACATTAGATTTAGCAGCTTTAAAAAAGAGAAATAATTATTCTCCTGTGTTTGCGTAGGTTTAAATGATTAACCCTACAAATCTGATGAAATGGCGCAAGTTGTGTTCCCAGATGAACATTATTATTAACCCAAACTCACAGCAATATGCAGAGATGAAGTCTAAGATGTTGCAAATGTAAATGTTTGTGTGGAGCAGCAGTTACTGTCAACAGTATGCAACCGTCATGCATGTAAATAATTAAAGTGCATATATTAAACCTGCATCGCATTTATTTATTTAACTGAATATTAATGTTTGTGAATCCACAATAGTGTTTGCTTTATGATTTTTAAATGGTTTTAATATATTATGCCTCTTAGAAAACGATCTAATAATGGGTTCATGGATTTTCGTTTTGGCTGTTACTCATCACAGGCAAAATGTAATCTTTTTTTTTTAAAATAATCGAGCATTCAAATTGATCGTGACAGCCTTAAATTCAGCAAATACAAAAACAAAAATACAAAACAGTGTTTAACTAAATATTTGGCAAACAAGGATATAGGGTCTCCAATTAATCTCTGAAGTATTTATTTACACTAAATTGTTCAAATGTTTGGGGTCAGTCAATTAAAAACTTTTTTTTTTTTTAGTTTAAATTAGCAAGGACAAAAGTGACAGCAAAGACATTTATAATTTTACAAAAGATTTCTATTTCAAGCTGTTCTATGAACTTTCTATTAATCCTGATCCTGACAACATAATAATAATAAAGTTTGAGCACTAAATCTGCATATTAAAATGATTTCTGAAGGATCTTGTAACACTGACTCATTGAGTAAAAATAGTGAGAAATATAGTTTTGCTTATTCACAGGAATAAATTACTTTTTAAATACAATAAAACAGGAAAATAGAAAACAAGGCTTCATGAGCTACCATCATACTACTTCAAAATGTAGTATTATTGTTACTTTTAGTTACATATTTTTCAACACTGCAGTGATTACAGCTGTAATCTACTGGAGCTGTTTTCATACAGCAGAACTCGTTGAGTTTTTCAGAGTGCATTCTCATTATGTAGTCATTAGTGTGCACTTCCTACTGTAGACGATAATTGGTTTACGCACCTCCCACCACATTGTTTGTTTGAAAGCGCCTTTGCTTTCCAAACAGTAAAGCTGCCAAGTTACATCATTTTTGTACTTTTTATCATCAACTGTTTTTAACAGTTAATGTCAATTAACACATTAACAGATAGTGTGTTAATAAGTCCGCTGTTTATCAACTGATACAATTGCTTACCTGTAGGGTTTTTGATAACATTTTTAATAATTGCGTAAAGATTGTCATACTCCTTAATGCATACATGTTCACTCTGCATGAGTGTTACTTCATATTTTTCATGTACTCATTAGAGACTGGTGCTGAATACTTGTTAAACAGATTTTCTTTTCAACTTCACTCTATTTCTGTCTCTCTCTTTCTCTTTCTTTAATTTGTAGCTCTGCAGGAGGAGACTGTACAATAGTTCCGGCAGAAAAATAAAGCAGAGCAAAGACACACATGTACACACTGAACTTTTTACTGTATATGTTAGTACACTGCAAAAAAATCATTTTCTTAAAAGAAAAGTTCACCCAAAAATGAAAATTTGCTGAAAATCCAAGATGTTCGATGAATTTATTTCACTTGAGAAAATATATGATATAACGGTAAATTTCTAAAAAATATTCCTTTAAAGGGATCCCATTAAAGCAATTAATACTTGTATGACTTAATATAACATAAATGATGTTTCTTACTGAAATATGTAGTAGAAAACCCAGACAGAATTATGTCTGTAAATGTCTGTAAAGTTACTTTTACCCCAACACAACTCAGAAAATAAAATGCTAATACAATGTCACATTATGCGGCTTTTGGTTTTAATTTTCAGTCAACAAAAAACAACGTAAGTCTTCACTGCTTTCGTAGTGATCAGAAGAGGAGAAAATAATGCGAAGATGCTTGTGGCAATTAAAACGTTTTCTGAAGACCTGCGTCTTTGTTCTCTTCACTTCAGCCTTGATGCCTTTGAGGCTTTTTGCAGACCACAGCTACTGAAAGAGCTTACAGAGACAATGCTAGGATGTAAACATGCCGACACTTGATATGACGCCGCAGCCACTGAAGTTTCTCAGTGCAGATTTCACTCGGCATCCAGTTTGGTTTAAGCCTACGCTTATCACCACCTGTAGCTCTTTCAGTAGCTGTGGTCATCATATCAGTATTTGGTAACACTTTAGAATAGGTAACACTTATTCACTACTAACTATGACTTTTGCCCTCAGTAATTTCTTAATTTGCCGATTATTAATAGTTAGTAAGGTAGATGTTAAGTTTAGGTATTGGGTAGGATTAGGAATGTAGAATAAGGTCATGCAGAATAAGGCATTAATATGTGCTTAACTAGGACTAATAAATGGCAATATGCATGCTAATAAGCAAATAGTTAGTAGTAATAAGTGTTACCTATTCTAAAGTGTTACCCAGTATTTTATTTCCAAGTTGTGTTGCAGTAAAAACAGCAACAGGAAGCGCCAGTAGCTTACTGAATGCAACCATTTTACGTCATTGAAATAATAGGGGCACCCATAGTCCAAAATATGGGTAATTCCTGGGAATCGGTTCATTTTCAGCTTGGAATATATATGTTTTTCAACATTTGATTCAACTTCTAAATACCCCACATCATTAGGCACATATCAAACCTCCAAAAAATCATATTTTCCCACCTCAGGCATTAAAGACCTTTATTATTTTCAGTTGTTTTCCGCTTTAGACACATTTTTTTTCTCAACCCCAAAACGGACAAAATGGGATTGGTTTAAAAAGGATTTTACACAGAAATTGTTAGAAAACAAACATGTACCTACTGCTCATGTGTCCCTGATAACAATTTAATGATAAAAAATGATTTTTATCATAATTTTGTACATTTTTACAGGACTGAAGCTAAAAATATACAAATTGTGTTTATTTTTGTAAAAAATATTTGTAATTTAAAATTTCAACTAAACCACATGTTGTTTTAGCCCTTAACGTGTCAGATGGTAATCAGCAACTTTTGTTCTTAATTGTCTTCTCTATATCTTAATTTTATGTCCCGGGGGTTGAGTTGTTAAGCTTGACACTACCCTCCCTGACTATAACATGCCTCAAAAATATGAATAAAAGTATGATTCTACCAACTATTTTTTGTACCATTATTAAAGAGACCTGGATGATGTCATTTCTAGCAATGATGTCACATAAGTGTGACGGGGTTGAGTTCATACTGACGGACATAACTTTAAAATCTGTTTTTTATCAAATATTTTGCTATTTTTTTAGAAAAATATGTTTTACAAGAAAGGAACACAAATAAATGTCAAAACTCACAGACACTTTGCACATTTCGTTAATCATTTTCTAAGTACAAACTGAAGTGAAGTGCCTCAGGGATATGACGAAATCCTTGGTTTAAGATAGATAGAAGACATTATTTTATGCTAAAGAACATTAATATAAATATAAATAAACCACCACTTTAGAAACTTTAGAGACCCATATGTATAAAGCGATTTTTTAAATAACGTACATTTTTTAATGGGTTTTCTACCATATATTTCACTAAGAGACATCATTTATGTTATATTAAGTCCTTATAATAAGTTTGTTTGTTTGTTTTGTTTTTTGTCTCATTTCAGAGAATTTTTCTTGACTTTATTTATAAGGGGTTTATATTATAAGTAAATGTATTATAAATGTAATGCACTTTATACTTAAGAATAAACTATTGTACAGTTTTGGTTTTTATATAAATTCATCTTGTTTAAGGGATGTTCATGTTTGTGTACTGAAATGAACTAGATACTGATTAAGGAAATGATGTATTGCAGTATGTGTGCTGTGTATTCATGATAGGATATAAAGCACTGGCCCACAACTTTGTTCAGGTTACTAAGCAGCTGACAGCACTAATTTTAGGGAAGTTTTAATTACAATGTAAAGCACACATGAGCATTGTGCGTGTGGTGTGCTTTAATTACCATATAGAGAAGGTTATCGCCAAGGCCTGGTGAAATCAATTTGTCAGGTAGGATCGAACCGTTACAGTACAGCGGAAGAGAAGCAGACAACAACATTTCTGACTGTAATCCATCCATTAATTTCTTTTGCACGTTCTGAACAGATGCTTGTGTCTTTAAAAATCAACCAAATGTATTTAGTTTG
The DNA here is from genome assembly GCA_033026305.1 of Cirrhinus molitorella. Lineage (NCBI taxonomy): Eukaryota > Metazoa > Chordata > Actinopteri > Cypriniformes > Cyprinidae > Cirrhinus > Cirrhinus molitorella. Next base: position 14,620,197 of record CM065125.1, on the reverse strand, counting down.
CTTGTTTTTCTTTGCTTATCCTCAATTTATCCCTCATCTTTGTCTCTCTCTCTCTCTGTCAAATGAGTTGCGCACAGCATGTGATGCCACATTCAAGTTCTGCTGAATGTTTCCACATTATTGAACAATGAATACAAACTGCATTTTAAATAGCAGATTACGCTTTCCTGCAGTGGAAGGTCATCACGGGATACATGCTAATGGATCTGATTAATTCCTAGAGGGGGACGCTGGCGAATTCAGTTGCGCTGTGGGTTTGAATTGATACAGTATGTAGCATCTATTCTGTCACTGTACATTAAACAGCGCTTGAAATGCACTTTTTGTGCATGTATAATGAAATGATCAGAAATCATGGTCATTGCACAAATATAAAGACACATTCCTAATCACATCAGCTGCAGAACTGTTCCTTCTAAAGCTACACAACTGATTGTTCAGTTTGCTACGTGAGATAGCATAGCAAAGCAATGATTATCTACGAAAAAAAAAGCTTTTCTATCTTATTCACAGCAAGGAACACATTGCTCCCATTCTGTTCTGCATTATGTGGGTTTTATGTGAGAGCTGAGAGTGATTCAGCTCCATACAGGCTGAAATAATTCATTTAATACTCAATGCACAAAACTGTATCCAATATTAGTTAACTGACAGCACTGTTCTCCAGCGTTCAATAGCACCTGTGTGTATGCTTTGCGAAATAATAACGATTTTTTTTTTCCCACAATGGTGTGCAGAATGTTGCAGATGTGAATTTTTTTAAGCCGGTAGCTGGCGAGTTTCGTGTGTGAGTCAGTCGTGGTATTTTCTTCTTAATTCAAAGGAGTATTAAAGGAGCGGCTGGTATGAGCTGCCGTGAGAGTGACGAATGACTGAAAGAAAGAGAAGGAACGCTTCCTGACATTCATTATTAATTCTCCTGACAAGAAATTAAATTACCATGGAATATCAAGCATGTTATATCCTTCTTTTGCTAAGAGAATTAATTTTCAGCTTTTTTTAGTTTTGACATAGATTTAGGGAAAAGGCATCTGTTAAAAAAAAAGACCTATTCACATGCAGCTTTTTCTGTAAAATCCTGCAAGCTGTTCTGCCAAATTCTGAGCACATCTAGACTTTATATATTTACATTTATTCATCTAAGCAGATGCTTTTATCCAAAGTGACTTTCAGAGTATGTGTATACACTACTGTTCAAAAGTTTGGGGTCGGTGAGATGTTTTTGAAAGAAGTCAAAATTTATTTGATTAAAAATACAGTAATACAGTAAAGATAGTAATATTGAGAAATAATTGTTTGTTCTATTTCAATATATTTTAAAATATATATTATTTTCCCCGGTATTTTTCAGAATTTTCAGCAGCCATTATTTTAGTCATTTAGATTTGTAATTTTTTTTAAAGAAGTCTTTTCTGCTGATTTATTAATGCTGCATTTATTTGATTAAAAATACAGAACAAACTGTAATATTGTGAAATATTATTACAATTTAAAATAGTGCTTTTCTATTTCAATATATTTTAAAATAGAATTTATTCCTGTGATGCAAAGCTAATTTTTCACCATCATTACTTAAAAAAATAATAATTCAGTGGCTTTGTAAATATCACAAAAATAAATAACTTGTATTAACTTAATAAAATCTCTGAATATCATTTAAGAGATTATTTGAGTTGGGCTTACCAAAATGAATGAGTAAAAATCCCACAGTTTATTTTATCTCAAATTTACTTCCTAATTTCTAATAAAAAAAGATAAAGCATTTAAGAATTAAGGATTAAATTATATTTGTCACATGTCCTTAATATTTTTGGTAAAATATTTGAGAAGGATGCAATAAAACTTGTCAGTTTTAAGATCCGAAATCACTGCTTATTTTCTATTATTTCTTTTTTTTTTTTTGTATCGAAAATTTGTTTTGCGGCTATTGTGATCACATTTTGTGGACACAAGGACTGCATTCACAGAGGGAAATCTGCTTGCTGGTCACAAGAAAGAAAACTGAGGTTAACCACCCTAAGACTTCTTTAAAAATACAGGTAAGCAGTCAGTTATCAGAAGTTAATGAAATATTGGCTGTGTTTTCGGGTATACAAAATGTTCTGTGTATTTAAAAAAATAATAATAATTTATCTATATTTTAAAATGTAATTTATTCTTGTGATTGTGAAGTTGTATATTCAGCATCATTTCTCCAGTCTTCAGTGTCCTTCATTCAGAAATCATTCTAATATGATGATTTGATGCTCAAGAAACATTCATTATTATTATCAGTGCTGAAAACAGTTGGGCTGCTTAGCATTATTGTGAAAACCTTTATATTTTCTTTAATATTTTTTGATAAATGCTGTTATTGTGTACTTTCTTATTTTGAACTTATAAGTACACAATCAACAAATTAACAAAAAATGTTTTGATGATTAATGTTGTTTGTTTTAATATTAACTTAGCTTAGACAAATATGTCACTTGACAAAAATATATATCAGAAAATAAACAGACAAAGAAGTCAAAACTGATTTAGTATATTAATTACTATACTAATATATTCTTGTGATAACATAATATAATGTAAAACTTTTACATATGTTAGCCTCAGGATGTTTTAGTGAGGTGTGTGAGGAGTCAGTGGTGAGAAACTGATGCAGATGGTGTGTGACAGGTTTGCTCAGAGAAAATGTTTCCATGTCACTGACGGACAGCTGTTCCTAAATGCAAAGCAAGATACAATTTATCATCAACTATACATAAATCTGAACTAATAATTCATCTGCATTCGCATAAAGGCAATATAACACACAGCTTCAGGAACACAAACACTCTAGGCTAGTATGTCCCAACTCAAGTCAGTAAAACTAACTTCATAATAAAATTAATGTCACAGAATTTAAGTATAAGAGTTAAAAATACCACAGTCCTTTTTCAGAATTTACATTAAGAAAAAAGACTTGAATATGTCCCTAATTTATTATGACTTTCCCTCTGCTGAGTTCATGTCAGAGTGTTTCAGACTGAACTCAGTCACACTCACCCTGTTCTCTGCCATAGCGTCTCTCCTAGTTAGCGTTAGAGTAACACTATGTGCCACTAGCTCTGCAAACCCATTCGGCTCTTACCATGAGTTTCAGTCCAACAGCACCTGACACAGGAGTCCAAGAGAATCGAGCATTTCTCAAGGTTCCTGCCTCACCAATAAAGACCCCAAAATGGCTCAAATGAAACTCTTGTGAGTTTTCACCTCTATCGTATTTTTCCACACTAAATCCAAGAAGCTGAAAAGCCTAGAAGTTGGTCTTTAAAACCAACATATCATGAAAATCAGAATTTTTCCGGGTTTAAGTGCTATAATCGGATCCCTGGTGCATCTACCAACCCAAAAAAATGTATAAAAAAAAAACAGTAACTTTGCTTTTGTAAGCTTGAAAAAACAAGTGTATCAGATTTTGCTTCTCCTGTGATGTAGAAAGGGGCCTCTTAATCTGCACATTTCCACCCACGGTGCTGCCATTTTTTGTTTTCGCAAGCAACAACGGTGTACCAGTTCTAATGCCATGGCAAAAGTTTGAGCAAAGCATGCAAACTGTTCTGTTGTTGGCTGCACAGTCGAGCACAAAACACAATTTAGAGTCCCAGCCTCATGAGGAAAAGAGAGCAGTGGATTTATTGATTTATTTACTGCATATTACGTTGCTGCCATACAGATCTAATGTAAACATACAATTTCGCTCCTAGCTGTTTTACCAACATAACTAACTGTTTTTGTGCTCATGTGTGTTTTTTAACATAAACTTGTGTGTATTTGACAGTTTAAGCGCAGTAAGACATGAAAGAGATTTTAGTCTATTACTCACATGCCTTGTGACAGCCGCTTTTTTCATGATTTCAGCATGATAGACATGATAATCAAAACCAAACAGATGTTTTTTGAGAGTATCTGAGCTGTAAAGGCAAAGCCCTATTCTTGAAAACAGCCTGTTTGTGCTTCCACTCAAAATGGGTATTTTCAAAATGACATCATAAATGATCTCTGGAGTATTTCGAGCTGAAAATTCACAGACACATTCTGGGGACACCTGAGACTTATATTACATATTGTAAAAAGGGGCATAATAGCTCTCCTTTAAAAGTAAATGGGTTCAGAGAGCAGTGAGTGTATGTTTGTGCAAGTTTGCAGGGAAACTTCCATTAGCTGTGAAAATAAAAAATGGTGGGTTTAGCTAACAGTCTCTGATTGAAGAAAATACCAGTTTAGTTGAAATGGTCCCTAGTCACGAGTCTGGAAGCACATACTCATGAATCGCCTCTCTCTTCGGGCAGACTAGCAGAGTTTTAGGCACTGCTGTGCGCTTTCTGGCAATTCCACTTTAGGATTATTGATACTTTCAATAATGAAAGCGACTCAAAGCTCTTTGTGCTTCCCCAGCTCAGGTGAACAGAAGAGAAACACTAAACACACACACACTCAGTGTTGTCGTGTCAGGTTGTCTCCATGACAGCCCCTGAGAGGGGTGTTTAAATATTTACCTGCTGAGGTCCTGACGGATCATGCTGACTTCTGTTTGCATTCTGATTCATTTAATACGCTTACACACACCAGAAGCCACACTGAAGAACCTCACATTGTCTGTCTTACAGAGACACACACACACACACACACACGCACGCACAGGCCAGAAGACCTGCTTTACATGATGCAGCTTTAGGCCACTGGCAGACCTTGAGAACCTCAAAAACACAGTGGGTCATGTAAACTGATCTAAGTGCAGATTTCATGGCATCTCATTTTATACTGTATGACTCAAGCTGATCTCAGAACAGCACACTCTTTCTGACTCCACAATAAGGTAATTTTCATTCGATTCCCTGAAGCTCTGACTGCCTCTTTGAGCAGATTGGGTTATGGTGTAGATGAAAATTCATTTTCAGCCTGCAGTTTTTTTTGCAGTGTGCTGATATTAATAATAAAGATATTAAAGCTAATATCACATAACTCGGTTCAGCATATTTGCGCCTCCAGTCGAAAATACTGATTACTGACAGGAATGTATCAATCAGACTTACTGACCCATACGCTTACTGTGATGACTGCTAATAAGGCTATTGTGCAAATGTCATGCGATTTGTTTAACTGAAAAATCGACATATGTTTGGTATATTGCAAGTCTATAATGTATGGTCTACTCTTATTAAATAAATACTGCTGTTCAAAAGTATCTTATGCTTATCAAAATTCCATTTATTTGATCAAAAATACTGAAAAAATAGACAAAATATTACAAAAATATTATTGCAATTTAAAATAACAGTTTTCTATTTTAATATACTTTAAAATAGAATTTATTTCTGTGATGCAAAGCCGAATTGTCATCAGCCATTATTCCAGTTTTCAGTGTCACATGATCCTTCAGAAATCATTATCAATGTTGGAAACAGTTGTGCTGCTTAAATTTTTTTTTTGGAAACTGTGATACCTTTTTCCGGATTCTTTGATGACTAAAAAGTTAAAAAGAACAGCATTTATTTAAAATAGAAATATTTTCTAACAATATAAGTCTTTACTATCACTTTTTATCAATGTAACACATCCTTGCTGAATAAAATGGTTAATTTCTTTTGAAGAAAGTAAGAACAAAAACATTTACTGACTCAAACCTTTGAACAGTAGTGTATATTGTTTTAAATAAATGTTTATTTATCAAAGAATTAAAAAAAATAAGTAGCACAACTGTTTCAACACTGATAACAAATCAGCATATTAGAATGATTTCTGAAGGATCATACACTGTAAAACTATGATCTACTCAGTTTTTTTGGTGTAATATTTTTACACTTAAAAATATTGAGTAAATTTTAAAGTTGTGAAATCATTAAAGTATACCTTGGGAATCAAGTAAATGTAACTAAAAAATATTAAGTAGACTTAAATAATTCGATTAACTAATCTCATAAATAAAATGGAGTAATTATAATTCAAATTCTTAAGCAATTTCAATAGTAATTCTAAACCAAACAAACACACAAAAATAAGTAGATTAACTGATCTCAGGAATAAAAATGTAGTAAATATTACTAAAATCCTTACTCAATGCAATAGTAATTAATAGTAATAGTAAAATAAACAGAATTTGCATGCCCTACTATACATTTTGACCGGTTGATGAAAAACAAGCTTATGTTACATGCATTTCAAATTGTTGATATGTATTAACAGTATTTTAGTTGAAAATTTTGTGGTTTTAAAAAAAATTGCTTAATGCTTGCCCCTTCCATGAAGTTAATTACCACAGAACAGCATGGCTGCAACAGCATTAAATTGTAATTTCACAACATTGCTTTTTTACTTAACTTCTTTCAAAAACAGAAATTTTAGGGTTAATGTTAAGCAAATTACGTATTTTTAGTTTTTCAGATGTCAACTCCGATTTTTGATTTGTTGTGACTCTTTTTCTTTGCAATTTTCTGGAAAATGTCTCACACTCACTCATCTATAAACATACGTGAGTGACATGTAGCGCAGAGGTTCTAAATGACCACTGTTGTCTTTCATATCAGCGGATGACAGGCTGATGTATGTGGCCGTTCAGCCCTTTGAGGTTTTAGTGGCACTGAGCAGAGGCCTGTAGTTGACTGTATTGAATTCCCCGGGTAATCGTTACCCTGAGCTGCACTTCCACTGCGCCAATTCTCAAATCGCACTGACAGCCGATTCATCAGCCTGCCATCAGAATAGATCGCAGACACTCCACACACCTTCACCAACATCAGTTGGTTGGAGACGCACTGGTTTTGAGGCTATTGAAGGAAATTTTACTATACAGATGAAAATGACATATTTACTGTCTTTTCCTTTATTAAAATAATTCAAGAATGTTTTATCTTGATAGTCATATTTTTTGTGAGACATTAAAGGATTAGTTCACTTCCAGAATAAAAATGTACTAATAATTTACTCACCTCCATGTCATCCAAGATGTTCAAGTCTTTCTTTCTTTATTCGAAATGAAATTAAGGTTTTTAAGGAAAACATTCCAGGATTTTTCTTCATATAGTGGACTTCAATGGTGGCCAAGGGATTGAAAGTCCAAACTGCAGTTTCAATGCAGCTTCAAAGTGCTCTACATGATCCCAGCCAAGGAATAAAAGTCTTATCGAAAAAAAAAAAAAAATTATATACTTTTTAACCACAAATTCTCATCTTGAAGTAGTTGCAAGTAGATAACATGCAAAGAAACTCAAACACCAGGTAAAACAACGGCGTCGGACAATTTTCTTAGAAAATGACCATTCGTTTCACTAGATAAGACCCTTATTCCTCGGCTGGGAAACTGCAATTTGGACTTTCAACCCCTTGGCTCCCACTGAAGTCCAGGAGAAAAACTTCATGTGTCTTCCTCAAAAACCTTAATTTATTTTTGCCTGAAGAAAGAAAGACATGAACATCTTTGATGACTTGGGGTTGAGTAAATTATCAGGAAATGTTTCTTCTGGAAGCGACGCTCATTTACCATATGTTTAAATGTAGATTATCTTTGCCATTATCTACGCTGTAAAAAAAAATGTGTTGAGTTAACTTAATATAATTTGTTACCCAGCTGCCTTAAAAAAAAAGTTTAATACTGTACTAAGTGACACCTTAGATATTTGAGTTGATTCAACTTAAAGTTTTAAGGCAGCAGGGTAACAAATTATTTTAAGTTGACTAATAAAATTGTGGTTTTTATTTTTTTTACAGTTTAATGCTCATTTGAAGTTGAAAAATGTAATGTTAATGTTCAAATCTCAAAATATTTTTTATTGTACGTTATAACTTACACAAGTTCTTATTGTCTTAAAATACATTATTGTTATTATTAAATTCACTTTTTACATTTTGAAAAGTTTTAAATAACATTTAAACATTTGATTTTGACTTTTATTTATTTATGTATTTAGACATTTTAAGCAATTGGCCTTTTTCTAATAACCATAATTTAAAAGTCCCCATGAAATCAAATGTGAAGTTTTTTGGCTTTTAGTCATGAATATGTTAGCCTTAAGGTTATCTGTAAGTTAGTGTGCTCTAAAATAATAACAAAATTTGTATTTATAAAATTCCAATTTACAGTCACTTCTGCCAATATCCATTAACGATTTTGATGACATCACACTACACTTCAGCTTCTCATCAAACTTTCTGTCCAATCAAATGCTCTCTAGAATCTGAAGCATCCCGTCCCCTGCACTATAAATAGACGCTGAATTCGGTCACTTGTTCACAAAATTTGTAGACAGAATTTGTTCATAGAATGCAATCTATATGGAATAGGGAACGATTCAGTCAATGTAAATATGCCTTCCATTGCACAAAGTCAGCGCAGACCACAAAACATATAGAACCCATTTAAATTCTACACAGAATGCTAATTTTTATATAGATTAATGCAAAATTGATGAGATTTTGGCTGTCATACGCTGTCAAATTCAGCTCAGCGGCTCTGGCCCAAGCTGTGATATAAATGAAACGCAATTGGCTATTTAAAAAAGGGGGCAGTACTGCTGGATATGTCCTGCCCTGTCTTCCTGTTTAAGCTGAAATTATGTCAAAACAGAGCATGCTTCAAAGCACTTCATTGGACCTTTAATATTGTTGCAAATCTGTGTTAGTATTATTGGCTTGGACAGTTTTCACTCACCATCTTCGTGACAGCAATAATCAATTCACATTTGCCCTGTAGATTTCATGGCTGTAAAATGACTGAGTTTCCCTGATAGTGGGCCATTGAACATATGAGTTACACATGTGCACACATCTGTTACTGTCAGGGCACGTCTGTGCATGGCTGACATCAAACTGCCCTTCAAATGATCTTCAAAACATTTCCCAGTCACTCAGTGGTTAGCTGGCTAAAGTGGTTGTGAAATTTAGATGAATTTTTATCTGCAATCTCCTTGCATTTATTCATAAAGTCACTTAGTGCAATTATCATATAAATTTCCTCTCTTCCCATTCCAGATCCGTTCCTTCCTGCATGTGTCACCCTGCACCTGGCCAAATAACTGAATAATTTCTATTAAAATATTTTTGCAGAGTGAAATTTTTCTCCAGCGTGATTGTGCGGATGTGCATGCTTATTAAAAGTTTTCTGTTTGTGTGACAGGGGTTTTATATGTGAGGGAAAGTAACTTTAATCTGTTTGCCCTTAGCGTGTGTGTGCACGCAGAGAGCATGGCAGAAATCAATTACTCTTCTGCAGGTGTGAGTGAGTGACTCCAGCTCCCCCTTCCTGTCTCTCACACACACATTCAGTGTGTCAGTGATGGTTTTCTGCTGTTAAGTCCTTCGGTAACACCCACCGGTGCCTCACATTTTCAGTAAAGTTTCTTTGTCTCTTTTCATTAAGAATTTAAACAAGTGGTTTGTTGACTAAAACCATGTGGACACACTGAGAATTATACCACACATGAGATATTATTCATCAGACCAACAGCTGTGATTATTGGAATTACTGGACTCGCTCATACACACACACACACACACACACACAAACTCGTATGGAGGAAATGGAGGCTATTTCACAGTGCTAATGGATCTGTAGTTCACCAACACACCTGAGCCACTGGACGTCATATTACACTCACAGGTGCTCCATTACTCTATGACAGTTTGTGTGTGTGTGTGAGTCTGAAACGCTTTCGTAATTTCTAAGCGTAATTTCTAGCAGAGTTACTTGGATGATGCAGGATTCAAGCAGACTTTCGTTCTCTGTGATTCCTGCTTTAAAATGCTTATCTTTTCGGTTTAGAGTTAGTCTATAGTCATTATAGTTAGCTTTAAATAGGAAAAACATACGAAGAAGATTCAGCTTATTGCATTTTATATCTTAAAGGGAAAGTTCACCCAAAAATGAAAATTCTTTCATTAAGTACTCACCCACATGTCGTTCCAAACCCGTAAGACCTTCGTTCATCTTCAGATCACAAATTAAGATATTTTTGATGAAATCCAAGAGCATTCTGTCCCTGCATAGATAGTACAAAAAGTATTCTTGTAGCTTCATCAAATTACGGTTGAACCACTAATTTCACATATTATATATTTTGACATCACAATGTTCTTACTACCTTTCTGGGCATTGAACATGTCAGTTGTTTTGCTGTCTATGCAGGGTCAGAAAGCTCTTGGATTTCACAAATATCTGAATTTGTGTTCCGAAGATGAACGGGTTTGAAACGTCATGAGGGTGAATAATGTTATTAAAAAAGCATCTATGTAGAATATATTAACTAAAATTATTGTCACTGTACATTTATCTGCTGTAAGGAATATCTGTGTATTAAGATATATTTGTGTATATTCTGAAATGTCTAAAATGGGTGTTTTTCCATTTATTTACAGTACATTTTTGAATTGCATTATGGGACCTAGATCTATGCACCAACAATATTTGGTGGCCATAATGGATGCATAAGCTGCACAAAAATATATCCAACTGTATCAGTGGTAAGTAATTTATGCTAAATGTAACACTGCAATTTAACACAGTGGCTGTTTTATTGCCATTATTAGTAGTTTGAAATTATTTATTGTCTGGGTTGGCCATGTATTTTTTTACATGGCCAACCGAGACAATAAATAATTTCAAACCACTAATAATTTATGACGATTATGAAGTTTAGCTGGATATTGCTAATGTAGAGCTGGTGTTTACAATGCAGTTATTGTTGCTTTAGGAGATTAAAGGGATAGTTCACCCAAAAAATGAAAATTTGGTGTTTATCTGCTTACCCCCAAGGCATCCAAGATGTAGGTTTGTTTCTTCAGTAGAACGCAAACAAAGATTTTTAACTCAAACCGCTGCAGTCTGTCAGTCATATAATAACGATTTGGTAGCCATTGACTGCCATTATATGACTGACTGCAACGGTTTGAGTTAAAAATCTTTGATTGTGTTCGACTGAAGAAACAAAGTCACCTACATCTTGGATGCCCTGGGGGTAAGTAGATAAACATAATTTTTTTATTTTTGAGTGTACTATCCCTTTAAATGTCATATACGTTTCCATATTGTGAATACAAAAATACTTTTTTACTCTCTGTCAGTATATGTATGTATTATTATATATCTAAATGTACAAAAATATAAACTGAAGGATTAGTTCACTTCCAGAACTAAAATTTCCTGAGAATTCCATGTCACCCAAGATGTTCTCTTCTTTTCAGTCGAAGAGAAAGTACGGTTTTTGAAAAAAAAAAAGGATTTTTCTCCATATAGTAGACTTAAATGGGGATCAACAGGTTGAAGGTCCAAATTGCAGTTTCAGTGCAGCTTCAAAGGGCTCTACACAATCCCAGCCAAGAAATGTAGGTCTTCTAAAAAATAATTAGAATTGATATACTATTTAAACACAAATCTTACACATTGTGTGACGTAGGTGGAAGTACTGACCTAGTGTTTACGAAGCGAACGTGCAAAGAAAGTCAGACGCCTTTTACCAAAAAAAAGGTAAAACAAAGATATGGGACAATTTTGAAGTTGGAGAAAATTAGATGACCTTTATCTTTTTGAACTGAATTACACAGATGAACAACTGACCATGTGTGACCTTTCCAATGTGGTTGCATAATGCTTGAAGACATGTATGCGCATTGCAGAGCTAGTGCAAGATGAACATTTGTGGTTAAAAGGTATATAAATTTGTAATTGTAAATTGTAAATTTGAAAATGGCAGATCATTTTGCTAGACAAGACCCTTATTGCTCAGCTGGGATCATGTAGAGTCCTTTGAAACTCCACTGAAACTGCAATTTGGACCTTCAACCCATTGGTCCCCGTTGAAGTCTACTACATGGAAAACTGGAATGTTTTCTTCAAAAACCATATTTTCTTTTCCTGTTTAATTAGAGATGGTGATAACTGATGGTGTCAAACACATCAGTTACTAGAGTGTGTAGCGATGCAGTTATGTTGCCCGGAGGTTAGCGGATGTACGAGCTAGCATTACGAAGCAATCACAGATAGTCGCCAAACACCAAAACACCTCATTCAACCCCAGAGATCACAGCAGAATGCATAAACCATAAAGGCCAGGGCTATCAAGAGGCCAAGGCCATTGAGGAACAGTAAACATTTATCTTCCAGTGATCTCATTTAGTCTTGTGCTGAACTCTCCTCTCGCTAACTGTCCATTTAGAAAGCCTAGAGCTGATTTCAACTGAAGCTTAATGCATTTTGTGTGCTAGAAACGATAAGCATAATTGACCCTTTGATTTGGAGGGTTTTAAGTGAAGAAACAACTTGACCAGACTAAATTTATTGTGTCAGAGCAGCTGCCATTTAACTTTATCACGTTTACAGCTTAGAAGTCATCAGGGAGGCGGCGAAAAGGAGGTTGAAATGGAGAGGATGGGATGTGAAGGGAAGGAGAGGAGCGGATAGCAGCATCTGTTGTGCAGTTTGCGCCGTAACTGCCTATGGAAGAATCTAATAACGGCCCACTGCATCAGAGCACATTATATTCATCTCTATAAAGCTCAGCGCTGGGCGGCGGATGCCATGTGAATTCCCATGGAGGTACTAAAGGGAACCAGCCTCAAAACCCCATAAACAGCTCACTCATAAAACACAATCTATTTTAAAAGCACCATTTCAGTAATGCACCATTAGTAAGACTCGTAATCAGGCCGCTGCATTTCCTATCTACTGTGTGTGATGTGTGTATGTGAGCGCTGGTAATCTACATCACTGCTGCGCTCTATCAGAGCCCGGATTTGTTTTTTACCCACAAATCACACAGGAAGAAAGTGGTGGCTAATGCAATAACAGAGTCTGAGTAGTTATGGGAGTGTGTGTTTGAGAGAGAGCTGTTGGGTAAATGGCCTTTGGGCAGGGAGTGAGAAGAAGAGCAACGTTTTCGTTAGTCATTCTTCCGTTTTGTGTCTCTCTCCTGCAGTTTCGTTTTTTAAATCTCTTTGTCTCTCTTTCACTGGTTTATTGGGAGGGTAGTAGCTTTTAACTGGGGTCCTTCTGTCTGTCTACCCCAAGGTGACACTTAAACTCTGGCCTCCCGCAGATGGATAGACTTTAAAATGTCCTGTTAAATATGTAGTAAAAGACTGGCAGCTCTGGTTGCCAGATATTATCTGCACAAAATACAGTGGCAATGTTTCAGGCATCATTTTATTAACTGATAAAATGTTAATATACCAAACTTGAACTGCTTAAAACCACTTTGTATTTGTGAAAGCAGCTGATAATTACCATTATTTCACTAAAAAAAAAAAACACATACTTTTAACGTACACTACTATTCGAAAGTTTGGGATTAGACAGAAATTAAAACTATTATTCAGCAAGGATGCATTATGGTCAAAAGTGTCAGTAAAGTCTTTTATATGATCACAAAAGTGTTCTATTTTGAATAAATGCTGTCCTTTTTTACTTTTTATTACTTATAATTACTTTTAAAGACAGAATTTACTTTTAAAACTTTTAATTAATTTTAATTTCATTGAATTCTGAAAAAAATCATGGTTTCACAAAAATATGAACTGCTTTCAACATTGATAATTATATAAAATGTTCCCTGAGCACTAAATCATGCGACCCTGAAGACCACAATACTGAAAGCTTTGCCATCACAGGAATAAACTACATTTGAAAATCTAATAAAAGAGAAAACAGTTATTTTAAATTGTATTATTATTTAACAATATTACTGTTTTTACTGTATTTTTTATCAAATAAATGAGACTGTCCTCAAAGAAAATACGACCCAGTTGTACGTTTTTGAATCGACCAAATACGATCCATTATTACGTTTTAAAGTTAAGCGCCCTCTAGCGGTCGTAAAAATAATGACAGTGTCGCGTTGGATCTGACGTCATCGAATGACGTATGAGTTTTTATACGATTTCAGGGTAATTTAAACGTGTTTTACTAGGTGTAATTCGTATATATGACCACACCTAATCCTACCCTAAACCTACCCCTTACAGAAATAGTGCAAAATCATGATTTCTAGTGCATATTTAAAAAAAAAAAAAAACATACAATGAAAACATATGTGTTTTCTGGAATCGAACCCGTGTTCATATGATTATATCACTCCGCAGTGCAACGCGCTACTAATTGACCTACACATAATGCTAAGGTTGAATTAGATACCTGTTACTGATAAGGGAGCAAATGTTGAATACGCTTTACAGAGACGTATTTGAGGATTTGTGAAAACGACTTTAGTCGGTCGTATAAATTGGAGGACATGTTGGTTTTTACTGTTAATTTTATGCTGTTTAATTCATTTTTACTTCCTAATATCTTTTTCCCAGAACTTGGTACTCAACTTTATATAAATATCTTTATTTTTTTAATGTATCATTTTTACATTCATTTTCCTATAAAAAGACCTTTTTTAGCTTTAAAAAATATTACAAAGAAGTTATAAGCTTAGTTTCAAATGGATTTAACAATTGGGTGTTTCTCTACAATGTAGATTAATCTTAGTTAAGCAGAATAGTGCAAAGAAAATTGAAGTTAATTGCCATGTGTGAATAGATAATATACTAAATATACAGTACCAGATATATCTGACATTCTGAGTGGAGAAAACAGACAGTGAGAGTCTGGCAGACAGCGATATTGCATTAAATCCCGTACATTAGAGGATATCAGCTGAATTTTCTTGCAGGCTCTGTTGAGAGAGCGAATTTTGTGGTGTGGGAAGAATATTGTAAATATTCACCCCCTCTATAACGATGAATTGCTTGAAACTTTCTTAATAATAAACAATTTTTCATGCAAAGTTTGTGAAAAATGTTTTGGTGAATATCTTGAAAAATGAATGAAGTGTCAGGCCCTGGGTGGTGTAATTCTTCACTGATATCATCGTTATGATGTTTGTGCTTGGATCAGTTTAGGATGAGCTGCGTCTGGTGACTGATAGCCCAACAATCAGCATTCATCCTGTATTTCATGATTCAACTGAACCTCTAGTGTGGTGTCCTCCTGCGTTTCACTTTAATTGGGAATGGCAAACAAAGAAACAAGGACAACTGCAATAATTCTCTTCAACTTCATGGCCTTATAGATCTGTTGAGTCACGTTGTCAATTTGTAGCCCAACCTGGAAGGCTAATTCACCATGGATTCTCTTGGAAAATCATTCTGTGGTCAACATTAAAATCGCTGGAAACTGTGCTTTCAAAACAGAAGATGTTATACATTGCCATTTTAAAGTTTGTGGTCAGTACAGTTTTTACATTTTAGTATGCTGATTTGCTGCTAAAGGGAACCCCGGGTATTAAGACTTGTGTGGCTTAATATAACATAAATTATGTATCTTACTGAAATAGTAGAAAACCCATTAATATTTCAGGCACAACTCAAATAAGCAACAATAAAATACTGATAAAATGGCCACAGCTATTCAAAGAGCTACAGGTGGCTATAGATATAAGCGTAGGCTTAAAAGAAATGCTATACCATCAAATTTTCCCACTAGAAGTCTAAATGCACCTTGATTTTGTATAAAATTCACACTGAGAAACGGCGTGATGACAAGCTTCAGCATGTTTACATCCTGCCAGGATGGTATCTAGCGTTTCTTGTCTCTGCCGTCTGTAAGCTTGTTCAATAGCTGTGGTCTACTAAAAGCCTCAAAGGCATCAGGGCTAAAGTTAAGAAAACAAAGACGTAGGTCTTTAGGAAGTTTTATTCGGCCACAGACATCTTCTCATTCTTTTCTCCTGTTCTTATTGATAGGAAAGCAGTAAATACTTACATAGCTTCTCTTGTTGCCATTCAAGTGAAAATTAAAATCAAAAGCCATTCAATGTGGCATCGTGTCAGTATTTTATTTTCAGAGTTGTGTTGCGCTAAAAATAACAACAGGTAGTGCCAGTAGCTCATAGAGTACAACCATTTTACGTCATCAAAATAATGGTGCCACCCATCGTCCAAAATAAGTATTAAACGCTGCAGATTTTTTAAAATAATGTAAATCTTGAATGGGTTTTCGACTACGTTTTAGTAACAGACATTATGTTATATTATCCATACAAGTCTTAATATCAGTGGTTCCCCTTAAGAAACTTTTCTTATCAGAAATTTTTTTAACATTATACATGTACTTACTGTCATAACTGACCAATTTAATACAATTTAAAGAGATAGTAGTACAATTTACAATTTACCCTCAAGGCATCATAGGCAGGATTTATGCATAGCACATGCACCGGTGAGAATATGCTAATCTTGCATGAACCAATGTTTGTTTACAGGAGCAAAAGAAGCAAAGTTTCCTTACTTTAGCAAAGTAGAGCCGTGTGAGGAACTTTTTTTATTATGGATGGATGTGCTTTACTGGACCTCTTTTGGACACCTGCTCACTGCCATTATAAAGCTTGGAAGAGCCAGGACATTTTTTAAAATAAGTCTGACTGGACTCATCTGAAAGAAGAAAGTCATGTACATGCATACATAGGATGCCTTAAGGGTGAGTAAATCATGGGCAAATTTTCATTTTTTCGTCGAACTAACCCTTTTATTTATCAGTTTTCATATTCACATTTAAATAATGTTGTCCACAGATCATAAATCATTAGAGATAAAAAAAAAACTCCTTCAAAACACCTATAAGTAATTTCTCTTGGCTGGAAAATGCTAACTCTCTTCCATGTTTTAGCACTACAAACTAAACAGCTCTGTTTTTGTTTGTTGCGGGCTTCATGTTTGAGTGGTGTTGTACAGGTCTGCAAACACTAAGGTCAGCAGCTTTCATGGACCATCTGTGAAATTATACAACAGCCCTATTATATAGCCTAAATCAGCTCACAGCGGGCAAACTGGGTGTAAACAGATGGGCGGAGCCTCTCAAGTTGTAGGCTATATGGGAAAACTGACAGGTATTGCAGTTTCAGTTCAAATTATGCCAGGCCAGGGCCCTAAATGCACTCTGCTGTGCTGATTTCCTGCCTGTCCCGGCTATAGCAATAACATAAACATGGATCCGGGATCAGCCTTTCACACTTTTACGCCTCTCTGGTCTACTGTACGAGGAAACGGCACACTGTTCTGAGTTCAGTGGGCAGGTGAGAGCCCAACTGAAGCGAATGCAGGGTTCAGAGGTGTGAAATAGAGATGGGTTTGTCTCACTGGGCTGGAAATTGGCTCCCGCTGCGAACCCCAATCCTGCTGTCCACTCATCCATCTCATATTTCCTTCTTTTGTTTCGCTCTCTTCATCCTTATTTGTGTGCAGACTACGCATCTAGACCATTTCCCAACTGTCATTCTGTTTTTTTGGCTCGTTTCGTTTTGGTTCTGCGTCCTCGAGCTTCCGTTTCCTTTTTTAACTCAAAGCTGCTCTCGTTTTACAGAGCCGAAGATAAATGGATCACCTGGGGATGGGAACTTTGTCTACCACTGTTAATTGAGCAGATTTGTTTTCCGTTAGGCTGCAGATAACTATTCTTTTTCCTGTAGATGTCAGATGAATGGGGAAAGACAGAGCGAGAGAACGAGGTAAGGGTGAGGCAAAGCGCTCTCGTGGGTTATCAGTAGATATGTCGGCCATGGAAGAGCACTGGCAGGCTCAGTTATCCTGAGCCATAATCACATTTGGAAGATTGACCCGAGGTGGAACTCAGAACTCGGGAGAACGTTCCGGAACTTGGTGCGGGGGCATCTGTCACTTTTTCTGAGTGATGTGCTATTGGCTGCTGCATAGTTGGATGAGATGTATTGGGCTTTGAGCGGGGAAGGCAGTCTGCTTTTATGAATACACTAGAAAACATTCATCTACCGCTACTTGCTCTCGCGGCTCGCGTACCGAAGCGCTCCCCATGCATATCTATAATAACTATGATCATATGCTCATTTTATTAGCCCCATTAAATAAAAACTCTAATGCAATCCTGTGAAGATAGCCGTTTGTCTGAAGGACTGCCTGTGGGTCTTTTTTATTTAACCCACTCCTAAATCTCTAATGACATCTTATTACATTTACATGCTAATTTGTTCATTTTCTCCTTCATTTACCCTGTTATGGCCCTATATCGGCCATTCAGGAATAAACTATGGTCATTTTAGTATTAGAAGGCTTATTATCCCCTTCATGCTGACAAAAGAGGATCAAAGCTGTGGTTTATTTATGTCTATTTATTTCTGAGTTTTAAATAAAGTATTGACAACAGCAGTACTTTATATGCAGAGGAAAATAGCTGCTTTTTTACAGTATACTGTATTTTTTATTTATTTTTTTTTTCTCTGCATTACATATTGCATGAGTACATGAACAGCTTACTAAAACAACTGCTAAAATGTCATCTTTTTATTCAGATACTTGACATTTGTATATTTTTTTCTCCAAACCTCAAGGATTATTGACTGAAGTGGACACGTTCTCGGTGTGTCTGTACTTTTATTGATTAGGATGACAGCATTTTTTGATATTTCCAGAAAATTTGCAGAATAAAGCACTACACTTTCCTTTAAATGATGAGCCCATCTCTCAAATTTCCCATTTACTGAGGGAGTGGAGCACATCTGCTCATCAATAGTACAATAGTGTTGGATAAAGAGGAAACAGAACTAAAGACAAAGGCACCATGGCTGTGGCATTTTTGGGAAGGAAATGACACCACCGCAATCACCCACACCCACACATCACATTACAGATAGGCCTATTTGTTAATGCTCTCAGCGAAAACGCATAAAATGTGTATACATGCAAACACACAAAACACTCGAGAAAAGAATCAATAATTGGGTTTAAAGTTGTTGTTTTTTTTTATCTAATTTACATTTATGCCCCAGTCATATTTTCTTGCAAAAGAAAAAAAAATACAGGAATTATTATCAGGAAAAAAAAAAATTATTATTTTATATTTTTACATCAACAATCAATATTCAGTCAATATTTAGTTTATTAAAGCCAAGTATGAATCTCATCAAGTGTTTTTAAGCATTTCACATTTATTCCAAAATAATAACTCAAGGGAGTAACATTTTAAACAATGTATTTTATGTGTGACCTTATATTCAGCTATTTTTTGTTTTTATGTATTTTTGAATTTTTCAGATCATCAGTCAGAGTCTGGTGTGTCCTGGGTCGGCTCAGCATCTGACGGCTCATCTGACTGCGATCTCATTTTTAGATGTTTTAGCCTAATATTAGCCCTACTTATATTGTTCAAACTTTTGACTAATTATTTAATTTTTGTTTTGAAATTTCTATTGTTTATTGTTCATGTGTTGCTATTTATTCTAGTCTGCATGTTCCCTGAAAAATAAATAAATAAATAAAATAATCCAATCTATGTAATGAATACAACCATTTTTTTGATTACCCGTAGTTTATTGGCGTTGTTCTCTTATTCAAATTATAAATGATACAACTAAACAAATTAATAATTCATTAGGTTAAGCTGTATGTGTGCTTTAAATAAAATGAATTGTCTTAATATATTGATTAATGACAATGAATAATAATATCTATTACAGCACCCAAATAGTTACTTTCTTTTAATTGACTCTCTTATGAACAGGGACTTGCTGCCACCTACTGGCAGTTATAATTTCACATTTAAAGTGTCTTTTCATTTTTTTTTATAATTTCAAATATCAGCATTCAACATTTTAGGAATAAAATATGAAAACATTATTTATTCATTTGTAACTGCAGGTTAAATGCATTCATGTCCTGCATTAAACAGTAAGTAAATGCATCTAAATGCCAATTCAGATACAGCGTCTGTGTTTCCTCTCCATTGAAAAGATTATTATTATTATTTTTTTTTTTTTTTTTGATAAATATTTAATTTTTTGTGGTTAGGGGGAAAAAATTAATCCCTAGACACAAAAGCGGCCATAGTTACTAACTAGCAACTAACTACCCACTCACTAGCATATGCATATTGCCTTTGTCTGTCACACACTCGAACTCACACACTTCAGCCTCCCCCACACAAACACATCACCTCTTATGCAGATGTATCTACTGTCGTTCTTGAGTGAGTGCTTGAAATGAGATAGAGATGCTCCCCAAGGATGAGAGTTTGTTTGAGTGCCTGAGAGTTTGTGAGCAAGACGGAGAGTTTGTGTTCGTGGCTCTGAATCTCTTTAATAGCCGTGAAGGGGGGATGAAATCGGGCAAAATAAGAGGAAATAAAGCAAGCAGAATAGTGTGATGGTGAACATGGATTATATCTATCTGTGAGATGCTCTGAGCTCTCTTTCATCTACGTGTCTAGCCTTGAGGTCAGACGGCTGTCTGAGACGCTGACCTCTCCATGTCCCGGGATTCTGAAGGAATGTTGTCTCCTTTCAATAATCATTTCCTCCAAGGCAGATGGAATTAATACATCCCAATGCAACATTTTACACAGCACTGCAGGACTCAGCAGCTGGTAACATTCTCACATAGACAGACAGCCATCCAGACAGAATAAAAATGTTTTTCACCCCTAAGGGGAAATTTTGTATAAAGCAGCTGTTTACAAGTGCAAAAACTGTGCATAACACAATGTTAAAGAGAATAGTTCGATTTGGATTTATATACACACTATATTGCCAAAAGTATTGGTACACCTCCTAATGAACAGGATTTACTACTTTAGTAATTTCCATGAGTACTAATCTTAATGTTTAAGCATATAATGATATTTAATTTTTAATGTTATTTTTTTAATTTTATAGCTAAAGTTTGGACAGGACCCTTTTTTATTCTGATATGACAATGCCTCTGTGTATGAGGCAAGGTTCATAGAGAAATGTGGAAGAACTTGACAGGTCTGCATAAAGACCTAATCCCAGATGAACACCTCTGGTGTGACTTTAAATGCAGAACTTGAGCCAAAAACCTATCACCAAACACCAATGACTTGTACATACACTATATGGACAAAAGTATTGGGACACCCCTTTCTTTAGAACAGAAAAAGGCACTTCCAAAACTTTAGCAATAAAGATAGAAGCATAATTCATGTTTTTAAAAATTAAATACATGAATTATGCTTGAAAATTGTATTTCCAATTTCCACTTCCTTCAGTTTTGGAAGTGTCTAAAATGACTGTGCCCATATGCACAAGTCATTGTTGTT
The DNA here is from genome assembly GCA_033026305.1 of Cirrhinus molitorella. Lineage (NCBI taxonomy): Eukaryota > Metazoa > Chordata > Actinopteri > Cypriniformes > Cyprinidae > Cirrhinus > Cirrhinus molitorella. The sequence continues at coordinate 14,599,121 of CM065125.1, read as the reverse complement.
TGGTCTGAGTTTTTGGCTAATCTGTTCACATATAGTGAGTGAGTGAGTGTGAGTGAGCGTATGTGTGTGTGTGTGTGTGTGTGTGTGTGTGTGTCTATATATATTTAGTCTCAAAAATATACATAGACAAAGATAACACTTTTCTCAGTGGACATTCAAACTGATTTTGTGATTATGGTTATAAGATCGACCTGAAGAATGAATGCTGGAATCACATGCAAATAATAGACTTGCTAAGGCGATCTCTCTCTCTCTCTCTCTCTCTCTCTCTCTCTCTCTCTCTCTCTCTCTCTCGCTCTCATAATACTCTACTCTACATAATACAATGAGCTTCAATGAAGCCACTAAATGTTCCTTCATTACTAGTTCTGAAGTGACATTTATACGAGTATAGTTAGTAATGGAGGTTTGGTCTCAGCTGTTAAACTGTCAAACTGAGATTTGAAGGAAGTGGTTTGCACAAAAGAGGGTTTTTAAAGACACTCTGTTGTTGTCTCTATTTTATTTACACATTTGTGCCGTCAAACTGTTGTATAAATGCAATATCAATATTACCTACTGACTTATATACAGCCATATCATATGGCTACTCATCACTTTCTGATTGTATCAATATGTATCCGATATAAAATAGGAATCATTGTAATAATGACCACTTAAAGAATAGTAATAATATCATGCCAATGAATGTGTGTTTATACAGCTACTTGAGTCTTAGGATGAGACTGAGGGGGGTGCATAAGACAAATTTTAAAAAGACATTATTCAATAATATGTAAATCAGTGAGCAGCCAAGATGAGCAATTCTGTGCAATCAAAATCTATTCATACTGATTATTTGCACTGACAAAGGTTAAAACTATTAATCACAACCAATGGACTCTACATCATCTCTTTTAAGAAAGGCAATGGTGTACTTCATTTTCAATTACAGTCTGTATGTGAATGTGTCAGACACATGTGACCTGTTGCCTGCTGACTGAGTGATCAGTGTTTTGCTCATCACTGTAATGGAGATGTGAAATTCTTTTAAATGTGCTTTTGTCCTGCAGCTGCCACAGCTCTATTTATAACCACAATCCTCTGTAATTAAAGACACAGCTCACCAAAGAATGAACATTCTTTCATTATTTACTCACTCTTACTGTATGCCTTTATGACTGTATGATATTTTTATTCAGTGGAAAACAAAATGACATGTTTTGAAAAACGTATACTGTTGTTTTTTTTTTGGGGGGGGGGGGGTCATTTACTTTTTTTTTGTTTCAGACTGTGTAAATATATAAGAAACAACAACAGAGTGTCTTTAAAACACTCTTTTGTCTGAACTACTTCCTTCCACCATGGATTCAAATCTCAAGTTGACAGCTGAGCCTAAGCCTCCATTACAAATTCAAAAATGGCACTTTAGCACTAAAAACTAATAAACCTAGAGTTGCTTCATTGAAAACTTGGCGGGTTCATGAGCGATGAACATCCGCTGTTGGCCTGGAGCTCAAATCTCTAAAAACAGCAAAGCAAATGTTCAAATAAACATCTTTATTAACAAACAAGTACATTCTCACCCAAAATGTCTTAAAACTACATTCCGTGACACTAAGACTGAATTATTTATAAAACTTTAGTGTCTCCCATAACACTCCTTGTGAGAAATACTGCAAGCGGAGTAATACAAATGGTGAAATGGTAGTTCTGAATTCACAAGAATATCACACACACTTCAGCCAATCAGATTTGAGGACCAGAATGATCTGTTGTATAAAAATGTTTTAGCCAATCAAATTACTTTATTGTCATTGCACATAGCACAACGAAATTCTGTCAGGTGAGTGGTGAGTCTTCCGCTATCTTTCAAAAGTTTAGGGTCAGTAAGATTTTTTACAAACAAATTAATAATTTTCTTATGCAGAGATGCATTCAGTTTTGTTAAAAAAGTATATTTTTAATGCAAAAAAAATTCAAACAGTGGTGTTAAGAAAGTAAATCTTCATTTTATCTTATTTGTAGAAGGGATTTTCAATGAGGCAATCTTGTATTATTGGTTGAGCATCAATGACTTCATATCACTATCTGGAGTGTATAATGATGATCATCATCATTATAATAACCCTTCATAAATATCACACATTTACCAATGCTTGCACTTTAAAATGAGCTGTACTGCACTTTGCTATATAATTTCTCTAAGTCTTCTTTCATCATATTCAGGGAGAGTATGAGAGGTGAATCCGGGGTTATTTCTATGGTTAATTTCGCTGTAAATTTCTTGAAGTGGAACGTAAAATCGCAAAGAGGACACAGCCTCTGATACTCGGCACCAAATGAGAAAGAATCACTTTTCTAAGAGTTAAATTATTAAGCAGTGCTGGTATAGAGGGCTTAAAGTGGTTTTCCCAGCTATTACAGACTTATTTAGTTCCCATCGGAAATAAAGAATATGGAGACACATGTCTAAACAGAATAATAAATCGCTCATTTGCTGACACATAATGAAATTCTAATAGAAGAACAGAACTTCCTATTAGGCTGATGAGACAGGAAGATTTCCACCACACATTCAGTTATAACTCATTTTGTTTGTTTGTTTGTTTGTTATTTGTTTTTTGACAGACAAAATTATGTACGTTTTGCACTGAAATACCACACACTAAACTGTTTAGTGAACTTGTCATTTAATGTTGTGCAGATAACAGACAGTTGTGTGTTAATGCTTCTCTCATTCTGGCAGCTCTACACAAAGTAAATAATTAGCAGCTTTGAAAAGTCCATTAACAAGCTTAACGAGCTTAACGAGGGCCTCTGTGGTTGAGTTCCACCATCCCACGGTTGCTAAGACTTAAAGCCTGTTTTCAGAAACAGGATTATTTAGAAACATTAGTATGAGGAGAACTGGCATGACTGAACCTAAAATGACTTAATAAAGTGAATCTCCCCTGTGGCAAAAATAATGGATTTAGACCGCAAGGTTGAACTTCGGTTCACAAGCCCCTGTGGCTGTTCCGCTTGTGGATTGAATGTGTGATTTTCTTGAGGATTTAGAGTGAGCAGTGCTAAGAAGCCTTTGTAAGGGACCTAGATGAATGTTGTATTGCTCTTTCAAGGCTTCATTGAAGTACAGAATGTACTTTTTCTGAGGTGTTTCTCCTAGAAAGGAGAAGTAAACGGGCACAAACAGAATAAAGGTTGACATACAAGATTATAGAGGTACAGCATTACATACTGGATAGCATAGCTGTCACACGTATATGGAGTGTTTTCACGTTGTGCCGTCAATCGGCCATATTGGTGGCAATGAATGTAAACAATGCCACTAAACCGAATGGAACTCAAAAATTTTGCTGAAAATTGTCAATTAGTGTAATGTTTTGGGCTGTAATAATTGGTTGGAATGGGAAAAACATTTGGAGTACTATAGACTGACAAAAGTTATAACAAATCAAGGAGAAGAGTGCAAAAAACTGTCCAAAAGACAAACATGAAATATTGCATTATTTAGCAGAACAACGTATTCAATAGCACATTAACTGTGCAATTCATGCTGTTGTTTACATCCAAGTATCTCCAATATTTCTGTGTTTTCTTCCTGTCAGGCCTGAGTTATCGAGTTAGTATCTCTAGCTGCGTCCCAATTCAAAGACCGCATCCTTCAGAGGATGGGCCAAACAACTTCATTCACTTTATTTTTAAGTTTCCCAGCAGCTCCATTTTCCCCAGAACTGTCCAAAAAAAAGAGAAAAAGAAAGACTTATGAAAATGATGAGTAATGCTTTACCTCTAAGCCACACTGGCAGAGTTTTTGTCCCCAGTAAATGAATGATCATATTCAGCCCTCAATTTAATAAATACAAGAACTTAAGCCTCAAACCACATGACAAATGTATCTATGTAGTGGTTCACATTTTTTAAGAAAGACCACTTACTTTTAACATTTGTTTCACTAGTTATTTGAGCAAAATAAAACACACTACTTACATTTATAAGTGTATGTGTCGGCTGCCAGAGAAGCATCACCCGCTATTTTGTTTGAATAAAAGTCCCGTAGTCATCGGTGTGCTGTGAATTCTGGGATAGAGTAGGCTGTGAAGGATACTTCTGTTGTATTCTTTATTTGTGGCTAAATGGAGGGCGCATTTGAAGTCGTGTTCGAATTGTGGCAGCCTTTGTCGCATCGCAGTGACACAATCGGCCTTCGAATGCAGCTTTCGGAGGATGCATCGTGAATTGGGATGGTCTTTATCGCGCCGGCGTGACACAATCGGCCATCAAATGCAGACTTCATAGGACCCAGCCATTGAATTGGGACAGCCTTCGTCACGCCGCCATGACACAATCTGCCTTCAAATACACACTTCGAAGGACTATGAAGGACTATAGTGTTTCTTGTTGATGTGTATTTGCTCCAGTGATTTCTTTGGATTATTAAAAGCGACTTTCTGAGATACTTTGAATTGTGTGTTCTGAGATACTTTGAATTGTGTGTGTTAATAAGAATGAAACAGTAGCCTGGGAATTTGCAGAAGGTGATGAGAAATATGAAAGTGTGAAATTGTTTTCATATGAATATGCCTATGTGTTGCCAGCTTAATAGCCATGATATCTTGGCACATCCGAGCACAGTTTATGGTTTAGCTGAGATCTCTTCTGTTATCTGGTAAGTTATAATGGGAAGTTTATTTAATATCACTGAATCAATATACATACCAACCTAACTAATTAGTACTGGATAAATTAGGTAGAAATAGCTCTTTAAAGGATCACTTCCAGAATAAAATTTACTCTCCCCCATGTCATCCAAGATGTTCATATCTTTGTTTCTTCAGTCGAAAACAAAGTTTTTGAGAAACATACCACGATTTTTCTCCATATTGTGGACTTGAATGGGGATTAATGGATTGAAAGTCCAAATTGCAGTTTCAAAAGTCAAAAAGAAGGAAGAGAAATGAGATGTATTTGATGTGAAATGCCCACTCAGTGGTGCCAAAAGGGTGTTTGTTTTTTTCCCATGGAACTGACCAATGATTTGGTATGTTTTATGTGACATTGTTTTTCTTTGTGTCACCGCAGTTCTTATGTGAAATGTCTATTGAGTGGTCCTATAACTCTGTGACGTTTTAAAATAACATACCATCTGGACTACACCTAAACCTACCCGATAGTATGAACAAAACTAAATGTGACGTAAAAAACGCAAGCATGCCGTTTTAGCTTTTTTTTTCCTGATCTGTCATCCTACAGCTTTTTCATCGCGAGTCATGCTTTTTATTGGATTCGTACCCAAGGATTCCGCATCCTAAGTCCAATTCCGTCCTGGCTGAGCTACCGAGCAAACTTGTTACATCAGAAACGTAAAACATATGGAGCTGTAATCATCTGTGTACAAAAAAAGTGTTGATTTCTGTTGGAAACTGCAGTGATATGTACTCATTGGTACGTATTTCACATCTTGCGGAAAATTTCTTACACGTTTGTTTTCGTCAGCATAAAACGCTGCTTAAAGTGAGCGTTAAATGATGGCAAAGGTAGTGTAAATGTTAAAATAGAGGATATTAGCAAGTACAATAAATACAATAAATAAAATTAAATGAAAGAATTTGCATTTTGGGACCAATATATCATGGTTCCCTAATTTTAAATAGATTTTATGTTAACTGAGAATCTCAATGAATAAATGTATAAATTCTTAGAAACTCAATTATCTCAGTTAATATGTATTTTTTAAATATACATTTTTAAATACTTAGGTGAATGAATTCTTTCAGAAATGCAAAATCCCGTGATGGTGTTGATTGATGATTGATCTGGGTAATGATCTGTGTGTGAGAGAGAAATCGATGCAGGTGTGGATAATGCAACTGTAATTGATATTAGGCTTTGTGTGATTGGATTAGTGCATTGGCGGTGTGAGAGGCTGTATTGATTATTCACAGCTCTGAATGATACACAAGTTAATAATCCTGTAAATTCCAATGAGAGAAGCATGCCAGCTACCACAAGATATCATAGACTAAAAAAAGGCAATAAACAGAGACACGGAAAGCTCATATCCAGTTTGAACTCGGTTGACTTTCAGAAGCAAAACTTTCCAATAAGCTGAAGAACAGAAACCATATATATACAAACAGGTAGGCATCATTTCAGGTTGTCATGGAGATGTACATCAGTATGCATCTCAGACATACAGTATGGGGGTATATACTGTAGACCTATATGCTACGGTAGAGGGATCATTGAACAGTGATTCAAAAACGTCTTACCAATCAAATTTTACGTTATCAGTCCTGCACAGAAGATTGTTTTCATCATATCTCTTTGCACCTAGTTTGTGATGGCGCGGTGTGGGATTTTAAGAAACACTCTGCAGCTGTTTTTCTGTCTCAGACTGAGTAGCTGTTCCCTTGAGAAATGACATCCCAAGGGACGTTCAAATGCAGTGTGAAACGTTACTTTAAACTTTTCAAAGCTGCCTATATAGACTGAAATTTAGCCACCATATGTGAGCTGATATGAAGCATATGGCAGCTGCTTCAAATTGAAGCAAGTAAATTGAAGGATACCTCATTTTAGCCTAAATTTAAGGCAGCATCACATGCCTCCTTTGAGGAATAAGTAATCCCGCTGTGTACTGCAGCAGGCTCAATTAAAACAAAACAAAACAAAAAAAGAACTATAAAGTTGATAGAGCTGAGAGGAATGTTCTTTATAAATGTAGCTGCTTTTATACATTTTTTTGCATTGTATTTTTAGTACTAATTGGTAATTATTTTGTTTATGTTTCATAAATGTTTTTTAGATTTTTAATTTTCTCATGTTACATTGATATTTGCAACAAAGATGTAGTCTTCTGAAATTTGTCTCAATAAACAAGGTAAAACATTTACGTCAGAAAGTTCAGAAACTGCAGGAAAATAACAATCTAAATCTGCTAAAATAAGACAATGTTTCCTGTGTTAATAAAGTGTTGACTAGCAACAAAATGAGTTTGTTTTGAGAAACTGAAAATTTGCTAATTTGCTAATTAATGTTTATGTTTGCATTTTTGCATCTGCAGAAGCACACTGTAGTTCTAGTGAGTTTCAATAGTCTGGCATTTTATAAATAGCCCAGTCAATGCCTGCCACTTTTCTTTTAACAAAGATGCTGTTGTTAGATATAAGGACGGACGGACGGATGGATGGATGGATGGATGGATGGATGGTTAGACAGACTCCCTTCGCTGGCAAACTTACAGTATCGTCTAAAGGCGTGAAAATTTGTCTGAAGCAGTAAAGCATGCATGTTGAGTCATTAAGGTCAGAATACATATTTATAGATTTCATCTGCTGGAGCTGAAGGTTCTTTTTTTTTTACAAAAAAAAATATCCGCAGTATTAAGTGTCTAAGTTTAAATCAACTCTCAAGAGAGTAAACTTTCAGAAAATGAGCTCTGAGGAACGATTAATGAGACTTCAAATGGCTGAAGTGCAAAAAAAGCATCTAAGGGTTGTTTATTAAAAAATGAAATGAAGAAAAAGATAAATTAACTTAATCATAATATATCGAAACTGCAACCATACTAAGTATATGAGAAAAGTAGAGATTTTAGTATTATTTAAAGATGTTCTTTGTATTGTATTTATTTTCTGATGATTTACTCAACCCCATGTCATCTAAGATGTTTTTTCGAAAATTCACGAAATTTTTAACTTGGAAGTGAACTTTCGTTGTCTATGTTTTAAATCCACATAGAGTGTCCTGGTCTGTGCAGCACAGTATCGTGCATCAGAACAGACTCCAGCAATCGGTGCAATCAGTGCAAAACCGATCAATTGGTCGACTTCTGAAACAGAGATTGTGGGTGTGTTAGACGTGTGTTATGGGAGGTTGTTGTCCAATAATGAGTCTATTGATTTGATTGACCTGCATTAGTGGATGTAAAAGAGGTTTAGGGTTTTATGATTAATTGGGGAGAAAATCACCTTGTGAGTTCAGAAAGAAACAGAGGAGGGGGGTAAAGACAGACTGAAAGAGACGTTTAATGGACTCGGGACATGATTATTGATTAGCTACCCTGCAGCTAAATTAATTTTTCCAATCTAGCATTAATTAACAGAAATTCCCCAGTGAGAGCAGCATGTGTAAGTGGAATGAAAGGGTCTCTGTACTGAACTGAGGATTTACACACACACTCACACAGAGATCTTTCTTCACAGGAGGTAAAAGAGTGGAAAACAGGAAAGACAGAAGAGGAAAAGAGTGGCAATATGTTTTGACGCATTATTAATTACTTACTGTTTTGCCTTTTTAAACACTTGTTGCGCCAATGCGCAAAAAATGAAAGTAAAAAATTAATTCAGTTGAATAAAATAAATGCTAAAAAAGCACCTAATAATATTTTAAAATATGCTAAACAAAATATTTTAAACATTTTCATTACTAAAAAGTCAAGAGTCATGCTTGTCACCATATTTTGAGAATGACCCTTGTTGATCGACGGAGCCTGAAAGTCTAAGTGATTCTCCAATAAACATTTCACTGTGAAAGAATGAAACCAAGACCAGTGACACTTACAAAACACACTTCACAGGTAGACACTAGACAGTACAGACAGAGTTACGGTGTCACTGAGAGTTCATCTCTGTCGCTGCAGCCCGGTTACGCCCCTCGCTGTGTTCGTCAATAGCTTTTAATTAGTGAGAGTGATTAGAATACGTCCGAGCGAGAAAGAGGGTGAAGCTTCTAATTTATCACTCTCGCATGCAGATCAATCACAGTGAGAGTGATTAGTGTTCCTGTCATCCTTCATTATTCTGCTGAGAATTTCTCATTAATCGATCACGTCCTCCCTAAAAACCCTCCACAAAAGAGGTCATATCTAACGCCCAGGACCCGACCCCACAGGGGAGGGAGAGTGGAGAGAAAGAAAAGGAAAAGAAGAAATGAGATAATCAGCATGTCTTTTGTATTTGAAATGAGATGTCACGTTCAGCTGCAATAAGCAGGATATTGAGTGATGTGTGTTCAGCTGAGCCTGTGACTCACTGCAGTCTCACATGCACAGGTGATCAATCTCTGAAACATCACTGATCACTAAACTCAAGCGCTTTAAGAGAAATAAGCTTTAAATGTCACCTGATTCCTAAATATCTGTCTCTGTCTATGTCTCTGTCTGTCTATCTATCTATCTATCTATCTAACTGTCTTTCTGTCTGTCTGTCTATCTGTCTGTCTGTCTGTCTGTCTGTCTATCTATCTACCTATCTATCTGTCTGTCTGTCTGTCTGTCTGTCTGTCTATCTATCTATCTATCTGTCTGTCTGTCTGTCTATCTATCATCACAATATCTATCTATCTATTTTCAATCATCTGTCTGTCTGTCTGTCTGTCTGTCTGTCTGTCTATCATCACAATATCTATCTATCTATCTATCTATCTATCTATCTATCTATCTATCTGTCTGTCTGTCTGTCTGTCTGTCTGTCATTACATTATCTATTTTCAATCATCTATCTGTCTGTCTGTCTGTCTGTCTGTCTGTCTGTCTGTCTGTCTATCAATCTATCTATCATCGCATTATCCATCTTCAATCATCTATCTAACTGTCTGTCTGTCTGTCTGTCTGTCTGTCTGTCTATCTATCTATCTATCTATCTATCTATCTATCTGTCTGTCTGTCTGTCTGTCTGTCTGTCATTACATTATCTATTTTCAATCATCTATCTGTCTGTCTGTCTATTTGTCTGTCTGTCTGTCTGTCTGTCATGCTATTGGTAAAAGTAGTTAAGTAGTTGAAGAAACACAAATATACAGGTATTCAATTATGTGAATTGTAATTTACATAAATTATATAATTTGAAAAACAATGTTTTATGAATGAACTGTGACAAATACAGTTAAAAAACACTTGTTTAATTCAATTAAAAACAGTAATGAACAATAACACTGAACAAAATTATACACTAATAAATATTAATAACAAAAAAAGATGCTAATGAAACTATTTGCAGTATATGAGACCTTGTAGGACAAACTGATTAAACAAAAACAATCAGACTTTCAACTAAAGTAGTAGTTGGTACTTTTAGTTACTTCCCAACACTGGACCTTAGTAAATGGAAACACTCTTGAAGTCTTAGAGAACATATCTCAGCAAGAGAAAACTAAAATAATGTTCTTTAATAAAGCGGGATAGTTTCTGATCTCTGGCAGCAAGTCCTTGTAGCTGTCTTATATTTTGTTCATATACACACAGAGCTGTTCTCATCTGGTCTGTTTCTCTACATCTCCAGGATGCTGCTCTCCGACAGCAAGAGGGAATTCTGGGTAGGTGAGAAATGCGGGTCTGATTGGATATTGATCCGGCTTGGAACATCATCGTGTGACAGCAAACAGCAAATACACTATGATACGTGTCTCTCTCTCTCTCTCTCTCTCTCTCTCTCTCTACACAGACACACACTCCCTGCTGCCTATCTAAAACGTGAGAGTCAAACACAATGGGAGTCTCTGATAAGTCCCAAAGCAGAAAATGTTGTCAGTGGAGCATCATTCGCAAATGTATTACTCACACTGTAACCTATGCCCAAAAAAACAATCCTTAACTTTTGATTTTATTTTAATCCATTCAGCCATAAATAAATCAGGGAACAGACAATGTTTTGAATAATTCTGAGTGATCAGGGCTGAGAGCACATATACTGTGTAGATCAATGCTGTTAGTGCTCATTGTTTCCTGATATTTCTCAGACAGGTGGAACTGACTGTCTGGGGAGGAGAGAGAGAAGCTTTATAAAGATCCTAATATTCCACCATTTCTTTGATTGGAGAGCTCTGTTGTGTAATGCTACCCCGCGGTATAGAGCAAAACTTGTTTTTTAGCCAGAGAAGCTTTTGGCAGCCTCACAGCTGTCTCAGCTGATCCTCCAAAAAAACACACACACACACACACACACACACACACAATTATTTTTGTTTTATTTTTTGCCATTTTATTGTTTAAAAATATATAGAGAGAGATTCCAGCACAGGTATAATCTGAATAGTCACCAAGTCAAGCCAAAAGCAACTTATGTCTGTACAACCTAATTTGATCAATGACAATCTGTTTCCGCCATAATTTTTCATCGATATGCATCAAATCCAGAAACTTTTAATAAGGAAAAGAAAGTAATAAAAGTATAAGGTGGTGTTTATACATGCCCAACTTATCTATTTTAAACAACATTGTTTACTTTTTAATTATTTATCATCAAAAACTGAAAAACCTATCAAATATATATATATATATATATATATATATATTTTTTTTTTTTTTTTTTTTTTGCAATTATAAAGCTTAATTTGAGTAATACAACTGTAAAATGTAAAATATTTAAATTAATTTAATTTAATTTAATCTAACTGTATCAGCACAATGTAGATACAGCATTGAGCATATGTGCTAACTGCTACCCTACTGCTCCAATACTCTTTTTAATGTGAACTCTAATGTAAGAAAACACAATCTTCTGGGAGAAACTATCCTATGCAGGTGTCTTCTATAGGTGATTTTAAGATATGAGAGACTTCCTGGCATGTGATCTTCACTGCTCCACAGGAGCTTCAGGCCGCAGGATTTCAGTTATCATCACAGACCAGGCTGAGCTAACAGGAACCTCACAAACACATGATAAAACTCAAAGAATTGATGAAACAAAATGTGTAGTATTCTTTAGCTTTTAGCATACCTAGAGGAAAATATGGTTTGAATCCTAGAGCTCAGACACAACAGAACAGCTCTCAGTATCTCAGAGCAGCCTGATATAGACTCAGAAAACTGTGTGAGAGAGAGAGACTCCTATATTTTACAGTACATCACTGTGGCAGTTCATAGTGTTGAATCACTGTAACCTTATGTGTATATTTATCTATCCATCCATCCATTGATCATTGTGGTTATCTATCTATTAGGGGTGATGGATTGGTACGTACCTCAGTTTTTAAAGGGATAGTTCCCCCAAAAATGAATATTACCCCATGATTTACTCACCCTCAAGCCTACCTAGGTGTGTATGACTTTTTTTCTTTCAGATGAATACAGCAGTTATATATAAAAATATTCTAGCTCTTGCAAGTTTTAAAATGGCAGTGAATGGCTGTTGAGATTTTGAAGCCCAATAAAGTGAATTCATTGATCAAAAATAGTGCAGTTTCTAAAGTTTTAAATATTGATATTTTTCTTACACAAACGCATTGATTCACTTCAGAAGGTCTTTATTAACCCTACGGAGCCATGTGGTACTTTTATGATGGATGGATGGATGGATGGATGGATGGATGCACTTTATTGGACTTCAAAATCTCAACAACCATTGACTTCCATTATAAAGCTTGGAAGAGCCAGGACATTTTTCAGTGTAACTCCCATTGTATTCATCTGAAAGAAGAAAGTCATACACAAAGGATGGCTTGAGGGTAATTTTCATTTTTGGATAAACTGTCCCTTTAAGTCACAGTTCTGTTTGTTTTCAGAAAAGCAGGGAGAATATATTTAAACACAATTGTTTTTTTTCCTCTCTTTTTTATTAAATAATAGTTTCCTCAACAAATTGTGATGTTCATTCATGCTTATTTCATGCTGTAAATAGTAGTAAAGAGAAAGGGATGATCGTGTTCAAAGAAATAATTGCACTCCATGCTGTAGTTTGAACTGAGGTACCTTCTGATCTGTAACAACACATCAAAAGGCACCAAAACAGATGTCAACTGTCTAAATTTGAAGAATGAAACTTTTGGGGGATTTAAACACTGTTTTCAACTAAAAACAAAAAGCTATGTTCACGGGTTTTGCAACTGCAAGTTTGTGTAAACTATAAAAATGCATATTTGTGAAAACGCTGACTCCATGCTTATTACATGTTCAGTCTATACAGGGCTGCCCTCGACTAAAGATTTTTCTGGTCCACTAGTAGTCATTTTTTTGTTGGCATTTTTCAATTTTTTCTTGACAGTACAGTGGAGATGAGACAGGAAGTGAGCGGGAGAGAGAGGCAGGGTGGGATCGGGAAAGGTCCACGAGGCGGGATTCAATCTCAAGACACCCGAGGCACAACGGCACCATATGTCGGCGCTGCCCACAAGGCTATTGGTGCCAACAACATTTTAATATTTTATTGATAAACTAGTGCTTTCTTTGTTTTCGGTTCAAGTTAAGACCGAGACAGCAGAAAGTGCATTGTGTTTGCTCTAATTTTTTTTTACAAAAGTGCAACGTTTGGTTGATATTGTGAGTGCACGCAAATAAATGTTGAGTCTTTACAGATTGGAAAGATGTATTTCTTCAATCTGTATGACCAAAAATGACAGACTTTTTTTAAAAGCAAGTGACTGCAACAATGCCTCCACCTGTCATGCAACAATTTTGCGAATGCATTGTGATTCTCTCTGGAATCGATTCTGGGCTTTGTTTTTAACAGCTGATGACGCACTAGGCTCATTTTCAACTGCACACTCAAATGCTCACAAAGAAGAAAAGTGGTTAAATATACTTGCGCCACGGCTTTTATCCTTTTTATGACACAACATTAATGTAAACACTGTGAACACTCCTGTAATTTGCTTCGAAATTTATAAATTATTTTTTTTAATTCAAGTGGTGTGTGTGTGTGTGTGTGTGTGTGTGTGTGTGTGATAAAATGGAAGCAATGAGAGTTTCGGCCAGCATGCAGTGCCATCTGCTGTTCAAAACTAAGCTCAGAATTGATTCCAGAGAGAATTGCGATGCATTCGAAAAATCGTAGTATCAATCCACAAACTGATTTATAATTTCACCCCTAGTCTATAGGTTTATGCACAAACAAATATTGTTTCTTTACAAAGTGATATCGCCAACTACTGGCCTGGCATGCATAATACAGCATTTTTAGTCATTAAAATTAAGGTATATCCAGCTAGGAGTTTTAACTAGGAGTTCTGGACATGCAGTAGTTAAAACAGTACTGTATTTGTTTGGTACACATACGTACCAAACCAGAAGACCCATACCAAATTGTTCAATATGAATACATGTACAGTTTCACCCCTGCAATCTGCCTGTCTATCTGCTTTCAAACCTGTCTCACCGATGTTCAAGAGTATTTTTGCTGAGATGTATGGTGACTCAATCTTTAATTAAACTTGGGCTGTCTTATGTGAGAGGACTCTTGAATTTCTTGATGAAAAGAAGGAGCCGAAGAAGATGAGCAGGCCATGTTGGGTCGGGTCAGAGATTTCCCACTGGCCATAACTTCATTAGAAAATAAAACGATCAGAGCAATAAAAGTGCTTTTTATTTCGAAAGAAGCTTTTATGCTAATCCAATAACTCTCTCAGGGTGCCTGTTGCCCACGGAGATGGGAGGATAGAGATGTGTTTCCATAGCAAATGAAAGGCATTCACGTACACACTCGTTTGTTGCCTTGGTATTATTCTCAACTCACAGCCCGGAGCAAGTTTTGGGCCCAAACTTACTGTGCGTCAGCATGCAATATATAAACTCCCCCAATTGCTCTCTCATTTGCCCAGCAGTGCTGTGTGTGTGAGTTAACGGTGCTCTGAGGAAGAGCTTCGTCCTGATCTCTGCTGTGCTGTTATTAGGAGAACATTGATCTGAGGCCCTTGCCACCACTTCCTGCTGATATTATCCTTTCCCAGAATCAGAGAACAATTGTTTGTGTGTGACTGTGTGTTTGATGGTGAAGGGTGTGGTGACATTTTGCCTGTCCTCAAATGCTGTTCTACAGCTAATGCAATCAACATTCAATTATAGTGCTCCATTCTATCAAACGGGAGCTTTTTAAGATTTTTGGAAATGTATTGTTTTTGTTTTTTGAGATGTACTTTTATGAAAGAGTTGAAACATTCTGTTTATAGCTTTAAATATATATATTGGGATATTTTTGGAGATACTTTTGATGGGGGAATAAAGGTGATATCAAGTATTATTTACAAAACACTATTTAGAATGTTAAAGGGTTAGTTCACCCAAAAATGAAAATTCTGTCGTTAATTACTTACCCTCATGTCGTTCCAAACCTGTAAGACCTTCGCTCATCTTCAGAACACAAATTAAGATATTTTTTATTAAGTCTGATAGCTTTCTAACCCTGTATAGACAGCAACGCAACTACCACGTTCAAAGCACAGGAAAGTAGTAAGGACATTGTTAAAATAGTCCATGTGATATCAGTGGTTCAACCTTAGTTTTATTTAGCTTCGAGAATATTTTTTGTTTTCAAAGAAAACAAATATAATGATTTTATTGAACAATTTCTTCTCTTCCGTGTCAGTCTTCGATACGCGTTCACAAAAGTACCACAACGCATAAGAAGAAATTGCTGAATAAAGTCATTTTTGTTTTCTTTGAGTACAAAAAGTATTCTCATAGCTTTAAAAATTAAGGTTGAACCACTGATGTCACATGGACTATTTTAACAATTTCCTTTCTACCTTTCTGGGCCTTAAACATGTATGTTTTTTTGCCGTCTAAGCAGAGTCAGAAAGCTCTCGGATATTTTATCCAAAATATTTTAATTTGTGTTCCAAAGATGAACGAAGGTCCTACAGATTTTGAACAATATGAGGTTATAAGTTATTACTGACAGAATTTTCATTTTTTGGGTGATCTATCCCTACAAATAAGAGCAGAACTTGTCTATGTTTGTAATTTTCTCTTCATCATTTGATTTTAATTTAAAGTTATTTTTATGTAGTGTAAAATTTAGATTTTTCAAAACAGATTATTGGAATATATTTTACAAAAAAAAGTAATATTTCAGTATTTGGACTAAAATAATAATGTTTAATTTAATGTGTTGCTTGCTGTTTCTTTGAAAGTTACTAGCAATTTCTGAGTGAAAATTGTTTCAACACTAATATTTTTAGTGTGTTTAGGCAAATTAGCATGATATGGATGGGATCATCAAAAGTCAGATTTGAATTAGAAACAAAATAATGTTTTTTAATGAGTGCTGTTTAAACGATTAATCGCGATTAATCACATCCCATTTTTGTTTATATAATATATGTGTGTGTGTACTGTGTATGTTTATTATGTATATATAAAGGGACACACATACAGTATATATTTAAAAAAAAATACATGTATATATTTATATTCATATCATTTATTTTATATATTAAAATATATTTAATATGCAAACACAACACATTTTTCTTAAATATATACATGTATTTGTGTATTTATATATACATAATACATTACACAGTGCAAATACATATATTATGTACACAAAAACTTTTATTTTTTATGTGATTAATCATTGCCCAGCATTATTTTAAATAAATATGATTGAGATTGTGAATGGGAAATCTAGCCTTATTTGATATATATATATATATATATACACAACATGATTTCTTTGACTGCTAATATGGACATGAAAAATGCAATCCTTCATAAAATATTTCACAAATGATCTGATCCTGAAATTGTTTTTTAATAAAATAAGTTTTATAATTCATTTTGAATTGATCTGTTTGGGTCTCTAAACCATTTTATAACATGTTTGTGTTGTTGAGAACACAAATGATACTTATTCTGATCATTCTGTCTTAGTCTGATCATTCTACTTCAAGCCACGTCAAGTCATCCATAATTCTATAACACTTTATACAATACAAACTGGGTCAAAAGAGCTTCACAATGATAAACACTAAAAAAACAGAATCAGTTATGGAAACTCAATTATGTAAACAGGTCAGTTTCTGCTGTAAAAGACAACAGTGTCATTATTTAGCTCAAGTCAGTTCAGTGATATTTGTGTTCAGATAGAGCTGCATGATGAATAGTATTTTATTCTTAGTCACGTTTTCTGCCTCTCTAGATTTATTAAGCATAATCGCTTGTGATATTTGCCCACTGAATGTTTATCCTGTTTTTTTAACTTGCCATTTGCATTGTCTTACTTTGGTAACAAGCCTCAACAAGCGTTCACAGTTGTGATTGCCAGATGTCAAGAGCTCAAATCCCCCATTTAGAGCTACCTTCAACAGTGAAGTGGCTCCTTCTGTGGGATGCTTTAAAGAATGTATTAAAAAAGAAAATAATAAAAAAAAGAGTGCGGCTAGCTATTTTAAGAGATGGTTAAGGCTCACAAGAAATCTTTGAAGTGGTACCATCACCAAGAGAATTATGCTTTAAAATCTGCTGATGGAAAAAAAAAAACTTAATTAATTTAATATTACTTTATTTGGGACAATAGGAAACTTCCTTGACTCTTCTAAGGTCTTACTGTATACTACTGGTTCTCAACTGATTTTAGTAGTGAATATTAAGAAGAAAAAAAACTTTTATAAAACTTTACAACAAAATAATAGGTCAGTAACACATTTAAATTTAAATCTACCCAAAATAAAACATTGAATACAACTTGTTTAAGCCACAGATAGAACTGTAGTGGTCAGTATGAAGTCATTCATTTCTCTCATCTCATTTCTCTCTCTGTCTCTATTTCTAGAATTCAGCTCTTTCTCTCATGGGTGAGGGAAATTACTCTGCTAATCTACTCTCATAAATTACTTTCCTGATCTAATTAATATTTCACAGGCGAGATCAGCCTGACATCGCACCTTTATCAAACATTAATTATTTAATTGACTGTTAAGGAGAGATGAATGGGGAGTAATTAGCCAACAGACTTGAGAGACCCCCCATAGAGTGATCTAAGTAGCCCTCACTAACCTGCACAAGCTAATGAGCCCATGCTAACCTCCGCTAGCTAACGAGCCCTCGCTTGCGGCTCTCCGACAATCTGAGAAAAGGTCCACTGTTTGCAGTTACAGCTGACTGTGTCCCTCATTTTCATTAGCTTTCTGTTGAGGGTACTTGCACCGTCAGTGCTTGGGCCCTTATTACCAAAGCCGTCTGTGTTTACAAAGGGACTCCTAGGCCCCGATCACACCGAACGCACTTTTTATGTCTGAAAACGCAAGGTGCACAGCACTGCCTTTTTTTTTGGTGACTTTAAAAAAAAAAAAAAAAACAGTGTGCAGCGTTTTTTATGTTGCTAGGAAACCATCAAAACATTCGATTGGACAATGGAAAAAAATGTGATGACATCGAGCGCTTTTCTGCACAGAGTTGCTTTTTTTTTCAACTTCAGGCACTCAAAAACACGAGACGCAGCAGGCGGTTAAAACGCGAGATGCCGGGGGTGCATAAACAGCGCACAGAGCGCTCACTGCCAACCGAAAAAAATTCAACAAAAAGCGATTCGCACTGCACAAAACGTGTTCTGTCTGATCGGGGCTTAGTTTAGCAAATTTTTTGTTCTTCTCAAGATTGTAGCTTTAAAATGTTTCTGTTTGGAATCCCCCAATACCTTTGAAATCCTCTTTTGCTGCTCTTTAGCGTCACAGTGATGGGGTTGTCCTGCTGTCATGCTAACTCACTTAAGCTGGAACAGATGCAGAACAGTTTAGAAACAGACGTTTACTCAGTCAGTCACAGAGGAGTCTTTAACACACACACAAGTGTTTACTTAGCCGTAAAAATCAGGACATGTATTGCTTTTAAAACTAATAATAATCATACTTACCACACCTAACCCTAACTGTATACCATTATTATATAGTTTATATTAGACATTAAATATAATGGTATATATTAGACATATATTATAT
Organism: Cirrhinus molitorella; assembly: GCA_033026305.1. NCBI lineage: Eukaryota > Metazoa > Chordata > Actinopteri > Cypriniformes > Cyprinidae > Cirrhinus > Cirrhinus molitorella. The sequence goes on along the minus strand of CM065125.1, from coordinate 14,580,485 downwards.
GTGTTAACAAGAAAGAAAATGTATTATATGAAACATTCAAAGTATTATGCTGATTAAATTATTTGTATTATAAATAAAAAATTATAAAAAAAAAAAAAAGAAAAATTGTGTGTGTGTGTGTGTGTGTGTGTGTGTGTGTGTGTGTTTATAAGTAGATTTACTTGTTATTTATTTACTTTTTTCAAAATAAAAAAGCTTCAGGATTTTGAAAATAAAAACAAAGAAAAGTCATTATATGAAACATTCAGAGTATTATGCTGATGGAATTATTTGTATCATAAATGAAAATAATGAAAATAAGAAATATTCATTTTAAACTGAAAATAAATAAAAGGTTTTAGGGTTTTGGAAATAAAAAGGTAAAGTCATTTTATGAAAGCATTATGCTGATAAAATTGTTTGTACCATAAATAAAAATATTAAAAATGAAAAATATAATATAATAATATTGTGTGTGTGTGTGTGTGTGTGTGTGTGTGTGTGTGTGTGTGTGTGTGTGTGTGTGTGTGTGTGTAATGTTTGTATGTTATACTTTATTTACTTATTTATTTTTGTTTATTTATTTTAATATATTTATTTTAAAAATGAAAAGAAAAAAGCTTCAGGATTTTGAAAATAAAAACAAAGAAAAGTCATTACATGAAACATTTGGTATTATGCTGATGGAATTATTTGTATCAAAAATGAAAATAATGTGAATAAGAAATATATAAATAAATATATATTATAATTAATACATAATATATATATTTTAGAATATATATGCTACTTTAAAGTATTTTTTACTTTGTTTATGTATTTAAACTGCAAATAAATAAAAGTCATTATATGAAACATTCAAAGTATTATGCTGATGGAATTTATTTATTTATTTAAACTGAAAATAAATAAAAGGCTTTAGAGTTTTAAAAATAAAAAAGACTTAATATTCATATTCATATTCATATATATATATATATATATATATATATATATATATATATATATATATATATATATATGCTAAAAATGCAGTTTAATGTTTGTATGTTATATGTTGTTTATTTTTGTGTGAGAAGGCATTCCTTTAGCGATACCAGTTTGTATTTTTTTACTTTGTTTGTTTGTTTATGTATTTAAACTGCAAATAAATAAAAGTCATTATATGAAACATTCAAAGTATTATGCTGATGGAATTATTTTTATATAATGAAAATAAATGGAATATTATTATAATTTGAAAATAATGGAAATAAGAAATATATAAATAACAAAAATATATTATAATTAATATATTATATATCTTTTTTAATATATATGCTATTTTAAAGTTTGTATTTGTACTTTGTTTGTTTATTTATTTATTTAAACTGAAAATAAATAAAAGGCTTTAGAGTTTTAAAAATAAAAAAGACTTAATATTCATATTCATATATATATGCTAAAAATGCAGTTTAATGTTTGTGTGTTATACGTTATTTATTTTTGTGTGAGAAGTCATTCCTGTAGCGATACCAGTAGAATTTCTCACGGTTCTCAACCAATCAGATTTCAGAACCAGAAAGAACTGTTGTATAAATAAATATATACATATATATATATATATATGCCATTTAAAAGTTTATATTTTTACTTAATTTATTTTATTTAAAAAGAAACAAAAGGCTTTAAGATTTTGAAAATAAAACAAAGAAGAGTCATTACATGAAATATTAAAAGTATTATATTGATTAAATTATTTGTATCATAAATAAAAATAATAGAAATCAGAATCAGAATAAATCATATATCAGAAATATATAAATAATAAACATATAATAATTAATAGATTATGTATTATGTGTAACATCTTTCTTACTCTTTATATGTATTATATTTTAATTTTTCACTTTATTTATTTATTCATTTATTGAAACTGAAAAGAAACAAAAGGTTTTAGGATTTTAAAAAAAGAAAAGTCATTTTATGAAATATTCAAAGTATTATGCTAATGAAATTATTATTTATCATAAATAAAAAATAATGGAAAATATAAATATATAAATAATAATTTTATATTATAATTAATTTACTTTATTATTTATTGATTGATTTGTTAAAAAAATATATATTATGCTGATTAAATTATTTGCATCAGAAATCAGAATATTAATCTGAATAAATCAAATATCAAAAATATCTAAATATTTATATAGATTTTATTTATATTAAGATGTATTTATTTATTGATTGATTTATTGAAGGCATCCCCGTGGAGAATGCAATAAAATCAATCATAGAGAGAAAATATAAAAAAATTGAAGTGACCTTATGCAAATTTTAAAGTGACCTTTATATAACAAAAAGAAAGAAAAAACTACCTAGTAAAAATTAGTTTAATGTTAATAAAACTTAACTCCTTGGAAAACTGATGCATGCAAAACAAAATGTCGAGGCTATATGCTGCTCACACAATATCTAGCATTTCTTTCTGATAATACTATTATAAAGACAGAAATGGATGGAAGAGAGCCTCCGGTGAGTGGTGGTTAATATTGCAGACCTCTGAGGCCACAGATAGCACTTTAAACAACGGCTTGACATCCGAGACCTCCCCACACATCACTCTCACACACTGATGTGCAGACGGGACACAGGACACTGTCACAAAAACACACAAGAGACAGAGAAAACTAGAGAGTGAAGGGTGCGATAAAGACAGAAAACCTCTGTTATCAACTTATGCTTTTACTGTACATTAAGGCCTGTGTGATACAAATCCACTGCATACCTGTAAACAAGTCTTCATTTGACAAACCAAATTAATATCAACCTACTGCATCAATGAAGGTGTAAATATGGCCTGGATGTATAGAAACGGTCATAAAGTTACACACATGCAGCCATGGTTTTATTATGTAGATGAATTTAGACACCAGGCTTTCGAGCTGAACACTCCAGCTGAGAGTTTCCCTTAAATAAAACGCCATCTATTATTATTCATTATCCCTGGAATATGTTTTTGAGTCATGAGAAGCCATTTTATCAATGTCAGACAGAAACCCTCTTGCATGCTTTATTTTTTATTTATTTATTTTTTATTCAATTACATACGCTCTCCCTCTCATTCAAAGGTCAATTTAGCTGTCTCTTTTTAGCCCAGTGATCTCCCTCTCCCTTTCTGTCTCACACACAGGGGTTAATTTCCTGCTCTCACCTGTCTGTCTCTGTGGGGCTGCAATAATGCCCCTGTCCACTTATCTTAATTACGTGTCAGTGAGCGTATCTGTGTGACAGTGAGGAGTGTGTTTGTGAGTTTATATGTGTGTGTGCACACACTCAGGTGCAATTGTGTGTTGCATTTATTGAATTTGGGACCTTTAATCTCCTCATCAGGATGGACTCAGAGTCTGTCAGGACCACTGTCGGAGAGAAGACCATTCTCTCTCTCACTCTTTCTTTCTCTGTCTGCCTGTAAAGAAAGTCTTGCTGGCTCTGACAGCTTTAAAACTTTATTTGAAAATCATTTGAACTAAAATGGAGTTCTAAATTGATCAAATTGTTCAAATGTAAAGCTGTGTTTATGGCTGAGAGACATCACAATGTTGATCGTTTTTCCTCTCTCGTCTTTGGAAAGCACATGACATGTACAACGGAACAAATATATTGAATAAATATAAAACGGTAGGGAAAAATATATATATTTCAATACTTTCTCTCACAATTATAACGTTGGGTTATTATCAAAATCACTTTTGTATACGAGATTCGTGATCATACTCTGTGTATACTACAAAGTCAAAAGTTTACATACCCCTTGCAGAATCTGCAAAATGTTAATTATTTTACCAAAATAAGAGAGATCATATAAAAGCATGTTATTTTTTATTTAGTACTGACCTGAATAAGATATTTCACATAAAAGACGTTCACATATAGTCCACAAGAGAAAATAATAGTTGAATTTATAAAAAATGACCCTGTTCAAAAGTTTACATACATTTGATTTATAATACTATGTTCTTACCTAAATGACCCACAGCTTTTTTTTTTTTTTTTTGGTTTAGTGATAGTTGTTCATGAGTCTCTTGTTTGTCCTGAGCAGTTAAACTGTCGGCTGTTCTTCAGAAAAATCCTTCAGGTCCCATAAATTCTTTGGGTTTTTAGCATTTTGTGTATTTGAACCCTTTACAACAATAACTGTATGATTTTGAAATCCATCCTGTCACACTGAGGACATCTGAGAGACTAATATGCAAGAGCCAGGGGGTGAAAACTTTTTGAATTTGAAGATCAGGGTAAATTTTACTTATTTTGTCTTCTGGGAAACATGAAAAAAAGAAATACGATATTTAGGCAAATTAAGAAAAATGTACACATCTTTATTCTGTTCAAAAGTTTACACCCCTGGATCTTGATGCATAGTTTTTCCTTCTGGAGCATCAGTGAGCGTTTGAACCTTCTGTAATAGTTGCATATGAGTCCCTCAGTTGTTCTCAGTGCGAAAAGATGGGTCTCAAAATCATACAGTCATTGTTGGAAAGGGTTCAAATTCGCTAAAATGCTGAAAAACGAAAGAATTTGTGGGACCTGAAGGATTTTTCTGAAGAACAGCAGGCAGTTTAACTGTTCAGGACAAACAAGGGACTCGTGAACAACTATCACTAAACAAAAAACACAGCTAGGGATCATTCAGATAACAACACAGTATGAAGAATAAAGTGTATGTAAACTTTTGAACAGGGTAATTTTTCATAAATTCAAGTATTATTTTCTCTTGTGGACTATATGTAAACATTGTTTATGTGAAACATCTTATTCAGGTGAGTATTAAATAAAAAATAGCATGCATTTTTCATAATCCTTCTTATTTTGGTAAAATAATTAACATCCTGCAGATTCTCCAAGGTGTATGTAAACTTTTGAACTCAACTGTAGTAATGTAACAGGCTTCCGCTAGCAAGCGGCTAACCATGTCCCTTTAGTGGCTCTGTAGAACATGTTATTCATTTTCCGTGGCTTTTCGAATTCAGATTCACGCTTCGGGCACACCCAGACCCTCGTTTGCATATAAAAATGGCCATCAGTTTTAGTTTGTTATAATGCTGAATCCCTGATCTTATAATCTTGAAGGCAGAATATGTTGATGATTTATTGTTCTTTGGCTTTTCGGGACTCAACATCCATCTGACAAGACTTTCTGCTCTAATCCCTCTAATCTCGTCTAATCTAATCTATTCTAATCTAATCCTGCAGGTCTGCAATCAAAACCCTGACCTCGTCTGACCTTTACCAGCTTTCACTGGAAGTAGTTTTCTCTGGCATTTAGTTGTATAATGGGAAAGCCAAAATCAGCACTCAAAGGAATTTCACTTTCTGCAGTTTTAGGCAGATTGGAAAACAATTGATGTTGTGGGAGACTGCAAATCTTATTCTTTTTGGCCTAAAGACATATGTTTTAGGGAGAAAAACTAATGTCTTAGTGTGCAAAAGCAGCTCAGAATGTTGTATTTGTCAATATGACTCAATTACACTAAAACTTGTATGGAAGGTTAGTCATATATAAGATTGTGATACAAGTTATATATAAGTTTAAGATTTGATTCCATTTCATATATGGCAACCCTAGATGGAATTTAATTGGAATAGTTTAGATGGAATAGTTAATAAGATGAACTATAATATAATGTATGAAATTACATTCATAAGTGTCTAAATGTATTCAAATATGCTTTGGGACTTTTTTTAGTATGTTTATAGTTCATCAGAGGCATAAATAATTTTCTTGGGTCAGTGTGTTCTTTGGTTTCACTGAATCTGTTTTAGGGAGGTTTTTATGCAAAAGTGAATGAATCAGCATTTTGTCAATAAGTGAATGCTGATTGTATGATATCTTCACATGCCATATGGCAAAAATGGCAAATTTGCCCTTTGTCCTTTTTTTTTTTTACAAGTCCTACCAGGCTATTTATCTGGCTTTGTCCACTAGAGGGGGCTGGTTGCAAACAAGTAGATTCATCTGTTTTTGTCTGGGTTGACAGTCAGTACATCAAATCATACCCAGAAATGGTCTGGATAGATAATTGTTTGCATTTAATAATTTAAAGACATTTATCTTCACATACTCACTTCACAAGTTTGATTAATTCTATTCAACATACATTTGCATGCATCTTATTAATAGCCACTTAAATAGTTCACCCAAAAATGAAAATTCCTGTCATTCCAAACCTGTAACACCTTCAGATCACAAATATTTTTGATTAAATCCAAAAGCTTTCTGACTCTGCATCGACAGCAACAAAACTGACATGCTCAAGGCCAAGAAAGGTATAAGTAAACTATCCCTTTAAGTGTATTAAAGTGAGTACACTTTAATGACAACGTTTTATTTATGGTTTCAAATAACCTCAAAAAGACTGTGACAAACTTTGCGTGGAGATGTAGGCCTACTCATTAAATCTTCAGCAAAGAATTTCAAAAGGTGAAATTGAAACCACCGATTTTTTCCATATACCAAATTATAGAGAGAGTCAGTGTTGTTTAGTTGAAAAATGAATCATCATTTCTCGGATCTGCACCTGGTGTGAACATCTGATGCTGAGTAATGAGCCTGAAGCTGCCAGTCGGACAGGAAGAAACCCAGCAGCTAAGAGACAGTTCAAGCAATATCCAGAGCTGACAGAAAAACAGCGTCAGAATCTAAACATCTGTTTACTTGCTGTCATTCAACTGCAACCAAACAATGAGTTTAAAAGATAGGCTTTTAAATTTTTATATTTGAAAAGCAAATCAAATGTTTTCTAAATAATATTTTTATAAAATAAATAATAAATAATGCTAAATTATTGATTACTATTGATTTTCCAAGAATATCCTACTAGATCTAAAATCACAAATTTACATTTGATGGCCATAAATTAAGTTTACTCTGCTACATTTTATTAACCGTATGTGGAATTGGATTTTATCATTGTGTAATTATAGCTTACTGTATTTATCAATCATTCAGAGTGCTGGGTAAATGATTACATGTAATCTAGATTACATAATCAGAATTCAAAAATGTAGTACTTGTAATCATTTGTAATCAGATTACATTGTTACTTTTTATGGATTACAACATTACAATCACACAATGGCAGAAAATGATTCAGAATTTATTGATATTCCCTAATTCGTCTTTTTAAATTTTCCTTTCTAAAAAATTCTACTGTGTGCCATATTGTTTAGTTTTGAGTATTCACAATATAGAATGGCCATGTAAATATCATGTAAATTAATTTGCAATGCATGCTTCTGAATTTGAGGACAAAAACATCTCTTAGTCAGTTACACCATTAATGAGATGAATAATCATACAAGTTATTAAACTGCCAAATTATAACTGACAAAAATATTTAGAACCTGGAACACTTTGACAAAGTCATTGCTGTTTCCATGTTTTTCCCAAATGTTTTATGACTTTTTAATGATTCCCAAACTTTTTTATTAGTCAAACCCCTTTCACCTAAAATATTTACTTGAAGAGATTTAAAAATTAAAATAATAATAATAATTATAATAATAATAATAATAACAACAACAACATTCACATGCTCACAGTTCTCTGATGCTGATTAATGGTCACGTGGAGGTAAACAAAATATTTCACATTTTTATGTTTTAATTGATTATTAGCTTTTCATCAACTCATGTGAAATGGGAATTTTATCATGTAATTTGTAATCAGTAACATACTACACTTTGTAAGTAATCTTTCCAGCACTGGTTGTACATTTGAACATCAATTTCATTCAAAGACTGTGTAACTCCTGATCTCCACTAGATGTCATCATAGTAACATAAAACCACAGGCCTGGCATTCTGGCACTGCTTAGTCCGGATTTCCTATCGGAACGGACCATTCTTGGATCACAGTTCTCCTTAGCATCCTGTGACATCTCTTCCAATACTTTGTCAACTCTGATTCCTTTAGAGCATGATAACTTTAATTCAATTAATTCACATGAACTCATTTCTGACTCCGTCTAATTTTAAGTAAGGGGTAAATACGGCTTGTATATTTAAGGGTCGAGGCTGTACTAGTGTAACAGATGCTTATTCAGGTGTTTCTTGATTTTTGTCAGTCGCTGGATTGGAGTTTGGAAGATTATTTAACCATTTACAGATATGTAAATATGGTGGCCTATGAACCAGAGAGATTAGAGTTCTGCTTTATCACAATTATGAAATGATATGATCAGAAGACTGAGGTCATTTTCTTGCTACTGTCACCTTTTGGCTTGGTTAGTTGGGGACACTTAATATTTGGCAATATTATTGACTTGACTGCGCAGACACTACTGGAGGAGAACTGAACTGAAATGAACTGGATGATAATATCACTGAATCAATGATAAACTGGCTTAAACTGGAAAATTGACTGTTTACTATTGTGCTCTTTTTAAAGCTGCTTTACAGCAAAATTAATCAATTTGTTTGTATTTTTTAAATACTATTCTCCTGTTTAACACTGCTTTGACACAATCTGTATTACACAAAGTGCTATATAAATATACGTGTCTTTACATGAGGATTTTTTTTTTTTTCAGTTTTTGCCCAAACTGAGCAAAAATGTGCAGTTTGGTGCAGCTGCTGATATTTATATGGCCAGTAGGGTGACACTCTGATAATAATGTAAATGTAATTCATAAAGTGTAATGTAAATCATAATATTATATCAGTATAACAAACTACTTACATCATGTGTCACTCTACACTGCCATTCAAAGGTTTGGGATCAGTCTTTTTTTAATGTTTCTTATGCTCATCAAGGCTGTGTTTGTTTGATCCAAAATACAGAAGAAAAATAATAATATTGTGAAATAATATTACAATGTAAAATAATGTTTATCTGTTTCAATATACATTAAAATTTAATTTATTCCTGTGATCAAAGCTGAATTTTCAGCATCATTACTCCTGTATTCAGTGTCACATGATCCTTCAGAAATCATTCTAACATGCTGATTTATTATTAATGTTGGAAACAACTGTGCTGCTTTTTTTTTTTTTTTTTTTTTTTTTTTGGTAACATGTAATACTTTTTTTAAAGTTCTTTAATAAATAAAAGGTTAAAAAGAACAGCATTTATTTAAAATAGAAATCTTTTCTAGCAATATACACTACCGTACAAAAGTTTGAGGTCAGTCAATTTTTATTCTTTCTTTATTTTACAGAAATTAATACTTTTATTCAGCAAGGATGTGTTACATTGATATAAAGTGATAGTAAAGACTTATATTGTCAAAAAAGATTTATATTTTGAATAAATGTTTTTTAACTTTTTATCCATCAAAGACTCCTGGAAAAGCATCACAGGTTTCCAACATAAATATGTCAACATAGATCATTCTAATAATAATAATCGGCATATTAAATGATTACTATGAAAGATAATGAAGTATCATGTGACACTTAAGACTGGAGTAATGGCTGATGAAAATTCACATTTGCATCACAAGAATAAATTATATTTTAAAGTATATTAAAATAGAAACCATTCTTTTATTTTGTAATAACATTTTGCAATATTATTGATTTTTTTCTGTATTTTTGATCAAATAACACAGCCTTGATTAGTAAGAGACGTCTTTTAAAAAACAAGTCTTACCGATGCCTAACCTTTGAATGACAGTGTGTATCTACAATAATACAAGCAAGTCTTAGTAAGCTGATATAATATTTAAATGCTTAGTTTTATGATATAATATATATCATAATATATAATGCAATTCAATACAATGATTGAGAGATGTACAAAAAAAATGACATTCCTCAATAGCCTGATGTATCATATTTGATATTCACATTTAAACATTATTTTTGTAAATAAATAAACTAAGTAATTAATCAATTTCTTGATTGATTGATTGATTAATTGTATGAATAATCAAGTAAACCTTTGTTGCTTCATCCCAGTAATTAGTCAACTTGAAACATTACTAACAATATATAAGTTATTCTTAAAGTTATACTTTATATAAAAAAGATTTCAAAGCAAAAAGACAGATGAACCATGGCCTGAAGGTGGACATTCTTAGAATGATACTAAAATTCCTTTCTTTAAAAAAAGTATAAACTGTAAATCAGATTGTGCACAACAGGTTTTTCAGCAAAATGCTGATCTTGTAGATAATTTAGAGGCCTTTAAAATGTGTGTATCTTAAAAGATTTGTAAAGATTTTCAAGGGAAGATCCAACTATTATATTCACTACATTTTAAGTCATATGAGCTACTTTAATGGTGCTTTAATGGTGTTTTCATACTTGACAAACGATGTCACTATAAACTTCATAAAATGCAGCTTTCTTTCACTCCATACAATTAGTTTAGTTACACTGGGTAAAACAGAAAATTGCTGACTGATAAACTGATTCTCATTTCGCAAGCTGATTGTGCTTGTCAACGTATTGGAAAATATGCAGCACTGTTGCTATAATTAGTATATTAGCATCTCACTTACTATGTCATGCACTGTTCCACCAAGAGTACAGACACAACACCTCACATACACACACACATAGAAACCAACTCCAGCCTGTTGGTTCTGGTTGAAACTTCCCACACCAGGAGTAACATTGCAAGCATGAACACTCAAGCACATGCACATACAAATTCATTAGAAATACACCAAATAACATGTTCGCATCTATATAATAGAATTTTTTTGGATTATAGGTAATTTATAACATTGCAGTCTTGACAGAGTCCAGAGGTCAGTCTTCAAAAGCTCATTTACACCATGATCAAATCATGCACGTCTAAGCAATTCAAGACCCCTGTTATCTCTTCATGTTTAACTAGATATACACACTCACAAACACATTGTGAAAGGTCAAAGCCAGTGGCTAAGATCTCTCATTTCCTTCACAAGCTTTTTGAAAAGCCACCACCCCCTAAACTTTCAAATCCCTGCCTTAAATCAGACACAGATGGCCACACACCCATCTCCTCTCCACCAACCACAGCAGAGCCAGGATGCGGCTCCACCTCCCAATGTACAGAGAAAGCTGAGGGGTGACAGGGTGCATGCGGAGATGAAACAGCCCTTCTGTGCTGTAAATGCGACATGCATGATGGTCATAACAAACATGCGCACCTATACACACATGACGGGGATCAGCGGCGTGGGTGGATACGGCTGCTCTTATGTAGTTTAGAGCAGTGACTCCGAAAAAGTGCCTTGGAATGTAGTTGGTATATAGTACAATATACCATGTAAGGTAAAAAACAAACTGCATAGATATATAAAAGATAAAGTGTGTCATTTTGTGATGTTTATTGTGCAGAGACAACTAGTCAGCTTAAAAAATGTAAACACTGTGGATGTGTAGTGGTATTAAAAAACATTGCTGTGTGTTTGAGTAGTCTAACAGGAAAAAGGAATACTTGAAAAACCTGTCTAAAAAACAATTGCATCTTTTGCTGTTTAATTTGGTGTCATTATTGTTGCAGAAATTAAGCACTGCAGCTTTAAGGCACTTAGTGATCTAGAAATATAGAACTGTTTGTCTCATCATGTAGTGGTAGTTTCTAGGAGGCTATTTTTGTGCCAGAGGAAAAAAAATACAACAGGTCATTGTTAGTTTAATGTAAGATATAAAGTCACATGAAAAAAATATAAAGTTATACTGAATCTGTGATAAAAGAAGATACAGTTACAAGAAATCGTGTTGCAATCAGGAAAACCACAATTGCACACATAACAGCTGTTAAAAATTTTATTTCAGGAATACAGAAGTGTTAAGTTTCTTTTACTAATGAGTTTACATGACTTTAGCAACTTACTGGATAAATTTGCTGGATGTTAAGGATAAACAATTTATTTTTAATGTATTAAATATTTGAAAGCTTGGCATAACTAAAAAAAACATGGTGGTTTTAGATTTTATTCATTTAGGTGACTTTCCCAGGTCTAGAAATCTTTTTTTTAATGAGGTCCTTGTATATTCAAGTTTCCAAGACCACAGGAATCAACGTTCTTTAAAAAAACAACAAAAAAAAAAAATTGTGATTAAAATAGGAAACAGCTTGAATTTAAGGCTTAATTTATATTAAAAGGACACATATTATGCCCCTTTTTACAATATGTAAAATAAGTCTCTGTGTCTAAAGATCATTTATTATATCATTTTGAATATGCCCTTTTTTGAGTGGAAGCAGAAACAAGCTTTTTTTTTCATGCATGTCTCTTTAAATGCAAATGAGGCGCTGCTCCACACCTCTTTTCCAGAATAAAGCTGTGCCTTTAAAGCTCATACATCAGATACTCTGCCAAATACATCTGTTTGGTTTTGATTATCACATATATCACATTTAATGTGAGTACTAAACTAAGTTCTCTTTCATGTCTTATTGTGCTTAAACTGTCAAATACACACAAGTTTATGGTAAAAACATACAGGAGTTGCAAAAACAGTTGGTTATGTCTGTGAAGTTAAACAGCTGGGAAAGAAATCACATGTTTGTATTAGATCTGTGTAGCAGCAGCGCAATATACAGTAAATAAGCAATAAATCCACTGCTCTCTTGTCTCCTCTGAAACTGGGACTTTAAATAGTGTTCTGCGCTTGTCTCTGCAGCCAACGACAGAACGGTTTACAGCAAAATCCGAGCGGCTCCTTTTTTCACAAGCTTGCAGACACAGGCTTACAAAAACAAACACTTAAACACGGAAAATGTCAGATTTTCATGATATGTGCCCTTTAAAGTTTGTTTTGTCTTATGTTAAATCAATTAAGTCATCTTGAGGCCCTGGCCTAGAGGACCACTGGTTAGGAACCACTTTTTGTTTTTTACTTAAAGCAGAGGATAAGACAGTTTGGCTGATACACTCATCTCCTATCACATGTTATACATTTGGGCCTAGAACCTGCTTTTTAATCAGTACTGACTGTGATCAGTATTCAGTAGTACTTGTTAATGGCTATTTAGTGATCATTGTTGGCCTTGATCAGTGTGTGAGTGCTGAGAATATCCTTCCAACTCACAGTACTTTATCAGGGGCCAACACATTCTTTCATTTGGTGGAAAATATGTGTGCAGCTGAATTAGGCATTTAAAGATGTGTTATAATACATTCTGTACTATCTAGAGCATGTCACATGCTTCTCACTCCACATGTCTCTCCTTAGTAACAGAAAAAAAGAGCACAACTTCCCTGCATGTCTCTGGTTAGTGTCATGGTGACAGTTGTGGTCTTGTAGACAGCTAGACAGAGCGTTGTAGTAAATGCATATCTTTTGAACTGTATTGCACTTGACATTTATGTTGTACTGAGGGTCTTGTGTTGGAGGGTTGGTGATTTTAAGGCCCTGACATACTCATAGCAAAGCTTTTTCATTCTTCGCAAAAGTTCCCTGCATAGACAGCAATGCAACTACCATGTTCAAGGCCCAGAAAGGCAGTAAGGATATTGTTCAAATAGTCCATGTGACATCAGTGGTTCAGCCTTAATCTTATGAAGCTTACTGTGTGCAAAGAAAACAAAAATAAAGACTTTTTTCAACAATTTCTTATTTTCTGTGCCAGTCTTTAACACTATTTCATGTTATGTCGTTATTTTTGTTTTCTTTGCACACAAAAAGTATTCTCGTAGCTTCGTAATTACAACCAGATAAAAAGAGGCTTTTCAAATTGTGCTCTTCTTCAGCTAACAAATTCTGGAAATGATTTTTAGATAAGCAGAAGGGCTATTAGAATGTGCTAATAGAAGTTTAGCCAAGCCAAATGAACTCAGAGCAAGCCATCCACCCCACTGATGGCTGTGACCGCATCCACTGTTCAGTATTAATCACATTATTCTGTTAAAATACTGCTCCACCCATCTCTGCTGCTGATGGAAAAACTTGGTTTGTGTACAGAAATATAGGCTTCTGTTGAGCATAAATGGAACTGAAACCGGAGGAGATACAGGCGGTAAACTGCAGGGGATGTTTTGAGAGGGACTGGTGTAGAGAAGTTGTTCAGTGTGGATAAACAGGCCTGTGGGCTAGTTTGCTTGTGTTGTGGGGTTGTGGGTTAAAGTTCCTACCTCTGATCTGTTCAAACAGAGACGGGTCATTCAACATCTGCAGTAGTGAAAAAATAACAGACAGAGGGAGACGATCCGTGCGCGAACATTGGTTCTGTGAGATAAGGAAAATACACACTCTCAGAGCAAAAAGATACTTTGATATTTGAAATGTTGAAATAGACTATTTTGTCCATGTAATTACTGTCAATGGGGTCCAAAACAACACTAGACCTTTTATTGCATGGACAACACATTTTCTTTTGTGTTCCACAGATGTCATATATGTTTGGAATGACATAAGGGTGAAAATTCAATAAACAAAACCAAACCAAAAATTCAAAAACATCCTTTTTTGACAACCTTATCTTATGACGAAAATGTACCTGTGGGAACTTTTTCGCAAGACACGAAATACATACTAATATATACATAAAACTGCAGTTTCCAACAGAAATGAACACTAGACATGGTAATACAGTGATCACTGTTATGATTACAGCTCATTAATTACTGTTTTTGCATTATCGTAAAGGGTAGGTTTAGGGTTGCCGTAAGTGTAGACGTTAATAATACACAGTCTAACAGGTTCAAAATGTAATTTATTGTTAGTTTCCTCAGCTGTATCCCTTCTAGCCACAACCCCAATTATGTTTCGCTTTTCAAACGTAACAAGCTTGCTCCAAAGCTCAGTCGGCTTGGAATTGGAATTAAGTTTCTGAGTCTGAAATTTTCGAACGTTAAATAAAAAAAATATGACCTTGCGTTGTGTCAATCATGTTTACACACCGCCTATGAAACTTTCGTCCTTCATTTGCATCCGTAGAGTGCATTTTGATAGGTGTTTTGACAATTCAGAGCCACTGTGACGTTTTGTGCGTGATGAATTTTGAGGAATGCTAAAAAACGCATCCAAAATTTGTTACCATGAAAAACATGACTTAAAGGATTAGTTCATTTTCAGAACAAAAATTTACAGATAATGTACTCAACCCCTTGTCATCCAAGATGCTCATGTCTTTCTTTCTTCAGTCATAAAGAAATTGTTTTTTGAGGATAACATTTCAGGATTTCTCTCCATATAATGTATATGAATGGTGCCCCAAAGTTTGTACTTCCAAAATTTAGTTTAAATGCAGCTTTAAAGGGCTTTAAATGATCCAAGCTGATGAAGAAGGGTCTTATCTAGCAAAACGATCAGTTATTTTCTAAACAAATTGACAATCAAAAAACATCATTTCTTTACGACTGAAGAAAGAAAGACATGTAATGACAAGGGGGTGAGTACTTTATCTGTAAATTTTTGTTCTGAAAGTGAACTAATCCTTTAAAGAGCTTAAAGATGAGAGATCGAAAAACAAGCTAAAACGGCATGCTTGCGGTTGCGTTTTTACGTCACATTTGCTTTTGTTCATACTATTGGGTAGGAGCATTAGAGTTATAGCGCCACTCAGTGGACATTTCAAGTCAGAGCTGTGGTGACACGTACAAAACCAAACCGCATGTACGTTCATCTGTTTCGGTGTTCTGACAATTTGAGCTACGCTGACAGATTTCGCTGCCTCCCATTAAAACAGATGGTAGCATAATTTGACAGCAAAAAATGCTACCTATCAGATTTTGCTTCCAGCATGATATTAATGTGGTGCGAGGCATTATTAACACGTACACCTACCCCAACCTTAAACCAAACCTTACAGTAGGCCTATGAAAAATACAGCGTTGTACAAATACAGCATAATCTGATAGGTAGCATTATTTGTTAAAATGACGCAATATTGATGTGCACAAGCGCAGTAAGCCCTGGTACAACAATTTGACGGGCAGGATGAAATGTTAGGACACCGGGGAAGAAAACTGAACACTGTTTTAGCACTACTCAGTGGACATTTCACATCACAAATGTTGAATATGAGATCAGGCTCCTTGTTTAATTGTCTATGGAAATAGCTCCAGGCTTTCTAATCTAAATATCTTTAAAGGTGCAGTCACCTCACAAACTTACTGTTAAATTTTGTGGGCCATTGTCCATTGTGAGCATAGCTCACATAGAAGTCACATTAAAACCAAGCAGCTTTCTACTGGTCAACATGGCAAATTCACATGACAAAATTGAACCTATCACTATATCTACACTTTAAAAAAGGATGGTTCTTTGAAGGTTCTTTACATGTAGTAACAGTTATATTTAGAACCATAGTATCCTGAAGAACCCTTTTAATGCTGAAATGGTTCTTAGAGTTAGAGTTAGGGTTCTTTATTCCCGCCCTTTTGATTTTCAAATCTGTAACTGTCAAAGCACCTTATTAGTGAGTTTCTGGAGCTGAGAGATCCAACTACAGACTGTCAACACACTCTCAACAGGTAAATGATTTCATTCTTACTTTTAAATACTAAATTAAATGTAAAATTGTATTGGTTTCCAAACAAATATGTTCTTTTCTCTTCTTTTTAAATCACATGTAGCCTAAGTGTGAGCAGCTCTGACAATCCTCTTCATTACGTAAGTAACAGATCCATATTGTATCCATATTGTTTTTTTTTTTTTTTTTTTAATTACTTATTTATGTTTTACTAACAGAAAAAAAGTTGTCTCATTTCTGATCTTCTGAAGTTCAGTTATCCAACACACTGCCAACACACTCTTATCAGGTAAATATTTGTTTCTTATAATGTCTATAATTTTTTACTTTTTAAATCGTTCCTGTTTTCCAATCATGTCTTTTTCTCTTTTCAGTGTAAGAGAACATGTAAGTGACCAGCCCTGTTCAGTTAAGGATGCTTTTTAAGGATACCTCTTCACCACTTAATAAGTAACAATAATGTTTAATTTATGGTTCTTTTATTGTTTTTACAAAAATGGAAAGAGACACACTGTAAATCTAAACTCAATTGTGTATTTCAGATGCTGTCACATCCAACCTCAACATCTGCAGAGAGAAACTGCCACTCAGTCACATCAAAACACATAATAATGAACTTACAGGCATCATAGAGGATTATGAAAATACAGTATTTCACTGGAACCTGGTCTTCATTTCACTATTTTGATTTGATTTTTACTTCTTTAAGCATTTATGTTCAATGTGAAAGGCATCTATTAATGTTTTCTTGTTGTTATAGTGCTGTCATTTTTTGCTACCAATTCATGTCATTAAAAAATAAAGAGTACCTAACTGACACGTTGTTGTTGTATATACACTACAAGATACTGAAATACCAGACAGAAGAGTAAAAAGCAATAAAACAGTTAATTAATACATAGTATATTTAAATAATATTAATAATTACATAAATATACTAATAAACAAGCATTGAAAAGGTTATTTATAATAAAGTTTATATTTATAAAGTCCTATATAGCATTTTCAAAGCATGGTTCTTTATGGAACCCTATAAAAAAGGGTTCTATTTAGCACCAAAAAGGGTTCTGCTATTGTTACAAGCCAAAGAACCCTTTTCTGATACTATATAGAACCATTTTTCTTAAGAGTGTATGTTTCACTCGAAATTCCCATTTGCATGGATTTCTATTGAAATGACTGGATTATGCCTGCAAAAGTTTGCCAGAAAGCAGTAAATCTGACTGCACCTTAAGCTTAACCAAAGACAAATTATGTTATCACTCTGTTTTTCTGACAGTTCTTGGCTTTGACCCTTGGTGTCATCAAATTTTTGTTTGCCAAGAATATAATTTACCTGTGAAGTCAGAGCATTTAATAATGGCACTGATGGGTGTGTCTGATTCTGATAAAGCTGTGCGCATGATCTTTGAACCCTAAAAGATGATGAAACCAGGATATGCCAGTACCTGTTTTGAAAGAGAGTGCAAGAAAAAGAAAAAGGTTAGCATATGAATAATTTATTTATGCTTTGGATGAATAATGGAAGTGCTATACTATTTCCAGCTGTGCTATACTGAACTTTCCAACTTACCAAGAGTAGTGTTTAAAAGCTTATAATTTCACCTTTGAATAGAATTGATTTTGCACTTGTATCATGTTATCAATAACGATTTCACGCATATAGCGCATGACTAGATGAGAGATTCCACTTGTATAGATGTCCACTCCTGTTAAGTTGGAATGCTTCAGTGCTGGGGAGTTTCCTGGAATTTCAGCTATTTCATCACTCCAGTTGAATTACACCCAGAATGTAATAAAAATATGGAATGTAAATAAACAATCCCATCTATGTTTGGTAGGTCAAAATGCTGTCTTTAAGAATGTTACATCAAAACTTTTTTCAGGGTGTGATATACAAGAACACACCAGGGATGTCTTAGATAATGTAACAAATCCTAATCCTTGATGTATTGCATATATAAACTAAAAACATGCCCACTGTAGAGGTGAACCTTTGTAAACAGCAGGTCTGTCAAATGTTTATACAAATGTATTCACAGTTTCGGGAATTCTGAGTAAGTAACACTCTTTGTGATCGCTTCCCCATGTTTCCAGTCAGTTACATCATTCGCGATGTCGCAGTACGCGCAGACTTGCAGATTGAGACATTGTGGCGATTTGAAACAGACTGGTGGGTGAATATGGGGTTTCTGACCTACCATCATCGGAAAAGACCCTTCTCTTAAGACCAAGAAGCGGATCTCCTTTGTCACGTTGCTCGCTTTTCACGCCTTTTGAATCTATCGTTACGCGCGCGTGTCACGCGCTCACGTGCGCAATGGAGTGATGCTATGCGAGGAATAAAGTAAAGATAAATAAAATGTGTAGTAGTTATTAAAAACAGCGTCTCTGTGCCTTGTTTTATCATTTATTTGAAAATTAGGTTTTTAAGGTATAAGGAATTAAAAACCCTAAAAAGATGCCTACTCAAAAGATACTTTAAGAATCAGCCCTGTGTAGTGTTTTTGTGCCGTGAAATGAGGGAGGAAGCAATTGCAGTGAATGAAATAGAAAGTTTATTGGAATGACAGAAAGTGCAACAAAGTCCTTGATGAATTCTCTCGGCTGGGTGAGGCAGGGGTAAGATGACAGACGGTGCAGTGGCGTGAGTCCTGTGGTGGTTGTAATCCAAGAAGTGACGAAGACACACGACGAAATCCAAACACGAACGTAACTCCACACAGACGATCCACAAACACGAAGACAGGACCAAACACCGCGACATCCAGATGAACTATCGGACGAGGGGAGAGAGAAGAGGTGAGTATATATATAGGCTGAAGGTAACGGGGAACACCTGTGCCGGACTGATTAGCAGCTCAGCTGAGCGAGCACAGATCACATGACAAACCAACAGATCACGAGACTTGAGAACACAACAGATCCGTGAACCGTGACAGTACCCCGTCCCCTAGGAACGTCCCATGACGTTCCCAGAACCCCTTACCTGTTGATTGTAATCATCAATAAGAGAGTGATCCAGGATGTCCCTGGCAGGTACCCAACTTCTCTCCTCCGGACCGTAACCTTCCCAGTCCACCAAGTACTGGTATCCGTGTCCCCTCCGCCTAGAGTCCAGAATGCGATTGACCGAATAGGTGGTCTCCCCGTCTACGAGTCGCGGCGGTGGGGGAACCGGGACTGGCGGATTAATACGTGCGAAAAACACGGGTTTAATTTTGGAAACATGGAAGACGGGATGGATCCTCCTGTATACTGGAGGAAGTTTGAGGCGGACTGCCACCGGACTAATAATCTTGGTGACAGGGAATGGGCCAATGAATTTAGGCGCAAGTTTATTCGACACGGATCGGAGCGGAATGTTCTTGGTAGAAAGCCACACTTTAGAGCCGACGACGTATACGGGAGGCTTCGACCGGTGGCGATCAGCCTTGGCCTTGGTGCACGCTCCCACTTGGAGTAGAGTCTCGCGGGCTCTAGTCCAAGTGCGATGACACCTCTGAACAAAGGCGTGGGCAGAGGGGACCGCGACTTCGGATTCCAGACTAGGAAAAATTGGTGGCTGGTACCCTAAACTACATTCAAATGGTGATAGGCCCGTAGCTGATACTGGTAATGAATTGTGGGCATACTCCACCATTGAGAGTTGTTGGCTCCAGGAGGAAGGATTTCTGGTAACCATACATCGCAACGTTCTCTCCAAATCTTGGTTGGCTCTCTCAGTTTGACCATTGGTCTGAGGGTGGAATCCTGAAGAAAGACTAACAGTTGCCCCCAATAATTTACAGAATTCTTGCCAAAATTTGGACACAAATTGGGGTCCCCTATCTGAGACCACGTCCTTCGGGAGGCCATGTAACCGAAAGACGTGGTCAATGACAGTCACCGCTGTCTCCTTGGCTGAGGGTAATTTGGGCAAGGGAATAAAGTGGGCCGCCTTCGAGAATCGGTCCACCACGGTCAAAACTACCGTGTTGCCCTGGGAGGGCGGGAGGGCGGTGACGAAATCTAGCGCGATGTGGGACCAGGGTCTCAAAGGAACCGACAGCGGTTGAAGGAGCCCATCAGGGGGTCTGTTAGAAGTCTTACCCATGGCACAAACTGAGCAAGCCAAGACAAAACTGCGAACGTCGCGAGCCATGAGAGGCCACCAGAATCGTTGCTTAACCATAAATAGGGTACGATTAACTCCTGGGTGACAAGCCACATTAGAACAATGTCCCCACTGAATAACCTCGGACCGTAATTCCTCTGGCACAAATAAGCAATTCGGTGGACAAGCGACCGGAGGCGTTACCCCTTCTAAGGCTGTCTTAACCCTCGTTTCGACCTCCCAAGTGAGAGCTGAAACGATAAGCGTCTCCGGAAAAATACTCTCGGGAGTAGACGGGCGATCGGAATAGTCAAAAATTCGCGATAAAGAATCGGGTTTGACATTTTTGGAACCCGGGCGGTACGAAAGTGTAAAGTTAAAACGTCCGAAAAACAATGCCCACCGAGCCTGCCTAGAGTTCAATCTTTTAGCAGTTCTGATATATTCGAGGTTCTTATGATCGGTCCATACAATGAAAGGTACCCCCGACCCCTCTAACCAGTGACGCCATTCTTCCAATGCCAACTTGACTGCCAACAACTCTCGATTACCAATATCATAATTTGACTCTGCAGGTGACAGGCGATGAGAGAAAAATGCGCATGGGTGCATCTTGTCGTCCGTGGCCGAACGCTGGGACAGGACTGCTCCTACCCCCACCTCTGACGCGTCAACCTCCACCACGAACTGACGTGATGGATCAGGGGTTACTAGAATGGGGGCCGAAACAAAGCGGCTCTTGAGTTTGGCAAACGCAGCTTCCGCTGCGTCTGACCACCTGAACGTAGTTCTGGGGGAGGTCAAGGCGGTCAGAGGCGAGGCTAGTTGGCTGAAATTGCGAACAAAGCGCCGATAGAAGTTGGCAAACCCCAGAAACCGCTGTAGGGCCTTACGGGAATCTGGAGTTGGCCAATCCACCACAGCCTTAA
Source organism: Cirrhinus molitorella (assembly GCA_033026305.1). Taxonomy (NCBI): domain Eukaryota; kingdom Metazoa; phylum Chordata; class Actinopteri; order Cypriniformes; family Cyprinidae; genus Cirrhinus; species Cirrhinus molitorella. Next base: position 14,559,082 of record CM065125.1, on the reverse strand, counting down.
CCTTCTCTGGATCCACGCGAACTCCCTCAGCCGACAAGATGTACCCTAAAAAAGGAATAGACTGTGCATGAAAAACGCATTTCTCCGCCTTGACAAAAAGCCCATTTTCTAGCAGCCTCTGGAGCACTCGCCTAACGTGCTGCACATGTTCCTGGAGAGATGAGGAAAAAATCAATATGTCATCCAGGTAGACATATATGAACTGATCGACCATGTCTCGCAGCACGTCATTGACGAGCGCCTGAAAGACCCCTGGGGAGTTGGACAAACCGAAGGGCATGACCAAGTATTCAAAGTGCCCCCTGGGGGTATTAAAGGCGGTCTTCCATTCATCTCCCCTCCTGATGCGGACCAAATGATATGCATTTCTTAAGTCCAATTTAGTGAAGACTGACGCTCCCTGCAACCTCTCAAAAGCTGAAGATATCAATGGCAAAGGATAGGTATTTTTTACCGTGATATTATTCAGCCCTCGGTAATCAATACAAGGTCGCAGAGATCCGTCTTTCTTCCCCACAAAATAGAACCCCGCCCCCGCTGGAGAAGAGGAGGGTCGAATGAACCCGGCTGCTAGAGAATCAGAAATGTATTTCTCCATAGCCTCTCTCTCAGGAATTGAGAGCGAATATAATTTGCCCTTAGGCGGAGACGTACCTGGCAATAAGTCTATCGCACAGTCATAGGGACGATGAGGAGGAAGAGAAGCAGCCCGAGACTTACTGAACACTTCCTTCAGGTCGAGATACTCTATGGGCACGTTACACAGATCCACTGCCTTCTCCTGAAACACAGAAGTAGAAACAGAGGAACAGGCAGACACAAGACAAGACTCATGACATTTAATGCTCCACCCAGACACAGATTTAAGCTGCCAATCAATCCGGGGATTGTGTTTGATGAGCCACGGGTGTCCCAGAACAACGGGTGCATGAGGGGAGTCCAAAATGAAAAAGGGGATACTCTCACTGTGATTGCCAGACACAGTGAGAGTGATGGGAACAGTGGTGAGAGTGATCTTGGGTAGAGTCTGGCCATTGAGTGCGGAGACGGCGATGGTGTTGGTGAGGGGAGAGAGGGGAACATGATTATGTAAAGCAAAACTGTAGTCCATAAAGTTACCTTCAGCCCCAGAGTCCAGAAGTGCAGAACAGTGATGATCATAATTCTGCCATCTTAACCTAACCGGGAGGAGCGTGGAGGTCGAGCTGGATGAGGTCTTCTTAGCGGAGATCCCACCCGACAGTAGCCTCAGATTTACTGCCGGGCTGGCCCTTTTACCGGGCAGTTGAAGGCGAAGTGTCCCCCAGCACCACAGTACAGGCAAAGGCCCTGGGACCTCCGCCTCTCCTTCTCCTCCCGAGAAAGCCGAGCTCGACCCACCTGCATGGGCTCGTGTTCGTCGTACTGACTGACCGCGTCACCGCCGCTGGCTCGAGGTGGAGCTCCCTCCCCAGGGGGGAGCCGAGCGGATAATCCCCACCGCTCAGCTCGGGAGAGACGAGAGTCTACCCGCAAGGCAAGGTCGATGAGTCCATTAAGGTTGGCGGGTAGATCCAGGGCGTAGATCTCCTTTTGGACGCGATCAGCCAACCCATGCAGGAACCTATCCCACTGCGCCTCCTCGTTCCATTGGCACTCTGCCGCCAGGGTGCGAAACTCAATAGAGTAGTCGGAGACGGATCTCGCCCCCTGTCGGAGATCCATCAATGTCCGCGCGGCCTCCCTCCCTGACGCCGCGCGGTCGAACACCCTCTTCATCTCGGCGGAGAGAGCCGTGAACGAGGCACAACAGGGATCTTGATTCTCCCACACCGCCGTACCCCAAAGTGCCGCCCTCCCCGTCAATAGGGTGAGCACGAACGCCGCCTTGCTTTCCTCACTAGAAAATGTGCGCGGTTGGAGAGAAAAATGCATAGAGCATTTAGTGAGGAAAGCTCGGCAAAAGTTCGGCTCACCACTATAAACCTCCGGCGGGGGAAGGCGGGGCTCGTGCTGTAGAGCCGCAGCAGATGTTCCGACGGCCGCGAGAGGGGCGGGCAGCGTGGGTGGCGTGACTGGCGCAGCGGGAGGTTGCAGCTGTTGCATGCGCTGGGTCAGCTCGGACACGTGCCCCACAAGAGCACGGATCGCGGAACCAACCTCGCTCGTGCTCTTCTCTTGTTTCTCCAGCCGAGAGATGCAGTCCTGTACGTAATCCTCCAGGGTGGGTTGTGACGTGCCTGCTGCTTCCATGTTGGTCCGATAGTTCTGTGACGTGAAATGAGGGAGGAAGCAATTGCAGTGAATGAAATAGAAAGTTTATTGGAATGACAGAAAGTGCAACAAAGTCCTTGATGAATTCTCTCGGCTGGGTGAGGCAGGGGTAAGATGACAGACGGTGCAGTGGCGTGAGTCCTGTGGTGGTTGTAATCCAAGAAGTGACGAAGACACACGACGAAATCCAAACACGAACGTAACTCCACACAGACGATCCACAAACACGAAGACAGGACCAAACACCGCGACATCCAGATGAACTATCGGACGAGGGGAGAGAGAAGAGGTGAGTATATATAGGCTGAAGGTAACGGGGAACACCTGTGCCGGACTGATTAGCAGCTCAGCTGAGCGAGCACAGATCACATGACAAACCAACAGATCACGAGACTTGAGAACACAACAGATCCGTGAACCGTGACAGTTTTAGAATATATGATGGCCTAAAATTCAGTCTAGGCTAGCATCTAATCGTTTTTTGTTTTTTTGACTAGCTTGCTTTTGAGACAATTTCTAAAGTCCTATTTCTTCTTAACCATGTCACAAAGAAAACACTGTCTGACTTCAGAAACCCGCTACTTTTGTTATGCTAAATTATAGATATGCTTCCATTTGTGAGAGGAAAACAAAAGTTTGAATAAACAATTTAAAAGTTCTAAGCAAACTCCACTCCACTAGTATATTTGGGTCAGAAATGTCAAAGCTAAATGACTAACTGTATGAAGTTGTTTTATATGGACAATGGATTCCTATAAAACAGAATCTGATTTAGTTTATCAGCTTTTTATTGCAGTAAAGGTTTCAACATCTACGATGTTGCATCATGAGCTTATTGGTACATCATCAAGCTAACCTCATAAATATGTTTGGTAGGTCAAAATGCTGTCTTTAAGAATGTTACATCAAAACTTTTTTCAGGGTGTGATATACAAGAACACACCAGGGATCTCTTAGATAATGTAACAAATCCTAATCCTTGATGTATTGCATATATAAACTAAAAACATGCCCACTGTAGAGGTGAACCTTTGTAAACTGCAGGTCTGTCAAATGTTTATACAAATGTATTCACAGTTTCGGGAATTCTGTGGTGAGATTCAGCCTTTTAATTAATCTGAACTACTCCATGATGTGCAAAGTTTTGAGTCTCAAATGATTAATGTGCTTTTCTGTTTATAACCATGCAGATTCTTCATTGGTTAAGGATTTGTGGCCTCTATCTGTGTTTGCATGCTTGTGCACACCAGAAACATTCACATAAACAGAACAAGTGGTTTACCAGAGCCTATTTCCACATTCTTCTTTCATTTCAGTGGTCTTTTATATGGCAATCTATTATTCAGTATGAAGGAATTTGTTCTCTTTGGTGCTATGACTGGAGCCCATGCCTATTAACAAAAGACTAATTAATATCTGCTGGTGGAGCACAGCAATTTCACATGCTGTCAACTGGAAATGAAAGAAAGGGAGACAGCAGGGCATTGGTGAATACAAGGACGCTACACACATTCTATTAGATATTAACTACATATTAAATAGCCTATACAGCTAATCGTCTTTTCAATGTACTTAAGCAGAAAACTTACATTAAAGGGGTCACAACATAAAAAATTTTCCTTGAGGTTTACTTGTAATGTTAATTAAGTTTTTATGTGGAAAAATGATTATTTTCAACTGTCATACTTACCCTGTGTCTAAAATTACCTGTTTTTAAGGGGCGTGTCCTTTAAGAATCGTCAATATTGCATCACTGTTGATTGGCTAATGTAATTGCGTAGGAAACCCTTTGGGTAGCTGTAACAGGGCCTGTCCAAATTTACCCAAAATCCTATAAAAACTCATAACTTCACAAAACCAGATGAGCACATGCAACAGGTGATTCTAAACAAGCATGCAAAGTTTTAGGGGGATCGGACCACAGCTGGCGCTATAACAGTTATAACCATTAAAAACCATCATATTTTATGGTAAATTACCTGGATTTGCCAAAAATACTTTTTTTAAAGTCATTTATTTAGTAGGTTACAAGCTTGCTAAATAATGCAACCCCTTTAAATATTTAGCTTAAAGAGCTACTAGACTTGTTATTTATACCTACTAATTTAATATATTTTCTTTTAAGAATCTTTTTTTTTACTTAAATACAGGATAAAAGGTTTTTCAACGTTTCAGTGATGAACACAGCCTTTAAAGTTCATCTTCTACTTACCGTTTTGTCTTTTTAGTTTAGTTTTTTCCTCGTTGTCATTTAAATGCCCGCACTATTGTAAATCATTAATAATAATATGTAGCTTAATCTTCAAAACGTCCCGGTGTTTTAACATAAAAGTCAAAGTCATAACTCCCAGTGTCCTTGTAACTGGAGACTATTGCGCCACACAGCGCCTGTGGGGCCGTACAGCAGTTGTGCGCATGCGCAGCAGGGTTTTGTATGAAGAGACGAGCGGATGGGAAAAGCACACCACACATCTCCACGAATCCACTAAGCCATTTAGAGGTCTCCATGCTGCTCGGTGAACCGGGACCGCACATTGAGGACGGATAGCGCGAACTTACTACCGGAGTTGGTGAATGAAAAGCGCAGGTATGTTTCATGGACGTATTTTCAAACGTGTTGTTTGGACAGCATGGTCCTACTGGAGAGAGGGAGTGCATTTAACTGCACGTCTTGAGCTTTAGATGAACTCAGTGAATTAACCTGAACTCTGGCGGGTGCAAGTAACACTCTTTGTGATCGCTTCCCCATGTTTCCAGTCAGTTACATCATTCGCGATGTCGCAGTACGCGGAGACTTGCAGATTGAGACATTGTGGCGATTTGAAACAGACTGGTGGGTGAATATTGGGTTTCTGACCTACCATCATCGGAAAAGACCCTTCTCTTAAGACCAAGAAGCGGATCTCCTTTGTCAAGTTGCTCGCTTTTCACGCCTTTTGAATCTATCGTTACGCGCGCGTGTCACGCGCTCACGTGCGCAATGGAGTGATGCTATGCGAGGAATAAAGTAAAGATAAATAAAATGTGTAGTAGTTATTAAAAACAGCGTCTCTGTGCCTTGTTTTATCATTTGTTTGAAAATTAGGTTTTTAAGGTATAAGGAATTAAAAACCCTAAAAAGATGCCTACTCAAAAGATACTTTAAGAATCAGCCCTGTGTAGTGTTTTAGAATATATGATGGCCTAAAATTCAGTCTAGGCTAGCATCTAATCGTTTTTTGTTTTTTTGACTAGCTTGCTTTTGAGACAATTTCTAAAGTCCTATTTCTTCTTAACCATGTCACAAAGAAAACACTGTCTGACTTCAGAAACCCGCTACTTTTGTTATGCTAAATTATAGATATGCTTCCATTTGTGAGAGGAAAACAAAAGTTTGAATAAACAATTTAAAAGTTCTAAGCAAACTCCACTCCACTAGTATATTTGGGTCAGAAATGTCAAAGCTAAATGACTAACTGTATGAAGTTGTTTTATATGGACAATGGATTCCTATAAAACAGAATCTGATTTAGTTTATCAGCTTTTTATTGCAGTAAAGGTTTCAACATCTACGATGTTGCATCATGAGCTTATTGGTACATCATCAAGCTAACCTCATAAAGGTTAAATGTAAGTCACCTCTGATTAAATCAAATAGATCCCTATTCAGTTTAGGACTGGCATGAAGAAGAACAATGGCTGGTAAAGAGCTGTATTATGGAGCACAATTAGTGACAGAAACCTGCTGTGAATTTATTGAGTCAACGAAAAGTGAAGTCTGGTATAAGATGAACACCACTTTCCCAAATTGTATCTAAGAGCATCACTTTGTAAATAAGCAACTTACACATCAGTAGTAGCATTCTGATGCAACTTCATGTTAAACTTTTGACCTCACTGAGAGTGTAACAATAATCTCCCGTCGGTGAAAATTTTCAGGATCTGTAACAGTTAGCTGCAATGTTTGTTTAAAAGTTCATTTGACTTGGGTGTTTTTGTGTTGTTTGTGATCCAGTTGACTGACGTAACTGAGGTGATTTGACGTAAAGTTGAGCGGTCACGTCTGATTTGTAATTGATCAGAAATTCACACAAGGACAAATGTTGAGTTTGTGGAATTGAGAGGAACGGGTTCAGTGATTCAAAGGGGTCACAAGACTGATAGAGCACACATTTGAATCGATTTGTGCCGGGTACAAAACTATCTCCATCTAGCACACATTTATGGCTATTATATTTCTTTACAGGTATTGTTTACTGGTGTTTGTTGCTGAGACAACCAAAGCTAATTATAGTGTAGTTCTGTGAAAGTTTGGTGGGTCTACATGTATAGTCTCGTAGGCGGTTGCAT